>CM077085.1:162486010-163944747 GCA_039513925.1 Platanthera zijinensis
TAGCTAATTATAACATTTCTGAATCATTTTTTTTTTAATTATGTTTCACAAGTAAAATGTTGGCCATGTTGTGTTTCTAATTCACGGTAGCATGTTAATATTGAAACGTTTTTTCTAATTTTTTTTTATTTTATGGTTTTCATCCTTTATTTTCTTTACTTTCTCAAAAATTCGTCATCCACTATTTTCCTTTTCATAATTTTTGTAATATCAACCTCTGATTAGAGTAGTAGATGTGAACGATCCAAGTCGCTTTTTATTACTATTTTCAAGATAATTTCATAAATCTTTCTTTATTATCTAAGACTGGCTTTTTGAAAATTTTCAAATCTATGCTTTAAATGAATTTAAAAAGCATGAAAATGATTTAGGCCGTTTTTGTTTTCGTTTGAGCCTTCTTGCCAACCTAAAATTCTTTTACTTTTAGTAAGCCACTTTTGAGCCTTCTTCTACTTTCAATTGATAGCTCCACTTACCATTTCATTTTTACCAAAGCCAACTTCTCCAACCTATCTAATCGCACTACACCTTTTTGAGTTTCAATAAAAATTTTATAATCATGATAGGTTGTGTTGGGATATTCATGAAGAAAATTTTGAAAAAAAAAGGGAAGTATTCTCAAAAGAAGTGTTTGACTTTAAATGGCCAATTTCCAAATAAAAATACAAATATTATGGCCTTTGTTTTTTTTTTCCTTCAAAAAAAAAGAAAAAAAAAAAGAGAAAATTTTTATTTTGTTCATTATAAATTTTTGAAACTCGTTGTTTGGTTTAGTGTGATTTTAAGCCTCCTTGTTTATCTTTGAATTCCACTCCTGATCATATTCCTAAACCAAACATTTCAGTTCTATTAAGTCCTCTTGATTCATGCTTTTTATTTTTTGTATTAGCTAAGTAAAAAGGAAAAGTAGACTAGTGAAGTTTTGGATTTAAATTTAGATTTTTGTTATTTGATTGATATGGTTATAATTTGCCTCTTGGATCTAGTAACAACTCAATGCGTTTTTTTGGTTGATTTGCTTAAAGGATTTTTGTTGAAATTGTGGATGATTTATTTTCGTTAGTAAAGCTTATAAATTGTAAACAATGTTTAAGTAATTGTTTAGGTTTACGTTTCACGTTCTCCCTACTTGGAATTTCGCATGATACTTGTGTTGACATAATTAGAATTCTCCTGATTAGTCACCTGTTATTTTAGCTAGTTTTTATATCTTTGCTTGGGGACAAGCAAAGCTTAAGCTTGGGGGAATTTGATAGCTCGTTTTGTAGCCTAAACTATTATGGTGTTTTCTAGTTTTCAATTTACAAATCACGTCTTGTATGTTTATATTTTGGCCCCTTTTTGTATATATTATTGTCACTAACGTTTTTCCTTCTTTTTGCAGGTTTTTACAAAGTTTTGCTGTTACACGCCCCATGGTCACGCCCTCCTAGGGCGTGTACCTAGGGCTTGTAACCCGCTGGAATGAAGCAAACGGTCCGAAGACAGGAGCCAAAGATTTCCATCCGACACGCCCCCGACACGGGCGTGTCATATTCAACACGGGCGTGTACATAGGGCGTGACCCGCATTTCCGCAAAATTCTCTGCCGCAAGCGCATTTCCATCCTTCACCAACAAGTCACGGGCGTGTCTTCCTAGTCACGGGCGTGTACAGAGGGCGTGACCTACAAAGTTCACAGTTTTAGCGCCAGCATCAACTTTGACTTTTCTACCGGAAGACACAGATGACACGCCCCCAGACACGGGCGTGACGGAGGGTGTGTCACCCCAAGTTCTGAGAAAAAACAACTGCCAGCAGCTGTTTCCTGCCAGAGTTATTGCATCGCTTTCGTACCTAACCCGACACGCCCCCGACACGGGCGTGACGGAGGGCGTGACTCGGCCGAAAAAATTCTATAAATAGAACCCCTCTCCTTGAGCCCAGGGAGCAGATTTTAGGAGGAGTAGTGCTGCCACTTTAGTTTTTCATGTCTTAAGCTTCTCTCTTCCCCTTTCTCATTTCAAGTAATTACGTTTTTTTATGCAAGTCCTTTCAGCATTTTTGTACTTCCTTTTTACAGTATTTGTAAGCACCGTAGAAGGTGTTCTTATAGTATCTGTGTGCCCTACTTGTGATTCCTCTTCATTAAGAAATAAAATAGTTCGCTATTCTCTTTCCTTTCTGCTCGGTGTTAGTTTTCATATTATTAATATGGTTTTCATTTTCTATACCATGAGTAACTAAATCCTCCTTGTACTCGATCTTGATGATCCGAGGTTTGAGTGATTAAGTTATGATGCTTTAATTTTCCCTTTTCTTTTTAGGGTTTAGCCTTGAATTACTCTTGATTTCTTTCGGGTTGGAGACATATCATCGATATATACTCTCCGCCTTAGCTTTCATGCTTGGCTAGCCGAGAGGCCGATAGTTTGAAGTGAGCACTCAAGAGGAAAGGGATTTGTATGCACCCCTCGAGAGAGGCAGTCGTCCAAATCTCCCGGATTGGAGTAAAATCTAATAGAGGGGTTCACCGCGTAAAGCGAGCTTTAGGCCTCCGATTTAGATGAACGTCGGTCGGACCTTCCTAAACTCAGTTGGGCACGACTTCGAGAGAAGCGTGTTTAAGCTTTAGGAACCTCCGCGGTCAAGAAACTTTTCCCTATTAAGTTTAGGTTGTTATCGCATTTCTTTATTAACTCTAGCCGAGGTGATTCTTGATCGAGTGCATTTTCATCCCATTGTTTCAACCCTTTATCGTAATCGCTTCTAATAACTCTTTAACTTACTGCAGTAATTCTCTTTCCAGCTTTAACTGTATTTCCTTTCGAAATTGCAATTTACTTTTTAACCCTCAAGTTTTTCATTCGATAAAATAATAGTCTTCATGTGAGTAAGTGTACTCAGCAGTCCCTGGATTTCAAAACGACACTTGTGTCCCCTTGCTACAATTCGATAGGTATACTTGCCTAGATGGATTACTAGTTCGGTTGCTTTTATTTTCTTCACGATTAGTAGGCATCAAATATGGATATTACCAGCTGAGGATTTGGGAAGGTGACATTCCCAAGACAACATTTGGAACACGCAACTGGAATTATGAGTTCACCGTAGTGTCGTTTAGCTTATATAATGCGCCTTTAGTATTTATGGATCACATTCACCGAACGTTCCAAGAGTACTTGGATCTATTTGTGATTGTCTTCATCAATGATATCCTAATGTACTGGCAGTCGGAAGCCGATCATGCAAACCATTAGCAGTTGGTGTTGCATACCTTGTGGAGGAATAAACTCTTTGCTAAATTATCAAAGTGTGAGTTTTGGCTATCGTCAGTGGCTTTTCTTGGCCACGTGGTAAGTGTAGTGGGAATAACAGTTGATCCGTCAAAGGTAAGTGCCATCTGAGAGTGGTCAGTGATGTCTTTAGTGGCCGAGGTCAGTAGTTTCCTTGGAATGGCAAGGTACTATAGATGGTTTGTGGAAAACTTCTCATGGATTGCTTTGCCTCTGACCACGTTGACGATAAAAGATCAGACGTTCATTTGGACGCTGGAGTGCGCGCAAGATTTTGAAGAGCTGAAGAGTCATTTGACCACGACGCCTGTGCTGACATCGCCATATGGTACAGACGGCCTTGAGATCTATAGTGATGCTTCAGGGAGCGGCTTAGGCTGTAATCTTTTGCAGTTTGGTAAAGTGATTGCTTATGACTCACGCCAGTTGAAAGTTCACGAACGGAATTATCCCGTCCACGACTTGGAGTTGGCGGTGGTGATCATTGCGCTGAACTTGTGGCGGCACTATTTATATGGTGTAAAGGTGGATATCTATATAAATCATAAGAGCCTAAAGTATCTGTTGGATTAGAAGGATCTGAATATGCAACAACAAAGGTGGATGGAGTTCCTTGGGGACTACACCTTTGATATTCATTATACTCCCGGGAAGGGAAATGTGGTCGCTGATGCGTTGAGTCGTAGGACTCCGGTTTTGGCAAGTTGGTTGCAGATGCATGCTGAGCATCTGATCCAGGAGTTAGAAGCATTAGATATTTCTTGTGTTGACAAGAATTCCATAGCCAATGCATGCTTTAACTAGACGGATGTACATTATGATCTTACGGATAGGATTCGGCAGACAGCGAAGCTTGATGAAAGTCTCCAACGCTATGCAAAGGATGGGTCAGATGGCAAATTCTCCTGGGATGATCGCTTGTTATAGAAAGATGGCCTATTGTGCATCCCAAGTATGGGTAAGTTTAGAGAAGAGTTGATGTATGAAGCTCACTTTACAAAGTACTCAATTCAGCCTGAGAGCACAAAGATGTACAATGATATGAAGAAATTATTCATGTGGCGAGGAATAAAGAAATACATATCACATTATGTGGCTAAGTGTCAAACTTGTGCGTTGGTCAAAGCGGAATGTAAGAACCCTGGCAGTTTCCTGAAGTCGTTACCTATTCCGGAGCAGAAGTTTGATGATATATCAATGGATTTCATGCACGGGTTGCCGAGATCTCAACGGGGAAAGATTCAATGTGGGTGATTGTAGACCGGTTGACAAAAGTGGCTCACTTCCTACTGAATAAGAGGAACGATTCACTGGAAACCTTGGCAAAGCTCTATGTGGAGCAGATTGTCTGATTGCACGGTGTTCCTCGGAGCATCGTCAGTGACCGTGATGGGCGATTCACGTCGAATGATTAGAGACTAATCCATCAGCTATTGGGAACAAAGTTAGCATTCAGTACGACCTTTCATCCCTAAATAGATGGCCAGACTGAGCGGACAAATAGAACGATGGAAGATATGCTCTGAATGTGTGCCCTAGATTTTGGTAAGAGATGGGAAGATCATCTCTATATGGTGGAGTTTGCCTACAATAATAGCTACCAAGCGAGCATCGGCATGGCATCATTTGAAGCTCTGTATGGTCGTTAATGCTGTACATTGTTAGCTTGGGCAGAAGCAGGCGAATCTAAGAGGTATAAGCGTAAGGATATCGAACTTGCTAACTCAACAATACACTATATTCGGGAGAGGCTACTTGTAGCCCAGGAATGACAAGCAATGTACTACAATGTCAAGCACCGGAACGTGGAGTTTTTGGTGGGCGATTGGGTATATTTTAAGATAAAACCCTTCAAAGGCGTGTCCATGATTCGGCAGTTGAAAAAGCTAAGTCCGAGATATCTTGGTACATTTGAAGTGGTGGAGCGAGTTTGGGAAGCTGCTTATCGGCTAGCTCTTTTGGCAGAATTGAGTGGCTTGCATTATGTGTTCCACATCTCAGTGCTTCAAAAAGACATCAAGGATCCAGATCAAGTGATTGAGGATGATCGTGTACCGATCGAATATGGGCTAACGACAAAGGTTAGACCCATTCAGATCGAGGATAGATCCGATAAACAGTTGCGGAACAAAACAATAGGGATGGTCAAAGTCCGGTGGGATAATTTAGGCCGTGAGGAGCTAACATGGAAGCGGGAGCAAACCATGCGAGCTTATTTTCGAGAGTTGTTTGTTTGAACTGTTGTAAAGTACGTCGTTTGTTGTAACGATCATTTTAAAATTATAAGATTATGTTTGTTGGGTTTACTTGCTGTGAGCAAATTTCGGGACGAAATTTATTATAAGGAGGGGAGGGTTGTAACACCAAATTCTAAATTGGAGTTCAGGCTGGGTGACACGGCCTGGGACACGGGCGTGTCCCAGGGCATCTCCAGTGGCACACGACCTAGGACATGAGAGTGTCCCAGGGCGTGTCCTTCACTGTGAGCATCGAGTCGAGTTCTCGACATAGTTCAGTCGACGATAATCGAGAGGTGACACGGCCAGCGAAACGGGCGTATTCGAGGCCGTGTCCTGCTCAGGTTGGTAATCGGGAAGCGTTTAGTGTGGCACACGGCCTGTTACCTGGGTGGGTCACAGGGGCGTGTTTGGCACACAGCTAAGGACACGGTCGTGTGCCCCAGCCATGTCCTTTTCGGGAATGTTGATCTAGTCCCGTTTGAGGGACACACCCCTCAACACGGGTGTGTACCTACTCACACGGGCATGTCAGGGGCTTGACATGGGCATGTCTCAGCCCGTGTTCTGGTCTTGATGAGTCAGTTTGTGTACCGCTTGCAGTACACGGTCTGTGACACGGGCGTGTCACAGGCCGTGTTAGCCCAAATAATAGACTTTGAGGGCGATTTGTGGCTGTTTGATTTCTTCATCCTGGATCCTGTGGCCAAGGTTATTTCCTGCTGATTTAAATCCAGATTTGAATGAAGTTTTCATTCAAAGCATAGGCCAATCTCTTTCTAGAAGTGTAGAGAGAAGGGAGTGCAAGGAGGAGGAAGAGGAGAAGATCCGGCCACAGCAGGAGCTTTAGAGTTCCAATCCGAGATCCGAGGCCAACTCTGTGGAGGCAAGGTCGTTGTGGTTCTTTTAAACTAGCTAGAATTTCTATGGCGCCCAAGAGATCATCAAGGGTAATGATCTTCCTTTATTTGGCAAGTGAAGTCCTCCTTTATGCATGAGTATGGGATCCTCCACAAAAAGGTGGAAGAGTAAGTGATCCCCATTGGTTGATAGTTGTTATCCCCAATTGAGTCTGCATTTAGACTCGAAAATGTGTAGTATGGGATAGGGATGTTGTGTTAAGCCCATCTGAACAGGTTGGTTTTGATATGTGATGTTGCATATTGTGCATCGGAGAAGACTCTGCATATAAACATTTAGTTTGTGTAGTTTGTGGAGTCAATGGGTTGTGCCTCATCGACCCGTCTTTCTTCTTTACAAACAGAACAGGCGCACCCCAGGGCGACAAACTCGTCCTGATAAAACCCTTTGCCAATAGTTTATCTACCTGGATACGCAACTCCTCCAGCTCTCACAGGGCCATATGGAACGACGCATTAGCAATAGGACGCGTACCTGGCTCCAAATCTATAACAAATTCAACATCTCGATCAGGTGGAAGATCAGGAAGATCGTCAGGAAAAACATCTGAAAACTCGCACAAACCAGGAATCTCCTCCAAACGCTGTAGACTAACGACAGTCCACACTACTGAGACAAAACATGCAAAGAAATCAGAATCAAGCAGCTTCTGAACACATACCACAAAAATGACTGGAGAATCCTTGCCCGGATTATCATAAACACTCCCAGGATTACCGTCGTCCTTAACGAAGTCCAAGTGCTTACACTTGCATTGGATAACTGCATCATAACTGGACAACTAGTCCATGCCTAAGATAATATCGAAGTCCTCCATGTCGATCACCTTCAAATTTGTCTTCGCTAAAAAATCCCCCAACAAAATCGGACAATCCCGAATGCCCTGATCTGAAACCATAGAATCACCGGAAGGAAACTTGATGCAAAAGTCATCACTAACTTTCTCTATACCCAAACGATAGCGCTCCACAAAGGATCTAGCCACAAAGGACTGGGTAGTGCCAGAGTCAAAGATAGCACGCGCCCAACGGTTCCTCACCCTAAATCCTTCATTAAGATGGAAGACACAACTAAGAAAACAAATGCTAAAGCTATATTAGAAACAAAACATTTAGGTTAGGGAGAAATCTAACCTGAAATGACCGAGTCGAAGTCTGCGCTTCCTCTAAAGAAATTACATTCAGCTTTCCCTTGCCTTTGTCCACCCGCTGAGGCGGTGGCAATGCCTGGAGTGGCACTGGCTGGAACACTGGCTGGAGTTGGGGTCACTGAGCCTTGATGTGCCATTCTTGACCGCTAAGAAAACAACCTCTTACCTTGCTCCTATCCTTACCCCAGTAATGGGCAACATCATGCCCTGGCCGCTTACACGCAAAATAGAATAAATCTTTCCTGGGAGCGCCTTGAATTACATGCACTTTCTCCTTCTTCTAAGCTGCCAACCTCTTGAAAAATTTCTCCACGGGATGGCCCGACCGGCCACAGAAGCTACAAACCTCCTTGCTCTTCTTTCTTGTAGAAGCACCGGGTACCTGGGGGCACTTTCCTTCAATAGCTTTCCTTTTATCTTTTCTCACATGCTGCCTCTTTGCTTAACATTATTAATGGACTACACTTTCAAAGAAGCTTCTACCGTACCACCATAACTCACTGCTCCATGAGCAACGGCTAACTGCTGAACATCACTTCTCAGGCCACCAAGAAATCGCTTAACTCTATCCGCTTCTGAACTCACAAAGCTGGTGGCAAACCGGCTCAATTTGCTGAATTCTATTTCGTACTCCTCAACTGTGAGCTGCCTCAGCTTCAAATGTAGGAAATCATTCATCAGGCGGTCGCGCTTGATCGAAGGCAGAAACTTCCTTAGCAACAGTTCCTTGAAGGTCTCCCAAGAGCATCCCTCTTTCAAGCTCTCCTTCTCTCTCAGCCACCAACTCTTCGCCAATCCCTTAAGCTGAAAGGCGGCGATCATCACCCTCTGATCGGGGGTAACTCCAGAATAGGAGAACATCTCCTCGATGGCTATAAGCTAATAATCCAAAACCATAAAGTCTGTCTTCCCATCATAAGTAGGTGGTACAAGTCGCTAGAAGTGTGATATGAATGTCATCTCCGGGGGCAGCACAACAAAAGGTACCAGGGGAGCAAGAGGAACAGGAACAACTATGCCTACAGTAGGGTCCATCACTCTTGGATGCTGTCCTTCCACAACTGCTAATAGAGAATGGAACTGAGTCTGCATACCCATAAATTGCCTAGATAAGGATTCATTACTCTGCCACAGACTTTCAATCAACGCCTCGCTTTGCGCTCCAGAAGACTCACCCTCATATTGGGGAGTCGATCTCGTCGAAGGACGCCTCACCATCCTATAATTGTATCAGCATTACTTAGAACCTACCCTAACTATTAGAACAAAACTACCCTGTATAGACAAACATACTTAAATATAAACTTCAACTGCTATACTTTCTCTGGGATTTGTTTTTTTATAATAATGATGTTATGCTTAACCTAGGATTGTTCCTCACCACCATTCTAACTCATGTGCTTAGACTATGAATGCATGAATTGGTATTTCCTTTAACTCAAAACCATGTGTGTACATATGTCATCATGCAAATCTTTAGCTTGGCACATTGTGCTTATACATTGTTATGCTCATGTTGTGCTATGCATTCTAAAGAAAGGCCTTAATGCATGCCATGGGCTGCGTACACATGAAAATGTTATGCATCCCGTACTACATAACATTTCCCTGCAATGAAAAAAAAATGTGCTAGCCGCATTCATTTGGCGAGGTTATGCATCCAATACTACATAGCCCTCACATGTTCCCTCCTATGGTGTATCCATATACAAACACATATTATGCATCCCATACTACATAATATGCCCCGTATACTTCTATTCTTGCTTATGAGTGTAGTGTTCATGCTTTAGCCAAGACGTGCTGATGACATATCTGTGTGTATGTATGATATGATGCTAAACTATCAATGCAAACAAGGGAAAGGTTGCCCGACAATTTGTCAAGCAACCTCCCTCTGATACCAACTGTCACGACACACATTTTCTCACAAATAAAATTTTATCAGAGCAAGAGAAAATACGTGTCATGATGCCACATCGTGCAGGGGATAACTGCACACGTTCAGGCAAAAATCCAGACTTTACATCTTTAAAGAAAATCATAAATTATTATGAGAGGAAATTAGTTAAATTTTACGGCCATATCCCTTGGCAAAGTGGATCAGCTAGTCCACAATTAAAATATATAGATACGCAGCGGAAAATTCTTTGGTTAGGTTGATTTGACATCCTAA
The DNA here is from genome assembly GCA_039513925.1 of Platanthera zijinensis. NCBI lineage: Eukaryota > Viridiplantae > Streptophyta > Magnoliopsida > Asparagales > Orchidaceae > Platanthera > Platanthera zijinensis. The sequence continues at coordinate 162,495,770 of CM077085.1, forward strand.
ATGAGCATAAGTGTCCTCGATGTACGACTCATGGTATGCACGACTCTAGAGGTTAGTACAGTATATATAAAAATATAGTCTTTACGCTAATAGGAAAAGTTGTGCCTTAGTTTTATAAATATAATGCGCATGAGATACATATAGTAATGCTTTAGGGTTTAAAATACCTAACATGCAACCTAGCATAAATCCTACCTAGAAGATAAGTAAACGACCCTAAAAGGTAAAGATAGCAGTTTTAGTTCATACCCAGCATCGCAAGAAAGCAACCAGTGGGCGTCAACAACCTGACACGAACCCACTAGTGAGTATGCATGTCCATACAGAAAGGAAAACAACTACCTCATAAGGATGAATATTGGCAACCTCAGCTACCCATGAGGCTATCAACAAACCCTCTAGAAGAACTAGCTGCTCAACCGGTCACAACTTGGACCTGAGGCATTCAAGAAAAAACACCTCCGAAAATAATCAAAATAAATAAAGCATTAGGCTTACGAATAAGTAAACAAGGGTTTACCATCCCGGCAACAAGAAATGTTATCAGTAGAAGAAAAGCATGACAGTAAGAGTAAAACACTATCGAAAGAGCAGTAAAAGTACACCAAGTGTGAACATAAATAAAAACAATCTCTGCGAAAAAAAACCTGCAGCCGCACCAAGGCAAACATATGCCAAAAGAAGTAGCCTTGAGAAAGGAAAGGAACTAACAATCATAATCTTGGTGAATTATTGGCCGTGGTGAACACTTGGGGTTGGAGTGGGCGGCACAGCCCTCACCAACAACCAGACCCAAAAAAGAACACTCCAGGGTGAAAACAAACGGTGACAGGTACAGAGTCAACACACAAAACCATACCAGCCCAACACGGCCTAGGTGGTGGTGGCCACAGCTCAGAACACACATTTCACCCCTTACAGAGGCCACAAAACCACACCACCTACCATAATCCATTATTCGACATGCAAAAACTAGCCGATCACCCAACTCCCCCCTTAAGAAAAAGCCATACTAACAATCCTAAGGAAACACGCCAAACCCAAGGCAAAAAGCATCGAGTTCACTCGACGCGGTGCTGAGTGGGTTACTCAACACCAAGCACTAACCACGACATTGAGTGAGGTCACCCACTCAATGCAAGGAACATTGCCACAAAAAGCCTAGCCATGGCATTGAGTGGGTTCACCACACTCTTCTCCAAACAGCTTCGGCGTTGAGTGAGGTTCACCCACTCAATGCCAAGTAACCTAACCACAGCAACATGCTTTGGCATTGAGTGAGCCTATCTCACTAAATGCCAAAACAGCCACGGCATTGAGTGAGGTCGACTCACTCAACACCAAAAGACTTAACCGCAAAAACAGGATTTGGCGTTGAGTGAGTCCAACACACTCAATGCAAAAACAGCCACGGCGTTGAGTGAGGTCGACTCACTCAACGCCAAATGACTTAACCACAAAATTAGGCTTTGGCGTTGAGTGAGTCCACCACACTAAACGCCAAAATAGCAACGGTGTTGAGTGAGGTCTACTCACTCAACGGCAAATGACTTATCCGCAAAAACAGGCGCTGGCGTTGAGTGAGTCCACCACACTCCACTCCAAAACAGCCACGACATTTAGTGAGGTCGACTCACTAAATGCCAAATGACTTAGCCGCTAGGAAAAGCCGCAGCATTGATTGAGTCCACCTTACTCAATGCCAAACAACCACGATGTTGAGTGAGGCCCACTCACTCAATGTCAAAACACTTAGCCGTAAAAACAACCATGGCATTGAGTGAGGGCACCACACTCAATGTTAGAAGCCTAATAGTCTAGGTGTTGAGTGAGGTACACTCACTCAATGCTTTTGACTTAACCTAATAATCAGAAACCCTAGATCTAACCCGAACCCAGCCCACTCAATGCCTAATAACCAATGAGCTCCATATGGCCTAAGAAAGAAATACCTCCTAACCTTGATACTTGTATAGCAGCTATTTGACTTAAGCTACAAACCCGACCTCTAGCTACTGACCTGGACTTAACCCGACCTCCAACTATTGATCTGGACAACCAGCAACAACAAGAAGATAAGACCTTAACTATGGAAAAGTTTTAAAAAAAACAAAACCTGAAGCTGTCCTGGTTCAAGGAGAAGAAGAGCTAAGCTACAACTATATACACACACAAAAAAAAGGAACAAGCTTGGCAAGGGCAAAGGACTCCACATGCCTCTACCTCCAGGAAACCGCAGACAACTCCTAAGCTCGGCACTGGCAGTAAGAGAATTGGCCACCTGCACCTCCAACTACCTATAGAGGAAAACCTGGAGCTTTTAGAGAAGAAGAAGAAACCACCGGAACCCTATCTCTTATAGACAGCCTGAAAAGCTAAATTACATACCTAGGAAGTAATATCTCGGCGAGAGCAGCTCAAATCCGCTGTCACCCGAGAGAAACAACCCCTAAATATACAGCTAACCAGGGGTCAAGGCAACAGCTCCTCCGCCTCTCGCTCACTTCCTTCCGCTGGAAGCTATCAGGCTGAAGCTATCTCGGGAAAATGGGGAAGAGGAGAACAGCTGGAGCCTTATTTTACGATATCTCCAGCCACCCAGCTATTATAATAATACAGAAGCTTGGAAAAACTCCCCCACTCAGCTAGACCTAGAAAATAAACTAATCCTGATTGGTCGGCCACTAACAAATTTCTTTAATAAGTATAATCCTATAGTTTAATTAGCGTATATAATTATACAGTTATATAGCTTTATGCTTTAAACTAACCCAAAAATCAGCCACAAAAGTCTGCACACACAAATATGTTTATATACTTATATATAATCGTATTTACTGATATATATATATATATATATATATATATATATATATATAAACACATATATATATACTTATATATAGTACATAAACAAGGCAGGAGCCTCACCAAGCTCGGCCACACAAGGCCATGCACATCAATACTAACTGCTACCAGCTCGCATAAAAAATAAAAATAAAAACAACGTCGAAACGACGAAAAAACAAAAGATCTCAGAATTCGATGAAACTCGCACCGTAGCTAAACACCCATGCTATGAAAACAACAATCAAGTCGAAAACAACATCCGACGATCAAAACTCGGGCTAACACTTCCAAAAGCCAAAGCACAAGAATTCCGTGAGAGGCTCAGCCGAGTCACAAAATAGACTCCGGTAAGCTGGGGAATCTTGCAAACATGCTACGAATAGGTCACTCAAGGAACCTAAAGAGCTAAGACAACAATCTAACAATGGCAAAAGGCCAAAAACTCATCATCGTAAATCCAAACAAGGATTAAACAAACAACAAAAAAACCAGGGGCGTTACAGGCAAGGTCTCAAGGTGTGCGAGGCGCCCAATAAGAGTCATCACTGGCTCACCCACTTTGTCTTCATCCGCGAGAATTTGGTGGGCGTCCCGCTCGTGCTTTTTTCGCCTACCGAAGTATTCTATGTGTCCCCATTGGTGGGCGGCACGGATAAGCTTCTTTTCAATTTCTTCGTGGCCAAGAACTTCTAGGTTCATTTCCTGAGGCAGGGCCTCTACATGCTACTTCCCATCCTTCTTGGCGAAGGTAATCTCGCTTTCCTTTTGTCTCGCATTTGTCATTTCGTCTTGCTATCTTATTGCCCAATTCCGTGTTTAGGAGAGCGGAACGTCCCAGTCCCCTTATAGGAGCATTGCTAAGTCGACCAAGGGACTCGCTCTCACTAGCATGGCGACCGAGACGGCAAAAGAATCCTTCTCCCCTCCCCACAAGAAGAGGCTCGCCAAAGGCGCCGCTATGTCTCGCTCCAAACCCAAGAAAAAGATGAAAACGTTCGTGTCTTTCCCTAATGAGAAAAATTACAAGGCCTATAAAGAGAAGAAGGAGATGTTAGGGTCCCTGAGCCCCATCTCCGTTGGAGAATCACAGTCCCCTCGATCGCCTCCTCGACATGCTGTCTCGCCTACCCGCGAGACGACACTACTCGACCAGCTTGCCAGCACCTCGATTCAACCAACCGGTTCCTTGTCTCGCGAATCTACTTCTTCAAGTAGCCCAACCCCCTCCTCTCATTAAAATTTTAACATGGGCCCCTTGGTTCAAGATGTCGTTAACAACCCAGTTTTACTGTGGGAGAAGGAAGCGAACCTGGTATTGATCTCCACCCTCCTTCCCTTATGGAAGGAGCTATAACAGCCCACTATCCATGCCTTCTCCTTTGGCTACGGCCTTTATGGGACTCCATAGTCCGATTTTGTTGAAAAGGAAACCTCAGAAGATCTTATACTGAAGACCACTCATGCCCAGTTGCGCACCCTGGAGCTTTCGCACCACCTCTCACGCCACCTGATTTTTAATAATAATAAATGTAAAGACTCCGAGGCAGGCCAGGCGGCGGAGTGCGAGATATCAGGGGATCTCAAAAAGAAGTTGGTTGTTGCTGTAACCCTTCTCGCAAAGGCCCAGGGTGGGGTGGTAAGACTTTTCTTACCCTCTCAGTTTCTCTCCTGTGTGGTCCCTGGTAATTGACAAGCTTTCTGCAGGATGTCGAGATGGCGGAGCGAATGCACTCGCACATAGCAGCCCTGGAGGAGGAGGTCAAAGATTTGAAGGCTCAGAATGTCCACCTTCAGGACAGTGCTCCATCGTCCTCTCGCCCTACACCCCTCTAGTCTCCTCCTCCTCATTATTCCTATGAAGAGGTCGAAGAGCTCTATCAAAACTCCAACATTAGGACGGCTGAGATCATTCTAAAAATGATGTAGGAGCTGGGGGTCGTCAAGGATGAGTCTGAAACTGTCACCGCTCGTGATCTCGTTCCAGAACTCGATGGTGAGGAGGGCAATGACTCATCTTCCAGCAAGGAAGAGTGAAGAAACACCGACGTGATTTACGGCACTTCCTCCCCCTTTTTGCTTCTTTATAATTGTTTATTTAGTTTATCTTTTATGATAAAAGACTTGAAAGCATACATACATAAGAGAACACCTCTCTCTTTTTTGTAATGAGCAATTACATATGATTGTATAAAAACTTTCCTGCCTTGTCTGCTCTCCCTTTTTATTTATTTTACTCTGCTTTCTTTAATTTATCGCGAGACGACCCTCTAATTTGCTCACGCTTGCGAGATGGGGCTGCATCTCGATGCCTCGCTTTTGTTTCCTTTTTACTTGGCTTTATATTATTTATTACGAGACTGCCCTAAGATTACTCGCGCCTGCGAGACGGGGCTACTTCTCATCTCGTCTCCTTGCTTGAGAGTTGATTTTGCTCAAAAGTCTGATTCATTACTTCCCCCAGAACAATTATGCGCGATACCAACTAATTTCCCTCTCGCGTCTCCCCTAGAGATTCCTTCAGCGCGAGTGGCCCCCAGGGATTAACCCGCTCCCTGATTAGGCAGGACTTTTCCTCCCCGGTAAGTGCCCACCTTCCATAGGCGAGACCCTCATCTTGGTAGCTAGCTGAGAGTTCCTCTACCTGCACTGCTCAAACTCTTTCCTCACACCTTATCTTTCAATGAACATATCTCAGTTGTTAACTGGTAGGGATGTTTCTTTAAGAGATCTCACCACTTACTCTGCCACCGAGTGAGCCTACGGTCATGCCAGCTTGACAAGAGACTGGTCAGCGGGTCTTCTCGGGGCCTTGCCATTCAACCTGCCTCCGAGTGAGCCTACATTCCTGCCAGCTTGATGAGAGCCTAGTCAACGGGTCTTCTCAGGGCCTTGCCATTCAACCTGCCACCGAGTGAGCTTACAGTCCTGTCAGCTTGATGAGAGCCTGGTCAGCTGGTCTTCTCGGGGCCTTGCCATTCAACCTGCCACCGACTGAGCCTACAATCCTGCTAGCTTGTTGAGAGCCTGGTCAGCGGGTCTTCTTGGGGCCATGTCATTCAACCTGACACTGATTGAGCCTACAATCCTGCAAACTTGATGAGAGCCTGGTCAGTGGGTCCTCTCGGGGCCTTGCCATTCAACCTGCATCTGAGTGAGCCTACAGTCCTACCAGCTTGATGAGAGCCTAGTCAGCAGGTCTTCTCGAGGCCTTGCAATTTAACCTACCACAATCTCATCTCATAGAGGGAAACACCTGGAATTTCATTATATCAGGAAACTGTACCAAATTTACAAGTATTGGAAAAGATTCAAAGTTAAGGGTAGAATCTCTTTAGGTCGTCGCCGCTTTGGGCACGATCAAGGGGTACCCCGTCCACATCCTATAGGTGGTACCCTCCTGACTTTAGGATAACCCTTATTTCAAAGGGGCCCTCCTAGTTGGGGTTAAGCTTTCCCACTAATGCTCCCCTGCCCGCTGCATCCACATTCTTTAGGATCAAGTCGCCCTTCTTAAATTGTCTAACCCTGATATGTTTGTCAAAATATTTGGCCATTCAGCGCTTAACTTCTTCCTGCCAGATTGATTCTAGTTCTCTGAGCTCCTCTACCAAGTCAAGAGAGAGCTTATGCTCTTCCTCATTTTCTGCTAGACATCCTTCGTCTCGTTTCTTTGTTGTGACTACAATGGGCTCTTCCACATCGAACTCTATAGGTATAACGACCTCTGAGCCATGGGAGAGTTTGAATAGATTCTCTCATGTGTCTGTGTTTGGTGTAGTTCTCAAAGCCCAGAGAACTGAAGGGAGCTGTTCCACCCAAGTTCCTCTTAAGTTCTCCACCTTCTTCTTCAAAAGATTCACGATAATCTTTTTCTCCGCTTCCACTTGCTCGTTGCTTCAAGGATGATGAACCGAGGCAAAGCAGAGGTTTATGCCCAACTAGACACAGAAATCCACAAATTCCCTGCTAGCAAACTGCGGTCCATTATCCGTGACTATGACCAAAGGGAGCCTATGCCGGCAGATGATCTCCCCCATACAAAATTTTTGACCACCTTCGACTTCACCATATCCAACATATTCACTTTTATCCACATTGAAATTTAATCAACCATGACTAGCAGGAACTTTCCCTGGCCACTGGCCGGGGGAACGGGCCAACCAAATCTAGCCCCCATATTCCAAAGGGCCAGGGAGCTGTGTTTGTGCGTAACCTTTGGCCTGGGAGGAGTTTAAGGGGGGGGGGGTGAACACTTGTCACTTTCGACATCTCTTTTAAAATTCCTCAGCATCCCTTGTGAGGGTAGGCAAGAAGTAGCCGTTCCTCAATACTCTTCCTTCCAAGGTCCGACTTCCTGAATGGCTCAAACATTCTCCTGAATGGATTTCTTATAAAAATCTTGAGGTCTCCCTCTCAGATACAGACCGAGCAAGCATGCCCAATTGTGTCTTTTGATATAGTGTCCCCTCCTTCAGCAGGTAGTATGCTGATTTGTACCTGATCCGCTTCTTATCAAGGTCTCTCTCAGGAAGACATCCCAGGTAAAAAAGGTGATGAAGGGATCCATCTAAGACCCTTGTTGGTCTACTTCCATCAATTCTCCCTCTTATATGGAGGGCCTGAAGAGCTCTGTCATGGTCCCTCCCGCCCTAGGTCCATTCTTGGCAAGCAAGTCAGCCTGAGCACTCTCTTCTCTAGGGACATGTTGAATTGAAAAGCTATGGAATTGCACAATGACACCCTTCACCTTCATCAGATACAATTGGAGGGAGGGCTCCCTCGCTTCAAATCCCCATTTATGTGTCCTGCAACCACTATAGAGTCTGTGGAGACCTTGATGTCATGTATGCCGGGCTCCCGAGCTAGCCTGAGCCCTACAATGATGGCTTCATATTCCACCTAGTTGTTGGTGATGGTGAAATGAATCTTCATAGCTTGTTCAATTCTGGTCCCCTAAGGACTTACTAGGATCATTCCTCCTCCAAAAGAAATTTTCTCAAGGCTCCATCCACTAGCATCTCCCAGGCCGCTAGAAGAGGTGTCAAAACTTCTCTGACCTCGACTACATAGTCCAACAAGAAATCTGCCACCGCTTGCGCCTTGATAGCTACCCGGGGAGTAAAAGTGAGGTCAAACTCACTCAGCTCTATCAACCATTTAGCCAACCTCCCAGAATGCTCCACCACTTCTAGGATGTGGTAGAGATGATGATCCATCACGAACTTGATTGAGTGGGCCTGAATATACGACACGAGCTTCCTGGCTAAGATTATGATAGCGAAGGCCAATTTATCAAGGATGGGATATCTGAGATCTGCCTTCTTTAGGACCCTTCTCACGTAATAAATCGGGAATTGCTTCTTTCCTTCCTCTCGCATAAGGATTGAGCTTACTGCTTCAGTCCCCACTTGTAGGTATAAGAACAAACCCTTACCCTCTCATGGCCCTTGGAGTAGCGGCATTTGGGTGTGTAACTTCTTCATAGCTCAAAAAGCTTCTTCGCACTCGAGGGTCCACTTAAATTTCTTCCCCCCTCTCAATGCTCAAAAGAAGGGCGAGCATTTCTTTTCCGCTCGGAAGAGGAACCTGATCAGTCCAGCCAACTTACCGGCAAGACGTTGGACCTCTTTAGCACTCTTCAGAGATTCCAATTCCAAGATCACCTTCACCTTGTCCGGGTTTGGCTCCACTCCTGAGGGGGTGAGGAGATGTCCCAAGAAATTCCCCTATTGGCCCCGAATACACACTTCAGAGGGTTGAGCCTAAACTTATATTTTCTTATGGTTCCAAAGGTTTCTTCTAGATCCAGGACAAGGGACCCAAGATCCCGGCTTTTGATCATCAAATCCTCCACATAAACCTCGAGGTTCCGCCCCTTCTACTCCCGAAAAATCCGGTCCATCATTCTTTGATAAGTCCCCCCCCCCCCGTTCTTCAACCCGACGGGCATCATGTTATAGCTAAAGAACCCATCCTCCGTGACAAAGGTGACATCTTTGACATCTAGGGGGTGCATGTGTATTTGATGGTACCCTAAAAAGGCATCTAGAAAACTCATTAGTGAAAAACCGACGGCTGAATAAATCAGCGAGTAAATTTGAGGAAGGGGATAACAATCCTTAGGGCATGATTTATTCAAAAGAGAAAAATCCACACACATTCTCCATTTTCACTCCCCCTTTTTCACCATTACAACGTTACTCACCTACCCCGGGTACTTACTTGCGGATATGAACCCCATCTTAAGAAGCTTCTCCACCTCCTCCCTGATGGGCCCGACCATCATGGAAGCGATGGCTCTCTTCTTTTGCTGAATTGGACGAGCCTTGGGGTCAAGGTTGAGACGGTGGCCTGCCACGTCTGCGTCGACCCCGAGCATGTTGGCTGCGCTCCAAGAAAAGATGTTGATGTTATCATGCATGCATTTACTGATCTCCTCCTGGTCCTTGGGGCCAAGCTCCAAGCGAAGAGATGGAGTATTTTAAACCACTCCCGTTTCATTGACCAGTGAGGGAGAGCCATCCGTAATAAAGACAGGGGGCAACTGATCATGCTTTTCTTTGAGAAAAAACATTGAGGATTGCCTGTCATGTGATTGGTATAACAAGAGTCGATTAGCCATTTACCTTGAGTAGTGACATGAGCACTGCCTGAAGACGTGGCCACCAAAGTGGACTGCTTTGAAGATGAGGTGGAAGCATCACCCGTTGATAGAAGATGAGGATCTTTCTTCCAGCAACAATCAACCGTATGGCCAGTGCGGCCACAGTAAGAGTAGGAAAAGCGGGCAGCAGCGCATTCGCCCGATTGATGGTTGCGACCACCAGATCCAGTCCGCTGAGTGTGGTGAGCATAGGTGTCCAGTTGAGGAGGGGAGGATAACAGGGGACGTTGAAGCAGAGAGGTAACCACAGATATGAGGGCAGTAGTGGAATCTAAGGTGGGAGACTCGGCCTTGCAAAGGATCTGTTGATGGATCATATCATAGGACTCAGGCAGTCGTAGAAGATAGCACACAACCAGAAGCTCCTGGAAGTGTTTGTGTTGCTCGGCTAGATCTGCATAGAAGGGAAGATTCTGGAGGATTTCGGATCTGAGAGCCTGAACTTGTTGGTATATAGCAGCAGGAGACATGGAAGGACGGGAAAAGTTGTCCGCATATAATGTATATATTCCAGACGTCTGAGCCCCCTTGGAGTAGATAGCATCAAGATGAAGCCATGCAGTTTTGACCGTCTCATCATGACAGATGATGGGTAGGTATTCATCAGAAAGGTTGTTAGCCATCCATGTGCGGGCAAGGGCATCGATGGCATCCCAATCATCAAAAAGAGTGGAATCATGCGGAGGAGGGTCATCGGTGAGATGATGGTGTTTGCATGAGACGGAGAAGGAAAGTGAAGGAGACACTCCATTCAAGGTAGTTGGGACCTACAAGTTTGGAAACGGTGCCAAGGTTGCCGGAAGGACTAGGAGGAGTAGGAGGAGGAGCGGAAATGGGAGTAGTGGTGGTAGAAATATCGGAGGTTTTCATAGAAGAGAGCATAGATAAGAACAATGGGCTGCTAGACAAAGGAAGGCACGATGACAAAGAGTAGGTCGCGTCAAGAAGAACAGGTTACGACGACTTAAGAAGAGGTCGCGGCGAATAAAGAGCAGGAGCGGCTAGAAAAGGAGGGCGGGGCGACTAAGCGCAGGCCTCACAAAGGAGAATAGGTCATGAAGACTTAACAAAAGGCCGCGACGACTAAGGAGCAGGAGCAACTAAAAAGGAGGGGTAGAGAGGTCGCTCACACAAACGAGTAGCTAAAAGAAAGAAAAGAAACCGCACGAATAGGGCGCAAACAGGCGGAAGAAACAAGTTACGAGTACATGTCACGAGAAGAAGGAATAAGCCGCGCGGATAGGCCGCATGGACAGAAAGCTAAGAAAATCAGGACGAAAAGTTTGAGTCCTCTGATACCATGTGCGAACAGAGAATAAGAGGCCAAAAAATTTGAGTAACAAAATTTTTATTAAACAAAAAGGTAACTATTAGAAAGGTATGACCTACCTTTTATAGAATGAGGAGAGATGAGAGATTACAAATAAGCAATGTGGGAATTATAATTACATTAACACACATCTATACAAGCCGCATAAGCCGCATAGGTAGCGCAGTTAGACTAACTGCATGACCACTACAATGTGGAGGACAAGTTGACAATATCTTCAAGACACCAGATGGCAAGACCGCCAAACACCAACCCAGCTACCAAACCGCTAGGACAAGCCGCCAGATGGATAGACCACCAGACACAAACCCGGCTACCAAACAACTGGGTCAAGCCGCCAGACTTCCTGACCGCCAGACCGCCCGGTCTCAACCCGCGAGACTGCCGTGTCTCGAAAATCCCTTCAATCTATTGAGAGTCTGGTCAGTGGTGTTTTCTCGGGGCTATTAATCCAAACCGCATCTCATTACAACCTTCCACCGAGTGATTTCCAAAACTGCCAGCAAATGGGAGTCTATTCAGCAGGATCTTCTCGGGGCTATCATTCCAAACTACATCTCATTACAACCTACCAGCGAGTGACTTCCATCCCTGACAGCTTGTGAGAGCATTGTCAATGGGATATACTCAGGGCCATTGATATAACTACATACCACATTACATAGAGAATAATTCACATTGAAAGAAAGTGTTAAGAAGATAAACATCTTTATTATTCATGTTCAAGGATAGAAAATTTTCAAGTCATTACCACTCCATGCCTGTTCGAGGGATACCCCTTCCAAATTTTAGGCATGGTATCCCCCTGACTTTAATGCTTCCTCAACAACATAAGGATCCTCCAAGTTAGGATTAAACTTCCCGACCATCGTCGACCTACAAAACATGTCGAATTTCTTTAAGATAAGGTATCTGTTTACAAACTGCTTAACCTGGATGTGTTTATTAAAGTACCTAGACATCCAACACTTGATTTCTTCTTGTCCAATGGCGATGAGGTTGCAGAGTTATTCTACTAGATCCAGCGAGAGAAGCAAGTCTTCCTCATTCTCCATCCTCCACTCATAATCTACTTCTCCTATGACGACCACCCGTGGCGACTTTACCTCAAACTCCACAGGAAGTATGACCTTGGATCCATGAGAAAGCAAGAAGAGGGTCTCCCCTATGGTCATATAAGGTGTGGTTCTTAGGGCCCAAAGAACCGAGGGGAGTTGTTCCACCCAGTTTCCCTTCAAGTTCTCCACCTTCATGTTCAACAACTTCATAATCATCTTGTTTGTTGGCTCCACGTGTCAATTGCTCATAGGGTGGTCGACTGAGGCTAATCTGAGATTGATCCCCAGTTTGAGATAGAAGTTAACTTACTCCTTCCTGGTAAATTGCAGTCCATTGTTCGTGATTATTGCAAAATATAACTCGTTTAAGACCCCATTTTTTTCTTTTAAACCACCGGGGTCTCAAGCCCTGAACCGCCGCTTTGCGATGACACCAACACACCCGAGAAGGTCGTCTCTACAAAACGCTGATCCTGCCGGCCATACAAATTGCAGAAGAGTATAATAAATATAAGAGTACATGAGTAAAATTAAACTCAATACTAGTCCACCAGAATAACATATATATAAATAATTCTCCACGAAGAGAGACTCCACAGAAATGATAAAGAAAGTACTAAAGAGGGCTCTTGCCCGATACATCAAAATAATCACTACAAATCACTCAATCGTGGAAGCAAATATATATTATCTACTAATGATCGGGACTCACTGTTCCTGCTGCCTGAACTCTAGTGCTAGATTCTCCTATCTCCAAGCGCATCGACCTCTGGGGCTGCATTTCTTGGTTCGGCTCCATGATCCCCTAAAATAATTTTGTCAACGACCGTTAGTCTAAAAGACTAAGTCCTATAATCCCCCACCCCTACCCCATGGCTCCTAAGCACCGAGCGGTGAGAAGTAAAGGAAGGTAATGAAGGTGGAAAGTAAAAAAGGTAAGTAGGTGGAGGCGGAACTTGTATATCATGAGTTCAAACACCGAGAAAGTATATGTAAGCAGTAGTAGGTAAGCAAAATAAGTATACACAAGAACAGGTGATCAAGTAAAGTAGGAGAAGGTAAACTAAGTAACTAACCATGACCTATAGGAGTGCCGATACAAACCTATAGACCTAGGGGTCATTTTGCAAGGCCTATTGTATAAAGTGTCCCATACAAATTTATACAATAGGTGTTAAGGGTTATATGCAGTGATGATGCAATGTCATGCAAGTATCCTATGATATGAACATGAAAGTGCAACACACACTCGATTATGTTCACACAGACCTTTAGTTCCCTATTTTTGGAGCCTAACCTCCTAGATACCTCCGTAGTGGAAAATAGAAGCGGTGGGTTGGGCCTTGCCCACCTCTAAACCAGTATCAACACTACCAGTCAAACCTATCATACGCCTCAATGTTGGTGTACTAAGCGTATCTGTTGCCTACTCTTACCGGCTGTGCACCAGACTTTATTTGGCCAAGTGCTAAACAACACTTGCCGAGTCAACGTATTGGTGTCGGTGTGACGACTCTCCAATACCGAAGATCCACCACCTTATATCTTATGCACATGCAACCATAAAATACTTTTCCACCGAGACAAAGCTCCCCGGACTATCCAATCCGTCACAATTATCTTCGAAGCCAAATCTCCCCGAATTAACCCGTATGTTACAAATATCTATCGAGCCATCGTCTCTCCGGGCTAACCTGCCCATCACTAAAACCGCATAGCCTACAGCTCGTAGGAGGCCACCTAACTCCTACAACACTTGGAGTGTCAGTTAAAGTGAAATTCTATTTATAGTAGTTACTCTTAAATATTGATTATTCTTACGGTTTAGGTTGGCCCAGGACTAAACAAGGTATTCCCGGTTAAGGGCTCTCAAATGGCACTAGGAACAATGATGGTAGCTGAAGCCCATCATTCCCTTTCGCAAGGCACTTACTATTATTGGTTATTACCCAGGTCCCAATCCCATTTACTGTTTACTGGATCTAGCCTTAGACATTTTGACTCTCTGTCTCTCCACAGGAAAGATGATCTTTCATTGATCCCGAGCACCACTTAAAACTAGTCAATCCAATCACTTCTCATCATGACTCTTAATGGAGCTCACTTTTCTACTTACCAAACTAGTAAACTATTAACCCCATCTCCCTATGTCCATTGCACAGGTTATCAAAATTTTCGCAGCTTTACTAAATGTAGATCAACCTAAGCTATATGATGTACATGATAGGAGGTACTCCAAATTTTCATCCAAATGCCCTAAGATAAATATTGGGGGTCTATCTTGACACATTTAGCCTAAATCCCTAAACTTGTAATTTTCCTAATTAATTTAACATTTATTAAATTTTCCCCAAAATTAAACCATGGATGGTTTTGAACATGAAGTGCTAGATTTCCTTAAGTTATGGCCACCCAAATATTAGGAACAGTATATGATAGCAAAATATCAGTAAATTCCAAATTTTGTAGACTTTTATAAATGTAATAACCTCTAAATAATTAAATCAAGGTAATCCAAATAATTAGTGTTAATGAAGGGAGTACCATAAGTATAGTCAAAAAATTATAAAAAATTTACCAGAGCCTTATAATTATCATAAAACACTACTGACTAAGGTTCATGCAATTCTAAGGTCAGTGAGCAATGTACAAAAATACTTCAAATAATTCCATTAAAGTGCACTTTGTGAAGAAACATTCTTATAAACTCATCCAAATGACATGTGATAATTTTCTAGACTTTATTATGCCCTAAAAGGTTCTCTGGCCAAGTAATACAATTTTCCAGCAAAAAATAATATTTATTATCTATTTATCAAAATATGGTCTACTAGTTCACTTAACACATGAAGTACTAGGAAAAAAGGCCGAAATGATCCAAATGATTTACTAGTGCCTCTAAATGATATTTAATTAACTTTGCCAGAGTTTCATATCATTCTAAGTTAATCTAACCATGGTTAATTTAAAATCATCAAAAAGATCAATGTGGAGATTATACCTACAAGTATAAGTTACTATTTTCTAAACATTCTATAATAAATTTCAGGGGTCAATAGAACTATAAAATTACTTCTACCAATATCCCATGAAGATCAAAGATCATATGACCCTCCTATATTTTCATAAAAGGTATAGGCCCAAACTATCCCTAATTGGTTTAAATTGTGTGCCAAAGTCTAAATGTCACCAAATTCCTTCCTAGGGGCATTCCATCACCCTAAGATCACATGGACTAAACACCTACATACAAGGACATATCACTCCATGTCCTTCACAAACTCTCAAATTCAACCTTAGGGTTTGAACTAGGGTCCTAGGGAAAATCCACCAAAAACCACCTCCAACTCCATAAGAGGGTCTTTTAACTAACCATGGAGCTCTGGCCTAAGTCCCAACCCCTTTGGGTGAGAATTGGCCCCTCTATGCCCCAAACACTTTTTGCCCTAAATTACCCTTAAGGGACCAAACTTTGGTCACACCAATACCTATTCAAATCAACCCCAAATGGGCTGAAATTTTTATCTGAGTCATTATATGATAATAAAAGATAGTCACTGAAATTTTGGTGGGTTTAGAGGTCATTAGACCCCTAACATAATTCTTACATTGATTATTAAATTTCTACAAAAACTTTAGGAAAATGATTTCCAAAAATTCCCATTCTTGGATATGTTCTAGGAATATGGAAGAGTGACCCCAATCCAAAATTTAAAGTCATTTGGATGGCTGGATTGATGGGGCACTCAAAACAATCTCTAACCTAGCCTAGGAATAAACCTCACAAAAATGATTGTTATGGTCTGACCTGAACTCCAAATTGGTACAAACCAATTTAAAAATAAACTAGATTCATACGGCTATAACTTCCATGTAGACTATTTTTACTTTATGGGAACCTAAGTATTTTATATAATTAATTTAATTCAACCCAATAACTGTGACAAAAAATATATATATCAAAACTTAATATAATAGATCTAGCACAGATCTTAAAGCAAATTGAGTGGCTCCTGCTTTTCTTCTTCCTCCAGCCAATGGATGAGATCAACCCGACTTGGAGTATATTCAAAGCCCATTTTCTAAACATCCGGCCACCTCCCTGGCGGACCACCACCGCCGCTACCTCCATTGAGGTGGGGGCTATCGTCGGGCAGCGGCATGGCCGCCAGAGGGGCAATTTTCGGTGAAGACGAGAGGAATCCCAAATCCGAAAATTCATGGAATTTGAAGCTTGGAATCGGCTCATGTGAGTCTGATTCTAATCTCCAAAGATTCCTAATGTACTTGAAGGATCAAGCGCATACCCAACTGTTCCAAAAGCCCGTACTGTTGGAGAGGGCGCTACTTAATTTTTTATATAAGTAGCAGAGCGCCATGGGTCAAGTAAAGGAACGCCGGACCAAAAAATCCCCCCCGGTGTCCAGCACAACCCATCGGCTCAGAGGTGGGTTACCATATGGCCCACACGGTTTAGAGGTGGGGTTACAACATGTCCACAGTTGCCTGACCCACCGGACCCAAACAGGTAGAAGGGAAAAATCAGGATTTAATAGCCCCCCCCGTCTGGAACCCATGACCTCCTCTGATACCAATTGAAGGATCAAGTGCATACCCAACTGCACCAAAAGCCCGGACTATTAGAGAGGGCGCTACTTAATTATATATATAAGTAGCAGAGCGCCACGGGTCAAGTTAAGGAACGCCGGACCAAACAGTACAACCTCGGGTTCGCAGGAGAGGAAGGCTCAAGGAAAAGAGGGCCACTCGCCCGACAAGGGTCGACTTACTGGCGAGAGGGGCAGGGGTCCACGGACCCAGGCAAGAGCCGCTCGTTAGGCGAGATGGGCCACTCATGAGGTAAGAGCCAACTTATTAGGAGAGATGAGACCATAGGAGGGAGCTCCCCCCCCCCCCCCCCCACGAGACGATGCTCTCGCCAAGCACCGGTTCGAGAAAGGGACCAGGCACCGGTTCAGTGATTGGTTGAGGACCGGTTCAGTTGGAAGGTGGTTTAACTTTTTAGCCCCAGGTGATTTTACACTTTTGCCCTTGGTGGTCTCCGTATAACCCTTCAGAACAACGGAGATTGGCTGTTGGAAGACCCGACCCAGAGTATTTTTGTAATTTCAGGTCATCAAAGACTATAAATAGACCCACATGGGCTCTTTAGAAAGGGTTTTTTTCCATATTTTCTTCAAGATCTTCTTGTGCATTCTAAGGAGCTCCAAACCCAGCTTTTGGCTTTGGAGGGGAAGCTCTTAGAGAACTTCCGAGTAAGAGGTGGGACCTCCCTGCTAAGTCTTTGGGTCGGTTCTGGGTCCTTTACAACTAGTGAGAGGTCGGAGCCTTGGAGGAGTAGGTGTTGGTTGCGACCCTATTTTCGAACTTTCGTTGAGGTCAAGTTTTGGCTTTAACAGTTCTGGTGCAGTGAGGGTGGAAGGTATCCAATACAACAGAGCCATGAGTTTAGTCCCATGGTTGGAGGTGAAGGTCAAGGATCTAGTTCTTGAGGTCCCCCCGGAGAGGAGGTGGTGATCGCTTTCCGCATAAGAAAAGAGAGCCGAACTAGCAATCCAACTAGGGTAGTATACCTATCGAACTCTATCTAGGGGACAGAAGTGTTGTATTGAAATCCGAGAACTGTTTACTAAACTTACTCACACGAAGACTATTATTTTATCGACGAAAATCTTTAGGGTTGAAGAGAAATCTAAATGCACTAAAGAAAGGAAATATTGCATAAAAAGAGAACTAATTGCAGTTAAGTAGAAAGCATAAAAGAAGCGATTATGATAAAGGATTAGAACGATGAAATGGGAATGCACTCGATCGAGAATCACCTCTGCTAAAGTCGATTAAAGATACGATAATAAACCTAAACTTGATAGGGTGAAAGTCCTTGACCATGGAGGTTCATAAAGATTGAACGCGCTTCTCTCGATGTCGTGCCCAACTGAGTTTAGGAAGGTCCGACCAACTCACGTCTAAATCGGAGGCCTAAAGCTCACTTTACGCAGTGAACGCCACTATTGGATTTAACTCCAATCCGGGAGATTTGGACGTCTGCCTCTCCCGAGTGATGCGTACAACTCTCTTTACTATTGAATGCTCGCTTCAAACTATCGGCCTCTCGGCTATCTAATAATGAAAGCTAAGATAGAAAATATATATCGATGATATATCTCCAAGCAAAGGTTAATCAAGAGTAATTAAAGGTCTAAACCCTAAAAAGAAAAGGTAAATTCAAATCATCATAACTAAATCACTTGAACCTCGAATCATCAAGATCGAGTATAAGGAGGATTATTTAATCATAGTGAAGTGGAGGTGGAGGGATGAGTAGTAAAGCATTAAGAACACAAGGTAATAAAGATCACTTGTATTAATAAAGAAAGAGAGCTATACTTGAAATGAAAATTACAATTGCATGGAAATTGAAATCACATTATAGCCCTACAATTATCAACTAGAGCAAGTGCAAAAATTACAACAAAAGCTAAAACAAACTAAGCACTAAGCTAGGGTAAAGGAAAAACACAAAATGATAAAGAGAGAGAGAGGGACGAACACTGAAAAGGACAAGAAACAAAGTGGCAGCACCTCCCCTCTCAGCCCAAACTTGTTTTGGACACCAGGGGGACCTCTATATTTATAGATTTTTCCACGGGTTGGTCACGCCCTAGGTAACGCCTGGGGAGGGCGTGTTAGGGGGTGTGACACATACAGGGTTGACCTCGGGTTCTGGATTCTAGCGGGAAGGATTATTGCTTCGGTAAGATGGTTTACGTCACGTCGAAATCATTGGTCAGAAATCCGTCAGTCTTGGAAAAGGGGGCAAACACGCACTGGGTCATGCCCGTGTAAGGGGGCGTGACAGTAAAATTGGCGTGCTGAGGCGAAAAAGAATTTAATGCGGAGGCAGACTTTGGGCAGAGGGCGACATGCCCCGTGTCATGCCCTGAGACGCGCCCGGGGAGGGCGTGGCAGCCATTTTTCCTATTATTTGGTCTTCGTCAGCAAGCTTTCTCGGGATTAGGTGACACACCCCGTGATACGCCTAGGGAGGGCGTGACAGGGGAGCGTGTCAGGTCATTTTTGGCCAAAATTCTGGAAACCTGCAAAAAGATAAGAAAATGTTAGTGGCAATATTATTTACATAAGAAAGATAAAAATTAAGCTAATAAGACACGATTAGCGTGTTAAAAACTAGAAAATACCCTAATAGTTTAAACTACAAAACATACTATCAAATTCCCCCAAGCTTAAGCTTTGTTTGCCCCCAAGCAAAAATATAAACACTAGATAACAATAAAATATGACTAATCAAAAAGTTCTAATAATGCTTTCACAAGTACTATGCGAAATTCTAAGTAGTGAGAAGGTGAAACGTAAATCTAAAACAATTATTTAGGTATGGTTTAACTTTTATAAATTTTACTTAACGAAAATAAATCATCAAAAATTTTGACGAATTTCTTTAAATAAATGTAAGCAAAGAACCAAAAATGAAAAAATGCATTGACTTGTTACTAGATCCAAGCAACACATTATAATTATATCAATTAAATAACAAAAATCTAAGTTTAAATCCAAAATGAATACAGATTTACTTTTCTTCTTTTCTTAGTTATAAAATAAAATTCAAAAAACATGAATCAAAAAGACTTGATAGGACCGAAATATTTGGTTTAGGATGATGATTAAGAGTGGAATTCAAAGATAAAAATGCTGGCTTAAAATCATACTAAATCAAAACAAAGAGTTTCAAAAATTTTATTATAAACAAAATATTTTTCTTTCTTTTTTTTTCAATTTTTTTTCTATGTCAAAACAAAGGCCATAAATATTTTTATTTTAATTTTTAATTGGCCAAACAAAAGCGAACATTTCTTTTTAGCATATTTTTTTTTCAAAAACTTTTTCCAAAAATATCAGAAAATAACCTATCATAATCATTAAAATTCTTAAATAGAACTCAAAAGTTTAGCGTGATTAGATAGGTTGGAAATTATTGCTTTAATGAAAATGATATGAAAAGAGGAGCTATCAATGAAATTAGAAAAGGCTTAAAAGCGGTAACTAGTGGTGAAAGTTTTTAGGTTGGCATGAAAGCTCAAACGAAAATAAAAACGGCCGAAATCATTTTCATGTTTTTAAATTTATTTAAAACATAGATTTGAAAATTTTCAAAAAGCAAGTCCTAGATAATAAAAGAAGATTGATGAAATTATCTTTAAAATAAAAAAAATAGGTGACTTGGATCGTTCACAAATACTACGCTATTCAAAAGTTTACCTTACAAAAATTATTCAAAAACGAAAAGGAAAATA
Organism: Platanthera zijinensis; assembly: GCA_039513925.1. NCBI lineage: Eukaryota > Viridiplantae > Streptophyta > Magnoliopsida > Asparagales > Orchidaceae > Platanthera > Platanthera zijinensis. Next base: position 162,516,005 of record CM077085.1, read on the forward strand.
GTGGATGATGAATTTTTGAGAAAGTAAAGAAAATAAAGAAAGAAAACCATAAAAGAAATACTTGTTTTAAAAAAAATGTTTTACGTTAACATGCTACCGCAAATTAGAAACACAGCATAACCAACATTTTACTTGTGAAACATAATTAAAAAGTGTGATTAGAAATATTATAATTAATTAAGTTGTTTATATGAGATTTTTAAAAAGACAAAAACAAAAACAAGGGATACAATTGAAATAGAAAAATGTCTAAATTATTAAAGTAATGAAAAAAAGCATATATTTCGTTTAATTTTAAAATATTTTCTATTTTTTTGGATTTTTAAGATATTCATTTTTTTTCGATTTTTAAAAAAAATTTCCCAAAAAGCAAAATATTCACACATAGCAAAAATAAAGAGGAAGTACTCCCTCAAGCTTAAAATAGACATTGTCCTTAATGGAGAAAGAAAGTAAGAGAAGGAGAGGAATTGAAAGTACAGAATTGAAAAACAGGTAGTTCCCCAGATTTATTTGCTGCGAAAGCTGAGTGATGTCGCTCCCCCATGCTTGTGCTTTAGATCTTCATGAAATGTCTTCTTTGGACTTCGTGATGGATTCAACAACATTGGAGCAGGCAATCGCAGAAGCTTCAGCTTGTCTGAGCCATTCGGGGCAAAAATTATAAAATAGAGAAAAAAAATAACTTAGGTTGCCTCCCAAGAGCGCCCTTTGTTTAAAACGTCGTTTGAGCTCGACGCAACAAAATAATAATGTCAAAAAATATTTTGTCCAAAATAATTATAATTAAAGTTTTTAACAAAAAATAAAAGTTCGAAGTTAGTTAAAGTTCATGCAAAAGAAACTTAACAATGTTTCGACTGACAGCATCATCACCAGAGAAATATAGTTTAAGACGCTGACCATTCACTTAAAAATTACCCTTATCAGGGTCGGAAATTAAAACAGCACCATAAGGAAAAACCTCTAAAATAGAAAACATCCCAGAACATCTTGACTTTAACTTCCCAGAAATAAACGTAAACGATAGTTAAACAAAAGAACTTCGTTGCCCGGCTTAAAAGTTTTTGGGTGCCTGAAGTGTTTATCGTGAAAATGTTTCGTCCGCTCTTAATAAAATTTGTTGTTCTCGTACACGTAAGAGCGCCACTCATCGAGTTCGTTAAGTTGAAATTTTCTAAGGTCGCAGACAGAGTGGGGATAAAAATTTAAAAACCTTATGGCCCAAAAAGTGCGATGTTCAAGTTCTATGGGTAAATGGAATGATTTTCCATAAACCAACCGGTACGACGTACATCCGAGGGCGGTTTTGTATGCTGTTCGGTAGGCCCATAGAGCGTCATATAATTTGCTTGACCAGTCTTTTCTAGAGGTGGAAACAGTCTTCTCTAAAATTCTTTTAATTTCTCTGTTCACTACTTGGACTTGTCCGATAGTTTGGGGGTGGTAGGCTGTTGAAAGCTTTTGCGTAATGCTGTATTTAGTAAGGATTTTAGAAAATTGAGCGTTAAGGATTTTAGAAAACTGAGCGTTACAAAAATGGGAACCCCTGTTACTAACGATGGCTCACGACGTATCGAATTGAGAAAATAAATTTTTTTAAAAGGTAACTAAGCCTCGGGCATCGTTCGTAGGAAGAGCTTGTGCATCTACCCATCGCGAAACAAAATCGACAGCGACTAAGATATTTTATTCCCGAAGCTAGAATGAAGAGGGCCAACAAAATCAATTCCCCATAGGTCAAAAACTTCGCACGCGAGGAAATACTTTTGTGGCATTTCATTTTTATTTAAAATATTGCCCGACCGTTGGCAACTGTCACACCTACTCACAAAGGCTTGCGCATCTTTAAATAGGCTAGGCCAGTAAAAACTAGTGCTTAGCACTTTGTGAGCGGTGCGAGTAGATTGATAGTGCCCACCTATCGATCCTTCATACAAATGTATTAAAATATTTAATCCTTCAACATAAGAAACACATCTTCTTATCACTTGGTCCACACAGACTCTGAAAAGATACGGGTCTTCCCAAAAATAGTTCTTCAACTCAGAAAAGAATTTCTTCTTTTGTTGAGAGGAGAACTCTTTTGGGAGAGCACGAGCCACTAAATAGTTGGCGATGTGTGCAAACCAAGGAGAAGTAGATGTGTTAATTGAAAATAGCTTCTCATCTAGGAAGAAATATTTAAAAAGATTTTTCATCTAATTTTTCAATAAACGAATAATCTAATCGGGAGAGATGTTCAGCAGCCAAGTTCTCGGCTCCTCGCTTATCACGGATCTCTAAGTCAAACTATTGGAGGAGTAAGACCCAGCGAATCAAGCATGGCTTGGCATCCGGTTTATAAAGAAGATATTTGAGGGTCGAGTGGTCCTTAAAAACAATAATTTTTGAAAGCGTAATATAAGGGCGAAATTTATCAAAAGAGAATACTATAGCTAGGAGAATCTTCTCGGTCGTGGTGTAATTTTCGGTGCAGATGTAAGCATTTTACTTGCATAATAGATGGGGTAAAAGTCTTTAGATATACGTTGACTTAATACGGCTCCTACCGCGAAACTACTTGCATAGCACATGATTTCAAATGGAAGGTCCCACACCGGTGCTATCATAATCGGGGCATTAATTAAATTTTCTTTTATTAAATTAAAAGCAGCTAGGCAAGGGTCATCAAAAATAAATGGGGCATCTTTTTCTAAGAGATGGGTAAGGGGCTTGGTGATCTTGGAGAAGTCCTTTATGAAGCGTGATAAGTAAAGTTTGTTTTAAAAAAGATAGATTTGGTTTTATATAATCTTTTACGTATATAAGTCTATCTCTTTTTTACTTACTTATATCATGTGGATTAAGGTAAGAGTACCTATCGCATAGGAGTATAGTATTTTGTAGAACATATCAAGGTCATATTTTTCCTGGGATCGGTGTTAATTATTCTACTTTTTAGAACGGACTATTATTTTATCGAACGAACGGGGTGGAGTTTATATTTAAAAACAAAAGATAAAAAATATATATACGTGATTTTATTAAGATAGGGACTTAGAAGGTAGTCCTCGATTTCAGAATTACTTTGAGAGAATATTAATTCAATAATTAAAGAACAACTTTATTTCTTTATTACCTAACTTAACGAGAGGGTCCCTCTGGTAGCATAACTGACTAGAAAGTACGACCGGGGAGGCTTGCGTTTAAAACGGGTTAACGTAAATGTAGTGTCTCTTCACCTTGTATATGATCAATTAATAGAAAACCCTAGTTAGGATAACTAGAAAGTAGAGTTGAAATAGTTGAAAAAAATATCCAGCCCAGAGTTCATCTTGACCAAGTGCTAAGGGTTCTTAGCCTCTTCTCAGGATGGGGGCGGTATAAGGTACAAAAAATAATATCTACCCTTCTATCTCAATCTAGGATTTAAGCTGTCACTTCACCTTTGTTTTTAGGATAGGGTAGTAAAATTTTGCAGTGCTTCCGCAATATCTTAATCCAGGTCATAGGCTTTCGCCTCGCCCTTCATTCAGGATAGTATGAAATAATAAGCGTTTGAAAATAATTTTTTAAGCAGTTTCACACTATCTTAATCAAGGACATAAGCAGGACTTCGCCTTTCATTCGGGATGGTATAAAAAAAAGAAAGTAAAAAACTTAAACTAAAGCAGAAAAGTACTCAGAATTAAAATTGAAAGAGTCTATTTTATAAAGTCCGAAAAATTATTACAACTTTCTAAAAAGCTGAAAAGAAAGCTAAAATATTACAACTTACAGAACTTTAAAATACTTGAAATCTACTACCAGTTTCTTGTCAGAGAGCTGGGGAGTCCTAACAGTTCTTAAGGAAGCTGCTGGTGTTCGAATAATTACACTCAGCCCTGCCCTCCTTTTTATAGAAAAAAATTTCAAGTAACACGCCCCCTGACACAAGCGTGTCGGGTAGGGCATGACTTCCAGCCTGTCGGGGCAGGTGCCAAGCGGGGCTGAACTTCGGATAGAATTTGAGCAGGTCACGGGCGTGACTGATGATGTCACGGGCGTGTCGGGCAACTAATTCATCATGCGGCACGGGGCGTGGCGACAGCGCGGCAGCTTGCTGGATTTTTGGATAGAACTTCACTAGGTCACGGGAGTGTCGCTTTTGTCACGGGCATGTTCAGCGGGCGTGTCCAGCTATTTCCCGATTTTCCTGGGAACAAAAATAGAAACAGGAAAAAAGATTAAAAAGGGATGTCACGCCCTTGGTCACGGGCGTGACCTAGGGGCGTGACCTAAGAAAAATATACAAAAAATCAGAAAGGTTTAGAAAATAAATATAAAACATAATATTACAAAAATAATTAGTTTTATATATATAAACTAAGATTTTGTTTATAAATATGCAAACTTAATACGATACAAAATTGTATACTTTTATACTCATCAAATACCCCCATACTTAGATTTTTCTATTCCAGAGCAAATATAGAGTTGAGTATATTTACAAGTTATGAAATTTTCTATTTACTATCAATTTGATTCTTTTAGATAAAACCGGTATAAATATCCGGTGAATAAAGAGTTGAATGCTATCATATATATATATCATTGATACCAGAGTTAGAATTTATAGTCATAAAAAGTTTTTGAAAACAAATAGTAAGCATATATTAAAATCAGATATAACAAAGATAGATTGGCTTTATGACTACTATGTCTTGCATGAGATATGTTGAAAAATTACAACCTATTAAGTATGCTCTCTCAAAATTTTAAGCAAAATTAATTCAATTTTGTAGTGGTTTTAGGGGATATCAACTTGGTGGTTTTGCCCATACAGAGGCTTTGAATGTAGGAGGTGATGAATTTTATCCTCTCACCCTTTTTTTCTCATATTCATGCTTTGATACAACTATTTTAGGAAAATATTTTCCAAAAACAGAAAAAAACTTTGCAGAATTAAACTTTGAATTAATCAAATGCATATGTTTAGGAGCACATACTCCATTTCATATGGTCTTTTAACATTTATTGAATGCCTATGTTTATGAATTTTTTTTATTCCCATGGACATAAGATCTTTTCTTTTCTAGGAGCACATACTCCTAGATGCTTTCGTACGTAAGGAAACATGCCAAGCAAAATAGTAGGTAGGGTTGTAAAAATAATTTTGATAAAAGATTTTGAGAGCAATGATAATAGCTTGATATTTTCTATATTTTAACAAGATGAAGTAATGATAATTATAGTCTAAAATTGTTTGGTGAACATAATATGTTTTGCTTCTATTATATATATATATATATGTATTTTTGATATGTTTAAAGCAGGCTTGCTAAAATAATAACTCCGATTGTAATGAAATTTTACAAGATAGTGTTTTACAAGTTTATTCCGGATATTTATATCTATCTAGTTATGAGAAGGAGTGGATTTGCAAGCAGAGTACGCAGAGGATCCGTGGTGTGTTTTTCGCGTTGAGGCTTATGTGGGTCTAGGTTAGGTGGTGTGAATGTCGACCTAGAGGTGGGGTGGCCCAACCCACTACCTTTATTTTCTATGACTGCAGGTACCTGAGAGTTTATCTAATACAAAATGGGGAAACTAAAAGTTTGTGCACATAGAGTTGTGTGTGTTTGTTGCACTTGTATGAACATATTATTGGAACTGATGTTTCATATTCCCTGTGTTTGAGAATATCAACTCCCAGGTTGTATTTTATCATGTCTTCTATTGATAGAGTGTGCAGGTTGACAGGTGCAAGCGAAGAAGAAAAAGATTCCTATGGACACTAACACCGAGTGGTAGATGTTACCTCCGAGCTGTAGCCGTTGATAAATTGGATAGGGCTCTCAGGAAACCATCTCTCCGCGCTAATCCTACTGCATGCGCTAACACAAGGAATTAATTTGGCCTAGCTCTCAGGAAACTACTGCAAAACGATAGCAGTTACTGCGCCGCGCTAGCCGTTCGACGAATTTCTCTCCACGAATGTCAAGCAAAATTTCTCGAGAAATGACCTACCGCCAGGCGATAGAAGTTACCGCGCCGCGCTAGCTGCTTGACGAATATCGACGGGCTATTTTTGAATTGTCGTGTCCTATTTTACCGTGCGGCGGTTGCTGTAACCACGTGGTGCTAGCAATGCCAAAACAACAAATATTCGTTTTAACTATTATTTCAGATTTGGAAGACAGCTGGCACAACAAGAGCGCGAACCTACAGCCAGGCGCTAGTCTTACCGCCGGCGGCAACCTATTTTCATGAAGACGTATAAAAGGCCTTCTTGGATTCTGTGCCCAAAGATTGAAGAACTGAAGAGCGACGGGAGTTCGTGAATTCTAGGGCTCGGCCGCCTTCTTGTTCTCCGTTCCAAAAGTCTCTGTCAAAGAAGAAGAAAGTCATCTCCATCCCATTCGTGAACAAAGAACTCCGGCGATCCAAGATCTAAATCGAATACGAAGTGCCGACCGATTGCTAGCAAATGAAGATCTTAAGCACTTGCTGCAGATCACTAAATGGAAAAGTCGTCAAGAGAGAGAACTTCAACTTTTAGATTATTTACATCTTTTATTCTTGTAATCTTTTTGTTTTCTAAATCTTGTGGTGAGGAAAATCGACCAGCAAGGGTAGTCGGAATCCGGGTAGGATTCCATTGGAAATCAACCTGGGGATAAGGACGTCTAGATCAGAGGATCTAGCGGGGATCTAAGACCCTTTCTTGTGAGGAGGAAAAGAGCCATCTCCAAGACTTTTCTTGGAGGGAAAAGGAGAGAACCAACCGGTCTATGAAGAAGATCGGTATAGAAAGCAAAAGATTGTTTCTACTCATCGCCTTAGATCTCCGGCATCACGGAGATCACCTTTTTGTACTCATCTAGAACTATTGTTGTTTTGAATTCATGCAATGAAATCTGTTATTTCTGTGTTAAGTATTTCTGGGTGTAGGGTATGATTATTTAGCGAGTGTGTGTGTTTGGGGGGTTGGAACTTGGATCTACACAGGAAAAAGAGCAATATGACTTACAGTTGTGCGTTTGCTAGCTAACGCACCGCAGTAGCTTCCAGAACTCGATTTTCTGAGGCAAATTATTTTTAAATTCTATTTAACGTTAAAACCTTATTCACCCCCCTCTAAGGTTGGCCACTAGATCCAACAAGTGGTATCAGAGGGAGGTTACTTCTTAAGGCTTAAAATACTAAAGTAAGATGGCCAACTCTGTTCACGCGGTCTCTGAGGGACAAGGTGTGAGTAGACCTCCACTCTTTTTAGGGAGTGACTATTATCACTGGTAAACACGCATAAGAATCTTTTTGATGACTTATAGCATGGACATGGGCAATGGTAGAGACGAAATACACTGTACCCACTGTCATTGTAGGGGGCACAATCCTAGTCAAATCAAACGATAAGTGGGATGATGCAAATAAGCTTAGATTCACAAATAATGCCAAGGCTATGAAGTCATTATTCTGTTCCTTGGACAAAACTGAATTCAATAGAATATGCAACTATTAGACTGCTTATGATATATGGCGTCTTCTTGAGCTCACTCACGAAGGTACTTCACAGGTGAACGAGTCGAAGCTATTCTGACTCGAATCTAAATATGAACAGTTCCGGATGGAGATTGACGAGGATGTGGATAACATGTACACGCAATTTACTACGATCGTCAATGCCTTAAGATCTCTTAGAAAGATCTTTCCAAATGGTGACCTAGTGAGGAAGATCCTGTGATCTTTGACTCCTCGCTTCAACCCGAAGGTGACAGCTATTGTTGAGTCTCATGAGATCAACACCCTAGTGATATGGAGCCTCATCGGCAATCTGAAGACACACAAACTTCAATTGAAGATTCAAGCAGAGGAATATCCCAGGGAAGTAAAGAAGAAGGGACTAGCACTGAAGGCCGCAAAGGAGATAAAAGCTGCTGAAGATTTTGAGAAAGATGAGGAGGAGAGCCTCTATGTTTGGGAGTTCAAAAAAATCATGAAGAATCCCAAGAAGCAAGGAAAATTCAAGAAATTCCCGAAAAGAGGAGCTGGAGAAGTAAGAAGGTGGAACAAGCCATCAAAAGAGACGGAAAGCGATGATGAGAATTCCCAACCGGAGTGCTATCACTGCCACAAGCTTGGGCACCTAAAGAGAGAGTTCCCAAGACTTCAGAAGGAGGACAAAGAAAAGCAACGCCGGCACAAAGGTAAGAAAAAGTTGCTGAAGGCGCTCACCTTGGATGAGGATGGATCTGACGAGTCAAGCACCAAAGACCATGGAAGTGAAAACGAGGCAAATCTATGCCTCATGGGAAAGAATCAAGAGGAATCAGACGATGGGTCCAGTTTCCAGAGCGACACTTAGGTAACTCCACCTACTTATACTGAACTTCTTGAAATCTATGAAAATTTAGTTGATAAATTAGAAAACATTATTTCTAAGAAAAAGTCCTTCAGAGCCGAGAATAAGAAAATAAAAAAGGACTTAGAAAAATTGAAATGTGAAGTAATTAGAACTGGCAAAGAGAAGATCGAATGTCTATGGTGCTCTCTCTTGATGACAACAATTGAAGAACAAAATGCAAGTCTCTCCAAGTCATCGGTGAGAACGAATAGTCTCATAAATGAAAAGAATGTCTTGGAGAAGAGACTTCACTTGTCACTTGCCAAGGTAGAGGACGACAAGAAACAATTTGCTAATCGGTGTGTGATGCTCGTGACTGAAAATACCGCCCAAAATGCGAGGATCAATGATCTTAACTGGGCCATCCAAAAGTTTGGAATAGGCCAAAAGTCTTTAAATATGTTATTGGGTGCATAGTCTCATGGATCTGGGAAGTTTGGACTAGGATATGTGAGTCCAACATCACCAGCGAGCGAAAATCACTATCATTCCAAGCCTAAATCCAACTTTAATAAATCTAAATATAAGGTTAAGAATTCTTGAGGGATGTCCCCATCCCCAAGAAAGGGCTCAGGCAACTCGATAAAAGCAGCATCCACTGCTTACACTTTGTGTGCAAACTGTCATATTTTTTATCACACATCTTGCTCATGTTTGAGGAAAGGTGCCAAGAAAAATACGTAAGTCTGGCTACCAAAGTATTCTACCAATCATACGGGTGGGACAACTTGGGTAACCAGAACTTTACCCTCATCTTATTTTTAGGTCTGTTGGTAGCCAAAGGACACAAAAAACATGTGGTACTTTGACTCTGGATGCTCCAAGCACATGACGGGAAATAGAGACAAGTTCCTTAGCCTGGAGAAGAAGAAGGATGGCATGGTGACCTTTGGGGACAACAGCAAAGGACGGATACTTGGAAGCGGCACTAGAGGTGACTTGGCTTTTTCTATTTCTAATGTTCGGTTTGTAGATGGATTAAGCATAATCTTATCTCTATTAGCAAATTGTGTGATAACTGTCTAAATGCCATATTTGAGTCATCTACAAACACTTGCAAAATTATTGATGCCAAAACTTCTAGTGTATTACTTGTAGCTCGCAGAAATCATAATGTGTACACTGTTAGTTTTGATGATATTTCTACATCTAATTTGAAATGCCTAGTTAATAACAATGAGGAATTAGATCTTTGGCATAGGAGATTAGGGCATACTGGTAGCAAGCTTTTTGTAAAACTATCGAAAAAGAAACTTGTTTGGGGACTTCCCAACTTAAGCGGTAGTTTAAATGTCTTATGTGCACATTGTCAAAAAGGAAAAATTGTCAAAACCTCTTTCAAAAGCAAAACTGAAGTTTCCAAGTCAAGAACACTCGAACTGCTACACATGGACTTGTTTGGACCTCTATGTACGTGTAGTCTAGGTGGAAAACGATACACTTTCGTTATCATAGATGATTACTCGCGTTATTGCTTGACGATCTTTCTAGCAAATAAATCTGACACCTTTAGCAAATTCTCCAATCTCTACACGCGACTTCAAAATGAGATGGAGCTAAAGATAAAATGTATTAGAGAAGATCATGAAGGAGAGTTTGAGAATGAGGACTTCTCAAACCTGTGTGACTCCTTAGGAATTAAGCACGAATTCTCTGCCCCGCGCACTCCTCAATAGAATGGGGTTGTAGAAAGAAAGAATCGCACTCTTCAAGAATTAGCCCACACAATGCTCGCCGAGTTCGGCTTACCACGATCTTTCTGGGCTGAAGAGGTTAACACGGCAAGCTACGTGATGAACTGAGTAATGCTTCACCCACTTTTAAAGCGAACTCCATACGAGTTGTATTTCGAAAGGAAACCGTCAATATCGTTCTTTATGGTCTTAGGTTGCCCTTGCTACTTTCTAAACACTAAGGATCGTCTTGGAAAATTTGAAGAAAAATCTGATGTAGGTATCTTCTTAGGATACTTGAGTGCAAGTCGGTCCTATAAGATCTACAATAAGAAGGCCTTAGTGGATGAAGAATCGGCTCATGTGCATTTCGATGAAAATTCCCCAACTAACGAGCCTAAGGCGAATGAAGAGGAGATGAAGAGAGTGTACCGATAGGGAATGAAGGTGAGGAGAGAATTGTGGAGAGTGAAACTCAAAGTCTTGAACAAGGATATAGGCCTCCTAGTAACTTAATAATTTCAAAGCAACTTCCTCGTGATCTAGTCATAGGAGAGCCATCTTATGGAGTTAGAACTTGGTCTGCACTTCATGAGTCATTCTCAAACTTGTGTTTTCCTATCTGATATTGAACCCAAGAATGTTTCTGAAGCCTTAAAAGATGAATCATGGTTCTTTGCGATGAATTAGGAGCTGAGCCAATTCGAGCGAAGTAAGGTATGCGTGTTAGTGGAACATCCAGATAACAATCCAGTCGTAGGCTTAAAATTGTTTTTCAAAAATAAACTTGATGGTGAGTCTAGGACAATAAGAAATAAAGCGAGGTTGGTGGCTCAAGGGAATTCTTAGGTAGAGGATGTGGATTTTGAGGAGTCATTTTCCCCAGTTGCTCGTCTTGAGTCCATCCGTATATTTTTGGCGTTTGCTAGTTATAAGCAAATTATATTGTACCAAATGGACGTTAAGAGTGTATTCCTAAAGGGATATATTAAGGAAGTGTTATATGTCGAGAAACCACCCGGTTTCATAAATTCCGCCTACCCAAACCACATATACAAGTTGGTGAAGGCCTTGTACGGATTGAAGTAGGCACCCCGTGCTTGGTATGATAGGCTCACCACCTTCTTCTTAGCTCTTGTCCTTAGGATGGGTAGTGCAGACACCACGTTATTCGTAAAAAATGAGCTCTCGGATCTAACTATACTACAAAACTATGTGGATGATATCATTTTTGGGGCCACGAATGACAGGTTGTGTGAAGAAATTGTCACCCTATTGAAATCCGAATTCGAAATGAGCCTAGTAGGAGAACTTACCTATTTACTAGCATTTCAGATTTCTCAACGCAAAGACGGGATTTTTATAATTCAATCAAAATAAATTAAAGATATGCTTGTGCATTTTGGGTATGAGAATCTAAAATAAGTCCAAACTCCTATGAGTGCCTCTCTTAAATTAGGAAAAGATGAAAGTAGCATTTTTGTCGATCAGACTGTGTTTAGAGGTATGATAGGATCATTGTTATAATTGAGTGCCTCTAGGTCAGATATCACATTTGCGGTATGTATGTGTGCTAGGTACCAAGTCGACCTTATAGAATCTCATTTGAAAGAAGTAAAGCATATTTTTAGGTACCTTATAGGAACACAGAACCTTGGACTCTGGTACCCACATACCACCAATTTCACACTACATGGGCACTCTGATTCCGACTATGTAGGGTGTTAAATTGATCGCAAGAGCACAAATGGTACATGTCATTTCCTAGGCCCTGCACTAGTCTCCTTGTCAAGATGTAATCAAAACTCGGTTGCAATATCCATCGCTAAAGCCAAGTATATCGCCTTAGGATGGTGTTGCGCTCAAGCACTATGGATGTCTCAAACATTAGAAGACTTTGGCTTATCTTGTAGGAATGTTACACTTAGGTGCGACAACAAGAGTGTCATAGACTTAACACATAATCTAGTGCACCATTCTAGATCTAAACATATTGACGTGCATCACCACTTTATTCGAGATCATATAAAAAAGAGGACAAGCGCGTAAGTTTCATTTGAACTAATGTCCAACTAGTGGACATATTTACTAAGCCACTCTCAGATGCACGTTTCTCATTACTTCGACTCTAGCTCGGTGTTCTGGATCTCTCATCCTAGTCATCATTGGTTCTGCATACCTGTTTTATTTGTGATATTTTTCTTTGTCCATGTTTCACTTTCGTGTGTATTTGCTTCTGAGTTTGCTCATTTGAGTTTTCTTTTTTTAAAAAATAAAAACAAAACAAAACAAAAAACATGCATTTGCTTTCTTTGTAATGTTTGTTTTATTTCTGTTTTTTTAAAAAAACAAAAACAAAAAGCATCAAAAAATAGAAAACCCAAAATAAAGAAACTGTTGTAGAAATATAATGTTTTAGGGCTCACATGACTGCAACTTAGACCATAGCGCGTACGTACAATGCTTGAGTTCAGACTCTTAATCTATGCAAACATTGTCCTCCGGTTATAGTGGGCTGAATTTATAAGTGCTTAGCTTTTGAGTGCGACAAGACGGGGTCGTGTCTGTTGTCTATTCCTCTAGGTATGTGTGTGGACTTAGAGAGGGGAATGACTTCACATGATACACACATCCCTAGTCGGTGCACTTAAGACAAAAAATGCTATGCGTACATGATATAAATCGTGACACTATATTCTAACACGCTAGAAATACGTTGAATATTCAATGTCACAATACACTTGTGATTATACTAAGTGTGAAACTTTCGGCCAAAACTCTAGTAAAAATGTCGTGTGTATACAAGTTAAAGTGTATCTAACTAGGCGAATAGATTTCGATTGACTCATATTAGGTATTGTATCCACAATTACCTGGATTTGAAGAAGACTCCAGTCAAGCTAAGATGGATTCACAATGTATTTGACGATCTTCTATAAAGTTGTGCTTGCAGTTATTCCATGCTAAGTACACACCAATGTCAGGGTGCAGTGGGTCAATATACACGGGTATGCGCAACGTAATCCTTCGTTGAGCAGATCATTGTGTTGACTCACGTGTGCTCTCTCTATTGGAGTGTACTTATTTTCAAGTACAGAGTCGAGGCAGATCAAGAGCAGAAGAAGGAGAAAAGATGGGTCAAAGACCAAGTTCATAGGAAGGAAGAGAATAATCGTCTAAGTCAAAATCGACGGGAATCACTAAGTGATTCTCGCCGATTCGACGAGAATCATTAGTGAATCTCGCCAAATCGTCAAGAATCAATCAGTGATTCCCGCCAACTTCATCCGGCTGACAGTCCTCCTATAAGAATTCTGCTAAGGCAGAATCGACGGGAATCACCAAGTGATTCTCGCTGATTCGTTGAGAATCGCCTTGTATTCCCGCCGATTCTCTCTGGCTGACAAGGTTCCCTACTGGAATTCGGCTAAGGAAAATTTGACGGGAATCGTGAGTGATTCCCGCCGACTTCGACGAGAATCACCAGCGATTCTCGCCGATTTTGCCTTACGCTAATATCATGTTCGCTGTCCCTAACCCAGTTTTATGTGCGCCGTTTTGACAGGGACTAGGGCTTCTCCTTGTGGGCCCCAAAGCGGTCATATAGGGTTGGCTTCCAGTATATATACTCGCGTATTTGAACATACCAGAGATCGAATAATGAAAAGTAAAAACCGAGGATGAGCGTGCCCTAGCCGATCGCAGAACTTCACCGATCGCCGTCGCCGCTCGCTAGCTAGTCGCCGCCGCTAACCTTAAAGCGTCTTTGATCTTCCGGCGACAGTATCGAGGCAAGCCTAGAGTCTCACGCTTCTCTCTCGAGATATCTTGTCTCTCGATTTGTTGAACGAGGATAGTTCTTCATTCCGAATCGATTGAGACGACTGATCCGATTGAGATCGTTGGTAGACCTTGCTTGCTTCGTCAAGAAGTTTGGATCTATAAAGCATCGTCACCGCATTCACTTGCCGCCGCTGATCTTGTCAAGATTCTCTCCAAGAGAGAACACCGGTCGTGGATTCTTCGTCTCTTTCAAGAAAGCTTTAACGAACGAAGAAGGACATCGGGATCTCCACAAGTTTGTTTGTATTTCTTGTACATTCAATTTCTGTTTTGTTGTAAATGAATTTTTATTCCTAGTTGTAAGGGTTGATTGCAACCCGTGGTGGAGGAGTAGTGACTCCTTTGGTTGGAAGGGTTCCTTCCATAGTGTGAGGATTGGATTTCAATCCGGTTGGTGAAGTGATCGAGTTGTCCCTTGGTGGGAGATAGGTCAAAGGGGGAAAGTGGACGTACCGAAATCGGGGAAGCACTATAATTGCTTGTGTACTTTTTTGTGCTGTGTTTGTTTATTTGTGCAGGTATTTTAAATTCCGCAAAAGACTGCACGACAGCTATTCCCCCCCCCCCCCCAATAGGTGGATTTAGTTGACACTAGATACTTTCAAGTGGTATCAGAGGGAGGTTACTCATCAATAAGATTAACACTTTGAGAAAGATCCCGTGTCTTGTGTCAAGAAGAAAACAAGACTCAAGCATGGAGTTATAAGCTGATGTCTCTCCCCTGAGACTGCCTGCATGCACAAAAGAATATTATCCCATCTGGAAAATAAGGGTTCAGTTTCATCTAGAAGCAATTTACCCCCGTACACTATTCATTGTGGAAGAGGGTCCCTTCATTCCCATGAAGGCTTCTGACTCTGGAGAAGATCACCAAATCCTTAAGAGTACCGCAGAGATGTCTAAAACCGAGCTTTCACTATTCAACTTGGACAAGCTGGTACGACAGATCATCTCTAATATTTTGTCAGGCTCGTCTCTTACAAGATTGGATAAGTGCAAGACTACCAAGTCCATGTGGGAAACAATCTCTTACCTCATGGAGGTAAAGATGACTGCCGGGACTGAATGCCAGCAAGAGGATGAAGCATATGTGGTGGTCCTCGTCTCGGATGATGAAAGTAAAGAACAACATCTCAATATCATGGCTCCCATGTCCATATCTGAGACTGAAGAAGAGATTGAGAAATTCCGCTGTGATGAAGCTGAAACATCAATCTCTGCAGACCTTAACGCTAACCCTGATCAGCACAATCAGGATCAGGTATCTTCCTCATCTGGCTCCTTTCCTCATGAATCTCCTAAAGATAGGAGAAGTTCAGAGGTTTGTCCATCAAGTGATGCAAGGGAGATTGACAGCTTCAATCAAAAGATTGAAACTCTTGATTCCCTTCATAGTGCCCTTCAGAAGAGCAACTTGCTTGTGGAGAAACAAGCTATGGAAATTACTCAGTTGAGGACAATGATGGATCTCCAATTGGAATCCATCAAGGTGAAGGACTCAAAGATCTCGGATCTATAGTTTTCTCTAGAGACCGAGAAGAGAATATTATCTAACTTTTCCAAGGTAGATGCTATTAAGAGAAAGGGAGAAAACAAGAGGATCTCATGAATTATAAAATCGTGGAGAAATGGGGAAACTGTTTTCAGACCCCCCACACCGAGTAGGAAGGGCACACATCATGCATTCAGGTATGACCATAAGAATAACTATGGTCACTGCAAGAATGATCAACCCTCATGTGGAAATACCCATAGTGCAAGTGCTGTTATGGCTACCCATGAGAAAATACATTTTGCTCATCATGAACCTTTTATATTCAGTGCCTCAGCCTCAACACTTCATGAGAGTGCAGGAACCAGCTCTCACAGTACCTCTCACCACCCTAGGACTCAGGGAAAGGGGGTTGGCAAACATGTAGCAAGTATCTATGGGCCCCCCGGATGTGTGCTGACTTAAATGAAGGCACCACCTCCCAGGCCTCATGACACTCTCCACATGTTCTCAATCCACCCTCCCTCGTGTCCCGGTGGAAAGGGTAAATCTGAGAGCAGAACCTGTTCTGCCCCTGTCAGACTTATGATCGTGACAAACTCAGTCAGTAGATCTGGTCAGAAGAGGAGATACAATATTCATGAGTGTTGGTGTTGTGGCAAAGTGAGTCACTTTTCCATAGATTGTTGGAACAAACCTTCTGTGCCAAGGGCAAGGGTATGTCCACATCCTTTGGTTAAAGAAAGCCTTCCTGACAGAAATCCTGTAGTAAGGCATCCTGTATTTTACGCTGACAAGAATCTAGGACCCAATACATATTAGGTTCCTAAGGTAAGGTAATTCGTTTTTGCAGGATAATCTAGGTACCCTTGAACATAATGGGACCTAGACAAGAGGTGTTTCAGAAATGCTATGGAACAAGTATATGGGATAAGAGATAATGCTGACTACATTGTCCTACTTGAACTTGATACCTGTTGTACTTCAAATAGAGGATCCGAATGATCAACCTAATGATCCCAGGTACGCGCATTCAGGTTCGAAAATTTAATTGCATTATATAGAAGTCTATATATATATATATCCAAACAAATATATAGATTCTCCTTCAAGATATAAATATATGTATATACACACACATCTGATGGAAGGGCACGGATGCTAACACCTGTATGATCCCTAGTTTGGAATATGATATTTATATATATATATATATATATATATATATATATATATATATATATATATATATCATTGATAAGGTGTGACAGTGGGTGTCAATCAGTCCAATGAAACTCAAGCGACGTGTGCCAGTAGTTGCAACGAAAATTTTACCTTTTGACTCACCAAGAAATAGCTAGTGCTTAATTCTAGGGTTAACCTCCCTTTTGACTCGGCTTAGCTATTCTGACCAGGATATTTATTATCCAACTTTTAATTGGGCAAAGTTTCGAATTAATAGGAATTCAAATCGACAATTTAAATTGATCAATATAAAAACGATCAAACGGAAATCTGCCATTCCTAACAGAAATATCGGATACAGCGGCTATCCGACGAAATAAATAACGCTTATTGCGGAAGTCCCGACCGTTCGTATTCTGGAAATAGCAGAAATAGCAGAAATTCTCATCGACTCCCGATCGCCTCTCGTCGATTGCAGTCTGCCGCTGTCCTCTCTCCGTCGGCTCGGTGTTCCAGTCTTAGGCGTCTGCTTGACGCAAGTTCTCGCAGATTCAAGGCCAGCATTCCCGTTCTCGTCAACTCACGCTTCCGTCGATTGCTATCCCGACGCAAGCCGCTTATTCGACTAGGGCTTCTCTCCGCTCGGCGTAAGGGTAACGACCATTCCTTATTCAATCACTAGCTTGTTTGTAACTTGTCTAGTTCCTACTAGTTTAGTTCCTAATCTATAGACTTAGATAGAGTTAAGTCCCTTGAATGTTACTTGTTTAGGTTATAATGGCTCCTCGAACCACGGTCGGGCTCCTCACTGTGAGTGAGTTGGTTAGGACTAGCTTCGCCCATGCTTCTGATGAATTCAGGAACATCATCTTGATGCTCGAGCAAGCCGGGCTCTCCTTTATACTCGAGCACCCTTGCAAGGTTCTTGATAAGGAAGTTCTTGAGTTCTATGCAACCGCCAAGCTACGTCACGAGGACACCTTGATAAATTGTAAGATTGCTGGACTAAGAATCAAGATGACTGCTGAATACTATCACATCATCTACAGCTCACCAGCTCAGTACAAGAGTACTACCTGGATGAAAATGATCGTGCAAGGACTCTACTGTTATGCGGACTAGCTCGAGGGACCAAGGCCATCAAACGCAAGGACATGAACGAGGAAGGGAAGCTCCTCTCAGATATCATAGGAAAAGTTCTGATCTGCAAACCCGGCACCCATGATCATATTTCATTGGATATGTTTAAGATCCTGATTGCTGTGGTGTGCAGGAAGAGATTCAACTGGGGGCCAGGTTGTTTGAGAAGATAAAAGATACTCTACGAACTCCTAACTTTGGGAGAATATCAGCCTATACCTGAATCAGATGTACAGAGATAGGTTTGATATGAGCAAGGGAGTTCCTCTTCACTACTTAAAGAAGATGGACTCCAGCATTTTTGATAGATGGGAGAGGAGAATTGGCCAAGGAGGTGCAGCTGAAGCACATGGTGATGAAGAAGACAGAGCTCCGGAGCTCTGAAATCCTTTGAATGAGCCCAGTGAAGTTCCTGATCTGCTACATACAGGAACTGAGGGGGAGTCTTTCACCATTCCTTCTGATGCCCTCAGGATGGATGTCTTAGTTTAGGATCAAGTAGACGTCGTTGCTAATATTACCCTGATCGCGAAGGATGCTGTGGATACCCTCTCTACCGATCAGGCTGACGAGGAGGAAGTGGAGGATGACATGGAGGATGATGCTGCTGATGAGGATGATGTGGAGAATGAGGCCACTGATGATGTGAACAATGACCAAGCTGGAAATGAGATGGACATGAGGGCAATTGATGTTGACCTCCCCTTTGTGGAATAGGTTCAGGTAGCAGTTCCTGATGTATCTGGTGCAACAATTGAGGGGGAGACCTCCCGATAGGGGATGATAAGTATATATGAAAAAATGAATGAGGCTGCCCCAATCCCCCCTCAAGAGACTGTGCATCTATTTAGCTCCACTAATATATCTGCAGATGAAAATCCTGACTCCCAGAGTCCTATCCCCCCAGAGCATGACCAGACCACTCATAAGGTTCATCCGCTAGGACCTAGCCTGGCGAATCACGCCGTAAATATCATTCAAGGTATAGTGGATGAACTGAAGGCCTCTTTTGAATGATCTCACAACAAAGTGCTGAAATTAATTAAGCAATCTAAGGATCTGATGCTTAAAAATGTTGTGGAGATAAATAATAAGCTGGATATGATGGAACAAAAGTTCGAAGCTAAGTATGCAGAGGTCGGCTCTGCCGTAAATCTTCTAATGCAAGGGCTTTAGAAAAATACAGCTGATCTGGCAGTAGTAAACCAAAATGCACATGTTGTTGCAAACAACATCAAATTGTTTGATGCCAACATGGTGACAATCAACGCAAATCAGGCATCCCTGCTGAACGAGTTTACTAAGACTGTCAAGCATATAGATTAGTCACTGCATTCTTATACAAACTCAATAGCTCAAGAAGCCAAAAAGGGGGAGGAGGGATATACAGCTAAGATGGCAGGGCTAGAACAAATCATGGTCGACAACTTCATGCAGTCAAATAAGTATGTTTTTGAAAGCTGTCACTGGCTAGTTAAGCAAGCATCTGGTATACAAATTCCGGTTCCTCCTACTGATGAGGTTGCTACTACTACTGCTGATGAGGTTGCAAGTGCTGAGGAGGTTCCCCTGAGTGAAGCTGATTGCAGAAAGGGTGCTAGGGCCACTTCCAGAGCTGCTCACATGGCCATGTTTGATCAAGAGTCCATTGCAAAAGGGAAATGAAAACTTCAAGAAGGAACTTCCAAAGAGACTCCGGCTGAGAGGAAAGTAAGATTGAAGGAAAGTGAAGTGAAGAATGAATGATGGAGTTTTACATCAGGGAGCATCATACTGGATACTTTCATGCTACAATAGCGGGGAGACCTGAATAGAAATGAAGTATACAGTTAGTATGAGTGGGAGTTGCATAAAGAGTATGAGGCTAAAAGAAACATTTTCTTCAGGTCTAACACTGTGGAACATAAAGCTCCTCCACCCCGGTATTACCCGAAGCCGAAGGAATTCATTGAGAGGCAAAGCAAGAAGTACATGGCTGAACAACTAAGAGATGCTCAGGCTAAGGAGAGATAGACTTGGAATCCAGATCTTTTTTTATTCTCTATATGCGTGTATATCTCTTCTTGCATTTAAATGAACAACCTTAGGATATATATATATATATATATATATATATATATATATATATATATATATATTTGATCACATGTTGATTCAATTGTTGTTCTGAATGCGTTTATTATTCTTATTTCTTGTCTCGCATATTATTTATGTATCTTTCTGGTTGGTGTAATTCATCTTAGCTAGTAGGATTTTTTCTTCTTCAAATAGGGGGAGATTGTTGGGTATTGTATCCACAATTACCTGGATTTGAAGAAGACTCCAGTCAAGCTAAGATGGATTCACAATGTATTTGACGATCTTCTATAAAGTTGTGCTTACAGTTATTCCATGCTAAGTACACACCAATGTCAGGGTGCAGTGGGTCAATATACACGGGTCTGCGCAACATAATCCCTTGTTGAGCATATCAATGTGTTGACTCACGTGTGCTCCCTCTATTGGAGTGTACTTATTTTCAAGAATAGGGTCCAGGAAGATCAAGGCAGAAGAAGGCGCAAAGATGGGTCAAAGACCTAGTTCATAGGAAGGAAGAGAATAATCGTCTAAGTCAAAATCGACGGGAATCAGTAAGTGATTCTCGCTGATTCGACGGAAATCATTAGTGAATCTCGCCAAATTGTCGAGATTCAATTAGTGATTCCCACCGACTTCATCCGACTGACTGTCCTCCTACAAGAATTCTGCTAAGGAAGAATCGACGGGAATCACCAAGTGATTCTTGCCGATTCGTCTAGAATCACCTTGCATTCCCGCCGATTCTCTCCGGCTGACAAGGTTCCCTACTGGAATTCGGCTAAGGCAAATTCGACCGGAAGCGTGAGTGATTCCCTCTGACTTCGACGGGAAACACCAGCGATTCTCGCCGATTTTTCCTTAGGCAAATTTCCCATTCGCTGGCCCGAACCCAGTTTGCTGTGCGCCGTTTTGACCGGGACTAGGGCTTCTCCTTGTAGGCCCCACAACGGTCATTTAGGGTTGGCTTCTAATATATATACTCGCGTATTTGAACATACCAGAGATCGAATAACGAAAAGTAAAAACCGAGGCCGAGCGTGCCCTAGCCGATCGCGTTACTTCACCGATCGCAGTCGCCGCTCGCTAGCTAGTCGTCGCCGCTGATCTTTGAGCGTCTTTTATCTTCCGGTGATAGTACCGAGGCAAGCCTAGCATCTCACGCTTCTCTCTTGAGATCTCTTGTCTCTCGATTTGTTGAACGAGGATAGTTCTTCATTTCGTATTGATTTAGACGACTGATTCGATTGAGATCGTTGGTAGACCTTGCTTGCTTCGTCAAGAAGTTTGGATCTACAAAGCATCGCCGCCGCATTCACTTTCTGCTGCCGATCTTGTCAAGATTCTCTCTAAGAGAGAACACCGGTCGTGGATTCTTCGTCTCTTTCAAGAAAGCTTCAACGAACGAAGAAGGACATCGGGATCTCCACAAGTTTGTTTGTATTTCTTGTACATTCAATTTTTGTTTTGTTGTAAAGGAATTTTTATTCCTAATTGTAAGGGTTGGGTGCAACCCGTGGTGGAGGAGTAGTGACTCCTTTGGTTGGAAGGGTTCCTTCCATAGTGTGAGGATTGGATTTCAATCCGGTTGGTGAAGTGACTGAGTCGTCCCCTGGTGGGAGATCGGTCAAAGGAGGAGAGTGGACGTGCTCAAATCGCGGAACCACTATAATTGCTTGTGTACTTTTCTGTGTTGTGTTTGTTTATTTGTGCAGGTATTTTAAATTCCACAAAAGACTGCACGACACCAATTCCCCCCAATAGGTGGATTTAGTTAACACTAGATACTTTCAACTCGGGGCTCCGTGAACCTTCTAAAAATGATTAAAGTGATAGATCTACATTAGCATAATAAAAAATATGGATGCTATCACATCTCTTGTCACGGTCCCTCCCAAGAACTACTCATTCCTCCTGATAAGTCGTCATGAACATTGTGAGAATGAGCACCTTCGTGAAAGAGTCACTTCAATCTTGTGAATCGACTTTATCTTTAGCTTGTGGCGGCTAGTTTTTGCCTAGGTATGACATTGAATGACATGTAAGGTGATTATTCACATTATTTTTCTTGTATTAGGTTCCTAGACGATCGAGATACACATGGATGATATGCTATTTTCCCTTGATGTTATCTCGCATTCAATGCTACACGTCCACATATCATTGCCTTGTCTAAGACTTTCGCACATAAGAATTGGACTGCAACTACACTATCACTTTTTAGCATAATACGTACTAGTACACTATTTACACTCATGACATTTTCAATGTTTGTCTCACTTGATTACTTCTTTACTCTTATAGCATTATAGACATACTCGTTGTGTGCTTAGTTTAGTCTATGTTGTCTAATTCATATGAACTCTGAAACTTGATTTTCTCTGTCTGTGTACATTGCTCCATTGTGTGACCCATGTGCTTACAATTCTCTGATATGTACTTTTTGAGTCACCTCTATGATTATCATCCCTAACTTTACTTTGTGTGTGCACTATGTGCTATTTTCCTAAACACTCATCATATCTACTATTCTTCATCCTGCATGTCTTGATGGCCTTGCCCATCCTTTTGATATTATCAAAGGGGGAGAATAAATTGTTCATGAGTATGGTCTTGAGTATGAGTCATGGGTTACGGGAGGTCACCTGTAAGACCCCATTTTTTTTTCTTCTTAAACAACCGGGGTCTTAGGACCAGAACCGCCGCTTTGCGGTGACACCTTCATGCCAAGGAAGGTCATCACTAAAAAACGCCGATCCTGTAGGCCTAATCGATCACAGAAAAGCAGCAAAATAATAAAAGGCTTGTCCACAGAAATAATGATGTAGGCCCGCTCTTTCGAGCGTTTTAGTGGCCGACAAATTAACGCGACGCTCTCTGATAACGCTCACGTCACACACAAGCATATAATGTAGCAGCGGATCGATTAAAATTATTATTAGATTAACAATTACGTGGGGTTTGCAAAGCTCCTTAAGATAATACCAAGGCGATATGCCAAGGTCCTCTCAAGCGAAAAGAACCCACACGGTTCGATCGAGCGTGTTGTACCAAAAGAGAAACCACCGAAAACAAAAGATTCGGGCAAGGTTGGTTCTCTCCTAACAAAATACATACGAGGGCCGCCACTCCTCACGAACTTAAATGAAAATATGGTAAACAAGACAATAACTAAAATAAATTAAACCACGAAAAATCAAGTGTTACACAAGCCACACAATTTGCCAATGCCACAAGAATTATCTAGGGAAGAGAAACACATAAAGTAGAAACTTTCGTTACCCAACCAGATGGGATGAGTCCGGTTTCACTCGACTAGAATCGTTCCTTAACGGCACCACCGGAGATACGCCGGAGGGAGAGAAATTCATCGCCTTCTTCGTGTCACGCTAACCGGAAAGCTTTTACACAAGATAATTGTGAGAGAATCACTCTCTCCACGGATCCGCCGGCGTCACACCGAGGGGTTTGCAACCATCTTCCAAGGAGTCGTACCGAATGAAGCCGCGCCGGAGTCGCACCGAACGGATGGAGGGAGCAAATGGGGGCAGCGGCTTCACACCATAAACCAAGGGGAGGCGGCAAGGAGGAGTTCTCTTTTGCCGAAATTTCTCTTAGAGAGGAATTAGGTTTTAAATTTTCATTCATTCACTAATTAATCCTTCATAACATGGCTATATATAGCCTACACCACTCAATTATTCTCCAATCAACATTCAAAATTCAAAATTCAAAATGAAAATTATGATGGTTATAAGCACCCCATCATTACATAACTTATCTAAATGCAATAAACCTAAAAATGCTTGAAATAAAATTTCTTAAAATAATAAATTATTAAAAATATATAAACATAATTATTTAATTTATAATTATATATTTTTATAAAATGGCGGCGGACGTCGAGCAAAACATGTGGCAGAGGTGGCGGTGGCGTCGTGGAAGAAAAGCCATCCTCGAGCTTGCGGCAGCGATCGTCCCAATCCACAAACTCTCTCTGATGGGGATCAATGGCGGCCGCATCAGTAATGTCTCAATTCAAATCTACTGGGTCACCATCATCGTCAGAGGGAGGACGCTTCTTGGCCACATGTCGGGGGAAGTCGGCTCCATCAATCCTCCCCCTCTTAAAAATACTTATCACTGATGAGTATGCCTATTTGTACTCGCCTGCAAGGTCGTCAGCGGGGAAGAAGAACCTGCATGGCAAAAGGTGGTCTTGGAGGGACCTCAAATACGCGTTAGCCAAAGAAGGAAAAAAAATTTCAACAACATCCACCAACGTACCTCCGATGGAGACCGAGAAGGGGTACGATCCTAGAAAACTATCACCACCCAACCCAATAGAAAGCATAGTGGAAAATATATACGGAGAGGTAGACATTTCAGGTGGCATTAAAGCATAAAGCCTAAAGTATGTAACGATTAAAATAGGAGCTATGCCCCAATCGGTGGCAGATTTTATCAGGAATGTCATGTCACCAATCTTCCAAAAATTCGTAAAAAATGGACTAGCCTATTTGTTAATATTTCTAAAGTGCCCGGGGGCATCCGTTTAGGGGTGAGACAAACCAAAACAAAGCCATTCACATAACGGTGGAAGACTATTCGAAACAACCTCGCAAGTAATTTAAAGGACACATTTAAAAGGGTCAAGGAATTAAAAATGCGCCTAATTAATTTAAAACCATGAGGGGATAACCCATGTGCCACATGACTTGAATTAATAATATAAAATAACACATTTATGTCCGATGGCACATGTGCTTTAAATTCAAAAATTAATGTAGTGGGTTCCAACATTTTTGTTTTAAATTTAAAATTAAATTTTGATTTAAAAATATCATAATAAATAGTCAGCGGAAAACGTTCGTCATCAACTACGTTCGCCCACGACCTTCTAAGTAAGTTTAACGGAATGGCGGGAATAATAAACTTATCTAAATATGAAGGGCTAGAAATGACTAAATCATCTACTCGAGCTAATGGAACCGGAGGGAGAGTCGACAGGGTTGACTCCGTAGGGGGAACCAAGTCACACTCAATGTCAATGCATGGATTAAGCGTCCAAGAGAACGCCTCCGGTTGCAAGCCTTTAAAATCAAAAGTAAACTCGAATAATGGATTCGTCCTCACTGAAAACTCAGCCTCAGTTAACGTTTCGCCCGAGAATGAATCCACCAAATCATTAGAAATTTTACTTAAGTCAGAAATAGTGATCGTCTCAATAGTAGGCAAATTCGTATCCGATAAAATTTCCAAACTAACTTGGGCCTCAAGCGAAGGGGTTATCATCAAAGAAAAGTCAGTTGGGCCCTCAGTGCTATCGTCATCCAAACATAAATCTTCCCATGAGGTGGGGACATCGTCTAAGTCAGAATAGGGGGATGGGCAAATCAAATCCAGGGGAGTATAATAATTAGCTTGAGTTCCAAGCGGCGATAATAACGGCAAAGGACTAACTCCCAGATGTATCATACTAAGCTTATCCCAAACTGAACATCCATCCCAAGGTGACTCTACCAATACCGTAGAAACCTCTAATAATCCTGGGTCAACCAATATAACATCGGATCATAGCAAGTCATCACCTAAATCAGTGACATGTAAGCTCTCAGCATCAGATGACTTACCGACTCAACCGGAATGTCTACTGCCTCAGGGTCAACAGAAGATTCCATGACTAAATTATCGTCGAAGGGGATTGGAGATGATTCCTCAGGGGAGAAATCCTCTTCCAGGTCACTAGGGTAACCAATCTCCTCAACGTCACTAAAAGCGTCAGTGAAAATTGCCTCGTCCTGAGTGACGGGCTCAGTCCTAATAACATCCTCAGGTTCAACAGGAGAGTCAGGCACTATCGTAAGTGAAGAAAGACTCTCACCTAGCTGATTAACTTCATCTTCCAGAGATTCCATATCCACATAAGCATCCTCAGAGGTATCAGTCACTATATCAGAGGGCTTAGATGTCGAGGCTAAGGAAGCAAGCACCATAATAGTAGCCTCTTTCGAGTTCAAATTTTGGGGTCTGAATGGCTTATGTTCCCTATATGTAGGACTAGGCACACTCTGGGTAATACTACCTCTTTGGGGATAGGATCTATCCTGAGGAATAGGGTCACTCCTATAAGCGAATACGGGTCTAGTGCTGTAACTATTCTTACTAACGGGTGTGGTGCTATTAGTGCGCAGGTAGGCGAGATCAAATTGATCTGAGAGGAGGTTACACATGTGCGGCCAAGCATAACGATAGCTACCAACACGACGCTCTTCGTTTAACCAAAATAATCGGGCTCGACCTACTAATCTCTCTCGGGCAAAGCTAACCATTTCGTAGTCATCCCATAAGCGATAATTAAAATATTGTTCTAATCCCTTAAGTCAGTCTCTAAAATTTTGGGGATACTCTAAACCGTCATAAGTAGGATAAATGTGGTGTGCCCTAGGGGTGTGTTTAGCCATATCCTTAGCATAGGAATTGTCTAACCGAGAAGCATATACGTCATATGCCATTTAGTGAGAACCGGAGACGAAAATCCGATCTGATACTTGTGCACATGCAAAGAAAAGTAAACTGGCCCTAATTAAATCTCAATGATTTGATTGTTCCTTCTAGTTTCAAAAAATAATATATGCATATTTTTTTATTTTTTGAGCAAGAAAATTATAAGGATTATTAATTTAATTATTCAGATTTTTTTATTGTAGAAAATAAAATTTAGCCGGCTATTGGCACACCAAATACTAAATTTTCAAATTAATTAATAAAAATAATTACTGAAAGAAAAATAATTTTTTTTTGTTCTCTTACTAATAATTAGATGGAGAAATACCAGAAATTTTAAATTTTAGATTTTGAGAAAAAATAACATTTTTACGCCGCTATTTGCAGACCACTATTATTATTATTTTTAATTTTGAGAAAAATTTGGAATTTGAAATTTGAAATTTGAAATTTATTACTTGAAATTTGAAATTTGAAATTTGAAATTTTGAATTTTATTATTTGAAATTTGAAAATTGAAAATTTGAAATTTGAAATTTGAAATTTGAAATTTGAAATTTTGAATTTTGAAATTTGAAATTTTAAAATTTGAAATTTGAAATTTGAAATTTGAAATTTTGAAATTTGAAATTTGAAATTTAACATTTGAAATTTGAAATTTGAAATTTATTTGTTTTTAATTTGAAATTTTGGAATTTCAATGCATTTCATGAAAACTAATCTTCTAAATATTGATCTGCAACGAAACGGGTGAGTGCGTACCTACGTGCCACATAAGAGGGGGAGGAGTGCCAATTAGGAAATTGACGAGAACCTCCCTCTGATACAAAATTGATGTAGGCCCGCTCTTTCGAGCGTTTTGGTTACCGACAAATTAACGCGACGCTCTCTGATAACTCTCACGTCGCACTCAAGCATTTAATGTTGCAGCGGATCGATTAAAATTATTATTAGATAAACAATTACGTGGGGTTCACAAAGCTCCTTAAGATAATACCAAGGCGATAGGCCAAGGTCCTCTCAAGCGAAAAGAACCCACACGGTTCGATCGAGCGTGTTGTACCAAAAGAGAAACCACCGAAAACAAACAATTCGGGCAAGAATGGTTCTCTCCCAACAAAATACATACGAGGGCCGCCACGCCTCACGAACTTAAACGAAAATACGGTAAACAAGATAATAACTAAAATAAATTAAACCACGAAAAATCAAGCGTTACACAAGCCACACAATTTTCTAATGCCACAAGAATTATCTAGGGAAGAGAAACACATAAAGTAGAAATTTTTGTTACCCAACCGGATGGGATAAGTCCGGTTTCACTCGACTAGAATCGTTCCTTAACGGCACCATCAGAGATATGCCGGAGGGAGAGAAATTCATCGCATTCTTCGTGTCACGCTAACCGGGAAGCTTTTACACAAGATAACTGTGGGAGAATCACTCTCTCCACGGATCCGCCGGCGTCACACCAAGGGGTTTGCAACCTTCTTCCAAGGAGTCGCACCGAAGGAAGCCGCGCCGGAGTTGCACCGAACAAATGGACGGATCAAGGGGGGCAGCGGCTTCACACCACAAGCCAAGGGGAGGCGGCAAGGAGGAGTTCTCTTTGGCCGAAATTTCTCTTAGAGAGGAATTATGTTATAAATTTTCATTCATTCACAAATAAATCCTTCATAACATGGCTATATATAGCCTACACCACTCAATCTCCCTCCAATAAACATTCAAAATTCAAAATTCAAAATGAAAATTATGATGGTTATAAGCACCCCATCATTACATGACTTATCTAAATGCAATAAACATAAAAATGCTTGAAATAAAATTGCTTAAAATAATAAATTATTAAAAATATATAAATATAATTATTTAATTTATAATTATATATTTTTATAAAATTGCGGCGGACGTCGAGCAAAACATGTGGTGGAGGTGGCGGTGGCGTCGCGGAACAAAGGCATCCTCGAGCTTGCGGCAGCGATCGTCCCAATCCACAAACTCTCTCTGATGGGGATCAATGGCAGCCGCATCAACAACATCTCCATTCAAATCTACCGGGTCACCATTATCGTCAGAGGGAGGACGCTCGTTGGCCACATGTCGTGGGAAGTCAGCTCCATCAAATAACATATATAGTTTACAATCTCCACGAAGGGAGAATCCACATAAATAATAATGGTACAAAAAATAGGGCTCATGCCCGGTACATCAATATCCTCACTACAAATCACTCAGCGTGGAAGCAAAAGCTAAACATCTACTAACGATCTGGACTCACAATCCCAGCTGTCTGAACTCTGGTGCTAGATTGTCCCATCTCCAAGCGTGCCGACCTCCGGGGTTGCTCCTCCAAGCAGGGCTCCCCGTCCCCCTAAAATGATGTGGTTCAAAAACTATTAGTCTAAAAGACTAAGTCCTATCATCCCTTGCCCCTTCCCCCATGGCTCCTAGGCACCGAGCTGGGAGGAGGAAAGGAGAGGAAATGAAGGTGGAGAATAACAAAGTAATAGGTGATGACAAAACTAATCTAGCTGTTCTAAGAGTATACGTGATAGTAATGAAGATACGAAAGACTGAATATATAATATCTAACCTTAACTTATATGGAAACACATCAACTAAGGGATCTTCTGCAAGGCTCCTATCGTATAAAAAGTCTCATACCAATTTATACAATAGGGTGTCTGTTTTCTTACAGCATGTATATATCTACAGAGTAAAAACCTTAACTTTTAAGCACGCTCGCGCGAGCTTATAAGCCAAGGGGTCGTTTTGTAAGGCCTATTATATAAAACGTCCCATACCACTTTATACAATAGGTGTCGGAGTTATATGCAATGATAATTGTATGACATGCAAAATATGCTATGATGTGAACATGCAAGTGTAACTCACCCTCTCGAATCTGTGTACACAGATCTTTAGTTCCCCCTTTCTGGAGCCTAACCTCCCAAAATACCTCCGTAGTGGCAAACGAAAGCGGTGGATTGGGCCTCGCCCACCTCTAAACCGGCAATTACACCAATAGTCAGACCAATTGTATGCCTCGATGCTGGTGCACTAAGCGGAGCTCCTGCATACTCTTTCCAGCTGGCGCAACGGACTTAATTTTGCAAAGTGCAAAACCACAATTGCTGAGTGGACGTATAAGCATCTGTGCATCGACCCTCCAATACCGAAGACCCACCACCTTATACTTTATGCACATGCAACCTTATGTATCAGCTACCGAGCCAAATCTCCCCGACTATCCCATCCGTTACAATCAACAACCGATCCTAAGATCCCCGGACTATCCTGTCCGTCACAACCAACAAACGAGCCTAAGCTCCCGGGCCAACCAACCCATCATCAAAACCACTGATCCTACTGCCCGTGTGACCCAACCTAACATCCGGAGACATCGAGGTGAGTGAAAGTGAATCCCTAGTTATGCTAATTACTCTTGCAATTTATTTTTCCTACAGTTTAGGTTAGCCCAGGACTGCCCCCGGAATACCCCGTGAAGGGCTCTCAAAGGGCACTAGGAACTACGATTGGCTGAAGCCAAAGCTCCCTTTCACAAGGCACTTATTATTATTGTTTAATACCCGATTCCCGATCCCTTTAGTATTATACTGGTTTTAACCCTAATGTGTTTTGAACCTGTATCCCCCTTCATCGGATAGACGATCTTTCATCGATCTCGAGTACCACCTAAACTTAGACAACTTTACAACCTACTCTTCCCAACTTCCAATGGTTTACTCCAATCCAATTACCAAAATCAGTAAACTCTTCCCAACTTCTAATGGTATACTCCAATCCACTTACCAAAATCAGTAAAGACAATCACATATCCCTGCGACCATTCCCCATGTTAACACGATTTCAGTGGTTTCACTAAACGCAGACCTTCCTAAGCCATATGATGTATACAATAGGAGGTATCCCAAATTATCATCCAAAATCCCTATTATAATTAATGGGGGTCTATCATGATATATTTAGCCTAAATCAAGAATTTCATTATTTTCCCAAGATAAAATTTCAAGCATATTATTTTCATGTTTTATCTCCCCATAGCCTTAGCCAGATTTCGGGGAAAATTTTTTTTAATTTTTTTATAGGATTTGTAACGTCCCAATTCACACTATGCCCCTTGTGCGCACTTTCAAGTCAGGAGAGCTTACACGGGCTCAGGGTGCGGTGGAAGAGTGTCCTACACCTAAACTGGAGAGGAAGTGTCGACTAGACATTAAGTGTCTGACACTACCGCGCGGCGATAGTAAGATACCGCGTGGAGGTAGCGGCCGAGGCATTGAGAGAATTTACTGGGCAGGCAAGCGTTGAGAGCATTGAGTGGACAAACGGCATTGAGTGCTATCGCACGGCGATAGCAAGATATCGCTCGGCGGTAGCGGCCGAGGCATTGAGAGCGTTGTGTAGGCAGGCAGGCGTTGAGAGTGTTGAGTGGATAGAAGGCATTGAGTGCTATCGCGCGGCGATAGCAAGATACCGCGTGGCAGTAGCGACCAATGCGTTGAGAGCGTTGAGTGGACAGGTAGGCATTGAGAGCGTTGAGTGGACAAAAGGCGTTGAGTGCTATCGCGGGACGATATTGGGTCCGCAGACGAGAGGCCGCTGAATTATTTTTACAAGGCGCTCAGGAAGATACGCAGAGTGGTAAAAGGTTACCGCCCGACGATAGCAGGACAAGTGGTCATGTTTGAGTGGGCGGTTTAGATGGTGGCTTGCGAAAGAAGTCATTTTTGGGGATACCACCCAGTGGTAGTATGCAACCGCGCGGCGGTAGCTCCCTGATTGGGAAAACCCTAATTCTATTTTTCCGCCCCCATATATAATCATCCAAGTCTTAGCCAACAGTTACCTTCTCCGAATTTTCTAAGAGAACGACTACAGTGGAGCTTTTCTTAGAAGACAAGGAATAGAAGGAGGAGAATGAGAGTCAAGGTTAACACAATCATGCCGCCAAGGAGAGTGACGAGTTCAATGGGCAGAAACGAGGTGTGCTTCCTACCCTCTCCCATTGTGCTAGATCTGTAGTTAATTTCTAGGAGAGATGTCAACTCAAAAGAGTTTGACATGTAAGATGAAGATCTCCTTGGTAAAGACCATGCTAGGGCTTGTGCCCTAGATATTTGATGTATTCAACCTCTCCTCTCTTCTTTGTGAAGATGGTGGACTTGGTTTCATGAAGATAAATGGTCTATTTTGGGTGAATAAGGGAGGAGGAAGTTCTGCATATAGTTTTGATTAAATGTATAAAGGAAGAAGATGAACCCATGTCGTTCAACTTGCTTTAAGATGCATGCATAAATCTGTTTTCTGTGTGCAACGAACTTCAAGGCTATTTTCAGGTATGTTACGACCAAATTTGGACTTTTGACAAAACACGAAAGTCATAGACCTTAGAAATACCATTCTAGTTGATGATTACACATTTTCATATGAGTCCTATAGACTCAGGAATGTCCAGTCGAAGTTTCTGTATTGTGAGTCTTAAGTACATGTTCTCGGGTTAGTGTAGATCTGGGTTTTAATTTGGTAGAGAGGGCATGGTAAATTAACATTGAGATTTACTGAACATAATTTATGGATGTTTGAGATAAATAAAGGAATGATTGTGTAGATCCTTAAGAAAGTAAATATGGTTGAGTTTTTGGTAAACTTACGCTATACATAATCGTGATAAAAATTGGTTTAATGGAATATGATTGTACCGACGGTTTGAAGGAGGTTGACAAACAAATGATTTGGGTAAGCTAGTGAACAAATAAATTTATACGTTTGATTGTACAAATGATATTCTTGTGGAAGCATATTTGATTGAAAATGCTTGACTTTAAGAAGTAATTGGATGAGGTTAATGCTTGGCCATATGATAGGATGATTAATGGAATGTGCATATAGACCACTGCCTAGAGTTGTGTCCCCTTACGGGTAGCACTATGGGATTGGTATGTTGAATAAGATGGCTTGCAACCTATGTAAATGACAAACCCTTGTGTGTATGGAAATGTGGAAGGGTTGGAAGTGCATGTGTGTTTGCCGCACTAGAATGATGTGTTGATAAAGGACTATGTGTAAAGCCATTGTGTGTTGTTGAGCAGGGGATATGAATAATAAAAAGGAACTCAGTGAGGACCACTTAAATGTGAAATTGCATACGGTGTGAGTTGACACGCAGTGTGATAATCCTGGGTTAAGGATATTGGTGCAGGTCTACGGGCTCACCAGTCATCACACTGACGGGAGTTGACTGATAGAGTTTGGACGGTTGGGCTTGGTCCTCGGTGCTCATTATAACATCCCTGATTTTTTGTGTGTTTATTTTAATTCCCGTAGTGATGTGTTTTTTGATGTCAGGGCATTACGTTGACGCCTAGTTAACGGGTATCATTTGTTGGAGCATGGGTTTTCTCAGTGGGTTTTCCTGTATGTTAGTTTGGCTTGGTTATGCACCTTCCCACGCGAGCCGGGTCTGTTTTGGTGACTCCGTGAAGATTTTTATAAGGATGTGGTGGTGTTTTATCTTCGGGTGGTGTTTTACCCAGGTTTGGTTTGTCGGATATTGATTTTGACTTCATCATTGGATTCGTAGCATCGGTATTTAACTACCATACGATTTTCGTAAGATTCTAAGTTAATTTGAGTTCGGGTCATTTTGGGGTTATTTATTATTAATTATATAATAATATTAAGAATTATTTATGCATATATATATAACCGATTATAAGGGTCATGTAAAAACCTTATTCATCCTCTTCCCTACCAAGATGTCTTCTGTTTCTCGAAAGAGGAGGAATTCGGCATCCCGCGTGCTTTTGGCCGATTATTTCTAGTGATTCGGTGGTCGTTTTTGTCAATAGATTAGAGATTTGGAAAACTCTTGTCGAGATCTACGAGTTCGTGGTAAGCTTTCCTCGTTTCTCCAATTTTAGGTGTTAGGGATTGTTATTTTGACCTCCTTCTTCCCCCAAAAGTTTCAAGAAATGTGGCCTAGGTCATCTTGATGCCGATCCTTGCCGTGGAGCGTTTGATGAGGCGGTTTTTTCCAAGATTTGAGGCAAGTTGCGATTTTCTTATTGTAACCATTTCTTGCTTTTATTTTATTCATTTCTTCTCCTTAGAGCATAGGAGTAGTGTAGGGATTAAGCATGAAGAATCCATAAGAGAGTTAGAAGATTTCATCCATTATCCGTCGAGTTTAGGCATAGTGGTCTGACAGAAATTTGTCAAGTATCGTTATTAGATTCCTCGAGCTTCATAGTCTAACCTAAGGACAATTTCGGTGTATGTAGTGGGAAGAATTCCTCGAGTATGAACTAGGTGTAGAAATCCGTTAAGGTAAATTCGTCAAATATCTAGGCATCGCGTTCGTCGATATCGGCTGGCGTGGCATTGAGTGAAGTTAGATTTGTCGAGTGTGTAGGCATCGATTTCGTCGAGTATTTGTGGGCTTGGCATTGAGTGAAGGTAAAAGGCATTGAGTGAACTCAACGATTCGTCGAGTATGGCCTAGAGTAGGAAGCATAGAGTGCATTCGACGAATTCGTCGTGTTTGGCTTAGGCTTAGAAAACGTCGAGTGGTCTGGCGACCAAGTCTTTTTCGTCAAGTATACACGCCGCTTTATGTCCTTTTCGTCGAGTATCGGCAGTATTCGTCGGGCATACTCCCCCAATAATAGCTGGACATAGTGTTTTTTGCCGATTTGTGTCTGATTCGTCGTGCATGGTCCTTAGAGTGATTTTAAGGGTTATCAAGGAATTTCTTTGGGTTTAGGCTTGGGTTTGGTGTGGGGTGTTTGGGTATGATGTTTCTTCAGCTAGGAAGGTTGGCAGTGGATAAAGGACCACCAATTGGACGCCGGTTTGTGAATCATTACACTTGTTTTTTTTTGTCTCTGTTTTGTGGACTGTTGGGTTGTGTTGGGCCAGGTGGCCACCACCACAATGCCTTTTTGTTATACGTTTGGGTCTGGTAGTTCGGTTTTTGATGTTTTGGTCACTGACACCGACCTGGTTGTTTTCACCAGTGTTATTGATTGACGTTTTCGTGCTATTTTGTGATCATTCACTTCTTATAGATTAAGTATGTTATTTCATGCTTATCCTTGCAGATTTTGTCGAAGCATGGCTTCATTCCGCACATAGTGCAAATTTATTTTACTCATATCGTAAACTTTTCACTTTACCTATTTCTATTTGGCTAATACCCTGTGGTTTCAGCATTTTTTTTGTCGGGTTTGGTAAACCCTTTCTTGCCTTTTTCTACTTATTACCTGCTTATTTCCAATGTCACTTGCAAATTTCTTACTGAGGTGTTCTTTCTTTGAATGCCTCAGGTTCAGGGCTATAGCCAATGGAGCGGCTGTATTGGGTGGTAGCTTGTGGACGAGAATATGCGCGCCTACTCGAAAATTGATTGCCCGTGCAAAAATGCGCACCCTAGAGGATAAATGAGCGCCCTGG
The DNA here is from genome assembly GCA_039513925.1 of Platanthera zijinensis. Taxonomy (NCBI): domain Eukaryota; kingdom Viridiplantae; phylum Streptophyta; class Magnoliopsida; order Asparagales; family Orchidaceae; genus Platanthera; species Platanthera zijinensis. Next base: position 162,550,767 of record CM077085.1, read on the forward strand.
TGGAAAAATGTCTGCCGAGTAGAAATATACGCGTCCTGGAGAATAAATGAGTTCACGGGTGGGAAAATGCCCGCCCTGGCAAAATATGTGCACCCTTGCGGAAATTGACCATCCGGCTGGAAAATACATGCTCGAGAGTGAAATGCGTGCCCGTGATGAAATTGCGAGCCCGGACAAAAAACGAGAGCACGGGGAGAAAATTTAATCCCTAACAAAAAATGCGCGCCCGTGCCAATACATTACTCACCCATGTGGAAAATGCATGCCTGGGAAGAAAATTGGCACACCGACGAAAAATGCATGCCCAGAGAAAAAAATACGCTCGCGAGGGGAAAATGTGCGTGCAAGTAGAAAATGGTCTTCCGGGCTAAAACTGCACATGCGGGTAGAAAGTTCTCCCTCGAGCATTAAATTCTTGCTCGAGCAGAAATTGTGCGTCGGGCGGAAATTTTGTGTGCGCTGGAGGAAATGCATGCCAAGGCGGAAAGTGTGCTCACGCGTGAAAACTGCACTAGGGCAAAAAATGTGCCTCTAAGCAAAAAAAGCGCCTTGAAAAATATGCACACCTTGGCGAAAAATGGGCCCCCGGGAAAAAATGGCGTGCCTGGGCGAAACATTGTGCGCCGGGTGGAAAAGGAGCGCCCGACCAAACAATATGTGTCTAGGAGAAAAATGCATTCCTGGGTGGAAAAATGAGAGCCTAAGAAAAAAAATTCCTTCCCGGGCAAAAAATTCATGCCCATGGAGTAAAATACATGCCAAGCTCAAAAATACGCGTTGGGGTATCAAATTTGCTCTAGGGTGGAAAAATGCGCGCCCGATCGAAAAAATGTACGCCCGTGCGGAAAAATGCATGCTGGGGTTGAAAACGTGTGCCCGAGCGTAAAAAGCGTGCACGGGCGGAAAACTTGTGCCCAGGCGGAAAACGCGTACCCGGGCAGAAAATGTTCGCTAGGGAAAAAACTTCGCCCATGTGGAGAAAAATGAACGCCCGACGGGAAAGGTGGGTCGATAAAGAAATGCGTGCCCGAGCCATTAAAATACTCACTCAGGCAAAAAATGATCGCCTGGAAGAAAAATGCGTGCCAGGGCAGAAAATGCGGGGTGGGGCAAAAAATGCTCGCTTAGGCGTGAAATGGCCCCCCGAACGAAAAATACGCGACAAGGCAGAAATTGTTCGTCGGGCGAAAAGCACACGCCAGGGCTGAAAATACACGCTCGGGTGAAAAATGCAGACCCAGGACAAAAAAGTCATGACCTTGCGAAAAATGCGCACCCGGAAGAAAAATGAATGCCCACGCGAAAAATGCTCGCCCGCATGAATAATGTGCGTGGGGGAAAAATATGCACGTCCTAGCAAAAAATTCACGCCGGGGCAAAAAATGTGCGCTCAGATAGAGAGTGCATTCCCGAGCAAAAAATGCGCGCATGGGAGGAAAATTGCGCCCGGGAGAAAAATGCTTGCTTAGACGAAAAATGCGCTCTCAGCACGAAAATGCATGCCCGAACTTGAAATGTGCGCCAAGGTAGGAAATGCGTGCCTGGCCAAAAAATGTGCACCATGGTGGTAAATGCATGCCCGGGCCAAACAATACCTGCCCTGGAGAAAAAAGGCGTGACGGGCCAAAAAATGCGCATATGGGCAAAAAATGCTTGCACGAGCGAAAAATGCTAATCCGGGTGGACAAATAAGCTCCCGGCCAGGAAAATACCTTCCTGGGCGAGAAAATGCATGCCCTGGCGATAAATGCGCGCCCGAGAAAAAAATGTGTATCCGGCTTGAAAAATATTCGCCCGGGCAAAAAAATACACGGTCACGGTGGAAAATGCTTGCCCGGGTGGAAAAGGCGTTCCCGACTGGATGAGAATATGCCTACATTCATGCATGGTGTCTACACATTCAGAGAAAATGAAGCGATATATCATAGAATTGGTTCTCTTCTACCAGAACCGAGAACTCAACCTTGGTCCTTAACAATTATTCATTTACAACACAAAGTAATTACAAAATCGAATGGATGAGAGTCAGGGGACACTTGCTGACTTAATTCATAAAATCACATGTATCCTAGATGCATTAAACTCCTTCGTTCAAACACTGTGTCGCCTGGGAAGATGCGATGACATAGAGGAATGCAGACTTATAATTAAGGAGCGCCCATCTAACGAACATCAATACTCGCTGCCTACGACATCTCAAGTTACCGTAATATTAATTGGCGTAGAGACTAATTGGATACAACTAATAAAGATAGACAAGTCCAGACAACAGTATGACAACTGCTCAATATAAAGGAATACTCTAGATGCTCTGACCCAATCAATACCCACTTCTACTACCATGCAGTACCTATGGCTGGCATGGTGAGCACCAAATTAACCGTCGAGAGAGGGTTAGTTATTGTGACTACTACATGTACATTTTGCAGGTCAACAAAGTTATCCCTTTCTCAGCTACACATTATCAACATTTTTTATAATTACATGTAAGACTCACAACTTCACACAGATACATTGGAATACTCCAATAATACATCTACATGGAGGGAGGAAAATGCTTGCCCGAGGAAAAGATGTGCACTTGTGCGAAAAAATGCGCTTGGGGAGAAAATGCTTGCCAAGGCGGAAAATGCGCGCTCGGGCAGAAAAATGCCATCCCAAGCGGAAAAATGCGCGTCGGGGTGGAAAATACGCACCAAGGCATAAAATGCTTGCACGAGCTTAAAATGAACACCCGAGCAAAGAAATAAGTGTCAGGGCGAGAAAATATATGCCCGCGAGGAAAATGAGCGCCCGGGCAAAAAAATGAAAGCCCGACAAGAAAAATGTGCTTCTGGGTAGAAAAATATGGGCCCAGGCTAGAAAATGCACGCCTGGTAGGAAAATACGCGCCCATGCAAGAAATGCGTGCTCGAATGGAAAATGCGAGCCCGATTGGGAAAATGCGCGTCGGAGCAGAAAATGCACGCCTTGGCGGAAAATGCATGTCCGTGTGAAAAATGAGCGATAAGGCGGAAAAATGCGCCTGGGTGGAAAAACCCTGCTCGATGTGAAATGCACACCCGACAAAAAATGCGCACTCGTGCAAAAAAAAATGCGTGCAGGAACAAACTGTGCTCCAGGGTAATAATTATGTACACAAATAGGAAAAACTAGCATCGGTAAGATAAAAACTCGCAGCTGGGCGTAAAAATGCGGACCCGAGCGAGAAAATGCACGACCCGACAGGAAAATTTGCCCCTGTTGGGAAATTTGTGCCCTGGCAAAAAATGCATGCCCGAGCAGGAAATGTGAGCCAGGGCAGAAAATGTGTGACTATAAAAAAAAGGCGAGTCTGCGTAGAAAATGTGAGCCTTGGATGAAAATGCATGCCCAAGCCATAAGATACGCGCCCTGGCCCTAAAATGCGCACCCAGACGATAAAATGCATGCCCGGGCGATAAAATGCGCTCCCGAGCGATAAAATGCATGCCAGGGGAAAAAGAAACCCAAGGCGTAAAATGCGCGCCCCCCTGTGAAAAATGACCGGTCTAGCGGAAATTGCAAGCCTGAGTGTAGAATGTACACCCGGGCAAAAAATGTCTCCCTGGAAAAAAATGCTCGCCCGGGTGGAAAATGCGTGCCTTGGCAGAAAATGGGTGCGCAGGTGGAAAATGCTTGCAAGGGAGCAAAATGCGCTAGCGGGCGAAAAAAGTGCACCCGAGCGAAACATGCGCCATCGGGGGAAAATGTGTGGAGGGGGGGGGGGGCAAAAATGCATGCCCGGGCAGAAAATGCCCGCCCAGGCGGAAAATGCACGCCCGTGCGAAAAAATACGTGTGCGTTTGCAGAAAATGCGTGCCCAGGCTGAAAATGTGTGCCCGGGAGGAAAATGTGCGGGTGAAAAATGCGCCCACGGGTGTAAAATCTGTGGTAAAAAATACATGCCTAGCCAAAATGTGCACGTCCAAAGAAAAATGTGCACCTAGGGAGAAAAATGCGCCCAAGAAAAATGTGCGCGCCGGTGGAAAATTCTCTAGCCAGAAATGCTCTTATTTTTCTTCGAGGGAAATGCGTGAATGTGCAAAAAATGTGTGCTTGGGCGCAAAATGCGTGCCAGTGTGAAAAATATGCGCCCAGGAAAAAAAATGTTCCCCCGGGTAGAAAAAGCGCTCCCGTGCCAAAAATGGGCGCTCTTGCAGAAAAGGCTTGCCAGGGAGGAAAATATGTTCGCGGGTGGAAAATGTGCGCATAGAGGAAAAATGTGCGCCCGGGAGGAAAATGCGCGTGAAAGTCTTGTTTTCAAGATTAGCTAAAAACCTAGAGGGGTTGAATAAGTTTTAGGTCACTTTTTGGTTTATTTAAACCTTAACTGATTTTGTTGTGCTTAGTGATTATGTTAGTTTGGCTTTCAAGATCAATCACAGATGACATGGCTTAATTATTGTGGCTCCCCGATCTTGGGTACATACACTATCCTCCCACCTCTCTAACAGTGTGTTAGATAAGGCACAACACCAACACTTGGCTACTAAAAGCTTACATCATAGATCCCACAAGACCTCTTAGTCTTCTCCAAGACCTACCACTCGGGAATTAAGCCATATCTCAGATCCAAAGGATCCAAAAACTCATCCCTAAGCCCTACACTCAGATCCAAAATGGATCCTACACTTAGATCAACAAATGATCTTACCTCAGCCTTTATAACATAGGCCTACAACTTGGATTCACATAGGAATCTTACCTATCAGCCATTATAGATCAGGTCTACACTCAGATCCTAAAGGATCCTACAGAATAACCAATGAGTATGTTGATTTTGACACTAGAGGATTTCTCTGTGTCTTCCTTTCCTGGATAGAGATTATGTCAGCCCAAGCTTCTTCTCAGCAACAAGAAAACTAATCTTCAATACATGATGGCTTGTGGTGGAAGTTACTCAAAATCACTATTCTGATCTTGCTGTCACAGATGAAAATCACTTCAGCTATCTCGATTCGCTTTCAGGTTCATTTATCATAACTTCTTCTTCATGCTCGGTAAGAAGGCGAGGAAGAAGACGATGTTCAGCTGCAAGAATACGTAAACAGAAAACCCTAATTGTTGTGGTCGACTCAGCCAATTTTCCCTTTTTAGTGTACGCTAATAAACAGCACATTTCTGTGTGGGCCCAGCCTTAATTACTGGAATATCACCTTCCTTTCACACAAGAAGACAACTAGCAGGCCATCGGTGACATTAACGCTATTCTGCAGCTTTCCCATAACTATTTTGATCTGCGTTGACATTGCTGACTTTTACCGACATCGCTACCCCTTTTTGGACTTAGCCAAATTCTCAGAATCCACTCATGCATTGAGTGGCATTCAGTGAATGGTCTTCACTCAATGATTCTATACTTAGTCATTCTGCAGCTTCCTTGGCGTTGAGTGAATGGACTTCCCTCAATGCTTTTATACTTAGCTTAACTTTCTGCTCTTTCTACATCCTAGGTGTTCAGAGTGTTGAGTGTAGCTTCATCAATCAAAGGTTTTTGCCTTAGATTATTTTATGCTTCTTCAGCAACCTTGGCGTTGAGAGCGTTGAGTGTAGCTTTATCACTCAACTCTTTTTGCCTTAGATTCTTTTCTACAACTTCAGCAACTTTGGAAATTAGAGCGTTGACATCACTAAATGCTTTTGTATATGACTGTAACTACTAGAGCTTGACTCTAATGCTTTCTATCATCTGGCATTGAGTGAACTGGCTTCACTCAATGCCTGTTGACTTAGAAGATTTTTTTTATTCTATCTTCTATGGTGTTGATAGAATCAGTATGGCATTGAGTGAACTTGCTTCACTCAACTCTTTTGGACTTAGATAATTTTCTTTGAAAGAAACTTTAAATCTTCACTGTGTCGAGACATTTGAATTGTCTCAACACTACAGTCTGCTGGGTGTCGACATCTTTAAGTCTGCACTTCAGTTCTTCATTGTGTCGAGACAGTTGTATTGTCTCGACACTACTGTCCTGAGCTTTAAGGTGTCAAGATATCTGACTTTTCTCGACACTAATGACTTGATCTTCAAGGTGTTGAGATAACTGAATTGTCTCAACATAGCTGTCTGAACTGTCGAGTGAAATGTTGTGTCTTGACACTGCTGTCTTATATCTTTCTGATCTCGAAACTTCTCCTACAAAGGTGTCGATATAGTTGTGATGTGTATCGACACTTTTGTACTTAGTCATTTTTTCAAGTTTTCACCCTGCACATGAAACTTAACCATACATCAAATACAACTAGGTGTATATCATTGTCTTGATTGACTTCTTACAAATCAGGGACATTGGAAAAATATACCCAACAATCTCTTCCTATTTGAAGAAGTCAAAACCTCACTTCAATTTCTTAGTAATTGACATACACACCATATTTACAGCAATAAAACAATTCAACAAAATAGATACATGAAGGTTACCTACTCCGCCTATTTAGAAGCATCCCTGCTCCCACCGCCTTACTGCCATAATTGAGCTTGATCAAACCTTTTGACCTTGATAACACTTGATCCAAAACTTTATCAACCCCTTTCTCTCCTCCTATTTGACCTCTATAGAATAGTCAGGAGGTCTGTCTTCCTTTTATATTCTTCTCCCCCTAGCTGTGTGCATGAGATCAACTAATGAAGAAGGTAGCTTCCTCTCCTTATAAGGCTGAACATGCTTCTGCAGTTGTTATAATTGCTCCCCCTCAATAGGAGCATCTTCTATCATATCTTCATGATAGACACTTTGGTCTCCACAACTTTATACCACTAAAGATCTTTTTATCCTGCAAGAAAAAGAACAAACTTGCAACCAAAAAATACTACAGGGAGTAACTAAAGCTAAAATAAGTTCAACATACCCAATTCAAATTTGAAGGTGTTGAACTTTGCTTTATCTAGTGTCTTCGGGAATATGTCAGCCACTTGCTTGTTAGTGGGGACAAACTCAAGGCTGATGTCTCCCTTTTCCACATATTCCCTAATGAAGTGATGTCTAATTTCTATGTGCTTAGTCCTGCTATGTGAGACAGGATTCCTAGCAATAGAAATGACACTAGTAGAATCAAAATAAAAAGGAGTTCTACTTATCTCAATGTTATAATCCTAAAACTGATGCTGAATCCATAACAACTGAGCACAGCAGCTTCCTACTGAAATGTACTCTAGCTCTGTAGTTGGGATTGCCATATTCGTTTTCTTCTTGCTGCTCCATGCTACCAGTATTCCATCTAAGAACTGACAGGTGATGTCTACTTATCATTATGAAAATAAAACCGAACAAGCAATCCAATGAAGGAAAGTATACCTATCGAATTGTAGCGAGGGGACACAAGTGTTGTATTAAAATCCGGGAACTAGTGAGTAATTCTACTCATACGAAAACAATTATCTTATTCGAAAATCTTTTAGGGTTTGTTAACTATTTTAGAAAGAAAGAAACTACTTGCAATTATGAAAAGAAGATTAATTGTACTAGTAAAGACAACTACTTGCGATTAAAAGAGAGGTTAAAAAAGTAAAAAGGAGGTAGCACTCGATCGTGAATCACCTCGACATAAGCTAATAAAAGATACGATAACAAACCTAATCTTAATAAGGTAAAGGTCCTTAATCGTGGAGGTTCCCAAAGCTTGAACACGCTTCTCTCAAAGTCGTGCCCAACTTTGTTTAGGAAGGTCTGATCGAACTCTCGTTCGTATTCGGAGGCCTAAAGCTCACCTTAAGTGGTGAACCTCGCTATTGGAATTCACTCCAATCTAGGAGATTTAACGTCTGCTTCTCTTGAGTGGTGCGTGCTTCTCTTTACTCTTGAGTGTTCACTTCAAACTATGAGCCTCTCGGCTTATTAAGAATGAAAACCTAGATGGAAATTATATATCAATGATATAATTCCAAAGATGATTTTTTCAAGAGTAAATCAAAGGCCTAAACCTTAAAAAGAGAAAGTAAACTAAGGCATCATAACTTAATCAACTCAACCTTGGATCATCAAGATCGAGTGAGAAGAGGATTTAGTTACTCATAGTGTAGAAAATAAAAATCATATTAAGAATATGAAAACTAAGACCGAGCAGAAGGGAACGAGAATAACGAACTATTTTATTTCTTAATAAAAAGAAGTCACAACAAGGGCATACAGATACTATAATTGAAGCTTGTAAAAAGATTATAAGTGCGATAAAAAAGAAGTACAAGAACACTACAAGTACTTGCATGAAAACTAAAAAAATATAATAACTTGAAATGAGAAGGAAAGAGAGAAGAGAACATGAACAACTCTAAAATTGCATCACCTCTCTTCCCAAAATCTGGATGCTAACCCTTGGAAAAGCTTTCTATTTATAGAAATTTTCCGGGGAGTACATGCCCCACTTACACGCCCGGGTCGGGCGTGTACCTGGGGCGTGTCAGATGCGACGTGACTTTTCTGGCTGAAATTTAAGTCCAGATGTGACGTGACTTTGCTCCCTTCAAAATCTGAAGGAGGCACTAGTACGTACCCAGATACAGAAGGGGTGCTACAAGTTGACAGAGTGGAGACAATCCAAATGTTGGGTTCATCATCCTCCTCCAACTGTGCCAAATAAGCAGCACACTCCTTCAAATAGTTATCCCAACTCTGACAAAATAAACACTGCTTAGTTGTCCTTGTTAGTACAACGGGTACTGACGCCGAAAACAAGTTGTGCTGTAATGGGAGCTCGGATGAGTAGCTAACTGGCTTATTTCTAGCATATTGAGTACTAAATGAGGTTGGTGCTCCATATCTAGATCCTTGCTTGTCTTTGCTACCATACTCCTTAGGACATCTATCACATGCATGAGAGATATCTCCACACCAGCGACAACGGATATTAAAGCTAGCCCACATTGTAAAGATCACTAAATTCTAGGAATAAACTACCTTACATAGTTTATTAATAACAATATAACAATTCCAAACGATATAAAAAGCAAAAATAGGCTGGGAAAAAAACAAATTCAAAACAAATAACTCTTTTGAAACTCTCTTAACACAACACAAATCAACAATATGCCTGCAGTCGCGGGTAACGGCGACAAAAACATGATGCACTGACGACAAGTGTACATGTCACTGTCAAGTAATAAATTGGGAATAACTTCCCCAAATATCGATCTCGAGGGAATGCACGAAGGGTACGTGATAGCATTGTGTGAAGATCGTCATAAGAGTGAAAATAAACAATAGAGGGGTTTTGGTTTTTTTTCCTAATGCTACAGAATAGAAATAAAACTACCGTGGGTCGTCGGTACCGCTTCGTTTGGTGAATGATTGAGTGCAGGCCGCTATGCCGTGCTTCGGTACACAGATGGACGGAGAGCAAGTACGAGAGTGAGGGTCATTTACTGCCTCAGCCTAGAAGTATTCTGGGAGAGTTTAGTCGCTTAACAAGGTTCTATCAGCCTCTATGAGAGTCCTATTATTTTTCCTCTCAGCAATCCCATTTTGCTGGGGTGTTTTGGCAGAGGAGATTTTTTGATGAATCCCTTGCTCTTCACAGAACCTTGTCATGCCCTCAGACTAAAATTTTGCCTGATGGTCACTTCTGATTTTGACCACAGTACTGTTAAACTCATTTTTAATTTGCTTGACAAATGTCTGGAAGACATCAGGGGTTTCAAATTTCTTCATTAGAAAGAACACCTAGGCAAATCTGGAAAAGTCATCAATAACCACAAGGGTTTAGTCTTTCCTACCTAAATGTTTAACTGGAATACGACCAAACAGATCCATATGCAGGAGGTGTAAGCACCTCATTGAGTCCTTGGTGCCAATGCACTTGAATGAGGTCTTGGTCTATTTGCCATTTTGGCATGCAGAGAAGATACCCTACTTAGTGCACTTTAACTTAGGACCATTTCTAACTAGATCCCTACTAAAGAGCATGCCTATGATTATATAATTCAGATGGGCTAGCCTCTTGTGCCACTGGACATAAGAAGAGGCTTTCTCATCTGTAACAAGGCATTTAGATGAGTCCTTACTGAAACAAAAGAAATTTAATCAATAGAAATTTCCACTCCTAGTGCCTATTAAGATGACCTCTTGGTCACTAAACCTTCTAATCTGACACTCATCCTTATGGAATACTATGTCATAGCTCATATCACAGATTTGACTAATGCTTATTAGGTTGTGTTGCAACCCTTCCAAATAGGCTACTTTTGTGATGGAGATTATGCTATTAGAGATCTTACCATAAACTCTAGTCACACCTTTTTTTGAGCAACCAAAGATAACCTTTGGTCCATTCTTTACTTGAGTATATTTCTTTAGCATGCTCCTTGTTCCAATCATGTGCCAAGAACATCCACTATCCAAGTACCAGTATGGGCACTTGGACTTACCTGCAAGACATAAGTAAGTTAACCTTAGGAACCCAATACTTATTGGGTCCTAGGTGCATGTTAGTCTGATAATGCCTACCTGCAGCTCTTCTAACATGTCAGCTAATATTTGCTCTCTGTACACTCTGATTGTGCCAGCAATCAATAACAAAGTGGCCCACTTTGCCACAACACCAGCACACATAAATATTGTAATTTCATTTAAGAGCTCGTATAGTGGTTGTGTTGACAGCAGCTCTTGGTCTAGAAGGTGCAACAGCAGTCCTATTCTTTTATTTCCCATCCCCAGTCTGACTAATTGTGGGTCTGGCAGTAGAAGTGCTTGGGATATCTTGAGCTCTACGAGCAGCTGACTTATTTTCTGAGAGCACACTCTTGATGGTCTCAGAGATGCCCAAGTCTGGTCTATTGACAGACTAACCCTTAGTCTTAGAGTGGGTTGGAATATTCTGAGAATAGTTTGCAGCTTTACCCTTGAGTGAAGGGGCTGGTGCAACAAACACAAATTGTTCATGATGGACCATTTGGATTTCCTTATGGGATTCCTTAAAGGCACTTACACCCTTGCAATATCTTCCACCATTATGGTGAACATCTTTGTTGTCTTTGGTGGATCTACCATTCATCTAGTGACCAAAGATACATTCTTGGTCATACTTGTTTGAGGGTAGCAGTACTGTCTTAAATGGAACAGAAGGCTTGGAGGCCTGTTACTATACTGGAGCTTTGCTCGTTCCTTTGGGATTAACAATTATTGTGTGACCCTTGAAGCCCAACCCCTTCTTACCCTTTTGGGAGGTGAAGGAGGCTATCAAGGGTAGTACTGAACTTAGCTTAGAATAACTAGCCACTATTCTATTTTCCCACTCCAGCTACACTTTCAGGTCTTTTATTCTGTTTTCTTATTACTCTATGGTGCCTAACTGGATGAAGGAAATAGTTTCTAGTTCACTAATTTCCCTCAACTTCAGATCCAGCAGGGAAGCTGAGTCTGCATGCTGGGAAAAAGTAAGCTGAAGATAAGAAATCTCCTTAGCCTTCTTCTTAAATAGGAACTTGCTTTTCTTGAAGGCATTCAGCAAGACACCATATTTGTCAATAATATAATTGACATCTTCCTAAGATTCAAAATATCCTTCATTATTTGATGAATGAGCTTCTGAATTTTTTCTAGTCTCATAACCTGACTCAGAGGAAGACTTAGATAGAAGGTGTATCTCTTGTTGACCAGACTGATCCTGGATGGATTCTTCATCAGTCCTTACCATCAGCCCATAGCAACATCTGTCTTCTTCTTCTTCGTCATCCACCTCTATATCACCATTTATTTGTGATAGTGGGGCCCTAACTTTAATCCTGGCAGAAGGATGATCTTCATTAGCTTCTTCAGTAATAGCATCCAATATATCAATGAAGTCTGCTTCTCAAGCTTCTACTTCAGAAGAGTACAAGCCTATGAAATCTTCATCTTCATCTTCATCTTCTGACTCTTATGAGGAGGAGTCAGTCCAGCTCTTCTGCTTCTTAGCAATGAAGGATTTATCCTTCTTCCATTTTTGTTTGTGGCCCTTCTTCTCACCAGATTCCTTTCTTTTGACAGGGCAGTAGGCTATTACATGTCCTGGCTTGCTACAACAATAATAAACCACTTTAGATGAAACATGTTTAGTTATTTAGAACTATACCTGTCCTCCTTAGAGGATTTCTTCCTGCCCTTATAGTAGTCATCCTTTGGATAAGAAGAGGAGGAGGGCCTGCTTTTCTAATGCTTATTCTTTATGAACTTCTGGAACTGCATGGAGAAGGCAGCAAAGTCTTCATCAAACATGTGGAAGTCTGATGTGCTTTTCTCTAACCTTTCTGAGTCAGATTCAACATCCCTCCTTGGTGGAGAAGGTGTCTTTCTTCTGCTTCTCATTAAGGCTTTAGCTTTGAAAGCCACTAACTTTTCTTTGGCTTGAGATTTGTTGTTTTTCTCCTCCTCCTCCTTCTAGGCATTCAGTTGTATTTTATAGGACAGTAACTTCCCAAACAGTGTTGTTGGTGGAGTGTCAGCAAGCTTTGCCACCTCTCTGATTGCACAGATTTTGGTATCCTAGTCTCGAGTTAGAGACCAGAGGAACTTGTCATTCAGCTCATAAGTGCGAAAGACTCTGCCATATGTCCTCAACTCATTGACAATTCTGAAAAATCTCTCATAGCAATCTGTTATGTTCTCAGTTTTTCTCTTCTTGAAAGCTTCATACTCTTGGTTGAGCATGGACTTTCTGTCATCTCTGACTTCCTCTGTGTCGTCCATGTAGACCACTAGTGTGTCCTACATCTCCTTTGTTGTCTTGTAGTGTACCAGATTTTGGAAGGTGGAGTCATCTATGGCACTAACTATTATATTTTGTGCCCTCTTATCCATAATATTAAGGATGACTTCATCCTTTGTCATTTCAGAGTAAGTTTTGGGAGTCTGGACATTTGCATTGAGTGTAGCTGTGGTTGACTCAGCCAATTTTCTAATTTTATTGTATGCTGATCAATGGATCTTTTCTGTGTTGGCCCAACCTTAATTGCTGGAATATCACCTTACTTTTACACAAGAAGACAATCAGCTGGCCATCAGCGCCATTAACGCTATTCTGCAGCTTTCCTATAACTATTTTGAACTGCGTTGACTTTGTTGACTTTTGTTGACGTCACCCCCTTTATGGACTTAGCCAAATTCTCAGAATCCACTCAGGCGTTGAGTGGTGTTGAGTGAATGTCCTTCACTCAACGATTCTGTACTTAGTCATTCTACAGCTTCCTTGACATTGAGTGGGGTTGAGTGAATGGACTTCACTCAATGCTTTTATACTTAGCTTAGCTTTCTGCTCTTTCTACATCCTTGGCATTGAGAGCGTTGAGTGTAGTTTCATAACTCAACACTTTTTGCCTTAGATTATTTTTGGTTCTTCAGCAACCTTGGCGTTGAGAGGGTTGAGTGCAGCTTCACCACTCAATGCTTTTTTGCCTTAGATTCTTTTCTACATCTTCAGTAACTTTGGCGTTGAGAGCATTGACATCACTCAACACTTTTGTACTTGGTCGTAACTACTAGAGCTTGACTCAACGCTTTCTGTCATCTGGCGTTGAGTGAACTGGCTTTACTCAATGCCTATGGACTTGGACGAATTTTTTAGTCTATCATCTATGGCGTTGACAGAATCGGTATGACGTTAAGTGAACTGTCTTCACTCAACGCTTTTGGACATAGCTAATTTTCTTTGACGAAAACTTTAAATCTTCACTGTGTCGAGACAGTTGAATTGTCATGACACTACAGTCACCTGGGTGTCGACATCTTTAAGTCTGCACTTTAGTTCTTCATTGCGTCGAGACAGTTCTATTGTCTCGACACTACTGTCCTGAGCTTTAAGGTGTCGAGATATCTGACTTGTGTTGACTCTGCTGACTTGATCTTCAAGGTGTCGAGAAAACTTAAATATCTCGACATAGCTGTTTGAACTGTCGAGTGAAGTGTTGTGTCTTGACATTGCTGTCTTGTATCTTTCTGATCTCGACACTTCTCTTACATTGTTGTCAATATAGTTGTAAAGTGTGTCGATACTTTTGTACTTAGTCATTTTTCAAGTTTAAACCTGTTGATGCTCGAAAAGCGACGGACTCGGGCACCACCAGCTAACTGTTCGAGCACTTGGGGAAGAAAAAGGAAAAACAAACTGCGAGCAGCAGTCTACTTGGCGGACTAGAAAAGGAACAGAAAGGCAGGAGCCGTGGAGCACGGCAACACCGGACTTCGCCCGTCGCGGCCTGAATGCCTCTCCTGCGACGGGCTTACTTTTGATTACAAAGAAGGGGTTACAAGAAGGGAAAAGCAAAGCCAAGCAGAAAGCAAGCTGGAGACCGCAAAGTCAGAGATTCGAGTCCGCAGCCTTTAACAAGTGGGCTCCTGGGCTCGAGTCAGCGTGCTTTGAGTGCACCACTTCCCCCTATTTATAGGCTGGGGGCCTGCCCAAGCGGGCAGGGCTAAAATAACCGGCTGCCCGGGGTACAAAAGAGCCGGGCAGCGGTGACGGGAATCAAAAAAGAGAAGGAACAAGCAGTCCGCGCGGGACAGGCGGACTGGGCCAGCGAGCTGGAGACCTCCCTTGGTCGTACTGAGCGCGTGACTTTTAGACTAGCCGCGACCTGAGCGACCTGGGCGGCCTGACTCGGAGCTTGCCGGTCTGAGCCTGACTCGCCGATCTAGCAGAGCTGGGAACTGAGGGCGACCTGAGCGGACGGATTTCTGGAGTCCGCCTAGGTGACGGACCATGTCCACTGGCGAGCTGGGCGAACTGAGTACTTAAGTTCAGCGAGGGAAGGGCAAGATGCCTAGCTGGAAATGTTTGCGGATTCTGGGGTTAACATAATCCCCGCACATTTTTGAGTTTTGGAAAATTCCGAAAATGTTTCCTTAACCGCTGAGTCCGCAACTATCATTAATGCTATTTGTGCTATAAATACTGCCGGAAGCGCTGTCTTCTGTCAGAATTGTCTGCGCGACGGGTCGTTACTCACCACTTGCGGTCTCGACTTTCCAGTCCGGCATGGCGAGGCTAGGGTCCTTCTTTGGCAGCATGGCTGCTCCGATTGAGAAGCCGAAAGCGAGTTCTCGGCCCAAGAAATCGAGCCATCGAAAAGATGCACCTGCCCGCCACCAGGGGGAGAGTTCAGACCAGGTGAAGCAAGATCCAGTCCGCGATACTGTAAAGACTGCGAATGCTCCCTCAAGTCCTCTACGGGAGAAACCGAATCCGCCCTCCGTTTCTGACCAAAACCCTGCGAACTCCTCCAGCATGGAGGTGCATCGCTCTCCTTCTGGGACCATCATGTTGCGGATAGAAACGGAAAAGGAAGTTTCATCGCCGAAAGTCCAGCAGCAAAGGATCGAGGAGAAGCTTCCTGCTGGTGAGACGATAGTGGAAAGGGGAGAGGAGGTTGCCGAGGAGCGAGAGAAGGAGTCCGCTGAAAACGCGACCAACAGTTCCATCGAAAAGCAAGTTTTCGCTCCAAACTCAGTTCCCGAACCAAAGCCGGTTGTCATCGATTTAGAGAAGACTCCTGAGAAGAAGAAAAAGAGGAAAAGAGATGGTAATGCCGCCGAGCGGGTAGAGAAGAAGTTGAAAGTTAGAAAAGAGAAAAATATCTCCAAGCGGACTGGAGCTGCGAGCTTGCAGCATAGGCCGCGAGAAAAGGAAGTCCAAGACGATCTCGTCACCCCCGATCCTCTGCTCGCAGAAGGTGGTCCCCCTTCCACGCTCAGCTTATCAACCACTGAGATACTCGACTCTATAGATAATGATCAGCTTGCGAGTATAAATCGCTCTCTACTGGAGGTGCTGCAGCCTGATACCGCAACTGGAGGAGAAAATCTTGACGACCCTTCTTCTTTTTTCCAGCTGAAGAGAGGAAGAAAACCGAGGAGCAACTCGCAATAATGAAGGCGAAGGTTGAAGCGGCCTCGGAGAAGCTCGTGGTGGATAAGCGGACTGAGGATCTTCAGATTGCTGCCGAGCTGATGCGATCTGGTAAGTTGCAGCCGGCGACCAAGCGGTTTCAGAGCTCTTGGTTGTACAAATCCCCTCCACGAAAGTCGCGGCCAGTCAAGGTCCTTACAGAAACTGATGACATAGTCGCCTCGAGCAGATCGCTGACCGAGACAAGAGCACTAGTCCGCCGTGAATGGAGGCGTCGCCTAGAGGCTTTTGATCCGGAGCGCGTGAGGCGACCTATCCTTGATAGTCGTCAGATCGCCGCGAAGATAACCAAAAGTGGATAAAAACCTTTTCCCTTTTCTCTTTTTTTTTCTGGAGCTATTGCGGCCTGGATACTGAGGCGATTTCACTTTCTTTGTTGTAGTTCAAAAGTCCACGCCTGATTCTGTCGAGGTCGGCGAGATCATACCCACGCCACCAAACGTGTCGGAGGCTGCGGAGCGGACTACTGATGAGCTCACACAGGAGGAGCTGCCTGCTAAAGAAGACAGCGCACTGTTAGCGAAAAAGTATGAGGAAGAGTTATGCGAGCTTAGAACTGAACTAAAGAAAAGTAAAGTGCGGGAAAAGATCCTAGAAAGCGAGGTCGCCGGCCTTTCATCCGCACTCGAAGGAGCGAACAAGGAGAAAAATCGACTGAGCGGAGATGTCCGCCATTATAGGAATAAATATCTGGCTTTGGCGAGAGAAGGAAAAAAGCAAGTAAGCGAAGCCGCTGGGGTGAGACCGCAAACGTCTCAGCCTGCTGTGGGGGAGGGATCCGCCCCTGCGGCAAGTGGGCAGCCCGCGGTGGTCGCAGATCCAACCCCGGCAGTTCAATTGATTCCATTTCCGCGGGTAGTCAGAGACATGGCTCATATGCACCGCACCTTCAATAATATGCACCATCTGGTTTCCCAGCTCTACTGCGAGATCTTGCGAGGGAGTGACCTGGCCGCTCATGTTGGAATGGAGGAGGAGGTGCGACCTGCTCTGAGAGACTGCGGAAGGCGCTAAGGCCAAAACATTTATTTTCTATTATTTTTTAAGTTGTTGTATAATATTGTTGTTGAAACTCTTTGTTGTATGATTATATCTGTGCTGTGATGCTACTTTGCTTGTTGCATACTATTATTTTTTCGGATAATCCCGTTATGGAATGTAAGTTATGCGAGCAGGCGTTTTATGCTTGCTTATCTCGTTTACTAGAAAATTGCGATCCCTGTGGGCTTCCTGTGAATTCGCAATTATTTGCAGGGAGAACAGGGAAGAGGCGAGTTGAGCGGACTGGCTTTGAATCCGCAAAGCCTTGAAAAATATCTGATATTGCAGGGAGAACAGGGAAGAGGCGAGTTGAGCGGACTGGCTTTGAATCCGCAAAGCCTTGAAAAATATCTGATATTGCAGGGAAAACAGGGAAGAGGCGAGCTGAGCGGACTGGCTTTGAATCCGCAAAGCCTTGAAAAATATCTGATATTGCAGGGAAAACAGGGAAGAGGCGAGCTGAGCGGACTGGCTGACCGATCTGAGCGGATTGACGGCTGTCATGTCAGACGATTTTTATATAAATAGGGTTGTCATTCTCTGTTTGTGTAGAAAGCAGTGGGAGCTGAAGACTTGCGGTCTGAAAACATGGTATCCGCACGCACTGAAGCCGCAGCCGCCTTCCACGCTGCTGATCATAAAAGGAGTAGGCTAACCGAAGCCGACCTGGAGGCTTTTTTGGGAGTTCATATGGCGGGCTCGCCCGTACTCGCGCGGCTCCCCGAGCACCACGAACGACTGAATTTTTCAACCGCTACCCAGCTCGCAATTCCAATAGATCATTTTGACTGCGGGTTCAAATTTCCCCTGCTCTGGGAGGTCGCGGAGATCTTTGAGCATTATGGGGTGGTTCCGGGCCAGCTTGCCCCGAACAGTATGGTTGCGATCTGCAGTTTCATTGCTTACCTGCGAGCTGAGAGGGTTGAATTTTCCTTGAAGATTTTCAGGAAGATTTTCTCTGTTCGCTCTATTACCCCGACGGGAGACCCTGAGTACAAAGGCATCATCTACTTCTTCTGTAGGGGAATGAAAGTTGTGGGCTTGCCGAATAAGATCCACAACTGGACCTCTAGGTATCTCATCTTTGAAGGCGACCTGGGGTTCCTTCACACCAGTCCGCAGCTGCGCGTAGATGCTGACTTCAAGAGCGTGCGGCTGAACGATGCCGAGGCCGCCATCGTCAAGTTCCTTGACGAAGCGAGGCTGGATGTTGACTATTACATCCCGCTGCTACCTGGGTTATATACTATTAGCCGCCAAGAGAGTAAGTCTTGCGACCTTCGTTTGTATCCGCAACAACCTGGGAATTTTAGCTAACTTTCTCTCTTGCAGCGACCTTGGCGGTGCCCGCAAATCTGCCCGTTGCGCCTGCCGGACAGAATCCTACGCAAGGGGAAAGGAGAAAAGAAATCGCAAAAAAGAGGAGGGAAGACGGAGACCCCGCCGCGGGTTATTCTTCTGATGGCAGCTTCGACATTGCGGGCTTCGGCGAGAAGCAGAAGGATCTGAGGGGCAACCCCATGATCCACTGGCATGAGAAGAAAAAGTATGTCCGCCTATCAACGGCTCTTCCCTCTTGGAGGAGCCCGCGCCCATCTTGCCATGCCCACATCGCCCTATCCGCCTTGTACGGGAAGCAAAACCTCCGCGATCTGCAAGGTGTGGCACCTGATGACCTCCCCCTTCTCGCTGCGCAGGCCAGTGCGAACGCCGCCGTCACCAACCACTTCTTAGGCAGGCTTACGCGCGAGCTGCTTAGGGACAATGCGCGGCATAAGAAGGAAAGCCATTCGCTGAAAGAAAGGAATTAGCGACTTGGTGTAAAAGTTAATCAATATAAAGAAGACAAGGCCGTAAGTGCTTAGTTAATCGCCATTAATCTTGCTTATCTTTCGCGGACTGATGTTTTGATTTCTTTTGCAGATCGCATATGAGGTGACCAACCCAGACTTTCAAAAGGCCATGTTTCCTTTTGTAAGGGAAAGTGTCGAGGTCGCGCTCGAGCGCGTTATCAGCGATGGGTACGCGAAGGCTGGGGTAGACTCTATTCCTTTCCTGAAGCTTTTCCCGGAGCTAAAGGATAAAGTTGCCGAGTTCGAGCAAGCTGATAAGGGGAAAGCGGTTGCCGAGGATGACGAGGAGGAGTCTGCTGACGAGGAAGCTGCTGAAGACGTGGCCTCAAGCCAGCAGCAAGGAGGTCAGTCGGATCAGTCCGCTAACTCCAGCTCTGGTGAGAGCAGCTCGCGAACAGAACCCTTAGCCGCTTCACACTCTGACGACAGTAGCAGCAGCGACTCAGGCGGCTACTCGCCTATAGTGGATGTGGATGGGTCAAGCCCTGAGAAGCCTGCGGACAAGAAGCAGAGGACAGAATAGGAATATATATTGTAATTTTTTGGTTTTCTTTAATGTAAGGGGGAGGGGCGAACTTTACGCGAGTCTGCCAGGACATGTAATTTTTGAATGAATATATATAAAAAAAGGATATTTTTGATATCTTCTGAGATTTTCTGCTTGTTTCTTGCTGATACTTTAGAGATAGCACTTATATCTTTGCTAGCTGAAATTTCATTACCACAATCTTGTTATAATATGAATAGAATGTATTCCTTGGGAAAGAGACGAATGATGCGGACTTGGATGAGTTCAGTTCTCAGTCCGCATTTCACAGAACTTTTGCCAGTTTTTGCGAGAACAAAGATAACGAAAAAACCATAATCTGCTAACCCAAATATCATGAATAAGCGAACTGGACGGACTAGGGTCACCATCCGCAGATATTCGCGCTTGAATTTCTTCCAAGTACATTGTATGCATCGAACAAATTCTGCGGACCAGGCAAATTAGAAAACCAATGTCCGCACTGCCTCAGTCAGCAACATCAGAAGTGACCTGTAATTCATAATAAGCGGGTAGAAGCGACCGGAGCAGCATTGCTTTCCTCACAAGATTATGAATTATCGAATCAACCAAGGAACGGCGGACTGAGCGGATAAGGCAACTGGAGTCCGCACTTCATTAATGAACAATATCAGAAATGACTTGTAATTCACAACCAAGCGGGTAGGTGCGGCTGGAGCGACATTGCTTTCCTCTCAAGGTTATGAATTACAGAATCAACCAAGGAACGGCGGACTGAGCGGATAAGGCAACTGGATTCCGCACTTCATTAATGAACAATATCAGAAATGACTTGTAATTCACAACCAAGCGGGTAGGTGCGGCCGGAGCGACATTGCTTTCCTCACAAGGTTATGAATTACAGAATCAACCCAGGTGACGGCGGACTGAGCGGATAAGGCAACTGGAGTCCGCACTTCATTAATAATGACAACCCCTGTGAAGAAGAAAGCCGCGGTCCGGAGGCCAAGTGGGTAGGTGCGGCCGGAGCGGCATTGCTTTCCCCACTGGACCTCGGAGTCTGCAGACTCAATAACTCAATTACTGCCCTCTTGCCTGAAGTACAGTCTAAGTCGATCTCTCGGGCAGGTACGGCCGGAGCGGCATTGCTTTCCTTTGAGATCGACAAGACTGTGGGTCTTCTGCAGGAACTGCTTGAGGGTACCAAGGAGTGTTCGAGAGTCACAACCCTAAGATGATCTGGGGGTAGGTGCGGCCGGAGCGGCATTGCTTTCCCCGTGCGATCATCTGGGTTGTAACAATATCCCTTAAGTGGCGTGGTAGAGCTGACCTCCACTTCGCTCCTCCATAATGCAGAAGTGGGGTTAGGTACTAGCCGGGATCCGAAATCCAGTATCCTACCGCACTAGAGTTGGTAGGCTCCCACTACACGGTGCAAATCTCCCCGCAACACGTGGTCGTCGTGGTGTTATGCTGACACCAACGGTTCTAGGGGAGGTTTTTGCTGAACACGGCGATATCTCCTGGCATCAAGCAACTGTCGGGAGTTGCTCGAGGAGGTAAGAAAGAAGAGGCATTCAAAAAAGTGTTAGTATGAGTATTTAGGCAAGTATCAATTTTGAGAGACTCGTATAACCATAAAATAGAGAGTTCAGAGAGAACCGTTTAGAGTTATCCTTGCTCCATATATTTAACTGCCAATGCTTGAAACACAAAGATACTTGATAAAAGTGTTGGCAAGGAATTTTTTTTATTAATAGTGAACCTCTTAAAGAGTTTACACAGGAAGAAAAAAAAAGAAGTTCAGGAAAAGAACCGCTTTAGGTCATCTCCGCTCCATGTGTGCGGCATGTCTTCTCCTTCAAACGTTTGTAACCGGTAGGCCCCATTCTGAAGTGCTTCCTTGATAATGAATGGTCCTGCCCAGCTAGGATTAAGCTTCCCAACTGAGCTAGCTCTTGCAGCAGCATCGACCTTTTTAAGAACCAGATCTCGCACTTGAAAGTGTTTGATCCTTACGTTCTTATCGAAGTAACGGGCCATTCTTCTTTTTACTTCCTCCTGCCTGATAGCAGCCTTGTCTCTGACCTCTTCGATATGCTCCAAACTGAACCTCATCTCCTCGCTGTTCAACTCAAGCCAATCCTCCATGCCTTGCCTGGCAAGCAGTACTCTAGGCGACAGAACTTCAAACTCAACAGGAATCAATGCCTTGGACCCGTGAGAAAGCTTGAACGAGGTTTCTCCTGTTGCAGATGAAGGTGTTGTTCTCAGGGTCCAGAGGACTGAGGGAAGTTGATCAGCCCAACTGCCCTTGAGATTTTGAACCTTTTTCTTAAGCAGGTTGAGGATTTGCTTATTAGCTGCTTCTACTTGACCATTGCTTCTGGGATGATGAACTGATGCGAAGCGCAGCTCTGTTCCGATCTGCCTGCAAAAGTTTATCATCTCCGCATTATTGAACTGTGGTCCATTATCGGTGATTATTGCCATAGGGATTCCATGTCGGCAGACTATCTCACCCCAAACAAAATTCCTCACGACCTGGGTTGTCGTCTTTGCCAGTGCTTTAGCCTCAATCCACTTACTGAAGTACTCGATCATAACTATAATAAAGCGCCACTGCCCACTTGCCATAGGAAAAGGGCCAATGAGATCCATTCCCCAAACAGCAAAGGGCCAAGGGGTTGTGATTGATCTGAGAGATTGAGCTGCTTGATGCTGAAGAGGGGCGAATTTCTGGCATTGAACACATTTTCTTGCATAGGCCCCAGAGTCCTTCTTCATTGTAGGCCAGAAGTAACCTTGCCGCAGGATCCTTCTTTCTAATGTTCTTGCTCCCTAATGACTTCCGCACTCGCCAGAATGCACTTCTCAGAGAATGGTGGGAACCTCACTTTCTGAAACACATCTTGCCATTGTGGACAAGAAGGTTTTCCTGTAGAGAATGTCGGATATCAAGTAATAATGCGCTGCCTTCAACCTGAATCTCTTCTTATCTTTCACTGACTGATGTAGATTCCCAGTTGATAGGTAGAGAATGAACGGATCCATCCAAGAGGGACACTGATCGATTTGCATTAACCCTTCTTCCTCCACCGCTGGGCGGAAAAGTTCAGAAGTTGTCCCACCTGACGAGAGCCCGTACTTTGCGAGAACGTCGGCCTCCTCATTCTCTGTCCTTGGAATGTGCTCAATAGTAAAACTTTTGAACCTGCCAACCTCAACCTTTACCAGCACAAGGTACTTTTTCAACACTGGCTCCCTGGTCTCGAAGTTGCCAAGAACTTGTGAAGCCATTACCAGTGAATCAGTCTTGATATGGACGTGATCAATTCCCAGCTCTCGCGCAAGCCTCAAGCCGGCTAATAAAGCCTCGTATTCTGCCTGATTGTTAGTCACTGGAAAATAGAACTTGATGGCCTGCTCAAGTTTAACACCATTCGGGTTTATCAAAACTACTCCTACACCCGAGGAGTTTCTACCAGAAGCTCCATCCACATAAATGGTCCAAGATAAAGGGGACCTTGCTGCTTGGTCCGAGCTGGATTCTGTCATATCAATCATGAAATCTGCAAGCACCTGTGCCTTGATAGCTGTTCTGGGCACATAGGAAATTTCAAACTCGCTCAGCTCGATTGCCCATTTAGCTAGCCTGCCTGAATGCTCTGGTTTTTCTAACACGTTCTTCAAAGGTTGATCAGTAACTACCTGAATTGAATGAGCCTGGAAATACGGACGGAGTCTGCGGGCAGACATAACTAATGCTAAAGCTAGCTTCTCTAGGATGGGGTACCTTGCCTCTGCATCCTTCAGGATGTGACTGACATAGTAAACAGGGAACTGCCTCCTGCTTTCTTCGCGAATCAGAACTGAACTAACTGCCTCGGGACCAACCCCTAGGTATAGGAACAACACCTCCCCTGCTCGGGGGCTTTGGAGTAAAGGAGTCGAGGTTAGCTGCTTTTTTAATTGCTCAAAAGCCAAGGAACACTCTTCTGTCCATTGAAACTTGGACGCTCCCCGAAGAGTCTTAAAGAATGGTGCACTTTTATCTCCAACTCGAGAGATGAACCTCCCGAGTCCTGCCAACCTCCCCCCTAACTGCTGAACCTCTTTGGGTGAACGGGGAGGGGTCATACCAAGGATGGCTTTAACTTTATCAGGATTGGGGGCTAGACCCTCGGGAGTAAGGAGATGGCCGAGAAATTTCCCTTTACTTGCCCCAAAGACGCATTTTAACGGGTTAAGCTTTATTTTGCGCCTTCGTAGAGTAGAAAAGGTCTCTACAAGATCTACTAGGTGCTGCGGAAGAGACCTACTCTTAATCAGAAGGTCATCCACATACACCTCGAGGTTTTTACTTTTTTGTTCTTTAAACACTTGGTCCATCATGCGTTGATAGGTTGCGCCAGCATTTTTAAGCCCAAAGGGCATCACAAGATAACAATAGCAACCGTCATTAGTGATGAACGATGTGCAAGGGATATCAGGTTTGTGCATTCTTATTTGGTGATAACCAGAGAATGCATCTAAAAAACTCATAAACGGATACCCTACCGCAGAATCACCTAATAAATCTATCCGAGGCAAGGGGTAGAAATCTTTTGGGCATGCTTTATTCAAACGGATGAAATCTACACACATACGCCACTTTCCCCCAGGTTTCTTAACCATTACAACATTCGAGACCCACTCGGGATACTGAATCTCTTGAATGAAGCGCGCTTTGAGGAGTTTAGCAACCTCCTCTCTGATGGGCTCTGCTAGCTTGAGAGCTACATCCCTCTTTTTTTGCTAGACGGGCTTGGCGGCCGGATCGACATTGAGATGATGGCAAGCCACGTCGGGATCCACCCCTGGCATGTCCTCCGCTGACCAAGCGAAGACATCCAGATTCTCCAATAGGCAAGATATCAACTCCGCCTTTTGATCTTCTGGCAATTCGGAGTTGATGGAGAGCTTTCTTCCTTCTCCTTCTGCGATGGGGACTTCTTGCGTCACCTGGGCAGGTTCCAGGTGAGCGCCTTCTCTATTCTCAGCATCTTCTGAAGGAGTGGCTTCTGCTGCTGCTGGAAAAGCTGGGGGGGAAACCTCAGTCATGTTGACTGTTCGGAGGTAACACTCTCGAGCCTGCCTCGGGTCGCTCCTGACCCTACACTGGCGGCCATCCTTGCAGAACTTGATGGCTAGATGGTATGTTGAAATGATGGCGCGATATTTGTTTAGCAACGGTCTTCCAAAGATGGCATGATAGCTGCTCGGAGCATCTACCACTATGAACTGGATTTCTTTGGTCACCCCTCCGAGCATCACCGTGAGTGTGACACTTCCTTCAACTTCCTTCCTTTCTCCTGAGAAGCCATAGAGTGGCCCTTCGGTGGAAAGCAGAGTCTTTCCAGTCCTCAGGGCTTCGAAAGTGGACTTAAAGAGGAGATTCACGGAGCTGCCGGTGTCGATGAGAATTCTATCGACCGTGAAGTTTCCGATGGCTGCCTGGACCACGATGGCATCATCGAATGGGTTGGCGGTTGCAGGAAGGTCCGCAGAACCAAAGGTGACGACTTCAGAAGGTGGGGCAGAAGAAGTAGAAGCAACCTCAGTTCGCGAAAGCCTTAACAAAGAGGACTTCCGGGTAGATTCAACCCCTGCTCCGCCATGGATGAAAAAGAGTCTTCCCAAGGCCCCCTCGTCGACAACATCAATACACTCATTTTGGATATCAATGAGCCCCAGATGGCCCTCATCCCTTATCTCTATGCACTCCTGGTGAACTTCAGCCACCTCCTTGCCCTTGGAGGTGGAAGGCCTTGAAGAATCATTCTTCCTGCCCAGGTCCTCGAGTTTACCCTCGGCGAGCAACCTCTCAACTAGATTCTGAAGAGCCTTGCAGTCTTTAGTCAGATGACCCTTCTCCTTGTGAAAATTACAGAACTGAGAGTTGTCTCTGGGCTTCCAATCTCTCTGAGGCCCTTGCCTCTTTTCTTCAACTTTCTTCTGGATTACTTGGGCAACCTCTTCAAAGTCGATGCCTAGATCTGCAAGCTCTTCCATAGGGCTGCTCCCGTGAGGATTTGAAGCTGGCAGGGTTCTCTGAAGAATGGGGAGCGCTTGAAGGGGAACGGCGGGAGCGGCGGCCAACGGCAGTTTCTGATCATGAAACTGTTGATGGCCAAGGAAGGGTTTCTTATGGCGGAGGTTGCGCCCCCTCTGAGGTGGAGGGTGGAAATCAGGCCGGGGAGGCTTACTGTGGTACTGATTGTTGGAAGAGGAGTTAGGGACATCCCTTCCTCCAGCTTTAGCTGTCAGGGATGAGATATAGGTAGGATTGGCATTTTCCCCCTCAATAAAGCGATTAGCTATCGCGATGAGCTCCTGATAGGTTGACGGTGCCTTTGTTGTCACTTTGAATTTTAACGGGCCCTCCCGGAGGCCGTGAATCAGGGCAACTTTATAATAATCGGGGTTCACATTCCTTACCCCTTGAATTTCTTTCTGGAACCGATCAACGAATCTTTCCACCGATTCATTGTCTCTTTGCCTAATATCAAAAAGGGCTGCCGGCCCATCCTTTCTCTTCTTAGAGGTTGCAAACCTC
The DNA here is from genome assembly GCA_039513925.1 of Platanthera zijinensis. Lineage (NCBI taxonomy): Eukaryota > Viridiplantae > Streptophyta > Magnoliopsida > Asparagales > Orchidaceae > Platanthera > Platanthera zijinensis. The sequence continues at coordinate 162,576,661 of CM077085.1, forward strand.
AGGAGCAGCTCGCTGCGAAGCTCAGCGAAGGAGGAAATGGTGCCTGGAGGCAACTCATAAAACCAATCTCTTGCTTGACCATCAAGAGTGGTCACTAGAAGTTTACATTTCAGGGCGTCGGAGAGGCTTCTCAATGCTACTGCCCCTTCGAATGCCTGCAGGTGGGAGATTGGATCAGTCTCCCCCGAATAAAAAGGGAGACGAGGCTCTCTGAAATTGCTTGGCGCTGACTCCCATCGGATTCGATCGATGAAGGGAGAGGGAGTTTCTGAATCAGTAGAAGGGCGGACTGGAGGACGAAACTCTGCGAGCTCTGCGGACTGCCGATCAACAAAGTCTAGTCGGCGAGCCGGGGTCCCTCGGGCTGCTTCCCTGAAGAAATCCATCAGGGGGGCGAACTGATCCGCCTGAGGTCGCGGGGGAGCTGCGGACTGAGCTTGGTGGAGAGGCGGAGGCGCAGTCGCAGGCGACTGCTGAAGAGGGGTGCGACGAGCCGGGGTCCGGCGGACTGGAGTCTGGCGGACAGGTGTCTCAGCAACTTCTTCAGCAACCTGGGGAGCAAGTCGCTGAGTCAATGCTAACAGGGCTTGGCTGATCGTATCGAGCCGCTGGTCAGTCTCTCTTCGAGATACTTCGGCTTCCCAGCGGGACTGCTCCAACGCCTCCCACAGCGAATCATCGGGGGAGCTGGAGCGGTCGGAGCGGCGACCTCGGCGGTCTGACATTTCTATCCGCGGTTTCAAAAAACTACTCGAATCTGAAGGTCGCGTGTTAACTGTTGATGCTCGAAAAGCGACGGACTCGGGCACCACCAGCTAACTGTTCGAGCACTTGGGGAAGAAAAAGGAAAAACAAACTGCGAGCAGCAGTCTACTTGGTGGACTAGAAAAGGAACAGAAAGGCAGGAGCCGTGGAGCACGGCAACACCGGACTTCGCCCGACGCGGCCTGAATGCCTCTCCTGCGACGGGCTTACTTTTGATTACAAAGAAGGGGTTACAAGAAGGGAAAAGCAAAGCCAGGCAAAAAGCAAGCTGGAGACCGTAAAGTCAGAGATTCGAGTCCGCAGCCTTTAACAAGTGGGCTCCTGGGCTCGAGTCAGCGTGCTTTGAGTGCACCACTTCCGCCTATTTATAGGCTGGGGGCCTGCCCAAGCGGGCAGGGCTAAAATAACCGGCTGCCCGGGGTACAAAAGAGCCGGGCAGCGGTGACGGGAATCAAAAAAGAGAAGGAACAAGCAGTCCGCGCGGGACAGGCGGACTGGGCCAGCGAGCTGGAGACCTCCCTTGGTCGTACTGAGCGCGTGACTTTTAGACTAGCCGCGACCTGAGCGACCTGGGCGGCCTGACTCGGAGCTTGCCGGTCTGAGCCTGACTCGCCGATCTAGCAGAGCTGGGAACTGAGGGCGACCTGAGCGGACGGATTTCTGGAGTCCGCCTAGGTGACGGACCATGTCCACTGGCGAGCTGGGCGAACTGAGTACTTAAGTTCAGCGAGGGAAGGGCAAGATGCCTAGCTGGAAATGTTTGCGGATTCTGGGGTTAACAAAACCCTATACATGAAACTTAACCATACATCAAATACAACTAGGTGTATATCAATGACTAATTTGACTTCTTACAAATCAGGGACATTGGGATTAATAAACCCAATAGCGCGGGCGGGCAAAAAATATGGCTTCGGTAAAAAATGCCCACCAGGGAGAAAAATGCAAGCTTGTGTGAAAAATCATGTGTGGGCGAAAAATACGGATCCAGGCAAAAAAATCGCGCCCGGGTGAAATATGTGCGCTAGTTCGAAAACATGTGTGTTGGTTCGAAAACATGGGTGTACGGGCGGAAAAATGCACGTCCGCCCGAAAATTGTTTGCTCGTTTGAAAAATGCATGCCCTAGCAAAAAAAATGAGAGCTCGGGTCAAAAAATGCTGGCCTAAGAGAAATATGCGTGCCTAGGAGGAAAAATTAGCTCCAGGGTGGGAAAATGCGCACTTAGAAAAAATTTGTGTGCCCGGGCAGAAAAATGCGCATCCCGGAGTAAAATGTGCGCCCGGGCTGAAAATGCGAGTCCGAGCGAAAAATATGTTCTGTGGAAAAAAATGCGCGCCCGGGAAAAAAAAATTGCTCTCCCATATGGAAAATCCGTGCCTTGGAAGAAAATGGGCAAGAAGATGGAAAATGCACGCTCGGGAAAAAAAATTGCTCTCCCTGTGGAAAATACGTGCCTTGGAAGAAAACTACGCTTGAGGGAAGAATATGCGCGCGCGGACAGAAAATGCTCTTCCTGGCGGAAAATTAGTGTGCAGGCAGAAAATGCTCGCCTGTGCGATAAATGCTTACCCGAGCGCAAAATGAGTCTCAGGTGGAAAAATTGGCGTGTGCTGGTGAAAAATGCATTCCTATGCAAAATATGAGTGCCCATGCAAAAACTGCGCGCCTGCACGATAAATCGGCCCTAAGCGAAAATTCACGCAAGGGTAAAATATGCACACCCAGTCGAAAAATATGTCCCAGGGCAAAAAATGCACGCCTAGGCAAAATATTCACACCCAGGCAAAAAATTGCTCGTCGGGTGGAAATTGAGCGCCCGGTCCGAAAATGTTTGCCTAGGCAAAAAATGCGCGCCCGGGCGGAAAAATGACCGCCTTTGCGGAAAATTGCCCACCCAAGAGAAAAATGCAAACCCGGGCAGAAAAATGAATGCACGGCTGGAAAAGATGCACCCTGGTGTTAAATGTGCTCTTGGGAAGAAAATTGCGCGACCGGTCAAAAAAATGCATGCCCGGGCAAAAAATGCGCACTTGGGCGGAAAATACGCTTCCTGGCGGAAAATGCTTTCCGTGACGGAAAATACGTGCCCTGGCGTAAAAATTCTCGCGAGCGTGTGAAAAATCTCTCCCGGGCTAAAAATGTTTGCCCAGGAGAAAAATGCTTGCCTGTGCGAAAAATGTGTAGCTTAGATAAAAATACACCTGCAGGTGAAAAATGCGCGCCGGGGAGAAATATACACGTTAGGGAGAAAAATGTGCGCCCGTATGAAAAATGTGCTCTCGGGCAAAATATGCAAGCTTGGGCGCAAAATGCGCGCCCGAGCATAAAATGTGTGTCCGGGCAAAAAATGTGCGCCCAAGCGAAAAATGCACTCTCGGGCGGAAAATCTGCTCCCGGGTGGAAAAAGCGCGCCCTAGCAGAAAATTCCCTCCTGTGCGGAAAATTCGCGCCTGGGTGAAAAATATGCGCTAGGGCAAAAAATGCGCGCCCGAGTGGGAAATGCGCTCCCGGGCAGAAAATTCGCACAAGTGCGGAAAATGCACACCCATGCAAAAAATACGCGCCCGAGAAGAAAATGCACACACGGGCGAAAAATGCGCGCCTTGACGGAAAATGCGTGCCTGTGCAAAAAATGCGCGCATGTGCGGAAAATGCTCACTCGAGTGGAAAATGCTTTCTCTTGCAAAAAATGCTGGCCCTGGAGGCAAACTTCTCACGGGAGTGCGAAAAATGCTCGCCTTGGAAAAAATGCTCGCCCGGGCGAAAAATGTTTGACTGAGCGGAAAATTCTCGTTTGGCAAAAAACATGTGCCCTAGCAGAAAATGCGTTCGAAAAATGTGCACCCATGCGAAAAATGCGCGCCCTGGCAAAAAATGCGCCTCCCAGAGAAAAATGTGCACCCTGGCGAACTATGCATACTAGGGAGAAAAATGCCCACCCGTGTGAAAAATTCGTGCCAAGAAGCTTTAGATCACAATGATGATGCCCTTGTGGGAAGCTTTAGTCTGTCACGCCAGGAAGCAGAACGAGCCCGCAGGTTGACTTATCAACGACCTGATACGAATAGCATGCCCTAGCCGCACTTAACGAGTGAATAGCCCTACGACAGCCCGCAGTAAAACCGACGGTTACTAAGATCCCTGCTCCTCCCTATCCGCCTGTTCAGGCCGTAACACTTTTTCAAGCCGCAGCTAAGCAATTTCAAGCAGACTTTGCAGCCCAACAGACCTTCCTTCGGGAAGCAGCTCAAGGAAGCCCAATGAGAGTTCTTTAATTCAAAGGGATAGCTCCCGCATCAGCTCATTGTCCTTTCACGGCTTATCCTCTAGTAGCTGTTCCCGGTACAATTTATCCACTTTATGAAGAGGCAAAGGAACCTTCCCCAATCAATGATGGAGTTCGATGGGAGCGATCTCCAAGTAATTTTAGGGAGCCTCGCTTATCATCATATACTAGTGAAACAGACCCAACAACACTTCTCCAAGCCTTCAAATGAACAGTTGCACTAAAGACTCTTTCAGATGCAACAAAGTGTAATCTTCTCATGACATCCTTTAATGGACAAGCACAAGAGTGGTTCTATGGGAACTGCCCTTAATCTATTGGTTCCTTTGTAGAGCTTCATAGGAGTTTCTTTTGAGGTTCTATACCTCAAAGAAAAGGAAAATGGACCAGCTGCCCTTTTTGAGATCAAACAACAGGAGAATGAGACTTGAGCTCATTTTGTGGATTATTTTTAGAAGGAGATCATGGAGATTTAGAATGTCAATTCCGATCTTTAAAGGGTAGCTCTGATAAATGGCCTTAGATAAGGTCCACTTTAGTTCGAGTCAAACATCATAGAATTAAGAACTTATCAAGAGATGATCAACCTTGCAAACTTCTTCATTAGAGGAGAAAGAAGTAATCCAGGTTACATCGCAAAGCTCTTTGCTACCAAGGATTCAACCAATTCCTCTGCTAGCTCCCTGCAGTTTAAGAGACCAGGGTCAGATTTCCACCTCGAGCGCAGAGAGGTAGAAATTTTGGTCATAAATAGCCCTTCCATGGACATCAATAGTTTCTAGAGCAAGGACTGTCATTGGCTGCCACACCCATTCTATTTACAATAGCTCTGCAAGCCATGCTAGCTTATCATTCGCAGCATGCGGCTCCTCCGCCTCCAGTTATTCGACCGTATAAATTTGATGATTTGAAGGAGTCATTTACTCCTATTAATGTTTATATGGTTGAAGTAGTCCAAGTTCTGCAGAAAAAGACTAACTTCTAAAGGCCAGCTCCCTTGAAGTCGGATTTGAAGTTCCGAAATCCTAATCTCTTCTATGAGTGCCACTAGGAGAGAGGGCATTTGACTGAAAATTGTAGAGTTCCCCGCCAGCTAGTAGAGAGGCTCTTTGGAGAAGGGAAACTTCATGAACTCATTAGGAAGGAAGCACCTGCTAAACCAGCTACCTCCAAGAGCAAGGAGGTAACGGAGGCCACCTAGGAATTGGTAGAGGGAGAATACGTCGGCTAACTTGGCGATGTTAATCCAGCTAGGGAATATATTAAAGTAAATGACGAGGGCTCCCTTGGTCACCTCTTTTGCATCCACGGAGTGACCGAACCCGAATCAACCCAAAAGTCCAACATAACCAGAGTCTTTAGGAAGGAAGTAGCTTCAACATCCTATGTTGCTCCAAAGAGGGGAATCGACACTTTTGTTCATGACAATCTCCCTCCAAATGTAAATCCTTTTAATGACAAAGGAGCCCTGAAGACCGGAAAGCCTCCCTACAAATTCAACATCCTCTGCTGTCATTGAGAATTACACTGTGCATAAGATCCTGATTGAAACAGGAAGTTCAGTCAACCTACTTTTCTGCCCCACCTTTGACGCCCTGAAGACCGGAAAGCCTTCGATTTCCACTAAAGGGTCTCTCTATGGCTTCTCGGGGGATAAAAAGGAGGTAGAAGGAAGTGTCGAGCTCTTGGTTACACTTGGGGGACTAAAAAGCTTGTTCACTTCATTATGATAGATGCTCCAAGAAGTTATTGGGCCATCTTCGGAAGACCCATTCTGAACGCATACTAGATAGTGATATCAAAATTTCATCTTGCCCTCAAATTTACTGTGGAGGGGGAGGCAGTACCATATCAGGAGCGACCCGAAGCTAACTCGGGAATGCTACGTGAAATTAGTCAACATAATTGGGCAAACTCCTCCCCTAGAATTTTAAGCTACCATTCTTGAGATATCAAATCCTTCAAAGGTTGCGGGAGAGCTAGAAGAAGAAGCAAGAGAAGGAGCTCTTCTAGAACCTTCCCAGGTGACTCATGAAGTACCCATTGCTAAGGGGGAAGAGAAGAAGCTCATCGTCAATGCATAGCTACATGAGGAGGAAAAGTTTCAGCTGATCTCCAGCCTCTTGAGAATTTGGATGTCTTCGCCTAGTTGGATGAGGACATGCTAGGAGTGGGCCCTGATGTCGCTTTCCACCATCTCAACATCGACCCCAATTTAAAGCTTGTTCAACAGAAGAAAATGGAGGTGATGACAAATCTTACAAAGCAGATCAGGGAGGAGCTCGCCATGCTCCTTCAAGCAAAGTTTATTTCTAAATTTCAATATTCTACTTGGATGTCAAATGTTGTATTGGTTAAAAAACCAAGAGGAAAGTGGCGAATGTGTGTATATTTTACTAAACTCAATAAAGCGTGTCCTAATGATTGTTACCACTTTCCTCATATAGATGTTTTAGTAGATTCCACGATTGGGTATAATTTTATGAGTTTTTTGGGTGCATTTTCTAGTTATCATCAGATTAGGATGCATAAGCCCGAGTTCTTCATAGGTCTTTTATTACGAACGATGGAAGTTATTGTTATCTTGTAATGCCTTTCAAGTTTAAGAATGTTGGTTCGACCTATCAAAAATGATGGACGCAGTATTTAAACAGCAAAGAGGCAGGAATCTCGAGGTGTATGTTGACGACCTTCTTATTAAAAGTAAATCTTTCTCATCCCATCTAGAAGACCTCATAGAGACGCTCACTACTCTATAAAAGTTCAAAATGAGATTAAATCCATTTAAGTCATTCAAATTGATGTGTATGTTGCCTTTTACTTTATTAAGATTTAGTTTGTTATTTCATTTTGATTTACTTACGCCTAATGATTTAAAATCGAGTACTAATCTTTACTCCATAAGTTTTAACCCTTTTTCATAACGTATAATTTAGCGCTTTTCTCTTAGTTAAGAAAATCAACCCAAACAATCATTTGATAAAATAATAGTAACCCTCAAAGTAGAAGAAATCAATCCTCCCTGGAAAATACGACCTTGATATTGAACTTCTATATCTTTTACTATACACGATAGGGTATACTTGCCTTTATCAGATATAGAATTAGAGAATACTAACAACATAATATTCATCTTTGTCTTCTTCTCTCCACACACGCAATTAAATATTTTCTATATCAAGTTTTTGGCGCCATTGCTGGGGATTAGTTTTGATATTTTGAAAAGAGTACTTCTATTAATTTATCGCTTCCTTTTCTTTTTTGTTTTTTTTTCTCCCCACTATTTAATTTTTTAGTGTATAACCCGAGAAAGCTCTTCGAATATTCCTTTTGATCCTAAGATAGAGCGCACCATTTTGCATCGCCTCCGTTCTCGTGATCAGGAACCTCACTTAGGCATCGAAGAGTTGATCGGAGACACTACCATAGAATTTATAGATCCTAATCCGCTTAATTAAAATGTGGCCCCACAGCCGACTATGTCCTATTACGCACGGCTAAACATGGAGGATGTTGGATCTAGTATTGTTCGACCAGCTGTGGCCAATAATAACTTCGAAATTAAATCCAACATAATCCAAATGGTGCAGAACTCTGTACAATTTGGTTAATTTCCAGACAATGATGTGAATAATCACCTATCAAACTTTCTAGAAATATGTGACACGTTCAAGATAAATGGCGTCACATATGACGCCATTCGTCTTCATTTATTTCCTTTCTCTCTTCGAATAAAAGCCAAAAAAGGGTTGAGTTCCCTACCTAGGGGATTATTGGAACCCTTGTTTGGATTTGTGCTAGGTCTACTCTTAGGATGTTTTTACCCACCTGTATAGTCAGGGTCTTTGTCTAGTCTCAGTTAGTTCCATTTAGGTCAGGTTTCTTTAGACCAACATTACAGTGGACTCAAGACTTAGGCTCAGAAGATTTTTGTGAAGTATTTATATCAGTTCGACTATAGTTGAACACAGCTCGATGATCGTCGATCTCCCATCGACGATCTCAGAGTCTCCTACTCTGAACTGAGCTCAATAATTTACGAGCTCAGGTCGATGATCTCTTGTTTCTCAGTAGTTATCTCATATCTACGATAGTCATTCTCGGGTCGATGATCTCTTAACTGAGTTCGACGATCTCTGAACTCAGGTCTACGTTTTTACGCTACTTGCAGATATCAGTTTACAGAAATTGTCTGAAGTATTTGTTCTCTTTATGATCAATTATTTTATGGCAATTATATTCTGATAATTTATGATGATATTCTCAAGGCTAATAGACGTATTTCGCAAGCATTAATTATGGTATTCACAGAATATTTTATTGTCTTATTTTAAGAAGACAGTTATGGAAGTGCATTTATGTCTCCAGCCATTCTAGCCGTTTAGGCTCATAGATTCCTACAGAGAATTAAGAACTGCCTTAGAAATTAAAATAGCATGTCATTTTCTTTCTAATGATCATAACAGAGATAGCTAGAGAGAGCAATACAGTCAATCAGATAGTTAGAGAAAAAGATACAATCGACATAAAGTTTTTCTTCTGTAGTTTTTATTCTTTTTCTCACAGGAATTTTTGTATTGCTTTCAAAAGGAAGAACAAGAATATATTAAAAACAACTCTCTCAAGTCTTCTTCATTCTTCAGTCTTCAGAGATCTATAAAGACCTCTAATCAATATCAGCTTACAGATCTAAAAAGGCTTCAGCAATTCTTTGAAGACCTACACTCAGGACCAAGTTTCTTCATCCTGAATCTATACAACATCTCAGGGGGATCTTTGGCATTCTATAGAAATTCACATAGTCCTCTCATTTGATTGAGAAAGAGAAGACTTCTTTAAACTTTTTCTTTTTCCACCAACTGTACAGGGTTATCTCTCCCTTCAAAAGTGAACTCTTGGTGAGAGGGCACCTGATCAAAGACCTATTAGATGTTTGGCTCCTGATCAAAAGCTCAAAGGGTCTCTGGATCTACCTGAAAGATATCTTGTGGTTGCAGGGAACCTGATCAAAAACCTGTAGTGGATTCCTACCTGGGTGGTAGAAGAGTGGATGAACCCAGATTTGGGGAACCACTATAAATCTTCTTGTGTTGTCTGGTTTGCTTTGTGTTTTCTTTGTGTGATGTTCTGTGGTGTGTTATCTTAGTTTGTTTTATTTTCTCTCTTACTTATAAGTATCAGTATTTTAACTACGCAATAAAACTAAGTAATAAATTTTAATACTCCATTCACCCCCCTCTAGAGTAAATACTATCTATCCCCTAACTTTCAATTTGTATCAGAGGGTCGTTTTAAGGTTGAACAGGATAACACCTGAACCTAATATCTTTGATAGATACCATTTTACTCTACTATCTTTTTATCAAACCATGGCACAGTACAAGGAATTTGCAAGCACCAGACCTCAAGTTTACAACTTGCAAAAGTTTGGAATCTAGAAGGAAAGAATCAAGCTTTATATGAATTCTATTGATGAAGACATTTATGCTTCCATCTTAATAGGAGTACCATCACCAACTACCCCTCCAACTGCTTCTACAAACATGAATGCAGTACCTCCTCAAGACTACAATGATGCTCACAAGAAAGCAAAGGTTGCTGATGTAAAAACCATGAACATACTGGCTCAAACAACGTCTGATGACATATTCAAAAAAGTAGCTGAATGTGAATCAGCTAAGTCCATCTGGGATTCCTTAAACCAGATGGTTGCAGGATTAATAGATGAAAGGAAGGATAGGAGAGCTCATCTCCTCTCCCAGTATGAGAACTTCATAAAGGATGAAACTGAGCAAGTTTCTGAGATGTACAATAAACTCAACATCATTGTTAATGAGTTGAAAACTCTTGAAAAAGACATCTCAGTAACTGAAATAAATGACAAGATTCTCATGTGCTTCCCAAACTCATGGGATTCTAGAATCTGTCCTATCAGAGAGACCAGAAGCACAAATGAGATGACAATAGAATCAGTCTTAGGAAAGCTCAAATCTTATGAATAGCTCCTGAAGACAAGAGAAGTTGAAGTACAAAAGACTCCTACACTAACTAGGAAGGAGCAGAACATAGCATTCAAGGCTTCTGAAGAATCAGAAGCCTCTCCATCAAATGAAGAATTGATGAGTCTCTTTGCAAAGAGATTCTTCAAGATGGGGAGAAAAGAATTCAGAAGGAAATCATTAATAAGTGACGACAAACCAAGGTATGACAAAACCCCTTCTAAGGAGATTATTTGCTTTGATTGCAGGAAACCTGGACACATTATTCCAGAATGTACAGAGAACAAGCATAAGGAAAGAAGAAAGGAGAAAGACTCTAAGAAGCACTACAACAAATCATCCTCCCATAAACACAAGAAGAAGTAGAGAGAGTTTGTTGTAGAAACATTGAGTGATACTGTAGAATCATCTTCCTCCAGTTCTAGTGAAGATGAAGAAGAAGCAAAGGCCAAAGAAATTTTCTTAATGGCCATCAATGCTTCAGGGAATGTTTCAGAAGAAGGAGAATCTGAAGAATATTAAGATTATGATCAGGTATTGGAATATTTTGACTTTACTTCTGAAGATTACAAAATTGATTTTAAATCTATGTGTAATGATCTATCAAGATATGAGAAAGAAATCAAACTTCTCAGAGATAGACAGCTTAATTATGATAGCTAGTTTAAGAAAACATTAAGTTGAATAATGAAATGAACATATATAGTGAACAAATCACTTTCCTAAAAGTTGAGTTAAGTAAAGCAAAACAGTTAGAAGAATCACTGAATGGAAGAAGCAAACAACTAGTAGAAATTACCAGCACACTTAATGCTAGGCTTAATATAAGTAAATTAGGATTAGGTGCATCATCTAGAGAACCACCAACCATTTAGAAAAACCATCTCTCTCAACTTGTAAAGTTCATATCAGATAAGGGTTAGAAGAACACAGAACAAATCAAAAAGGTTAACAAAGTCTTAAAACAAGTTGAGATAAATAAGGAAAAACAAAAAGCTAAGTCTAAACAAAAATCGTCGAGCCAAGATCAACGATCTCAGTATTATTCGTCGAACGGCGATCGATGATCTCAGAACCCAGAGTTTGATCTTAAACTCTCAGCAAACGGGGATCGACAATATTATTATGTATCGTTGAACAGAGGTCGACGATCGTGGAACACAGATAATAATCACTATTATTCTGAGAACCAAGATCGACGATATCAATGTTGGTCGTCGAACGCAAATCGACGATCTCAACATAAATCGTCAAACCCAAAATTGTTTCATCAAAATTATAACTTCAACAGAAATTTCAATAAGAACTCTAACCCTAAACCTGTCAAACCCTTAACTAACTGGATAATTCCACCTAGGAGATTTCATCCCTTAGGTTATAAAAGTCAACCTGAATGCTCTTATATTTCAATTTTTAAATATGAAAAAAAGCAAGGACCCAAGGTCACCTGGGTCCAAAATATATAAGATGTTATTTTGTAGGTGAAGACCTATCCTACCAAACAGGATAAGTGGTATTTGGATAGTTGGAGCTCTAAGCACATGACAGGAAACAAGGCCAATCTAAGTAACTACAAGGCAAAGCTAGGTCCAATGGTTATATTTGGAGACTCAAGCTTTGGTTAGACAGAAGGCTTGGAGAATTTACACTTGGAGTTGTCACATTCAGAAAAGTGGCATATATAAGTGGCTTGAAACTTAACTTGTTATCCATATGTCAGCTATGTGATATAGGTTATCAGGTATATTTTACTGAATCCAAATGCAATATTTCTTTAAATAACAACACTATGTTATCAGGTTTTAGACAAGGTAATATCTATTTAGTTGATTTTAATTCTGCAAGTTCAGAAATCTGTTTGTTTAACCAGGTTAGCAATAACCATACACTATGGTACAAAAGACTAGGACGTGTAAATCTTAAAAAAATTGCTAGGTTATCTAGGTACAACCTTGTTAGAGGATTTCCCTCTTGCTGATACAAGAAGGAAATCCTTTGCATGGCTTGTCAAGAAGGCAAGTAAACTAAAAATAGTTTTAGATCAGTTAATAAGATTGATTCACCAAGGATTTTGTATTTGCTTCATTTGGACATTTTTGGACCTATTGTTGTACAAAGCCTAGGAGGGAAGTTCTATACTTTAGTTATTGTAGATGACATCTCTAGGTTCACTTGGGTTTTTTTCTTGAGAAAAAAATCTGATAATTTTAAAGTTCTTACAGACTTTCTAAAATGCATAAAGATTGAGTACTCTACTCAAGTTGCATTGATCAGAAGTGATCATGGCACTAAGTTTGAATCTCTTCCTATGCAAGAATTCTGTGAGAAGGAATGTATAAGGCACTGCTTCTCTACTCTTAGAACTCCTCAACAAAATGTGGTAGTTGAAAGGAAAAATAGAACACTCATTTAATCTGCAGGCACATGGATTGCTGATGCTCAATTGCCTCTATCCTATTGGGCAAAAGCTGTAAGCACAGCAAATTATGTCTTGAATAGAAATTTGATACACAACCTTAAGGGCAAGACTCCCTATGAACTACTCAAAGGGAAGAAACCTAAAATAGATTACTTTAGAATTTTTGGTTGCATTTTTTATATACATAATATCAACAAAGATTATATTAGAAAGTTTGAAGCCAAATCTACAATGGCAATCTTTCTAGGATATTCCCAAGTTAGCAAGGCATATAGGGTTTTCAATAAATCATCTTTGAAAATTGAAGAATCTATGTACATTACCTTTGATGAAGCTAATATGTTCTACAAGGAGAAGGAAACTTCTACCAGTAACTCTTTGTAGGTACTGAACTTATGTGAGAAGTTGGATGACTTAAATCTCACCCAAAAGGTGATGTCACATCCCTCTCCATAGGTTGATGAAGATAGTGAAGAAGAATATTTTTAAGTGGCTGAAATTCCTCCAACAGCAAATATAATTCCACAAGTGGAATTGATTCATAATGCTATTGCTGAACAAACTCTACCCCCTGACTATGGTACACTTAGAAATCATCCTATATCTCAAGTAATAGGAGACATGTCAGTTGGTGTGAAGACAAGGCATCAACTCAACCAAGATGTGATGCACCCCTATTTCTTATCTCAAATTGAGCCCCTATCCATCAAAGATGTTGAGCAAGATCTATACTGGATTATATGAATGCAAGAGGAGCTCAATCAGTTTGAGAGGTGCAGAGTTTGGAATTTGGTTCCTAGACCCAAAGGACATCTAATCATTGGAACTAAATGGGTTTTAAAAAAACAAATTGGATGCTCAAGGCACCATTATCAAAAACAAAGCAAGACTAGTAGCACATGGCTATAGGCAAGAAGAAGGTGTTGACTATGATCAGACCTTTGCACCTGTTGCAAGGCTTGAAGTTATCACAATATTCTTGGCTTATGCTGCATACAAGAAATTCAAAGTATTTAAAATGGATGTCAAAAGTTACTTTCTCAATGGGGAACTAAAAGAAGAAGTATATGTGGAACCGCCACCAGGATTTATCTCTTTAACTCACCCCTCTTATGTTTTCAAATTGCATAAGGCTCTCTATGGTCTAAAGAAATCTCCAAGAGCTTGGTATGAGACCCTTGCTAACTTTCTTTTAGAGCATAAATTTTCTAGAGGCATTGTAGATTGGACATTATTTATAAGACATCATCATGATAGGATTCTGTTTGTTCAAGTCTATGTAAATGACATTATATTTTTATCTAATGATTTTAAACTATACAAAAGGTTTTCTGACCTTATGCATTCTAAGTTTGAAATGAGTAGCAAAAGTGAACTCTCTTATTTCCTTGGTCTCCAAGTGACGTAAGCACCTGATGGCATCTTCTTATCTCAGTTCAAGTATGGTAAGGAATTAGTAAAAAGGTTTGGGATGGCTGATGCCTCAGCAATGAAAACACCTATGGCCTCGAATATAGTGATTAATTCTGATTAAAAGTGTAAACCTGTTGATCAGAAAAATTATAGGGCCATTGTTGGGTCCCTATTATATCTTACTGCAAGTAGACCTGATATAATGTTTGTAACATGTCTTTATGCTAGATTTCAAGTCAACCCTAAAGAATCACATCTAATTCTTCTCAAGAGAATTTTAAGATATTTAAAGGGTTGTCCTAATCTAGGACTTCAGTATTTTACAGAGTCAGAATTTGACTTAACTGGTTATTCTGATGCTGACTATGCTGGATGCAGAGTTGGCATAAAAAGCACTTTAGGAACTTGCCAGTTCCTGGGTGATTGATTAGTGTCTTGGTTTTGCAAGAAGCATTCATCTTTGTCTACTTCAACTACAGAGGCTGAATATATAGCAGCTGGTAGTTGCTTTTCAAAGATTTTGTTGATTCAAAACCAGCTACTGGATTATGGATACTCTCTAAAAAATACAACCATATTTTGTGAGAGTATCAATGCTATATCTATTGCACAAAATCCATTCCTTCATTCTAGGACCAAGCATATAGAAATAAGGCATCATTTTCTTAGAGATTGTGTAGACAAAAACAAAATTAATCTCAAGTTTATCTCCACTGATTTTAGAATAGGAGATATTTTCACCATGCCCTTGGATGAGCAAAAATAGCTATTCTTTTTAAATCAGCTTGGAATAATAAAAGCAATAGATTATATTGAATTTTGTCAAAGTGTGAAGATTTGTTCAATGATAGTCGAACGGAGATCGATGATCTACGAACTCGTCTTGAGCTCTATCGTTGACCTGAGTTTGACGAAAGCTCTGCATGAAGACAAAAATCATTGACCGGAGATCAACGACTTTGCTTCAGAAAATTGATCGTCAACCTAAGATCGACTATCAATTTTCGCTTCTGAAATCAGAGGCCAACAATATAATTTGTTTATAAATTAATCGTTGACCTAAGATCAACGGTTTCTGTTTTATCATCGGATAGAGATCATCTTTTCATATTCCAAAAAACCTATATATAGGTTTTTCTTCGATCTCTATCCCGCGCTTTTATAATTTCCCTTTGCACTTGATAATTTCTCTCTTGAGTCTACATAACTTCAATGGCGATTCTAGCGACGATTCTATCTGCAATGAAATTCGACACCGGCTTTGACGTCAACTTTGAATCCATCAATCATTGTGATAAAATATTCCAAGAGATGATGCAGCTATGTGAATATCAGGGTTTTAAGAAGATTATGTCAACAAGGATTAAGCTATCTGTTTCAGAGATAAAAGAATGGGTCTATTCTTCCTCCTCAACCGATGATCCCTCCATGATTGGATTTATTTCTGGACAGTAGGTGACTCTAAACCCTTAAATTCTTACTGAGATTTTTGAATTGAAAAATGGAGAAGTAGAGTTAGATCAGGATAGTGTTGAATACAACATTATGTTATTTGAGATGGGTCATGTTGAGGGCATCCCATCTAAGCTTTTGAAAAATAACTGATCTGTTGGCTTAAAATTTCTTGCTGATATTATGGGCAAAGTGTTGTTGGGCAAGCATTATGCTCATGATAATATTAATAGGTAACAGTTTGCTATCATGTCTACTCTGGTTAACAAAAAGTCCATAGATTGGGCTGGTTTGTTCTTTGATTTGATAAAGAAGAAAAACAGCAAGAAGGAAGTTTGTTTAGGAAGGATTCTGGGAATCTTCCTGCAGAAGAAATTTCCTGAGCTACTGGTTTCTTCAACCATAGCTATAAATGCTAGTAAGAGATTGGATTCTTCTTTTTTTGGGAAGTGGGAGAGGACCATCCAAAAGCCCTCCAAGGCTGGATCTTCTTCAAACATATTTGAGGACATAAGGGCTATAACAGCCACTACTCACCCTAGTGAAGAAGTTCTTCCTCTTCCTCCTCCATCTTTCCCAGCCATCCCTCTTGTTGCTTCTCAACCTTCAGATGTTATTCAAACTCCTTCATCATCCCCAGCTATACCTCTTTCTCCTTCAAAGTCACCAATTCCCCAACATCTTGTTGAAACTCAAACCTTCAACTTTATGTCCCTTCCAAATTTTGACCTCCTCTCACCTCATTTATCACCTGTCCATCATCATGATTCCCCCATCAACATTGATGTCTCAACACAAAACTCTCCACATAATTCCCCTTTCCAGGATGAAACCATGACTGATTTCATTATTCCACTCTCTTATCATTCTATATCGACTTAGACACCCTCTGAGTTTCTGCACATTGATTCCCCTTTTATTGCTCATCTTTTGGAACTCATCACTCCATCCCTCAAATCCTTGATAGCAGAAGCTATTTCCCCTCTTGCTCAATCTATCTCAACTCTTGCTGCTTTAATTGTTGCCTTCTCTGTCCCTTCTACATCTAGGGGCCCGGTTCCAGTTTCTACTGAAACCAGGCAGGGGGATATGTCCTATAAAGATGCAGTAGGTTCAGCCCCAGTAGATCTTCAAGCCCTGTCTCCTCTAGTAGTTCAAGAAACAGTTCAAGAAGTAGAATACTCTGAAATATCATGTTTAGATATAGTTTCATATTCAGATCTGTTTGTTTTTATAAATTCAGAAGAGGACACTGATGTTTCAATTCCTGATATATGTAGTGGTGATTGCTTTATAAATCCCACTATTGATTTGTAGTTTCTTTTGCATTATTTTTCTTTGTTTAGATCAGTTTTGTCTCCAGTTGAGTTAAGTTTCTCCAAGGCCATGGTCTGTTATATAAGACCCATGAGTCCTCAAGCTGTGGAACAACTTATGCAGAACTCTGTTGAGCCTAGTATTTAAGTATCAAAAGATGCAGCAGAATCAGTTGTTCTGTCAGTTGTTTGTACAGAAGTCTCTTTAGCTTAGTCAGATTCAGCTTGTTTAGTAATGCCATCTCCTATGGCGGTTGAACGTTCATCTGTTATAGCATATAAGGTTGAGCTAGATGCTCTTTTGATTGTTGAAGAATTGTCTTGTCTAGTGGCTTCTAAAAATCTTGATTCAACCCTAAACACAGAATTAATAAAGCTCTGTGAGCCAAAAGCTCCTTTTGTTGAATTGTCTCCATCTTCTATGGATGTTGATACTGTTGCTATTATAACAAAACATGTTGATTTAGTTGTTGATCCAGTCTCAAGTCTCTTTGGACCATCTTATCCCATATATGACAGCCCCTTTCGTTCCTTGGATGAACTCATAGCTCTTTATATACTAGAAGAAGATAAAGAATTAGCTTCCTAGAAGATTTCTGATAATCGGTTAAAAGAAATTAATGATTTATATGACAATCCTCCTGATTCATCTGATGATGATGATGAGGATGATGACTCAGAGGATTCAAGTCCTAAGAAGAAGAAAGTGTCAAGGAAAAGGAAGGTTGCTCCTAAAGCTTATCCTAAGACAAGAAACACAAATGACACCCCTTATTACATTCTGAAAGGGATTACACCATATCCAGGCATAGAAAGCTGGAAGTGGTTTTCAAAGAATGAGCAAAAGGCTAGGAAGAAGAGTAGGATATACTCTCCACCACCTCAAAAGTTTCAGAGAGGTCCTCCTCCTCCTGCTGTTGGAGCCTCAGGAAATGTTTCTCAAAGTTCTAATGTATCTTCAAAGCCTACTTCATTTGCAAGAACTTATCACAGGCAGGACAAATCATCTAGACCTCAATCCCAAGGAGATAGTCAGCAGAAAAGAAATCTAAGTTCAGCTGAACATGTAAAGTAAGTTATTTATCAAAAGCCAACATTCTCTCCTCCTCAATAGCAAGCTCGACCTAAAGATCAGAAGACATCTCAATATCAATCCAGAAGGCATGATGAATCTCACAAGCCTAAAGGAAAGTACAGTGAAGATGCTCCTCCCAGATCTCTCTATTATCAAAATGATGAAAATCAAAGTGTGCCAAACTTTCAAGCTTTGTCTACTAAGTTCAAATCTGTCAACCTGCTACCTCCTCAAGATCATTAACAAACTGCTGATCAGGAAGTTGATCAAAACTTCAGGATGGCTAGGTTTCAAGAGCTGATTGGCCTATCTCAGATAAGGAAAGCTAAAGAAGAAGGTGAAGACCCATCCACGTTCACTACTATGTCATCATTCAGAGAAAAGGAACTTGACAAGCTACAAGTAAGAAAGAAATTTTTAAATCCAGCTGAGTATATGGCAATGCACCCTGAAGCAGTTGCGCCCAGAACAGGATCTCAGAAAATTCTTGGTGAGCAGGACTTGAAGGCATCTAAGAAGGAAGCACCAGATCCTAAAAGAAAGATAATTTTCTCTAAACCATCCTTTGGTCCTCCTTCTGATAATTTTTAGTTTGTGCTCTGTAATTCTTAAATGATTAACTGAACTATGTATAATGCATTGTTATAGTATATATGTTGATGTTATTTCATCCTATCAGATATTTATGGTCTTTGTATTCTTTTTTCATTTCAGTTTATTTTATTCTTGAGTGACCTCAAAAAATAGGGGGAGATTGTTAGAGACCATGTTTGGATTTGTGCTAGGTCTACTCTTTGGATGTTTTGACCCACTTGTATAGCCATAGTCTTTGTCTTGTCTAAGTTAGTTCCATTTAGGCCAGGTTTCTTCATACCAGCATTGTAGTGGACTCAAGACTTAGACTCAGAAGATTTCTGTGAAGTATTTATATCAGTTCAACTGTAGTCGAACTCAACTCGATGATCGTTGATCTCCAATCGACGATCTCAGAGTCTCCTACTCTGAACTGAGCACAACGATCTACGAGCTCAGGTCGACGATCTCTTGTTTCTCAGCATTTATCTAAGATCTACGATAGTCATTCTCGGGACGATGATCTCTTAACTGAGTTCGACGATCTCTGAACTCAGGTCTATGTTTTTACGCTACTTGCAGATATCAGTTTACAGAAATTGTCTGAAGTATTTGTTCTCTTTATGATCAATTATTTTATGGCAATTAAATTTTGATAAGTAATGCTGATATTCTCAAGGCTAATAGCCGTATTTCACAAGCATTAATTATTGTATTCACAGAATATTTTATTGTCTTATTTTAAGAAGACAGTTATGGAAGTGCATTTATCTTGCCAACCATTCTAGCCGTTTGGCCTCCAAGATTCCTGCATAGAATTAAGTACTGCCTTGGAAATTAAAATACCATGTCGTTTTCTTTATAATGATCATAACAGAGATAGCTAGAGAGAGCAATATAGTCAATAAGATAGTTAGAGAAAAAGATACAATCGACAAAAAGTTTTTCTTCTGCAGTATTCATTCTTTTTCTAACAGGAATTTTTGCATTACTTTCAAAAGGAAGAAGAAGAATATATTCAAAACAACTCTTTCAAGTCTTCTTCATTCTTCAGCCTTCAGAGATCTACAGAGACCTCTAATCAATATTAGTCTATAGATCTAAAAAGGCTATACAGTAATTCTTTAAGGACCTACACCCAGCACCATGTTTCTTCATCCTGAATCTATACAACATCTCAGGGGGAGCTTGGGCTTTCTACAACAATTCACATAGTCTTCTCATTTGCTTGAGAAAGAGAAGACTTCTTTAAACTATTTATTTTACCACCATATGTACAGGGTTATCTCTCCCTTCAAAAGTGAACTCTTGGTGATAGGGCACCTGATCAAAAACCTATTGGATTTTGGGCTCCTGATCAAAAGCTCAAAAGGTCTCTAGACTTACCTAAAAGAGATCTTGTGGTGGCAGGGCACCTGATCAAAAACCTGTAGTTGATTCCTACCTTGGTGGTAGAAGAGTGGATGTACCCAGATTTGGGGAACCACTATAAATCTTCTTGTATTGTCTGGTTTGCTTTGTGTTTTCTTTGTGTGCTGTGCTGTGCTGTGTTATCTTAGTTTGTTTTATTTTCTCTCTTACTTATAAGTATCAGTATTTTAATTCCGCAATAAAACTAAGTAAAATTTTTTAATACTCTATTCACACCCCTCTAGAGTAAATACTATCTATCCCCTCACTTTCAGGGATGCAGCACCACTTGGGGCAAAAAGACAGAGAAATTCCTAATAAAGTATTTCCATCCGGTTAAAACCGAAAAATTATGTGCTGATATTTCTTATTTGTTCAAGACGATTCCGATTGTCTTTATGAGACTTGGGAGTGCTTTAAGGAATTTTTATGAAGATGTCTACACCTCGCATTTCCAACATGGCAGCAAGTCCAAACGTTTTATTGCGGTTTAAATTTCAAGACATGACAAATGATCGATGCAGCAACCGTGGGAACGCTAAATAACAAAACCACGGAGGCCGCTCAAGATCTATTCGAGGAAATGGACATGAATGTGTATCAATGGAACGCGCCTAGGTCGTGCCCAAACAAACCGACAAGCCTTTATAAAGTTGATTCCACTTCTCACTTAGCTCTACAAGTAGAGCGATTATGTAAGCAAGTAGCGGAGATGACTGCTTCCTCCTCAACTCCCGCATGGGTGCAAAATGCTAATGTCGTCGAATAATTTGTGGATTTCCTAGGCAATCTAATTTGTCCCCCTTCAACCCTAACAATAATCCCTATAAAAAAAAATTACATTCTAGGTTGGAGTAACCATCAAAACTTCTCATAGAGCAACCAAAATAATGCTCAACACCCCGCGAATGTGAATCTGCCAGGATTTCTGCAAGGATTTCCACCACTTCCTCCAAAACCCTCTCCACTCGAATAAATTTTTGCTAAATATGTTGCGTCTGACGAGTCAAATATCCAAAATATTACCGGATCGATAAAAAACTTGGAAAATCGTGTTGGAAAGCTTGCAAAAAAGATTTTTAAGCGGCCGCATGGAGCTTTTCCAGGGAACGTGGAGTCGAACCCCAGAGAAAAAGCTAACTCCATAACCCTTCACACTGGCAAGTATGTAACCTCCCCAAAATGGGTTGAGCCTAAGGTACACATTTCGACTCCGACCCCTACACCCTCTTCTTCAATTTCAAAATCGCCAAATAGTTCAAGTACGCCGCACATTTCTAGCTCATCTATACCTTACCCTTCAAAAATTAAAAATGAGCTAGAAGACAAGCACTATAAGAAATTCCTACAAATATTAAAATAGATTCAAATCAGTGTCCCCTTCTGCGAGGAACTCTCACAAATGAAAAAATACGTGAAATACCATAAGGAGTTTCTTTCTAACAAAAGAAACTCGAGGATATTTTGCCCATCTCCCTCAATGTGGAAAGCTTGGCGGTTCTCCTTAACAAATTTCCACCTAAACTAAATGGCCTGGGACAGATCTCCATCCCGTGCCTCTTTTTCAATCTGTTAATAAAGCAAACACTAGCGGGCCTGGGTGCCTACATCCATTTGATGCCCTTCTCTCTCTTCAAAAAACTAAAACTGGGTATTCCAAGCCCAACAAAAATGAGAATCCAACTAGCGGATCGCTCAACAAAATATCTGATTGGGGTAGTAGAAGACGTTATGGTCAAGGTTGACAAGTTTATCTTCCCGGTAGACTTCATCAAACTTGACATCAAGGAGGACACTGAAATACCAATTATACTCGGTAGCCACTTCCTCGCCACCTCTCGTGCATTAATTGGCGTAACTAACAGCCGAATCCATCTTCGGGTTGGAGACGATGGCGTTACTCCTCATATTAATCGCTCAATACAAAAAAATTTATCAAACGATGATTCCTACTTTAACATAGAAGCCTCATTTGAAGATGACTATTCTTCTTTTTCTAAACTACTTTCCTCAACGTTAGGCGATCCAGATTTGGCAAATTTATTTTGTCATGAGGAAATGCCGACCAATTCGCCTTTCAAACCTTTCGATTCAAACGATTTAAAAATCAAAACATCCTATGACGAACCACTAGTCCTTGAACTTAAACAACTCCTTTGTCACCTGAAGTATGTCTTTTTCGAACGAAATTTAAAACTTCCTGTCATTATCTCTTCTACCCTAAGAGATTCAGAGACTTCTGAATTGGTGGAAGTTGTAAACAAAGATCATCGTGCAATTGCATGGCAGATTTTAGATATCAAGGGGATAAAATAATCTTTCTGCATGCTTAAAATTTTTCTCAATGATAACTCCCGTAGAACTATCCAGCCTCAATGAAGACTTAACACGAACATGAGGGAGTTCGTTAAGGCTGAGGTAATATTTTTTCTGGATGCCGAAATTATCTACCCTATCTTGGACAGTACGTTGGTCAGCTCTGTACAAGTCATGCCAAAGTATGGTGGTATAATGGTGTGGCAAACCAGAACAATGAACTAATTCTAACCCATAGTTTTACGGGTTGGCGTGTGTGCATAAACTAACAAAAGTTAAATAATGCCACCCGGAAAGACCACTTCCCGCTACCATTCATCGATCAAATCTTAGAGCATATTTTGGGTAATCCATTTTATTGGGTACATTGGAAACTGTGTACCTGATTTGGAAGAAGGCTCACCTAATTCAATGATATACATTGATGTGTATTTGATGGGATGTTCAGTTTGTATGTGGAGGTTAAAGAAATACAGAAAAATATTCTATGTACAAGTGTCAACACATGTGAATGGAATGTGTCGACACCAGAAGCCAGATTATGACGACACACAGGACTTATGTAGACACACAAAATTTCTATCGAAAGCAATTGTGTCGACACACTGGACTTGTATCGACACACACAAGAATTCTTTCAACACCAACTATGTCGAGACTAGAAGCAATTGTGTCGACACACAGGACTTGTGTCGACACATTCTACAGAAACTGTGTCAAGAAGATAAAGAAGGGTTGTGTCGACATTGTGTGAGTTGTGTCGGCATCATCAAGAATTGTGTCGACACATGGTCTATTTATGTTGACACATATGAAGCATTGTCTCGACGCTTTTCTGCTGAGATAGAGTACAATGAGGTATCAGGTGTCAATACTGAAGAATTGATAGCTTTCACAACTAACAAAGCTGTCGAATCTGTCAGAGCTATCAGAAGCCGGTTATGAACTGGATCAACCGGTAACCTCAGATGAGATCTATCTAAAGACTTGTTTTATCATAAAAAGAGAGAGATCGAAGAATACAGGACTTGAAATTTTTCCAACAGTTGATATCTACAAGTCATCAAGAGAAGGCAGATTCTAAACAAGTCTGCAAGAAGAATTCAGATCTAATTCTGAATAAAAGAAGGAAGCGGGATTGAGGATCATCTCCAACTTCATAAGAAGATCAACCTTACTTTTTTCAAATTCAAGAAGCTTTTAAGAAGCTAAGACAGGTTGGATCTTAAGAAGTCAGATCAATCAAGATCTGATCAAGAAGCCTTTATCCCTTTCTCTCTCTACCTGGGTGAAGGATTTATCATCTTAATAATCAATTTTTCAGTAAGATCTTTTATAGATCTGAGTGTAGGAAAGTTATCTCTCTGAGTTATAAACCTACATTTATAAACGATGAGGTAGGGCTGAGTGCCTGAGGTAGGATCTTTGTGATATGAGTTGTAGGCCTGGTGATTAAGGCTAAGGTAGGGCTGTTTGCCTTAGGTAGGATTCTTGGGAAGAATCTGAGTTGTAGGACTTGAAAAAGTCTGAGCTGTTTAAAACTTTCATTGCCTAAGTTTAACTTGGATTTGAACCTATTCACCCCCCCTCTAGGTATTTAGGTTTTTTAAACCAAATCTTTCAAGTGGTATCAGAGGGAGGTTAACTCAAACAAAGACCTAACAGTCTGAGTTGATCTCCAGGGAAGTTATCTGTTAGCCAGAATGTGTTCAGGTGAAAATTAGTAGGAACTTGGATCCATGAAACTTCCTATCTGTAGGAAAGAAAATTTTGGCATATGGAAAGAGAGGGTAAGATTTTTCATGGAAGCATGTGATCCAAGAATTTACATCACAGTTCTAGAAGGGCCATTTATTCCTATGAACATTTCAGTTCTTGATGCCAACCTCATGACTCCAAAAAGTTATTCTGAAATGACTAAGGAAGAGATCATCCTAGCTACCTTAGACAAGAGGGCACATAACATAATTGTGAGTGTCATAGATGATTCTACATTCCAGAATAAAGTCCATTGCGAAACCTCTAAAGAGATGTGGGACACTTTGATTGTCTACATGGAGGAAACAAAAGAAGTAAGAGAGGATAGAAAGTGTATGCTAAATCAAAAATATGAGAGTTTTATACCAGCCAAGACAAATAGCATAGTTTAATGCTATAAGAAATTCTTTAGAATTGTAAATAAGCTAATGACCTATGGAAGAGTCTTCAGCACATATGAACTAAATGACAAGTTTCTCAGATCACTAACCAAGGACTGAGATACTAAAATATGTGACATCAGAGAGGTGGCCAGGCTTACTGATACACCTCCACCAACCTTATTTGGAAAACTGTTATCATATGAGATGCAGCTCAGCATCAGAAAGGAGGAGGAGAAAAGCAATAGGTCTGAATACAAAGAGAAGTCAGTAGCCCTCAAGGCTGAAGCCACAAGAAAAAGAAGGAGAAAGTCTCCTACTCCTGCCAGGAGAATTGCTGAAGTTGAATCAGAAAATACTGACATCAAAACTTCAGACAGCCACAACTCTGATGAAGACTTTGCTGCCTTCACAAGGCAGTTTCAAAGGTTCATGAAAAGAAGAAATAAAGAACATAGTCATATTCATCTTCCTCCAAGGATGACTACTACAAGAAGAAGAAAACTTCTAAGGATGACAGGTATAGCTCTAATCCCAGTAAACAAACTTCTTCTAAAATTGTTTGTTATTGTTGCAACAGGCCAGGACTTGTCATAACTGACTGTCCTGATAAAAGAAAGGAATCTAATGATAAGAAGAAGCATCAAAAAAGGGCAAGAAAGAGAGATCCTTTATTGCCTAAAAGCAGAAGAGTTGGACTGACTCCTCATCATTAGAATCTGGAGAAGAGGCTGAAGCTGAAGCCTATATTAGATTGTTCACTACTGAAGAGGATTCTGTACAGACTGAATTCTTGCAAATGCTGGACTCTATTAATGGGATTTAAGATCATCATTGTATAGGGTTGATGGCTTTATCTGAGGAAGATCAGTGCCAGGATCAGCCTTGTCCTAGTGAGGTATACAATCTATCTTCAGTTTCTGATTTTTATACTTGATCAGAATCAGAAGTATTTGCATCAAGAGATGTGGATGGTTCTGAATCTGAAGGGGATGTTCATCAACTAATTTTTGCGTATGGTGGTCTATTGCAAGCTCTTAAGAGAAGCAGAATCCTTTTTAAAAAGCAGGTTAAGGAAATTGTATCTCTTAAATTGGCTGCATCAGATTCAGCAAAAGTGCTGGATTTGAAGTTGAATGAAGTTGCCAAACTGAAAAACATAAATGTTATTCAGATGGGTACAATTACCTCCAAAAATGATCACATCAAGAGTCTGGAAGTCAGACTTCAAAGAGAGAAGGATTTTGTGGCAAAATTCCCAAAGCCAAAGTCAGTCTTACCCTTAATTGATAACTTTATTTCCCAAAAGGGTAAGACAAGATTATGCTTCAAGGGAAGAATAAGGGCAACGAATTCCAAAGAAAAGGCAAAGCCCTTGTTCAGCCACTAGCTTCCAAACCCACTATTTATTTCAGGAAAGTGATGTAGCCTACTAACAGGTATGATCATAACATCACACATGGTCACTATAAGAATAGTGATCAGGATAGAAAGGGTGCAAATGCTAATAAGGAAACCAATGAGAAAAGACACCATGTACTTAAGGAATCATCAGTGTTTGATGCACCAGCCCCAACATTTACAAAGACTATTGCTGACAGCAATGTTGTTAAGCCTGTACTTAAAAGAAGGTATAATATATATGAGTGCTGGTGTTGTGGTAAATTGGGCCACTATGCCATTAATTGTTGGCACAATGCTAGTGTTCAGAAAAAAAGCCAATTTACTTGTCAGAAAGGCTGCAGACAAGCATGTAAGATTTCAATATAACTTGAACCTAGGACCCAATAACAATTGGGGTTCTAAGGATAGGTAATTTTATTTGATGCAGGTGAGTCCAAGTGGCCATACACCAATATGGTACTTGGACAGTGGATGTTCCAAGTATATGACTGGAACAAGAAGAATGTTGAAGGATTACTCTCCCATAGAAAATGGACCCAAAGTGATCTTTGGTGGATCTGAAAAGGGGGTCATCAAAGGGTTTTGTAACATTTCCAATAGCTCTATCACTAATACCCAAGTGGCTTATGTGAAAGGTCTTAAACATAACCTAATAAGCATAATCCAACTGAGTGATCTTGGTTATGACACTTCTTTCCTCAAGGGGGTGTGCCAAATAAGAAGGTCAAGTTATCAAGAGATCATTCTGACAGGCACTAGGAAAGGAAATATGTACTATCTTTGTTTTGATTATAAGAGTAAGAACTCTCCTATTTGTCTAGTTGCAGATGAGAAAGCATCTCATT
Source organism: Platanthera zijinensis (assembly GCA_039513925.1). NCBI lineage: Eukaryota > Viridiplantae > Streptophyta > Magnoliopsida > Asparagales > Orchidaceae > Platanthera > Platanthera zijinensis. Next base: position 162,603,074 of record CM077085.1, read on the forward strand.
GTGTCCAATGGCACAAGAGGATAGCTCACCTTAACTACAAGTCAATAGGCCAACTCTTTAGTATGCAATTAGTGAGGAATGGTCCTCAGGTCAAGTGCATTAAAGAGGGTGTATGTTCAGCTTTCCAAAAGGGCAAACAAACCACGACCTCTTTCCATGGCCATGATACCAAAGATTCTGTGAGATGTTTATACCTCCTGCATATGGATCTATTTGGTCCTATTCCAGTTCATAGTCTAGGTAAGAAATCTTACACATTTGTGGTTGTTGATGACTATTCTAGATTTACATGGGTTTTCTTCCTAAGGCAGAAATCTGAAACCCCTACTGTCTCCCAGAATTTTGTTAGGCAAATTCAGAATGAACTTAACAATTTTGTAGTCAAAATCAGAAGTGATCATGGGACAGAATTTAAGTTTGAATGCATGACAAGGTTCTGCGAAGAACTTGGGATTCATCAAGAGTTCTCCTCACCTCGAACTCCCCAGCAAAATGGGATTGCTGAAAGAAAGAATAGGACTCTTATTGAGGCTGGTAGGACACTACTAAGTGACACTTCACTCTCAGAATATTTCTGGGCTGAGGCAGCAATCACTGCTTGTCATGTTCTCAACAGAGCTTCCATCACCAAAAGCCATAAGAAGACACCCTATGAGATTATGAAAGATAGAAAACCAAATTTAGCCTACTTTAGAATCTTTGGTAGCAAGTGTTATGTTCTTAATAATGGCAAGTACTATTTAACTAGGTTTCCTGCCAAATCCCAAGAAGGGATATTTATTGGGTACAACAATAATAGTGAGGCATACAGGGTCTACAACTTGACTACTCAAGCTGTAGAAGAATCTGTCCAAGTAGTCTTTGATGAATCTAAGTTAATTAACTCTGAGTTATCAAGCACTTCTTCTACCTCTACAGGATTGGAAGATAAGATGGAAAAGCTAATCATCAATGAAGACCATCCTATGAGACAGGATGAGGAAAATGATGGATGCTGTTACGGGGGAGTACAAGACCCTGAAGCAGAAGATGAAGACAATGAAGTACAACTTTGTGAGGAAAATGAAGAAAATCAAGAGGTGGACAGAATTCCTCCAGTAATAAGACATCTGAGGGATCATCCTGAACACCAAATCATTGGTGTTACAAGACAAGGAATTCTTACCAGAAGTAAGATCATGAAAATAGTTCTATGTTCAAGCTTCTTGTCCCAGATAGAGCCTAAGAAATTTGAAGACGCTATACAAGACCCAAATTGGATTGATGTCATACAAGAAGAGCTGAATCAATTCAAAAGATATAAAGTCTGGAAGTTTGTACCTAAACCAAAGAATCACAATGTCATGGGGACAAAGTGGATCTACAGGAATAAGTTAGATGAAAATTGCATTATAGTCAAGAACAAAGCCCGGCTGGTAGCAAAAGGCTATAGGCAGAAAGAAGGAATAGACTTTTACCAAACATTTTCCCCAGTGGCAAGGTTGGAAGCAATAAGGTTATTCCTTTCCTATACAGGTAACCATGGGTTTAAGGTATTCTAGATGGATGTAAAGTCAGCATTTTTGAATGGTGACTTCAACGAGGAAGTTTATGTTGAACAACCTTCAGGTTTTATAGATCCTCTTTATTCTAATTATGTTTATAATCTTAAGAAAGTTCTATATGGATTGAAACAAGCCCCTAGGGCTTGGTATGAAACTCTGTCTACCTTCCTCATTGAGAATAAATTCCCAAGGAGGAAATTTGACAAGACTCTATTCTTTAGGGAATCAAAAGACAAGATCATCCTAGTCAAGATATATGTTGATGACATTACCTTTGGATCTACTGAAAACAATCTTTGTAGAAAGTTTGCCAAACTTATGTAAGAGAAGTTTGAGATGAGCTGCATGGGTGAGCTGAAATTCTTCTTGGGACTCCAAGTAAGACAGACTTATGATGGCTTGTCCATATCCCAGTCTAAGTTCACTAAGGAGTCAATTAAGAATATTGCATGGAGTTAGCCTCCAACATGAGAACTCTAATGGTGTCAAGTATGCCAATAGGCAAAGATGAGGCAGGAAAACCTGTTGATGAGTGTTTGTATAGAGGGATAATTGGCTCCCTTATTTACCTGACTACTAGTAGACCTGACATCATGTATGCCACATGTGTCTATGCTAGATACAAAGCTTGCCCAAAGGAATCTCATTATTCTACTCTCATGAGAATTTTAAGATATCTTAAGGGCACACCAAGTCTTGGTCTTTGGTATCCTAAGAATAGAGATTTTCTTGCTAACAGGTTTTTCAGATGCAGACTTTGTAGGCTGCAAAGAAGAGAGAAAAAGCACTATAGGCATATGTCAGTTCCTAGGTGGAAGAATTGTTTCATGGAGAAGCAAAATGCAGACAAGTGTGGCTATATCCACTGCTGAGTCAGAATATGTAGCTGCAGGCAGTTGCTATGCTCAGTTATTATGGATACAACATCAACTTGAAGACTATGACATCAAGGTAAGTAGAACTCCATTATATTGTGATTCTACTAGTGCCAAATCTATTTCTAGAAATCTTATTTAACATAGCAGAACTAAGCATATAGAAATCAGGTTTCATTTCATTAGAAACATATTGAAAAAGAAGACATAAGTCTAGAATTTGTCAACACCAACAATCAAATTACTGGCATATTTACAAAACCTATGGATGAAAGTAAATTCAATTATTTTAAGATTGAATTTGGTATGTTAAACATAGAATAAAATGTAAGGTCAGCACAAAATTTCTCAAAAATTTGCTAAGTTAGAAAGTTTGTTGACACAAGCTCACTGTGTCGACACTATCAGCGAGTTGTGTCGACAAAGGAATAAACTGTGTCGACACAGAAATGAAATCCTTGTCGACAGAAAAAGTTTGTGTCGACACAACTCTGTCGAGACCTTGTATTAGAAGATTTCTTTGTCGACACACAAAAATCTTGGTCGGCACATAGACATACCGACACTTACAATTATCTGTCGAGACCTAAGTAGTCTATGTCGACACATGCAATATTATCTCAACTCATAAAATTCTTATTTTGGCGTGTCTTTTGACCTACCCTTCAAAAGAATTTTATAAAGAGGAGAAAAGAAAATATAGTCGACTGTGCTATCCCGAACTCTCGAATCTAAACCCTGTGTCGACAATAAATTCTACAGTCTACTCTCTTCTCTCTCTTTCATCAATGGCGCCATAGATGGAAGACAAAGTGATTGAGGGATATGAACTGGTTCGCAATGCATTTGAGACTGCCACACCAGAAATCAAATCCGTGATTTCCCTTATCACCGACAATGGATTGGAGTACATAGTCTCAGAACCTACCAGGTTATGGAAGAAGGAGGTTCTTGAATTCTACTCATCAGCATTATTGGATTCGAAGGGCATGAAAATTAAATCATCTGTCTAAGGTACTAAGGTAAAACTCACACTGAAGATTTTACGTAAAACACTTCAGATTCTCAGGATTAAGGAAGAAGATGACATAGCATCTTCAATGACAAAAGATGCTCTCCAATGGTGTGGACTGGATCCCACTACAAAGATTGGATCATGTATGAACTGGAAGGGAATAAATTCCCAGGGGAAATTCCTGTCTGAGATTCTCGGCAAGGTTATTTTATGCAAATCAGGAAGACATGATAGGATTTCAGCCTATATGTTTAATCTCATGACCAGTGTCATATTTAATGTGAAAACTTACTGGCCTGCTGTTGTGTTTGAAAAGATCAAAGAAAGTCTCAAGAAACCCCTAGGGCTTGGTATGAAACTCTGTCTACCTTCCTCATTGAGAATAAATTCCCAAGGAGGAAATTTGACAAGACTCTATTCTTTAGGGAATCAAAAGACAAGATCATCCTAGTGAAGATATATGTTGATGACATTACCTTTGGATCTACTGAAAACAATCTTTGTAGAAAGTTGACATAGCATCTTCAATGACAAAAGATGCTCTCCAATGGTGTGGACTGGATCCCACTACAAAGATTGGATCATCTATGAAAAGGAAGGGAATAAATTCCCAGGGGAAATTCCTGTCTGAGATTCTCAGCAAGGTTATTTTATGCAAATCAGGAAGACATGATAGGATTTCAGCCTATATGTTTAATCTCATGACCAGAGTCATATTCAAGGTGAAAACTTACTGGCCTGCTGTTGTGTTTGAAAAGATCAAAGAAAGTCTCAAGAAACCTAATTTGGGCAGAATACTAAGCCTGTATTTGGCTATCAATATTCCAAAAGTGACGAATAAGACTACTGAATCTAAGATTAATCATATGAGGAAGATGGACTTACGAATCTAGTCTAAGTGGGAAAGAGTAGTGACTAAAGATTTTCCTGTGCCTCAAAAATAGCAGAAGAAAATTAAGGAAAAGAACCCACCAGCCAAGCTCCCTGAATCCTCTAGTGATTCAAAAGAGCAAGTTGACTTCAACACAGATGAAGAACAACCAAGGAAAAGGAAATAAACTACACCATCACCAGACAACCAGGTGGTATCAACTCAAGGGGAGATAATAGTGAAACTACACTTATTCATGAACCAAGAAAACCACAGAAGTCAGACCTAGGGGGAGGTATAAATGATGTTGAACAGGATAGTGAAATTGTAACTGACACAGTCATGCACGTAGTTTCAGAAATCAATAATGTTGCATCCACCACTATGGAGAAATAAGCACAGAATGTGCATATGTCTGATCCTGATCAATCTTAGCAAAAAAAACTCTCCTAATAAAGAGAAAATCCAGGAAGAGGACTTTGATTTCCAGGGAGATCCATCTGATGAGAATGAGAAAGTTATTCCTCCCGTTCAGATGCAACAAGAGGTAACTCAAAAAGAATTATTTCCTGACTTACAAGGAGCAAGAACTCAGGGGGAGATGCTAATCATTGCTTCTAGTCTAAAAGAAACAGTGGACATAGTCAGTTCATCTAATTTCTCTGAAGATGAAGAAGCCTCCAGGGCAAAGAAAAAGAAACTTGTGGAGCTCAAGAAGAGGAGCTCAGGCTATAAGAAAGCCATATAGATTGCCCCATAAACACCAGCTCCTGTAGTAGACTTCAGTTCACTGATGGTGCAACTACAATTAAAACTGGATGCGCAAAGAGTTGCTCTTGAAAAATATGTGGATGAGAATAATAAACATCTTCAATTTCATTTGGCTCAGGATATAAAATCCATCAGATTTGAAGTTAATCAGAACAAGAAAGAAATGACAGATTTCTTCCAAATGGGAGGTCATGTTGTAGTTTACTTGGCCACACAATAACAGAAGATTAAGACTGCAATAGAGGACATTGCAGTCAAACAAGATTATGTCATGGAAAATCAACTCAGAATGAATGAAAATCTAGTATACTCTCATAATAATTTTCTAACAAATCTTTGGAGTAAAGCAATTGCTATAACTGAACAAATGGCTACAGTAAAGTCTGAGTTTGACAAATAGCTCAAAGAGGATTTAGCAGCTGTCCAAATAACAATCTAGGCATCTAAAAAAGCTATCTCTAATCAAATTAAGAAGTTCAGGACCTACTATAAAGAAGGAACAAATTATCTGGCTGATCAGGAAAGGTTTCAAAAGGATGATCTAAGAGACCATATAGAAAGAGAAGTCATAAAGGGGGAGAGAGTATTAGTCAAAGCAAGCTCAGATCATGCTAAATTGATAACCAATAACATCAGAGCAAATCTTGGTTACCCACACCTTTGTGATGATGACAAATCTACTGAATTTGGAGTTCAACCTGCTTACATTGAAGGGGTTGAGCAGGATGTATCCCAAGTCATTTATCCCCCTTCTGATTTTGAAGAAATCTAGCAGGCAGTACACCAAATGTATAGACCTCCATAGGAGGCACATAATGTTATTCTTGAAAAGTTGAAATGCCTGTAACTACATTACAAAGAGAACAAGAAGCACAAAGAGCAAGGGATGCTCTGAATGAAGCTCAGCTGTCTAGGAAAAGGTTAAGGGAACAGGCAGAATTAAAGCCTGATTTTGAACAATGTAGTCCAACCTCCAGGAATATTATTCTTACTGCTTGGCATGCTATTAAAGAGAATATGCTTGATAGAGGCAAGTGGTATTCTGAACAGGAAAGGAGCAAATATCAGGAGAGGCATGATGTCATATATCAGTTCAGAAAAGATCTTAGAACTTGGAAGATACCTGCTAACTCTGTGGAGCCTAGCAAGTATTTCCCAAAGACTTTTCATTACCTTGAAAGGAAAAAGATCAAGGCCGAAGAGCTCAAGAAGAATGATCTGAAAGGAAAGAAGCTGGATGATGACACAGGAGAAAATGTACAAGCTAGGATTCAATCTGGCAAAGGAATTATCATCAAGGAGCATCATCAATCCAAGGGATAGATTAACTAGGTTTAGAACTATGTATTCTTTTGTTATAAAAATCCTTGTAATTTAAAACTGATTCTTGCTTTCTATATTTTATCATATTTTGTGATGATATTACATGTTATTTCTGCTTATGAGCTACCCTATCTGAGTAATGTTTTTAAACTTCTTAATCTTTGTTTTATTATAAGTGGTGTATATCATTGACTATGGGTTATGACTTCTTCATATAGGGGGAGATTGTTAGGTACATTAGAAATTGTGTACCTGATTTGGAAAAAGCCTCACCTAATTCAATAATATACATCAATGTGTATTTGATGGGATGTTGAATTTGTATGTGCAGGTTAAAGAAATGCAGAAAAATATTCTAATTATAAGTGTCGACACTTGTGAAGGGAATGTGTCGACACCAGAAGCCAGATTGTATCGACACACAGGACTTGTGTCGACACACTGAAATTCTACCGGCAGTAATTGTATAGACATACAGGACTTGTGTTGACACACACAAGAATTCTGTCAACACCAACTATGTCGAGACTAGAAGCTATTGTGTCAATACACAGGACTTGTGTCGAAACATTCTACAGAAGCTGTGTAGAGAAGATAAAGAAGGGATGTGTCGACATTGTGTGAGCTTTGTCGACATCATCAAGAATTATGCCAACACATGGTCTATTTATGTTGACACATATGAAGCATTGTCTCGACTCTTTTCTGCTGAGATAGAGTACAATGAGGTATCAGGTGTCCAGACTGAAGACTTGACAGCTGTCATACCTAACAAAGCTATCGCATCTGTTAGAGCTGTCAGAAGGCAGTTATGAACCAGATCAACCTGTAACCTCAGATTAGATCTATATAAAGACATGTTCTCTCATAAAAAGAGAGAGATCGAAGAAGAAAGGACTTGACATTTTTCCAACAGTTGATATTTACAAGTCATCAAGATGAGGAAGATTTTGAACAAGTCTGCAAGAAGAAATCAGATCTAATCTTGAATAAAAGAAGGAAGCTGGATTGAGGATCATCTTTAACTTCATAAGAAGATCAACCTTACTTTGTTCATATTCAAGAATCTTTGAAGAAGCTAAGACCGGTTGGATCTTAAGAAGTCAGATCAACAAAGATCTGATCAAGAAAACTTTAGACCTTTCTCTCTCTACCTGGGTGAAAGATTTATCATCCTAATAATCAATTTTTCTGTAAGATCTTTTATAGATCTGAGAGTAAAAGAGTTATCTCTCTGAGTTGTAAGCCTACATTTATAAAGGATGAGGAAGGGATGAGTTCCTGAGGTAGGATCTTTGTGGTCTAAGTTGTAGGCTTGGTGATAAAGGCTAATGTAGGACTGTTTGCCTGAGGTAGGATTCTTGGGAAGAATCTGAGTTGTTGGACTTGAAGAAGTCTTAGCTGTAGGAACTAGTTGGGTTCTGAGTTGTAAGATCTAAGGATCTGAGTTTGTGGAAGGATGTTTGGCCGAATCCAGCTCCATGCTGGATAAGTGAAGGGGAAGAGTGGATGCACCCACAAATTGGGGAACCACTATAAAACACTGTGTGTTGTGCTATGTTTTTCTGTGTTTGTTTTATCCTGTGCTGTGATGTTTGTAGCTTAATTAGCTGTGCTGAGATGAAAATTTTAATTGCCTAATTTTAACTTGGATTTGAACCCATTCACCCCCCTCTAGGTGTTAAGGTTCTTTAAACCAAATCTTTCAAATTCTATTTTTTTCTAGACGCCCTTTCAGGTTTTTTTCAAATACCTATCTCCCCCAAATTCCAGGAGAAAAAGACTTTTACTTGCCCCTTCATCGCCTTCGTATATGGAAGAATGTAATTTGGCCTCTGTATTATGCCAGCAACATTCCAAACATGTATGCTGGCAATCTTTGGCGAGCTTGTAGAAGATATTATGGAAATCTTCATGGATGACTTCTCCGTGTTCGGAAGCTCATTTCAAAATTTCTTGAAAAATCTAGATCGAGTCCTTCAGATCAGGTCCTTCATGTAATGTGCCATCATTTTTACCGACCACTCTGCCCTTAAATATCTACAAGCAAAAATTGACGCCAAGCCCCGCTTACTTCGATGGATCCTCCTCTTGCAGGAGTTCGACTTAGAGATCCGAGATAAGAAAGGGGCCAAAAATTTTGCGGCCGACCACCTCTCTAGATTAGAAAACCCAGCTGCAAAAGTTGATGTTTTTTGTTGTCTACCTAAATCACTTAGATGGGGTTGAATAGGTGATGTCTGAGTCTTTTTGCGGAATATAAACTTGTAATAGCGAAGCACATAAAATAAACAAATAAGCCACAGAGAACACAAGATTTATAGTGGTTCCCCAACCTTGGCTACGTCCACTGTCCACCTCACCGATCTAGAAACATGCTAGACTCGGCTACTTCACTATTATCTCGGATTGAAAACCAATTCTACAACTCGGATTAACACCCCTACAACTCTATCCTCAAAATGGGATCTACACTCGGAAGAAAAACTTCCTACAAAACTCGGAGACAAAATCTCCTATAAGAGTTGAAATAGATTTTACAATAACAATAAAATAAACTTCACTTCAGATGAGAGAACTTCAGATTTCTTCCTTCTTAAAAGGTTAAACTCTGTCAGAAATAGATCGAGGAAGACTGTGTCGAAATCTCTTGATCTGAAAAGCTTAAGATCAACACGATCAAGAAAGAGATCTGTAGAAGGTGAACGCCTTGATCTGTTAATGCCCTCTTGTTCTGAATCACTTGGATCAAAGAAGAGCAGCGACACGAATGAAAATGAAGTGCGGCGGCTTTCCCGATTTAGAATGAATAGTATGGTTCAGAAATCCTTATTTCGTGTGTTAGGGTTAGTCGAATTTGATAAGACCTTTTAGAAGACTTGCCTAATGGTCATAATAATAAATGACTGCACACGTGGACCAATAAGAATCGAGGTTTAATTCTAAATCGTTTCAGTCTGGACTTAGAGAAAATTTCGGAAAAGCATATGCATTTCTCGAGTGAAGAAAAGATTACTCGAGAATAATAGATGGTTCTCGAGAAGAGTATGTATGGTTCTTGAGAACAAGTCCTTAAGGAAAATACGGGAAATGATTTCTGGCTTCTCGAGAAAAGACTTCTAGTAATCAAGAACTAAACAAAGGCTTCTTAAGAACTAACTTTACTTCTCGATAACTAGATAAAGACTTCTAAAGAACTAACTTGACTTCTCGAGAAAAGTAGACTTCTCGAAATTTAACTTCTTCTTACTCGAATACTGGTCTTCTTCTTTCTCGAGACAAGGCTTGGCCTTCTCGAGTAATGGCTTAGGTTACTGGAGTACAACACTTAGAAAATTTCTTAAATGATTTTTGAGCAAACTCAAGAAGGAGGTAAGTAATACTGGAGTACTCAATGGCTTTCTCGAGTATTAGAGAAAGCCTTCGTGAGAATAGATTCTGCTACTCGAAAACTATACTTAGCAGACTCGAGAAATCATCTCAACACTACTCTAGTACAATATGTCCTTCTCGAGTAATGGACTTTGAAAAAATTTTGACTTTCTAAAAATTGTTTTCTTCAAGGTAAACATCAACTATTCTTTCTTCCATTACTTTAGTACTTGAAAATGAAGTGTGTACCAATAGAGAGACTACACATGAGTCAACACCATGGATCACACAATGAGGGATTACATTGTATAGTCCTGTGTTTGTTTACTCATTATAGACTGGCATTAGTCTATATTTTGCAATTATGACCAGCAATTACTCAACTTGAAAGGAGAATCAAATACAAACTTAATTCATCTTAGTTCAAGGATGACTTCATACAAATCAAGGTTATTGTGGATATAATACCCAACAATCTCCCCCTATTTTTAGAAGTCAGAACCCTCTACACTAAGGTGAATTACATCAAGATAAACAACACAAAAAACTAGTAATCAAAGTAATAATAAAAAATGCTAAGCAATGAAAAAATATATCATCAAAATTAAAAGATTTATATTTATAGATTTTGTCCAAAAAAATCCAAGTCCACAAAATCTCATAAAGAAAAACTTTAGATCTTCTTTTAGTGTTTCTTGCTTTGTTCTTGTTGCTGTTTCTGATACAATTCTTCTTGTCTTTGATAATACATGAAAGTCTTTGGAAAGTATTTTGCTGGCCTGGGAGGAGCGGAGGGGTCTTCACGATTTTACTTCCTGTCATGAAGCCTTCTCAAAGTCATAGACTTCTCATACTTCTCCCTTTTAGAGTGAGAATAGTAATTGTCCTTGTTTTCTCTGAAATCCACAACAAGTTTTAGTGTATCCATTATGATTGACATGGAAGAAGGACTCCAAACTGAAGCAAATTCTTGGGCTTTCCTCCTTTTAGCCTCAGGATTAGGAGTGGACTTGCTTGTAGAGGAACCATCACCATACTTTCTTCTCTTAGGTATTTGCACATCAGGAGGGGATTGAGAAGGCACATGAGTCTGTTCAGATTCCCATACTAGAGCATAGCTTTCTGAAGGAGGAGCATCAGAACCTTCTGTTCTTGGAGAGAATGATGGCTGATGGACAGGAGGATGTTGAGCAGGTTGATTAAGATGATGTGGAATAACTTTTGAATCAACTTGAAATTCAGGGAAAATTTGGTTGTGCAACCAAAGTACTGTATCATAAGTGTAAAACTTGACACCATCTATCTAGTTTTGAACACCAGCATGTATTTCAGTTAGCTTTCCTTCCCAAAGGGTTTTCATGTTATTATCAGATTTTTCTAGATATTCCTTGACTAAATTCTCCCCCTTTCTGACTTTTATAGATAGGATGGCTATGGATTCCTCTTTGAATTTTCCAACCTCTTCACAGGTCTTGAAGTTTTGTTCTTGAGCCTTCTTTTCCAGTTGAATCTGATTATTTGCCAGAGTTACTAATTGATCCATCACCTGACCAATGCTGGTAATGGTGTTATATAGATCTTTCCCACCTATTTTGAACAGGTGTTTCAATTCATCAGTATTGTGTTGAATCTCAGCAAATCCTTTGCTCATTTCATGCTCGAGAGTAATGACTTTATCTATGACGGCCTTAAGAGACTGATCAAATAACTCTCTCTGCTGTTTTAGCATGAATTCAATCTTACCAAGAATGGTATTATTAGGAGTTTCTAGAGCTGGAATGGAAGAGGGGGTACTATTGGATCTGTCTAGGGAAGTATTTCTTTAATGATAACTTAACTCTGGGATCTGGTGGTATGAATCATGACATCTCCTTTCTCACCAAGAATATTAGGAAGGGAGAAGTCTAGGCTTTTTAGGGGTTCTTTAGCTAGTTCAAGAGTTGCTTCTTTTTCATTAGAAATTAAAATTGGCTCTTCTTCATACACATCTTCAGTAGGAGACTGTGGGTGAGGGGATCCTGGTTCAGAATGATGGTCTGATGGAGATGGTTCTTGATGAGGAGATTTCTCTGCATGTAGAGGGGAAAGAGGTTCTTTGGAAGTAAGTTCCTCAATCATTTCGTGGATATCATCTTCTGTAGATAGAACCTATTCTTCAACTTGGGTATCTGTTAGAGTTTCTTCATCAGGCAGATCAATATCTATAAGACCTAAGTTCTCTGGTTTGGTAGAAATGTTCTCAGTTGTAGCAGATGGAGCAACATCTGGAGGAAGATCAAAATGACTTTCCTCTGGGACTATAGGAGCAGGCTCCCCCTCAACAGCTGCACCTGAAGTACCAGCCACTTGATGTAAAGGGCAAGATGGGGTCATGTCATCATCCTCTTGGAAATCACTGGCTTTTGCAGCTTGAGCATGGTTTTTTAAGCTTAAGCTCCCATATTTGAATGGAGGAGATGGAGACTTTCATCATATGATGCAAAGAAGTACCTTTAGATAGATCAAAAACTTCTAGGTTGAGTTTATGAAGGATAAGAGAGACAATCCTGCCAAAATTTGGTGCCTTGATGTGGTCCTTGATTTTATCAAAAATCATCATGCCCCACTAAAACTTCTTCCTGCATATCACTGTTGTCATCATATCAAACTGTTTGCATAAAGCTCTCCCATACTTCTCATTCCAAACTTCCCTTGCATAAGTTTGCAAAACTTTTTGCAAAGGTTGTCATCAGTAGAGACAAATATGATGTCATCGACATTGATTTGCACTAGCAAAATATTGCTTTTTATTTCCCTAAGAAATAATGTCTTATCTATCTTTCCTCTTGTGAACTTGTTCTCAAGAAGAATGCTAGACAAGGTCTCATACCAAGCTCGATGAGATTGTTTCAAACCATATAAAGCTTTAAACAAAAGATAAACATGCTCATGATAGTTAGAATCAACAAAACCTGAAGGTTGTTTCACATACACTTATTCCTTTATGTCACCATTAAGAGAGGACAACTTCACGTCCATCTAATAGACAGTGAAGCCTTTAAGTGCTGTATATGCTAGGAATAACATGATTGCTTCCAGCCTTAAGACTAGAGCATACGTCTGATCGAAGTTGATTCCTTCTTCTTGTCTATATCTCTTGACGACGAGTCTGGCCTTGTTCTTTAAAATTGTTCCATCTTCGTCCATCTTTTTCTTATAGACCCACTTTATTCCGATAATGTTATTACCTTTGGGTCTTGGAACAAGCTTCCAGAATTGGCAACTCTTGAATTGATTTAGTTCTTCTTCCATTGCCATTATCTAAGATGCGTCTGAGTTTGTTTCCTCAAACTTCTTTTGTTCAATCTGCGAGAGGAAACTTAAGTAGAGATTTTCATTAGTTGTACCTCTATGAGTTCTAACACCATCTAGGGGATCTCCTATGATTTGATCAATTATGTGATCCTTTAAGTGTCTGAGCTCTAGGGTTCTTGCATCTGGGTCTTCCACTATTACTGGAGTGACTTCATCAGCTTGAATGAACTCTTCATCATGGTAATCATCCTCTCCAATTGGGGTTGGAGTTGTGATCTTGATGAACTTTTGAGCTTTTTCTTCAGTCGGCTCATCCAAGCTTAATTCCTTCAGTCTTGAACCTGCATCTTCAATAAACACACTAGAAGAACTGCGCAGCAAGCTCGTCTCATAAAATACAACATTTATAGATTCATCTACAACCAGGGTTTTCTTATTAAAAATCTTATATGCCTTACTATGGCTACAATAATCTACGAAAATACCTTCAAAACTCTTTTGACTAAATTTAGTCGTGTGATACTTCTCATTGTTTCGTACGAAGCATTTACTACCAAAGATTTTAAAATATGAAATAGTCATATTCCTGCCCTTTAGTAGTTCGTAAGGTGTATTAGTATGGTTCTTGTTTATGAGTGCTCAATTTTGCACGTAGCATGCAGTGTTGACGGCTTCAGCCAAAAAATCTTCTTGTAGTGCGACCTCACTCAACATAGTTCTGCAATCCTCTATGAGTGTTCTATTACTTCTCTCAGCAACTCTGTTCTATTGAGGAGTACGAGGAGAAGAAAACTCACGAAAGATACCAGGACTTTTACAGAATTCTGACATGGACCCAAACTTGAACTCTGTTCCATTATAACTTCTGATTTTGACAACGGAGCAGCTGTATTCATTCTGAACTTGCCTGACAAAAATAGTGAAGATATCAAAGGTATCTGATTTTTTTTATAAAGAACACCCACGCATTGAAAAAGTAATCATCAACAGTAACCAATGTATAATCCTTACCTCCCTAACTTCTAATTTGCAGTGGACCGAACAAGTCCATATGAAGTAGGTGAAAACAACTATTAGAATCTTTACCAATAATGTTTTTAAATTTATCCCTTGTTTACTTGCCTTTTACACATGCGTGACAAGGTCTATTTTTAATATAATTAACGTTGGGTGCATCTCGTACTAAATTAAAAGAAAATTATTTATTAATAGTTTTATAATTTATATATGCTAATCTCTTTTGCCATTGGTCACCAAGAGACGCACTATCTTTTGCCAAAAAGCACACTTGTGTATAAGAGTCTATGCAAATAAAATTTAAACAAAATATATTCCTACTATGAGTGCATGATAGAATCATCTCTAAGTTATCGACCGATTTTATCAAACACTTGTCTGTACGAAATTCTACTATGTATCCTTTGTCGCAGAGCTGGCTTATGCTTATAAGATTGTGTTCCAATCCTTCATCATAAGCCACATCTGAGAAGAATACACTACCATTAGTAATCATACTGTAGCCCTTTGTAATCCCTCTGTTAGAACCTCCAAAGATGACCTTTGCCACGTTCATGACTAGAGAGTAATTCTGGAGTAGGCTTATAATCCCGATCATATGTCGAGAGCATCCACTATCCAAATACCAAATGGGATTTTTTGTGGCCTTTTGACATTCTTGCAAAAGTAGAATAAAGTTGCCTTACGAACCAAAAAATGTTTGGGTCATTGGTCTCTTGTTAGCATACTCCCCCTACATGTGTTAACATTGTGAGTGGTCTTTCTCAAATTATCAACTTGAGGAGTTACATAATATTTGGGGTTAAATCAGTAATTGATGGCAAACTGACCAATTTTGCCACAACACCAACAGTCAAACCTGTTGTATCTTTTCCTAAAGCCCTCCTGCTTGACCATTTGAGAGTGTGGTCTAGCAGGGGCAGCAGACTTGGAGGTAGAAGATTCATGGTGATGGCACTCACATGACTTCTTCTCCTTAAGAGGCTTTTCCACAACTGGTTTAACTCTTGGAGCTTTCTTGATATTATGACCATGACTATAAGGGTCGTAGCTCTAAAGAGTGATCTCCTCATAAGGCTCATTGAAGACACTTTCACCAAAGTTCTGGGGACATGTCCATCTGTGGTACTGAGATTTGGGCTCTACATAAGTAGGTCTGGCAAAGTTACCGTAGGATGAGTCACGATCAAACTCGTTTGTTGGAAGGATAACATTTTTAAAAGAAGTTTGGTCTTGAGGAGCTTTTCCCTTCTCCTTTGCTAGAGCCTTACTGACATCCTTATTTTTCCTTTGGGATTTATTTCTCCTAGAACATTTACTAGGGCCAGCCCATGGCCTTAACCAGCTCCTTTACGCTGAGTAGTGAATTCATCCACAAGTTGAAGCACTGTCTTTGGCTTGGAGAAACTTTCAACAAGTATCTTTTAAGCAACAAGTTGTTCTTCCAACATTTGAATGATTTTATTCATCAGGTTTAGGTGCACAAGAGCTTTATTATATTCTTCCATCATATCATGGAATTCCTTTCTGAGTGAGTCCATCATTATGACTTCCTCCCTAAGATTTCTCTCCTCATCCTTAAGAGATTAAATCTCCTTAGTTTGAGCTCTTGTGACTCTTCGACATTTTTCGTAAGCCATAATCAACTCTTTGTATTGACTCATGAGTTCAGATTCATCATCAGACGAACAATCCTCATGATCATGGTCAGAAGCATCTGATTTCGAGAGAGGGGTATGAGATTTTACCTTCCCAGTGAATTATGGTTCTTCTTCTTCATTTATATGTGCCATGAGCCCAAAGTAGGCTTCCTTATCATCACTAGACTCAGATGAGTCTGTGTCACTGAGGGTCTTGGCCTTCTTGGCTTACAGGCTTCTTTCAGTCTTCTTCTTATTATAAGAAGACTACTCCTCTCTTCTTCCACCCTACTTCTTCATGTGAGGGCAATCAGCTATGATGTGTCATGGCTTATTTCAATAATAACAAATAATGTCAGAAGAAATATGTTTGTTCGGTTTAGAGTGATACCTGCCTTGGATACTTAAGCCTTTCTTGTGATGATCACAATCATGACGTGATCTTCTGAACGAGTCATCTTTACCTCTCCACTATTTCTTCTTGTTCAAGAACTTCTTGAACTGCTTTGAGAGAAGAGAAAACTCTCCTTCAGATAGCTTTGAGCCCGAGCTACTTGACTATGAAGCTTCTTCTTCACTCTCTTCCTATGCGGGAGCAGGAGATGCAACTTTTGACTTCCTTAAGATGTCTGCCTTTAAAGAGAAAGACTTCTCCTTGGATGAAGACCAACTTTTCTTCTCTTCAACTTTTCTTGAGTTTATCTGAAGTTCATATGACATAAGCTTTCCAAAGAGATTCTGAGGGTCAGTCTCTGCCAACTTACCAAACTCCCGGATTGCACAGACTTTTGTTGATGCTCGAAAAGCGACGGACTCGGGCACCACCAGCTAACCGTTCGAGCACTTGGGGAAGAGAAAGGAAAAACAAACTGCGGGCAGCAATCTACTTGGCGGACTAGAAAAGGAAACGGAAAAGCAACAGAGCCGTAGAACACGGCAACACCAGACTTCGCCCGTCGCGGCCTAAATGCTACTCCTGCGACGGGCTTGCTTTTTATTACCAAGATGCGGTTACAAGAAAAGAAAAAGAAAGCAATGGGGAAAGCAAGCCGGAGGTCGCAAAGCCAGAGATTCGAGTCCGCAGCCTTTAACAAGTGGGCTCCTGGGCTCGAGTCAGCGTGCTTTGAGTGTACCACTTCCCCCTATTTATAGGCTGGGGGCCTGCCCAAGCGGGCAGGGCTAAAATAACTGCCCGGGGTACAAAAGAGCCGGGCAGTGGTGACGGGAAACAAGAAAGAGAAGGAACAAGCAGTTCGCGCGGGACAGGCGGACTGAGCCAGCGAACTGGAGACCTCCCTTGGTCGTACTGAGCGCGTGACTTTGACTAGCCGCGACCTGAGCGACCTGGGCGGCCTGACTCGGAGCCTGCCGGTCTAAGCCTGACTCGCCGATCTAGCAGAGCTGGGAACTGAGGGCGACCTGAGCGGACGGATTTCTGGAGTCCGCCTAGGTGACGGACCATGCCTACTGGCGAGCTGGGCGAACTGAGTACTTAAGCTCAGCGAAGGAAGGGCAAGATGCCTAGCTGGAAATGTTGCGGATTCTGGGGTTAACATAATCCCCGCACATTTTTGAGTATTGGAAAATTCCGAAAATGTTTCCTTAACCGCTGAGTCCGCAACTACCATTAATGCTATTTGTGCTATAAATACTGCCGGAAGCGCTGTCTTCTGTCAGAATTGTCTGCGCGACGGGTCGTTACTCACCACTTGCGGTCTCGACTTTCCAGTCCGGCATGGCGAGGCTAGGGTCTTTCTTTGGCAGCATGGCTGTTCCGATTGAGAAGCCGAAAGCGAGTTCTCGGCCTAAGAAATCGAGCCACCGAAAAGATGCGCCTGCTCGCCACCAGGGGGAGAGTTCAGGCCAGGCAAAGCAAGATCCAGTCCGCGATACTGTAGAGACTGCGAATGCTCCTCCAAGCCCTCTACGGGAGAAACCGAACCCGCCCTCCGTTTCTGACCAAAACCCTGCGAACTCCTCCAGTATGGAGGTGCATCGCTCTCCTTCTGGGACAATCATGTTGCGGATAGAAACGGAAAAAGAAGTTTCCTCGCCGAAAGTCCAGCAGCAAAGGATCGAGGAGAAGCTTCCTGCTAGTGAGACGATAGTGGAAAGGGGAGAGGAAGTTGCCGAGGAGCGAGATAAGGAGTCCGCTGAAAACGCGACCAATAGTTCCATCGAAAAGCAAGCTGTCCCTCCAAACTCAGTTCCAGAACCCAAGCCGGCTGTCATCGATTTAGAGAAGACTCCTGAGAAGAAGAAAAAGAGGAAAAGAGATGGTAATGCCGCCGAGCGGGTAGAGAAAAAGTTGAAAGTTCGAAAAGAGAAAAATATCTCCAAGCGGACTGGAGCTGCGAGCTTGCAGCATAGGCCGCGAGAAAAAGAAGTCCAAGATGATCTCGTCACCCCCGATCCTCTGCTCGCAGGAGGTGATCCCCCTTCCACGCTCAGCTTATCAACCACTGAGATACTCGACTCTATAGATAACGATCAGCTTGCGAGTATAAATCGCACTCTACTGGAGGTGCTGCAGCCTGATACCGCAACTGGAGGAGAAAATCTTGACGACCCTTCTTCTTTTTTTCCAGCTGAAGAGAGGAAGAAAAACGAGGATCAACTCGCAATAATGAAGGCGAAGGTTGAAGCGGCCTCGGAGAAGCTCGTGGTGGATAAGCGGACTGAGGATCTTCAGATTGCTGCCGAGCTGATGCGATCTGGTAAGTTGCAGCCGGCGACCAGGCGGTTTCAGAGCTCTTGGTTGTACAAATCCCCTCCACGAAAGTCGCGGCCAGTCAAGATCCTTACAGAAACCGAAGACATAGTTACTTCGAGCAGATCGCTGGCCGAGACTAGAGCGCTAGTCCGCCGTGAATGGAGGCGTCGCCTAGAGGCTTTTGATCCGGAGCGCGTGAGGCGACCTATCCTTGATAGTCGTCAGATCGCCGCGAAGATAACCAAAAGTGGATAAAAAACCTTTTCCCTTCTCTTTTTTCTTCTGGAGCTATTGCGGCCTGGATACTGAGGGGTCTTCACTTTCTTTGTTGCAGTTCAGAAGTCCACGCCCGATTCCGTCGAGGTTGGCGAGATCGTGCCTACGCCACCAAATGTGACGGAGGCCGCGGCGCGGACTGCTGATGAATTCGCACCGGAGGAGCTACCTGCTAAAGAAGATAGTGTACTGTTAGCGAAGAATAATGAGGAAGAGTTATGCGAGCTTCGAACTGCACTAAAGAAAAGCCAAGCGCGGGAAAAAATCCTGGAAAGTGAGGTCGCCAGCCTTTCAGCCGCACTGGAAGGTGCGAACAAGGAGAAAAATCGTCTGAGCGGAGATGTCCGCCATTATAGGAGCAAATATTTAGCTTTGGCGAGAGAGGGAAAGAAGCAAGTAAGCGAAGCCGTTGGGGTGAGATCGCAAGCGCCTCAGCCTGCTGTGGGGGAGGGATCAGCCCCTGCGGCAGGCGGGCAGCCCGCGGTGGTCGCAGATCCAACCCTGGCAGTTCAAATGATTCCATTTCCGCGGGTAGCCAAAGACATGGCTCATATGCACCGCACCTTCAATAACATGCACCACCTGGTTTCCCAACTCTACTGCGAGATCCTGCGAGGAAGTGACCTGGCTGCACATGTTGGAATGGAGGAGGAGGTGCGACCTGCACAGAGAGACCGCGGAAGGCGCTAAGGCCTAAACATTTGCTTTCTATTATTTTTTAAGCTGCTGTATAATATTGTTGTTGAAACTCTTCGTTGTGATGATTGTATCTGCGTTGTGATATTACTCTGCTTGTCGCATACTATTATTCTTTTTGGACAATCCTGTTGTGAAATGTAAGTTTTACGGACCGGTGTTTTATGCCCGCTTATCTTGTTCATCAGAAAATTGCGATCCCTGCGGGCATACCGTGAATTCGAAATTATTTGCAGGGAGAATAGGAAAGCGGCGAGCTGAACGGACTGGCTTTGAATCCGCAAAGCCTTTGAAAAATATCTGATATTGCAGGGAAAACAGGGAAGCGGCGAGCTGAGCGGACTGGCTTTGAATCCGCAAAGCCTTTGAAAAATATCTGATATTGCAGGGAAAACAGGGAAGCGGCGAGCTGAGCGGACTGGCTTTGAATCCGCAAAGCCTTTGAAAAATATCTGATATTGCAGGGAAAACAGGGAAGCGGCGAGCTGAGCGGACTGGCTTTGCGATCTGAGCGGATTGACGGCTGTCATGTCAAACGATTTTTATATAAATGGAGTCGTTATTCTTTGTTTGCGTAGAAAGCAGTGGGAGCTGAAGACTTGCGGTCTGAAAACATGGTATCCGCACGTACTGAAGCCGCAGCCGCCTTCCACGCTGCTGATCATAAAAAGAGTAGACTAACCGAAGCTGATCTGGAGGCGTTCTTGGGAGTCCATATGGCGGACTCGCCCGTGCTCGCGCGGCTCCCCGAGCACCACGAACGGCTGAATTTTTCAACCGCTACCCAGCTCGCAATTCCAATAGATCATTTTGACTGCGGTTTTAAATTTCCCCTGCTCTGGGAGGTCGCGGAGATCTTCGAGCATTATGGGGTGGTTCCGGGCCAGCTTGCCCCGAACAGTATGGTTGCGATCTGCAGTTTCATTGCTTACCTGCGGGCTGAGAGGATTGAATTTTCCTTGAAGGTTTTCAGGAAGATTTTCTCTGTTCGCTCTATTACACCGACGGGAGACCCTGAGTACAAAGGCATCATCTACTTCTACTGTAGGGGAATGAAAGTTGTGGGCTTGCCGAACAAGATTCACAACTGGACCTCTAGGTATCTCATCTTTGAAGGCGACCTGGGGTTCCTTCATACCAGTCCGCAGCTGCGCGCAGACGCTGACTTCAAGAGCGTGCGGCTGAACGATGCCGAGACCGCCATTGTCAAGTTCCTTGACGGAGCGAGGCTGGATGTTGACTATTATATCCCGCTGCTGCCTGGGCTATATACTGTTAGCCGCCAAGAGAGTAAGTCTTGCGACCTTCGTTTGTATCCGCAATAACTTGGGAATTTTAGCTAACTTTCTCTCTTGCAGCGACCTTGGCGGTGCCCGCAAATCTGCCTGTTGCGCCTGCCGGACAGACTCCTACGCAAGGGGAAAGGAGAAAAGAAATCGCAAAAAAGAGGAGGGAAGACGGAGACCCCGCCGCGGGTTATTCTTCTGATGGCAGCTTCGACATTGCGGGCTTCGGCGAGAAGCAGAAGGATCTGAGAGGCAACCCCATGATCCACTGGCATGAAAAGAAAAAATATGTCCGCCTATCAACGGCTCTTCCCTCTTGGAGGAGCCCGCGCCCGTCTCGCCATGCCCACGTCGCCCTATCCGCTTTGTACGGGAAGCAGAACCTCCGCGATCTGCAAGGTGTGGCCCCGGATGACCTCCCCCTTCTCGCTGCGCAGGCCAGTGCGAACGCTGCCGTCACCAATCATTTCTTAGGCAGGCTTACACGCGAGCTGCTTAGGGACAATGCGCGGCATAGGAAAGAAAGTGATTCGCTGAAAGAGAGGAATAAGCGGCTTGGTGCAAAAGTTAATCAATATAAAGAAGACAAGGCCGTAAGTGCTTAGTTAATCGCCATTAATCTTGCTTATCTTTCGCGGACTGATGTTTTGAAATCTTTTGCAGATCGCATATGAGGTAACCAACCCGGACTTTCAAAAGGCCATGTTTCCTTTTGTAAGAGAAAGCGTCGAGGTCGCGCTTGAGCGCGTTATCAGCGATGGGTACGCGAAGGCTGGGGTAGACTCTATTCCCTTCCTGAAGCTCTTCCCGGAGCTAAAGGATAAAGTTGCCGAGTTCAAGGAAGCTGACAAGGGAAAAGCGGTTGCCGAAGACGACGAGGAGGAGTCTGCTGACGAGGAAGTGGCCTCAAGCCAACAGCAAGGAGGTCAATCGGATCAGTCCGCTAACTCCAGCTCTGGTGAGAGTAGCTCGCGAACAGAACCCTCAGCCGCTTCTCACTCTGACGACAGCAGCAACAGTGACTCAGGCGGCTACTCGCCTATAGTGGATGTGGATGGGTCAAGCCCTGAGAAGCCCGCGGACAAGAAGCAGAGGATAGAATAGGGGGATATATATATTGTAATTTTTTGGTTTTCTTTAATGTAAGGGGGAGGGGCGGACTTTACGCGAGTCCGCCAGGACATGTAATTTTTGAATGAATATATATATAAAAAAGGATACTTTTGATATCTTCTGAGATTTTCTGCTTGTTGCTTGCTGATACTTTTAGAGGTCGCTCTTATATCTTTGCTAGCTGAAATTTCCCTGCCACAATCTTGTTATAATACGAACAGAATGTATTCCTTGGGAAAGAGACGAGTGATGCGGACTTGGATGAGTTCAGTTCTCAGTCCGCATTTCACAGAACTTTTGCCAGTTTTTGCGAGAACAAAGATAACGAAAAAACCATAATCTGCTAACCCAAACGTCATGAATAAGCGAATTGGATGGACTAGGATCACCATCCGCAAATATTCGCGCTTGAATTTCTTCCAAGCACATTGTGCGCATCGAACAAATTCTGCAGACTAGGCGAATTAGAAAACCAATGTCCGCACTGCCTCAGTCAGCAACATCAGAAATGACCTGTAATTGATAATAAGCGGGTAGAAGCGACCAGAGCAGCATTGCTTTCCTCACAAGATTACGAATTAGCGAATCAACCATGGAAAGGCGGATTGAGCGGATAAGGCAACTGGAGTCCGCACTTCATTAATGAACAAATATCAGAAATGACTTGTAATTCACAACCATGCGGGTAGGTGCGGCCGGAGCGACATTGCTTTCCTCACAAGGTTATGAATTACAGAATCAACCCAGGTGACGGCGGACTGAGCGGATAAGGCAACTGGAGTCCGCACTTCATTAATGAACAAATATCAGAAATGACTTGTAATTCACAACCATGCGGGTAGGTGCGGCCGGAGCGACATTGCTTTCCTCACAAGGTTATGAATTACAGAATCAACCCAGGTGACGGCGGACTGAGCGGATAAGGCAACTGGAGTCCGCACTTCATTAATGAACAAATATCAGAAATGACTTGTAATTCACAACCATGCGGGTAGGTGCGGCCGGAGCGACATTGCTTTCCTCACAAGGTTATGAATTACAGAATCAACCCAGGTGACGGCGGACTGAGCGGATAAGGCAACTGGAGTCCGCACTTCATCAATAATGACGACCCCTGTGAAGAAGAAAGCCGTAGTCTGGAGGCCCAGCGGATAGGTGCGGCCGGAGCGGCATTGCTTTCCTTACTGGACCTCGAGATCTGCAGACTCAATAACTCAATTTACTGCCCTCCTGCCTGGAGTACAGTCTAAGTCGATCTCTCGGGCAGGTACGGCCGGAGCGGCATTGCTTTCCTTTGAGATCGACAAGACTGTGGGTCTCCTGCAGGCACTGCTTGAGGGTACCAAGGAGTGTTCGAGAGTCACAACCCTAAGATGATCTGGGGGTAGGTGCGGCCGGAGCGGCATTGCTTTCCCCGTGTGATCATCTGGGTTGTAACAATATCCCTTGAGTGGCGTGGTAGAGCTGACCTCCACTCTGCTCCTCCATAATGCAGAAGTGGGGTTAGGTACTAGCCGGGATCCGAAATCCAGTATCCTACCGCACTAGAGTTGGTAGGCTCCCACTACACGGTGCGAAATCTCCCCGCAACACGTGGTCGTCGTGGTGTTATGCTGACACCAACGGTTCTAGGGGAGGTTTTTGCTGGACACGGCGATATCTTCTGGCATCAAGCAACTGCCGGGAGTTGCTCGAGGAGGTAAGAAAGAAGAGGCATTCGAGGAAGTGTTAGTATGAGTATTTAGGCGAGTATTAATTTTGAGAGATTCGTATAACCATAAAATGGAGAGTTCAGAGAGAATCGTTTAGAATTACCCTTGCTCCATATATTTAACTGCCAATGCTTGAAACACAAGGATACTTGATAAAAGTGTTGGCAAGGAATTTTTATTAATAGTGAACCTCTTAAAGAGTTTACACCGGAAGAAAGGAAAAGAAGTTCAGGAAAAGAACCGCTTTAGGTCATCTCCGCTCCATGTGTGTGGCATGTCTTCACCTTCAAACGTTTGTAACCGATAGGCCCCATTTTGAAGTGCTTCCTTGATAATGAATGGTCCTGCCCAGCTAGGATTGAGCTTCCCAACTGAGCTGGCTCTTGCAGCAGCATCGACCTTTTTAAGAACCAGATCTCCCACTTGAAAGTGTTTGATTCTTACGTTCTTATCGAAGTAACGGGCCATTCTTCTTTTTACTTCCTCCTGCCTGATAGCAGCCTTGTCTCTGACCTCTTCGATATGCTCCAAACTGAACCTCATCTCCTCGCTGTTCAACTCAAGCCAATCCTCCGTGCCCTGCCTGGCAAGCAGTACCCTAGGCGACAGAACTTCAAACTCAACAGGAATCAATGCCTCGGACCCGTGAGAAAGCTTGAACGGGGTTTCTCCTGTTGCAGATGAAGGTGTTGTTCTCAGGGTCCAGAGGACTGAGGGAAGTTGATCAGCCCAACTGCCCTTGAGATTTTGAACCTTTTTCTTAAGCAGGTTGAGGATTTGCTTGTTAGCTGCTTCTACTTGACCATTGCTTCTGGGATGATGCACCGATGCGAAGCGCAGCTCTGTTCCGATCTGTCTGCAAAAGTCTATCATTTCCGCATTATTGAACTGTGGTCCATTATCGGTGATTATTGCCATAGGGATTCCATGCCGGCAGACTATCTCTCCCCAAATAAAATTCTTCACGACCTGGGTTGTTGTCTTTGCCAATGCTTTAGCCTCAATCCACTTACTGAAGTAGTCGATCATAACTATAATAAAACGCCGCTGCCCACTTGCCATGGGAAAAGGGCCAATGAGATCCATTCCCCAAACTGCAAAGGGCCAAGGGGTTGTAATCGACCTGAGAGATTGAGCTGCTTGATGCTGAAGAGGGGCGAATTTCTGGCATTGAACACATTTTCTCGCATAGGCCTCAGAGTCCTTCTTCATTGTAGGCCAGAAGTAACCTTGCCGCAGGATCCTTCTTTCTAATGTTCTTGCTCCCGAATGGCTTCCGCATTCGCCAGAATGCACTTCTCGGAGAATGGTGGGAACCTCACTTTCTGAAACACATCTTGCCATTGTGGATAAGAAGGTTTTCCTGTAGAGAATGTCGGATATCAGGTAATAATGTGCTGCCTTCAACCTGAATTTCTTCTTATCTTTGACTGACTGATGTAGATTCCCGGTTGACAGGTAGAGAATGAGCGGGTCCATCCAAGAGGGACACTGATCGATTTGCATTATCCCTTCTTCCTCCACTGCTGGGCGGAAAAGTTCAGAAGTTGTCCCTCCTGACGAGAGCCCGTACTTTGCGAGAACGTCGGCCTCCTCATTCTCTGTTCTTGGAATGTGCTCAATAGTAAAACTTTTGAATCTGCCAACCTCAACCTTTACCAGCATAAGGTACCTTTTCAATACTGGCTCCCTGGTCTCGAAGTTGCCGAGAACTTGCGAAGCCATTACCAGTGAATCAGTCTTGATATGGATGTGATCAATTCCAAGCTCTCGCGCAAGCCTCAAGCCGGCTAATAAAGCTTCATATTCCGCATGATTGTTAGTCACTGGAAAATAGAACTTGATGGCCTGCTCAAGTTTGACACCATTCGGGTTTATCAGAACTACTCCTGCACCCGAGGAGTTTCTACCAGAAGCTCCATCCACATAAATGGTCCAAGATAAAGGGGACCCTGCTGCTTGGTCCGAGCTGGATTCTGTCGTATCAATCATGAAATCTGCAAGCACCTGTGCCCTGATAGCTGTTCTGGGCACATAGGAAATTTCAAACTCACTCAGCTCGATTGCCCATTTAGCTAGCCTGCCTGAATGCTCTGGTTTTTCTAACACATTCTTCAAAGGTTGATCAGTAACTACCTGAATTGAATGAGCCTGGAAATACGGACGGAGTCTGCGGGCAGACATAACCAATGCTAAAGCTAGCTTCTCTAGGATGGGATACCTTGCCTCTGCATCCTTCAAGATGTGACTGACATAGTAAACAGGGAACTGCCTCCTGCTTTCTTCGCGAATCAGAACTGAACTAACTGCCTCGGGACCAACCCCTAGGTATAGGAATAACGCCTCCCCTGCTCGAGGGCTTTGGAGTAAAGGAGTCGAGGTTAGTTGCTTTTTTAATTGCTCAAAAGCCAAGGAGCACTCTTCTGTCCATCGAAACTTGGATGCTCCCCGAAGAGTCTTAAAGAATGGTGCACTTTTATCTCCAACTCGAGAGATGAACCTCCCGAGTCCTGCCAACCTCCCCCCTAACTGCTGAACCTCTTTGGGTGAACGGGGAGGGGTCATACCAAGGATGGCTTTAACCTTATCAGGATTGGGGGCAAGACCCTCGGGAGTAAGGAGATGGCCAAGAAATTTCCCTTTACTTGCCCCAAAGATGCATTTTAACGGGTTAAGCTTTATTTTGCGCCTTCGTAGAGTAGAAAAGGTCTCTACAAGATCTACCAGGTGCTGCGGAAGAGACCTACTCTTAATCAGAAGGTCATCCACATACACCTCGAGGTTTCTACCTTTTTGTTCTTTAAACACTTGGTCCATCATGCGTTGATAGGTTGCGCCAGCATTTTTAAGCCCAAAGGGCATCACAAGATAACAATAGCAACCGTCATTAGTGATGAACGATGTGCAAGGGATATCAGGTTTATGCATTCTTATTTGGTGATAACCAGAGAATGCGTCTAAAAAACTCATAAACGGATACCCTACCGCAGAATCAACTAATAAATCTATTCGAGGCAAGGGGTAGAAATCTTTCGGGCATGCTTTATTCAAACGGGTGAAATCTACACACATACGCCACTTTCCCCCAGGTTTCTTAACCATTACAACATTCGAGACCCACTCGGGATACTGAATCTCTTGAATGAAGCGCGCTTTGAGGAGTTTAGCAACCTCCTCTCTGATGGGCTCTGCTAGCTTGACAGCTACATCCCTTTTTTTCTGCTGGACGGGCTTGGCGGCTGGATCGACATTGAGATGATGGCAAGCCACGTCGGGATCCACCCCTGGCATGTCCTCCGCTGACCAAGCGAAGACATCCAGATTCCCCAATAGGCAAGATATCAACTCCGCCTTTTGATCTTCTGGCAATTCGGAGTTGATGGAGAGCTTTCTTCCTTCTCCCTCTGCGATCGGGATTTCTTGCGTCACCTGGGCAGGTTCCAGGTGAGCGCCTTCTCTATTCTCAGCATCTTCTGAAGGAGTGGCTTCCGCTGCTGCTGGAAAAGCTGGGGGGGAAACCTCAGTCATGTTGACTGTTCGGAGGTAACACTCTCGAGCCTGCCTTGGGTCGCTCCTGACCCTACACTGGCGGCCATCCTTGCAGAACTTGAGGGCTAGATGGTATGTTGAAATGATGGCGCGATATTTGTTTAGCAACGGTCTTCCAAAGATGGCATGATAGCTGCTCGGAGCATCTACCACTATGAACTGGATTTCTTTGGTCACCCCTCCGAGCGTCACCGTGAGTGTGACACTCCCTTCAACTTCCTTCCTTTCTCCTGAGAAGCCATAGAGTGGCCCCTCGGTGGAAAGCAAAGTCTTTCCAGTCCTCAGGGCTTCGAAAGTGGACTTAAAGAGGAGATTCACGGAGCTGCCGGTGTCGATGAGAATTCTATCGACCGTGAAGTTTCCGATGGCTGCCTGGACCACGATGGCATCATCGAAGGGGTTGGCGGTGGCAGGAAGGTCCGCAGAGCCAAAGGTGACGACTTCAGAAGGTGGGGCAGAAGAAGTAGAAGCAACCTCAGTTCGCGAAAGCCTTGACAAAGAGGACTTCCGGGTAGATTCGGCCCCTGCTCCGCCATGGATGAAAAAGAGTCTTCCCAAGGCCCCCTCGTCCACAACATCAATACACTCATTTTGGATGTCAATGAGCCCCAGATGGCCCTCATCCCTTATCTCTATGCACTCCTGGTGAACTTCAGCCACCTCCTTGCCCTTGGAGGTGGAAGGCCTTGAAGAATCATTCTTCCTGCCCAGGTCCTCGAGCTTACCCTCGGCGAGCAACCTCTCAACTAGCTTCTGAAGAGCCTTGCAGTCTTTAGTCAGATGACCTTTCTCCTTGTGAAAATTACAGAACTGAGAGTTGTCTCTGGGCTTCCAATCTCTCTGAGGCCCTTGCCTCTTTTCTTCAACTTTCTTCTGGATTATTTGGGCAACCTCTTCAAAGTCGATGCCTAGATCTGCAAGCTCTTCCATAGGGCTGCTCCCGTGAGGATTTGAAGCTGGCTGGGTTCTCTGAAGAATGGGGAGCGCTTGAAGAGGAACGGTGGGAGCGGCGGCCAACGGCAGTCTCTGATCATGAAACTGTTGATGGCTAAGGAAAGGTTTCTTATGGCGGAGGTTGCGCCCCCTCTGAGGTGGAGGGTGGAAATCAGGCCGGGGAGGCTTACTGTGGTACTGATTGTTGGAAGAAGAGTGAGGGACATCCCTTCCTCCAGCTTTAGCTGTCAGGGATGAGATATAGGTAGGATTGGCATTTTCCCCCTCAATAAAGCGATTGGCTATCGCGATGAGCTCCTGGTAGGTTGACGGTGCTTTTGTTGTCACTTTAAATTTCAACGGGCCCTCCCGGAGGCCGTGAATCAGGGCAACTTTATAATAATCGGGGTTCACATTCCTTACCCCTTGAATTTCTTTCTGGAACCGATCAACGAATCTTGCCACCGATTCATTGTCTCTTTGCCTAATATCAAAAAGGGCTGCCGGCCCATCCTTTCTCTTCTTAGAGGTTGCGAACCTCAGGAGCAACTCGCTACGAAGCTCAGCGAAGGAGGAAATGGTGCCTGGAGGCAACTCATAAAACCATTCTCTTGCTTGTCCATCAAGAGTGGTCACCAGAAGTTTACATTTCAGGGCGTCGGAGAGGCTTCTCAATGCTACTGCCCCTTCGAATGCCTGCAGGTGGGAGATTGGATCAGTCTCCCCTGAATAAAAAGGGAGACGAGGCTCTCTGAAATTGCTCGGCGCTGACTCCCATCGGATTCGATCGATGAAGGGAGAGGGAGTTTCAGAATCAGTAGAAGTGCGGACTGGAGGATGAAACTCTGCGAGTTCTGCGGACTGCCGATCGACAAAGTCTAGTCGGCGAGCAGGGGTCCCTCGGGCTGCCTCCCTGAAGAAATCCATCAGGGGGGCGAACTGAGCCGCCTGAGGTCGCGGGGGAGCTGCGGACTGAGCTTGGTGGAGAGGCGGAGGCGCAGTCGCAGGCGACTGCTGAAGAGGGGGGCGACGAGCCGGGGTCCGGCGGACTGGAGTCTGGCGGACAGGTGTCTCAGCAACTTCTTCAGCAACCTGGGGAGCAAGTCGCTGAGTCAATGCTAACAAAGCTTGGCTAATTGTATCGAGCCGCTGGTCAGTCTCTCTTCGAGATACTTCGGCTTCCCAGCGGGACTGCTCCAACGCCTCCCACAACGAATCATCGGGGGAGCTGGAGCGGTCGGAGCGGCGACCTCGGCGGTCTGACATTTCTATCCGCGGTTTCAAAAAACTGCTCGAATCTGAAGGCCGCGTGTTAACTGTTGATGCTCGAAAAGCGACGGACTCGGGCACCACCAGCTAACCGTTCGAGCACTTGGGGAAGAGAAAGGAAAAACAAACTGCGAGCAGCAATCTACTTGGCGGACTAGAAAAGGAAACGGAAAAGCAACAGAGCCGTAGAACACGGCAACACCAGACTTCGCCCGTCGCGGCCTAAATGCCACTCCTGCGACGGGCTTGCTTTTTATTACCAAGATGCGGTTACAAGAAAAGAAAAAGAAAGCAATGGGGAAAGCAAGCCGGAGGTCGCAAAGCCAGAGATTCGAGTCCGCAGCCTTTAACAAGTGGGCTCCTGGGCTCGAGTCAGCGTGCTTTGAGTGCACCACTTCCCCCTATTTATAGGCTGGGGGCCTGCCCAAGCGGGCAGGGCTAAAATAACCGGCTGCCCGGGGTACAAAAGAGCCGGGCAGTGGTGATGGGAAACAAGAAAGAGAAGGAACAAGCAGTTCGCGCGGGACAGGCGGACTGAGCCAGCGAACTGGAGACCTCCCTTGGTCGTACTGAGCGCGTGACTTTGACTAGCCGCGACCTGAGCGACCTGGGCGGCCTGACTCGGAGCCTGCCGGTCTAAGCCTGACTCGCCGATCTAGCAGAGCTGGGAACTGAGGGCGACCTGAGCGGACGGATTTCTGGAGTCCGCCTAGGTGACGGACCATGCCTACTGGCGAGCTGGGCGAACTGAGTACTTAAGCTCAGCGAAGGAAGGGCAAGATGCCTAGCTGGAAATGTTGCGGATTCTGGGGTTAACAACTTTGTTGTCCCATTCCTTAGTAAGGGATCTCAGAAATTTGTCATTCTGTTCTCCATTAGTGAATACCCGACCATAGTTTCTTAGGCCGTTGAGAATCTTGAAGAAACTTTCAAATGTATTAGCAATATAGTCCTTGGGACCTTGTCTGAATGCTTTATACTTCTGATTTAGGAGGGATCTTCTGTCATCCCTTACCTCTTCGGTACATTCCATTAGGACGATAAGAGACTGCTACATTTCTTTAGCAGATTGGCAGTGAATTATATTCTGCAATATAGAATCATCAACTTCACTTGCGTTATATTCTTGGCTTTCTTGTCTAATGAGAAAAGTGCAATCTAATCATTGTCAAGATCCATAAGCTTCTTTGGAACTTGCTTTGTTGGGTCAATGGTGGAGGCTGTCATAAGAACATAGGTTCCTTCTTCCACAATTGTAAAAATCCTTGGATCTACAGCTTCCATGAAGAATTTTATCCTTTATTTCCACATAGCAAAGTTATTCTTTATGCACAAGGGAAGCTTAGCAAAATCCACGGCTCTGTCCATGCTTGTATCCTCTAAAGACAACTAAGAGCAGATCTGTTCAAGGTGTTAACCCTTTTGATGATCAACCTCTCTCTAATACAAATTGATGTATTTAGTTGTCTACCTAAATAACCTAGAGGGGGGTGAATAGGTGAGGTCTGTGTCTTTTAGCGGAATAAAAACATATAATAGCGGAGTGCAAAAAATAAACAAACAGGCCACAAAGAACACAAGATTTATAGTGGTTCCCCAACCTTGGGTACGTCCACTCTCCACCTCACCGATCTAGCAACATGCTAGAATCGGCTACTTCACTATTATCGCGGATTGAAAACAAATCCAACATCTCGGAACAATGCCCCTACAACTCGATCCTCAAAACAGGATCTACACTCAGAAGAAAAACTTCCTACAAAACACGGATACAAAATCTCTTACAAGAGTTGAAATAGATTTTACAACAAAAATAAAATAAACTTCACTTCAGATCTGAGAACTTCAGATTTCTTCCTTCTTGAAAGTTGAAACTCTATCATAAATAGATCGAGGAAGACTGTGCCGAAATCTATGGATCTGGAAAGCTTAAGATCAACATGATTAAGAAAGAGATCTATAGAAGTTGAACGCCTTGATCTGTTGATGCTTTCTTGTTCTTAATCACTCGTATCGGAGAAGAGAAGCGGCAATAATGATGATGAAGTGCAGCGACTTTCCTGATTTAGAATGAATTGTACGATTCAGAATTCTTGATTTCGTGTGTTAGGGTTAGTCGAATTTGATAAGACCTTTTGGAGGACTTGCCTAACGGTCATAATCATAAATGACTGCACACGTGGAATAATAAGAATCGACGTTAAATTTGAAATCATTTCCATCTGGACTTAGAGAAAATTTTGAAAAAGCATTTGCATTTCTCGAGTCAAGAAAATATTACTCGAGAACAATAGCTGGTTCTCGAGAAGAGTTTATATGGTTCTCGAGAACAAGACCTTAAGGAAAATACGAGAAATGATTTTTGGATTCTTAAGAAAAGACTTCTATTACTAGAGAACTAGAAAAAGACTTCTCGAGAACTAACTTTACTTCTCGAGAACTAGATAAAGAATTCTCGAGAACTAACTTGACTTCTCGAGAACAAGTAGACTTCTCGAAACTTAGATTCTTCTTACTCGAGTACTGGTATTCTGCTTTATTGAGACAAGGCTTGTCCTTCTCAAGTAATGGCTTAGGTTACTCGAGTATAATACTTAGAAAATTTTTGAAATGATTTTTGAGCAAACTCGAGAAGGAGGTAAGTAGTACTAGAGTACTCCATGGCTTTCTCAAGTATTAGAGAAAGCCTTCTCGAGAATAAATTCTGCTACTCGAAAACTATACTAAACAGACTCGAGAAATCATTTCAACACTACTCGAGTACAAGATGTCCTTCTAGAGTAATGGACTTAGAAAATTTTTTGACTTTCTGAAAAATGGTTTCTTCAAGGTAAACAATAACTATTCTTTCTTCCATTACTTTAGTACTTGAAAATGAAGTGTGTTCCAAAAAAGAGGCTACAAATGAGTCAACACCATGGATCACACAATGAGGGATTACATTTTATGGTCCTGTGGTTGGTGACTCATTTTAGACTGGCATTGGTCTACACTTGGCAATTATTAGCTGCAAGCACTCAACTTAAAAGGAGCATCGAATACAAACTTAATTCATCTTAGTTCAAGGATGACTTCATACAAATCTAGGTTATTATGGATACAATACCAAACAAAAGTGCTGGAAGAATTCAACATAGATGATAGATTTCCTGAGGAGCGCCTCTTAGCTATTAATAAGAGAAAGGCTTCTCCCACCCCTTGGTTCGTAGATTATGCCAACTATCTAGTTGTGCGGGTCCTTTTGATAGATTTTTCGACCCAAGAAAAGAAGAAATTCTTTTCTGATTTGAAGTACTACATTTGGGAGGACCCTTTTCTCTTTCACGTTGTACAACCCCGTGTTCGCCGAAGGGGCTCGGGAAACCAGGAGAGTCAGCCCCGGCCCTCCTCTCCTAGGCGGATCGGCCTCCAAGGGTCGCACAGGTGGGTCAGCCCCGACCCGCCTCTCCTAGGCGGGTCGGCCTCAAAGGGTTGCCAGGGAGGGTCAGCCTCGGCCTGCGTCTTCTAGGCGGGCCGCCCCCGCCTCATGCCTCCCAGGCGGGCCGCCTCCAACTCGCGTCCCCTATGCGAGCCATCCCAAACCCTCGCCTCCCGCCGGGCAAAGGCATTGGAGGGCTACTGGCCCGGTCCCCAATTGGGAAAACTCCTTGCCATTTTGCCCCTGTAGGTCTTCCCTAAGCTAGCTAGAACAGCGGAGTTCGGCTGTTGGCAGGCCAGCCCAAGGGCCTTTCAGTATTTTCGGTCCAGCAGTGGTTGGTTATTTGCAGATTGTATTTGAAAATCTATAAATAGGACCCAAGGGGGACCTCAAGAGACATGCTTACTTATCTCTCAGTCTTCTAGCGCTTTCTGAGGTACCTTAGCCCGGTATTTGGCTAAGGAGGGGAAGCGCTCAGTGATATTTCGGGTTTGTGGTGGGACCTCTGCGTCGGGCCCTTGGTCTAGTCCTTTGCTCTTTCTTTCCTTGGTTTTTTTTCTTGTAGGAGCGAAGTAGGTGCGCGACCACCCCTTCCCCAAGTATCCCCACTCTTTGCAAGCTTTGAAAAAGGCTTGGAAAGAAACATCCAACACCACGTGTTCGGCAAACGTCCGGCTGAGCTGGAAGGAATCTTTTCGGTGTGGGCCCACATTCACGCTATAAATAAGCTGTCGGGGCTCGAGGATGACTCCTCTTCTTTTCCCCCTTCGACGATCTATAATCGGAATATGCCTATGTCTGAGGAGATTCGGGCTCGCATGGCGGCTGCCAGGGAGGGTGCCCGGGATTCGGCTCTCGAAGCTTCCCCATGGCTGGTGCGCGGGTCCCCTGGCCCCCTTTTCAAGCCAAAGAAAGCAAAGGTCCTCCGGCGGTCTAGGGTGCCCGTTGACCCCTCCTCCAGCATGGCTGGCGGTGTCGAGGTCATCCCGGAGGTATATGCATTTCTAATGTTTGATCCACGACCCTGCTTCCTTATTTTTCCTTTCTCTTTGGTAGGAGATGCCTCGGGGAGATAGGTCAAATAAGAGAGAACCTGGGAGCTCCGCCCTGGTGGCGATCGATCGGGCCACTAGTCCTTTGCCAAAAATACCTATTCCCCCTGCGGCGCCTCTGTCGCCAAGGCCCCACCGTCTGGGGAAACCCTTCGTTACTCTTGGAGGGGAACCCTTCCAGGGTCGGCCGGGCACCTCTATGCCTACTGATGGTGCGGGCGTCGTACCGACACCAGGTAAATCCTCTAGCTTTGGCCCGCTTTCCGTCATCGCTCCTTCTGACCTTATCTCTATAGGCTATAATGCGATCTCTTCTTCTGAAGCCGAGATGAGCGGAGGGTACTTGCCTCCCCCTGATGCGGATAGCATCTCGGAATACCTAGGAGACCAACTTGATGCCGAGAAGATGAAGAAGCAAGTAAAACGACTGTTCCAAAAGCACACACTACTGCTATGGGAGGTCTTCGACAGAGTTGAGAAGGATAAGGCCGAGACGGAGGAACGACTCGCATATTTTGAAGGAGCGAGATTTCTAAAAGACGAGGATGAGGAGACCTCTCCGGGCATACATATTTAGCGAGCCGAGGGGCGGCTCAGGCGTGCCTCGGAGCAGATTGATCGGACCCATAGGGAGCTGTCGGCGGTCCGCGAGTATAACTACCCTTACGTACAGCCTCGAACCAGCACAGGAAGGGGGGCAGGTGGAAGTGGATCCTGCATTTAGTTTTTCCCCTCCCCTTGCAGGTTGTGATCCGGTGGGTCTGAATTGCCTCCGCACGCCGCGGTCGAAACACTCAGAGTGCTAACTTCTTTGCTTCGGACAGTGAACATTTGTAATAATTCAGGACCACTCTCGCACGTCATGGGCGAGTATTTGATGCAATTTTCTTTTGGCTGTGTAGACGTTTCGATCTTCGCAGGAGGTGCGGGCGAGACGGTCTGGCTCGGCCGGCTTTCCTTCGGGCGGGTTCGGCCTTGCTAGATCGCCTCGCCTAGCAATTATTATTTAGTATTGGAGAAGGCGAGCTTGCCACTCGCGGGTCGCGCGATAGGTGACTCACATGTGGGTTAGAGTCGGCCCGTATGGTGGCCGAACTTCAATTATGCGGGCGCGAGTGCGGGCTTTTCACGGCCGACTAATGAGTGGGCGAGGTCCTGGATTGGGTTCGGAAGTCGAAAAGCCAAGCATATATTGTTATTCGTACTCTTCCCGCTAAAAGGACCATTTTCCCGCCCTTTCTCATTCTATAAATAGGCCCTGCCGAACCTCCCTCACCTACCACATTTAAGACTTCCTCCTTCCCCTAGCTTTTGCGAGAAATCCCCTGTCCCGCTCGATAAGACATCTGCAGGATGGGAGGTGGCAGTGGCAAGGCGGAGGGGAGGAGCAAGTGTGCTTGGACTTTCTCCGAGCATGATTTCCCCCTCGTCGTCCTTACAGAGAGAGAGTTTGTAGATACAATCAGCCACTTTGCCCCGCCTACTTTCGAGGCGAGGCGGCCCAGGAAGGAGGAATGGATAAATGAACTCTTCGCTGACGAGCTCGCGTTCCCCACGACCCACTTCGAGGCGGGTCTCCGGCTACCCTTATGGTCGGAAGTCCGCAAGATCTTCAAGTACTATTAGGTGTTCCCCGGGCAGATAACCCCGAACTCCGTTGTAGTGATCGTCGGGTTTGCCTGCTTCCTGCGAGAGAAGAAGGTCGAGTTCAGCCTCGCGGTATTCCGCAAGCCTTTCTCTTTTCGGGAGAATAAAGAAGGAACCTCCTACTTCGCCAGCAGACACGTGAAGGTGCGGGAGACCGTCAACAAGATCCATAACTGGCTCAAGAAGTTCATTTTCATTAAGGGGGACTTCGGCAACGTCCCCTTCTCGCACGTCCAACTTAGCGAGGCGAGCTACCGCCCACCGGCCCTGGGGGGCCATAAAACGGGTTTATTCGGGTTCTTTGCTGGGAAGCACTTCGAGGTGGCCTACCTCCGCCAAAACCTGGACGACCTCATCCCCATCCTGCCCGGTGAGGGTAAGTGATTCACCCCTCTACTCATTTTTAGTTCTGTCGAATATTTTCAAAGTTTCATGCTTTTACAGGCGAGCGCGACATCACTTTCCACCCGTCTTATGAGAGCGCGCGACTCACTGCCGGAGTGCTCTCCCGAGCCGAAGCAGATTCTGCCTCCCATTCCGAGCTCTCAACACCGACTCCCATGAAGCGGTCCAGCCGCGAGCGGCCTCAGGACCCACCACCGCCCAAGAAATTGAAGAAGGCAGGTGGCTCACCTCCCCCGGCTCGCGACAAGGGTAAGGACCCCGCGAGCCAGCCGTCCGCCATTCCCGCCCCCGCGGCCTCTCTGGCTGCCAGATCTTCTCGCATAGAGGCGGGCATGTCGCAGCCACCAGAGGAGGTTCTGCCTGCCGGGAAGGAAATTCCCCCGGGGCACCGTAACTTTGGTTACGGGGAGGGACCCGCGGACGAGTCCGGAGTCCCTCTGCTTCAGTGGGACAAAGAGACCAACCGGGTCTAAATCTCCTCGTTGCTGCCGAGATGGTTTGAGGACGACTCCAGCAGCAGGGATGCTTATAATCTCGCATTCGGCATCTACGAGCGAGAGGATGCTGCCATTTACGACGAGGAGGCGACGCGGGTGCTGATCTATGAAAGCGCTCGGGCCCAGTTTCGCAGCCTTGAGCTGGCCCATTTGGTCGGCCGGCGGTGCCTTCGACTGGACAAGAGTACCCCGTCCCTCTACAAGTTGGTCGATGAGAAGGAGGCGGCTCACCAACTCACTCAGGAGGAGGCGGGTGAACTGTGGAAGCGGGCCGAAGCGGCTGAGGTCGCTCTCGCTTGGTACCTAGGTGGAGCAGTAGGTTTCTCGACTCGTCTCAACCTTTCCTCCCTCCCGCATAACTTAACTCGATTGTTCTCCTTTTCACAGGATGCGGCGACTACCAGCCGGCTGGGCACTGAGGTCGCCACCCTACAACAGGAGAAGTGTAACACCCCCATCCGACGTATGGAATATAACACAAGGTCCAGCTGGAACCCAATGCCATATACCATGGACAGTCAGAGGTGTTACAGAATAATACCATGATCTCAACTACTCGTCCTAACACAGAGAATTCTAGCGGAAGCTTTTAAACAGTTAATAGAACCGAAAATTTGAACAAGCATGGCATTAATGTCAACTAACCAAAATAGGAATGAAATAAAACGAATACATAGAAGAGTACATAGCCTTATGGCCTTACAAAGTTTCTCTTAACAAGGTAATGTCTTACAAACATCGGCTCGCAGGCCGGCCATACATGACAGAAAGTAAAAATAGCAGTTCACTTCGGCCTTTGAGGGCCTGCACAACAGCTTAGGCTTCAACCCGCTACTTGGCGCTTGGTTCCACAGCACCTGTAAGCAATTATTCCACCGCATGGTTGCAAACAGAGCAACGGTCAGCAAAAGCTGACCAAATTATAATGACCCCGTCCCCTTAATAGGGATGGCGGTGCTCCTTCCCTGCATATCGTTAGCCCAGCTAAATAATAAAGTGCAAATAAAGACTTTCGCCACAAGTGTAGGCTCGCTCGACCAAACACCCCGTGCACTCAGGGAACATTCACGGTGAATCCAGTAAATTCCATGGCTTCACCACCATCCTTAGTATGGCAAGCAATGTGAGCATTTTTGAGCCCTTCCGACCGTAGTCCAAGGCTCCTGACTATGCCAACGACCAGTTCCACTTTAGGGCCTCTAGCACCGAACCACATAGCCCAGGTCCGTATCCACCTGCCCGTTGCTCACGCCGCCTAGTCACTTTAAGACGTACGCGCGGGCCAAGCTTCACCAGAATCCTAAATCATTTCCAATCAATACATAACCCAGTTATGTTCAAGGCTGACTCCCCGGCCGCCAAGTTAGTGGAATTACGTTTCCGCCCAGTTTTCCGGGTGCGCCTTGGAGTTAATCTCCAAGGATCCCTATCGCAATCTACCGCGTAGAAACCCGAAAATAACGCACGGAGTCTTCTCCAGCTATTCATGCAATGCAATATAACCGATCCAGACAAACACGTCTGGGTAGGCTTTACACACAATGCCTATGCCCGTACTTCGATTCCGGACTATAACAAGGGGGACATCACATATCTACCCCAAGGAACACCGCGCACTCACCGCATACTCGCGGGAGCGGGTTTTCCCATGCAACGGAAGAAAAGCTTCAAGTGCTCAAGTTGAAAATCGGTACCCTTAAAGTCCTCTTCGGCACCATGAAAAACTAGTCGGATAGAAAGCTTTGCAAAGGAATTCTTTTCATGGATCCGGTCTCAGTTCTCAAATTGGTGCTATGATGCTCCGCCGGTGGCCGGATTCCTCCCTTCCTTCTTCTTTGATCTCTTATCTCTCTAACTTCTTAGAAAGAGGGAGTTAAAGATAGAATGAGGAATAAAACCTCTTATCCCAGATTAAACAGCAGCAGGAACTGATCTGGTCCGTTAGATCTTATTTAAAAAAACGAATGGCTCAGATTAGCCTGAAAACATTAATCCTTGGCCGAAAACGGCATTCCACACGGCCGTGTTCCAGGCCGTGTGCCTTGAACCAGCCACCCAAATCGAGCACAGAAAAGGACATGGGTTGGGACACTCCCATGTCCCAACCTGACACGCCTGTGTCGGGTCCTCGACACTCCCATGTCTAGGGGCCGTGTAACTAATAACCGCCATGCCAACCATCTCGTCGTTTGGTGGACACGGGTGACGACATGCCCATGTCGGATTTGACACGCCCGTGTCAACCAGTACACGGCCGTGATCGATAGTCGATACAAAACTCAGAAAATTCCAGAGAAGTACACGGCCATGTGATACGCCCATGTCCAATGCCGTGTGCACTGACACGCCCTGGGACACGCCCGTGTCCTAGGCCGTGTCCTTCACTGGATGACCTTAGCATGACACGGTCGTGTGACACGCCCGTGTCACATGCCGTGTTCACCCTACCAAGGTCAAAACTTGGTACACACGCCGCCCGATTCAACACTAAATTTCGGGGTGTTACAAGAAGAAGGTGCTTTAGAAGAGACTGGACGCGTTGGAGACTGTAGCGATAACCCCGCCGCCATCTACAAGTGGCTACTAGCTCGCTCATTACAGCGATCACGAGATCGAAGTGATGATGCAGAAGAATGAGGCCAACGTGACGAAGTACACTTTCCAGACACTGTAGAGGGCCAACCTTATCAAGGACGACAGTGCCAAGCTTCTAGCGAGCGAGGTGGTATCGGAGCTGTTCCTTCTGGTACCAGAGCCGGGAAACGGGCCCTACCACCCTATATAAGGGCCCGCCGCACAGGGCTCGTCTCGTCGGGAGCTTGCATTCCTCCCACTTTTGCCGCGATAGTGACGCGGGCCAGAGCCCAGTTCTTGTAATAGTTTATCTCTTTTGACTTCGCTAATGTACAAAACTCTTTTTTAATTTGAAACGTGAATATAGTTATTTCTTGCATTCGCCCCTTTTTTCTTACACTTGTTATAATTTATTTTATCCTTGAATGTTTTCTTGGACGTTGTGGCGGTGAGCGAGCGAGTAAGATCGTCCGCTCTTTTTAGACTCTGAACTTAGGCTTAGGAGCGAGGGGTAAGTTGGATAGTTACGATGCGAGGGAGCGACTCGCCTACTCCATCCGGGCTCGCTACCCATTCGTATCATTGGGTGGGCGAGGAAACCTGGGCGTGCGTTCGGACGTTGTGCGGGCCGGATTTCTGGGGCCTTAGCGCGGCCGGGGTGTCGTTGCCTGGACCCCTTTGCTGGGGCCCGCCGATCTCTAGGCCGGGGCTGGCTTTCTTGGCTCGCCATCATAGCGAGATCCACTCGTCAACCTGCCGATCCATTCGTGGCGAGGGAGGCTATCTCCTTCCCTTATACGCTGCTACTGCCGAGGTTCCCCTCCCACGTCGGTTAGTGGGGGTCTGAGCGGGGCTCCCGGGGTCTTCCCAGGGTTTGGTATGGACTCTTCCGAGTGACAGCAAGCCCTGCCAGCTTGATGGGAGCCTGACAGCGGGATCTGCTTGGGGTCTGAGACATACTCTTCCGAGTGACATCCAGCCCTATCAGCTTGATGGGAGCCTGGCAGCGGGATCTACTCAGGGTCTCAAGCAGACTCCTCTGAGTTACATCCAGCCCTGCCAGCTTAATGGGAGCCTTGCAGCGGGATCTGCTCGGGGTCAAAAGCAGACTCCTCCGAGTGATATCTAGCCCTACCGGCTTGATGGGAGCCTGGCAGCGGGATCATCTCGAGGTCTAAGGCAGACTCCTCCGAGTGACATCCTGCCCTGCCTTCTTGATGGGAGCCTGACAACGGGATCTTCTCATGGTCTAAGGCAGACTCCTCCGAGTGACATCCAGCCCTGCCAGCTTGATGGGAGCCTGGCAGGAGGATCTGCTCGGGGTCTAAGGCAGACTCCTCCTAGTGACATCAAGCCCTGTCAGCATGATGGGAGCCTGGAAGCAGGATCTGATCGGGGTCTAAGGCAGACTCCTCCGAGTGACATCCAGCCCTGCCAGCTTGTTGGGAGCCTGGCAGCGGGATCTGCTCGGGGTCTAAGACAGACTCCTCCGAGTGACATCCAGCCCTGCTAGCTTGATCGGAGCCTTGCAACGGGATCTACTCGGTGTCTAAAGAAGACTCCTCCGAGTGACATCCAGCCCTACAATCTTGATGGGAACCTAGCAGCGGAATCTGCTCGGGGTCTAAGACAGACTCCTCCGAGTGACATCCAACACATCGAGCTTGATGGGATCCTGTAAGGGGGATCTTCTCGGGGTCTAAGGCAGACTCCTCCGAGTGACATCCATCCCTGCTAGCTCGATGGGAGCCTGGCTGTGGGATCTTCTCAGGGACTAAGGCAGACTCCTCCGAGTGACATCCAACCCTGCCAGCTTGATTGGAGCCTGACAGCGGGATCTTCTCGGGGTCTAAAGCAGACTCCTCCGAGTGACATCCAGCCCTGCCAGCTTGATGGGAGCCTGGCATCGGGATCTGCTCGGGGTCTAAGGCAGACTCCTCCTAGTGACATCCAGCCCTGCCAACTTGATGGGAGCCTGGCAACAGGATCTGCTCGGGGTCTGATTACTACTTTTAGTCATCGGTTTTTGTGGGTAGTTTAGTATGCAAAATGCTTAAGTTTATTTATATTTTATGCTTGTTATGTTTTTATTTCATGTTTTAATGTCTTTTTTATAATATATTAATTCCTAGTTTTTTTATAGTTTTATTTGCTTGTCATGTTGCAATTTTATTTTGTTATGTTTTGATATAAAAATCTATAGTTTTAGTACATGTTTTATATTTACTTATGTTTTGTTATATAATTAATTAATTAATAGTATGATACGTTATTGTAATGTTTAGTTTTATTTGTATTAACAAATGTTTTATTTTGTTTGTAGGTTCAATGCAAGTGTAGCCCACTATGAAGCTACTCGAGCCCCCCATTTAGTCCAACCCTAGCACATGTTCAAGCCCATCTCCAAGTCCAGCCCAACATGAAGCCAACCCGAGCCCTCAAGTCAAGCAGCCCATGGAGTAGACCTTTACATAGCCTACCGAAGCCCTCATCAAAACCCACAAAAAATATCCCATTTAACCAAGGGTGGTCGGCCACCTCATGCCCTCCCCCTCTCTCTCTCCTCCTCTTTCATCCCTCTTATTTATTTTATTTTCTCTTTTCATTTCCATTAAATTCCATGCAATGAATCTCATCCACTCCTCTCTCCCTTCTTTTTTTCTCATTCATCCCTCTTTTCCCCTCTTTCATTCTCAATTAAACCTATCCATCCCCCTCTTTTATTTATTTTATTTCTTTTTATTTTCCAAAATGAAATGCATGCATTTAGCCTCTCTCTCTCCCCCCTTCATTAATGACATGCATGAACCATCTCCAAGTACATGGCCGGCAACCCCCTTGTTCCCTTCATTTCCACCTCCATCTAGAACCTTCCCCTTTATCTATAAAAGGACCCCATCCCTCATATTTTAAAAGAGTAGGTAGAAGTAGAGTGCTAGTTAAAGAGTGTTACTTTCTTGTCAAGTTCCTTTTATTGTAATTTTTGCTTTAGTAGAATAATTTTGTCTTGTTCTTATTTTGTGTACCTCTTTTATTAATCAATGAAAATGAATTTGCTTTTTCTTATTGTTGTTATTTCCTTCTCAATCATGCTTAGCTAGTTCTTTTTGTGCCCGCTAGCGATGAGCTTTGCGATAAAATAACGCATCTTTAATTTTATTTTAGCATTTATATTTTTTCTATTTTTGATCCTTCTTTGATTTTTTTCGTGTCGACTCCGTATTCTGGTATACGGTAGTAGGCAATTGATCTCAATTCATAGAAGTCGAGAGACACATTGATTTGAAAGATCACTCAAAGAAGGAAGGAGTTGCACGCAACCCTAGAGATAGGATGACATAAATCCTCCAGATTTGAGTCGAATCCAATAGTGCGGGTCACTTCAATAATGCAACTTTAGGCCATTTTGACTTGTAAAGAGATTTCGGTCAAAACGTTTATAAGTTAGGGGATTTAATGCTCTAGCGAGATTACTTCCTAATATCGGATCCGTCACGGTCTTAATAGTATTGCAATTGTTAAACTAATTTATTTAATTATTTTATTTCAAAGTGAATCGTCGATCGAGCACTCTTTTGCAATATTTTATTTCTCTTTTAATTAAGCTTAGTTCATTTTAATTTTCAAATCAATCAATCGTTCTGTAGGATAATAGAATCATTGTGAGTAATAATACTTGTCTGCCCCGAGTTTTTATATGACCGTGATATATTTTTATCACTATACTATAAAATGATAGGTACACTTGCCTGTTCGGATTGTAGTCCGTGATACGATTTTTACCATCAGAGTCTAAGATAGACTCCTTCGAGTGAGATCCAACCCTGCCAGCTTGATGGGAGCCTGGCAGCGGGATCTGCTCGGGGTCCAAGGCAGACTCCTCCGAGTGACATCCAGC
The DNA here is from genome assembly GCA_039513925.1 of Platanthera zijinensis. NCBI lineage: Eukaryota > Viridiplantae > Streptophyta > Magnoliopsida > Asparagales > Orchidaceae > Platanthera > Platanthera zijinensis. The sequence continues at coordinate 162,645,834 of CM077085.1, forward strand.
CCTGCTAGCTTGATGGGTGCCTTGTACCAGGATCGGCTCGGGGTCTAAGGCAGACTCGTCCGAGTGACATCCAACCCTGGTAGTTTCATGGGAGCCCGGCAGTGGGATATACTTGGGGTTTTAGGCAGACTCCTCCGAGTGACATCTAGCCCTGCCAGCTTGATGAGAGCCTTGTAGCGGGATCTGCTCGGGGTCTAAGGCAGACTCCTCCGAGTGACATCCAGCCCTTCCAGCTTAATGGGAGCCTGGCAGCGGGATCTGCTCGGGGTCTAAGGCAGACTCCTCCGAGTGACATCTAGCCCTGCCAGTTTTATGGGAGCCTGGCAGCGGGATCTGCTCGGGGGTCTGGGGCGGAATTGCGTTTGCGCTTTTAATCGTTAGGGCACAAGTTCATCAAGAGAAGCTTTATTAGAAACTAAAGCAACATTAACATGACTCAGGGAAAAAAATATTTTAAGTCATCACCACTCTAGGTGAGACTTAGCGTCTCGCCCTCCACAATCCGGAGGCGATACCCTCCCGACTTCAATGCCTCATGTACAATGTATGGTCTCTCCCAGTTGGGATTCAGCTTCCCCACAGTGGCTTACCTCCCTGCGGTATCCACTCTTCTTAAGACCAAGTCCCCTTCCGCAAATTGTTTGACCCTGACGTGCTTGTAAAAGTATTTGGCCATTCTTCTTTTTTCTTCCTCTTGCCTGATGACAGAGAGGTCTCTCAGCTCCTTAACCATATCGAGTGAGAACTACAGCTCCTCCTCATTCTCGGCCCTCCATTCCTCTCTTCCCTCTCTGGCCTCGACCACCCGAGGGGTTCAGACCTCTAACTCTATTGGAAGCATCGCCTCGCACCCATGAGAGAGTTTAAAAGGAGTCTCTCTGATCTCCGTATTGGGTGTGGTTCTAAGGGCCCGGAGGACCGAAGGGAGTTGCTCCACCCAGCTTCCTCTCAGGTTCTCTACCTTCTTTTTGAGGAGGTTAACAATGATCTTGTTCGCCGCCTCCACCTGCCCGGTTCTCCTTGGGTGATGAATCGAGGCGAACCTAAGATCGATCCCGAGCTGTCCGCAGAAGCTAATGAACTCGTCGCTGGCAAACTGAGGGCCGTTTTCCGTGACAATGGCCTGAGGCAACCCGTAACGGCAGATAATCTCCCCCCATACGAAGTTCCTAATTACCTGGGAGGTTACCTTAGCCAATGCCTAAACTTCCAGCCACTTAGAGAAATAATCAATCATCACGAGCAGGAACCTCCTTTGGCCACTGCCCGGGGGGAAGGACCCAACCAAGTCCATTCCCTAGATTGCAAATGGCCAGGGGGGTGTGATACTCCTGAGGCACTGGGCCGGTTGTAGCTGGAGGGGAGCGAACAGTTGGCACTTATTGATAGTTTAACTTTCAAGACAGCCTAAACACCTAGAGGGGGGGGGGTGAATAGGTTCTACTTATTTATAAAAACTTCTAGGCAGAATTCAATTTAATGGCTAACACAATAATCACAGCAATCACAGAAAATAAAACATCACAGATTACACAATGTTTTATAGTGGTTCCCCAAGGTCTGGGTACATCCACTTTCCCCTTCACCTATCTAGCAGTATGCTAGATTCGGCCAAACTTCCACTAATCTCAGATCAACAGATCCTACAACTCAGAACCCAACTGGTTCCTACAACTCAGGCACAACAGCCCTACCTCAGCCTTGCCCCAAGACCTACAACTCAGAGAAGACCCTTCTCCTACACTCAGGCAAACAGCCCTACCACTCAGAGTTCAACACTCCTACACTCAGCCTTTATAACACAGGCTTACAACTCAGATCTGTGTAAACAGATCCTACAGAAATATAGAAAAGATTATTTAACTGTCTTGCCTGAATTGAGAGAGAAAAGGCCAAGACAATTCTTGATCAGCTGATGAAATCAACTGTATCTGAGCTTTCTTCAAAGCTTCTTGAATATGAACTTAGCTGAGTTGATTTCCAAACAGCTTCTTGAGAATCCACTGGTGGTTTCTTTCTTCTTCTTCAAATTCTGGCTTGATCTCTCTCTATCCAGCACTTTTGAATGATTCTTCTGAATTCTGATTAGAACTCTTCTTTGATCTATCCTTAGATAGTCTTCTTATATCTTCCGGAGGAGATCTTCTTAAGTGCCAAACACTTTCTTGAAATGAATTGGATTGTAATCCTTCTCAACTTTTTGATTCTTATCAATGTTTTCAAAAGTTACTTTCTCCTTCTGAATCTGTCTATTTATAGACTTTCTTCATGGTAACCGGCTGATCCAGTTTCTAACCGTTTTCTGACAAGTCTGACAGCTTCAGTTAACCGGTGGCAACCCACAGCTGTCAAGTCTTCAAACAAGTCATGTGCCTTAGTCTTGAACCACAAGTTGTCGAGACAGTCTGTCAGAAAGTGTCGAGACCATCTGTCTATCTGTGTCGACACAATTGACTTTGGTGTCGACACAGTCTTCAGTGATGTCGACTAAGTTGCCTTTGAGTCGACACAGCTTCTTCTGAAAATAACTTGGTCTTGACTCTTCAGTGTGTCGACACAAGTCCTGTGTGTCGACACAGTTGTTGTAGAATCATAACTTAGTAAGTGTCGACTTAGCCTTCAGGTGTCGACACAGTCTTCTTCTAACTCTGCTATAATGTGTCGACTCAATCACAATGTGTCGACACATTCTGCTGGTGTAGACAAACTTGAGGTCGACTATATTCTTCTGTGTCGACACATTTTCCCAATGTTGAGGTCGACGCTTTTCTTCCGTGTCGACACAAATTCCCAGTGTTGTGTCGACTTACTTCTTCTGTGTCGACACACTTTCCCAGTATTGTTGTAGACTAACTGCTATGTGTCGACATACTTCCTCTGTGTCGACACTTTTTCCTAGTGTAGTTGTAGACTAACTGCTATGTGTCGACACTGCTTCTCAGTGGTGTGTCGACTACTTTCTTCTATGTGTCGACACATCCTTCTCTGTGTCGACACTTGGACTTAGAATTTTTTCTGCATACTTTATCAATTCTTCACCTGCACATGTCAACTCAAAACAACATCAAATACACCTTGATGGATATCATTGAGCTAGGTTGGGCTTCTTCAAATCAGGTACACATTTTCCAATATACCCAACAATCTCCCCCTATTTGGAGAAGTCATAACCCTTATAGCCAATGATATACACCATTTATAAACAGTACTAAATGATGATATATGACAAAAACACAGGGATACTTAATTATAAACAAAATAATAAAAACATCATAGATAAAACAATCTATCATAGACTTAAACAATATTTTGTCTATTACTGGGTAATGTTTGATTACATTGTTTTACATTTAATGATCACATCACAACATTACAAAACATTATGAAGGAACTAAAACACAATCAGGATTGATCAGGCTCTTTAATGATAATCCCTTTGCCAGATTGAATTTTAGCTGTCACAGGAGCTTCTGATTCTTCAGCTATCTTCTTTCCTTTTAGATCAGCTTTCTTCTTAGCTTCTTCCTTGAGCCTTTGCCTTTCAAAATAGTGAAAAGGCTTTGGGAAGTACTTGCTTGGCTCCTTAGTATCTGGTGACAGCCTCCCCAGCTTAGCTTTCCTTCTGAATTGTACTATTGCTTCCTGTCTTGCCTCATACTTCTGCCATTCTATCTCATTGTACCACTTCCCTCTTTCATGAACTTTGTCTTGTACAGCCTTCCATGCAGTGAGTATTATGTTCCTTGAAGTAGGACTCCACTGCTCATAATCTGGCTTAAGTGCAGCCTGCTCTCTAAATCTCTTCTTTGCTAATAGAGCATCTTGCTGTTCTTTCAGGAAGGCCTCTGGCATCTCAACTTTCTCAATCACAACATTATGCACATCCTTTGGAGGACTATACATATCCTGCACTTGCTTATCCAGAATTTCAAAATCAGAAGGGGGGTAAATAACTTGGGCAACCTCAGGTTGGTTGCCTTCAAGTAGTCCTGCTTGAATGCCTGATTCAGCCATCATATCATCATCACATAAGGGTGGACATCCCAAGGTGGCTCTTATACTATTTGTCACCCATTTAGAGTGCTCTTGGCCTGCATGAATCAATAACCTCTCCCCCTTTATGACTTCTCTTGTCATATGATCTCTAAGGTCATCCTTCTGAAACCTTATCTGTCCATCTAGATAATTTATACCTTCTTTGAAAAATGGTTTCAACTTTTGCAGCTTGGTTGATATGTCCTGTTGGCAGGTGGAGATAGCAGTTTGTACTGAGGCAATGGCATCTTGAAATTTTTTATCAAAATCTTCCATTTCTTTTGTTTTATCTACAGGCAGGCCTGGAACAATCTTTTTCAATTCCTTTATTATCTCATGATGAAATTCAGTTAAATTATCATTCATTCTTAACTGATTTTCCAAGACATAGCTTTGCTTCAGGACAACATCATCTACCTTTTTAGTAATAGCCTCTTGTTGTTGGGCAAGATAAACCACAGCATGGCCTCACTTTTGGAAGCAATCTGTCATTTCTGTCTTATGCATGTTGACTTGAAACTGGATGGACTTTATATCCTGAGCTAAGTCAAACTGCATAGACTTGCTATTTTCATCAACATATTTTTCCAGAGCCATTCTTTGTTCATCCAATTTCACCTGTAGATCTACCATAAACTTGTTATGATCAAAGGCAGGAGATGCTTGTTGAGGTGTTGTCTGTAAAGCCTGCTTATAATTCTTGCTTCTTCTCTTAAAGACAACAAGTTTTCTTTTCTTGGCCAGCCTGGCTTCTTCAGTTTCAGTATCAGATGAAGTATCTAGGTGAATTCTTTCGTGAGAAGGATGAAGTGTTTCTGTCCCAGTGACCTGTTGTTCAGTCTCAACATCCACTGGCTCCCCCTCAACCTGTGGCTCAACTTCAGCTTCCTGATCAATTTCCATACCTATGGACTTCTCCATTTCTTGTTCTCCTCCTACTTTATCAGTAGTAGTATCAGCATCAGGGAATAACTCCTCCAGAGTAAATTCCAGTTGAGCTGTATCTTCTACAGCAGTTAAATTTTGAGATAAGTCTAACTGTGCATCCTCTTGCACTTGTACTGACAACAGCTCCCCCTGAACCTGTGCAGTAATAAGAATATGAGCAATGTCTTTTATAGTAAAATACATTAGCTCCTCCTACACTTGTACCTGATCAGGAGTAGATACATTTTGAGCAGGAGAGTGAACTGGCTCCCCCTGTATCTGTGCAGGTGTTGACACTTGCTGGAGTATAGTTGAGTCAGGCTATTCTTCAACCTGTGTCCTGAGTGGGTCTTCTTGTTGTTGTTCAGTTTCTTGAGTTTGAGAAGGGGATTTCACAGTGGTGTCTGGCCTGCTCTCTTCAGGCACATCCTTGGACAGCACCCTATCCCACCTAGAGAACAGTCTCATATCCATCCTTCTCATATGATTGATCTTAGTCCCTGGCAGTTGCTGCATCACTTCAGGGATCACTCCAATGAGATATAAGCTCATGATTCTAGCCATGTTGGGCTTCTTGATTCCTTCTTTGATCTTGTCAAAGAGTACTCCTGACCAATCAGTAGGAATTGTAAAAACAATCCTGGTCATAAGGCTGAACATATAGGCAGAAATCCTATCATGTCCACCTGTCTTGCAGAGAATTACTTTCCCAACAATTTCAGACAAGAACTTCCCTTGCTGATTCATACCCTTCCTATTGAATGCAGCTCCAATCTTCATGCTCGAGTCCAGTCCACACCATTGAAGGGCTTCCCTTGTCTTAGAACTAGGAACTTCCTCTTCATTCTCAACTACTTGTAATTGAAAGATCTTTCTTAAATTTCTTGGAGTAATCTTTACCTTAGTCCCTTGAACATTGGACTTAATCTTGAGGCCATTTGAGTGGACTGATGCAGAGATAAAGAACTCGTGTACCTCCTTCTTCCAGATTTTAGTCGGTTCGGAGATTAGAAATTCTAACCCTGACTCGGAGAGGAGGGTGATAACCCCTTGAACATCTGGCGGCGCATCTGCAAAGGCCTGGCGCACCAACTCATACCCCTCATTGACGTTGTCTTCCATCCTTGGAGCCATCGATTCGTCGAGAAAGCTTGAGAGAAGAGAGAAAGATAGACTGTCGACACAGGGTTTTAGTCTCGAAAACCTTGGAAGCGTGTTGACAGAAAGCGTTTTTCACCTATTTATACCTTCTGTTGAAATAAGTTCAAAAGGCGCCAAACACAGACTAAATGTGTCGACACAGACGGAATGTGTCGACACAAACTTCTATTGTCTCGACATTACTTCAGCCTACTATGTGTCGACACCAATTTGTGGTTATGTCGACACCTTGGATACATAATAGATAGACAGAAATTCTGTGTCGACTCTAAGGATAAGTGTCGACACATATTCTGTAAGTATCGACACCATTTTCCTGGTTGAGTCGACATTACATTTCTGGTTAAGTCGACAATATAACTCTTAAGTGTCGACACATATTCTCTGTGTCGACACAATATTTCTGACTTGTCGACATAATTTCTCTGAGTCGACACATTATTACTGAATGTGTCGACACATTCTTACTTAGCCAATTTCTGTTGGTTCAACACCACTTGTAAGTGTTACTTCAATGTGTCCTTTTTTTAAACACTTAATTATGTTGTTATTACTTTAACTTACTTAAATACCACTTCAATTGCATTGTTAATGATTTTGTTAATACATTAATTAATGGTTAACATACCTAATTCAATTTTGAATTTATTGAATTTGGTTTCATCTAAAGGCTTAGTAAATACATCTGCTATTTGATAATCTGTTTTTACAAATTCCAATGAGATGTCTCCTTTTTCTACATGTTCTCTAAGAAAATGGTATTTGATTTCTATATGCTTAGTTCTACTATGAGAAACTGGATTATTAGCAATAGAAATAGCACTCTTAGAATCACATAAAAGGGGTGTTCTACTTACCTGAATACCATAATCCTTAAGCTGATGCTGCATCCACTATAGCTGTGCACAGCAGCTTCCAGCAGCAACATACTCTGACTCAGCTGTGGAAATTGCCACACTGGTCTGCTTCTTACTACTCCATGATATTAGTCTTCCTCCCAGGAATTGACAAGTACCTGTAGTACTCTTTCTATCCTCTCTACATCCTGCAAAATCTGCATCTGAATAGCCTGTTAGTTGAAAATCTCTATTCCTAGGGTACCAAAGACCTAGATTAGGTGTGTCCTTAAGATATCTCAGAATCCTTTTGACTGCAGTATAATGAGATTCTTTAGGACAGGCTTGGTACCTAGCACAGACACATGTTGCATACATAATGTCTGGTCTACTAGCAGTGAGATATAGTAGAGACCCAACTATTCCTCTATACACTGATTCATCAACAGGTTTACCTGCCTCATCTTTGCATATAGGCATACTTGTTCCCATAGGAGTTCTCATGGTGGAGGATGACTCCATACCATATTTCTTAATTAATTCTTTGGTGAACTTAGACTGGGATATGGACAATCCATCATCAGTCTGTCTTACTTGGAGTCCTAAGAAGAACTTAAGTTCTCCCATACTGCTCATCTCAAACTTCCCTTGCATAAGTTTGGCAAACTTTTTACAAAGGTTGTTTTCAGTAGATCCAAAGATTATGTCATCAACATAGATCTGAACTAAGATGATCTTACCTTTGGATTCCCTAAGGAATAGAGTTTTGTCTATCTTTCCTCCTGAGAATTTATTCTCAATGTGGAAGGTAGACAGGGTTTCATACCAAGCCCTTGGAGCTTGTTTTAACCCATACAAAGCTTTCCTAAGCTTATACATAGAATCAGGTTTAAGAGGATCTACAAAACCTGATGGCTGCTCTACATATACTTCTTCTTTAAGATCACCATTCAGAAATGCTGACTTCACATCCATCTGGTATACTTTGAAGTCTTGGTAGGCTGCATAGGCAAGGAATATTCTGATAGCCTCCAGCCTTGCTACTGGAGCAAAGGTTTGATCAAAGTCAATCCCTTCTTCCTGCCTGTATCCTTTTGCAACCAATCTTGCTTTATTCTTCACTATTATCCCACTTTCATCTAGCTTGTTCCTATAGATCCACTTAGTGCTAATTATGTTGTGGCCTCTTGGTTTAGGAACAAGCTCCCAGACTTTGCACCTTCTGAATTGATTCAGCTCCTCTTGCATAGCATCAATCCAGTGCTGGCCTTGGATAGCTTCTTCAAACTTCTTAGGTTCCATCTGAGACAAGAAACTTGAATGCAAAACTGTGCTTTGATTTCTGCTTCTAGTTTGCACTCCTTGTCTTGGATCACCTATTATCTGATCAGCAGGATGATCTCTTAGATATCTTATAGCTGGAGGAAGATTCCCTTCAGGTTGAGCATCTCCAGCTTCTTCATTCTGCTGAACCTCTTGGTTTTCATCAGCTTCCATTATCTCTTGTACTCCCCCTGGACAGCAGCCTTCATTTTCCAATGCTCCATCTTCCTTTGAAGCTTCAGCAATGGAGAGCTTGTCCATCCTCTTGCTTATACCTGTTGAGTCATTTGATCTACAAGACAACTCACAATTGATTAATCTTGTTTCATCAAATACAACATGCATAGATTCTTCAACAACTTGAGTAGTTAAGTTGAAGACTCTATAGGCCTTACTATTTGTGCTGTACCCAACAAATATCCCATCCTGGGATTTGGCAGCAAACTTAGTCAAATATGACTTGCCATTGTTAAGTATATAGCACTTGCAACCAAAGATCCTAAAATAGGATAGATTTGGTTTTCTGCCTTTCACAATCTCATAGGGAGTCTTTCTGTGGCTTTTGGTGATAGAAGCCCTATTGATGACATGACAAGCAGTGTTAACTGCCTCAGCCCAAAAATATTCTTGGAGAGAGGTGTCACTCAATAGAGTTCTACCAGCTTCAATTAATGTTCTATTCTTTCTTTCAGCAATTCCATTTTGCTGAGGTGTTCTTGGTGAGGAGAACTCTTGGAAAATCCCAAAGTCTTTACACAAGTTTGTTATGCTTTCAGATTGAAACTCAGTACCATGGTCACTTCTGATTTTGACCACTGTACTATTCAGTTCATTCTGAATTTGCTTTACAAAATTAAGTAATACACTTGGGGTTTCAGATTTTTGTCTCAGAAAGAACACCCATGTAAATCTAGAATAGTCATCTACAACCACAAAAGTTTAGACCTTCCTACCTAGACTATGAACTGGCATAGGACCAAAAAGATCCATATGCAAGAGGTATAAGCACCTCACAGAATCCTTGTTTTCAAGGCTTTGAAATGAGGATTTTTTCTGCTTGCCCTTTTGACAAGCTGAGCATACCCCTTCCTTTATACACTTAACTTGAGGCTCATTCCTCACTAGTTCTTTACTAATGAGTTGGCCAATTGTCTTGTAGTTTAGATGAGCCAATCTCTTGTGCCACTTAACATAATGGGAAGCATTGTCATCAACTACAAGACAAATGGGGGAAGCCTTATTTTCACATTCAAAATTAAGGCAATATACATTTCTCTTCCTATACCCAGTCAATATGATCTCTTGATCACTTGACCTTTTGATATGACATCCATCCTTACCAAATGAAATGTCATATCCTAGATCACTCAGCTGGCTTATGCTTATTAGATTATGTTTCAAACCTTTTACATAGGCCACTTGGGTGATAGTAATTAGGTTAGAAGAAATGTTACCAAACCCTTTGATGACTCCCTTCTCAGATCCACCAAAGATCACTTTAGGTCCATCTTTGACAGATGAATACTCCTTCAGCAGCCCCTTTGTTCCAGTCATGTGCCTGGAACAACCACTATCCAAGTACCATATAGGGGCATGGTTACTTGGATTCACCTGCAATACAGAATTACTTACCCTTAGAACCCAAGTATGTCTTGGGTCCTTGGTTCAGGTTAGCATTAATAAAGTTATCATAACCTCTTCTAACAGGTAGACTCTTATTCTTTATAACACTTGTGTTATACCAGCAGTCTAATGCAAAATGGCCTCTCTTGCCATAGCACCAACATTCAAACTTATTGTATCTAGATCTAGATACATCCTTGTCAGAAGAATTTCTGTTCATTGCTGGTGCTGTTGCAACTTCACCTACTGATTTCTTAAAACCATTGGGTTTATGACCATAGGTAGGCCTGCTTGCATTTACACCCTTGTTCTTCAGAACATTAGTCTTAATATGACCTTGAATGTCTTCATGATCATATATGTTAGAAGGCACTTTCACCTTACTAAACTTTATGGGGACTGAAAGGTTTAGTGGCTGAATAGGGGCTTTGCCTTTCCTCTTGAATCTGCCAGCCCTGGAGTTACCTTTAAATCCTAATCCAGCCTTACCCTTCTGAGTGACAAATTCATCTATCAAGGGTAAGACAGATTTTGGCTTAGAGTAACTAGCCACTAAATCCCTTTCAATTCTAAGTCTGGCCTCCAGACTCTTCACTTGATCATTAGTATAATTAATTGTGCCCATCTGAATAATAGTTATATTCTTCAGCTTGGCAATTTCATTTAATTTTTGATCAAGGACTTTTTCTAACTCAGTTGTTGCAACCCTTAGTTCAGCAATTTCCTGAGCCTGAGTTTTAACCAGGTTCTTGCTTTTCTTAAGGGCCTGCAATAAGTCCCCATACTTATCTATCAATTGATAGACATCTCCTTCAGATTCAGATGCATCTTCATCACTTGATGCAGATGTAGCTGATTCTTCACTTGTACTACAAACAGATGTACTGGAAGGAAATTTTACCTCATTAGGACCAGACTGATTCTGGCATATGTCCTCTTCTGATCTTGTCATCAACCCCATGCATTGATGTTCATTGATGGAGTCTAGCAACTGCATAAACTCCTCTTCCTCAGATGCAGCATATAGTCCAATATATGCTTCAGCTTCAGATCCTGATTCTGAAGTTGACTGGTCTGACAGACTCTTATCTTTCTTTGCTACAAAGGATTTCTCCTTCTTGCCTTTCTGATAAGTCTTCTTCTTTTCTGAAGATTCCTTTCTCTTGTCAGGACAATCAGCCACTACATGTCCAGGCCTATTGCAACAATAACAGACAATCTTTGAAGTAGTGGCTTTGCTGGGTTTTGATCTGCTCTTCTCTTTCCTTGATGACCTTTTCTTCTTATAATAGTCATCAACTTGCTGTGATGGGGAAGGCCTAGACTTCCACTGCTTCTTCTTCAAGAACCTCTGGAATTGTCTTGTGAATGCAGCAAAATCTGCATCTGAATCACAGCTTTCAGAACCCTTGTTTGAACTTTCAGAACTATCTTCTGTAACTTCCTTAGGAGGAGATGGTGATTTCCTCCTATTCTTTCTAGTGGCTTCTGCATTGAATGCCACAGTCTTTTCTCTATGCTCTCCACTTGAGTTTCTTTCCTCCTCCTTCCTCACCATAAGTTGCATTTCATAGGATAGCAACTTTCCAAATAGGGTTGGAGGAGATATCTCTGCCAATTTAGCCACTTCTCTTATGGCACAGATCTTTGTATCCCAATCCTTTGATAAGGATCTTAAGAATTTGTCATTCAGTTCATAGGTACTGAAGACTCTTCCATAGGATATTAGCTCATTCACAATTCTATAGAATTTCTTATAGCACTCAGTTATGCTATCAGATTTTCCTTGTCTAAAGCTTTCATACTCCTGATTTAGCATAGACTTCCTGTTCAGCCTTACTTCTTCAGATCCCTCCATGTAGACAATCAATGTGTCCCACATTTCCTTGGAGGTCTTGCAGTGAATCAGATTCTGAAATGTTGAATCATCTATGGCACTCACAATAATGTTCTGAGCTCTTTTATCCATGGTTGCCAAGATGATTTCATCCTTGGTCATTTCTAAATAACTCTTTGGAGTTTGGATATTTGCATCAAGAACTGATACCTTCATTGGAATGAAGGGGCCTTCCTGTACTGTGATGTAAATTCTTGGGTCAGATGCTTCCATAAACAGTCTGACTCTTTCTTTCCAAATTCCAAAAATTTCTTTCTTGCATATGGGTAATTTCATAGACCCTAGCTCCTTATGATTCTCTCCAGAACCCATCTTCTTGAATCTTGAATCTGCCTTTCAGATCTACCTCAGACTGTTAAGTCCTTTTTGAGGAACCTCCCTCTGATACCACTTGATAGTTTAACTTTCAAGACAGCCTAAACACCTAGAGGGGGGGGGGGGTGAATAGGTTCTACTTATTTATAAAAACTTCTAGGCAGAATTCAATTTAATGGCTAACACAATAATCACAGCAATCACAGAAAATAAAACATCACAGATTACACAATGTTTTATAGTGGTTCCCCAAGGTCTGGGTACATCCACTTTCCCCCTTCACCTATCTAGCAGTATGCTAGATTCGGCCAAACTTCCACTAATCTCAGATCAACAGATCCTACAACTCAGAACCCAACTGGTTCCTACAACTCAGGCACAACAGCCCTACCTCAGCCTTGCCCCAAGGCCTACAACTCAGAGAAGACCCTTCTCCTACACTCAGGCAAACAGCCCTACCACTCAGAGTTCAACACTCCTACACTCAGCCTTTATAACACAGGCTTACAACTCAGATCTGTGTAAACAGATCCTACAGAAATATAGAAAAGATTATTTAACTGTCTTGCCTGAATTGAGAGAGAAAAGGCCAAGACAATTCTTGATCAGCTGATGAAATCAACTGTATCTGAGCTTTCTTTAAAGCTTCTTGAATATGAACTTAGCTGAGTTGATTTCCAAACAGCTTCTTGAGAATCCACTGGTGGTTTCTTTCTTCTTCTTCAAATTCTGGCTTGATCTCTCTCTATCCAGCACTTTTGAATGATTCTTCTGAATTCTGATTAGAACTCTTCTTTGATCTATCCTTAGATAGTCTTCTTAGATCTTCCGGAGGAGATCTTCTTAAGTGCCAAGCACTTTCTTGAAATGAATTGGATTGTAATCCTTCTCAACTTTTTGATTCTTATCAATGTTTTCAAAAGTTACTTTCTCCTTCTGAATCTGTCTATTTATAGACTTTCTTCATGGTAACCGGCTGATCCGGTTTCTAACCGTTTTCTGACAAGTCTGACAGCTTCAGTTAACCGGTGGCAACCCACAGCTGTCAAGTCTTCAAACAAGTCCTGTGCCTTAGTCTTGAACCACAAGTTGTCGAGACAGTCTGTCAGAAAGTGTCGAGACCATCTGTCTATCTGTGTCGACACAATTGACTTTGGTGTCGACACAGTCTTCAGTGATGTCGACTAAGTTGCCATTGAGTCGACACAGCTTCTTCTGAAAATAACTTGGTCTTGACTCTTCAGTGTGTCGACACAAGTCCTGTGTGTCGACACAGTTGTTGTAGAATCATAACTTAGTAAGTGTCGACTTAGCCTTCAGGTGTCGACACAGTCTTCTTCTAACTCTGCTATAATGTGTCGACTCAATCACAATGTGTCGACACATTCTGCTGGTGTAGACAAACTTGAGGTCGACTATATTCTTCTGTGTCGACACATTTTCCCAATGTTGAGGTCGACGCTTTTCTTCTGTGTCGACACAAATTCCCAGTGTTGTGTCGACTTACTTCTTCTGTGTCGACACACTTTCCCAGTATTTGTTGTAGACTAACTGCTATGTGTCGACATACTTCCTCTGTGTCGACACTTTTTCCCAGTGTAGTTGTAGACTAACTGCTATGTGTCGACACTGCTTCCCAGTGTTGTGTCGACTACTTTCTTCTATGTGTCGACACATCCTTCTCTGTGTCGACACTTGGACTTAGAATTTTTTCTGCATACTTTATCAATTCTTCACCTGCACATGTCAACTCAAAACAACATCAAATACACCTTGATGGATATCATTGAGCTAGGTTGGGCTTCTTCAAATCAGGTACACATTTTCCAATGTACCCAACACTTATGACACTCCTTCGTGAACTTCGCCGCATCTCGGCTCAGGGTCGGCCAAAAATATCCCTGCCTGAAGATCCGGCCTTCCAATGTTCGACTCCCGGAATGGCTCCCGCACTCCCCGGAGTGAATTTCCTCAAAGATCCTCAGGACCTCCCCCTCGGCCACGCAGCGTGCCACATCCCGGAGAGGGTTTTCCGGTATAGCTGGCCATCTCACATGATATAGTATGCCGACTTGTACTTGAGCCTCTTCCTGTCCATGCCTTCAGGATACTCCCCAGTGGACAAGTACGTTGAGAAGGGATCCATCCACAAGGGGTGCTTCTCCACCTCCATCAGCTCCCCCTCTTCAATGGATGGGTAGAATAGATCTGTGAGGGTACTCCCCACCTGGGGGCCATGCTTTGGCAGCTGATATACCTGCTATCTCTCTTCCCCGGGCACTTGTCGAATGGAGAAAGTCTTGAAGGTGTCGATGACTCCCTTTACCTTTACAAAGTAGAGCTGTAGAGTCGGCCTTCTTTGCCTCAAACTCACCGTTAATCTTGGAATCCACCAACATGGAGTCAGTGAGGACCTCCACATGATTCACCCTTAGTCCTCTAGCCAAGCGCAGACCCATAATAACAGCCTCATACTCGACTTGATTATTGGTGATAGGGAAATATATCACCACTGTCTGCTCGATCCTCGTTCCCTGGGGGCTTTCCAAGATGATCCCAGCCCCAAGGGAATGCCTCCCCGAGGCACCGTCCACCATGACATTTAAAGGAATAGGGAGGGTGAGTTCCTCCTCCGCCACTTCGATCACATAGTCTTCCAAGAAGTCGGCCATAGCTTGGGCCTTGATCGCGAAGCGGGGAATGTAGGAGATGTCGAACTCGCTCAATTCCACCGACCACTTAGCAAATCTGCCTGAATGTTCCACCCCCTCGAAGATTTTGCGAAGGGGGTAGTCAGTCACCACTCAGATTGAATGTGTCTGGAAGTAGGGTTGGAGCCTCCGGGCCGACAAGATTAGAGCGAAGGCCAGCTTCTCAAAAATAGGATAGCGGAGCTCGACCTTCCTCAACACCCTACTCACATAATAAATCGGGAGCTGCTTCTTTCCCTCTTCCCGAACTAAAATAGAGCTCAGGGCTTCCGCCCCAACCCCTAAGTACAAGAATAAGTCCCCCCCCCCCCCCCTTCTTTTTGCCCCTGGAGAAAGTGGGCTTGAGTCAACTGCCTCTTCAAAACCTGGAATTCCTCCTCGCATTCCGAGGTCCACTCGAACTTCCGACCTCCTCTCAAGGTCTTGAAGAAGGGAGAGCACTTCTCCCTGGCCCGGGAGAGGAACCCTCTCAACCCTGCCAGCTCCCTGTTAACCACTGCACCTCCTTTGCATTCCGGGGCGACCACAGCTCCATAATCGCTCGGACCTTGTCGGGATTGGGTTCTACCCTAGTAGGGGTGAGGAGGCGGCCCAGAAATTTGCCCTTGCTTGCCCTAAAGATGCACTTCAAGGGATTCAGTCTCATCTTGTACTCGCGCAGGGTGGCGAAGGTTTCCTCCAGATCCTGGAGGTGAGAGTCACCGTCTCGACTCTAGATCATGAGTTCTTCAATGTACACTTCAAGGTTTCTTCCCTTCTGCTCTCGGAAGACCCTATCCATCATTTTTTAATAAGTTGCTTCTGCGTTCTTTAGCCCGAAGGGCATCATTTTATAGCAGTAGCACCCATCCCCGGTGATGAAGGAGACATCCTTGATGTAGGGAGGGTGCATCCTGATCTGGTGATAACCTGAAAATGCATCTAAAAAACTCATTATAGGGAAACCAATGGCTCAGTCAACCAGCACATCGATCCGAGGCAAGGGGTAACAATCGATAGGGCATGATTTATTAAGAAGAGAAAAATCAACACACATACGCCACCGGCTGTCTCCTTTTTTAACCATGACAACATTGGAGACCCAACCGGGGTATTGGATTTCGGATACAAAACTGGACTTAAGGAGCTTGGCCACCTCCTCTCGAATCGGCTCGGCCAATGTGTGCGTTATGGGCCTCTTCTTCTGTTGGACGGGGTGAGCCTTCAGATCTAGGTTGAGGCAGTGGCAGGCCACGTCGGCGTCGATACCGAGCATCTCTACAGTGCTCCAAGCGAAGATGTCCACATTCTTTTGAATGCACTCCAGCATCATGCATTGGGCCTCTAGGGTCAGCCCCCCGCTGACGGGGACCTTCTCCACCTTGCCTTCAAGGGTGAGAACCTCAATCTCAACCACCTCTTCGAATGCCTCCAAGCGAGGTCGCTCCCCCCATTCCTCAGCATCCCCTCCTCCTAGGGTGAGGGACTCTTCCTCGGCTTCCTCCACGGCCATTGCCTCGGCCGGCTCCCGAACTTTCTTCACCTCATCTTTCTAGGAGCAACTCTCCTCCACCTCCATTTCCTCCGGGCCAACCCCCTACTCTGCCTCCTCCATTCTCCTCCCCATCTCTTCAACACCCTCCTACCATGAGATGGAGTTTACGGCGGTGACATAGCATTCCCTTGCCATCTTAGGGTCTCCGTGGACCCGGACCTAGACCCCCTCGATATTGAACTTTAGGCATTGGTGAAAGGACAAGGGGATGCAGTGGAAGGCGCTGATGAGGGGTCTCCCGAAGATGGCGCTGTAGCTGCTAGAGGCGTCCACAATGACGGACTTGCAGTTGCGGGACTGCCCTCCCAGAGAGACTTGGAGCCCTACCCCTCCTTCGACTTTCTTCCTTTCCCCCGTGAAGCCAATTAGGGGCCCATCTGAGGCCAACACCCTCCTGGCCTCCACCTTTATCGTGTCAAATGCCTTCTTGAATATTACGTTGACTGAGCACGCATTTTCGATGATGATCCGAGAGATGTTGAAATCCTCGATGGCCGTCTGGATGACCAGTGCATCGCAAAATGGGTTTTCATGACCCGACATATCCTTGACCGTGAAGGTGATTCTTTCTTTCGGGGGCGGGGTCTGGGATGTGGAGCCAACGCTCCGTCAAAACATGGTGTGGAGGCTCACCTTTCGGGAAGCCTGGATCCCCGCCCCCCATGGATCGCTTTGATCCCTCCCCGGGTTCCCACATCTGCCCGGTCTTCGCACCTATCCTCCTCTGCCCGAGGCAGGACCTCCTCAATACGCAACCCTTGGCAGTCTTACTGCTGCTGCTGCTGCTCCCTATTTCCTCTCATCTTGAGGAACTCCGGCCACGTGGCCGTGGTGTGCCCTTCCTCCCAATGGAAGTCACAGTAGGGTAACTCAACCCTAACCTCCCTTCTTCTCCTCTACGCTGCTGTTCTCCTCTCCCCCATGGCTACAGCAATATCCTCCTCTTGATCGAGGAGGCGGGCCTCTAGCCCTGCCTCCCACTTGGAGGGTAGAACTGGCCCTGGCCTCCTTGACGATTGTACCCTCTACGGAACCCTCTCCTTTCCCCTTCTCCTACCATTCGGGCCTCCACCCCAGCCGCTGATTCAGCTCCTACCGTCCACACCTAGGCTGCTGCTGTGGCTGCTCCCTCTGCCGGGGCTCAGCTCTTCTTTCCTCCTGTCCTCTGCCTCCTTTGGGCCTCTCCTCCTCTGTATCCCACCTGGAGAACCTCCGGGCAAACTCCGGGTTCGACGCCTCCCCGTCGACTTCTCTCGCCGCCCTCTCCATCAACTCCTCATATAAGAGGGGGGAATCCTCTTCAACTCCATTTGAAAGAAACCCTGCTGCAACCCTAAGGTGAAGGCCATCATTAGAGTGTGGCCCAGCATCTCCTGAACCCGGGTGAACTCCTCCTAGAAGCGATCGACGTAGCTCCCCAGGGACTCATTCACCCCCTGTTTGATGCGGAATAGAGACTCTGACTCCCTCTTCCTTTTCTTCGAGGTCGTGAACCTCAACATGAACCCTGACAGAAGTCCTCAAAGCAGTAGATAGAACTGGCTGACAGCTGGTGAAACCACTCCCTGGCCTTCTCCTTCAGAGTGATGGCGAAGAGCCTGTATTTGAAGCCATCCGACATCTACTGGATCGAGACCACCTCCTCAAACCATTAGATGTGCTGGACTGGGTCTCCCTTCCCTATGTAGTAGGACATATCGGGCTCCCTGAACCCATCTGGGATTAGGGCAGAGGAGACCAGCTCGCTGAAAGAACTCTCTCCCCCCACCGGGCAAGCCGGAGGGTCTCGCGCTCTCAACTCGCCAAATTTGCTGCCGCCTCCCGAGCCCAGGAAAAGCACTCGTCTGGGGAGCTCGGCACCCCGACCTTCCTCGACGACTTCCTTCCCCTCTTGCTGGGTAGGAGCGACCTCGCCGAGTACCGAATAAGCAAAGCTGGGATAACTGGAGTCGAGCACTCGGCATGCATGCTGAGTCTGAATTGAACCAGGCCGAGTACCTCCTGCCTTAAGTCCTCGAACATCCCCATCATCGCGAGAGGGGGGAGGGGGTGGCGAGTAAGTCCTGTTCGATCCTTGCCCTCCTCCTCCAGTCATTGAGCTCAATGAAGGCTTTCTATGCTGACCACTGTCCACGCTCACAGCACCAAAATGTTGAAACCGAAAATCGGTCTTTTGTGGAGTTCACCCTTGGGGAAGGGGTGGTCGGGAACCTACTTCGCTCCTGTAATAAAAACAACCAAGGAAAGAAAGAGTAAAGGACTAGACAAAGGGCCCGGCGCGGAGGTCCCACCACAAACTCGGAAGATCACTGAGAGCTTCCCCTCCTTACCCAAATGCCGGGCTAAGGTACCTCAAAAAGCGCTAGAAGACTGGGAAATAAGTAAGCATGTCTTCTGAGGTACCCCTTGGGTCCAATTTATAGATTTCCGAAAACGATCTACAAAAAACCAACCTCTCCTAGCCTGAAATTACTAAAAGCCACTTGGGTTGTCCTGCCAACAGACGAACTCCAATGCCAGCCCGGTAAAGAGTTTCCCCAATTGGGGACTGGGCGAGTAGCCCTCCAATGCCTCTGCCCGGTAGGAGGCGCTGGCCGGGGCTGGCTCGCCTAGGGGATGCGAGTTGGAGGCGGCCCGCCTGGGAAGGGGTCGGCAGGGGGTGGCCCACCTAGGAGAGGCGGGTCATGGCTAACCCACCTGGGCGAACCTTGGAGGCCGACCCGCCTAGGAGAGGCAGGCCAGAGCTTACACGCCTGGGCAACCCTTGGAGGCCGACCCGGCTGGTTGCCCGAGCCCCTTCGGCAAACACGGGGTTGTACATATGTCTACGTAGATCAAGTAGTACAAAGATGCGTCTCAAGAGAGGAGGGTGTGCAAATCATGTGACACTGCCACGAGGGGTCGACCGGTGGCCATTATCAGGCCAACCACACCACGCGGAAGGAGCTAGAGGCCCGCTCTTTAAAGATTCTCACACTTTTGCAAGTTATTGCGATAGTTGTCAGCGGTCGGGAAACAACTCTTGTCGTAACGAGATGCCCCAATACCTATTTTTAGAATGCGAGATCTTTGATTTTTGGGGTATTGACTTTATAGGCCCTTTACCTCCTTCTTCAAACAATCGCTATATTTTAGTGGCGGTTGACTACGTATCTAGGTGGACGGAAGCACAAGCTCTCCCCACCAATGATGCGAGAGTCGTCGTTAACTTTCTTAAAAAAATATTTTCACGCTTCGACATGCATCGCACGATAGTGAGCGATAGGGGTACGCACTTCTACAATGCTCAGTTCACAAAAATCTTATCCAAGTACGGAGTCACACACATGCTCGCCACTTCCTATCACCCCCAAATGAGCAGCCAAGTTGAGGTAGTGAATCGAGAGATTAAGTGCATATTAAAAAAATGTATCGATAAATAAGAAAGATTGGTTTGATAAACTCGAATATGCTCTATAGGCCTATCGTACGGTACATAAGACCGCCATCAGTTGTACGCCATATCGATTAGTCTATGACAAGGCGTGTCATTTGTCGGCAGAGTAAGAACACCGAGCTTCTTGGGCTCTAAAATTTTTAAACCTTGATTCGAACTCAGCTTCCGAAAGTGGGAAATTTCAACTAAATGAACTTGATGAATGACATGCAAATGCTTATGAGAGTAATAAAGTTTATAAGGAACATTCTAAGTTCTATCATGATCAAAAAATCAAATGTCCAAAAATATTTGCGCACAACGATCTTGTCCATTTATACAAGTCCCGCCTCTGGTTTTTTCCTTGTAAATTAAAGTCTCGATGGTCCGACCCATTTGAAGTCAAAGAGGTTTGGTCATATGTGACCTTTCTTATCTCCCACCAAGAAAAGGGCTCATTTAAAGTCAACGGGCATCGTTTAAAACTTTACCTTGCAGGCATTCCCGTGGATGGGAAAATCGAGGCCCTCACACTCCCCGATTTATAATCTTCCGATGCCATATAGGTGAAGCTCGTGACCTTAAACAAAGCACTGGTGGGAGGCACCCCATAGTTATCCTTATTATTATTATTATTTTGACAATTTTCTGCAGGATCTTTGTCGCGGTCTTCCCCTCCTTCGTTAGCAGGGAAGCCATCTCCCCCCATCCAGTCTTTTATTTTCTTCCTCTTCATTCTTAGCTTAAAACATTGGGGACAATGTTTAATTTTAATTATGGGGAAGTCCTTCCTCATATAAGTTTTTTTTTTTCTTTCTTATTTTAGAAAATTTCAAAAAAAACTTTAAAAATTTCAAAAATATTTTATCTTTTGAAAAATATAATTTTAAGTTATTTAAGTTTTTGTTTTAACAATAATATATATATATATATTTAGATTAAAAAATGAGTTTTTCTTTTTATATATATAGTTTACACTAATTATGACAAATCAATAATACCCCGTGCTTTATGTTTTCTTATTCTCATAATCTTTTATATAAACCTAGCTAGTTTTATTTTTTTCTAATCCTTTTTCTTAATTATGTTGTACGAGTAAATTGTTGGCCATGTCGTGTTTCTAATTCTAAGTTGCATATATATTTGAATTTTTTTTCTAAATCTTGCACTTCTTTATGATTTTCTTCTTTTATTTTCTTTACTTTCTTAAAAAACTTTCATCCACTATTTTCCTTTTGGTGTTTAACAAATTTTTTTAATGTTAACTTTGGATTACTGGAGTAGATGTGAATTATCCTAGACCCTTATTATCATTATATTCATGATAATTTAATTAGTCTCTATTTGATCTCTAGGACTTATTCTATTCAAAATTTTTCAAAACCTATGCTTTAAATGAATTTAGGAGCATAAAAATGATTTAGGCCATTTTTGAATTCGTTTGAGCCTTCATGCCAAACTTTTAAATAAATTCTTAGTTAGCCTATTTTGGGCCTTTTTCCTTTTTTTACTTGTTACCTCCACTTATCATCTCACCAAAGCTAATTTTTCCAACCTATTTGATCACACTAATCTTTTGAGTTTCATTTAAATTTCATAATTGTGATAAGGTTGTGTAATATTTGGAGAACTTCAAAAATGCTATTCTTAAAAGAAAATTATTCAAGAAATGTGGGTTTTATTTGAAAAAGGTTGTGCTTGGCCAATTACAAAAGAAAAAAAAATTATGGCCTTTTGTTTAGAAAAAAAATATTATACCAAAAAAAAGAAAATTGCTTATACTTTACCTCAAGGTTAAAATTTCTATAAAACTCATGCTTTGGTTTAGTGTGATTATTAGTCACTGGTTTTATCTTTAAATTTCAATTCCAAATCACATACATAAGCCATGTCTCGGTCCTAACGATGTTCTTTTGATTCATGCTTGCAGGTTTGTGTTTAGTTAAAGTAGAGAAAAAGATTAGATTAGCTAAGTTATTGGGTACAACTTTAGATTCTTGATTTTAGATTGATATAATTATTGTTTATCTCTTAGGGTATCGTAACAACTCAATGCAACATTCCCATGTTACATTGTTTTGATTCGTTTAAAGATTTTCTGTTAAAATTTTGGATGATTAATTTTTATTAGTAAAGATTTTAAATTGTAATTTCATAATTAAGTAAAAGCTTTAGGTTTATATTTCTTTTTCTTTCTACTTAGAATTTCGCAGGGTACTCGTGTGTAACATAAATGAAAGTGTCTAGTGTCAGCCTAATCCACCTATAGGGGGGGAATAGGTGTAGTGACGTCTTTTGCGGAATTAAAAATTACCTGCACAATTAAACAAACCAAGCACAGAAAACACACAGTAATTTACGGTTGTTTCCCAACCTTGGGTACGTTCACTCTCCCCTTCGCCTATCTCCCACACTGGGAGGACTCAGCAACTCCTCCTAAATGAGATTGAAATCCAATCTCTCCACTCGGAGCCACGCTCCTACAACTCGGAAGGAACCCTTCCTACAACAAGGAGTCGACACTCCACCAAAACGGGTTGCACCCAACCCTTACAACTAGGAATAAAATTCCTTACAAAAATTGAATGTAAATAAGAAATACAAACAATGCAATTTTGAGACCTAAGGTCCTTCTTCATTCGTTGAGAGCTTGAACGAAAATGACGAAGAATCCACACTTGGTTTTTCTCTCTTGGATCGGATCTTGACTTGATCGGCGGCAGCAAGCGAGTGCGGCGGCGATGCATTGTAGATCGAAACTTATTGACGAGGCAAGCTAGGTCACCAATCGATCTCATTTGGATCAAGCGTCTCTACCGATTCGGAATGGAGAACAAGTCTCGATTGACGAATCTGAAGCCAAAGGATCTCAAGAGAGAAGCGAGGGACCAGCGGCTTGCCGCGGTTCTGCCTAGTGAATGCTAGGTCACGACTGAAAAATTTCTTTTCGTATTTCTGGATGCGTATCAAATATTATTTAAACTTAGGTATATATACCCCAATGCAAACCCTAAGTAGCCATTGTGGGACCCACAAAGGAAGGAACGGAGCTTCAGTTTATACTGTGCATGGAGGCCCGGTTCGGTCCAGTGAAGCAGAAAAAATCTGCTAAGTCAGAATCGGTGGGTATCACCAAGGATACCCGTCGACATCGGCGGGCTTCGCTGGTGATGCCCTTTGATTTTTACTTGGATAATTACTGACCATGGAGAATTCTGGATCAAGGCAGCTAGGGTCGATCGACGCCTATCGATGAACATGCCCGACGAAGTCGACGGGTATCAGTAACGATACCCAACGATGTCATCGGGTATGACCCACGATTCTCGTCGATTCTTACTTGGGAAAATTTCCCAATTCTTCTTTCTACTTTCTTGAGCCTTAGGCTTTGACCTTTCTTGCTCCTTCTTCTTCTCTTGGTCTTCCTTGAGCCTGTACTTGAAAATAAGTACACCCCAATAGAGAGAGCACACGTGAGTTAACACACTTGCCCACACATCGAGGGATTACTTTGTGTAGTCCCGTGTATATTGACCCACTGTACCCTGACATTGGTGTGTACTTGGCATGGAATAGCTGCAAGCACGACTTGAAAATACATATCAAATACATCTCAATTCACCTTAGCTTGATCAGGTGCTTCTTCAAATCCGGGCTATTGTGGATGCAATACCCAACAATCTCCCCCTATTTAAAGAAGCCTAAACCCTACAAGCAAAGGTGAACTATATAGCAGAAATGATAACATAAAGCACAAAGAAAATGTGTTGGAATTCATTACCATTTCCATCATTTGGGCCACCTTGGCGCCACTTTAGCCGAGAGGGTAATCTCCCCCTTAGCTTCCTTAGCCGAGAGAGAGAGTTCTCCCCCTTTTTTGCTTCTACAAATATGGATCTCCCTTGGGGACATCATGCTCCCCCTTAAAGGCTTCATTCATGCATAGACTTGACTTCTAAGCTTTATCTCCCCCTTACTCCAAGGTCCATGTGCAACACAAGCCTCTTCAGTCCATGTTCAGCATCCCAAGTTCAGTCTTAAAGAAGTTGAACTTGGTCTCATCCAGCATCTTCGTTAAGATATCTGTCAGCTGCTGATCAGTGGGGACATAGCTGAGTGCAATGTCCTTGTTCTCCACATACTCCTAGATTAAGTGGTAGCACACTTCAATATATTTTGTCCGGCTATGTGATACTAGATTATTAGTTATGGCAATTGCACTCAAGGAGTCGCAATACATAGGAATCTCTCTATACTGCAGATCATAATCTTCCATCTGGTTCCTTATCCACAGGAGTTGTGCACAATAGCTGCCTACTGATATATATTCTGATTCTGCCATAGAAGTTGCGACGCAGTTCTGCTTCTTACTTCTCTATGAAATAAGCCTTCTTTCGAGGAATTGACACGTCCCGGAAGTGCTTTTCCTAACATCCCTGCTTCCTGCAAAATCAGCATCTGAAAGCCAATAAGCTCGACATCATTGTTTCTCGGGTACCACAAGCCAAGATTAGGTGTGCCTTTAAGGTATCTCAATATTTGCTTTGTAACAACGTAATGAGATTCCTTAGTGTTCACTTGGAATCTAGCACAAACACATGTGGAAAACATAATGTCCGGTCTACTGGCAGTAAGGTAGAGCAGGGATCCAATTATGCTTCTGTACATGGATTCCTCAAAAGATTTCCCTTTCTAATCCTTGTCAAGAGACACAATTGATCCCATTGGAGTCCTCATAGAGGTTGGACTCTCCATTCCGAACTTCTTTAGAAGTTCATTTGTGAACTTCGTCTGGGAGATGAAAATTCCCTTTGCAGATTGTTTCACTTGATGTCCTAAGAAGTACTTCAGCTCTCCCATACTGCTCATTTCCAACTTCCTTTGCATGAGACTCGAGAACTTCTTGCAAAGGTTGTTATCGGTTGAGCCAAATATTATGTCATCGACATAGATTTGCACTAGCAAAATCTTGCCTTTGACTTTCCTAAGAAAAAATATCTTGTCTTTTTTTCCTCTTGAGAACTTGTTCTCAAGAAGAAACCTAGAGAATGTCTCATACTAAGCGCGGGGAGCTTTATTTATGGGAGAGCTAGAGAAGAAACCTAGAGAAACCTAGAGAATGCCTTATTAAGAAAGTACACATGTTCAGGGAAAGTTGGATTAACAAAACCTGAGGGTTGAGCTACGTATACTTCTTCTTTCAAATTTCTATTTAGGAAAGCAGATTTTACGTCCATTTGATAGACAGTTAATCCTTTGTGAGCAGCATACGCGAGGAACAACTAATGGCTTCGAGCATTTCCACTTGTGCAAAGGTTTGATCGAAGTCAATCCCTTCTTCCTGTCTGTATCCTTGAGCTACGAGTCGTGCTTTGTTCTTTATGATGACTCCATTCTCATCCAGCTTGTTTCGGAAGATCCACTTGGTGCCGATTACATTTTTTTGCTTAGGTCGGGGAATGAGCTCCGAGACCTTGCACCTTTCAAATTGATGAAGTTCTTCTTGCATGGCCAATATCCACGAGGCATCCTTGTTGGCTTCGTCAGATTTCTTTGGCTCAACCTGTGACAGAAAGCTTAAGTGCAAAATCTCATTAATTGTACCTCTTCGAGTTCTAAAACCATCCTGCGGATCTCCAATGATTTGATCGACGGGATGATCCCTCACATGTCTGAGGTCTAGGAGTCTTGCATTTGCAGCTACTACTGCTTCTGGCACTTCTTCTTATTGTAGAATTTCCAACTCCATAGGGTCTTCCTCTCCTAATTGGGTAGGAGTGGATATCTTTACAAACTGTTGAGCGTCATATTTTTCAGTTTCATTTAGACTATACTTTTCCAGTTTGGTACCTACATCTACAAAAGTACCACAAGATGAGCTGCTATGAAGCAAGCTCGCTTCATCAAATACAACATTTATAGATTCTTCTACAACAAGAGTTTTCTTATTAAAAATCCTATAGGCCCTACTATGGCTACTATATCCTACAAAAATACCTTCAAAACATTTTTCACCAAACTTAGTACATGGATATTTCCCATTATTGAGTACATAGCATTTGCAGCCAAAGATCCTCAAGTAGGACATAGTCAGTTTCTTTCCATTCAACAGCTCATAAGGTGTCATTTGATAACTTTTATTGATAAGCGTTATGTTTTGCACATGACAAGCCGTGTTGACAGCCTCTGCCCAGAAATATTCTGGTAAAGACGCATCATTCAGCATTGTCGTGCTTGCTTTAATAAGAGTTCTATTCCTTCTCTTCGCAACTCCATTTTGTTGTAGAGTACGAGGGGAGGAAAACTCATGAAAGATACCCAAGTTTCCACAAAATTCAATCATAGCACCAGAATCGAACTCTATTCCATGGTCACTTCTGATTCTGACCACGGTGCAGTCTAGTTCGTTTTGGATCTTCTTGACAAACTTTGTGAATACCTCAATGGTATCTGACTTGTGTTTCAGAAAGAACACCCATATGAAACGGGAGTGATCATCAACAATCACCAACGTATATGACCTACCTCCTAAGCTGTGAACTTGCATTGGACCGAATAAGTCCATGTGTAGTAAGTACAGACACGTAGAAGTGTCCTTTTCTACAATGCACTTAAGGGTAGCCCTTGTCTGCTTACCCATTTGATAAGCGTGGCAGGGGATCTCTTTAATGCACTTAATAGTGGGTGCATCCCTTACTAGATTTTTAGAGAATAACATGTTAAGCGTTTTGAAGTTAATATGTGCTAATCTCTTGTGCCACTGATCACAAAGAGATGCACTATCTTTTGTAACTAAGCATACTGGCATAGAAGAATCTAAGCTTAAAAAATTTAGACAAAATATTTCTGCTCCTGATGCCTGTCAATACCGTCTCTATAGAGGAACATGATATAATCAGGCATTTATCCTTGCAGAACTTAACGACATACCCTTTATCACATAACTAGCTTACACTTATCAGGTTATGGTTTAACCCTTCAACATAAGCCACGTCGGTGATAGAGAATACATCATTGGAAATCATACCATAGCCTTTGGTGATTCCACGATCAAACCCTCCAAAGATAACTTTGGGTCCATCAGCAACAGAGGAATAATCACGCAACAAGCTTCTTGTCCCGGTCATATGCCGAGAGCATCCACTGTCCAAGTACAAGATAAGAGTTTTGGTGGCCTTTGGACATACCTGAAAAACAGAATCATTTTCCCTTAGGAACCCAATATGGTTTGGGTCCTAGATTCCTTGTCAGTTCACTCCCCTTAGGAATGTTAACTTTTCGAGTGGACGGCCTCACATGGTTAACTTGATGAGCTTCAAAATTCCTAGGATTGAACCAGCAATCCACGACAAAGTGGCCAACCTTGCCGCAACACCAATAGTTAAATCTGTTGTACCTTCTCCTCCAAGTCTCCTGCTTGACCCGTGAGATGGTAGGTCTAGCTTGGGCCTGTGCACTGGATGAGGGAGCATCATGGTGACAGCAGTCACATGATTTCTTCACCAAATTTTCCTTAGGTATAACAGGCTTGACTTTTGGTGCCTGCTTCCTATTATGTCCTGATGAAAAAGGACCATAATGTTGCAGTTGGATTTCCACATAGGGTGCCTTGAAAACACTCTCGCCAAAGTTGTGGGGGAAGTTCGATCCAAGGTACCGGCTCTTAGGATTTTCAACCAAGGGCCGGAAGATGTGCCCGAAGGAGGACTCAAAATCATATTTATTGCAGGGAAAGCTAGGCATCCTGAATATGGTCTGATTGATTGGGGCCTTCCCTTTTTCAGCGACAGAGGCTTTCTTGGCAGCCTTATTTCTTCTTTGTGCTTTGTTTCTCTTGGATGATCTACCAGGCTCAGGAACATTACCCAAGCCAGCACCTTTAGCCTGAGCAGAGAATTCATTAACTAGAGGAATAATAGTCTTGGGCTTAGAGAAGCTTTCTACAACTTTCTTCTCGGCCGCAAGCTATTCTTCAAGCTTCTTAATTGTTTCTTGCTGAAGGTCAAGGTGTCTTAGGGAGTCTGAGTGCTCAGAGGTTAAGTCGAGGAGTTCCTGTATGAGAGATATCAAGCTAGTGATTTCTTCTCGTAAGGAAACTCCCTCAGCCATAAGGGATTTGACCTCCTTCTTCTAAACCCTCAACTCCTTTCGACATCGATCAATAGTATTGAGCAAAAGCTCATACTGTTCAAGGAGTTTAGCTTCACGAGCAGATGGTCTGTCCTCGTGATCATCTTCAGGAGACTCAGAGTTAGAGCCAGAATCAGAATCAGAGAGAGGGGTGTGATCTTTTACCTTCCCAGTAAATAGGGGACATTCTCCTTCTAAGTCGGAGCGAGCCATGAGCCCGAAGAAGGCTTTCTTATAGTCACTGGATTCTGACGAGTCAGATTCACTGAGTGTCTTGGGCCTCTTGGCAATGTAGCTCCTCTCTTTTTTCTCATTTTCTTGTCCTTTCTCTTTTGAGAACATTCAGCAATAACATGCCCTGGCTTATTGCAACTAAAACAATTAATATCAGCAGAATGATATTTGTTCGGTTTAGAATCATACCTGTCCGAAGAATAATTCTTCTTCTTTTGACGATCATCTGACTGATGTGTTCTTCTGGAAGAAAAGCCGTCTCCTTTTCTCTGATTTCTCAAACTAAGGAACTTCCTGAACTCTCGTGTGATAAGAGAGAACTCCTCTTCAGATAGCTTGGAGCCTGATGAGCTGGGCTCAGTATCTTCTTCTTCAGCCTTTCCCCGAGAATGGGCTGATGAAGCCACCTTGCCTTTCCTTGAGTGGTTTGCCTTCAACGCAACAGTCTTCTCTTTCAAGGAAGGTCTGTTGGCCTCTCCTTCAGCTTTTCTGGTATTGAGTTGAATCTCATATAATAGGAGCTTCCCAAAGACGATCTGAGGATCGGTTTCAGCAAGTCTGCCAAACTCCCTGATGGCACAAATTTTGTTGTCCCATTCCTTAGTTAAGGATCTCAGGAACTTGTCGTTCAGCTCTCCATCTGTGAAAGTCCTCCCATAATTCTTCAGGCCATTGAAAATCTTGAGGAAGTTCTCGAATGTGTCTATGATCTCTTCCTTGGGCCCCTGTCTGAAGGCCTCATACTTCTGGTTCAGAAGGGATCTTCGATCGTCCCTTACTTCATCAGTGCCTTCCATCAGCACTATCAAGGATTGCCAAATGTCTTTGGCAATTCTGCAGTGGATGAAGTTCTGAAGCATAGAAAATCATCAATAGCACTGACTAGAATATTTCTGGCTTTCTTGTCCATTCCATAGAGAGCCATCTCATCTTTTTCTTGATCTATGATCTTCTTAGGTACCTTCCTTGTAGGATACAATGTAGAGGTGATCATAGGAATTTGGGGTCCCTCCTCCACTATCATGAAAAGTCGGGGGGTTGACTGCTTCCATGTAGTACCTGATCCTTTCTTTCAAGATAGGAAAGTTTTCCTTAGTGAAAATGGGAATCTTTCCGGTGTTCTTGAACCCGTCCATGCTTGAATCATTTGACACTAGACGAAGGATTTTACTCAAGGTGTTAACCTTATTGACGAGTAACATCTCCTTCATACCACTTAAAAGTGTCTAGTGTTAGCCTAATTCACCTATAGGGGGGGGAATAGGTGCAGTGACATCTTTTGCGGAATTAAAAATTACTTGCACAATTAAACAGACCAAGCACAAAAAACACACAGTAATTTATAGTGGTTCCCCAACCTTGGGTACGTCCACTATCCCCTTCGCCTATCTCCCACACGGGAACGACTCGGCAACTCCTCCAAAATGAGATTGAAATCCAATCTCTCCACTCGGAGCCACGCTCCTACAACTCGGAAGGAACCCTTCTAACAACAAGGAGTCGACACTCCACCAAAACAGGTTGCACCCACCCCTGACAACTAGAAATAAAATTCCTTACAAAAATTGAATGTAAATAAGAAATACAAAAAATGCAATTTGGAGACCCAAGGCCCTTCTTCGTTCGTTGAGAGCTTGCACGAAAATGACGAAGAATCCACACTTGGTTTTTCTCTCTTGGATCAGATCTTGTCTTGATCGGCAGTGGCAAGCGAGTGCGGCGACGATGCGTTGTAGATCTGAACTTCTTGACGATGCAAGCTAGGTCATCAATCGATCTAAGTTGGATCAAGCGTCTCTACCGATTCGGAATGGAGAACAAGTCTCGGTCGACGAATCAGAAGACAAAGGATCTCAAAAGAGAAGCGAGGGACCAGCGGCTTGCCTCAGTTTTGCCTTCGAGCGATCGGCGACAAGCAGCGATCTGCGTGCGACAGGCGACGATCGACGGCGGTGAAAGTTAGGTCACGACTGAAAAACTTCTTTTCGTATTTCTGGATCTGTGTCGAATATGATTTAAACTTAGGTATAAATACCCAAAAGCAAAACCTAAGTAGCCGTTGCGGGACCCACGAAGGAAGGAACGGAGCTTCGGTTTATACTGTGCATGGCGGCCCGGTTCGGTCTAGTGAAGTGGCGGAAATCTGCTAAGTCAGAATCAGCGGGTATCACCAAGGATACCCGTCGACATCGGCGGGCTTCGCTGGTGATGCCCTTTGATTTTGAATTTGATAATTTCTTACCTTGGAGAATTCTGGATCAAGGCAGCTAGGGCCGATCGATGGATATCGATGAACATGCCTGACGAAGTCGACAGGAATCAGTGATGATACCCGACGATGTCGTCGGGTATGACTCACGATTCCCGTCGATTCTTACTTGGGAAAATTTCCCAGTTCTTCCTTCTACTTTCTTGAGCCTTAGGCTTTAACCTTTCTTGCTCCTTCTTCCGCTCTTGGTCTTCCTTGAGCCTGTACTTGAAAATAAGTACACCCCAATAGAGAGAGCACACGTGAGTCAACACACTTTCCCACACAACGAGGGATTACGTTGTGTAGGCCCGTGTATATTGACCCACTGTACCCTGACATTGGTGTGTACTTGGCATGGAACGGCTTCAAGCACAACTTGAAAAGACATATCAAATACATCTCAATTCACCTTAGCTTGATCAGGTGCTTCTTCAAATCTGGGCTATTGTGTATGCAATACCCAACAATAAATAAGTCTTTTGATTAGTTACTTTTATACTGGCTTGTTTTTAAATCTTTGCTTTGGGATAAGTAAAACATAAATATGGGGGAATTTGATGATACTTGTTTTAGCCTAAATTAATTAGATAAATCAATATATTTTCTTGTTTGAAATTATATATATTATGAATTTTCAGCATATAATTTGTTTATTTTATAAAAATTGTTCTAACATATTTTATTTTATGTTTTTCAAGATTTTAACACTTTTTGGTCAGTTTCTATTTTACACACCCCAGGGTAACGACCGTATACCACCTACACGGGTGTGTACCTTGGGCGTGTAACCCAATTTGAATGAAGCAACGGTCCGAAGTACGTTTTTAGAGAAATTCACCTTATACTCCCTAGATCACGGCCGTGTACCCACTACACGGGCGTGTACTGTGGGCATGTAGCAAAATCCCAACGCAGATTTGTCCCGGTCCAAGTTCAAGAAAAATCCAACTTACACGCCTAGGTCATGGTCGTACCCCAACCTGTACAGGCGTTTACCTATGGCGTGTCCCTCCAAGTAAACACTTTTGACACTGCAACACGACTTTCCCGAGCCGCCGGCATGTCGCAGCTGACATGCCCCCTGGTCATGAGCATGTTCCAAGGGTGCGTAACACAACTTCCGCACCAGTAACTTCCTAGGCAAAATTTCAGCAGTCAAAGTCAACAATGCCGACAAGACCCCTCGACACGGGCGTGTAAGGGGGTGCTTACTTCCCAGAAAAATTTCTATGTATAAGATCACGCTCCAAGTGTTCTAGGACTAGATTACAGCAGCTGAGAGCAGTCAAATAAGTAGAATTAGTTGAGTTTAGTTGATTTTTTGAGAACTACGACTTGTTTCCTTTCGTGTTTATGTTCTTAATTTTTCTCTTTTTCTATCTCACATCTCAAGTTATTCCTATGCAACTTTTGTAATATACTTGTAATGTCTTTTAATAGCGAGTAATTAGCACTTAGCTAGTTTTTTTTCATGTAATGGTAGTTTTTATTTCAACTCCCAACTCCTCTTTTTAGTAATTAAAGTCTCTCTTTCTCTTCCTTCTTATTTAGTTTTTCATGAACTTCTAGTAATTCTCTCTCTCTCTCACCCTTTCACCATGAGTAACTAAATCCTCATTAGTACTCTATCGCGATGATCTGAGGACGAGTTGATCGAGTTATGATTTTATTTCTCTTTTTAAAGTATTGGCCTTTGATTTACTCTTGATTTAAATTTAGTGGGACTATATTATCAATATAGTGGCTCCACTTAAGTTTTCATTATTAGCTATCCGAGAGGCTCATAGTTTGAAGTGATCACCGAAGAGTAAAGAGAGTTATGTATACCTCTTGAGGGAGAATGACGTAAAACTCCCGGATTGGAGTCGAATCTAATAGGGAGGTTCACCACTTAAGGCGAGATTTAGGCATCCAAATACGAGACGAGAGTTCATTCGGATCTTCCTAATCTCAGGTTAGCACTTCTCCTAGAGGAGCATGTCAAGCTTTGGGAACCTCTTTGGTTAAGGTGTCATTTACTTTATTAAAATTTAGTTTGTTATTTCATTTTGATTCACTTATGACGAAGTGATTTAAAATCGAGTACTAATCTTTCCTCCATAAGTTTTAACCCTTTTTCATAACATGCAATTTAGCGCATTTCTCTTAGTTAAGAAAATCAACCCAAATAATCATTTGATAAAATAATAGTAACCCTCAAAGTAGAAGTATTCAATCCTCCCTGGGAAATACGACCTTGATATTGAACTTCAATATCCTATACTATAAACGATAGGGTATACTTCCTTTTATTGGATATAGAATCAGAGAATACATTAAAATCATCTTCATCTTTGTCTTCTTCTCTCCGCACATGCAATTCAATATTTTCTATATCAACGGCATTGAGTGCGTTGAGTGAGCCTTCCTCACTCAATGTATTTATACTATTATAGTCTAAAAGATTAGGCATCGAGTGAGCCTTCATCACTTGACGCATCTAGACTTAGTTTGATTTCTTTGAATGAAGGTGTTGAGTGCATCTTCTTCACTTAACGCTTTCTGCGTTTGTCTACCTTCTTAATGAGGTGTTGAGTGAACAACCTTCAATCAATGTTACTATCCTTAGATAGAATCCTTGTTGAGTAGGCGTTTAGTGAACTGCCTTCACTCGATGCTTCTGTACTTAGACAGATTTTCTGTCTGCTCTTTATGAGGCTTTGAGGGGTTGAACTTCTGTCAACGCTTTTGGTTCTAGGCGTCGAGTGAACTTGCCTCACTCAACGCTTCTAGACTTTTCACGATTTCTGCTTTGGCAATACAAAGGTTTTAACTTCCTAAGCATTAGTCGATGCTTTTAGCCTCTTGGCATTGAGTGAAATGCCTTCACTCAACGCTTCTTGACTTAGCCAGATTTCTGCTTTGCCAGCATCCTGTCATGAGTCAAACTGTCATTATGACTCAAACTACCTGTCAAATCAATTCACCATAGAACAACATAAATACATTGAACTTATAGCATGCATCAAATACATACAAATGTATTCCAATGACTTGCGAGCCTTCTTCAAATCCAGGACATATGATCAATGGACCCAACAATCTCCCCCTATTTGAAGAAATCGGAACCCTATTAAATGAAATACACTATCTAATTTAATAGATAAACATCAAAGATAAAACGAGCAATAATTTATACACACACAAAAATTTGTTTTTCATCAAAGACAGAAATCATGAATGGATAGTGTGCATAAAAAAATTGTCACTCTCCTATAGCCCGTAAGGAATACGAAGAACTTTTCTATGTTTCAGGTTTCTTAATCACAATGCCCCTACTTTATTTCTTGGCAGCCTTTACTTGATCTTCAGATTTTTTCTCTCCTTCTACCTTTCAAAGTAACTTTAGGGCTTGGGGAAGTACTTGTTGGGCTCCACAACATCTGGTGGCAGTGAACCTGACTTTTTATCCCTTCTGAATTTTCTACTCTATTCCTTATTCCTTTCAATCTTTTCCTATTCCAGGGAGCTATAGAGCTTTACCCTGTCAATTTTGTAATATTTAATTTGATCCTAGGAAGACAAGATGATAGTCCTTGATTAAGGAATTCACTTCTCAAAGGCAGGCCTTGTCTCCATCTCTTCTCTATATCTATTCGTTTTGAGCCTTACTTCTTCCTCTTCTTTAAAAATAGACTTGCCTTTAGCCTTGACAATCTGATCAACTGTGAGGCTGAATGTAAGAATTACATTAGTAGTTGAAGGTTCAGCCCACTGAGCACCACTGTGTTCAGCATATTGAGCATCAGTCAGATCACCATATTAAACACCATACAGATTTTCAAGGATTGGTGTAGTTCCAATGTTTTCATATGAGAGTTGCTCAAGACCCATGGAGCCTCAGAGTACATTTATAGTCCAGACTGTATTTTCAAAATTTTCCTTTATCATTGCTCTCTCCCCCTTTCTGACTTCTTTAGAGGTAGTAGCTCTCATATAGCTCTTTGTAGTTATGAGTCTTTCATCCAAGAAGTTGATTCCTTTGGTAACATGATTTTTGACCTCAAGCATATAGTCTTCTAGAATTTGAGTGCATGCATCCATTCTCCTTTCAGTTATGATCTTGTATTCATTCATCAGTTTCTTAAGGGCATTGTGAACCATCTTTATATTGCTAGATGTGATGTTCTGGTTCAGGAGAATGTCATTTTGGGTTTGCCTGATCTCTTGAAATTTTCTTTCAATGAATATGACAGCAGGTGCATCCCTTGTGAAGAATGCAATAGTATTTGCTTTCAGTAGGTTGACCTCAAAACTGATTTACTTTATTTTAGTAGAAAGAACTTATCTCACTTCCTTGATGGAGTCATCAATATAGTGTTCCAATTGTCATCTTTGATCATCTAGTAAATATTTTAGTTAAGCTCGGAAGGATGATGGCATTTTATCAGCTTTAGCAGAGGTGCCTTGGTAAAAGACCTTCTCATCCCCATCCCTGGAAGGAATCCTGATTTCTATATCTGCCATCATATATTATGAAGAATATACATCTTCATGTACATCATCAGTAGCAATGTCCTTGTCAGATTAAGATGAGATAATATCATGCACTATAACTTGAGTAGGGAGTTTAGAGTGAATCTCCCACTCCGCCTTAGCATTGTCCTTAAAGACTATCTTATCTCCTATAGTAGTGTCTTGAACCATTTCTGTCACAGTTGGAAGAGCATGTTCATCCTCAATGTGAGTATGGGCAAGCTGCCATAGATTCTTATTTGGAATCTTATCTATTCTGCTTTGTAGATTGTCTAGGAGGGAGTCAATCTTGTCCTGAACATCAGACCGAGCTTGCTCCCCCTCAGCTAGAGCATCTTCCCTAATAATTTCCCCCTCAATATTTGCATAGATATTTTCTACTAGTTTGTCGGATGGAATGTCCATGGCTTTAGCTTGGATTTCTTTAAACTGTATTCTAGCCAATTGGCTTCTTGCAGCAGGTTCAGAGGATATTTATACCTGAGCACTCATGTCTCTTCTATACTCTTCAATATACTCAGTTAACTGCGGATTATGTGGTTCCTCTTCACTCTTCTTAGAGGAACTTCTCTCCGTGCTCTCCTCAGTAAT
This sequence comes from Platanthera zijinensis, assembly GCA_039513925.1. NCBI lineage: Eukaryota > Viridiplantae > Streptophyta > Magnoliopsida > Asparagales > Orchidaceae > Platanthera > Platanthera zijinensis. The sequence continues at coordinate 162,681,332 of CM077085.1, forward strand.
CAGAACAACTTTCTTCATCTTCTTGTCAATAATCTGTGCATGTGGCAACAGAACTCTTTCCTATCTATCGAGCATCTTTTAGTACATCCTCCTTATATGATGGATTTTTGTTCCTAGCCTTATGTTAAGGATCCCTAGAATTGTGTTGTGAAGAAATAAAGAATCCTTCCCAGGTTTGACTTTGGGATGCATTATATAATTCTATCAAAAAGTACCCTTCCCCAATCTGTTTTCTTGGAAAGAATTATTCTTGTCATTAACTCGAACATCTTCTTGGATATCTTATCATGAGATCTAGTCTTGCATACCAGTCCCTTCCCAACAATATCTGCTAGAAATTTACCTTTTAGGTTCAGCTCTTTTCTCAGAATTAATCTAGTGCAATGTTTTGACAGTACACACAACTTTAGGCAGATCTGACATCAGTTTGGTCTAGTTCTTCTTGTTCATCTGACAGCTTGAGCTTGGCCAGTTGTAGAACCTTACTTAATTGTTGGGGGTGATCTTGAACTTATTTCCACTAATGTAAGATCTGACATTAGCGGAGAATGAGTCGACCTTAACGTTTGAGTATAACTCGAGTACATCCCTCTTCCATAATAGACTCGGCTCTAAAAGATCATGTTCTAGGTCAGGGACCTGCAAGCGGTGGAGAACAAGCTGAACTTCCTCTGGTGCATCCTTGAACCCATTTCTCATTAACTCTAATCCCTCGAATAGTAAATATAATCCTTTCAAAACCATTACTGCTGAGAGTTTCCAGAGATTTTCCGAGCTTTTGTATTTTCGTCGCATGAGGAAGAGAAGGGCGAGGAATAATGTATTTTGTTCTAAGCATACACCATTCAATTTATACTTACATTTAATTTGAGATTGTGAAGAGGCGCGTACCTTTTATGATGATCATAAGGATATCAATGGTTGAGATTAATCACGTAGATTAGCCATAAATAGACATCCCTGGAAGTCGGCGTTGAGTGGATTCCACACACTCAATGCTCTTGATGCCTGATGTTGACTCAGCGCACTCGACACCTGTATCCTTAGACTCAGCGCACTTAATGCCTGAATCCTTAGACTCAGCGCATTCGATGCTTGGACACTTAGTCCATAAATCCTTCATTATCCTGCATAGGTAAGTACTGCATGCAACTAAAATTCTTGAAGAGCAACTGAAGCTATACTAAGTTCATCATACCCAATTCAAATATGAAGGAGTTAAACTAGGCTTCATCTAGTGGTTTGGTGAAGATATCAGCCACTTGCTTATTAGTGGGGACAAACTCAAGGATGATGTCCTCATATTAAACATGCTCTCTAATAAAATGATACCTAATCTCTATATGTTTAGTCTTGCTATGAGAGATAGGATTCCTAGCAATAGAGATAGCACTAGAAAAATCACAATACATAGGAGTTCTACTTAGCTTGTTGTTGTAGTCCTGAAGCTGATATTGCATCCACAATAGCTGGGCACAACAACTTACAACAGATTTGTATTCTGATTCAACAGTTGATATTGCAACACTTGTTTGCTTCTTGCTTCTCCAGGATACAAGCCTTCTTCTTAGAAATTGACAGGAGCCAGCGGTGCTTTTCTTGTCTTCTCTATAGCCTACAAATTCTGTATCTGAGTACCCAGTTAGTTCAAATTAACTATTCCTAGGGTACCATAGGCCAAGAATAGTTTTTCCCTTGAGATATCTCAAAATTATATTAGCTGTAGAATAATGAGACTCTCAAGGTACAGCCTGATATATAGCACAAACACTTATAACATATATGATATCTGGCCTACTAGCAGTAAGGTAAAGGAGGGAGCCAATTATGCCTCTGTACAAGGTTTCATCAACAGGTTTCCCAATCTCATCCTTGTCCAATGACACATTTGACCCCATAGGAGTTTTCATTATTGAGGCACTCTCCATTCCAAACTTTTTAATTAACTCCTTGGTGAACTTAGACTGTGAGATGGATAATCCATTCTCAGATTGTCTTACTTAGAGGCCCAAGAAATACTTGAGTTCACCGATACTACTCATCACAAATTTCTCTTGCAGTTTAGCAAACTTTTTGCAGAGGTCATCATCAATACACTAAAAAATTATATCATCTACATAAATTTTGACTAGGATGATATTACCCTTGACTTCCCTGAGGAATAGTGTCTTGTCAATCTTTCCCCTTGAGAATTTGTTCTCAATGAGAAAACTAGGCAAAGTTTCATACCATGCCCTAGGGGCTTGCTTCAACCCATACAAAGCTTTTATAAGCTTAAATAAAAAATCAGGAGAGTTAGGACTAACACAACCTAAGGGTTGCTCAATATATACCTCTTCTTTTAGGTATCCATTTAGGAAAGCTGACTTGATTTCCATTTTGTAGACCTTGAATCATTTATCTGTAGCATATGCAAGAAACATTCTTTTTTCTCCCAATCTTGCCACTGGTGCAAAGATCTGATCAAAGTCAATACCTTCTTCTTGTTTGTATCCCTTGGCAACCAGTCTGGCTTTGTTATTGATTATAACACCATTTTCATCAAGCTTATTACTGTAGATTATCTTGGTTCTAATGATGTTATGTCCTTAAGGTTTGGGTACCAGCTTCCAGACATTGCACCTCTTTAACCGATTTAGTTCCTCTTGCATAGCCACAATCCAAAATGGATCTATGTAGGCATCTTTAAACCTTTTAGATTCAACCTAAGATTGGAAGCTGGAGTACATGACAATATTAAGGCTTTTGCTCCTTATTGTAACACCTTGGCTAGCATCTCCTATGATCTAATTTCTAGGATGATCCCTCAAATGCTGACTGTAGGAGGCATTCTTACTTCATCATCATGAAATTCAGTGGCTGGATCCAGCTAGTCTTTATCCATATACTGTGTACTTTGTCCTTCTTCTATAATGTACACATCACCACCTTCTTATAGGGTAGATGGATAAGTGTCCTTGAAGGCTAGTTTATCCATCTTCATCTCTATACCTGCAGATCTATAGGAGCTTGGTAGCTCACTGTTAATCATTGATGATTCATCAAAGACTACATTAACAGACTCTTCTACAACTTGATTTTTCAAGTTATAAACTTTATATGCTTTGCTATGATTATTATACTGAACAAATATCCCTTCATAGGATTTGACAGCAAACTTAGTCAAATAAGACTTCCCATTATTAAGCACAAAACACTTACTACCAAAGATCCTGTGATATGCCAGATTTGGTTTTCTGTCTTTCATAATCTAATTTGGTGTCTTCTTGTAGTACTTGTAGATAGAGGGTTTATTCAAGACTTGATAAGTAGTGTTCATTGCCTCAACCTAGAAGTTTTCTTGGACAGAAGTGTCACTGAGTATTATCCTGCCAGCCTCTATAAGAGTCCCATTTTTCCTCTCATCTATCTCATTTTGCTGGGGTGTTCTTGAAGAAGAAAACTCCTGACAAATCCCTAGTTATTCACTTAACTTTGTCATGCCTTAAGACTGAAATTCAGTACCACGGTCACTTCTGATTTTGACACAGAGCTGTCTTATTTATTCTGAACTTCCCTAACAATGGTTATAAAGATGTCTAGAGTTTCAGACTTTTTCTTTAGAAAGAAAACCCATGCATATCTGGAATAGTCATCAACTATCACTAGTATGTAGACTTTCCTACCTAGGCTACTAACTGGCATATGACCAAATAATTATATATACAAGAGGTACAAACACCTCATAGAATCCTAGGCCCCAATGCCCTTAAAGGATGCGTTGGTATGTTTGCCCTTTTGACATGCAGGGCAAATGCCTCCTTGGTGCATCTTATATTGGGTCCATTTTTGACTAGCTCTTCACTGAAGAGCTTGATAATGGTCTTGTTGTTCAAGTGGGCAAGCCACTTGTGCCATTGCACACAGTAAGAGACTTTCTCATTAACAACTAGACACACTGGAGTGTCAAAAATTATATATAAAAAGTTTAAACAATAAATACTCCCACTCTTACTGCCTGTCAAAATGACCTCTTGGTCACATGACCTTTTGATCAGACATAAGCCACTTTTGTGATTGAGACTATGTCATTGGTGATCATACCATAACCCTTGGTGACTACTCTATCTGAACCTCCAAAGATTAACTTAGGTCCATTCATCACAGGAGTGTATTTATTTAGATGGCTCCTTGTTCCCGTCATGTGCCCAGAACATCCTTTGACCAAGCACCATATTGGAGCATGGATACTTGGACTAATAAGCAACCATAGTTTAGTTTACCTTAGGACCCCAAAATGGATTGGATCCTTGGTTCTTTTATCCTGAAACTGAACATATCTACCTACAGCTCTCCTGACAGGAAGACTCTCACTTGCCCTTGGCACAATAAGGTTGTGCCAACAATCTATGACAAAGTGTCCCACTTTACCACAACACAAACATTCATGGATGTTGTATCTCCTTTTTAAACATCCTTGTGGATTGCAAGCTATCAATAACTAACTGTCCTGAAGGGAGAGCAGAAGCCTTTTTCTTATTTCTGTCAGCAACAATCTTACTGAAGGTGAGTCTACCAGTAGATGTACTTGGCTTACTCTGAGTTCCCCTATTAGCAGTCTTCTTTACATTGGATGACTTGTTGATGGCATCATAGATTGCCAAGTATAGCTTGTTTGCTGACTTACCTTTAGTCTGAGTTGTTGCTGGAAGAGCCTGAGAATAGGCCACTCCCTTATCCTTGAGTGTGGGGGTTGGAGCACCAAACACAAATGGTCCATGATGGGTCATCTAGATTTCATCATGGGGAGCCTTAAAGACACTCAAGCCCATGTCCTTTGTCCCTCCATTGTAAGATACCCTTGTATTCTTATAAGAAGAGTTCCCATTTTACTAGTGACCATAAATGTTATCTTGGTCATACCTGTTAGATGGGAGAATTACCTTGTGAAAGGTTGCTTGAGGCTCTACAGGAGCTTTGCCCATACTCCTATTCCTTATTATAGTGTTCCTTTCAATGTAACCAAACCCTTTCTTATCAGTTTGGGAGGTGAAGGTATAAATGAGTGGCAATACAGATTAAGGTTCTGAGTATTGAGCCACTAGCATCCTTTCTTTGAGGAGCTTCTTTTCAAGATACATAAAGATCATATTCTTATAGCTAATTATACCAATCTAGATGATTGAGATAGTTTTTAGTTGGCTGATTTCCCTCCTCATCTGATAAAGAAAGGTTGTTGATTTAGATTATAGAGAACTAGCTAGTTGTAGGGAGATATGCTCCTTGGCATGTCTTTTGACAAGTAACTTGCTCTTCTTCAGAGCTTCCAAGCAGAACCCATACTTGTCAATAGATTAATTAACATCTTCCTCAGATTCTGAGTCATCTTCATCACAGGATGAGGGTGCAAAAGAATTGGGACTTTTTTCATAATAAAATTCTGAGGAGGAGAGGGAATGAATTTGTACCTCATGTTGATCAGTCTGATCCTTGCAAGATTCACCATCTATCATTTTCATAAGTCCATAAAAGTAAAATCATCATCATCCACCTCATTGTCACTATCTGAGTGTGACAGAGGATCCCTGATTCCTATCCTTGCAGCTGGATAGTTCTCCTCCTCTTCAGCAGTAGAAGCAAACAACCCAATATATGCTTCATCTTCTTCTTCAGAGTCTGAAGATGCTCAGATGGTTGACTCCAGCCCTTCTCCTTCTTGGAAATGAGGGTATTTTCCTTCTTGCCCTTGTGGAGTAGGTGCTTCTTCTCACTTGTCACTTTTCTCTTGAATGGGCAATCAGTAATGATATGCCAAGACGTGTTATAACAATAACAAACAATTTTAGAAAAAATATGTTTGCAGGGTTTGGAATCATACCTAACTCTTTTGGAGAACTTCTTCTTGGACTTGTTACGATCCTTCTTATAATGTGAGGAGGAGGAAGGATTGTTCTTCCACAACCACCTCTTCATCATCTTCTAGAATTTCCATGAGAAGGCAGCAAACTCTCCATCTAACATGTTACTGTCAGATGAGCTGGACTCCTTAGGTTTTAGGTAATCCTCTCCTTACTAATCTTGGAGATCTTTGCCTTGGAGGTCACTATCATCTCCTTGGTATGGGACCTATTGGTTCTCTCCTCCTCCTTCTTGGCAGATAGTTGCATTTTATATGAAAGAAGCTTTCAAAACAAAGTGTGAGGAGGAGTTTCAGTAATCTTGGCCACTTCTCTGATTGCGCAGATCTTCGTGTCCCAGTCTCTGGTTAGAAAACATAGGAACCTATCATTCATCTCATATTAGCTAAAGACCCTTCCATAGGTCCTCAGCTCATTTACCACTCTGAAAAAAGTTTTATAGCAATCAGTTATTTTGTCTTTGTTGCTTTGCCTGAAAGCTTCATATTCCTGATTGAGTAGGGATTTCATGTCATACCTAACCTCTTCAGTGCCCTCGATATAGATAATAAGGGTGTCCCACATCTCCTTGGATGTCTTGCGGTGGAAAAGGTTCTGGAATGTGGAATCATCTATGTCACTCACAATGATGTTCTGTGTCATCTTGTTCATAGTTGGTTGGATGACCTCATCCTTGGACATCTCAGTGTACTTTGTTGGTGTCTGGACATTGGAATACAAGACTGAGACCTTCATGGGGATGAAGGGTCCTTCTTGAACAGTGATGAAGATCCTAGGGTCAAAGCTTCCATGAATATCTTGACCCTCTCCTTCCAAATACCAAAATTTTCCTTTCTGCAGATTGGAAGCTTCATGGAACCCAACTCCATATTGTTCTCTCCTGAACCCATAAGGATAATCTTAAGCTACTCTTAGAGATTTGTTCAGATTGTTAAGTCCTTTTTTAACAACCTCCCTTTGATACCACTTGAAATTCTTTATTTATAAGAGTAGCTAAACACCTAGAGGGGGGGGGGTGGTGAATAGGTTTTTTTGTCTTTTATGACTATATTTTAGTTTTGGTGAGTTGTGACTTGGTGTTAAGTTAGCTTTCAAGAATACACAATATAACACAATTGTTTATAGTTATTCCCCAAGGTATGGGTACATCCACTATCCCTCCCACGTTTCTAACAGAGTGCTAGACAAGGCAAACTTTAACAATCTCGTCTGCAAGAGCTTACAACATAGAACCCTGAGGATCTCTAAGACTCCTCTAAGTCCTACCTCAGGCCCAATTCCCTACTACTCAGACAAAATGATGCTCCTATAACTTAGTGATCCACAGATCACCTACTTCAGACTTTATCCAATGTCCTACAATCAGGATAGGAGGTTATTACTACACTCAGATCCACTACAGGATCATATCTCAAAGAATGACTCTCATATAGCTCAAGCACACATGCCCTACCTAAGATCCACAGAAGGATCCTACACTCAGATCTACAAAAGGATCCTACACTCAGAATTTATAGTTCAGGCTTACAACTCAGATCAGTTAAGATCCTACAGAGAGAAAATATGAGTTGCTAATGAATGACTACAGAGAAGTTTTCTCTGAGTCAGCCTCTTCTTAAACTAAGAAGACTCAGTCCTATCTTCTTCATAGCACAAAGAAAAGATCTTCAAGGTAGGTTCTACTTGTGCTGAGAATTAACTGCGGAGGTTGCTTCTTCTTACTAAAAAAGAAATCTTCTTGACCTTGTTGTTGAGAGTTGATTTGATCTTTAAAGAAAAATACCTTCAACAACAAACTCTGTCTGTGCAATTCAAAGACTAACTTTTAGCAAGTTCTTGGAAAGTTATAGCTCAATCCAGAGGAAGAAGACGACCCCTTTTCTTTTATGCAAAAAAATGGCTTTTAATTTCTTTGAACTATACTTTTTTATCCCGCCACTCAACGACTCTTTCCGCGGTATGGGCTGGCATGAAATGGCAACTGCTACACTTTCTTTTTTGCATAACTGTTATACTAAAGGCAAGCGGCGACTTTTTTGCATACCTGTGACTTGAGGCATTGAGTGCATTGAGTGCGTTGAGTGAGCCTTCCTCACTCAATGCATATAGACTTTTATGGTCTAATAGCTTAGGCGTCGAGTGAGCCTTCATTACTCAACGCATCTGGACTTTGATCGATTTCTCTGAATGAAGGCGTTGAGTGCATCGTCTTCACTCAATGCTTTCTGCCTTTGCCTGGCTTCTTGATGAGGTGTTGAGTGAATAGCCTTCACTCAACACTTCTGTTATTAGACAAAATCCTTGTTTAGTAGACGTTGAGTGAACTGCATTCACTAAACGCTTCTGTACTTAGATAGATTTACTATCGACTCTTTCTGAGGCTTTGACTGCTTGAACTTCTGTCGACACTTTTGGTTCTATTAATCAAGTGAACTCTAAAGATTTTGATTCTACTCAGATCTAGTCGATCTGTATGCTCAGATTAAGTCTTCAAAGCATTCGGATTTTCCTTATTCTTCAAGACATTCAAGATCAACCTTTTCGAAGAACGAAGGATTGAAGGATTTAGATCTAAATAAGATTATTTGTTATCTTTATTGTGTAAATCTTATTGAATTTTTTAAGAGGTTTTACCCTCCGAGTTGTAGATCTGTTATTGGATCAAATGGTAGATCTGTATTTGTATTTAGTTATTGGAGAGTTTGATATCTGAATTGTAAGAGTGTTATCTCCGAGTTGTAGGAGTTGAGATTCCAAGATGTAAGATTTGTTGCAATCTAAGATAAAAGTGAAGTAGCTAAATCTAGACTTTCGTGGTAGATATGTGTGGCGGGACAGCGGACGTACCAAACTCGGGAAACCACTATAAATCTTTGTGTTTTGTGTGCTTAATTTTTCAGTTGTTTTTAATTCGCAAAAAACACAGAACTCACCTATTCACCCCCTCTAGGTGATTTGGGTTCATGCTAGATACTTTTAATTGATATCAGAGGGGTGTTAAGGCTAAAACCTTGAATAAGATCTCCTATCTAGTTTTCAAGAGATACCTCTCAGTTGCTATGAACAGAAGTAAGGATATGTCTTCGATGAAGTTACTTGTGTGCATAAAAGGGAACTTTCCTATTTTGAAAGAAAGTGTCAGATTCTTCATGGAAGCAGCAAATCCAGGGTATTTCATATTGTTGAAGAAGGACCTCATATTCCTACACAGCCGTTTGCTCTGAATTCAACTGTCATGATCCCTAAGAAGATGATGGATCTGACTAAGGATTAAATTGCCTTGGTCTCTTTAGATAAGAAGGCAAAGAATATTATAGCCAGTGCAGTGAACGATTCAATTCTTCAAAATTTATTCCACTGCAAATCTGCAAAGGAGATGTGGGACTGTGTCGTAGTTCTCATGGAAGGAACTAAAGAAGTTAGAGATGATCGTAGATCTCTACTCAATCAAGAATACATGGCATTCGAACAAGGCTTACATGATATAATTGCAGAAAGTTTTGAGAAATTCCTCAAGATCAACAACAGCCTCAGAAACTACGGCCGTACATTCACTAATGGTGAGCTCAACGATTAATTCCTCAGATCCCTGACAAAAGACTGAGATACTAAGGTAGTAGCCATTAGGGAGTAGTTTGGGAAGCTGTCATAGATTGAGCCCTGGAACCTTTCCAGAAAGTTGCTCTCTTATGAACATCAGATGAATACTAGAAAGAAAGAGGAGCAAAGCAGCAGGGCTTCAAGTACAGAGAAGTCAGTAGCTCTAAAATTGATGCGTTGAACGATAAGTGTACCGGTCGCACAAGTAATATAAAATGGGCGAATTTACCCAAGTATCGATCTCAAGGGAACACAGTAAAGGGTGGAGTTAATATCGAGGAGGATTTGAGATTGAAGTCCTTAGGTCGAGGTTACGATGGGAGAATGGTAATTACTTGCGTAAAAGAAAATAAAACAATCTAACTTAACCAATACGGGTCGCCGACACAGCTTCTCAAGGTGAGTGGATTATACGGGCCACAATGCACCGCTTTGTAACATGGATGGCCGAGAAGGCTTGCGGAATTAAGGGACGTAATCACCTCATCACTATGTTCATACAAAGCACTTGCTAGTGTAGCAAACACAAACATTCAAACCACATGTAACTTAAGCCAACAAACCACCGCATCGCTCACAAGCATGAACAAAAGTAAATAGCATTAAGCCAAAGGTTCATCAATGTTCTTGCATCAAATAATAATGAGAATCCAATACAAAAACCTAGAAATGTGGAAGAGAAAGGTAGAGATACAAAAAACGAACGAGTCTTTTCCGTAGACGTGGGATGAAGCACCGGGTTGTCAATCCGTGACCAACAAGCCACTCATCGGTTGCATCCGGGGTCGGGGAAGGCTATCACCGCTTCCTAAGCGCCTATCTTCTCGTTGGTTTTCATTGTCCACATCAAACCTTCACTTCTTCCTTACTTTGCGGAGATTGAAGAGTGGAAACTCACTTCTTTATGCTATGGATGCAAGGGAACTTCATAGGGAGCAAAGCCATAGCTTTTAGGATGACGAACGGTTCAAAACCACCTTCCGACGGAAGAAAACGGCTGCAAAATCCGGTCCCCGAAACACCGAAAAACAGTTGTTTAAATAGAAATTGCGCAAAATTTTCTTAACACACGGGCAAAACACACGGGCGCAGACCTTGCGTGAAGAAAAATGCACGGGAAAAAATAGAACTGAGTATTTTGTGATGATGGCGCAAGACCGGCCCGAAACGTGCGTGAAGGAAACGCACAATCGTGCGATCAGGAATAAGTAATAAAAGCCTGTGAAAATGGTCACGCACGGTTGGAATCAACCATGCGAGGCCAAAACGCACGGGTAACCACAGAGCACCATAACAAGGCCAAAATAGGTAGGACGTGCATTTCCTTCTCGCACGGTTTGGAACAAATCGTGCGAGAACCAAACGCATGGGCGGATCAGAAATCACAGGAAACCACTGAGTAAAATACACGATTACACTGAAACAGTGCGCAAAGAAAATGCACGACCGTACGTTTTACCTTAGAAACAATTTGTAGGCTGGGCTTTCTGACCACCTGCACAACAAACCTCATAATGGGGGCACAAGCCACCAACAAACAAAACAGAAAGAAAAAACTATAAGAGAGACTTGGGGAGCACCATGTGCTTACCCCCAACAGAATAGTGCGCAATTGCACACCACATATGAACAAAAACGTGCACTTGATGTGATAATGGTGTATAAGTGAAATTTAAGCAGTAACATACTAAAAGTGAAGCGCAAATGCAAGAAAAAAGCCCTGATGAGTCCGAAAAACCCTATATAAATGGAACTCATCACACCCCCAGACTTAAATATTTGCTCGTCCCGAGCAAATTATCACTTGGTGGAGAGAAAGAAAACTAGTTGGCTTAGCAATTACACGAATAGAGTACAAAGAGAAGTCGTACTCTCATGCATAAAGAGAAATAGTAGAAGAAAACTCTAAATATACACAATAATTTCTAATTTCCAGAAGCGTAAAGAAGATATTACTTATACTTCTAATGTGAATCATCGCGAATCATCCGGTTGCACGTAAAATGAAAGTAGACGGACAGTGAGGTGAGAATTGCCAAAGACCGTGTCTCGGGAGAATCTCCAAAGGAAACCACAAATGTCGATGACCATAAGTTCTCCCATTCACACTCTCTCCACGACACTAGTTTGACTCAAGGGCGAATCTGTAGGACTTGGAGTATAATGAAGTCTTAGGGGTTGGTGGGGCATACAAAGATAGACACGATGGCTACGCACACCCAAAATGAAACCGCTCGAAAATACACACAACTTCACAACGACAAACACATGCACAACACCACCAGACTTGGGCTTTTAATGGTGCGTGAATGCCCACAACGAGAACAATATATCAAAATTTCACAACTATAAAACCTACTTTACAAATATATATATATATATTCATATCTTTTTTTCATACCACATCAGGAATTTTTTTTTCATCTCCATTTTTTTTCAACCAAACAACTAAAACAAGCCAAAAACACGGCAACACCACAAGCGGTACGAAGCTTCCGCACAACAACCACATAACACGCATACAAAATAACAAAACTACAAAATAACCAAGCGATCACATTCATTTGTGCGAGTAGGAAAGGCTATATTGGCTTTGGTAGCGAGGTGTAGGGTTGGCAAAGGAAGGGATAGGCCCAACGGGGATTACAACGGAAAGATGTCGGGAATGGTACAAGTCCCAAACTAGAACAAAGTGACAGCCAACATCACGCGTTCACTTGACTGTCCATGTAACCATGCTTCGAGAATAACTAGGTGAAACTTCTTAGTCACCAAGAAAGATCAACCTTCCTCCCGACTCGAGCAATACGAGGCTACTATATGCCGACACACAATTCTATGCCACCACTTGATTCACAACCGGACTCAAAACTAGAGTACAGTAAACAAAATCTACGCTATTAGAAAAAATAGAAACTAAAAGCATACAAAGAATTTTATTCTACACAAAACTCTAAGTGACCACGAGTGCACGCCTAGGAACAATCTTGGAGTCTACATTTTACTCCGCCACACAATCCTAAGCCAACATAGAATTCTTTACTTTCCGCACAAGAAATAAATAAGCTCGGTTCGTGCAAAAATTTAAGCACGCGCTCAAGTTGTTCCTGTGGTGTGCGATGTAGATTAACATATCAAAATATTACAACAAAAGCTTCTAGAATGCAAATGAGATGTGCACGTGAGTGGGTAACAATGCATGGCTCTCCCCCAAACTTAATCTAAGCAGTACAACATAATTATATGACAGTGAAAATCAAAACAGAAAGCTCGGGGAGAAGTTACCCAATGCTCAGCAAGTGAGCATACCATAAGACGCAAGAAAATCTGAAGCAAACCTGACATTTGAAGGTGCAATGTATACCTGTAGGGGTGAGCTCCACAAAAACAAAAGAAAATATATACTAAAACTGAATAAAAAGTAACTAACTACTCTAACTACGAAAATGAAAATGCAATAAAAGTAAGAAAACTACTGGGGTTACTATCATCCTAGTACGACTTATTCAACTAACATACAGTTCTAGCTAATGGGCCTATGAAATAAAAAATGAACAGGCAATTGTCCTAATATCCGTGTCAGTAATGGGTACCGATACGGTGATAGAACAATAACCCCTCTACCTGAATAATAATACCTGTAAACTGCAAGTAGAGGAAATATAATTTAAGATTAGGAGGAGTACTGGTCCTCACTCATCTCACACAAAAAATCCTTGCCCTGCAAGGTATCATCCACAGCAGGTCTGCAGGAGGAGAAGACAACGAATGAGGCTTCCTCAATGGAGTAGGGATCAACCACCTCGCATATAAGGATGCTGTGATCATTGCCTTGAGCAAAGGCTCCAAATCCTCCCGAAGTACCTGTGGAGACTCAACCTGCACAGGCTCAGATAGAGAAGGGGGATCAAGAAATAAAAGAGACGAAGAACATAAGGAACTAATTGGGGGAGTTATCCCGGTCTCACTCCCCAAAAGCTGAGGTAGAAAAATATCATCGACATTATCGACAATGCAACATGGCTCAGCAGGATCCATAGAGGCCTCCACCAAAACTTATACTTCCTCCACTGGTGTTGAGGGGGAATCTTCGACACCAGGAACGTTGTTCTCCTCCATGGGGGTGGAAATAATCCATGTATCACAAGCCTCAACTTGCGATGCATCGTCGAAAATGTCATAAGAAACGACTGTAGTTGAATGCACAAAAGGAGGAAGAACATTTCTTGGATAAAAGTCAAGAACGGGTTCCTCACAAAGAATCTTCTCCACACTTGGAGATGTATGCATAGGAAAGATGGGCTCAGCCATGTCGAATCCTTGAGTAGCCACACATCTGGTGGTTGTGTATGCATCATTCCCTTCAAAAAATGAAGGTGAAAGGGTCACATAACCAGACGATGAAGGTGTGCCACCAAGGGTAGGAGTCGGGATGATCCAGAAGTCCGGCTCATCATCCTCTTCCATAACACGGAGGTACTCGACACAATCCTTCGGGACATGTTCTATTCTACAACAATACAAACACTTTCTCCCAATACTCTGCGGTCCTTGTTGGGCTAGAGAGGAATAAGAGAACGGTGTATGTGGCGAGGACGAATGGCCATAAGCTCTGGGCATAGTGTTTGAAGGGCTGTATGAAAACAGAATCTCATGCATTGTGTGCTTAGGATTATGCTCAATATCTCTCGTAGGGCATTCATGACTAGCATGGGAGGAAAATCTACACCAATGACATCGGGCATACGAATAACCCCACATAGTTTCGAAATAGCAGATTCAAAATAAATTCTGCAAATGACTAAATCCAACAATATATCACTACAGTTGCCTAAAAAAACAAGAAAAAAGCTAGTTAAATAGAAATAGAACAAAACAAAAGCGATTTACAAAGGTAAATGAAAGCAATCTCACATCTCCCTCTCCAACAACTAACACGGCTGTGTTCCCCGGCAATGCCGCCAAAAACTTGATGCGTTGAACGACAAGTGTACCGGGTGCACAAGTAATATAAAATGGGCGAATTTCCCTAAGTATTGATCTCGAGGGAACATAGTAAGGGGGGAGTTAATATCGAGGAGGACTTTAGATTGAAGTCCTTAGGTCAAGGTTTCGATGGGAGAATTGTAATGACTCGTGTAAATGAAAATATAACAATCTAACTTAACCAATGAGGGTCGCCGACACCGCTTCTCAAGGTGAGTGGATTATACGGGCCGCTATGCACCGCTTCGCAACATGGATGCCGAGAAGGCTTGAAGAATTGAGGGAAGTAATCACCTCATCACTACGCTCAAACATAGCACTTGCTAGTGTATCAAACACAAACATTCACAAAACAAGTAACATAAGCCAACAAACCACCACGTCACTCACAAGCATGAACAAAAGTAAAAAGCATTAAGCCCAAGGTTCATCAAAGTTCTTGCATCAAATAATAATGAAAATCCAATACAAAAACCTAGAAGTGTGGAAGAGAAAGGTAGATATAAAAACAATGAACGAGTCTTTGCCGCAAACATAGGAGGAAGCACCGGGTTGTCAATCCGTGTCCAGTGAGCCACTCATCGGTTGCGTCCGGGGTCAGGGAAGGCTGTCACCGCTTCCTAAGCGCCCGTCTTCTCGTTGGTCTACATTGTCCACGTCAAACCTTCACTTCTTCCTTACTTTGCGAAGATCGTAGAGTGGAAACTCACTTCTTTACACCAAGGATGCAAGGGAACATCATAGGGAGCGAAGCCCTAGCTTTGAGGATGACGAATGGGGCAAAATCCCCTTCCGACAGAATAAAATGGCTGCAAAATCCGGTCCCCGAAACACTGAAAAACAGCGGTTTAAATAGAAATCGCGTTGAATTTTCTTAACACATGGGCAAAACGCACGGGCGCAGACCGAGCGTGAAGAAAAATGCACGGGAAAAAACAAAATTGAGTATTTTATGAAATGATGGCGCACGAACCGGCCCAAAACATGCGTGAAGGAAACGCAGGACCGTTCAATTAGGAATAAGTAATACAAGCGTGCCGGACCAAAATACACGGGTAACCACAGAGCACCCAGAATAAGGCCAAAACAGGCAGGACGTGCGTTTCCTTCTCGCATGGTTTGGAACAAACCGTGCTGGAATCAAACACACGGGCGGATCAAAAATCCCAGGAAACCACTGAGTAAAATGCACGATTACACTAAAACAGTGCGCGAAGAAAATGCACGACCGTGCGTTTTATACAGGAAACAATCTGTAGGCTGGTCTTTCTGACCACCTGAACAACAAACCTCATAATGGGGGCACAAGCCACCAAAATACAGAACAGAAATAAAAAACTATAATAGAGACTTGGGGAGCACCATGTGCTTACCCCCAACAGAATAGTGCGCAATTATACACCACAATGAGCCAAAACGTGCACTTCATGTGATAATGGTGTATAAGTGAAATATAAGCAGTAATATTCTAAAAGTGAAGCGCAAATGCAAGAAAACAAGCCCTGATGAGTCCGAAAAACCCTATATATATTTGACTCATCAAAAATCTGAAGGGACAAGAAAGTATAAAGCTGTGTCTCCAGTAAGGATATGACATCCAGATACCCCAAAAGACTTTAAGCCAAACACGTCAGGCTCTGAATTGTTTGATGGAGAGTTCTCACTAATCTCCAAGGAATTCAAGAGATTGCTCAGCAAGAGGAGGCAAATGAAAAATCTGTCCTCCTCGTCGAACATCAGAAGACCTCATTGTGATGGTGATCGGTCTAAGAAAAGCTACAACTGAGAGGACATGTATAAATCTAAACCGAACAAACATTCTTCCTCTTACATTATTTGTTATTGTTGTAATAAGCCAGGAAACGTAATTGCTGAGTGTCCTTATAAAAAGAAAGAAGAATCCAAGAAGGAAGAGAAGAGATCCTTTAAAGGTTAGAGGAAGGAAGAGAAGAGCTTCTTTGCTAATAAGTCAAATAGTCTTAGCGATATTGACTTAAGTGAGTCCAGCTCTGAGAATGAAGAATCCTACTTCGATCTTATAGCTTAATCAGATGAGTAAGTAGGCGACTCATAATTCAAAGGGAAGGTAAACTCTCACACTTTGTTGTCTTAGTCAGAAACTTCCATTAATGGTCATGATGACTACTCTTTTGAGGAAGATGAAGCTTCCTTAATGGCTCAACATCAAGAACTCTTGAAAGCTTTTGAAAAATGCCGCAAGGTAGTCAAAAAGTAATTAAAAGAGATTGCTTCTCTCATGGCAGTGGAATCAAGCCTGAGGGAGGAAATTGCTAAATTAACTCCACTCAGAAATGAAGTTCACTCCTTGTGAGAGAAATTGAAATGCTCAGCTAAACTATTAAGTTAAAAGGAGAAATACTTAGATGAGCTGGAAGAAAAGCTCTTGGTGGAAAGGAAGCTTGTTGAAAGTTACTCGAAGCCAAAGACCATTCTTCCCCTCATTGATGAGTTTTCTACTCCTATGAAGGGTATTGGTCATGGCCACATAGATTAAACAGGAAAGGCTATTAAGAAAGCCAGTACCAAAGGCAAATGGAAGGAACCTCAAAGTCAACCCTCATTTAAGAATGTAATTTTCCCATCAAATCAATATGAACTTAAGATGTCCTATGGTCACCTTGCTAGGCCTGCTTACGTTGAGCCAAAAAGGCACTACCAAGGATAGACCCATCCTCGAGACTTTGGTGCTAGTAATTTCAAAGCACCTTATGAGGAAATTACTGTAAAAAACTACGGTCCTTAAGTTCATGGACCAAGTGGCAAGAAGGCTCCAAAAGCAAACACTTTTGTTCCCAAGGCTTAAGAAATAATGAATCGTTGTGTATGCTGCAATTACAAGTCTTCCACTTCCAATTCAATGTCCCCTGCTAGACCTCCCATTCAAAAGGTAATGAAGGAGTTCAAGAGATGGTACAATAGGCCTTACTGTTAGTGTTGCTGCATGATTGGTCATTTGGTCGTAGATTGCTGGTTTCATTCGGTAAAGCTTGAAACCCTACAAGTTAATATTGTGAGGCCGACCACTCACAACATTAATGTTCTAAGTGGTATTAGACTAACAAGGAACCAGGGACCTAAATCTATTTGGGTTCCTTTGGTAAAATGATTTATGATTACAACTGTGTCCAAAGGCCAACAAAATGCCAATCTGGTATTTGGACAGTGGATCTCGGCATATGACCGGGACTAGAAGCCTACAGCTAGAATTTACCCTAAAGTAAGACGGATCAAAAGTGATCTTTGGATGGTCTGATAGGGGAATTACTAAAGGCTACAGTGTAATCTGCAATAACATAGTTAATTTCACAGACATGACTTATGTTTAAGGATTACAGCATAATCTGATAAGCATAAGTCAATTATGTGACAAAGGCTATATTGTTGAGTTCTATAATGACAAGTGTCTAATAAAATCGTTTGCTAATTTGGAGACAATCTTAATAGGCACCCGTAGTAGAATTATTTTTTGCTTAAATTTTCTATGCTTAAACAATTCTACACCAGTGTGTTTTTTAGCAAAAGACAGTGTGTCTCCTTGTGACCAATAGCATAAGAGATTATCACATATTAATTTCAAAACTATAAATATGTTTTTTTCTCACAACGTAGTACGTGATGCTCCCAGCATTAAGTGCCTTAAAAAGAGCTCATGCCACGCATGCTAAATGGGTAAGAAGACAAGGGCTACCTTTAAGGTTATTTCTAAAAAAGATTCCTCTATATGTTTGTATTTACTTCATATGGACTTATTTAGTCCAATGACAATTCACAGTTTATGAGATAAAGTTTATACGTTTGTCATTGTTGATGATTACTCCCGTTTTACTTGGGTGTTCTTTCTAAAAACACAAGTCAAACACCTTTGAGACTTTCATTAGTTTTTTTAGGCAAATTCAGAACGAATTAAACTACTTTGTGGCAAAAATCAGATGTGATCACGAAATAGAATTTGAGTCTAGTGCCATGACAAAATTCTGTGGAAGTAAAGGTATCTTTCATGAGTTTTCCTCTCAGCGTACTCCGCAATAAAATCGTATTGCTGAGAGAAGGAATAGAACCCTCATTGAAGAATGATTAACAATGTTGAATGACGCTTCACTACTAGAGTACTTCTGGGATGAAGAAGTCAACACAACTTATCACGTGCAAAACAAAGCTTTAATCAATAAAAGACATCGTAAAACTCCCTATAAACTGTTGAAGGGCAGAAAACCAACGTTATTCTACTTTAAGATCTTTAGCAGTAAATGCTTTATACTTAACAATGGGAAGTATTATCGCACGAAGTTTAGTGAAAAATGTTTTGAAGGTATTTTTGTAGGGTATAGTAGCAATTGTAAGGTATATAGAATTTTTAACAAGAAAACCCTTGTTGTAGAAGAATCTATAAATGTTATATTAGATGAGACAAACATGCTTCAAAGCAACTCGTCTAGTGTTGTTGGTGTAGATGCAGGTACCATGTTAAAGGAACTAAGCTTTGAAGAAACGGTCAATGAAGATGCTCCAAGCTCAATAAAGGTCATCGATCCAAGTATGGTGGATGAAGAACAACTAGATGAAGAACTACCTCAACCTGCGGGAGATGCAATGGACGTGGCAGAACTTGCTTGTGGGAGAGGAAGAAATCTAGCGTTTAGACTCTTAAGAGATCACTCGGCTGATATGATAATTGGAGTGTCAGGTAAAATTGTAAGAACCAGAAGAGGTACTGCTAATGAAGTTAGACATCTTAGTTTTCTGTCTCAGGTTAAGCCAACAAAGTTTGAAGAAGCAAAGCCTCTTGGATAATGGCCATGCAAAAGGAGCTCAACAAGATTGAAAGGTGCAATGTTTGGGAGTTGGTGCACAGGCCCAAAGGACAGGACGTGATCAATACCAAATGGGTATTCAAAAACAAGCTGGACGAAAATGGAGTGATTATAAAGAACAAAGCCATGCTTGTAGCTCAAGGGTATAGACAAGAAGAAGGGATCGACTTCAATAATAATTTTGCTCTAGTGGCCTGACACGAAGCGATAAGGTTTTTTCTAGCATATGATGCTCACACTTGCTTCAAAGTCTATCAGATGGATGTGAAGTCAACATTCCTCAACGGTGACCTAAAAGAGGAAGTATACGTACCAACATCCCCAGGTTTTGTCAACTCAACTTTCCCTGACTATGTTTACTTTCTTAATAAAGCTCTATACGACTTAAAACAAGCTCCTCGAGCTTGGTATAAGACGTTGTCTAGCTTTCTTCATGAGAAGAAGTTCACAAGAGGAAAGATAGACAAGACATTATTTCTTAGGGAAGTAAAAGGCAAGATTTTGCTCGTGTAAATCTATGTAGACAACATTATTTTAGGCTTTACGAAAGACAACCTTTGCAAGAAGTTTTCTAAACTCATGAAAGGGAGTTTGAAATGAGCAGTATGGGAGAGCTGAAATATTTCTTAGGACTTCTGCTGAAACAATTTGATGACTGAATTTTAATTTCTCATACGAAGTTCACCAAAGAGTTACTTAAGAAGCTTGGAATGGAGAACGCAACCTCGATGAGGACTCCAATGGGTTAAACTATGTCTCTGGACAAGGATGAGAAAGGGAAAACTTTTGATAAAACCAAGTACAAAAGCATAATTGGGTCCTTACTTTACCTTACGGGCAGTAGACCAGACATAAAGTTTTCAACATGTTTGTGTGTTATATTTCAGGTGAACTCTAAGGAATCTCATTACGTCGCTGCAAAAAGGATTTTGAGATAACTTAAGGGTACACAAAATCTAGGCTTACGGTACCCAAGAAGTAATGATGTCGAGATATTTAGATTTTCAGATGCAGATTTTGTAGGTAGCAGAGATGATAGAGAAAGCACTTCCTGGAGGTGCCAATTCCTCAGAATAAGGCTTATTTCAAGGAGCAGTAAGAAGCAAAATTGTGTGGAAACATCCACTGCCGAGTCAGAGTACATCTCTGCTGGTAGTTGTTGTGCACAACTTCTTTGGATCAGGAATCAGCTTGAGGATTACAATCGAAAATTCAACGAAAAATTATTGTTTTGCGACACCTCTAGTGCAATAATGATTGCAAATAATTCAGTCTCTCACAGCCAGACAAAGCACATCGAAGTCAGATATCACTTCATCTGGGAGCATGTGGAGAACAAGGACATAACTCTCAATTATGTCCCTACGGATAAGCAAGTTGCAGATATATTCACGAAACCACTGGACGAGGAAAAGTTCTTATTTTTCAAAATGGAACTGGGCATGTTAAACAAGGATTATTAAAGATGGCTAAGGAGATAGGAATTCTCTCGGGAAGTACATCGCAAAGCAGAGAATATTTTCCAAGGAAAATTCATCTGATATTACTCATTGGAAATTGACGATTCATCGAGATAGTACTTGAGTCCACTATGAAACTCGAGGAATTAGGCTCAGCTTCCGGTGAATCTCAGCAAAATGGACTTAGGTCAAATTTTCCTATATATTGGATCTGAAGAGCCGCCAGTTCTCAGGTACGCGGGGTTTTCCCCATCTTAAACTTTATATATATATATATATATATATATATATATATATATATATATATATATATATATTTATATATATATATATATGAAAGTTCTTAGCAAACCTTACTCATTCTATCGAACGAGCCCTTCAGATTACGTTGATTTCTTGTTCCCGACAATTCGAATCTCACGAAAAAACTTTGTCTTCCTCGCCGATTAGTCTCCGATAGCCATTCAAGCAAATTCCGACAGTAACAGCAGAAATTCTAGTCTTGAAGACTTTTTGATTTAGTCTTGGCAACCGCAGTAGTCCTCCTCAGTCGATTGTCAAGGTTCTCCACTCTCTGTCTTCAATGGCTCGTCAAAGCACCAATGGATTGCTCGGGGGTGGAGAACTGGTTCGAACTTGGTTTCCTTTAGCATTAGATGAATTCAGAAATGTAATACTAATGTTGGAATCTGCCGGCCTATCCTTCATCCTTGAACATCCGTGCAAACTATTGGATAAAAATGTTCTTGAATTCTTCTCCAATGAAAAGCTTCGACATGAAGACACAGTGATCAAAAGCAAGGTTCATCAGATCAAAGTTAAGGTGAAGGCATCCCTCCTTACAAGGTACTTGCGGCTTCTAGAATGTAATGAGGTCGTTCAGCTTGAAGAAGAGGATTTCTCAAGGGCTCAATTATTATGTTGTTTGCCTAGAGGTAACGAGATAATTAAGTGCAAAGGAATTAATGAGGAAGGCAAGCGACTATATGACATCATTGGAAAGGTTCGTCTATGCAAGACTGCATCCCACGATTACCTCTCTTTCGAAATGTTCAAGATTCTTGTGGCCATCATCAACCAGAAGAAAATTGATTGGGGTGCTGTGCTATTTGCAAAAATCAAATATAGTCTTTGTGCTCCAAAATTTGGAAGGATTATGAGTTTGTATTCGAATCATCTTGATCGTGACACCTTTGATATGACCAAAGGTGTCCCTATCCACCACTTTAAGAAAATAGACTCGTCAATCTTCTCCAGGTTGGATAGGAGTGTCTAGAGGCCAGGTGGAGCCAGAGTGCTGCCTGAAGAGGAAGGCAAGGTAGTTGTTGACAAAATGATTTCTTCTCCTACCCCGAGTGAGAATCCTGAGAGGCTGAGTGCAGGAATTGAGGGGGAGCCTACTGCGACACAACTAGCCACTAAGATAGTGCCCTTGGTCATTTTTTATTATATAGTTCCAGATGCTCTAGAGATAGTGGCTCAGTCTACAGAGACAGTGGTACAAGATCCAGCTGTAGAGTCCGATGATACTCATATAAAGATTAGTGATATTTCTAAGGATGCTTCTACAGAGATAGTTATAGAAAAAGAATGATGATGAGATGATTGTTGATGCTGATGATGAGAGCACTGCTGCTGATGAAGGTGAATCTTTTGAGGTTGTGGATGAGCTAGTTGACGATATGAGCTAGATGTGGCATACTATGATATTGCAGATGAGGATCTTCCAACTATTGATATTATCATTGATTCTACTAAGATAGTTGCTACAGAGATTCCTCATGTAAATCTCCTTGATGTTCTACCTGTAAGGCCAGAGGGGGAGCAGAGTCATCCTTTAGTCTCGATTCAAATAAAGCAGGACAAATTTGTCCGAAAACTTCAGAGTCAAATTGCTGACATTCCAAAAGGACCTCTACTGGAGGAAATGGAGGTAGTTGATATATCTGATGAGGAAGGAGATGCAGAGGTTAATCCTCATGTCCTAGAGGCCCTTTATACTGGACTAGGTTCCAAAGCTCTTGATACTTCTATGGAAGAGTCTTCAAGTGACTTAGAGGAAAGTGTTGATCTCCCTTCTCCCCCCAGTACTCATGTTACCGATATTCCAAGTACCAGTGTAGACATCCCTCTTCTGAAATCTATAGAAGCCCTGATGGTCAAGCAACAAGCAAGTTTTGATCGTTCCTTTAAGAAAGTGCTAAAGAAATCCAAGGAGATGGAGAAAGATATGAATAACGGTCTTGAATTGATCAAGGTGCCTTTTAACAAGCTCAATTCTGGGCTAGATTCATGGTTTGTGTTAGTTGGCCAAGCAAATGTTCAAACCATGGCAGGGCTGAAAAGTAACTTTACTATCCTCTAGAACATTGATATTAATGCCAAAACGGTCATTTCTGCCCAAAATGAGGGGATGAACTATTTTGACTACCAAATGGTCTATTATAGCAATGCTATTGCAAGAAAGGTACTTGAAGAAGTACAAAAGAGGGAGAAGGAATTGCAAAGCAAGTTAGCTACTATTGAAGCCCAGATAAATAAACAGTTTAAGGCAGTCAACACATACACTTATGATAATTTCAGCTGGCTTCATAATGAGATATTTAGTGGGCAAGGTAGGACTCGTGCTTGAATTCCTGAACCTGCAGTGCCTGGTCCAGTACTTGATGTTGTCCATCCTAACCCGGACTATTCACAGTATTGGACAGACACTGAGGACTTCTATCAATATGGACCAGGATCTGCTGCTGCTACTAATGTTGAGCCAGAATTCTAGATGGTTAAAGACTTACCTCCTCCTGCTCATAAGAAAAAAAGAAATGGTGAAGGCCCCTCTACGGTAAGGTCATAGCCAACCAGAGAAATGTTTGAAGTCTGGAGTCCCATATCCAAAAGCATTATCTTAGACGCATTCAAATTGGTAGACTTAGCAAATGAAAACAGATGGGATTATTATAGTCGGGAGGAATGACAGAAGCATGAAGTCATTAAAGCTAAAAGAAGGCTACATTTCAGGAAGTACATATTTGATGATCCGGAAGCTCCTCTAGCCCCGTCCAAGTACTACACAAAGCCAAAATCCTACTTTGACAGGCCGTATTAAAAAAATCCAAGGGAAGAATATCTAATTGGTTTTCAATTGATGGTTGTGGACTTTGGTTGCCCCTGTAGAACTTTTTATTATATATATATATAATTTAATTTTTTGACTGGGAATGCTCTTATTCCTTAATTTTATATGCTCTTTCATGTTAATTTTTTAAGATTATTGTATGTACAATTCACCTTAGTTTGTAAGTTTTTCATATTTTCAAATAGGAGGAGATTGTTGGATATTGTATTCACAATAACCCTGATTTGAAGAAGTGTCTCTTGAACTAAGATGAATTGAGGTGTATTTGATGCTCTCTATTTAGTTATGTGCTTGCAGGACTATATTGCTAAGTATAACCAATGCCAGGTTATGGTGTGTCTGGAAACACATTAATATATAATGTAATCCTTCATTATGTAGGACAATGTGTTGACTCACATGTAATCTCTCTTTTGGGGTATACTTCTATTCCAAGTGCATTATATGGATAAGGAAAGGATCAGGTGCTAGAATCAGAAAACATAAATTTACCCAAGTAAAATTCGTCAAGTATAGAAGTGGATACTCGTCGAATTCATCGAGTATACTCCTGGATACTCATCAAATTCATCATGTATACTTACTAGCACTCGTCGAACTCTTCATATTTACTTAAGGTATAATTTCAAAGATCTGTAAAATCAGTTAAGTAAAAGTCATTGAGTATCATCAAGTATACTCGTCGAATTCATCGAGTGTATCTTTCAATACTCGCCGAATTCGTCGAATATACATGTCTATACAAGCTAAATTCGTCGAGACATATTGGGTATAACTTTGAGTTTATAAATTTAATTCTCTGGATTTTTCTAAGTCATATTCATCTAATATCACTAAGCTTTTGCGTTGAGTGTATCAGTCGATACTCGTCGAATTCGTCGTGTGAGCTAGCCAATATTCATCGGATTCATCGAGTATGTATTATACTAGGCGTCGACTTATAGGTTCGATCGGGCTTAAATCCTCCAAGTTTATTTCGTCGAGTTTCACTATAGTTCAACGAGTATACTCAGTTATTCTCGATGATACTCGACGAATTATACTTCGGGTTTATTTCTTCAAATTTCAAATTTCAGACTCGTTCTTCCCGATAGCCATGTACAGTAAACTTCGCTCGTCTCAGAATGGAATGTCTTTTCTAGACATTACAGGAGTAGTATTCCTGTATATATTTAGTGTGGAATTCATTCAACCCAAATCGTTCTCCTTGGTCTAATCGAGAAACTTCCGGACGTCAAGATCCCGTCGGCACCCGATCTGTTTTTCGTACATCTCTCAGCCGATGACAAGCTCGTTGCACGATTCGATCTTCCTCCACCAAGTCAACTAGATCATTGATCTTTGAAGATTTCGATTCTACTCAGATCTAGTCAATCTATGTGCTAAGATCAAGTCTTCAAAGCATTCGAATTTTCCTTGTTCTTCAAGACATTAAAGATCAAACTTTTGAAGAAAAAAGGATCGAAGACTTTAGATCTAAATAAGATTATTTGTAATCTTTATTGTGTAAATCCTTTTTACATTTGTAGGAGGTTTTTACCTCTAAGTTATAGATCTGTGTTTGGATCGAGTGGAAGATCCGTGTTTGGATCGAGTTATAGGAGAGTTTGTTCTCCAAGTGGTATGAGTGTTGTCTCCGAGTTGTAGGTGTTGAGGCCCCAAGGTGTAAGATTCGTTGCAATCTTAGATAAAGGTGAAGTAGCTAAATCTAGCAATTCGTGGTAGATAGGCGAGGCAGGATAGTGGACGTACCCAACCCAGGGAACCACTATAAATCTCTATGTTCTGTGTGCTTAATTTTTCAGTTATTTTTATTCTGCAAAAAGACGCAGAACTCACCTATTCACCCCCTCTAGGTGATTTGGGTTGATGCTAGATATTTTTAGAAATTATGAAGTGGTTCCTTCATAAATTTCCCGTGTTTTGATTTCCTTTATCCAATTAATTATGTTGCTAAAGAAAGTTAGAAAATCATAAAATTTCGTTAGTGAAAATTTTTGGTCATTGTACTCCCCGAGTAATTTTATCACAATTTTTGGATAAAAGATCCTTATACTTCCTTTGTTTAATTAAGTTTTGATCAAAAGAATAGTATTGTCAGTTGTAAGACCCCCTTTGTTGCACCGAGTATTAAGCCCAGAACCGCCGCTTTGTGGTGACACCAACCCCCGAGAATACCTCCACTACAAATCGCCGATTCTGATGGCAAATTCTCAACCATGTACCGCAGAATAAATTGAGGTATTCACATAAATGGAACAAGTCCACAATCACAATGCTATATAAATAAATCCGTACAAGATAATGTTGAATAACACAAATGAGCTCCTGCCCAATACATAAGATCCTCACTACAAAATGCTCACGGAAGAAAAGCTATTAATCACTCACGGATCCCGTGGCTGCAATTCCTACTCCTGGGTTAGGCTGGCTCCCCTCCTCCTGTACCGTACTCAAGTTATGTTGGGTCCTCTAGAGCTGAACCCTATCTCCCAGCTAGAGTCCCTAGTGTTATGCCCATTAGGTCATTAGTCAAAAAGACTAAGTCTTGGTCCCCCTCCCCTCACCTTGCGACTCATAGGCACTATTCGGGGGAGTATGAAGTGAAAGGTATTTAAAGTGGAGAGTAAACAAGAGTAGGTGATAGTGTACTTTCGTTTCCCCATTGGCTTAAAGCCGCAAACACAAGGGAACCACCATGTCCCTAACGGCACACACGCCATCACACGGAACCTCGCAAAGGCCCCACCCGCATTGTAACATCCCATTTCCGGCTAGACCCCTAGGAGTCGGTTAGTTGTGACAAAACCCTAGGAAGCCCAAAATTTGAAATAAAGCGATCAATATTTTCGGGTCACGGGTTGGTCACGCCCGTGACCGACCCGTCACGCCCGTGACTTGGGCGTGACTACTTCGACGATCGTCGATCTCCACGAGACGATCGTCGAACGTGCTGTCTGGGCATGTCACGCCCGTGACTATGGGCGTGACCCCATCGACGATCGTCGATCGCCGTGAGACGATCGTCGACCTTGCGGCCCGGGCATGTCACGTCCGTGACATGAGTGTCACGCCCGTGACCTAGGGCGTGACCAGCCTTCGACGATCGTCGATCTCAATTCGACGATCGTCGACCTCGAAATTTGTCGTTCGGGCATGTCATGCCCGTGACCTAGAGGTCACGCCCGTGACCTAGGGCGTGACCAGCCTTCGACGATCGTCGATCTCAATTCGACGATCGTCGATCTCAATTCGACGATCGTCGACCCTAAAATCTGCCGTTCGGGCCTGTCACGCCCGTGACCCAAGGTGTCACGCCCGTGACCATCCATCGACGATCGTCGATCTCAGTTCGACGATCGTCGAACCCAGAATTGGCTATCCGGGCCTGTCACGCCCGTGACCTATATGTCACGCCCGTGACATTGGCCGAAACGACGGTTCAGGCCCGAAATTATTCTAACACGCGTGGTAATAAATGCTGGTGTGGGAAGTTACACCAGGAGTAATTTCAGGCCATTTTCCTTCTGTAATTATATAATAAATGAGGAAGATATGGTCCAATAGGAAGCCGCCAGCTGGACACACCTGTTCAGTTTCCACCGTTTCTTATCCCTTCACTGTAACCGAAACGTTAAGGGGAGAACCTTCATGGCCATTAAGGCTTTACCCATTCATCTTCCCACTTTCTGACTTATAAAAGCCCACTTGAGGCAAGAGGAGAAGGTTACACGCTCAAGCAAACGGATCAGACCTTTGTTCTTGCTGTAGGAGAAGTTCAGCAACGCCACCACCGCGCCATGGCACCCCGTCGTTCTTCTCGCCTCCAAACCGCGAACAAGGTCCTCCTCTGCTCTTTCTCTTTCATGGCTAGATCTTAGGATTCTTAGAAAGGAAGTTCGCGCTCAACGGAGCCGGACTCATCTCCCGTTTTCATGGAAAACCATGAAAAAGATATTTTTGAGTTCGCCGGAAACCGCCACCTCCGGCGGTCAAACCACCGCCGACCGATAGTCGTCGCCTCAACGGAGGTGGTGGTGGTGGTGGCTGGCCAGGGAAGTGACCGAACGACCGGCGACGGATCACGGAATGCTTACAGGAAAAATGGTTTTTCTTGTCTGTTTCGGGTTCATGAAGAAGATGAACAGTAGAATCAATATTATAATCCATAGATTATTATATATTACATAATGGAAAAATAGATTATTTGAATATATTTTGAGCCTGCAAAATGAGGCACTTAGAGGCCGAATTAGGAAAAATGACCAGTCACAAAAGTTGTAGCCCTCTGGGTCTACTTTAATTTAAAATTTATTTTATTCAATTTGGGTGAGTGGTTTGACCACAGCACTCATTTTGGTGGGATTAAGACCTAGGCTAACCAGAAATTGAAATGGTTGCCCACGGTTCATAACATGTCCAAATGACCTGAAATTTGGGTTGGAGGTCTATAATATGTATATCGAGAGGCTGTCCAAAAATGAGAATTTTTGGAGAACTTTTGCCTAAAGTTTTTGTACAATTTTAATAAACATTATAGAATTAATTAGGAGATGAAATTAAGTCCAAACTCCCCCAAATTTTGGGTGGTGGTCCCTAGCATCAATGTTAAGATCTGTACAAAATTTCAACTCGATTGGTCGAGTTTTGAATAGGGAAGTATCAAGTCCTAGATAGGTCTTGGTGAGGGGTACTTTGGGGAAAAGTACAATTGGAAATGGAGTGGACAAATCTCCTCCAAAGAGGCTGAAGTTGTGGCCCCTGATTTGTTAAGTCTATGTATACCCTCTTGGGTAACATGGTGTGGATTAGGGTGGATTTTACCCTAAGAGATCGGCTCAAACCCAGTGTGTGGTAGTTTGAGGTTTGTGAAGGACATAGGAGCAAAAGCTCTTGTATGTCCTTGAAATTTAGAGGAGAGGGGGATGATATGATGAAAACCCTCTGGTTGAAATAGTGAAGGAATTGGAGGTAATTAGGTACCTCGGAAGTTGAGATTTTGGTTTAGGATTAATATGTATTTTAGTTATTTTAAGTACTAAATCTAATCCAAAAATTATGAAACTCGGGAGGAGGGAGTTTTAGGATGCTTTAGACTTATGATAATTTTCCTGAAATTTTATGTGATAAATATTATACTTCATGTGTTAACGGATTATTTGCCTGATTTGTTGTTTCAATTATTTGGAGGTTTTAAATTATTTATAATCAGTTAAAATTCTGGATTTAGATCTTGACCAGTAGAACATTGATCCCTGAATTTTTATAGAATTTTATGTTGAATAAATCTAGTACTTTGTTCACAGATGATAGAAAGGGCTTTTATGTTTAAAAATTAATTATGGATAAAATACTTGCTGGAAAATTATGAGACTTGACCAGTGCTAATTTTAGGCATTTATCTGCATGGCATAAATTATTTATAATTTTTGGAAGAATATTTTCTGTACTTGATTCATAAACAACAGAAGTTAGAGATTATTTTTAAAATAGTTTTCATGCCCTTTTTATGATAGAAAAATTATGATACTTAGGATTTAACCTATTGAGATAACCTAGTATTTATCATAAATTTGCTGGACATCTTGCATGAGAACTTAGGGTAGTTCATGTTCAAACCGGTAGTCCTTGGGATTTTCGAGGAATTTAATTAAATGCCAAATAAATTAGGAAAATTTCCATTTTCTGGACTTAGGTCATTTATATCATGGTAAGTCTCCAGTAAATAATTTAGGGCATTTGGATGAGTAATGGATCATTGCATAACCGGTTCGACATGTAGCCTAGGTCGGCCTGCATATAGCAATTGTGAATTGAAATAAGACATGATCTAAGGAATACATTGGAGTTAAATAATTCATTTTGTTTGGGTGGGCAATAGTGGAGGAAATCGCAATAGGAAGATATAAAGAGTAGTGAGTAGTGGTGATAACTAGAGTTAAGAGGTGCTCGGGTTGGGCGAAAGATCGCTTTTCCCGAAGAGAGGAAGGTTAAAAATTACCCTAGGATAGTCTATTGTAATATGAGAAGGGAATCGGGCTAAGGGAAATAAACCAATAATATTAAGTGCCTTGCGAAAGGGAACTTCGGGCCATAATGCCGCCGTCTTGGTTCCTAGTGCCCCTTGAGAGCCCTTCACGGGGTATACCGGGGGCAGTCCTGGGCTAACGTAAACTGTAATAACAAATTGGCAAGAGTAACTTAGTAACAAGGATTGCACTTTTCACAAACACTGTTGGCACAGGAAGATTGATGAGAGCTTCGGCTCGGGTGATTTGGAAACGGACGTTTGGGTCCGGGGAGCCTCGGCTCGGTTGGTTAAGAGACGGACGGGATGGTCCGGGGAGCTTCGGCTCGGTTGGTTTGGAGACGGACGTTTTGGTCTGGGGAGCCTCGGCTCGGTTTTGTGTGTTTACGATAAACTTGCATGTGCATAAGATAGGACAAAGTTAAGGTGGTGGGTTTTTCGATATCGGGGAGTTCGATTGCACCGACACCGATATCGTTGACTCGGCGAGGTGGTTAGCACTTCGCCAAAAGAAGTCCGGTGCGCCAGCCGGCAAGAGTACGTAGGCGTCCGCTTAGTGCACCAAGCATTGAGGCGTACGATAGGTCAGACCAGTGGTGCTTTTACTGGTTTTGAGGTGGGCGAGGCCCAACCCACCGCTTCCGTCTGCCACTACGGAGGTATCCTGGGAGGTAACGGCTCCGAAAGGGGGAACTAAAGGTCTGTGTGCACAGAGTCGGGTGTGTGAGTTGCACTTGCATGTTTCATCATACCCACTAGCATGTCATAGCATAATCGATTCATTTAACCCTGACACCTAAAGTATAAGTGGTATGGGACGCTTATACATTAGGACCTACAAAACGACCCCTTGGTCTATAAGCTTGTGTGGGCAAGTTTATAAATCAAAGGTTAATTTCAATATATAACAACCATTGTTGTTTGATGACCGACACCCCCAACGTATAAGTGGTATGGGACACTCTATACGATGGGAGCCTTGCAAAAGATCCCTTTTGCTTATGTGTTCTCGCATCAGTGAAGGTTTAAATTCATATAATTGCCTTTCTTACTGCTAGACCTATTATAACAATCATATTAACTGCTCACCGAATACATCTTGCTAGATTAAGTCCATAGTCACCTGTTTCTTGATTTATCTCTACCATCATGTCCTTCCCTTTCTTCCTCCCCGCTCGATACCTAGGAGCCATGGGGGAAGGGGTAGGGGATGATAGGGCTTAGTCTTTATGACTAACGGTTTTCGAACCGTATCATTTAGGGGATCGTGGAGCCCAGCATGGAGGAGCAGCCCCAGAGATCGGTGCGCCTAGAGATGGGGCAGTCTATCTCCGGAGTTCACACAGCCGGGACCGTGAGTCTCGACCTTGAGTAGTTTCTGTTTCAGCTTCCGCATGAGTGATATTGTAGTGAGGTCATGATGTATCAGGCATAAGCCCACATTTATAGTACTCTGATGTTTTCTGTGGACACTCCCTTCGTGGAGATTTTATCTTATTTACATGTGATTTATTATTGTGGACTGCACTGTTCTTACTTCAATAATTGTGCTACGTTTCTGTGATCGAATTGGCCGGCAGAATCGGCGCCTTGTGGTGATGACCCTTCAGGACGTGAAGGAGTCACCGCAAAGCGGCGGTTCTGGGCCTAAGACCCCGGGTTTGAAAAAGAAAAAAAAAGGGGGTCTTACAAGTGGTATTAGAGGAAACATCGATCAGACGGAAGTAGCAGTCCACAAACCCTAGGTCACCCCCCGCTCGAGTTTAGTTTGGGGACAAACTAAGCAGCGGAAGCAGTGGTGTGCCCATATGGGGATCACATATAAATTGTCCACCTTTATGTAATATTTGAACGTTTTCTCAGCGTGTGTTTTTGTTACGCAGCCTCCAGCACGGACTACGCCACAAGGTGGAGTTCAACAGGCTCAGGATGTTGCACCACCCCCACCGGCCCCCACTCCTTTCCTTCAGTCAGACATGGGACAGACCCTGACTGCCATTCTGGAGGCCTTCAGGGCCCAGCAGGTTCCGGCCCCGCAGCCAAATCCGGGGGCCAACTGGCTAAGCATCTTCCGAGGACTGGCTCCCCCGTCCTATTTGGGGACAGAGTCGGCTGTTCGGACGGAAGAGTGGCTAGATATCATGTACGAGATGCTGACCGGGATTCGGTGTCCATAGGAGGAGAGGGTGGCTCTAGTTGTCTCCTGCCTGGAGTCCCATGCAAAGAGGTGGTGGAAGACGCTGTTGGACACGACCTTTGCTGATAGGGAGGTTGCGGAGGTTACTTGGGAGGAGTTCACGGCCGCACTGCTGGAGCATTTCGTTCCGCAGTCGGCTAGGGATGATTTGGAGGAGCGGTTCTTACAGCTGAAGCAGGGTACCCGGACCGTGGTGGAGTACCATCGAGAGTTTGACCATCTGGCTCGATACGCAGATTCCTACCAGCTGGACGAGGCAGGGTATATCAGGAGGTTCTATAAGGGCCTGCGGGAGGACTTGAGGGAGGCTCTGTTGTTTGTATCTGACGGGCCCATCTCCCGGATCTTGGAGATGGCCAAAAGGATTGAGGCTGACTGGCACACCACCCGGGGCCGGAAGCGGCCAGCAGAGGATCAGGGACGGAGAGGTAGGAATGACCAGCGGCGGGGTGCTGTACCAGAGGGGAGGAGGACAGAGGACCAGCCTCGTCAGGACGTGAGGCAGGAGCCGAGGGAACAGGTGGTATTAGCCCCTCCCCCTCTTCGGATGCAGGAGATGCCGAGACCCGGGGGAATGGCGTATCCCCCACCAGAGTGTTTTCTTTGTCATCAGATTGGGCACATTTGGAGGAACTGCCCCATGAGGGGGGCACCACCTCCAGCACATCAGGGCGGCCCACCAGCTCAGCATTACGGAGGCTGAGGATGCGGCCGTGGTCGTGGATACCAGTGGGGAGATCGTAGACAGGAAAGAGAGCAGGTATATGCTTTGGACCTTGCGCAGCCTCGAAATCCGGAGCAGGTCATAGCAGGTACGCAGTAATGCTTCTTTATTTTCATAGAATTTCCCTTTTAGTTATTAAAACTCAGAACCGCACTAGATAGGTTAACAAGGAAAGAAAATTCTTTATAGAACCCTAAGATGTTTAATCACCCCAGGTATAGTCTTCATCAGCGGCAAGCCGGCCCGCACGCTATTCGATACTGGAGCTACTCACTCCTTTGTGTCGGAGACGTTCGTAGAAGGACTGGAGGGTGTGGAGCGGTTCACAGGCTCGAGGATGAGGGTGCGACTACCAGATGCATCTGAGCTCCTTACCACGGATCACTGCAATATGGAGGCAGAAATTGGTGGAAAAGCGTTCGAGGCTCCAGCGACGATTTTGAAGCTGACGGACTACGACCTGATCCTGGGCATGGTATGGCTGCACTGGAACTATGCCCAGATTGACTGCCAGGCAAAGAGGATCACCGTGAGACACGGGGACTCTTTCATTACCATCGAAGGTATAAGACCTGTCTCTCGTATACTCTTATCTTCGGTACAGGCCGTTAAGGCCCACCTGCAGGGAGAGGAGGTCTATCAGATTCTATTTGAGATGGCGGAGGTTAAGGAGTCGGTGACAGACATCCCGGTGGTGCGAGATTTCGCTGACATCTTTCCGAAGAAACTGCCAGGACTACCTCCACACCGAGAGCAGGATTTTCAGATACAGCTTGTGCCGGGAGCCAAGCCGGCGTCTAGGGCCCCTTATCGGATGGCCCCAAAGGAGTTGGCAGAGTTTCCGACTCAGTTGCAGGAATTAGTTGAGGCAGGTTTTGTTAGACCGAGTTCCTCGCCATGGGGAGCACCGGTCCTATTTGTGAAGAAGAAGGATGGGACACTCCGCCTGTGCATCGATTATCGAGCACTAAACAGGCTGACCGTCCGGAATACCTATCCGCTCCCACGGATAGACGAATTATTCGACCAGCTGGAGGGAGCCCATTATTTCTCGAAGCTGGACTTGAGATCAGGATACTACCAGCTGCGGATCCAGGAGGAGGATATCCCGAAGACGGCCTTTAGTAGCAGATATGGCCTGTATGAGTTCACCGTGATGCCCTTTGGGCTCACGAATGCTCCGTCGGCGTTCATGAGTCTCATGAACCGGGTTTTCGAGGCCTACTTGGATGTGTTCGTCATAGTATTCATAGACGACATCCTGATCTACTCTAGGACGGAGGAGGAGCACACTCGGCATCTGGCACTGACCTTGGAGATGTTGCGGGAGCATCGCCTTTATGCAAAATTCAGCAAGTGTCAGTTCTGGTTGAAGGAGGTGGCCTTCCTAGGCCACATCATCAGCGGAGCCGGGTTAGCAGTAGATCCAGCAAAGATTCGGGCAGTTCGCGATTGGCCGCAGCTGAGGACAGCCATCGATGTACGCAGTTTCTTGGGACTTGCCGGTTACTACCGGATGTTCGTGGAGGGGTTCTCTCGGATTGCCCTCCCCCTCACATCTTTGACAAAGAAGGAGGCACCTTTTGTTTGGACCCCGCAGTTCCAGGCGGCTTTCCAGGAGCTGAAGGATCGACTCATCTCGGCCCCTATTCTGGCCCTTCCATCCGGAAAGGAAGGATTCCAGGTGTATACCGACGCATCATACCAAGGGATGGGAGCGGTGCTGATGCAGAACGGACATGTCATAGCATATGCCTCCCGCCAGTTGAAGACCCATGAGAGGAACTACCCGGTGCACGACCTCGAGATGGGAGCGGTCGTTTTTACTCTGAAGGTCTGGCGCCATTATCTTTATGGAGTCCACTGTGATATCTTCTCCGATCACAAGAACTTGAAATACGTGGACACGTAGAAGGAGCTGAATATCAGGCAGAGGCGTTGGGTGGAGTTCTTAGCAGATTATCAGTATGAGATGCACTACCATCCAGGGAAGGCAAACGTGGTGGCCGACGCGTTGAGCCGGAGAGCTGCCACTTCCGAAGCTGGGCCCCAGGTTATGTCCATGGAGCTAGTCCAGTCATTCAGAGATATGCAGATATCCCTAGTGTCCGAGGATGACCCAGTTCTGTATAGGGAGTATCTGGCATCGATGGTGGCCATAGACGATATTCGGGATCGCATTCGGGACGGACAGAGGACAGATGCGTGGGCGGAGCCGATGTTCTGAGCTTTGGAGGAAGGTTCGACAGGAGATTATTCCCTGAGAGATGGTTTGCTCCACTTCAGAGGCAGAGTATATATACCCGCAGGAGGCCAGATCCGAGAGGATATTATGATGGAGGCGCATTGCAGCCGGTACTCGGTACACCCGGGGATCACAAAGATGACCGCTGATTTGAAGAGGACGATGTTTTGGCCGGGCATGAAGAAGGACATTACGTACTTCGTGACCCATTGCGAGGCGTGTCAGTTGGTGAAGGCGGAGTGCAGGAACCCTGCAGGATTGTTACAGCCACTCCCGGTGCCGGAGTGGAAGTTCGACGATATAGCGATGGATTTTATACATGGTCTTCCCCGGTCTCGGACAGGGAACGACTCGATTTGGGTGATTGTCGATCGGTTGACGAAGGTGGCCCTCTTTGTATCGATCAGGAAGGATGACTCGGTGGGAGTGCTGGTACGGAAGTTTGTGGAGCAGTATGTCCGATATCATGGCGTGCCCCGGACGATAGTGTCGGACCGCGATGGACGGTTTACATCCAGGGAGTGGCGGTCAGTGCAGGCATATTTGGGCACCCGGTTGACTTTTAGCACGGCCTTCCACCCTCAAACGGATGGGCAGACCGAGCGCACCAACCGGACCTTGGAGGATTTACTACGGCTGTGTATACTGGACCGAGGGGAGCCGTGGGAGAAGATGTTACCGTTGGTCGAGTTCTCCTATAATAATAGCTACCAGTCCAGCATCAGGATGACACCTTATGAAGCCTTGTATGGAAGAAAATGTAGGACCCCGCTTTCTTGGGTTCAAGACGAGGATCCGAAGCTGTTGGGATCGGATTTTGTTGAAGACACCGAGGCTCATGTGAGACTGATCAGAGATAGGATGTTGGAGGCGCAGAGCAGACAGGCTAAATACTATGACGCCCGGCATCGTCAGGTGGAGTTTCGGGTAGGGGATCGAGTGTTCTTGAAGATCCGGCCCATGCACGGAGTCTCACGGGTGCGCGGTCGGAGGAAGAAACTCAGCCCTAGGTATATGGGCCCTTACCGGATCCTGGAGCGGATCGGACCCTTAGCCTACAGTCTAGAGTTGCCACCAGAGCTGGCAGCTCTACACGACGTCTTCCACATCTCTTCGCTGAGAAGGGCTCTACTACGCCCGAAGCAGCGGATTTTGACCACCGAAGGGCCGGTAGCTTCAGACCGATCGGTTCACTTGGAGCCGGTTCGGATCGACGACAAAGGAGTGCGGATATTGCGCCGCAAGAAGATCCCCTTAGTCAAGGTTCTGTGGAGAAATCACGGTCAGGAGGAGCACACCTGGGAACCGCAGGATCTGATGAGGCAAAGATACCCGGAGTTGTTCAGTCAGGTACATCTCACCACCTCTCGGTATACTATAGACTGCCTTCTTGTTTTGGAATGTTAAGACTAGATAAGGAAAATCCAGGACCTAGGCATGCGCACTTAATCAGAAAGGTAGGGGCTAATCTTTTGTTTATTGGGGAGATTGTCTTCGTTATCAAACGAACAGTCGCCTGAACCCAATAGAAAGATCGTATGGGATGTTACAAGTTTAATTTATTCCGATAGAAATCCCCGTAGGCTCAACCTCAATTTTGGGGACGAAATTTTTGTTTTGTTTATTGGGATTTGTAACATCCCATTTCCGGCTAGACCCCTAGGAGTCGGTTAGTTGTGACAAAACCCAAGGAAGCCCAAAATTTGAAATAAAGCGATCAATATTTTCGGGTCACGGGTTGGTCACGCCCGTGACCGACCCGTCACGCCCGTGTCTTGGGCGTGACTACTTCGACGATCGTCGATCTCCACGAGACGATCGTCGAACGTGCTGTCTGGGCATGTCATGCCCGTGACCAAGTTGTCACGCCCGTGACTATGGGCGTGACCCCATCGACGATCGTCGATCGCCGTGAGACGATCGTCGACCTTGCGGCCCGGGCATGTCACGCCCGTGACATGAGTGTCACGCCCGTGACCTAGGGCGTGACCAGCCTTCGACGATCGTCGATCTCAATTCGACGATCGTCGACCTCGAAATTTGCCGTTCGGGCATGTCACGCCCGTGACCTAGAGGTCACGCCCGTGACCTAGGGCGTGACCAGCCTTCGACGATCGTCGATCTCAATTCGACGATCGTCGACCCCAAAATCTGCCGTTCGGGCCTGTCATGCCCGTGACCCAAGGTGTCACGCCCGTGACCATCCATCGACGATCGTCGATCTCAGTTCGACGATCGTCGAACCCAGAATTGGCTATCCGGGCCTGTCACGCCTGTGACCTATGTGTCACGCCCGTGACATTGGCCGAAACGACGGTTCAGGCCCGAAATTATTCTAACACGCGTGGTAATAAATGCTGGTGTGGGAAGTTACACCAGGAGTAATTTCAGGTCGTTTTCCTTCTGTAATTATATAATAAATGAGGAAGATATGGTCCAATAGGAAGCCGCCAGCTGGACACACCTGTTCAGTTTCCACCGTTTCTTATCCCTTCACTATAACCGAAACGTTAAGGGGAGAACCTTCATGGCCATTAAGGCTTTACCCATTCATCTTCCCACTTTCTGACTTATAAAAGACCACTTGAGGCAAGAGGAGAAGGTTGCACGCTCAAGCAAACGGATCAGACCTTTGTTCTTGCTGTAGGAGAAGTTCAGCAACGCCACCACCGCGCCATGGCACCCCGTCGTTCTTCTCGCCTCCAAACCGCAAACAAGGTCCTCCTCTGCTCTTTCTCTTTCATGGGTAGATCTTAGGATTCTTAGAAAGGAAGTTCGCGCTCAACGGAGCCGGACTCATCTCCCGTTTTCATGGAAAACCATGAAAAATATATTTTTGAGTTCGCCGGAAACCGCCACCTCCGGCGGTCAAACCACCGCCGACCGATAACCGTCGCCTCAACGGAGGTGGTGGTGGTGGTGGCTGGCCAGGGAAGTGACCGAACGGCCGGCGACGGATCACGGAATGCTTACAGGAAAAATGGTTTTTCTTGTCTGTTTCGGGTTCATGAAGAAGATGAACAGTAGAATCAATATTATAATCCATAGATTATTATATATTACATAATGGAAAAATAAATTATTTGAATATATTTTGAGGCTACAAAACGAGGCACTTAGAGGCCGAATTAGGAAAAATGACCAGTCACAAAAGTTGTAGCCATTTGGGTCTCCTTTAATTTAAAATTGATTTTATTCAATTTGGGTGAGTGGTTTGACCACAACACTCATTTTGGTGGGATCAAGACCTAGGCTAACCAGAAATTGAAATGGTTGCCCACGGTTCATAACATGTCCAAATGACCTGAAATTTGGGCTGGAGGTCTTTATATGTATATCAAGAGGCTGTCCAAAAATGAGAATTTTTGGAGAACTTTTGCCTAAAGTTTTTGTAAAATTTTAATAAACATTATAGAATTAATTAGGAGATGAAATTAAGTCCAAACTCCCCCAAATTTTGGGTGGTGGTCCCTGACATCAATGTTAAGATCTATACAAAATTTCAACTCGATTGGTTGAGTTTTGAATAGGGAAGTATCAAGTCCTAGATAGGTCTTGGTGAGGGGTACTTTGGGGAAAAGTACAATTGGAAATGGAGTGGACAAATCTCCTCCAAAGAGGCTGAAGTTGTGGCCCCTGATTTGTTAAGTCTATGTCTACCCTCTTGGGTAACATGGTGTGGATTAGGGTGGATTTTACCCTAAGAGATCGGCTCAAACCCAGTGTGTGGTAGTTTGAGGTTTGTGAAGGACATAGGAGCAAAAGCTCTTGTTTGTCCTTGAAATTTGGAGGAGAGGGGGATGATATGATGAAAACCCTCTGGTTGAAATAGTGAAGGAATTGGAGGTAATTAGGTACCTCGGAAGTTGAGATTTTGGTTTAGGATTAATATGTATTTTAGTTATTTTAAGCACTAAATCTAATCCAAAAATTATGAAACTCGGAAGGAGGGAGTTTTAGGATGCTTTAGACTTATGATAATTTTCCTGGAATTTTATGATTGATAAATATTATACTTCATGTGTTAACGGATTATTTGCCCGATTTGTTGTTTCAATTTTTTGGAGGTTTTAAATTATTTATAATCAGTTAAAATTCTGGATTTAGATCTTGACTAGTAGAACATTGATCCCTGAATTTTTATAGAATTTTATGTTGAATAAATCTAGTACTTTGTTCACAGATGATAGAAAGGGCTTTTATGTTTAAAAATTAATTATGGATAAAATACTTGCTGGAAAATTATGAGACTTGACCAGTGCTAATTTTAGGCATTTATCTGCATGGCATAAATTATTTATAATTTTTGGAAGAATATTTTCTGTACTTGATTCATAAACAACAGAAGTTAGAGATTATTTCTAAAATAGTTTTCATGCCCTTTTTATGATAGAAAAATTATGATACTTAGGATTTAACCTATTGAGATAACCTAGTATTTATCATAAATTTGCTGGACATCTTGCATGAGAACTTAGGGTAGTTCATGTTCAAACCGGTAGTCCATGGGATTTTCGAGGAATTTAATTAAATGACAAATAAATTAGGAAAATTTCCATTTTCTGGACTTAGGTCATTTATATCATGGTAAGTCTCCAGTAAATAATTTAGGGCATTTGGATGAGTAATGGATCATTGCATAACCGGTTCGACATGTAGCCTAGGTCGGCCTGCATATAGCAATTGTGAATTGAAATAAGACATGATCTAAGGAAGACATTGGAGTTAAATAATTCATTTTGTTTGGGTGGGCAATAGTGGAGGAAATCGCAATAGGAAGATATAAAGAGTAGTGAGTAGTGGTGATAGCTAGAGTTAAGAGGTGCTCGGGTTGGGCGAAAGATCGCTTTTCCCGAAGAGAGGAAGGTTAAAAATTACCCTAGGATAGTTTATTGTAATATGAGAAGGGAATCGGGCTAAGGGAAATAAACCAATAATATTAAGTGCCTTGCGAAAGGGAACTTCGGGCCGTAATGCCGCCGTCTTGGTTCCTAGTGCCCCTTGAGAGCCCTTCACGGGGTATACCGGGGGCAGTCCTGGGCTAACGTAAACTGTAATAACAAATTGGCAAGAGTAACTTAGTAACTAGGATTGCACTTTTCACAAACACTGTTGGCACAGGAAGATTGATGAGAGCTTCGGTTCGGGTGATTTGGAAACGGACGTTTGGGTC
The DNA here is from genome assembly GCA_039513925.1 of Platanthera zijinensis. Taxonomy (NCBI): domain Eukaryota; kingdom Viridiplantae; phylum Streptophyta; class Magnoliopsida; order Asparagales; family Orchidaceae; genus Platanthera; species Platanthera zijinensis. The sequence continues at coordinate 162,721,607 of CM077085.1, forward strand.
CGGGGAGCCTCGGCTCGGTTGGTTAAGAGACGGACGGGATGGTCCGGGGAGCTTCGGCTCGGTTGGTTTGGAGACGGACGTTTTGGTCCGGGGAGCCTCGGCTCGGTTTTGTGTGTTTACGATAAACTTGCATGTGCATAAGATAGGACAAAGTTAAGGTGGTGGGTTTTTCGATATCGGGGAGTTCGATTGCACCGACACCGATATCGTTGACTCGGCGAGGTGGTTAGCACTTCGCCAACAGAAGTCCGGTGCGCCAGCCGGCAAGAGTACGCAGGCGTCCGCTTAGTGCACCAAGCGTTGAGGCGTACGATAGGTCAGACCAGTGGTGCTTTTACTGGTTTTGAGGTGGGCGAGGCCCAACCCACCGCTTCCGTCTGCCACTACGGAGGTATCCTGGGAGGTAACGGCTCCGAAAGGGGGAACTAAAGGTCTGTGTGCACAGAGACGGGTGTGTGAGTTGCACTTGCATGTTTCATCATACCCACTAGCATGTCATAGCATAATCGATTCATTTAACCCTGACACCTAAAGTATAAGTGGTATGGGACGCTTATACATTAGGACCTGCAAAACGACCCCTTGGTCTATAAGCTTGTGTGGGCAAGTTTATAAATCAAAGGTTAATTTCAATATATAACAACCATTGCTGTTTGATGACCGACACCCCAACGTATAAGTGGTATGGGACACTCTATACGATGGGAGCCTTGCAAAAGATCCCTTTTGCTTATGTGTTCTCGCATAAGTGAAGGTTTAAATTCATATAATTGCTTTTCTTACTGCTAGACCTATTATAACAATCATATTAACTGCTCACCGAATACATCTTGCTAGATTAAGTCCATAGTCACCTGTTTCTTGATTTATCTCTACCATCATGTCCTTCCCTTTCTTCCTCCCCGCTCGGTACCTAGGAGCCATGGGGGAAGGGGTAGGGGATGATAGGGCTTAGTCATTATGACTAACGGTTTTCGAACCGCATTATTTAGGGGATCGTGGAGCCCAGCATGGAGGAGCAGCCCCAGAGATCGGTGCGCCTAGAGATGGGGCAGTCTAGCTCCGGAGTTCACACAGCCGGGACCGTGAGTCTCGACCTTGAGTAGTTTCTGTTTCAGCTTCCGCATGAGTGATATTGTAGTGAGGTCATGATGTATCAGGCATAAGCCCACATTTATAGTACTCTGATGTTTTCTGTGGACACTCCCTTCGTGGAGATTTTATCTTATTTACATGTGATTTATTATTGTGGACTGCACTGTTCTTACTTCAATAATTGTGCTACGTTTCTGTGATCGAATTGGCCGGCAGAATCGGCGCCTTGTGGTGATGACCCTTCAGGACGTGAAGGAGTCACCGCAAAGCGGCGGTTCTGGGCCTAAGACCCCGGGTTTGAAAAAGAAAAAAAAAAGGGGGTCTTACACGCATAAGGGTCAAATACCCCGGGCTTGCCCGCATATTCTGACTTGGCACGTCAGGGTTCCGTCTCACACCGACCGATTCTAAGAAGCCTTGCTGGACCCCACCCGCTCATGGCCACATTGCCCGGGCTTGCCCTCCGCTCGACATTCTCGTCAGTCCCACACAAGGGGCTAGTCTCGCCAGGACACTTTCCCCTCATAACTTGCGTGTCACGGGATAGCCAGCCGACCACGGAGACATAGCCGCGCCTTTGCACAGCACAAACAAAGGTTTCCCCACCACAATCACCATTCGCACCGTATCTTTCCCGTGCTCCAAGGAAACCATCTACCACAAGAAGCGGAGCTAGCCTTGTCCGGTTCCGACTACGAGTACTCACTCAATTAAAAGGGGAAAACGCATACACACAACGGCGTATTGCCGCAGCGGATTTCTACCGAAACCACACATCTCGCTATGCAACATCACCGGGTCGGACTAACGGTCGCGACCACGGCTTCACCCACAATGCCTTATCCGCTAACGGAGCGGATCTCTAATGCAAAGCATGCCGGGATGAACATACTCAACCCGGAGGTCCCTCTTGAACCTAGGCTACACGAATCCCTCTCATGTAAGAGATTCGGTGCTCAAAATACGAAAGGAAGGGGATGCTATTCATGCATCTTAAATCCTAAAAACTGAGAGGAGAAGTGTCGTTACCTTCCGTCCCCTCTTCCTAGCCATGGAGAAGATTTGCTCGGTTGAAAACCACCGCAACGCTCCCACCTTCACGGATCTGAACTCCGCTCGCGAAACGGACCTCCGAAGCTTCGCCGGCGGCCGGATCTTGGCCTTCTTCCTCCTCCTTGCTCTCCCTTCTCTCTAGAATCAAGAGAGATAAAGATAGGAGAAAAGTGAGGGTTTCAAACCCTATTCCCGAGTTTAATCCCTCAGATCTAGCCCCCAGCCATTGGATCTCATACCAAAGAAACGGACGGCCACGATTCGGCCTAAAATTACAAAAACTGAGTCGAACACGGGTTGCAACACGACCGTGTGCCAGTCCGTGTTACCCATTCGCCATCTCGACCGATTCGAAAACCAGCACACGGCCTTTGACACGGCCTCCGACATGCCCGTGTCGCCTTTGACACGCCCGTGTCGAGACTCGTGTCACGCCCCCACCGACCAATTTTTCTAGTCATAGAAGGACACAGCCAAAGACACGGCCTTCGACACGCCCGTGTCAGACTCGACACGGCCGTGTCGTGACCCATGTCACGCCTAGCAGAATAAATCCTGCAAACAGCCCGAGAAGGACACGGCCAGGGACATGCCCGTGTCCCAGGCCGTGTTCCTGAGCTCGACGAACGTCGACCCTCAAAACATCGACCACGGCTCCGCGGTCGACCACGCCCTGACACACCCGTGTCACGCCCTTGACACGCCCGTGTCGCCTGCTCCAAAACCCAAACTTGGCTAAAACGACGCCGTCGATTCCCCTTCCAAGTTTTGGGGTATTACAATTAGGCTCCACCTTAGGTCAAACTAGATGATGTGACTGACCCAATTGGGAGTTCATGGGTCCCTTGACATCACCAAAGTCCATTTTTGACTTGGTGTATTCAATTTGGTAAAAATAGGGATATTTTACCTAATTAGGGTTAAGGTTGACTTTGGTCAACTTGATCTCCCTAGTTGACCCCAATGGGTTGTTAGTGCTCTACAGGACTCCTTATAAGATTGAAAGTTGTATGGTGGGGTTAAATTGTCAAGTTGATACCCAAAAGCTAAACCGTAGGCTTGGTAACCAGAAATTATTATTTTTAGACTAAAGTGATTTCAGCTATTTGCCTTGGTACTCATGGTACTCTTGGTCTTCTCAGGGCTTTATCATGACCTAGTCATGACAAAATTTCCTAGGGGTCTTATTGTTTGTGGGATATTACAAATCTCAATACATAAAAAAAAATTCGTTTCTGAAATTAAGGTTAGGCCTACCGGGTTTGCACTAAAATTAATTGAATGTGAAATTCTTACGTAGTTAAAGTTATACCTATCACGAAAAGTTCTTGTTACTTTTTCTGCATAAGGTCCAGGGGCTCCCAAGTGTATTCCTCCTATCCTTGATTTGACCACAGGATATTGACCAGCAAATCCTTCTTTCGTGATAAAGCTCGTACCTCTGTATTGTCTATCCTGACTAGCTTTAGACAGACTATCGGTTAGATGCTACTAGGTCAGCTGTAGTAGAAATTTATTGATATAGCCATAGGAGATCCCTCCTAAGAGAAGAGACGTGGAAGACGCCATGCAAACCAACCAACTCGGGCGGCAGATCCAGTCTATAGGCCAAGGGGCCGATTCGTTTTAAAATCCTATTAGTCCTCATGTATCTAGGACTGAGCTTCTTTCACCCGTGTACCTGCGGGACTACATGCATCGGACGTATCTTCAAGAAGACCCGGTCCCCAACCCAAAACTCTACCTTACGATGTTGTGCATCTTAGTACTTGGCCTGTCTACTCTAGGCCTCCAGCATCCTGTCTCGAATTAGCCGTACCTGAGCATCCGTGTCCTTCACAAACTATGAGCCAAGCGCCTTTGGATACTCTTCCTAGATCCAAAATAGTGGAGTCTTGTACCTCCGTCCATACAATTCCTCATGGGAGACCATTCTTATACTGGACTGATGACTGTTGTTATAAGAAAATTCAATAAGCGGCAGCAGTCTTTCCCACGGCTCCCTCCGATCCAGGATACATAGACGTAAGAGATCCTATAACATACAGCTGGTACGCTCTGTTTGCATATCTGTCTGGGGGTGGAATGCAGTGCTGAAAGTCAAACGAGTGATCAAGTAAGATTGGACCGCTCTCCACTACATGTACGTAAACCGACAATTCCGATCTGATACGATCGTCCTAGGCACACCATGATAGCATAATAACTACTCCACAAACCTCCATACTAAAACACCGACCGGAGCGTCCTTCCTGACTGGAATAAATCGGGAAACCTTCGTCAGCCTATCAACGATCACCCATATCTAATGATTTCCTGCATGGGAACAAGGAAGTACATGTATGAAGTCCATCCCGATATCAATAAACTTCCACTCTAGTACCGGTAGTGGCTGTAGCAATCCTGTCAGGCTCTTGCATTTAGCCTTCACAAGTATGCATGTATCGCAATGTGTCACAACATAGGTGATCTCCTTCTTCATACCTGGCCAGTACATGGTCCTCTTTAGATCGGTCGTCATCTTCGTGATCCTAGGGTGCACTAAGTACCTAATACTATGCGATTCAGTCAAAATATCTTCCCGAATCTGGCCTCCTGCTGGTATATATACTCTACCTCTGAAACATTGTAAGATATCCTTCAGCGTGTAATACCCAGCCATGCCTGCCTCCAAAGCCATGAATATTGGCTCCAATTTTGCATCCTACCTTTGTCGTTCCTAATGCGATCTCGTATGTCACTACTAGTGCTCATTGATGCTAAATACTCCTCATAAAATTTGGAATCCGCCTTGGACACAAAGGATATCTACATATCCTCCAGCATCCGAACCAGCTCCATGGCCATCACCTAGGGTTCTGCTCCCGCTGTGGAAACTCTCCTGCTAAGATCATCTGCTAAAATATTCACCTTCCCTGGGTGGTAGTGCATCGTGTATTGATAATCGGAAAGAAACTCCACCCATCATCTTTTTTCATGTTTAACTCCTTCTACGTGTTCAAGTAATTGAGATTTTTTTTATCGAAGAAAATTTCACTATGGACTCCATAGAGGTAATGTCGCCAGATCTTCAAGGCAAAGATTAATGCTCCTATCTCTAGATCATGCACTCTGTAGTTTTTTTGTGATTCTTCAGCTGGTAGAAATCATAAGTTATCACGTGTCATTGTTGTATTAGGACATCACCCATCCCCTAATAGGATGTGTTAGTGTAGACTTGGAGTCCTTCCTTCCTATTGGGAAGGTCAAAGATGGGAGCTGAGGTAAGCCGATCCTCCAGCTCATTGAAGGGATATTCGAATTACGGCCTCCATACGAATGGTGTATCCTTCTTCATCAATGATGTAAGTGGGAGGGCAATCCAGGAAAAGCCCTTTACAAACTTTCGATAGTATCCAGCAAGTCCTAGGAAACTCCGTATATCGGATGCCGTCTTTAGTGGCGACCAATCTCGCACTGCTTGGATCTTCGTCGGATCTACAACTAGTCCCGCTCCACTGATAATATGACCTAAGAAGGCCACATCCTTCAACCATAACTGACATTTACTGAACTTTGCATATAAGTTGTGCTCCCGGATTTTCTCCTGTGTTAGTACCAAGTGTCGTGCTTGCTCCTCCTCCGTCCTCGAAAAGATGAGGATGTCGTCTATAAATATAATGATGAAGATATCGAGATATGCCTCGAATACTTGGTTAATCAGATATATAAATGTATGGGGTGCATTCGTGAGCCCGAATGGTTTAACTGTCAACTCATAGAGGCAATATCAGCTACTAAATGCAGTCTTCGGAATGTCCTCCTCCTGAATCCATAGATGATAATAACCCGACCACAAATCAAGTTTTGATAACCAATGAGCTCCCTCTAGCTGAAAAAATAGATCGTCTACTCTCGGTAAAGGGTACGTGTTCCGTACTATCAGCCTATTCAATTCTCTATAGTCAATGCATAGCCTGAGAGTCACATCCTTCTTCTTTACAAACAATATTGGGGCTTCCTACGGTGAGGATCTTGGTCTGACAAACCCAGCTTCTGCCAACTCTTGTAGCTTACTCCAGAATTTTACTAGCTCCTTTGGGGTAATCCTATATGGAGCCCTAGATACCGGCTTAGCCCCTAGCACTAGCTGGATCCAAATGTCTTTCTCAATGTGCGGTGGCAGACCTGCCAGCTTCTCTTAGAAAACAACAGCGAAATCCCATACCACCGGAATGTTGGAGATAGATTTCTTTTCCTCAGTCATCTTGAATAACACTTGATAAACTCCGTCCCCCTGCAGGTGGGCCTTAATGGCCAGGATAGAAGAAAGTAGATAGCGGGAGTCCGGGATATTACCTTTGAAGGTCGTATAGGTGTTGTTGTATCTCAGCACGACCTTCCTTACCGGGCAATCAATCTGTGCATGGTTCTAGTTGAGCCATGTCATTCCCAAGACAAGATCAAATTCCGGCATCTTCAAGATCGTCTCCAGAGCTTCGAGTGTTAGGTTATTGATTGTCACCCTAAGAAGGTATTTTATAGTAGATAGGATATCTGTCCCATTGGGAAGACGCACCCTCTTGGTGACTTCCGTATAGTGTCAGACCGGGTCCAAGTCTTTGACAAAATCTTCCGTGATGAATTTATTTGTTTCCCCCGTGTCGAATATTATATGGGCAGGCTTTTCGCATACTGTTACTATTCCTGAGTTTATTAAATAGTCCTAAGTCGCTACTTTTATTGTTTTCTTCCTTAGTTCTACAAATTTTTATATCAGTTCTGCTGTTTAGGGGGAAAGAAAAAAAGAATTTAAATTTCTAGCATACCTGTTATAGCCCTATCAAGGTTTCGGGGTTGAGCAAGATCAAGAGCATACATCTGATCCTTGTCAGGCCTACGTTCTCCGCCTTGGAACCCACATCCTCGACCATGCCCCAACCTATGAAATGCTGAGCAGGTAGGGCAACCTACGGTGCTTGTGGTGTTGTTTATCTCCTGGGGAAGTTAATCTGAATATGTCCTAGCTGGTGGCAGTGATAGCATACCAGCGGGGGAGGTGTCCCATCTACAGGCAAAGGCATATCTCGCATCTGTAATAGCTGACGGGCCAATACTGTCGGATCCCTCTACTCCTGTCTATACATTGGGTGGGTTTGATACCCATTTCTCCTTTGTATGACGAACTGATCTTTCTGTTGTTCCCTCCTGCCACCAATAACTGTGTCATCAGCCAGTCTTTTTCCCTGCCCCAAACAATGAGCTTGTCCGCCTCCAACTTCTTTGCCATCTCTAGGATCCGGGCCAAGCTACCATCAGCAGCAAAAAGGAGTGTCTTCCTCAGATCATTATGGAGGCACTTCTAGAACCTCTTCGCATAACCTGCATCATTCAGATGGTATAAATCAGTGAAGTGAGCTAAGTGATTAAACTCATGGTAGTACTCCAAAACCGACCTGCTGTCCTGCCTCAATTGTAGAAATCTATCCTATAGCTCGTCCCTTGCAGTCTGTGGTAAAAAATGCTCCAAAAGTTATCTTAAACACATACCATGTGATATCTCCGCCCTCAAATCCTACATAGGTCGTGTTTAGAATAGGCTTCCACCACCTCTTTGCTTGGAACTCCAAACATGAAACTACTAAGTTTATAGCCATGTTAGTCAGGCATCATATCCCAGCCAACATCTGGTTAATGATGTCCAACCATTACTTCGTCCGTACTGTTGACTCTGCCCTGAGATATGATGGAGGAGAAAGGCCTCGGAATACACTCAGCCAATTTGCCCAGGGATTTGGTTGAGGAGCCGGATCCTATTGTGTCCTAAAAGTCTCCAAGATAGTAGTCAATGTCTATCCCATCTCTGATTACTAGAACAGAGTAGGAACTGGCAGGGGGTGGAATGACATTCTAAGCCTGAGATGTTCCTTGTTGATGGTCAGGGTTTGTTGAAAGCTACATGAGGAAAAATTTACTTGTAATATGGTTGGCCAAAATCTAGTTAAGGGTGGATTATTGCATATGATTCCCTATATGGGCACACCATAGCTTCTGCTGCTTAGTTTGTCCTCGAACTAAAATCGATTGGGGTGTCCCAAGGTTTGTGGACTTCTTTTCTTCGGATCGAGGTTTCACGCCCTGATACTAGTGGTGATCGCTTTCCGCTTAAGAAAATAGAGCCAAACTAGCAATCCAATTAGGCAAGTATACCTATCAAACTGTAGCTAGGGGACACAAGTGTCCTATTGAAATCCGAGAACTGTTGAGTACACTTACTCACACAAAGACTATTATTTTATCGATGGAAATCTTTAGGGTTGAAGAGAAATCTAAATGCACTAAAGAAATGAAATATTGAATAAAAAGAGAACTAATGTAGTTAAATAGAAAGGATAAAAGAAGTGATTACAACGAAGGATTGGAACGATGAAATGGAAATGCACTTGATCGAGAATCACCTCGGCTAAAGTCGATTAAAAACATGATAAATAAACATAAACTTAATAGGTTGAAAGTTCCTTGACTGTGGAGGTTCCTAAAGCTTAAACATCCTTCTCATGAAGTCGTGCCCAACTGAGTTTAGGAAGGTCCGACCGACTCTCGCCTAAATCAGTGGCCTAAAGCTCGCTTTATGCGGTGAACCCCACTACTGGATTTTACTCCAATCCGGGAGATTTGGATGTCACCTCTCTCGAGGGGTGCATACAACTCTCTTTACTCTTGAATGCTCACTTCAAACTATCGGGCTCTCGACTAGCCAAGAATGAAAGCTAATATGGAAAATATATATTAATGATATATCTCCAAGAAAGGTTAATCAAGAGTAATCCAAGGTCTAAAACCCTAAAAAGAAAATGTAAATTCAAAGCATCATAACATAATCACTCGAACCACGAATTATCAAGATCGAGTATAAGGAGGATTAGTTAATCATAGCAAAGTGGAGGAAGAGGGATGAGTAGAAATGCATAGAACACAAATATAAGAAAAGGGCACTTTTATATTAATATTAAGAGAAATTTACAACTTGAAATGAAGGAGCTACACTTGCATGGAAATGAAAATACTAAGCTTGCATTACATTAAACTACTATATGAAGAACAAAGCTATTACAAAAGCTTAAACTAAACTAGGGTTAAGAAAAACTAAAATGAGAAAGAGAGAGAAAGAGAGGGAGAAAAAGCATAAAAAACACTAGTAAACAAAAGGGCAGTACCTCCCCTCTCAACCCAAACTATTCTGGACACCAGGGGGGACATCTTAATTTATATATTTTTCCACGGGTTGGTCACGCCCTAGGTCACGACCAAGGAGGGTGTGTTAGGGGGCGTGACACGTACGGGGTTGACCTCGGGTTCTGGATTCTGGCGGGAAGGATGATTGCTTCTGTACGATGGATGAAACGCCCTGGGTCATGCCCGTATAGGGGGGCTTAACTCGTACGTCAAGTCTCAATCATTGGTCAGAAATCCGTCAGTCTTGAAAAAGGGGGCGAACACGCCACGGGTCACGTCCGTGTAGGGGGCATGACAGTATTGTTGGCATGCTGAGGCGAAACAACATTTAATGCGGTGGCACGCTTCGGGCAGAGGGCGACACGCCCCGTGTCACGCCCTGCGACAGTCCCGGGTAGGGCGTGTCAGGGGTGCGTGATAGCCGTTTTTCCCTTTATTTAGTCTCTGTCAGCAAGCTTCCTTGGGATCGGGTCACACGCCCTGTGACACGCCCAGGGAGGGCATGATAGGGGGGCGTGTCAGGTCATTTTTGATAAAAATTCTAGAAACCTGCAAAAAGATAAGAAAATGTTAGTTGCAACAATATTTACATAAGAAAGATAAAAATTAATCTAATAAGACACGATTAACGCCTTAAAAACTAGAAAATACGATAGTAGTTTAGGCTACAAAACGTATTATCAAATTCACCCAAGTTTAATCTTTGCTTGTCCCCAAGCAAAGTTAAAAAAAAATAGCTAACATAAAAGTGACTAATCAAAAAGTTCTAATTATTCCTACACAAGTACTATGCGAAATTCTAAGTAGTGAAAAGGTGAAACGTAATTCTAAAATAATTATTTAGGTATGGTTTAACTTTTATAAGCTTTACTCAACGAAAATAAATCATCTAAAATTTTGACGAAATTCTTTAAATATATTTAAGCAAAACAATAAAAATGAAAAATCGCATTGAGTTGTTACTAGATCTAAGCAACACATTATAATTATATCAATTAAATAAAAAAAATCTAAGTTTAAATCCCAAACAAATACTGATTTACTTTTCTTTTTTTCTTAGTTAGTAAATAAAATTAAAAAACATGAATCAGAAGGACTTATTAGGACTGAAACGTTTGGTTTAGAATTATGATTAAGAGTGCAATTCAATGATAAATCGGGAGGTTTAAAATCACACTAAACCAAAATAAAGAGTTTCAAAAATTTTATTAAAAACAAAATATTTTTTATTCTTTTCCATTTTTTTCTTTCTTTTTCTTTTTAAAAACAAATGCCATAAATATTTTTATTTTCATTTTGAATTCGCTAAACAAAAGCAAACATTTTTTTAGCATACTTTTTTCAAAAACTTTTCCCCAAAAAAACACAAAATAACCTATCATAATCTTGAAAATTCTTTATGAAACTCAAAAATGCTAGTTTGATTAGATAGGTTGGAAACTTTGGCTTTGGTGAAAATGATATGAAAAGAGGAGCTATCAAATGAAATTGGAAAAAAGGCTCGAAAGTGGCTAACTAGTGGTGAAAATTTTTAGATTGGCAGGAAAGCTCAAACGAAAACAAAAATGGCCTAAATCATATTCATGCTTTTAAATTTATTTAAAACATAGATTTGAAAATTTTCAAAAAGCAAGTCCTAGATAATAAAAGAAGATTGATGAAATTATCTTGAAAATAGAAATAATAGGTGACCTGGATCATTCACATCTACTATGTTATTCAAAAGTTGACCATACAAAAATTATCCAAAAAAGAAAAGGAAAATAGTGGATGATGAATTTTTGAGAAAGTAAAGAAAATAAAGAACGAAAACCATAATGGAAATGCGATTTTTAGAAAAAACGTTTTACGTTAACATGCTACCCCGAATTAGAAACACAGAATAGCCAACATTTTACTTTTGAAACATAATTAAAAAGGGCGATTAGAAATATTATAATTAATTAAGTTGTTTATATGAGATTTTTAGAAAAACAAAACAAAAATAAGGGGTACTATTGAAATACAATAATGTCTAAACTATTAAAGTAATAACAAAAAGCATATATTTTTTTAATTTTGAAATATTTTTTGTTTTTTTGGATTTTTAAGATATTCATTTTTTTTGGATTTTTGAAAAATATTCACAAAAAGCAAAATATTCACATATAGCAAAAAGAACGAGGAAGTCCTCCCTTAAGCTTAAAATGTACATTGTCCTCAATGGAGAAAGGAGGTTAGAGAAGGAGAGTAAATGAAATTACAGAATTAAAAAACAGGTACTTCCCCAGATATTTGCTGCGAATGCTGATTAATGTCGATCCCTTGTGCTTACGCTTTTGGATATTCATGAAATATCTTCTTTGGACTATGTGATGGATTCAGCAACGCTGGAGCAGGCGATCGCAGAAGAATCAGCTTGTCGGAGCCGTCCAGGGCAAAAATTGTAAAATAAAGAAAACATAAAAAAGAAAACTTGGGTTGCCTCCCAAGAGCGCACTTTGTTTAAAACGTCGTTTGAGCTCACCGCAACAAAATAATAATGTCCAAAAATATTTTGTTCAAAATAAAAATAATTAAAGTTTTTAACAAAAATAAAATAGTCTTAAGTTATTACAGTTCATGCAGCAAAAATTTAATAATGTTTGGACTGACATCATCATCACCAAAAAAATAAAGCTTAAGACGCTGACCATTTACTTTAAAATCGCCCTTATCAGGGTGTGAAATTAAAACAGTACCGTAAGGAAAAACTTGTAGAACAGAAAACGGCCCAGACCATCGCGACTTTAATTTGCCCGGGAATTAATGTAAACGAGAGTTATACAAAAGAACTTGGTCGCCTGGCTTAAAGGTTATTGGGTGCCTTAAGTGTTTGTCGTGAAAATGTTTCGTCCGCTCTTTATAAAATTTATTGTTCTTGTAAGCGTAAGAGCATCACTCGTCAAGTTCATTGAGTTGAAATTTTCTTAGGTCGCCGACAGAGTGGGGATCGAAATTTAAAAACCTTAAGGCCCAAAAAGCGCGGTGTTCTAATTCTATGGGTAAATGACACGATTTTACATAAACCAATCGATATGGCATAAATCCAAGGGCAATTATATACGTTGTTCGGTAGGACCATAGAGCGTCGTCTAATTTGTCTCACCAGTCTTTTCTAGATGTTGAAACAATCTTTTCTAAAATTCTATTAATTTCTCTATTCACTACTTTGACTTGTCTGTTAGTTTGGGGGTGGTAGGTAGTTGCAAGTTTATGCGTAATGCTGTATTTAGTAAGGATTTTAGAAAACTGTGCATTACAAAATGGAAACCCCTGTCACTAACGATGGATCGCGGCGTACCGAATCGAGAAAATAATTTTTTTTAAAAATGTAACTACAACTTGAGTGTCGTTCATAGGAATAGCTTGGGCTTCAGCCCAACGTAAAACATAATCGACAACGACGAAAATATATTTATCCCTGAAGCTAGAAGGAAGAGGGCCAACAAAATCAATTTCCCAGAGGTTAAAACTTCTCACTCGAGAAAATAATTTTGTGGCATTTCATTTTTTTTGAAATATTGCCCGACCGTTGGCAACTATCACACCTACTCACAAAAGCTTGCGTGTCTTTAAACAAGCTAGGCCAGTAAAACCCGCGCTTAGCACTTTGTGAGCGGTGCGAGAAGCTTGATAGTGCCCACCTGTCCGTCCTTCATGCAAATGTTTTATAATATCTAAACCTTCTTCATAAGAAACACATCTCCTTATCACTTGGTCCGCACAGACTCTGAAAAGATGCGGGTCCTCCCAAAAATAGTTCTTCAAATCAGAAAAGAATTTCTTCTTTTGTTGAGAGGAGAACTCTTTTGGGAGTACACGAGCCACTAAATAATTGGTGATGGGTGCAAACCAAGGAGAAGTAGATGTGTTAATTTAAAACAGATTCTCATCGGGAAAATAATCGTTAAAAAATTTTTCGTCTAACTTTTCAATAAACAAATTATCTAATCGGGAGATGGTCGGCAGCCAAGTTCTCGACTCCTCGCTTATCACGGATCTCTAAGTAAAAATCCTGGAGGAGTAAGACCCAGCGAATCAAGCACGACTTGGTATTCGAATTAGAAAGAAGATATTTGAGGGTCGAGATGTCCTTAAAAACAATAATTTTTGAAAGTGTATTATAAGGACCGAATTTATCAAAAGCAAATACTACAGCTAGGAGCTCCTCGGTTGTGGTGTAATTTTCTCGTGCCGATGTAAGTGTTTTACTTGCGTAATTGATGGGGTGGAAGTTTTTAGATATGCGTTGACCTAATACGGCTCCCACCGTGAAACTACTCGCATCGCACATAATTTCAAATGGAAGGTCCCACACCGAAGCTATCATAATAGGGGCATTAATTAATTTTTCTTTTATTAAATTAAAAGAAGCTAAGCAACAGTCATCAAAAATAAATGGGGCGTCATTTTCTAAGATATGGGTAAGGGGCTTGGTGATCTTGGAGAAGTCCTTTATGAAGCGGCGGTAGAAACCAGCATGACCTAGGAAACTTCTTATAGCTTTTACGTTCGTAGGCGGCAGAAGCTTCTCGATAACTTCTATCTTGGCTATATCTACTTAAATTCCTCTAGCGGAAATCTTATGACCCAAAACTATCCCTTCCCTCACCATAAAATGGCATTTTTGTCAATTTAGGGGAAGGTTAGTCTCTTCACATCGTTGTAAGACTTTTTCTAAATTTTCCAAACAACTATCAAAAGCGTCACCGAACACCGAGAAATCATCCATGAATACCTCCATAATGCATTCTACGTACTTGTCAAAGATAGCGAGAATACATCGCTGGAATGTAGATGGCGCATTGCACAATCCAAACGGCATTCTTCAGTAGGAGAAGGTGCCGAAGGTAAAAGTAAACGTACTTTTCTCCTGGTCCTCGAGGGAGACGTGGATTTGAAAATACCCTGAGAGGCATCGAGAAAATAATAAGCTATGGCTGGATAATCGTTCTAAAATTTGATCGATGAACGACAAGGGAAAGTGATCCTTGCGGGTGGCGTCATTTAACTTACGATAATCTATACACATTTGCCACCCGGTCACCGTCCGTGTCGGGATTAATTCATTATTCTCTTTACTAACTACCATTATCCCTCCCTTATTCGGCACTACCTGGACTAGGCTAACTCACTTACTATCAGATATAGGATAAATAATTCATGGGTCTAACAATTTCATAACCTCGCCCTTAACTACTTCTTTCATGTTTGGGTTTTTACGGCACTGAGATTGTATGGAGTTACGCAAATTATCTTCCATTAATATTTTGTGAGTGTAGAAAGATGGGATTATGCCCTTGATATTAGAAATTTTCCAAGCAATAGCTCGACGATGTTTACGTAAACTTAAAAGAAGTTTATCATTTTGCGCATCCGTGAGGTAGGTCGAAACTATTACTGGTAACTTGGAATCTTTTTCTAAGAAGGCATACCTAAGATGTTCAGGAAGTTCTTTTAATTCTAGGGTAGGGGGTTCTTCATACGAGATTTTAAAAATTCTTTCTTTTTCAAATACTATGTCTTCGTAGACCTTTTTTAACGGAAAATTAAAAGGGGTGGGGTCAGTGGCCATGGCGGCTTCTTGCAGCGATTCAGTTGGAAGAGTAGAGGAGGAACAAAAATCAGAAAATTATTTTTCAAATTTAGAGAGGCAATAGGAGGATTCTTCACTTAGGTGCATCGATTCAATTGGAAGAGTAGAGGAGGAACAAAAATTAGAAAATTCTTTTTCAAATTTAGAGAGGCAATAGGAGGATTCTTCACTTAGGGTATCTACGAAAAAATAGGAGTTGTCATTTCCTAGGGTGTTCTTCATCAAGGGGGTGATAGAGAAAGTCACTTTGTCATCGCCTACTCGAAGGAAGAGCTTAACATTGCTTATATTAATGATAGCTCGGGAGGTGGTAAGGAAGGGTCGGCAAAGGATCAGGAGAACCTCGACGTCTTCTTCGATGTCAAATATGACGAAGTCCACCGAGAAGATCAACTTGTCGACTTTACCTAAGACATCCTCCACGATTCCTAACGGGTATTTGACTGGTCTGTTTGCGAGTTGGATACTCATGCGTGTGGGGTTGAGGCTACCAATTCCTAACTTCTTAAACAACGAGAGGGGCATCAGGTTTATACTCGCACCTAAGTCGGCTACTGCGTTCTTGACAAAAAGATCACCAAAGACACACGAAATATAAAAACTACCGGGTCACTAATTTTATTTGGTAAACCGTTTGTCAAGACCGCAGTGCTCTCAGCATTTAGTGTGACGTACGACAAGTTCTCTAATTTCTTTTTGTTAGTCAGGAGGTCCTTAAGGTACTTAGCGTACTTCAGCATCTGGGAGATTGCTTCGTGGAAGGGCAGATTTATGTGGATTTTCTTAAACATTTCTAAGAAGTGGGAGTATTGATCATCCTGACGTTGTTTATTAAGTTTGGAAGGGTATGGTGGAGTTGGATTATTTTTGAAAATGGGTGGTGGAGTGAGATCTTTTTCTAAAACAGGGGTGATAACTTCTTCAGCGGAGGGTGGAATTTTTAAATTGGGAGCGGAGCTTTGATTTTTTAAAATGGGGGGTGGAGCTTGCCTCAGGATCTTCACTAACCCTACCGGAAAGTTGCTTCCCACTCTGAAGACTTATAGCTTTCGCTTGCTCTCTCGTGTTGGGCTCGGTATAAGAAGGAAGAGACATTGCGGGTTGCTTAGAAATTATTTTTGCGAGCTATCAAACTTGATTTTCTAGACTTTTAACGCTTCAAGTTAAGGTTCTTATAGTAGCGTCATTTGTGGCTATGTATTTACAAAGTAACTTCTCCAAGCTTGGAGGTTTTGGAAAGTTTTTAAGAGGTGGTGGTGGTGCAGAAAAATCATTTTGAGGTGGCAGGGCGCATTGCGTTCGAGGGATTACTCCACGAAAAATTCGGGTGATTTCTTAAAGCAGGATTATAACTATTCGGAAAAACAAAACCGGGCGCAGGAAAATTCACAGCAGAAGAATTATTAAAAGCATTTCTAGGCATATTATTAACATAATCTAATTGTTCGGGGGCAGGAGTTACAGATTCTTATACCTATGGGTCGGAGGCAGCAGTCATCTCCATAATTTTTTTGCTTAATATTTCAACTTGCATAGCATGTTGGGAGACGTTGTCCACTTCAAAGATACCTGCAAGTTTGTTTGAGCAGGACCTAGGCACATTCCACTGATAAGTGTTCATGGCCATGTCCTCAAAAAGCACAAGAGCTGCTTATGGGGTCTTATAGTTTAAAGTACCACCAGAAGCTGCGTCTATCATTTGATTTGTATTTTGATTTAGCCCGTTATAAAATGTCTGTACTTGTAACCATACAGGCAGCGCGTGATGTGGGAATCTTCTTCATAATTCTTTAAATATTTCCCAGGTTTCATATAAGGTTTCAGAGTCTATTTGTCCAAAAGCAGAAATATCATTCCTAAGTTTTGCAGTTTTAGCTGGCGGAAAATACTTCGCCAAAAATTTTTCAGTTAATTGATCACAGGTTGTGATGCTATTTTAAGGTAGAGTGTTCAGCCACTACTTAGCCTTAGTTCTAAGAGAGAAGGGAAAATTCTTAGCCTAATAGCATCATTTGTGACACAATTTATCTTGAAGGTGTAACAAATCTCAAGAAAACTTGCATTATGTCCGTTCAGATCTTCATCTTTAAGTCTGTCATATTACACATACTACTACACCATTTGAATTATGTTAGGCTTCAGTTCAAAGTTATTATTAGCTATAGCAAGGGGCACTTTACTAGATTCTGTTCCCTCTAGATTTGACAGTGCATAATAGGACATAGGCCTATGCACGACTTCCTCCACGTGGGGTTCTTCCATTCTTAAAGTAGAGAATGACTCGGAGTCCTCAACCGGTACTTGGAGAGTAGGGCCTTCAAATCGCGATCTTCTCTGAAGAGTACGCTAAATTTTTTGGTCCAAGTCCAAAATAACCGACGGACTCCAGCGGGTCATGCACAAAAAGAAGAGAAGAGAAGAAAGAGAAATAAATAAACTAGAAAAAGCTAGATTTTTATTGAAATATATATTTTAAATATTTTAACTCTCGAACTTCCCGAGGACTACCCGGTGAAGGGTTCGCAAGGTAATAGACAAGATAGAGGCATTTACAGCCACTTTTCCCTTTCCGAGAGAATTAGGTGGTGTAGAAAAATTGTAAAGTGGGTTTCTATTAAGAGCGGTAATATTTTTTTTTAATTTTTAATTTTTGGAAGGAGGATGAGAAAGAGAAATGATAAAAGTAATAGGTTCGTGTTTTCGATATATCAGAAAAAGTTTGTTCCTGACAACGATGTCAAATACTTGGTGATCACTTTCCGCTTAGGAAAAGAGAGCTGAACTAGCAATCCATTTAGGCAAGTATACCTATCGAACTGAGCTATGGGACACAAGTGTCGCATTGAAATCCGAGAACTATTGAGTACACTTACTCACACAAAGACTATTATTTTATCAACAGAAATCTTTTGGGTTGAAGAGAAATCTAAACGCACTAAAGAAAGGAAATATTGCATAAAAAGAGAACTAATGCAGTTAAATAGAAAGCATAAAAGGAGCGATTACAACGAAGGATTGGAACGATGAAATGGAAATGCACTCGATCTAGAATCACCTCGGTTAAAGTCGATTAAAAAAACGATAAATAAACCTAAACTTAATAGGGTGAAAGGTCCTTGACCGTGGAGCTTCATAAAGCTTAATCAAGCTTCACTCGAAGTCGTGCCCAACAAAGTTTAGAAGGTCTGACCGACTCTCGTCTATATCGGAGGCCTAAACCTCGCTTTATGCGGTGAACCCCACTATTGGATTTTACTCCACTCCGGTAGATTTGGACGTCTGCCTCTCTCGAGGGGTTTCGTACAAATCTCTTTACTCTTGAATGCTCACTTCAAACTATCGCCCTCTCGGGTAGCCAAGAATGAAATCTAAGATGGAAAATATATATCAACGATATATCTCAAAGAAAAGGTTAATCAAGTGTACTCCAAGGTCTAAAACCCTAAAAAGAAAAGGTAAATTCAAAGAATCATAACTTAATCACTCGAACCTCGGATCATCAAGACGAGTACAAGGAGGATTAGTTAATCATAGCGAAGTGGAGGAAGAGGGATGAGTAGAAATGCATAGAACACAAATATAAGAAAAGAGCACTTTTATATTAATATTAAGTGAAAGTTACAACTTGAAATGAAGGAGCTACACTTGCATGGAAATGAAAAGACTAAGCTTGCATTACATTAAACTACTAAATGAAGAACAAAAGCTTTTACAAAAGCATAAAGTAAACTAGGTTTAAGAAAAACTAAAATGAGAAAGAGAGAGAGGGAGAAAAAGCATAAAAACACTAGTAAACAAAAGGGCAGCACCTACCCTCTCAACCCAAACTATTCTGGACACCAGGGGGGACATCTAAATTTATAGATTTTTCCACGGGTTGGTCACGCCCTAGGTCACGCCCGGGGAGGGCGTGTTAGGGGGCGTGACACATACTGGGTTGACCTCGGGTTATGGATTCTGTCGAGAAGGATAATTTCTTCTGTATAATGGCTGACACACCCTGGGTCATGCATGTGTAGGGGGGGCGTGACACGTTTGTCAAGTCTCAATCATTGGTCACAAATCTGTCAGTCTTAGAAAAGGGGGAGAACACGCCCTGGGTCTTGTAGGGGGCGTGACATGTACGTCAAGTCTCAATCATTGGTCAGAAATCCATTAGTCTTGGAAAAGGGGGAGAACACATCCCGGGTCATGCCCATATAGGTGGGGGTGACAGTACTGTTGGCATGCTAAGGTGAATTAACATTTAATGCTGCAGCAGGATTCGGGCAGAGGGCGACACGCCCCATGTCACGCCCTGGGAAATGCCTGGGGAGGGCGTGTAGGGGGGAGTGACAACCATTTTTCCTGTTATTTAGTCTCCGTCAGCAAGCTTCCTCAGGATCGGGTCACACGCCCTTTTACGCGCCCAGGGAGGGCGTGACAGGGGGGCGTGTTAGGTCACTTTTGGCCAAAATTCTGGAAAGCTGCAAAAAGACAAGAAAATGTTAGTGGTAATAATATTTACATAGGAAAGATAAAAATTAAGCAAATAAGACACGATTATCGCCTTCAAAACAAGAAAATACGGTTATAGTTTAGGCTACTAAACGTATTATCGACCAGTTATAAGACCCTATTTTTTGCACTTGGTCTTATGCCTAGAACCATCGACTTTTTATGGCGATCTTCTCGGGTGTTGTTTTCACCACAAAGCGGCGGTTATGGGCATAAGACTCGGTGAAAAAAAAGGGGTCTTACATGGGTAACGCAATCAATTCTCCCTCCCCCAAACTTTATCTAATCACAATATGAGCAAATGATGAACAGTAAGATATGTAGAGGAGTTGGGGAAGAGAGTACCCAAAGCTCAACAAGTGTGCATACTAGAAGACGTACGAATTTTTATTGAATAGCGGTGCGCCCGCAGCCAAAGCACTACCTACGAAAAGGATATCTCCAACACACATGGTATAATATAAAAGCAACAACAAACATTGCAATAAATCTAAGAAAAACATAGGCATCCATGACCAGCAAGCAAAAATATAAACTAAACTGCAATAGAAAAAAAATAGCCGACAAAAGTTCACAACCACCCTGGAGACAAAGCCCCAATAGAATATAATAAAGTACATAATCATTCTTAAATAAGAAGTGTAAAACAAAAAAAAAAACTAAAACTAAATCAACACAATATCACAGGAAGAGGCAGGCACAACCCTGCAGGAACATGGACCGACACCATCACTACTAAGGAGGGGAACCTAGAGGACCAAAACATGGTCTATGCCGATACTACGGGAGAGGAGGGTCAACTGGAGAAGGAGAGTCATCAATGCCAAGATGAGCCCAAATTCGAGAAAACAACTCATAATAACTTGTCATGGATGCCTCCAGACGGGCGAGTTTCTCCGAAATAGTCGGGCTCTCCTCCTCCTCACTCTGCCGAAAGTTATGCCCCCATTGAGCAGGAACAAAAGACCCATGAGAAGCCGGATCAGGCCCCACTATACCAGAAAATGAACTCACCTCTGCTACATTATAAGATCCATAATCATCTGCCCTAGACTCGCAGGGAACATAATAGAAACCCTCTCCAACAAATACCTTCTCAACAAGCTTGAAGGATGCCATCATGCTCAAAGTAATGAGACAGCCTTCAGAATCGACTATCATCGGGGGCATCATCTCCAAGATACCATATCCTCTTTTCTATCCTGGTGAGGAAATGCGACCCTCAAATTGACTTTAGGGGCCCATAAATGGCATGATGGAGGAGGTAGCACGCCAGAACCTGACCAAGATGGAGAGGCACCCACTGGTGCATAATTAAGAGGTAATGGAGGTACTGCCAACGTGCCACATTCCTTCTCATGACTCGAACATTGATGTTATGCCTTATCAAGTGCTGAATATAGCGGAGTACAGGGGAGACAATCAAAGTTTATTTTGTAGTATGAGCCCCATATGGCTAGTTCCCTCCTGTAATGGACTGCAAAAATGAGCTAGGGGAGATACCCAAGGGGAACTCATGGGGGCGGATGAGTACATCCGTCTCCTCAAGTTATTCCTGGGTGTAAATCCCAGCGTATAATACCAACATGCCCGTACCCATGATATTGGTGTGGTCGCGCACTTAGAAGGAGATGGTCATAGGCTCACCAAAGATCTCATCCACAATCTCATGATAGCAGAGAGTAGAAAAGAACTCGAGTGTGAGTTCGCAGTAACCATCCTCCCGGATGGAGAATAAGTTCCTCCATGAACCCACATCAAGTAACCTTTCCTCCGCCACATCAAGATCAATGGGAGAGAGCTCTGAAAAAGAGACCAACCGAAAATCCAAGAACTCTTTTTGGCGCAAAATATTATACCCATCACACTCCTCCCGCGCCTCGAACCGCAGCATGTCCCCTATAGATATATCAGCAAACCGGGAGGAAGAAGCACCCCCTCCATGAGCGGACTAGCACAATGAAAACTTGGGGGCCATGGACAACCTTTAACTGAAAGTAGAGGAAAAGAGAGTGGAGAAGAAGGCAGTGTGGGGGAGATCGAGCACGCCACACCGGACTGGAAATTAGGGCATGCGAATTGAAGAGAAGGTCGTTGGCATTATAATAAATATGCAAATTCATACGATCGTGCATTCTCTTCACATTCGACCCCCAACCCATGCGATTTTCCAAAATGCCCCAAACATCAATTCTCCAGAACACAAGCCACGAATTTCGGCAAAAAATAAAAAAAATGGTAAGAACAATGAAAAAATAGTGATAGCGCGACAAAGTTCCCATAAGTGCCACAAGATTTTGAAAGCCAAAGCTGCCGCCATAATCCAGCGATTCGCCAAACTGAAAGTGGAGAAAAATATTTGGTTTAAACTAAATCCACTCCTACTTATATATACATACCGGGGTTAATGTCATCACAGCATGACTTATTTGAGAATACCAGAATACTAACTTATCGATCTATGAAAACTGAAGTGGTCAGGTAGCTGTGACAAACCCCGCTTTGGTGACCGGTGCCAATGCGGTGATAAGGCAGCTACCCCCATACTTGAATAAAAATCCTTGCACATAGAGTTAGGTAGGGAAAGTTAATAAAGTGAAGAAATCTCTACATCCATCTCCTCATGCGATTGATCCAAAGCAATGCCTAGAGACAAAGTAATCTCATCTGTGTCTTGAACAAGCTCCAATATGGGGCCATGCATAATATTGGACAATAGAGAAGAGTGAAGAAACAAATTAGAAGAATAACTTAAATCGACTTCAGCTGTGGGTTTCATCCTGGTATCACTCTCGAAGGATTTGTGTAATGATCATTCATCAGCACCACCAAGGTTGTTGTAGGGTTCAGCAAGTTCAATAGTAACAGTCTCTGTAACTCGATCCTCTTCCAGCAGTTCTGAGGTAATCACCACTTCACCGTGGACAACATCCTCCTCAAAAAGAATAGGCATGACACTACAAGCACCTGCATCATCCTACAAGACATTCTGGAAGGCAATGTTAGAAACACACATAGAATTTTGAACGAAAGGGTAGGAATCATTACCAAAAGAAAATTCAGGTACAGATTCCTCACAAAAAATTAGCTCCACGCACGGAGTTGTATGCACAGGGGAGAAAGGTGCCACAATGTCGGGACACTCATCTGTAGCGACTCAAATATGTAAATCCACATCATTCCCTTCAACATGAGAAGTGACAAGGACACATAACCTGGAGTAGAATGTGTGCTACCAAAAATAGGAGTCAGAATGATCCACAATCTTTCAGTACGTGATGCGTACTTCGACAAAACAAAAAAAATTTCCACTACTCCGCAGTCCTTGTGGGGTTGGAGAGGAATAAGACAATTGTGTATGCGGTGAAGAAGAATGGTAATAAGTCTTGGGGGCGGTGTATGACAGACAATATTAATACAGAGCATCATATACTGAGCCACGAGACCTCTGCCCATTATCTCCTAGAGGGCATTCATAACTAGCATGAAAACTATTATGTTACAAATGACAATGGATGTTAAATTCATCCCACATGGTGAGCAAGGAACAAAGAAGAAACTATTATGTGCAAAAAAACCATATCCAACAAATAACTAGAGATAAAAGATGATTAACAAATCAAGAAAGTAGACTAACTAGCTAAAAAAAAGAACAAAACTCAACAATCGATTCTCCTAACAACCAAATTACAACACAAACTGCATTCCCCGTCAATGGTGCCAAAAACTTAATACGTAAATATGGCAAGTGCACCGGGCGCACAAGTAATACAAATGGGAGTCAATTCCCAAGTATCGATCTCAGAGGAATGTAATTAGGATGCTTGATTCAATTGTTTAGAAAAGCGTTTGGTAGAGCGGGTTCATAGCAAATGGCTTTCATTTGGATGGTGAAAGAAAACACAAACTATTATAACTATGTGGGTTGACTTCACCGCTTCGCAAGAGTGGTTACCTGAATGGGTAATGATACATAATGGAGAGGATTGGGTGAGGGTTGCAAACACCACTTCGTAACACACACAACAAAAAATCGCTAGAGTGGCCCAAAAGCAATGGAAATGGCAATAAAATGAAATGAAGGCGCTACTCACATACATGAACCACAAAATACCAACATAAACATGAATGATTTTAATAAAAGCAAATTAGGGTTCATCAATTCAAACACAAATCCCAAATATACAATAAGAAATCCACTATAATAAAGGAGGAGGGAAGAATACAACCGATGCACTAAGGCTCGCCTTGGTTCACGGCCGGAACAGAGGGTTGCCAAGCCTTGTCCTCACTCAGACTTTGACAACCATCCGGGGTTGAGGAGAGTTGTCACCTTCTCCCAAATTACTCATCTTCTTCGTCAATAATCATCGACCACGTTCTTCACCGAAGAACTCCTGAGGTATAGAGAGAAATCCCTTGTAATAGAGCTTGGAGGTTTGTAGATGATGGAGGAGTCCAGAGAGGATGCCCTAGCCTTAGATTTGCAAGAAAATGGTCGTCGGAGCTTCTTCCCTAGGTAGGAGGAAAGAGTGGGGTGAAAAATGGCAAGACTTTCCCTATTGGACGTGGGGAAGATGATGGATCCAAAATTAGGTCGAATACCTGCGAATTAAATAGTAGACGTTAGATTTTAAGAGACACAGAACCAAATGCACGATTGTGCGATTATAACAGCACATGAGCCCAGCCTAAGAAGACTAGCGAGTTGTGTGTTTTTGAACACACACAAGCGAACTACTAGTGCGTGAATAAATTGCACGGGGCTTGATTGTTTGTTTTGTAGTTTAAACTATTAGGGTATTTTATGGTTTTTATTGCGTGAATCATGTCTTGTAAGCTTATAATGACCTCCTTATATTTATATTATTGCCACTAATGTTTTCCTCTTGTTTTGCAGGTTTCTAGAGTTTTCAGCAAAAATTGACCCGACACGCCCCCCTGACTCGCCCTCAAAGGGCATGTCACCGTGATCTAGGTGTAATGCCCCCATTCGTCACATGGAATATAACAGAAGGTCCGGCCGGGGCCCCATGCCATATTTCACAGACAGACGAGAGAGCCACTTGAGAGTATCAAAAACCTTTATACACGCATCCTAACTCAGAGCATTCTAGCGGAAGATTTTAAGTTACAGAACTCATAACAATGAATGTCCACTACAACCATATAAATAACACATTTATATACGACCAGGAATGTTTACACGAATACACCGCACACGGCCTTAAGGCCTTACAGGTTTCTCTTTACAAATATATAAGTTCATACATCGGCACGCAGGCCGGCCACACATGAAATCCAACACTTCGCACGGCCTTCATGGGCCTACCAGCAGCATGGGCTTCTGCCCGCTCAATCCAATCAGCCCGCAACACCTGCATATGGACGTCCCCCCATGAGTGATAAACAAACCAACGGTCAGCATTCAGCTGACCAATTATAACGACCCTACCCCTTACCCGGGACAGTGGTTCCTTCCCTGCATGTAAAGAAACCACAACATATTTATATCACACACACAACATCACAAACGCCGGCCTCGATGCCAGGCACTCCGTGCACTCAGGGCACATTTATGGTTTGTACTTGGTAGGCGGGCATAAGCCTCCAAACCCCAGTTGAAGACCTCACGCACCCGTCTCACACAGAGGTACGCGCCTCACCAAAACCCGTGAGCATTACCAGTCGACCTACCCACGTAGTGTAACAAGCCTAGGGAATTCGCCCTACTGATTTGCTACCAATCGACCGCTCACCCGATCTTACCATCGCCACTTGGTGGAATGGGCATAAGCATCCAAACCCCTGTTGAAGACCTCACACGCCCACCCACTCAGAGGTGTCCGCACTCCAACAACCAGCTCTTAACAAGCATGCAACCAAAGGAGCTATGCAAAGCATCCTTCACACCAAGCACATCGTCCTCACCATCTCCGCAGGCTAAACGATGAATACACGGAGTCTTCTCCGGTTCACAATATAAACATCACCAATCCCGACATACATCTGGATGGGCTTCACACAACATGCCTATGCCGTACTACATACTTCCGGCTCTAGATGCAGACTCAACTGCTGGAATCGCTTACGCTTTTCCATCTCTTGATGGAGGATCCCATGCACATGCATAAAACAAAGGGCTTCACCTGCCCAAGGAAGAAAGACCGTTACCCTTGACGATCGCTTCGGCGCCATGGAAGAACTAGCCGGATGGAAATCACCGCAGCGGCCTTGCCTCTGCAATGCTGAACTCGGCTCTCGATTCGGACCAACGAAGCTCCACCGGCGGCCGGAAAGCTCCTCCTCCTCCTCCTCCTCCAAGTTCTCCTCTCTTTCTTCTCTTTAGAAAGAGAATGGCTAAGTGAGAATGAGATTTCATCTCAATCCACGGCCATATAGAAGCTGGAAAGGCTTTGGACCACAAGATCCAAATAGAAGGAAACGAACGGCCGAGATCTGCTCTGAAAAACATTTCAACAGGCCTGACACGCCCTGTGACACGCCCGTGTCACAGGCCGTGTACCCCCAGTCGGTTAGCAACCGACTCAAAAGATACCAGAACACGGGCTTGGACACGCCCGTGTCGGACCTGACACGCCCGTGTCAGTCAATGTACACGCCCGTGTCACCTCTGTAACACGGCCACACACAATTGCAAAAACGACCAGAGAAGTACACGGCCAAGGCACACGCCCGTGTCCATGGTCGTGTCCCTCAAGCTCGACTATCGTCGACGTCGACCGCTGCCCCACGCTCGTCGACCAAGCCTGGACACGCCCTGGAACACGCCCGTGTTCCAGGCCGTGTCGTCGCTTGACGACCGCCAACCGCCAGGTCGACACCTCGACACGCCCAGGATGGACACGTGTCGGACACGCCCCGGACACGCCCTGGGACACGCCCGTGTCCCAGGCCGTGTCAAGCGACACACCGCCCGACCTTGCCACCTGCAAGTCGCGCCAACACACACGACACCTGGCTAGACACGCCCCCCTGACACGCCCGTGTCGCCAGGCGTGTCAGCTGTAACATCCCATTTCCGGCTAGCCCCCTAGGAGTCGGTTGGTCGTGACAGAACCCTGTGAAGCCCAAAAATTGAAATAAATCGATCTACGTTTCGGGTCACGGGTTGGTCACGCCCGTGACCGACCCGTCACGCCCGTGACCGGTCGTCACGCCCGTGACTTTGGGCGTGACTACTTCAACGAACGTCGATCTCCGCGAGACGATCGTCGAACTTGCTGCCCGGGCATGTCACGCCCATGACCAAGGTGTCACGCCCGTGACCTAGGGCGTGACCCCTTCGACGATCGTCGATCTCCGTGAGACGATCGTCGATCTAGCAGCCCGGACATGTCACGCCTGTGACCAAAGTGTCACGCCCGTGACCAGGGGAGTGACTCCCTTGACGATCGTCGATCCCCGTAAAACGATCGTCGAAATTGAACACGGGCCTGTCACGCCCGTGACCCAAGTGTCATGCCCGTGACCTAGGGCGTGAACACACTTCGACGACTGTCGATCTCCGTTCGATGATCGTCGACCCCAAAAATTGTCACCCGGGCCTGTCACGCCCGTGACCTATGTGTCACGCCCGTGACATTGGCCGAAACGACAGTTCAGGCCCGAAATTATTCTAACACGCGTGGAAATAAATGCTGGTGTGGGAAGTTACACCAGGAGTAATTACGGGCCGTTCTTCCTTCTATAATTATATAATAAAGGAGGAAGTGTTGGTCCAATAGGAAACCGCCAACTGGACACACCTGTTCATCTTCCACCGTTTCTTATCCCTTCACTGTAACCGAAAGGCCATTAAGAGGAGTCTTCATGGCCATTACGGCTTTACCCTTTCACCTCCCCACTTTCTGACTTATAAAAGCCCACTTGGGGCAAGAGGAGAAGTTTACACGCTCAAGTAAACGATCAGATCCTTGTTCTTGCTGTAGGAGAAGTTCAGCAACGCCACCACCGCGCCATGGCACCCCGTCGTTCTTCTCGCCTCCAAACCGCGAACAAGGTCCTCCTCTGCTCCTTCTCTTTCATGGGTAGATCTTAGGATTCTTAGAAAGGAAGTTCGCCCTCAACGGAGCCGGACCCATCTCTCGTTTTCATGGGAAACAATGAAAAAGGTATTTTTGAGTTCGCCGGAAACCGCCACCTCCGGCGGCCCAACCACCGCCGACCGCTAGCCATTGCCTCAACGGAGGTGGTGGTGGTGGTGGCTGGCCAGGGAAGTGACCGGACGGCCGGCGATGGGTCACGGAATGCTTACAAGAAAAGTGGTTTTCTGTGTCTGTTTTCGGTTTCATGAAGAAGATGAACAGTAGAATAATTTTTATAATATATAGATTATTATATATTACATAATGGAGAGATGTGTTATTTGAATATATTTTGGGGCTGCAAAATGAGGCACTTAGAGGCCGTTTTAGGAAAAATGACCAGACACAAAAGTTGTAGCCCTTCGAGTCTAGATAAATCTAAAATTGGTTTCAACTCGTTTGGGTAAGGGGTTCGGCCGCAGCACCCGTTTTAGTGGGGGTTGTAACTAGAGTTGGGCAGAAATTAAAACGGATGCCCACTCTTCGTCCCTTGTCCAAATGACCTGAAATTTGGGCAGGGGGTTAACCTTAGCTATACCTAACGGCAGACCAAAAATGGGAATTTTTGGAGATACTTTGCCTAAAGTTTTTGTTTTAATTTAATAAACTTATAGGAATTTAATTAGATGGTCAAATGACCTCCAAACCCTCCCAAATTTTGGTGAGTGGTCCCTGGCTATAAAACCTAGGTCTGTGCAAAATTCCATTTGATTTGGAGGAGTTTTGGGTGAGAAATCTTCTACCCTTAACTAGGCATTAGTGAGACACCTTTTAATAAAAAGTGCACTGTGAGTTTGGAAAGGTCAAATCACCTCAACAGAGGCTGATTTTCTGATCTCTGACTTAGAATGGTGTTATAACCTGCTTGGAGAAAAATAGAGTGGTTTAGGGTTGACTTACCCTAGGATCCAAGCTCAAATCTTAAATGAAGGGTTTTGAGGTTTGTGAAGGACATAGGAGCAAAAGCTCTTGTATGCCCTTGAAATTTGGAGGAGAATGGTATGATATGCTGAAAACCCTCTGGTTGAAATAGTGAAGGAATTGGAGGTAATTAGGTACCTCGAAAGTTGAGAGTTTGAATTAGGGTAGAAATATAATTCAGTTATTTTAAGCACTAAATCTAATCCAAAAATCATGAAATTCGGGAGGAGGGAGTTTTAGGATGTTTTAGACTTATGGTAATTTTCCTGGAATTTTATGATTAATAAATATTATACTTCATGTGTTAAAGGATTATTAACCGATTTGTTGTTTTAAATATTTGGAGGTTTTAAATTAATTATAATCAGTTAAAATTCTGGATTTAGATCTTGACCAGTAGAACATTGATCCCTGAATTTTTATAGAATTTTATGTTGAATAAATCTGGTACTTTGTTCACAGATATTAGAAAGGGGTTTTATTGTTTAAAATTTAATTATGGATAAAATACTTGCTGAAAAATTATAAAACTTGGCCAGTGCTAATTTTAGGCCTTTATCTGCATGGAATAAATTATTTATAATTTTTGGAAGAATATTTTCTGTACTTGATTCATAAACAACAGAAGTTAGAGATTATTTCTAAAATAGTTTTCATGCCCTTTTAATGATAGAAAAATTATGATACTTAGGATTTAACCTATTGAGATAACCTACTATTTATCATAAATTTGCTGGACACCTTGCATGATTACTTAGGGTAGTTCATGTTCAAACCGGTAGCCCTTGGGACTCCCGGGAATATAATTAAACATCAGATAAATTAGGAAAATTACCATTTTCTGGATTTAGGCTAATTATATCATGATAAGTCCCCAATAAATCATTTAGGGCATTTGGATGAGTATTAGATCATAGCATACCGGTTCGACATATAGTCTAGATCGGTCAGCATATAACAAATTTGTGAATTGCAATAGGACATGACCTGAGGAAAACATTGGAGTTAATCATTTTGTCTGGGTGGGCAATAGTGGAGGAAATCACAATAGGAAGATAAAAAGAGTAGCGAGAAGTGGTGATAGCTAGAGTTAAGAGGTGCTCGGGTTCGGCGAAAGATCGCTTTTCCCGAAGAGAGGAAGGTTAAAAATCACCCTAGGATAGTCTAACGTAATATGAGAAGGTAATCGGGTTAAGGGAAATCAACCAATAACAATAAGTGCCTTGCGAAAGGGAACTTCGGGCCGTAATGCCGCCGTCTTGGTTCCTAGTGCCCCTTGAGAGCCCTTCACGGGGAATACCGGGGGCAGTCCTGGGCTAACGTAAACTGTAATAACAAACCGACAAGAGTAACTTAGTAACTAGGGATGCACCTTTCACAAACACTGTTGGCACAGGAAGATTGATGGGAGCTTCGGCTTGGGTGAGTTGGAAACGGACGTTTGGGTCCGGGGAGCTTCGGCTCGGTTGGTTAAGAGACGGACGGGATGGTCCGGGGAGCTTCGGCTCGGTTGGTTTGGAGACGGACATTTTGGTCCGGGGAGCTTCGGCTCGGTTTTGTGTGTTTACGAATAAACTTGCATGTGCATAAGATAAGAAAAGTTAAGGTGGTGAGTTTTATGATATCGGGGAGTTCGATTGCACCGACACCGATATCGTTGACTCGTCGGGGTGATTAGCACTTCGCCAACAGAAGTCCGGTGCACCAGCCGGCAAAAGTACCGCTTAGTGCACCAAGCATTGAGGCGTACGATAGGTCAGACCAGTGGTGCTTTTTCTAGTTTTGAGGTGGGCGAGGCCCAACCCACCGCTTCCGTCCGCCACTACGGAGGTATCCTGGGAGGTAATGACTCCGAAAGGGGGAACTAAAGGTCTGTGTGCACAGAGTCAGGTGTGTGAGTTGCATTTGCATGTTTCATCATACCCACTAGCATGTCATAGCATAATCGATTCATTTAACCCTGACACCTTAAGTATAAGTGGTATGGGACGCTTATACATTAGGACCTGCAAAACGACCCCTTGGTGTATAAGCTTGTGTGGGCAAGTTTATAAATCAAAGGTTAATTTCAATATATAACAACCATTGCTGTTTGATAACCGACACCCCAAGGTATAAGTGGTATGGGACACTTATACGATGGGAGCCTTGCTAAAGATCCCTTTTGCTTATGTGTTCTCGCATAAGTGAAGGTTAAATTCATATATTTGCTTTTCTTACTGCTAGACCTATTATAATAATTATATTAACTGCTCACCGAATACAACTTGTTAGATTAGTTCCGCTGCCATCTGTTTCTTGATTTATCTCTACCGTCATGTCCTTCCCTTTCTTCCTCCCGCTCGGTACCTAGGAGCCATGGGGGAAGGGGTAAGGGATGATAGGGCTTAGTCTTTATGACTAACGGTTTTCGAACCGCATCATTTAGGGGATCGTGGAGCCCAGCATGGAGGAGCAGCCTCAGAGATCGGTGCGCCTAGAGATGGGGCAGTCTAGCTCCGGAGTTCATACAGCCCGGACCGTGAGTCTCGACCTTGAGTAGTTTCTGTTTTCGCTTCCGTATGAGTGATATTGTAGTGAGGACATGATGTACCGGGCATAAGCCTGCATTTATAGTACTCTGATGTTTTTCTGTGGACACTCCCTTCGTGGAGGTTTTTATTCTATATATGTAATCTATTGCTGTGGACTGTATTGTTCTTACTTCATTTATTGTGCTACTTTTCTGTGATCGAATTGGCCGGCAGAATCGGCGCCTTGTGGTGATGACCCTTCAGGACATGAAGGTGTCACCGCAAAGCGGCGGTTCTGGGCCTAAGACCCCGGTGGTTGAAAAAAAAGGGGGTCTTACAAGTGGTATCAGAGGAAACATTGATCAGAAGGAAGTAGCAGTCCACAAACCCTGGGTCACCCCCGCTCGAGTTTAGTTTGGGGACAAACTAAGCAGCGGAAGCAGTGGTGTGCCCATATGGGGATCACATATAAATTGTACACCTTTATGTAATATTTGAACGTTTTCTCAGCGTGTGTTTTTGTTACGCAGCCTCCACCACGGACTACGCCACAAGGTGGAGTTCAACAGGCTCAGGATGTTGCACCACCCCCACCGGCCCCCACTCCTTTCCTTCAGTCAGACATGGGACAGACCCTGACTGCCATCCTAGAGGCCTTCAGGGCCCAGCAGGTTCCGGCCCCGCAGCCAAATCCGGGGGCCAACTGGTTGAGCATCTTCCGGGGTCTTTCTCCCCCGTCCTATTTGGGGACAGAGTCGGCTGTTCGGACGAAAGAGTGGCTAGATATCATATACGAGATGCTGACCGGGATACGGTGTCCCTGGGAGGAGAGGGTGGCTCTGGTTGTCTCCTGCCTGGAGTCCCATGCAAAGAGGTGGTGGAAGACGCTGTTGGACACGACATTTGCTGATAGGGAGGTTGCGAAGGTTACTTGGGAGGAGTTCGGGGCCGCACTGCTGGAGCATTTCGTTCCGCAGTTGGCTAGGGATGATTTGGAGGAGCGGTTCTTATAGCTGAAGCAGGGCACCCGGACCGTGGTGGAGTACCATCGAGAGTTCGACCATCTGGCTCGATACGCAGATTCCTACCAGCTGGACGAGGCAGGGTATATCAGGAGGTTCTATAAGGGCCTGCGGGAGGACTTGAGGGAGGCTCTGTTGTTTGTATCTGACGGGCCCATCTCCCGAATTTTGGAGATGGCCAAAAGGATTGAGGCAGATTGGCACGCCACCCGGGGCTGGAAACGTCCAGCAGAGGATCAGGGACGGAGAGGTAGAAATGACCAGCGGTGAGGTGCTGTACTAGAGGGGAGGAGGACAGAGGACCAGCCTCGTCAGGATATGAGGCAGGAGCCGAGGGAACAGGTGATATTAGCCCCTCCCCCTCTTCGGATGCAGGAGATGCCGAGACCCGGGGGAATTGCGTATCCCCCACCAGAGTGTTTTCTTTGTCATCAAATTGGGCACATTCGGAGGAACTGCCCCATGAGGGGGGCACCACCTCCAGCACATCAGGGCGGCCCACCAGCTCAGCATTACGGAGGCCGAGGACGCGGCCGCGGTCGAGGATACCAGGGGGAAGATCGTAGACAAGGAAGAGAGCAGGTATATGCTTTGGACCTTGTGCAGCCTCGAAATCCGGAGCAGGTCATAGCAGGTACGCAGTAATGCTTCTTTATTTTCATAGAATTTCCCTTTTAGTTGTTAAAACTCAGAACCGCACTAGATAGGTTAACAAGGAAAGAAAATTCTTTATAGAACCCTAAGATGTTTAATCACCCCAGGTATAGTCTTCATCAGCGGCAAGCCGGCCCGCACGCTATTCAATACTGGAGCTACTCACTCATTTGTGTCGGAGACGTTCGTAGAAGGACTGGAGGGTGTGGAGCGGTTCACAGGCTCGAGGATGAGGGTGCGACTACCAGATGGATCTGAACTCCTTACCACGGATCACTGTAATATGGAGGCGGAAATTGGTGGAAAGGCATTCGAGGCTCCAGCGACGATTTTGAAGCTGACGGACTACGACCTGATCCTGGGCATGGTATGGCTGCACTGGAACCATGCCCAGATTGACTGCCAGGCGACGAGGATCACCGTGAGACACGGGGACTCTTTCATTACCATCGAAGTTATAAGACCTGTCTCTCGTATACTCTTATCTTCGGTACAGGCCGTTAAGGCCCATCTGCAGGGAGAGGAGGTCTATCAGATTCTATTTGAGATGGCGGAAGTTAAGGAGTCGGTGACAGACATACCGGTGGTGCGAGATTTCGCTGACATCTTTCCAGAGAAACTGCCAGGACTACCTCCACACCGAGAGCAGGATTTTCAGATACAGCTTGTGCCGGGGGCCAAGCCGGCATCTAGGGCCCCTTATCGGATGGCCCCAAAAGAGTTGGCAGAGTTTCGAACTCAGTTGCAGGAATTAGTTGAGGCAGGATTTGTTAGACAGAGTTCCTTGCCATGGG
The DNA here is from genome assembly GCA_039513925.1 of Platanthera zijinensis. Lineage (NCBI taxonomy): Eukaryota > Viridiplantae > Streptophyta > Magnoliopsida > Asparagales > Orchidaceae > Platanthera > Platanthera zijinensis. The sequence continues at coordinate 162,755,096 of CM077085.1, forward strand.
GAGCACCGGTCCTATTCGTGAAGAAGAAGGATGGGACACTCCGCCTGTGTATCGATTATCGAGCACTAAACAGGCTGACCGTCCGGAATACCTATCCGCTCCCACGGATAGACGAATTGTTCGACCAGCTGGAGGGGGCCCATTATTTCTCGAAGCTGGACTTGAGATCAGGATACTACCAGCTGCGGATCCAGAAGGAGGATATCCCGAAGACGGCCTTTAGTAGCAGATATGGCCTGTATGAGTTCACCGTGATGCCCTTCGGGCTCACGAATGCTCCGTCGGCGTTCATGAGTCTCATGAACCGGGTTTTCAAGGCCTACTTGGATGTGTTCGTCATAGTGTTCATAGACGACATCCTGATCTACTCTAGGACGGAGGAGGAGCACACTCGACATCTGGCACTGACTTTGGAGAGGTTGCGGGAGCATCACCTTTATGCAAAATTCAGCAAGTGTCAGTTTTGGTTGAAGGAGGTGGCCTTCCTAGGACACATTATCAGCGGAGCCGGGTTGGCAGTAGACCCGGCAAAGATTCAGGCAGTTCGAGATTGGCCGCAGTTGAAGACAGCCATCGATGTACGAAGTTTCTTGGGACTTGCCGGCTATTACCGGAAGTTTGTGGAGGGGTTCTCTCGGATTGCCCTCCCCCTCACATCATTGACAAAGAAGGAGGCACCTTTTGTTTGGACCCCGTAGTGCCAGGCGGCTTTCCAGGAGCTGAAGGACCGACTCATCTCAGCCCCTATTCTGGCCCTTCCATCTGGAAAGGAAGGATTCCAGGTGTATACCGATGCATCATACCAGGGAATGGGAGAAGTACTGATGTAGAATGGACACGTCATAGCATATGCCTCCCGCCAGCTGAAGACCCATGAGAAGAACTACCCAGTGCACGACCTTGAGATGGGAGCGGTCGTTTTTGCTCTGAAGGTCTGGCGCCATTATCTTTACGGAGTCCACTACGACATCTACTCCGACCACAAGAACCTGAAATACATGGTCACGCATAAGGAGCTGAATATCAGGCAGAGGCGCTGGGTGGAGTTCTTAGCAGATTATCAGTATGAGATGCACTACCATCCAGGGAAGGCAAATGTGGTGGCCGACGCGTTGAGCCGGCGAGCTGCCACTTCCGAAGCTGGGCCCCAGGTTATGTCCATGGAGCTAGTCCGGTCATTCAGAGATATGCAGATATCCCTAGTGTCCGAGGATGACCCAGTTCTGTATAGGGAGTATCTGGCATCGATGGTGGCCATAGATGATATTCGGGATCGCATTCGGGACGGACAGAGGACAGATGCGTGGGCAGAGCCGATGTTCCGAACTTTGGAGGAAGGTTCGACAGAAAATTATTCCCTGAGAGATGGATTGCTATATTTCAGAGGCAGAGTATATATACCCGCAGGTGGCCAGATCCGAGAGGATATTATGATGGAGGCGCATTGCAGCCGGTACTCTGTGCACCCGGGGATCACAAAGATGACCGCTGATCTGAAGAAGACGATGTTTTGGCCGGGCATGAAGAAGGACATTACGTACTTCGTGACCCATTGCGAGGCGTGTCAGTTGGTGAAGGCGGAGTGCAGGAACCCCGTAGGATTGTTGCAGCCACTCCCGGTGCCGGAGTGGAAGTTCGACGATATAGCGATGGATTTTATACATGGTCTTCCCCGGTCTCGGACGGGGAACGACTCGATCTGGGTGATTGTCGATCGGTTGACGAAGGTGGCCCTCTTTGTGCCGATCAGGAAGGATGACTCGGTGGGAGTGCTGGTACGGAAGTTCGTGGAGCAATATATCCGATATCATGGCGTGCCCCGGACGATAGTGTCGGACCGCGATGGACGGTTTACATCCAGGGAGTGGCGGTCAGTGCAGGCATATTTGGGCACCCGGTTGACTTTTAGCACGGCCTTCCACCCTTAGACGGACGGGTAGACAGAGCGCACCAACCGGACCTTGGAGGATTTACTACGGCTGTGTATACTGGACCGAGGGGAGCCGTGGGAGAAGATGTTACCATTGGTCGAGTTCTCCTATAACAATAGCTACCAGTCCAACATCAGGATGGCGCCTTATGAAGCCTTATATGGAAGAAAGTGTAGGACCCCGCTTTCTTGGGTTCAAGACGAGGATCCGAAGTTGTTGGGATCGGATTTTGTTGAAGACACCGAGGCTCAGGTGAGACTGATCAGAGATAGGATGTTGGAGGCGCAGAGCAGACAGGCTAAATACTATGACGCCCGGCATTGTCAGGTGGAGTTTAGGGTAGGAGATCGAGTGTTCTTGAAGATCCGGCCCATGCACGGAGTCTCACGGGTGCGCGGTCGGAGGAAGAAGCTCAGCCCTAGGTATATGGGCCCTTACCGGATCCTGGAGCGGATCGGACCCCTAGCCTACAGGCTAGAGTTTCCGCTAGAGCTGGCAGCTCTACACGACGTCTTCCACATTTCTTTGCTGAGAAGGGCTCTACTACGCCCGGAGCAGCGGATTTTGACCACCGAAGGGCCGGTAGCTTCAGACCGATCTGTTCACTTGGAGCCGGTTCGGATCGACGACAAAGGAGTACAGATCTTGCACCGCAAAAAGATCCCCTTAGTCAAGGTTCTGTGGAGAAACCACGGTCAGGAGGAGCACACCTGGGAACCGCAGGACCTGATGAGGCAAAGATACCCGGAGTTGTTCAGTCAGGTACATCTCACCACCTCTTGGTATACTATAGATTGCCTTCTTGTTTTGGACAGTTAAGATTAGATAAGGAAAAATTCAGGACCTAGGCATGCGCACTCAATCAGAAAGGTAGGGGCTAATCTTTTGTTTATTGGGGAGATTGTCTTCGTTTATCCAACGAATAGTCGCTTAAACCCGATAGAAAGATCGTATGGGATGTTACAAGTTTAATTTATTCCGATAGAAATCCCCGTAGGCTCAACCTCAATTTTGGGGACGAAATTTTTGTTTTGTTTATTGGGATTTGTAACATCCCATTTCCGGCTAGACCCCTAGGAGTCGGTTGGTCGTGACAGAACCCTGTGAAGCCCAAAAATTGAAATAAATCGATCTAGGTTTCGGGTCACGGGTTGGTCACGCCCGTGACCGACCCATCACGCCCGTGACCGACCCGTCACGCCCGTGACTTTGGGCGTGACTACTTCAATGAACGTCGATCTCCGCGAGACGATCGTCGAACTTGCTGCCCGGGCATGTCACGCCCGTGACCAAGGTGTCACGCCCGTGACCTAGGGCGTGACCCCTTCGACGATCGTCGATCTCCGTGAGACGATCGTCGATCTAGCAGCCCGGACATGTCACGCCCGTGACCAGGGGCGTGACTCCCTCGACGATCGTCGATCCCCGTAAAACGATCATCGAAATTGAACACGGGCATGTCACGCCCGTGACCCAAGTGTCACGCCCGTGACCTAGGGCGTGACCACCCTTCGATGACCGTCGATCTCCGTTCGACGATCGTCGACACCAAAAATTGTCACCCGGGCCTGTCACGCCCGTGACCTATGTGTCACGCCCGTGACATTGGCCGAAACGACGGTTCAGGCCCGAAATTATTCTAACACGCGTGGAAATAAATGCTGGTGTGGAAAGTTACACCAGGAGTAATTACGGGCCGTTCTTCCTTCTATAATTATATAATAAAGGAGGAAGTGTTGGTCCAATAGGAAACCGCCAACTGGACACACCTGTTCATCTTCCACCGTTTCTTATCCCTTCACTGTAATCGAAAGGCCATTAAGAGGAGTCTTCATGGCCATTACGGCTTTACCCTTTCACCTCCCCACTTTCTAACTTATAAAAGCCCACTTGGGGCAAGAGGAGAAGTTTGCACGCTCAAGTAAACGATCAGATCCTTGTTCTTGCTATAGGAGAAGTTCAGCAACGCCACCACCGCGCCATGGCACCCCGTCGTTCTTCTCGCCTCCAAACCGCGAACAAGGTCCTCCTCTGCTCCTTCTCTTTCATGGGTAGATCTTAGGATTCTTAGAAAGAAAGTTCGCGCTCAACGGAGCCGGACCCATCTCTCGTTTTCATGGGAAACCATGAAAAAGGTATTTTTGAGTTCGCCGGAAACCGCCACCTCCGGCGGCCCAACCACCGCCGACCGCTAGCCATCGCCTCAACGGAGGTGGTGGTGGTGGTGGCTGGCCGGGAAGTGACTGGACGGCCGGCGACGGGTCACGGAATGCTTACAGGAAAAGTGGTTTTCTGTGTCTGTTTTCGGTTTCATGAAGAAGATGAACAGTAGAATAATTTTTATAATATATAGATTATTATATATTACATAATGGAGAGATGTGTTATTTGAATATATTTTGGGGCAGCAAAATGAGGCACTTAGAGGCCGTTTTAGGAAAAATGACAAGACACAAAAGTTGTAGCCCTTCGAGTCTAGATAAATCTAAAATTGGTTTCAACTCGTTTGGGTAAGCGGTTCGGCCGCAGCACCTGTTTTAGTGGGGGTTGTACCTAGAGTTGGGCAGAAATTAAAACGGATGCCCACTCTTCGTCCCTTATCCAAATGACCTGAAATTTGGGCAGGGGGTTAACATTAGCTATACCTAACGGCAGACCAAAAATGGGAATTTTTGGAGATACTTTGCCTAAAGTTTTTGTTTTAATTTAATAAACTTAGAGGAATTTAATTAGATGGTCAAATGACCTCCAAACCCTCCCAAATTTTGGTGAGTGGTCCCTGGCTATAAAACCTAGGTCTGTGCAAAATTTCATTTGATTTGGAGGAGTTTTGGGTGAGAAATCTTCTACCCTTAACTAGGCATTAGTGAGACACCTTTTAATAAAAAGTGCACTGAGAGTTTGGAAAGGTCAAATCACCTCAATAGAGGCTGATTTTCTGATCTCTGACTTAGATAGGTTTTATAACCTGCTTGGAGAAAAATAGAGTGGTTTAGGGTTGACTTACCCTAGGATCCAAGCTCAAATCTTAAATGAAGGGTTTTGAGGTTTGTGAAGGACATAGGAGCAAAATCTCTTGTATGCCCTTGAAATTTGGAGGAGAATGACATGATATGCTGAAAACCCTCTGGTTGAAATAGTGAAGGAATTGGAGGTAATTAGGTACCTCGAAAGTTGAGAGTTTGAATTAGGGTAGAAATGTAATTCAGTTATTTTAAGCACTAAATCCAATCCAAAAATCATGAAATTCGGGAGGAGGGAGTTTTAGGATGTTATAGACTTATAGTAATTTTCCTGGAATTTTATGATTAATAAATATTATACTTCATGTGTTAAAGGATTATTAACCGATTTGTTGTTTCAAATATTTGGAGGTTTTAAATTAATTATAATCAATTAAAATTCTGGATTTAGATCTTGACCAGTAGAACATTGATCCCTGAATTTTTATAGAATTTTATGTTGAATAAATCTGGTACTTTGTTCACAGATATTAGAAAGGGGTTTTATTGTTTAAAATTTAATTATGGATAAAATACTTGCTGAAAAATTATGAAACTTGGCCAGTGCTTATTTTAGGCCTTTATCTGCATGGAATAAATTATTTATAATTTTTGGAAGAATATTTTCTGTACTTGATTCATAAACAACATAAGTTAGAGATTATTTCTAAAATAGTTTTCATGCCTTTTTAATGATAGAAAAATTATGATACTTAGGATTTAACCTATTGAGATAACCTACTATTTATCATAAATTTGCTGGACACCTTGCATGATTACTTAGGGTAGTTCATGTTCAAACTGGTAGCCCTTGGGACTCTCGGGGAATATAATTAAACATCAGATAAATTAGGAAAATTACCATTTTCTGGATTTAGGCTAATTATATCATGATAAGTCCCCAATAAATCATTTAGAGCATTTGGATGAGTATTAGATCATAGCATACCGGTTCGACATATAGTCTAGATCGGTCAGCATATAACAAATTTGTGAATTGCAATAGGACATGACCTGAGGAAAACATTGGAGTTAATCATTTTGTCCGGGTGGGCAATAGTGGAGGAAATCGCAATAGGAAGATAAAAAGAGTAGCGAGAAGTGGTGATAGCTAGAGTTAAGAGGTGCTCGGGTTCGGCGAAAGATCGCTTTTCCCGAAGAGAGGAAGGTTAAAAATCACCCTAGGATAGTCTAACGTAATATGAGAAGGTAATCGGGTTAAGGGAAATCAACCAATAACAATAAGTGCCTTGCGAATGGGAACTTCGGGCCGTAATGCCGCCGTCTTGGTTCCTAGTGCCCCTTGAGAGCCCTTCACGGGGAATACCGGGGGCAGTCCCTGGCTAACGTAAACTGTAATAACAAACCGACAAGAGTAACTTAGTAACTAGGGCTGCACCTTTCACAAACACTGTTGGCACAGGAAGATTGATGGGAGCTTCGGCTCGGGTGAGTTGGAAACGGACGTTTGGGTCCGGGGAGCTTCGGCTCGGTTGGTTAAGAGACGGATGGGAAGGTCCAGGGAGCTTCGGCTCGGTTGGTTTGGAGACGGACATTTTGGTCCGGGGAGCTTCGGCTCGGTTTTGTGTGTTTACGAATAAACTTGCATGTGCATAAGATAGGAAAAGTTAAGGTGGTGGGTTTTATGATATCGGGGAGTTCGATTGCACCGACACCGATATCGTTGACTCGGCGGGGTGATTAGCACTTCGCCAACAGAAGTCCGGTGCGCCAGCCGGCAAGAGTACGCAGGCGTCCGCTTAGTGCACCAAGCGTTGAGGCGTACGATAGGTCAGACCAGTGGTGCTTTTACTGGTTTTGAGGTGGGCGAGGCCCAACCCACCGCTTCCGTCCGCCACTACGGAGGTATCCTGGGAGGTAACGGCTCTGAAAGGGGAACTAAAGGTCTGTGTGCACAGAGTCGGGTGTGTGAGTTGCATTTGCATGTTTCATCATACCCACTAGCATGTCATAGCATAATCGATTCATTTAACCCTGACACCTAAAGTATAAGTGGTATGGGACGCTTATACATTAGGACCTGCAAAACGACCCCTTGGTCTATAAGCTTGTGTGGGCAAGTTTATAAATCAAAGGTTAATTTCAATATATAACAACCATTGCTGTTTGATAACCGACACCCCAAGGTATAAGTGGTATGTGACACTTATACGATGGGAGCCTTGCTAAAGATCCCTTTTGCTTATGTGTTCTCGCATAAGTGAAGGTTAAATTCATATATTTGCTTTTCTTACTGCTAGACCTATTATAACAATTATATTAACTGCTCACCGAATACAACTTGTTAGATTAGTTCCGCTGCCATCTGTTTCTTGATTTATCTCTACCGTCATGTCCTTCCCTTTCTTCCTCACCGCTCGGTACCTAGGAGCCATGGGGGAAGGGGTAGGGGATGATAGGGCTTAGTCTTTATGACTAACAGTTTTCGAACCGCATCATTTAGGGGATCGTGGAGCCCAGCATGGAGGAGCAGCCTCAGAGATCGGTGCGCCTAGAGATGGGGCAGTCTAGCTCTGGAGTTCATACAGCCGGGACCGTGAGTCTCGACCTTGAGTAGTTTCTGTTTTCGCTTTCGCATGAGTGATATTGTAGTGAGGACATGATGTACCGGGCATAAGCCCGCATTTATAGTACTCTGATGTTTTTCTGTGGACACTCCCTTCGTGGAGGTTTTTATTCTATATATGTGATCTATTGCTGTGGACTGCATTGTTCTTACTTCAATTATTGTGCTACTTTTCTGTGATCGAATTGGCCGGCAGAATCAGCGCCTTGTGGTGATGACCCTTCAGGACGTGAAGGTGTCACCGCAAAGCGGCGGTTCTGGGCCTAAGACCCCGGTGGTTGAAAAAGAAAAAAAAAGGGGGTCTTACATCAGCCTACAAAAACTCCATTTTGTCTTGGAGATATTTGGGGTGTTACAATCCTCCCCTCCTTAAAGAAATTTCGTCTCGAAATTTAGCGCAACACACATGTATCAACACAACCACGCTATTGCGATACAAACCAAAACGATCCAGGTTTAGAGCTCAGAGGCCGCATCTTGTCTCGCCCCATGGAATCGTACCACCACAACTGTTTGTCACAAACATAGATATATACATACAATATAACAAAAGATAATAAAGTGCAACTTCACTTTATTTCGGCTTCTCCGCATCTCGCAGAATCCGTTTCGCGACTTCCATTAAGTCCAAAGCACGGATTTGCTGTTCTGCTTGGTTTGCACTTTGCGGCTCCTGCAACTCAAGAGTGTAAATTCGAGGTTGCGCCCGCGATGCAGACGATTCTGCCACGGCTTTGCCCTTTTCGTCATAGGACGCAGCTGCCTTTTTCGCACCACCACTCCAGCAAAATCGAGCGATATGCCCTTCCTTCCCACAAATGAAACATGCACGCGGCCCATTTCGTCCTTGCTCAAACGTAGCTCCTGACGCAACATCCGAAGTTTGTTCAGCAGGCCTGAACCGCTTCTTATCACGTTTCCTCAAATCTGATTGCTCTGATTGCGGAACTTTGAATTCGGACTTTTCCACTGCCGCATTCTTCTTCTCCCGCACCCGCTTCAAATCCTTCTCCAGCGCACTAGCGGTATGTACCAACGCTTGAAATCCTTGGTTCACTGAATTCGGGAGAGCCAACCTCAGCTCATCACGCAGTCCTTCATAGAACCTATTCGTCTTTCGCGCCTCTTCTGCAAACGTCGACCCCGCATACCGACCAAGTCTGGTAAACTCATGCAGGTAATCGTTTATGGTCTTATCATCCTGCACCAGACGCTGAAATTCATTTTCCATTGCAATTCTCTGCGACATTGGCAAGTATTTCGCCCAGAATAATCTGGAGAATTCGTCCATCGATATGTCGCCCAGGTCTCTACCTCTCAACTGGTGCAACTCGATCTCATCCCACCAAAGCCTCGCCTCTCCTTCCAGTAGGAAAGTGGCTAACGGGACTTTCTGCTCCTCACTAATCCTGAGCGTAGCCAGGATTCGTTTCACTCTGGAGAGCCAATCCTCTGCCGCTGTTGGAGACGTCGTCCCGACAAACGTAGGCGGATTAAACTCCATAAATTGCTTCAGTTGCTCGTCCGCTGCTTGCACAGCAACCAGAACCTCAACATGCTCTTGCCTCGCACCAACCTGTACTGGCGCCACAGCAGGCCTCGCTTTCCCGAATTGTTGTGCTTGAAGCATGGCAAAGATCACCTCCGCAACTAAGCGCACCGTTTCCGCAGAAGGGAGAGGTGTAGGCACCTCAGTTGGTGCCGCACTCTCATCCGAACGTTGGGGCTCAAACTGCCCAGCTCCACTCCTTGTCACCTATAGGTGTAAAAGAAAGCATTACTCTCCATGCTAAAACGGCAAACAAACCGAATAGACACACACACATTCCTAGTGGACGTTCTTGAGTTCAATTATGCGCTCCCAACTCAACCCTAAGCTCTGATAGTTCAGCATTGTGGAGATGGTAGTTCAGCGTTGCGGAAGCAAGGCCGCTGCGGTGATTTCCATCCGGCTAGTTCTTCCATGGCGCCGAAGCGATCGCCAAGGGTAACAGTCTTTCTTCCTTGGGCAGGCGAAGCCCTTTGTTTATGCAAGTGCATGGGATCCTCCATCAAGAGATGGAAAAGCATAAGCGATTCCAGCAGTTGAGTCTGCATCTAGAGCCGGAAGTATGTAGTACGGCATAGGCATGCTGTGTGAAGCCCATCCAGACGTATGTCGAGATTGGTGATGTTTATATTGCGAACCGGAGAAGACTCCGTGTATTCATCGTTTATCCTGCGGAGATGGTGAGGACGATGTGCTTGGTGTGAAGGATGCTTTGCATAGCTCCTTTGGTTGCATGCTTGTTAAGAGCTGGTTGTTGGAGTGCGGACACCTCTGAGTGGGTGGGCGTGTGAGGTCTTCAACAGGGGTTTGGAGGCTTATGCCCATTCCACCAAGTGGCGATGGTAAGATCGGGTGAGCGGTCGATTGGTAGCAAAGCAGCAGGGCGAATTCCCTAGGCTTGTTACACAACGTGGGTAGGTCGACTGGTAGTGCTCACGGGTTTTGGTGAGGTGCGTACCTCTGAGTGAGATGGGTGCGTGAGGTCTTCAACAGGGGTTTGGAGGCTTATGCCCGCCTACCAAGTACAAACCATAAATGTGCCCTGAGTGCACGGAGCGCCTGGCATTAAGGCCGGCGTTTGTGATGTTGTGTGTGTGATATATATATATGTTGTGGTTTCTTTACATGCAGGGAAGGAACCACTGCCCCGGGTAAGGGGTAGGGTCGTTATAATTGGTCAGCTGAATGCTGACCGTTGCTTTGTTTATCACCCATGGGGTGGACGTCCATATGCAGGTGTTGCGGGCTGATTGGATTGAGCGGGCAGAAGCCCATGCTGCTGGTAGGCCCATGAAGGCCATACGAAGTGTTGGATTTCATGTGTGGCCGGCCTGCGTGCCGATGTATGAACTTATATATTTGTAAAGAGAAACCTGTAAGGCCTTAAGGCCGTGTGCGGTGTATTCGTGTAAACATTCCTGGTCGTATATAAATGTGTTATTTATATGATTGTAGTGGACATTCATTGTTACGAGTTCTGTAACTTAAAATCTTTCGCTAGAATGCTCTGAGTTAGGATGCGTGTATAAAGGTTTTTGATACTCTCAAGTGGCTCTCTCGTCTGTCTGTGAAATATGGCGTGGGGCCCCGGCCGGACCCTCTGTTATATTCCATGTGACGAATGGGGGCGTTACAACTTTGGTATCAGAGGGTCCGGCCGGGGCCCCACGCCATATTTCACAGACAGACGAGAGAGCCACTTGAGAGTATCAAAAACCTTTATACACGCATCCTAACTCAGAGCATTCTAGCGGAAGATTTTAAGTTACAGAACTCATAACAATGAATGTCCACTACAACCATATAAATAACACATTTATATACGACCAGGAATGTTTACACAAATACACCGCACACGGCCTTAAGGCCTTACAGGTTTCTCTTTAAAAATATATAAGTTCATACATCGGCACGCAGGCCGGCCACACATGAAATCCAACACTTCGCACGGCCTTCATGGGCCTACCAGCAGCATGGGCTTCTGCCCGCTTAATCCAATCAGCCCGCAACACCTTTATATGGACGTCCACCCCATTGGTAATAAACAAAGCAACGGTCAGCATTCAGCTGACCAATTATAACGACCCTACCCCTTACCCGGGGCAGTGGTTCCTTCCCTGCATGTAAAGCAACCACAACATATATATATATCACACACACAACATCACAAACGCCAGCCTCAATGCCAGGCGCTCCGTGCACTCAGGGCACATTTATGGTTTGTACTTGGTAGGCGGGAATAAGCCTCCAAACCCCTATTGAAGACCTCACGCACCCGTCTCACTCAGAGGTACGCACCTCACCAAAACCCGTGAGCACTACCAGTCGACCTACCCACGTAGTGTAACAAGCCTAGGGAATTCGCCCTGCTGCTTTGCTACCAATCGACCGCTCACTCGATCTTACCATCGCCACTTGGTGGAATGGGCATAAGCCTCCAAACCCCTGTTGAAGACCTCACACGCCCACTGATGAGTTGTAAATATACCTATATTTTCGTATTTTATTTAAGTCAGTTTCGTTTATTTTTTGTCTTTTTTATTAGTTTTATTCAATAAATTGCTTGTTTTTGTAAATATTATTTCTAACTTAGCTTTATTTTTATTCCAGAAAAATTCCAGAAAAAATTCCAGAAAAGTCAAAAAAATTGACTGACACGCCCGTGTCAATTGACCGACACGCCCGTGTCACGCCCCTCCGACGATCGCCGGCCACAGGTTCCCAGCTCGACGATCGGCGATCATCAAACTGAGCCCGACACGCCCAACGTCACGCCCGTGTCAATGCTTGTCACGCCCGTGTCGAGGCCGACCCGCAGGCTTAGTCAAACTGTCAACGCTGCCGACATCGAACTGCCAGCTCCCCCCGGTCACGCCCCCCTGTCACGCCCGTGACAATTCGTCACGCCCGTGACCTGGGGCGTGACCGCCACGTTTTTGCCCCGAAGTCAAAGCTCCAGTCAAGTCAACCGATCAGCTCATGAATAGTAGTGACACGCCCCCCTGTCACGCCCGTGACCTAGGGCGTGACCCACCCGAAATTTTGCCTATAAATAAGAGCTTCCAGGAAGCTTATTTTGTCCACTTTTTTGACCACTTTGCTTAGGGGAGGTGCTGCCCAATTGGATTCCATACTTATGTAAGGAGAATTTCTCACCCCTCTCTCTCTCTTAGTTTGTATTAGGGTTTTTACTTCAATAAAATATGAATTTTTCTCTCTTAATTTGTATAAATAATCCATTTGAATGCGCCTACTTAAGCAACTTTTCGTTCATCTTTTTGTATTTCTTTTATGTTTTCATCTTTTTTAGCTTTCATAACTTAGTTAGATTCAGGATTTATCGGCATTTCTAGCCGTTGTGCCGTCCGTCTAGTTTTCATTTCCCGCACTTTTTAGCTTTAGCTTTTTCTTCTTTATCATTTTTATTCATATAGGTTTTATAAACCCCCCCCCCTAAAAGTGTTCATTTTTATTTTCTTTAACTTAGGCTCTTAGGAATGTAAAACTTCTCATTCCTTTTTAGTTTTATTCTCACTTTTTTGGAGGTTTTATAAAAACTTACGAATAAAAATGTAGTCGTTACAATTTTTCTCTCACTTCATTTTAACTTTTTAATTTCAAAACTTTTAGTCCGGTTAATTTTTATTTCATCTTTTTATGCATTTCTACCGCATTCTAGCGGTAGAAATGCAGTTGTATTAATTTTTCGAGTACTTCCATTTTGCGTTTATTTGCAAAAAATTTTCGCTCCGGTTAATTTTTATTTTCACTTTTTATGCATTTCTACCGCATTCTAGCGGTAGAAATGCAGTCATTTTAATTTTCTGAGCTCTTTGTTTTTCTCATTTTTGCAAGTGTGTGTGCGTGTATGAGTTAGGTTTTACTGCTTTATTTCATTTCTGTAGAGTGCGTGTGTGCGTATGCATTTATTTCCGCCTACTCGTTAAGAGTTAAATGACGCTTTGCTTTCATTTCCCGCCCACTCGTTTGAGTGGGACTTGTCTTTTTACTGCTTTCATTTTCTTCCTACTCACTTGAGTAGGAAAACTTTGTGTGGGTGCGTGTGTTTTCATTTCAAGTAGAGTGCGTGAGTGTGTTTTACTTTCAAGTAGAGTGCGTGCGTGTATGAGATAAATTTACTCCCGCCCACTCATTTGAGCCGGGACTTGCAATTTTATCGCTTTCTCAATTATGTAGAGTGCGTGCGTGTAGGAGATAATTTTACCGCTTTATTTATCGCTTTCTTCAATTAAGAAGAGTGTGTGCGTGTGTGCATTTTTTTCCGCCTACTCATTTGAGTAGGGCTTGCTTTATTTACTTTTCTTTATGGTTTTGAAGTGTGCGTGAGTGCCTGCATCAATTAGCTTTCAATTTATCTAATTGTCCTATTTTTCGTGTTTTCTCTTATAATTGTTCAGTGCTTAATTTAACACTCACCTTCACCTAAAAACATAAAGCCGTCCCCATACCGATGAGTGGCTAATCTCTTTTAACCTTCGGCATCGAAGAGCATTGGGACATAAAAAATGATTTGAAATAATTAAAAAACTTTATTTTTATTTTAATTTAAGGACTTAAGGTTTACCCCGGGTTAACGACGCATATGACCACATTATCGATGTGTGGGCTCTATTTCCGTTATCCATACGCGACGCCGAGAGGCTGCACGTATGGACCGATCCCCCTTGGGTAAAGAGAACTGCGTACGCCCCCTCGAAAGAGGAGAAACGTAGTTCTGCCGGATTGGGTTCCCCACCCAATAGCGGGGTTCTTAGCGTAAAGCGGGCATTAAGAGGAATCCTTCGTCGGTCTAACGATCGGTCGAATAGTCTTAATGTTTAGGTGAGCAATATTCCTAGAGATAAGTGCGCTCATATTTCTGGAACCCCCACGGCCAAGTGCCTTTTATTAAATTAAAAACAAAGTTTAATAATTGTTAAGAATTATTTTAGTCTTAATCCGATTCGATGTCGAGCGTTAACCCGTCATCGAACTAATTTAGCAAAATTCCGCTTTCTTTCTTTCCGTTTTAATTAAACTAAAAAAATCCCACCTTACTGTTAGTAAGATAATAGTGTTCCTGGAAGAGTAGATATAATCAACGCGTCCCCGAGAATAATACGACCTCGGTATTTTCCCGAATACCGAGTACTACTTACGATAGGTGCGCTTGCCTCCTTTCGTTAGAAAACTCGATCTTCTAACCGGCCCGCGTAATCTGACCATTTCGAACCAACCACAGTAGGTCTCTGTTCCGCGGCCATCAAGTTTTTGGCGCCGTTGCCGGGGAATCTCGGTTGTTATATTGAATCCGGGACTCTATTAATTTTACTTTATTTTCAAATAAAAAATTTTTATACACAAAAAATCTTTCCCCCTTTCGTTTTTTTTTAGGGTGCATGACCCGTGGACAACCTTCGAGTTCTGAAAATCTTGAATTCGACCCCGAGATCGACCACTCTCTTGCGCGTATCCGATCTCTCCGTCGAATTCCCTTTTTAGACCCCGCAGAATCTATCGGAGAACCCTCCTCTTCTTCTATGGCCGACCCGAATAATGCCCAACCGACCGAGCGTACTATGTCTTATTACGCTCGGCCCAACTTGGATGATACGGGGTCGAGTATTGTTCGGCCCGCTGTGGCCAACAATAATTTTGAAATTAAGTCAAGTGTGATTCAAATGATCCAAAATGCTGTGCAGTTCGACGGACAGCCGGATGAGGACCCCAATAATCACTTGTCTAATTTTCTTGAAATTTGCGATACTTTTAAAATTAATGGTGTCACTGATGACACCATTCGTTTGCGCCTTTTTCCCTTCTCTCTTAAGTCCAAGGCTAAGGCGTGGTTACTCTCCCTCCCGCGGGGATCCATCACGTCCTGGGCGGAATTGGCTGAGAAATTCCTTACAAAGTATTTTCCGCCCGCGAAAACTGCAAGACTGCGGGCGGACATATCTTCGTTCGTCCAAAACGACACTGAGTCTCTTTACGAGACTTGGGAACGCTTTAAGGAGTTCCTCCACCGGTGCCCGCACCACGCTATGCCAACGTGGTTGCAGGTACAAATTTTTTATAATGGACTGAATAGTCAGACGCGTCAAATGATTGACGCGGCTGCCGGGGGCACTCTGAACAATAAGACCCCCGAGGCCGCCCAGGCCCTTTTCAAGGAAATGGCGGTGAACGCCTACCAGTGGAATGTCCCGCGGGCACGCCCTAAGCAGGCGGGCATTTTTGAAGTGGATGCCACTGCTCAGCTAGCCCTCCAAGTGGAAAGGCTAACTAAGCAGGTGGCAGAGATGTATGTTGCCTCCTCCACTCCACCTTGTTTTCTCCCCCCTCCAACGTCTGCGTAGTCAACGAATTCGTGGACTACATGGGAAATCCGGTGCGTCCCTCATTTCAAAACAACCCTTATAGTAGCCACAATAATCCGGGTTAGAGGAACCATCCGAATTTCTCCTGGAGCAACCCGAACAACGCGCAGCGTCCTCCTCCCCCTCCTTTTGCGCCAACGTTTCCTCCTCCCCCTCCTATGAAGCCATCCCCGGTGGAGGAAAATTTTAATCGTTATGTCGCGTCCAACGAGTCTAATATCCGGAACATCACCGGATCGCTAAAAAATTTAGAACTCCAGGTTGGACGGCTGGCGCGACTCATGTTAGAACGCGCCATGGGGGCACTGCCAGGGAACACGGAGCCCAATCCAAGGGAAACCGCCAATGCTATAACCCTCCGTAGCGGTAAGGAGGTGGTCGATCCAAAACGGATCGATCCTCAGGTACATATTTCACCTCCGACCCCTCTTCCCTCTTCTTCGATTACGCAACCCTTACCGATTTTTAACGATAAAACTATTTTAAACAAGGCGTTGCCCTACCCGCATAAGTTAGATAATGAGCGAGTAAACGCGCAATATGAAAAATTTATTTTATTACTTAAACAAATTCATATTAATGTTCCTTTTTGCGAGGCTATCTCGCAAATGCCTAAATATGCGAAATTTTTAAAAGAACTACTTTCTAATAAACGCAAACTCGAGGATATTTCGCATATATCTCTCAACGCTGTCTGCTCGGCGGCTCTTACTAGCAAATTGCCCTTAAAACAAAACGACCCGGGAAGGTTCTCCATCTCGTGCCTTTTTGGCGATGTATTAGTAAAATACGCCTTGGCAGACTTAGGCGCGAGCATTAATTTGATGCCGTTCTCGCTCTTCCTGCGTTTAGGTTTGGGTACTCCTGCTCCTACCAATATGCGCATCCAACTAGCGGATCGCTCGGTTAGGTTCCCCATCGGGGTTGTTGAGGATGTCCTTGTCCGAGTAGACAAGTTCACCTTCCCGGTGGACTTCGTCATCTTGGACATCGAGGAAGACGCCAACGTACCAATAATACTTGGTCGCCCTTTCCTCGCGACCTCACGTGCGTTAATTGATGTAAGTAATGGTCAGCTTCTCCTTCGGGTAGGAGACGACCAAGTTACTTTTTCTATTAACTCCTCTATGGAAGACTCGTCGCCGAGCGACGATTTCTGTTATTCTTTAGATTCTTTTTATGGAGATTGTTCTTCTCCGGTTTTCGAGTCCGAGTTTTTAAACGAAAATATTTTCTTGCTCGAAAATTTTTATTGCGATGAGGACGAGTCTACGAATATGCCTTTTGAACCAATTGGTTCAAAAGACATTAGCACTAAAACCTCACTAGAAGAACCGCCCATCCTAGAACTCAAACCATTACCCGAATCCCTAAAATACGCCTTTTTGGGGGAAAATGATACACTCCCGGTAATCATTTCTTCGTATTTAAGTGATTCGGAGACCTCCGATTTATTGGAGGTTTTGCTTAAACATCGCCACGCAATTGCGTGGCAAATTTCTGACCTAAAGGGGATTAACCCTTCTTTCTGCACTCACAAAATTTTCTTAAACGATAATTGCCGCAAAACCATTCAGCCGCAGCGGCGTCTTAACCCAAACATGAAAGACTTCGTGAAAGCTGAGATAATTAAATTATTATATACGGGGATTATTTATCCCATTTCTGATAGTGCGTGGGTTAGTCCCATTCATGTCGTGCCCAAGAAGGGCGGTCTAACCGTAGTGGCGAATGAGCACAACGAGCTCGTCCCAACTCGTACTGTTACGGGTTGGCGTGTGGTCATCGATTATCGCAAACTTAATGATGCCACCCGCAAAGACCATTTTCCACTACCGTTCCTTGACCAAATTCTTGAGCGTCTTTCCGGTCATCCTTTTTATTGTTTTCTCGACGGTTTATCGGGGTTTTTCCAAATCCCTATTTCCCCCGAAGACCAAGAGAAAACAACTTTTACTTGCCCCTTTGGCACCTTCGCCTATCGAAGAATGCCATTTGGCCTCTGCAATGCGCCGGCTACATTCCAAAGATGTATGCTAGCAATTTTTTGTGAGCTAGTAGAAGATATTATGGAAATATTTATGGATGACTTTTCTGTATTCGGATGCTCATTCCCGGATTGTCTTCATAATCTCGATCGTGTCCTCCAGCGATGCGAGGACACGAATCTTATTTTAAATTGGGAAAAGTGTAACTTTATGGTTCGAGGAGGTTTGGTCCTCAGCCATAAGATTTCGATTAAGGGGATAGAGGTCGATAAGGCCAAAGTTGAAATCATAGAAAAACTTCCTCAGCCGACAAACATAAAATCCATTAGGAGTTTCTTAGGCCACGCGGGCTTTTATAGGCGCTTCATTCAAGATTTTTCAAAAATAACAAAGCTGCTTACTCACCTCTTGGAAAAGGAATCACCTTTTGTCTTTAGTAGCGATTGCGAGTCTGCTTTTAAATTTATAAAACAAAAACTTATCAATTCTCTAATTCTAGTGGCCCCTAATTGGTCCCTTCCGTTCGAAATCATGTGCGACGCTAGTGATATTGCCTTAGGCACAGTTCTTGGCCAACGCGTAGAAAAACATTTTCATCCTATTTATTACGCTAGCAAGACGCTCACTTCCGCACAAGTGAATTACACGACGACGGAAAAGGAACTCTTAGCCGTCGTTTTCGCTTTCGATAAGTTTCGCTCGTATCTTACGCTATCTAAAGTTATCGTTTTTACCGATCACTCCGCCCTTAAATATTTACTAGCCAAAACCGACGCGAAGCCCCGCCTTCTTCGATGGATTCTCCTCCTACAAGAGTTTGACTTGGAGATCCGAGATAAGAAGGGCGCGGAGAATCTAGCGGCAGACCACCTCTCCCGTTTAGAAAATCCGGGTGCGGAAGCGCTCGTCGAATCTGAAATAAATGACAGATTCCCCGAGGAACGCCTTCTCGCCATTCATTCGTCTTTGTCATCTTCGCCTTGGTTCACAGATTTTGCGAACTACTTAGTCGCGCGGGTACTTCCAAAAGATTTTTCAAGTCATCAAAAGAAGAAATTCTTTTCCGACTTGAAAAATTTCTTTTGGGATGACCCCTTTCTTTTCCGTATCTGCGCGGACCAAGCGGTTCGAAGATGCGTCGCGGGAGTGGAGTGCACACAGATATTGAGGCACTGCCACGAGGGTCCAGCCGGGGGGCACTATCAAGCCAACCGGACCGCTAGGAAGGCGCTAGAGGCGGGCTACTTTTGGCCCACTCTCTTCAAAGACGCGCACAATTTTGTGCGCGCATGCGATAGCTGTCAGCGGTCGGGTAACATCTCACGTCGTGACGAGATGCCCCAAAATATGTTTTTAGAATGCGAAGTTTTCGATTTATGGGGCATAGATTTTGTTGGCCCCCTACCTCCTTCTTATAAAAATATGTACATTTTAGTGGCGGTCGACTACGTATCTCGGTGGGCGGAAGCGCAAGCTCTCCCCACCAACGATGCGCGAGTCGTCATTACATTTCTAAAAAAATTATTTTCTCGCTTCGGCACGCCTCGCGCTATTATTAGTGATAGGGGAACGCATTTCTGTAACGCTCTAATGGCTAAGACGTTAGCTAAATACGGAGTCACGCACAAACTTGCCACCCCCTACCACCCGTAAACAAGTGGCCAAGTTGAGGTAGTAAATCGAGAGATAAAACGCATATTAGAAAAAACCGTTTCACTTAATAGGAAAGATTGGTCCGCTAAGCTCGACGACGCGTTATGGGCGTATCGTACGGCGTACAAAACTGCTACCGGTTGTACCCCGTTTCGATTAGTCTATGGCAAAGCGTGCCATTTACCCGTAGAACTGGAGCACCGCACACTTTGGGCATTAAAACTCTTAAACCTCGACACTAACTTAGCCGCTCAGAATAGAAAACTACAACTAAACGAGCTCGATGAATGGCGTGCGAACGCTTACGAGAGCAATAAGTTCTATAAGGAGCGTTCTAAGTTTTATCACGATCGAAAAATTAAAACCCCCAAAAATTTTTCTCTGGGCAATCTAGTCCTTCTTTATAATTCTCGTCTTAAACTTTTTCCTGGCAAACTCAAATCCCGTTGGTCCGGTCCCTTCTTAGTTGAAGAAGTTTTTCCATATGGGACCGTACTCGTCTCCCACCCGGAAAAAGGCTCGTTTAAAGTAAACGGTCATCGATTAAAGACTTACATAGCGGGCGACCCTGTGATCGAGTATAGCGAAACCATATCCCTCCTTGACTTATAAACCCGCCACTATAGTCAAGCTACGCGACTATAAACAAAGCGCTCCTGGGAGGCACCCACGTCTATCTTTTTTACGTCTTTATTTATTATGTTTTCTATTTTTCTAATAAATGCAGGGTTTCTAATGGGCTTCCCCGCGCGCGGATCAGGGACGTCTTCTGCCCCCCTCTCTTTTCTTTTTTGTACATATACCTACTATCTTGTTCCTCATGCTTAGCATACAACATTGGGGACAATGTTGGATCTAAGTATGGGGGTGTTTTCATATTTTCGTACTTTCTTTTTCACTTACAAAAAAAAACAAAAAAAAAACACAAAACAAAACAAAAAATTTTAAAAACAAAACTTCAAAAAAAATTATAACACAAAAAAATCCAAAAAATTTTAATTACAAATTTTTGAAGTTTCATTTTTGAAACTTTGACTTATTTTTAACTCGGTCCGCGAGATCCGGCTCATCGAGCCATCCACATAACGAGTCAACTCGCGGCTACCTAGTTTATATTTTTGTAAATATTCTTGTAAATATTTTTGTAAATAATTTTTGTAAATAACTTTTGTAAATATTCTTTCTCTTTCCCCTCTCCCTTTTTCCCTCTCATCCTTGTAAATATTTTTTCTTTTTCCCAAATTTTTGCAAATAGAATAAAAATTTCATTAAAAATACAAAAAAAATTCACAAAATTTAAAAATACAAAAAAAAAAATTCACAAAACTTAAAAATCCAAAAAACTTTTTTTCGCATTTTTTCTTTCTTTTTAGCATGTATATATTAAAGATATAACTACAAAACTACAAAAAAAGAGCATAACTTCAAAAAAAAACAAAATTTTTTTTGATAAGTTTTGAAACAAATAAATCTAACATTTCATTCTTAAGTTTCTTGTTATCCAAAACTTTCGTTTCGAGTTTATTTATATGCGAATTTGATCAATTCTTTGTTCACTATTCGTTTGTTAATTATAGATTGAAAAATCTAAATAGCCGGGGTTAAGTTTTAAAGAATTTATTATACTTTGTTAAAAATAGGGGACTCGCTTTAGGCACTACTTCTAATTTTTCATAGATAGGAGCATGTGTACCATGTTAGAAAATAACGACTATAGAATTAAATTATGCTTGCTTTTAGCTTTCTGAAAAATTGGAACGTACAATTTATAAAGGTTGCTCTTAATTATTTTTCAATTAAAAATCTAGTTCTCTTTTCTCCCCTTACTTATCATAACCTACTTGGTATGATAAAATTATTTCCCCAAAAAGAAAAAAAAAGATCTTATGTCAATGGGAATAAGATTTCATTCCGCAAACATAGGCACCCAATAAATTAAAAGATTACACGTTACGGAGTAAGAGGATAAAATTCATTACTCCAACACATATACATTGGGTTATTTATGAAGAAGAAGAAAATTTTATGTTAAGGAAAATAAGATTTCGTTTTCCTTTAACATCCAAATCAAAAAAATTGGAGGTTCGAGAAAAAAATAACCTCGCCTCAAAATCCAAGCATCTTCATAAACCAACATCAACCCCCCTTAGCCAATTTCATGACTCTAGAATTAATTCAAAAATCTTTTTGAGAGCATAATTCGTAAATTGCATTATTTCCAATAACACTCCTATAAGCTAAAGTTCGTATAACTCCAAACTATTTTCTGTTAATCTAACCAATACAATTATTGCTTTCTATTTGATTACATCAAGAAGTCTTTTGGCCAAAACTTTTGCCCTGTTTAAATCATCTAAATAATTTTAGGACTTAACTCTTATACCCCGTATATTTTTATTTAATCTTTCTTATAATTAATTTAGCGGTAGCAGAACTTAGGGTTTTTTATTATTCCTTATAAGTTCACCTCAAACTTTTGCTCTGGAATAGCAAAAGCTTAAGTATGGGGGTGTTTGATGAGTTGTAAATATACCTATATTTTCGTATTTTATTTAAGTCAGTTTCGTTTATTTTTTGTCTTTTTTATTAGTTTTATTCAATAAATTGCTTGTTTTTGTAAATATTATTTCTAACTTAGCTTTATTTTTATTCCAGAAAAATTCCAGAAAAAATTCCAGAAAAGTCAAAAAAATTGACTGACACGCCCGTGTCAATTGACCGACACGCCCGTGTCACGCCCCTCCGACGATCGCCAGCCACAGGTTCCCAGCTCGACGATCGGCGATCATTAAACCGAGCCCGACACGCCCAACGTCACGCCCGTGTCAATGCTTGTCACGCCCGTGTCGAGGCAGACCCGCAGGCTTAGTCAAACTGTCAACGCTGCCGACATCGAACTGCCAGCTCCCCCCGGTCACGCCCCCCTGTCACGCCCGTGACAATTCGTCACGCCCGTGACCTGGGGCGTGACCGCCACGTTTTCGCCCCGAAGTCAAAGCTCCAGTCAAGTCAACCGATCAGCTCATGAATAGTAGTGACACGCCCCCCTGTCACGCCCGTGACCTAGGGCGTGACCCACCCGAAATTTTGCCTATAAATAAGAGCTTCCAGGAAGCTTATTTTGTCCACTTTTTTGACCATTTGCTTAGGGGAGGTGCTGACCAATTGGATTCCATACTTATGTAAGGAGAATTTCTCCCCCCTCTCTCTCTCTTAGTTTGTATTAGGGTTTTTACTTTAATAAAATATGAATTTTTCTCTCTTAATTTGTATGAATAATCCATTTGAATGCGCCTACTTAAGCAACTTTTCGTTCATCTTTTTGTATTTCTTTTATGTTTTCATCTTTTTTAGCTTTCATAACTTAGTTAGATTCAGGATTTATCGGCATTTCTAGCCGTTCTGCCGTCCGTCTAGTTTTCATTTCCCGCACTTTTTAGCTTTAGCTTTTTCTTCTTTATCATTTTTATTCATATAGGTTTTATAAACCCCCCCCCCTAAAAGTGTTCATTTTTATTTTCTTTAACTTAGGCTCTTAGGAATGTAAAACTTCTCGTTCCTTTTTAGTTTTATTCTCACTTTTTTGGAGGTTTTATAAAAACTTACGAATAAAAATGTAGTCGTTACAATTTTTCGCTCACTTCATTTTAACTTTTTAATTTCAAAACTTTTAGTCCGGTTAATTTTTATTTCATCTTTTTATGCATTTCTACCGCATTCTAGCGGTAGAAATGCAGTTGTATTAATTTTTCGAGTACTTCCATTTTGTGTTTATTTGCAAAAAAATTTCGCTCCGGTTAATTTTTATTTTCACTTTTTATGCATTTCTACCGCATTCTAGCGGTAGAAATGCAGTCGTTTTAATTTTCTGAGCTCTTTGTTTTTCTCATTTTTGCAAGTGTGTGTGCGTTTATGAGTTAGGTTTTACTACTTTATTTCATTTCTGTAGAGTGCGTGTGTGCGTATGCATTTATTTCCGCCTACTCGTTAAGAGTTAAATGGCGCTTTGCTTTCATTTCTCGCCCACTCGTTTGAGTGGGACTTGTCTTTTTACTGCTTTCATTTTCTTCCTACTCACTTGAGTAGGAAAACTTTGTGTGGGTGCGTGTGTTTTCATTTCAAGTAGAGTGCGTGAGTGTGTTTTACTTTCAAGTAGAGTGCGTGCGTGTATGAGATAAATTTACTCCCGCCCACTCATTTGAGCCGGGACTTGCAATTTTATCGCTTTCTCAATTATGTAGAGTGCGTGCGTGTAGGAGATAATTTTACCGCTTTATTTATCGCTTTCTTCAATTAAAAAGAGTGTGTGCGTGTGTGCATTTATTTCCGCCTACTCACTTGAGTAGGGCTTGCTTTATTTACTTTTCTTTATGGTTTTGAAGTGTGCGTGAGTGCCTGCATCAATTAGCTTTCAATTTATCTAATTGTCCTATTTTTCGTGTTTTCTCTTATAATTGTTCAGTGCTTAATTTAACACTCACGCTTCACCTAAAAACATAAAGCCGTCCCCATACCGATGAGTGGCTAATCTCTTTTAGCCTTCGGCATCGAAGAGCATTGGGACATAAAAAATGATTTGAAATAATTAAAAAACTTTATTTTTATTTTAATTTAAGGACTTAAGGTTTACCCCGGGTTAATGACGCATAGGACCACATAATCGATGTGTGGGCTCTATTTCCGTTATCCATACGCGACGCCGAGAGGCTGCACGTATGGACCGATCCCCCTTGGGTAAAGAGAACTGCGTACGCCCCCTCGAAAGAGGAGAAACGTAGTTCTGCCGGATTGGGTTCCCCACCCAATAGCGGGGTTCTTAGCGTAAAGCGGGCATTAAGAGGAATCCTTCGTCGGTCTAACGATCGGTCGAATAGTCTTAATGTTTAGGTGAGCAATATTCCTAGAGATAAGTGCGCTCATATTTCTGGAACCCCCACGGCCAAGTGCCTTTTATTAAATTAAAAACAAAGTTTAATAATTGTTAAGAATTATTTTAGTCTTAATCCGATTCGATGCCGAGCGTTAACCCGTCATCGAACTAATTTAGCAAAATTCCGCTTTCTTTCTTTCCATTTTAATTAAACTAAAAAAATCCCACCTTACTGTTAGTAAGATAATAGTGTTCCTGGAAGATTAGATATAATCAACGTGTCCCCGAGAATAATACGACCTCGGTATTTTCCCGAATACCGAGTACTACTTGCGATAGGTGCGCTTGCCTCCTTTCGTTAGAAAACTCGATCTTCTAACCGGCCCGCGGAATCTGACCATTTCGAACCAACCACAGTAGGTCTCTGTTCCGCGGCCATCACCCACCCTCTTAGAGGTGTCCGCACTCCAACAACCAGCTCTTAACAAGCATGCAACCAAAGGAGCTATGCAAAGCATCCTTCACACCAAGCACATCGTCCTCACCATCTCCGCAGGATAAATGATGAATACACGGAGTCTTCTCCGGTTCGCAATATAAACATCACCAATCCCGACATACGTCTGGATGGGCTTCACACAGCATGCCTATGCCGTACTACATACTTCCGGCTCTAGATGCAGACTCAACTGCTGGAATCGCTTACGCTTTTCCATCTCTTGATGGAGGATCCCATGCACATGCATAAACAAAGGGCTTCACCTGCCCAAGGAAGAAAGACCGTTACCCTTGACGATCGCTTTGGCACCATGGAAGAACTAGCCGGATGGAAATCACCGCAGCGGCCTTGCCTCCGCAACGCTGAACTCGGCTCTCGATTCGGACCAACGAAGCTCCACCGGCGGCCGGAAAGCTCCTCCTCCTCCTCCTCCAAGTTATCCTCTCTTTCTTCTCTTTAGAAAGAGAATGGTTAAGTGAGAATGAGATTTCATCTCAATCCACGGCCATATAGAAGCTGGAAAGGCTTTGGACCACAAGATCCAAATAGAAGGAAACGAACGGTCGAGATCTGCTCTGAAAAACATTTCAACAGGCCTGACACGCCCTGTGACACGCCCGTGTCACAGGCCGTGTACCCCCAGTCGGTTAGCAACCGACTCAAAAGATACCAGAACACGGGCTTGGACACGCCCGTGTCGGACCTGACACGCCCGTGTCAGTCAATCGACACGCCCGTGTCACCTCTGTAATACGGCCACACACAATTGCCAAAATGACCAAAGAAGTACACGGCCAAGGCACACGCCCGTGTCCATGGCCGTGTCCCTCAAGCTCGACTATCGTTGACATCGACCGCTGCCCCACGCTCGTCGACCAAGCCTGGACATGCCCTGGAACACGCCCGTGTTCCAGGCCGTGTCGCCGCTTGACGACCGCCAACTGCCAGGTCGACACCTCGACACGCCCAGGATGGATACGTGTCGGACATGCCCCGGACACGCCCGTGTCCCAGGCCATGTCAAGTGACACGCCTCCCAACCTTGCCACCTGCAAGTCATGCCAACACACACGACACCTGGCTGGACACGCCCCCCCCCCCCCCCCCCCCCGACACGCCCGTGTCGCCGGGCGTGTCAGCCTACAAAAACTCCATTTTGTCTTGGAGATATTTGGGGTGTTACACTAGGGGAGTCTTATGCTGAAGCCATCTCTAGAGAAAAATTGACCTGACATGCCCCCCTGACATGCCCTCCCAGGGCATGTCACTGGGCATGTCACCCTGATAAAGAGGAGTCTTATGCTGAAGCCATTTCTAGAGAAAAACAACCCGACACGCCCCTTGATACGCCCTCCAAGGGCATGTCATAGGGCATGTCACCCGAATCTATAGAAGTCTGATGCTCAAGCCATTTCAATAGAAAAACCACCTGACACGCCCCCTGGTATGCCCTCCCTGGGCGTGCTACGGGGTATGTCACCCGATCCCGAGGAGAAATGTTGTCTGAGGCCTGTTTCAGAGAGAAAACCACCTGACAGGCCTCCTGACACACCCTCCCTGTATGTGTCACAGTGCGTGTCACTCTCATCCTGAAGCCTACTGCCGTATTTAAACATTGTCCGTTGCTGCACGTCAATAGTTTTGACATGCCCCCTACACGTGAGTGGCCTTGGGGCATGTTCGACTTTTTTCGATGACTGATGGATTTCCGACCAATGATTTAGACTTGACGTGCCTTACACGCCCCTCCTATACGGGCGTGTCCACCGACGTATAGAAGCAATCTGAAAGATAGGGGTTAGATCTGATTTACTCTAAGGGGGGGGGGGTTAATAGAGTAATTTAATTTTGGCTGTTTTTTAGATTTATATAAGAGTAAAAGTAGGTGATACCAATAATAATAGAAAGAAAAAAATAGGCTAAACTAAGTTATCACAGTCATAGCAAGAACAAAATGAGAATGTACACACACAGACAACTCAAGAAATTTATAGTGGTTCCCCAACTGGGTACATCCACTCTTCTACCACCCTGGTAGGAATCCACTATCAGTTTCTTGATCAGGTGACTACCACCACAAGATCTATTTCTAGGGAGATCTCACAACCCTTTAGGCTTTTGATCAGGTGCCCAAAAACCAGGAATAAACTTTTGAAGGGAGTTAATAAACCCTTTGTATAGGAGGTGAGGGAGAGGTGATGAGGTCTACTCTTATCTCTTTTTAATAGAGAAGACTAGTGGATTTGTTGTTGTCAAGACTCCTTCTTAAACACTGGAATGATTTAAAAAACTTGGAGCCTTGCTCAGGGTGTAGGTCTTCAGCCTTGTCTGAATGAATCCTGGAACTTTCTGACTTATTCAAGGTATTGTCCTTGAATGTTCCTGGAGGAGAGGTTAAAGAAGATACTTGATAGTGATGGATGTTCTTCTTCAGTCTTCAGAATGGATAAGGGAGAAAACATAATGTTTTTTTTATGCAGAGAAGAAGTTCTGTATGATGTTGTTCTGAGCAACTGTATTATCTTCTCTGTATTTTTCTTGTGTTTCTAGTCCATGTCTAGTCTGTGTATGCTTGAAGTGATTGTCCTGTAAAATTCTGAAAAAAAGGAAATCTCTTTTATATTCTGCAGCCAATAATTTGTCCTTTGAAATTTGAAATCCAGTCATTAATTGTTGATTGCCTTGGACAAAGAAACGGCTGGAATATTTGACTTTAATGAGTTTCCCCAAATGTCCCTAATAAAATAAGCAAGTAATTAACCTGATGAAGACCATAATTAATGCTGCCAATAATGGAAATATTCAAGGGAATATGAGCATTAATTACTCAGGAATATTACTACTAAATAATATAGAAAGTAAGGGAGATAAGTAAGGAAAACTTCTCATTCTTACTAGGGATAAAAATCATCGACCTCAAGACAGAATTCGTCGACTGGAGTTCCAAGTTCGTCGACTTGAGAATTCCTGTTCGTCAACTTGAGCTCTGTGAACTGCATTCTGAAAATAGCTTTCCAATTCTGTGCTCTAAGTTCATCGAGCTGAGAATTTGCCTGAAAGAAAAGATCGTCGACCTGAGCTCAAATATCGTCGAGCTCAACTCAGAGAAATAACTCCGTGTTCATCGATCTGAGATCGACAATCGCCAAGCTGAGTTCAAAGAACTTCGAACTGATCATTTTGATCTCTTAATCTTTTAAGTCTTGAATCTACTGAGGTCCTCTGCTGGCTGGTTCATGAAGGTTGAACCTAAAGACTAGCCTAAACTCTAGGACTACTAGACATGACACTGGCTATATAATGTGGGTCAAACTCAACCTAATTTAGTGAACCTAGCCCAAATCAAAACTAGGGATCCAACAATCTCCCCCTACCTCAGTGAGGTCATTAAAACAAATAAAAGAAACAATCATAAAGCAGATAAACTTATATCTGCCAGAAATAAAAAAATTCACCAGATATTTACAAATAAGTGTTTCATGATTAGACGTACAGAGTTCAAAAATAATAAAAAAAACATAAACAAAATCACTTGTTCTGCTTAGGCTTTTCTTTCTCAGGCTTCTCTGAATGCTTTATGAAAATAATTTCTCTATTAGGATCAGCAGCTTGTCTCTTTGACATTGTCATATATTATGCACCAATGATATTGACAGATGTGGCTCTTAGAACTACAGCTTATTCAAACTCATATTGTCATCAACATTAAAAAATTTGTTAGCCTTTGCATACCTCTTAAGTCCTTCTTTCCTATATGAAGACATAGTTGAAAATTGGGAGGGATCCTTTCCTTCAGCTTTGGCTTTGTTGATTTGAGAAAGCCCTATCAGTTCCCTAAATCTTGTCATTTTAGCTGTTGTCTCCTGCTATGGATCTACAAATGGTATTGGTGGAGATTCTGGCCTTTTAGGACTTGAGTCCTTCTGTGAATCATCAAAAGAGACTGCAGTATTTATCTTATCTGTAGCTGGAGGAGATTTTCTATGAGAAGAATGTTGGCTACTACTCTGAGAACTGGGCTTAGACTGTCTTTGATAGGTTTTGTGATAGGTGATGATCTATGAGATGCACTACTAGAGGCACCAGCAGATGGAAGAGGAGGAGGAGGGTCCTTCTTGAACTTCCTAGGAGGAGACATGTATCTCTTTCTTTTCTTTCTCTCTTTCAACTCATTTTTAGATATCCACATCCATTGAGGTATCCCTTGATATGATGTAATGTTATTCAAGATGTAGTATGGAGTATCATGGGTGGGATTTGGCTTTGGAGCTGCATTTGGAATAACTTTCCTCTTCTTTGCAACCTTCTTTTTTGCCTTAGGATCACCTGATTCACTTGAATCATCGTCAACATCATCATCAGAAGATCCTTGAGGATTGTCATACATTACATCTATCTCCTTTAAGATTTCCTCTAAGATTTTTTTCTACTTGAGGAAGTGCTTGAGGTTCAGCATCTTCAGGTGGAGCAATATTCTCAGTGACCATCTGATTGTCTTCTTCTAGCTCAGCAGAAAAAATTTCATCCATGTCAGGAAATGGGGACTCAGCCCAAGCAATGATAGGGGAGTAAAAGATTTTTGCTATGGAGGAGACCTTGGTTCAGGAACATTCTCAGTCTCATGATCCTCTGAACTCACTAGAGCTGCAAAACTAGCCTTTAGTTGTTTAACAACTGCAGAGCTTATTGGTGGAGTTTAACATACTATAGCCAAATATTGCTCTGGCAAGCGGCTGGAAGATAATTCAAGTAAGCTACATCAAACGAATTTAACAAATTTAAAAGATCTACTGTGGGATTGATACAACAATCACCTACAGTCAAAATTGCTGGAAGAGCAATTTCCACATTTGCACTCAACATATCAAAATAAATTGATTCAGCCTCTGTAATCATAAGTACATCTGCTACTGGTAACTCAATAATCTTCAAAACTATTGCTTCTTCTACTTCTGCTGCTGCTGGAGGAGACACTTGAGCTTCTTCATAGGATATCTCCCCCTGCATGGTTTCAGAGGGTCTTGAAGCTAGGCCCCCAGAAGAAGGAATAGTAGGGGCAGTAGACAGAAGAGTGGAGAGGGTTGAAATAGATTCATCAAGAGGTTTAAAGTCCTTTGTTATGAGTTGTTTGAGTATTGGAGTGATGATATGCAGAAGAGAGGGAATAGAAGGGGAATCCATTTGCATGAACTCAGAGGGTGTCTTAGTTGATACAGAAGGATGGTGAATGGATGATGAGGGGAAAGGGGTGGTGTCTGTCATGGGTTCATCATGAAGTGATGGAGAATTGATGGGAGATGACAGTAGATGAAAATATGGTATGAATAAGATATTTTAGAGGGGGATGTCATCTAAATATTGAGGAAGAGGGCATTGAGGTGGAGTGACATGCTCTGGAGTGTGAGGTTGAGTTGCATGCACTGGAGATTGGGGTGGAGTTGGTTGGTGTTCAGGTGATTGATGTGGTGTTGGTTGATGGATTGGGGGAAGCAGGATGTGTTGGTGTATGAGCTGGGGATGGGGGTGGTTGTTGGAGGGTTGTTGAAGGTGTTTGAACTTGAGGTTGTGTTGGTTGTTGAGATGAAGGTGGATGGGATGGAATCCTTATGGAGGGAAAATCTTCTAGGGGTGGGGGAGCAGCTGTAACAGCTCTTGTATCCTCAAATGCCCTAGAAGAGGAAGAAGCCTTAGATGGCTTTGGGATATTCCTCTCCCACCTTCCAAATAAGGTACATGTGAGCCTTTTGGAGGCATTGATGAATATGGACTGGGAGACCAGGGATTCAGTAGCCTTTTCTTGGAGGAAGATTCCTAGAATCCTTCCAAAGCACATCTCTTTCTTACTATTTTTCTTCTTTATCAAATCAAACAATATCATAGCCTAGTTCACTAGCTTCCTGTTAACAACTGCACACATCACTAGAAATTGTTGTCTAGTGATATAATCATGAGCATTATGTTTTTTAAGAAGTACTTTACCAACAACATCAGCTAAAACTTTATATGTAGAAGATAAATTTTTCTTTAAAAGCTTGGTAGGGTTTTCTCCTGTATGACCAATTCTAATCAGCATTTCATCAAATTCTGAACTATCTATTTCAAAATATTTTTATTATTTCACTAATCAAAATATTTTATATAAAATGGCGGGGCTGAGAGAAACTTGGTTACCCGATATCATTCCTGTAAGTGTGTCGGCATCTGGTGTTGAGGAGGTGAACACCCATTCCCGAATTTCTGTGGCAGCAATCTTTATCATTATCATAAATTTCATCAACTGTTGTTGTTCGAATAATTTCAGGATGTCTAAGAAAATTTGATCTGAGTATTGGAATGACTCGAAGTCTATGTCAAATCCTGTGTCAAACTTCATCGTTGCAAAGGTGCTTGCCGGAATTGCCATGATCGCCTGAAATAGGAAATTAGACAGATTTAGTGCGAAGGAAATAGAAAGCACGCGATGGAGCTCAAAGAAAACCTAGATATAAGGTTTTTAAGAATATGAAGTGACAAACTCTATTCTGCGAAATAAAGAGAATTCTTCGATCTTAGGTCGACGATATATTTTATTAACAAAAGAGTTCGTCAATCTCAGTCTGAAGAAGGGAAAACTTTTCGTCATTCTCAGGTCGATGAAAATTTTCTGAAGCAGTATCGTCGATCTCCGGTCGACGAAAATGACTTCACACACAGAGAGTTCGTCGATCTCAGGTCGACTAATTATCTCAAGAACATTTCACAGTTCATCGATCTACGTTCGACGAACTGTGGCAAATTCTTCTACCACAGACAAAAATTAAATTAATGCTTCTCAATTGATCATACCAAGCTGATTCAGAAAGAACAGATGGTTCCTCTCATCCAAGGGTTTGGTGAAGATGTCTGCTATTTGCAAATTAGTATAGATATAGACAAGATTAATTTTTTTTTTCAACACAATCTCTAATGAAATGATGCCTTATTTCTATATGCTTAGTTCTACTATGATGCACTGGATTCTATGAAATAGAAATTACACTTGTATTATCACAAAGTAGTGTTTAATTATTTAAGTTGAAACCATAATCTAGGAGGGTATTTCTAATCCACAACATCTGTGAATAGCAACTGCCAGCTGCTTTGTACTCAGCTTTTATTGTTGATGTAGACACAGATGTTTGCTTTTTGCAAAACAAGGACCTAAGTCTAGCACCAAGGAACTGGCATGTCCCTGAGGTGCTTTTTCTGTCGACTCTACATCCAGCAAAGTCAGCATAAGAGTATCCATTTAACTCAAATTTTGAATCTATTGGATGCTAGAGTCCTAGGTTAGGGCAACTCTTTATATATCTCAATTTCCGTTTTAAGAAAATAAGGTGAGATTTTTTAGGGTTCACCTAGAACCTATCATAAAGATAAGTAGCAAACATAATATTTGGCCAACTTGTTGTGAGATATAACAGGGACCCAACAATGGCCCTATATAATTTCTAATCAATAGGTTTCCCATATTCATCAGAATCAACAACATCATTAGCAACCATAGGTGTTTTCTTAGCTGAAGCATCAGCCATCCCAAACCTTTTTATTAGCTCTTTAACATATTTGGATTGGGATATGAAGATGCCATCAGGGGGCTGCTTCACTTGGAGACCAAGGAAGTAGGAGAGCTTACCCATGCTACTCATTTCAAACTTGGAATGCATAAGGTTAAAGAACCTTTTGCATTGTTTGGAATCATTAGAACCAAATATAATGTCATCTACATATATTTGTACTAACAAGATTTTATCATGATGATGCTCAAAAATTAAAGTCCTATCTACTATGCATCTAGAAAATTTATGCTTTAAGAGAAAGCTAGCTAGGGTTTCATACCAAGCTCTTGGAGCTTGATTTAGACCATAGAGAGCTTTATGCAACTTAAAACATGATAGGGATAAGATGATGAGATAAAACCCGGTGGTTGTTCCACATAGACATCTTCTTTGAGTCCACCATTAAGGAATTCACTCTTGACATCCATTTGGTATACTGTAAACTTCTTGTAGGCTATATAGGCTAAGCATATCCTTATTGCTTCTAGCATTGCAACAGGGGCAAATGTTTGATCATAGTCTATGCCTTTCTCTTGTCTGTATCCTTGAGCAACTAATCTGGCTTTGTTCCTTATGATAGTACCTTGAGCATCTAGCTTGTTTCTAAATACTCATTTTGTTACAATGACTGGGTAGTCTTTGGGTCTTGGAACAAAATCCCAAACTCTACATCTCTAAAACTGGTTGATCTCCTCTTGCATTATAATGTTCCAGTGTGGATCTTGCTCAGCATCTTTAATAGATTGGGGCTCAGTTTGAGATATGATGCTGGTGGTCACTAAGGTTCGAAGAAAATAAAAGTAACCGAACTAGCAATAAAATGAGTAAAGTATACCTATCGAACTGTATCTAGGGGACACAAGTGTCGTATTGAAATCTTGGAATTGTTGAATACACTTACTCACACAATGGCTATTATTTTATCGACGGAAAAACTAGGGTTTGAGAAACTAATTGCAATTAAGGAAATAAAACTATGCTTGAAAGAGAACTACTATAGTTAATTAAAGGCCTATAAGAAGCGATTACAACGAAGGGCTGAAAATATGAAATGGAAATGCACTCGATCAAGAATCACCTCGGCTAAAGTCGACTAAGAAATGCGATAAAAACCTAAACTTAATAAGATAAAGTTCCTTGATCGTGGAGGTTCATAAAGCTTTAACATGCTTCTCTCGAAGTCATTCCCAACTGAGTTTAGGAAGGTCCGACCGACTCTCGTCTAAATCGGTGTCCTAAAGCACGCTTTACACGGTGAACTCCACTATTTGATTTTACTCCAATCCGGGAGATTTGGACGTTTGTCTCTCTCGAGGGGTGCGTACAACTCCCTTTACTCTTAAATGCTCACTTCATTCTATCGGCCTCTCGGCTAGCCCAAAATGAAAGCAAAGGTGGAGAGTATATATCGATAATATACCTCCAGCCCATGAAAAATCAAGAGTAATTCAAGGCCTAAAACCTAAAAAGAAAAGGAAAATTAAAACATCATAACTTAATCGCTCGAACCT
This sequence comes from Platanthera zijinensis, assembly GCA_039513925.1. Taxonomy (NCBI): domain Eukaryota; kingdom Viridiplantae; phylum Streptophyta; class Magnoliopsida; order Asparagales; family Orchidaceae; genus Platanthera; species Platanthera zijinensis. The sequence continues at coordinate 162,788,643 of CM077085.1, forward strand.
CAAATCATCAAGATCGAGTACAAGGAGGATTAGTTAATAATAATGGAGAGGAGGAGGGGGGATGAGTAGTAAAGAATTAAGAACACAATGTAATAAAGAGCACTTCTATTAATAAAGAGAGAGAGCTACACTTTATAAAGGAAATTACAATTGCATGAAATTGAAAACCTATTATAGCCCTACATTAAGCAACTAGTGCAAGAGCAAAGATTACAACAAAAGCTATAAAAAAAGAAGAACTAAACATGGATTAGAAAAATTACAAAAATAAGGAAGAGAGAGGGAAGAACATGAAAATGACCAAGAAATAAAGAGGCAGCACCTCCCCTCTTAACCCAAGCTTGCTAAAATGGAAGGGGGGTCTGAATTTATAGGAACAGTTCACGGGTTGGTCACGCCCTTCGACACACCCTAGAGGGCGTGTCAGGGGGCGTGACATGTACGGGGTTGACCTCGAGCTCTAGATTCTAGCGGGAAGGATGATTGCTTCTGTATGTCGGTGGACAAGCCCTGGGTCACGCCCGTGTAGGGGGCGTAACACACACGTCACGTCGAAATCATTGGTCGGAAATCCGTCAGTCATCGGAAAAGGAGGGGCCACGCCCTATGTCACTCCCGTGATGGGGGCGTGACAGTACTGTTGGCGTGATGAGTCGAAACGGAATTTAATGCGGCAGCAGGCTTCGGGCGACTTACCCCGTGTCATGCACAGGGACACGCTCGGGGAGGGCGTGTATGGGGGGCGTGACAGCTGTTTTTTTTGCTATTTTCCTCTAACTTCTAGGTTCCTCTAGAACAGGTGACACGCCCTAGGTTACCCCTGGGGAGGGCGTGATAGGGGGGGGGGGCGTGTCAGGTCAATTTTCACCAATTTTCAGGAAAGGTGCACAAAGAGAGGAAAAAGTTAGGGGCAATAAAATTAACATAAGAAAGATAAAAATAAAGCTTAAAATACTAGATTTGTACAGTATAAACTAGAAAATATGATAATAGTTAAGACTACAAAATGTATTATCAAATTCCCCCAAGCTTAAGCTTTGCTTGTCCCCAAGAAAAAATATAAAAACTAGATAAACATAAAATATGACTAATCAAAAAGTTCTAATTATGCTAACACAAAGACCATGCGAAATTCTAAATAGGGTAAAGGCAAAATGTAAATCTAAAACAATTATTTAGGTACGGTTTAACTTTTATAAACTTTACTAACAAAAATAAATCATCCAAAATTTTAACAAAATTCTTTAAATAGATTTAAGCAAAATAATGAAAATGAAAAAATGTATTGAGTTGTTACTAGATCTAAGCAACGCATTATAATTATATCAATTAAATAACAAAAATCTAAGTTTAAATCCAAAACTAAAACTGATTTACTTTTCTTATTTTCTTAGTTATTAAATAAAATTCAAAAAGCGTGAATCAAAAGGACATAAATAGGACAGAAACGTTTGGTTTAGGAATATGATTAGGAGTGGAATTCAAAGATAAACGTGAAGGCTTAAAATCACACTAAACAAAAACAAAGAGTTTCAAACATTTTCATTTAAATTAAATTTATATATATATATATATATATTCTTTCTTTTTCATTCGTTTCCATTTTTTCTTTTTCTTTTTCAAAACAAAGGCCATAAATACTTTTATTTTCATTTTGAATTGGCCAAACAAAAGAAAACATCTCTTCTTAGTACTACTTTTTTCAAAAACTTTTCCCAAAAATATCACAAAATATCCTATCATAATCATGAAATTATTTTATGAAACTCAAAGAGGCTAGTGTGATTAGATAGGTTGGAAATTTTGGCCTTTGTGAAAATGATATGAAAAGAGGAGAAATCAAATGAATTTGGAAAAAGGCTCAAAAACGGCTAACTAGTGGTGAAAGTTTATAGGTTGGAAGGATTACTTAAACTAAAACAAAAACGGCCTAAATCATTTTCACGCTTTTAAATTTATTTAAAATAAAGATTTGAAAAATTTCAAAAAGCAAGTCCTAGATAATAAAAGAAGATTGATGAAATTATCTTGAAAATAGAAATAATAAGTGACTTGGATCGTTCATATCTACTACGCTATTCAAAAGTTGACCTTACAAAAATTATCCAAAAAACGAAAAGGAAAATAGTTGATGATGAATTTTTGAGAAAGTAAAGAAAATAAAGAAGAAAAACCATAAAAGAAATGCGAGTTTTAGAAAAATATTTCACCTTAACATGCCACCGTGAATTAGAAACACAGCATGGCCAACATTTTACTTGTGAAACATAATTAAAAAAGACGATTAGAACTATTATAATTAACTAAGTTGTTTATAAGAAATTTTGAGTAAAACAAGACAAAAACTAGGGGTGCTATTGAGATACCAAAATTTCTAAACTATTAAAGTAAGAACTAAAAAAGCAAATATATATATATTTTTTAATTTTTGAAATATTCTCTTCTTTTGGATTTTGGAAATATTTCCTTTTTTTGAATTTTAAGATATTCATTTTTTTGGGTTTTTTTGAAAAAAATATACATAAAAAGAAAAAATATTTACACTAGGCAAAAAGAAAGAGGAAGTACTCCCCCAAGCATAAAATGGACATTGTCCTCTATGACAAAAAAAGGGATTGGAGAAGGAGAGAAATTTAAAGTACAGAATTGAAAAATAGGTACTTCCCCAGATTTATTTGTCGCAAAAGCTAAGTGATGCCGCTCCCCCAAGCTTCTTCTTTGGACTTCGTGATGGATTTAGCAACGTTGGAGCAGGCAATCACAGAACCTTCAGCTTGTCGGAGCCGCCCGAGGCAAAAATTGTAAAATAAATAAAACAGAAAAAGATAACTTGGGTTGCCTCCCAAGAGCGCCCTTTGTTTAAAGCGTCGTTGAGCTCGACGCATCAAAAATAATATTGACCAAAAATATTGTTGTCCAGAAATAAAATAGTTTTTAACAAAAAATAAAGGTTCAAAGCTAGAGTTCGGCCAGCAAATACTTAATAATGTTTGGACTGACATCATCATCACCAGAGAAATAAAGTTTAAGACGCAGACCATTCAATTTGAAATAACCCTTATCAGGGTGAGAAATTGAAACAATGCCATAAGGAAAAACTTCTAAAATAGAAAAGGGCCCCGATCATTGAGATTTAATTTTCTAGGAAATAAACGCAATCGAGAATTATATAAAAGAACTTGGTCGCAAGGCATAAAGGTTTTCGGATGCCTTAAGTGCTTATCGTGCAAACCTTTCGTTTGCTCTTTATAAAGATTGTTATTTTCGTAAGCGTAAGAGTGCCACTCGTCGAGTAAATTAAGTTGAAATTTTTCTAAGGTCACCAATAAAGTGGGGATCGATGTTAAAAATCTTAAGGCCCAAAAAGCGCGGTGTTCTAATTTTACGGGTAAATGTCACGATTTTCCATAAACCAGTCGATACGGCGTACATCCGAGGGCATTTTTGTAAGCAGTTCGGTAGGCCCATAGAGCATCATCTAATTTGGATGACTAGTATTTCCTAGAAGTTGAAACCGTCATTTCTAATATTCTTTTTATTTCTCTATTTACTACTTCGCCTTGTCCGTTAGTTTGGGGGTGGTAGGCAGTTAAAATCTTATGTGTAACGCCATATTTAGTAAGGGTTTTTGAAAACTGCGCGTTACAGAAATGGGAATCCTTATTACTAACGATGGCTCGCGTCATTCTGAATCGAGAAAATAATTTTTTCAAAAAGGTAACTACAACTTGGGAGTCGTTCGTTGGAAGAGCTTGGGCTTCGGCCCAACATGAAACATAATCAACGACAACTAAAATATACTAATTTCCGAAGCTAGAAGGAAGAGGGCCAACAAAATCGATTCCCTAGAGGTTGAAAATTTTGCACTCGAGGAAATAATTTTGCGGCATTTCATTTTTATATGAAATGTTGCCTGACCGTTGGCAACTATCACACATACTCACAAAGGCTTGCACGTCTTTAAACATACTAGGCCAGGAAAAACCCGCGCAAAGCACCTTGTGAGCGGTGCGAGTAGCTTGATAGTGCCCACCTGTCCGAACTTCATGTAAGTGTTTTAAAATATCAACTCCTTCTTCATAAGAAACACATCTCCTTATCACTTGGTCCGCACAGATTCTGAAAAGATGCAGGTCTTCCAAAAAATAGTTCTTCAGCTCAGAAAAGAATTTCTTCTTTTGTTGAGAGGAAAACTCTTTTGGGAGCACCCGGGCCACTAAATATTTGTCGATGTGTGCAAACTAAGGAGAAGTTGATGTGTTAATTGAAAGCAGCTTCTCATCAGGAAAATAATCATTAAAAGATTTTTCATTTAATTTTTTTATAAAGGGATATCTAATCTGGAGAGATGATCGGCGGCGAAGTTCTCGGCTCCTCGCTTATCACGAATCTCTAAGTCAATCTCCTGGAGGAGAAAGACCCAGCGAATCAAGCGCGGCTTGGCATCCCTTTTGGCAAAAAGATATTTGAAGGTTGAGTGGTCCGTAAAAAAAATTATTTTTGAATGTGTAATATAAGGACGGAATTTATCGAAAGCGAATACTACAGCTAGGAGCTCCTTCTCAGTCGTGGTGTAATTTTCCTGTGCAGATGTGAGCGTTTTACTAGCGTAATAGATGGGGTGGAAGTTTTTAGATATGCATTTACTTTATATGGCTCCCACTGCAAACCTACTCGCATCGTACATTATCTCAAATGGAAGGTCCCACACCGAAGCTATCATAATCGGTGTGTTAATTAACTTTTCTTTTATTAATTCGAAGGCAGAAAGACAAGATTCATCAAAAATGAATGGGCGTCATTTTTTAGAAGATGGGTGAGGGGCTTGGTGATCTTTGAGAAGTCCTTTATGAAGCGGCGATAGAAACCAGCGTGACCTAAGAAACTTCTTATAGGTTTTATATTTGTAGGCAGCGGCAGCTTCTCGATAACTTCTATTTTCGAAATATCTACCTAAATACCTCTCGCAGAAATTTTATGACCCAAAACTAACCCTTCCCTCACCATAAAATGGCATTTTTCCCAATTTAGGGCAAGGTTAGTCTTTTCGCATTGTTCTAAGACTTTTTCGAGGTTTTCTACACATCTATAAAAGGAATCGCCGAACACGGAGAAATAGTATATAAATACCTCCATAATGCTTTCTACATACTTGTCAAAGATAGCGAGCATACATCGCTGGAATGTAGCTAGCGCATTGCATAATCCAAACGACATTCTTCGGTAGGCGAAGGTGCCAAAGGGACAAGTAAACGTAGTTTTCTCTTTGTCCTCGGGAGAGATGGGGATTTGAAAATAACCCGAGAGGCAATCGAGAAAACAATAAAAGCTATGGCCGGATAATCGTTCTAAAATCTAGTCGATAAACAACAAAGGAAAGTTGTCCTTGCGAGTGGCATCATTAAGCTTCCTATAATCTATACACATTCGCCATCCCGTCACCGTCCGTGTCAGGATTAATTCGTTAATTTCATTACTAACTACCATTATCCCTCCCTTCTTTGGTACTACCTGAACAAGGCTAACCCACTTACTATCTGATTTAGGCTAGATAATTCCTGCGTCTAATTATTTCATAACCTCACCCTTAACTACTTCTTTCATGTTTGGGTTTATATGGCGCTTAGGTTGAATGGAGTTACGCGAATTATCTTCAATTAAAATTTTATGAGTGCAGAAAGATGGGCTTATGCCCTTGATATCAGATATCTGCCAAGCAATAGCTCAATGATGTTTACGTAAAACTAAAAGGAGTTTTTCATTTTGGACATCCGTGAGGTAGGTCAAAACTATAACTGGCAGCTTGGAGTTCTTTTCTAAGAAGGCATACTTGAGATGTTCAGGAAGTTCTTTAAGTTCTAGGGTAGGGGGTTCTTTATAAGAGGTTTGAGAAATTCTTTCTTTTTCAAATACTATATCTTTGTAGATTTTTTTAGATGGAAAATTAAAAGGGGTGGAGCTGGTGGCCAAGGCGGCTTCTTGTATGGAATCGTTGGAAGAGAAGAAGAGAAACAAAAATCGGAAAATACTTTTTCAAAATCAGATAAAACATAAGAGGATTCTACACTTTATTCACATAGGTGTAGCAATTCAGTTGGAAAATAAGAGGAGGAACAAAAAGACGAAAATTCTTTTTCAAAATTAGAGAGGCAATAAGAGGATTCTTCACTCAAGGAATCTATGAAAAAGCAGTAGTCATCATTTGCTAAGGTGTTTTTCATCGAAGGTGTGATAGAGAAAGTGACTTCATCGTCTCCTACTCGAAGGAAGAGCTTACCATTGCTTACATCAATGATAGCTCGAGAGGTGGCAAGGAAGGGTTGTCCAAGGATTAGGGCAACCTCGATGTCTTCTTCGATGTCCAAAATGACAAAGTCCACTGGGAACATGAACTTGTCGACTTTTACTAAGACATCCTCCACTATTCCTAACGGGTACTTAACGGATCTGTCGGTGAGCTGGATACTCATGTGTGTGGGGTAGAGGCTACAAATTCCTAACTTCTTAAACAATGAGAGGGGCATCGGGCTAATACTCGCACCTAAGTCAGCTAATGCGTTCTTGAAAAAAAGATTACCAAAGACACGCGGAATAGAAAAACTACCCGGGTCACTGATTTTCTTTTGTAAGCCATTTGTCAAAACCGCAGAGCACTCGACATTTAATGTGACGTGCGAAAGGTTCTCTAACTTCTTCTTGTTGGTTAGGAGGTCCTTAAGGTACTTGGCGTACTTCAGCATCTGGGAAATCGCTTCATGGAAGGGCAGATTTATGTGGATTTGCTTAAACATCTCAAAGAAATAGGAGTATTGATCGTCCTGACGTTGTTTATTAAGTTCGGAAGGGTAAGGTAGATTTGGATTATTTTTAAAGATGAGTGGTGAAGTGAGATCTTTTTCTAAAACGGGGGTGATAACTTCTTCATCAGAGGGTGGAATTTTTAAAACTTGAGCGGAGCTTTGATTTTTTAAAGCGGAAGCGGAGCATTCCTCGGGCTCTTCACTTACGATACCGGGAACTTGCTTCCCACTCCGAAGAGTAATTGCTTTCGCTTGCTCTCTCGGGTTAGGCTAGGTATTGGAAGGAAGAGACCCCGCGGGTAACTCAGAAATAATTTTAGCGAGCTTTCCTACTTGATTTTCAAGACTTTTAACGCTTCCAGTTAAGGTTCTTATCATAGCGTCATTTGTGGCAATATATTTTGAAAGTAACTCCTCCAAGCTTGGAGGTTTTGGATAATTTTGAAGAGGTGGTGGTGGTAGTGCAGAAAAATCATTTTGTGGTGGCGGGTACATCGCGTTCGATGGATTACTCCACGAAAAATTCGGGTGATTTCTTAAAGCAGGATTATAACTATTCGGAAAAATAAAACCAGGAGGATGAAAATTCGCAGCAGAAAAATTATTAAAAGCATTTCTAGGCATATTGTTAACAAAATCTAATTGTTCGGGGGAGGAATTGCAGATTCCCATACCTGAGGGGCGGAGGACGCAGTCATCTCCGTTATCTTTTTGCTTAGTATTTCAACTTATAGAGTGAGCTTGGAGACGTTGTCAACTTCAAAGATACCTACAGGCTTGTTCGGGCGGGACCTAGGCACATTCCACTGATAAGTGTTCATGGCCATGTCCTCGAAAAGATTAAGAGATGCTTCCGGGGTCTTATGATTTAATGTATCGCCAAAAGCTGTGTCTATAATTTGCTTTGTATTTTGATTTAGCCCGTTATAGAACGTCTGCACTTGTAACCATACAGGCAACGCTTGATGTGGGTATCATCTTAATAATTCTTTAAATCTTTCCCAGGTTTCGTATAAGGTTTCAGAGTCTATTTGTCCAAAAGCAAAATTGTCATTCCAAAGTTTTGCAGTTTTAGCAGGAGGAATATACTTCGCCAAAATTTTTTCAATTAATTCAGCCCAGGTGGTTATGCTATTCTTAGGTAGAGTGTTCAGCCACTACTTAGCTTTAGTTCTTAAAGAGAAGGGGAAGAGTCTTAGCCTGCTTGCATCATTTGTGACACCATTTATCTTGAAGGTGTCACAAATTTCAAGAAAGATTGTTATATATACGTTCGGATCTTCATCTTGAAGTTCGTCAAATTGAACATACTGTTTCACCATTTGAATTATGCTAGGCTTTAATTAAAAGTTATTATTTGTTATAGCATGACAAACTATGCTAGATTCCATTCCCTCTAGATTTGATCGTGCATAATATGACATAGTCCTTTGCACGGCTTCATCTACGTTGGGTTCTTCCATTCTTAGAGTAGAGAATGAGTCGGAGTCCTCAACCGACCCGTGGATAGTAGGACCTTGAAATCGTGATCTTATCCGAAGAGTACCCTCAATTTCGTGGTCCAAATCCAAAATAACCGACGGACTCTCGTAGGTCATGCACTAGAAGAGAGGAGAAGAAAGAGAAATAAAATAAACTAGAAAGAAAAGCTAGATTTTTTTTGAAATTGATTTTTGTTTAATAGATTAACTTTCAAACTTCCCAAGGACTACCCGGTGAAGGGTTCGCAAGGTACTAGACAAGATAGCAGCACTTAAAGCCGCTTTGCCTTTTTGAGAGAATTAGGTGGCGTAGAAAAATTGTGAAGTTGGTTACTATTAAGAGAGGTAAAAAAATTTTTTGATTTTAAAAATTTTTAAGAAAGAAGATGAGAAAGAGAAGAGATAAATTTAATAGGTTCATGTTTTCAATATATCAACGAAAGTTGCTCCCCGACAACGACACCAAAAACTTGGTTGTCACTAAGGTTCGAAGAAAATAAAATCAACCGAACTAGCAATCCAATGAGGCAAGTATACCTATCGAACTGTAGCTAGGGGACACAAGTGTCATATTGAAATCCGAGAACTATTGAATACACTTACTCACATGAAGGCTATTATTTTATCGACGGAAAAACTAGGGTTTGAGTATCTAATTGCAATTAAGGAAATAAAACTATGATTGAAAGAGAACTACTGTAGTTAATTAAAGGCCTATAAGAAGCGATTACAACGAAGGGCTTAAAATATGAAATAGAAATGCACTCGATCAAGAATCACCTTGCCTAAAGTCTACTAAGAAATGCGATAAAAACCTAAACTTAATAGGGTAAAGGTCCTTGACCGTGGAGGTTCCTAAAGATTGAACATGCTTCTCTCGAAGTCGTGACCAACAGAGTTTAGGAAGGTCCGGCCGACTCTTGTCTAAATCGTAGGCCTAAAGCTCGCTTTAAGCGGTGAACCCCACTATTGGATTTTACTCAAATCTGGGAGATTTGGACGTCCTCCTCTCTCGAGGAGTGCATACAACTCCCTTTACACTTGAATGCTCACTTCATTCTATCGGCCTCTCGGCTGGCCCAGAACGAAATCAAAGGTGGAGAGTATATATCGATAATATACCTCCAGCCAATGAAAAATCAAGAGTAATTCAAGGCCTAAAACCTAAAAAAGAAAAGGTAAATTAAAACATCATAACTTAATCGCTCGAACCTCGGATCATCAAGATCGAGTACAAGGAGGATTAGTTAATCATAATGGAGTGGAGGAGGGGGATGAGTAGTAAAGCATTAAGAACACAATGTAATAAAGAGAATTTATATTAATAAAGAGAGAGAGCTACACTTGAAAAAGGAAATTACAATTGCATGAAATTGAAAACCTATACTATCCCTACATTAAGCAACTAGTGTAAGAGCAAAGATTACAACAAAAGCTATAACAAAAGAAGAACCGAGCTACGATTAGAAAAATTACAAAAATAAGGAAGAGAGAGAGGGAAGAACATGAAAAAGACCAAGAAACAGAGGGGCAGCACCTCCCCTCTCAACCCAAGCTTGCTGAAATGGAAGGGGGGGTCTAAATTTATAGGAAAAGTTCACGGGTTGGTCACGCCCTTCGACACGGCCTGGGGGGGGGGGGTCATGGGGAGAGACATGTACGGGGTTGACCTCAGGCTCTGGATTCTTGCGAGAAGGATGATTACTTCTATACGTCGGTGGACACGCCCTGGGTCACGCCCGTGTAGGGGGGCATGACATGCACGTCACATCGAAATCATTGGTCGGAAATACCTCAGTCATCGGAAAAGGAGGGGTCACGCCCTATGTCAAGCCCGTGACGGGGGGGCGTGACAGTACTATTGGTGTGCTGAGTCAAAATGGCTTTTAATACGGTGGAGGGCATCGGGAAGAGGGTGACATACCCCGTGTCACGCCAGGGGACACGCCCGGGGAGGGCGTGTTAGGGGGCGTGATAGCCGTTTTTCTGGTATTTTCCTCTGACTTCTGGGTTCCTATAGAATAGTTGACACGTCCTAGGTCTTGCCCGGGGAGGGCGTGACAGGGGGGCGTGTTAGGTCTATTTTCACCATTTTTCAGGAAAGCTGCACAAAGAGAGGAAAAAGTTAGGGGCAAAAAAATTAACATAAGAAAGATAAAAATAAAGCTTAAAATATAAGATTTGTACATTATAAACAAGAAAAAATACGATAATAGTCAAGACTATAAAACATATTATAAGAAGCAGGCATGCATCATGTCCTGGTGGAGTTGATGCCTTGTATGCACACCCACTGATATGTCTCCAATCACTCTAGATGTCGGGTGATCTCTAAGTGTGACTAGTTTAGTAGGAGGGGCTGGTTGAGCAACAGCTTGGGGAGCCAATTCCACTGGTGGAATTATAGCTGTTGTTGGCTCTTCAGTGAAATAAGTATCTTCATCTTCACTTTATTCAGCAATATGTGGAGAAGTATGTGTAATAGCCTTATTGGTGAGGGTCAACTCATCCAACTTCTCATATAAGTTAAGTACCTGCAAAGTTTCACTGGTAGAAGCTATCTTCTCCTTGCAAAACATATTAGTCTCATAAAATGAGATATGAATAGACTCTTCCATTTTCATAGTGGATTTATTATATACACTATAAGCCTTGCTTATTTGGGAATATCCAAGAAAATTTCCAACTTCATCCTTTGCTTCGAACTTTCTAATGTATTTCTTGTTATTATTGTGAATGTAACAAATAAAACCAAAGAATCTAAAATAATTTACTTTAGGTTACTTCCCTTTGAGCAGTTCATAGGGGGTCTTGCCCTTGAGCTTGTGTATCAAACTTCTGTTCAGGACAATGTTTGTTATGCTCACAGCCTCTGCCCAAAAGGATAGGGTCAAGTGATCATCTGCAATTAATGTGCTTGCAACTTCAATGAGTGTTATGTTTTTTCCTTTCAGTTACACCATTTTGTTAAGGAGTTCTAGGAGCAGAGAAGCAATGCCTGATACCTTCCTTTCCACAGAATTCTTGCATGGGAAGAGACTCAAACTCAGTACCATGATCACTTCTGATCAATGCAACTAAAGTAGAGTACTCAATCATTATGCTCTTAAGAAAATCTGAAAAACCTTGAAGTTATCTGACTTGTTTCTCAAGAAGAATAAGCAAGTGAACCTTGAGATGTCATCAACAATTACTAAGGTATAAGACTTCCCTTCTAGGCTCTTTACATCAATGGGTCCAAAAAAATCAATATGGAGCAAGTCTAGTATCCTAGGTGAATCACTCTTATTAAGTGACTTAAAACTATTTTTAGTTTGCTTGCCTAATTGACAAGCCCGGTAAAGGCTTCTCTTCTTGTAGGGATAAGAAGGAAATACCGTAACAAGGTCGTCCCTAGATAGTTTAGCAATATTTTTCTGGTTTACATGTCCTAATCTCCTATGCCGAAGATCATTATTATTACTGGTTTGGTTAAACAGGCATATTTCAATTTTAGCAGACTTAAAATTAACTATATAGATATTTCCTACTCTAGTACAATTTAAAACTACTTGCTTATCTATAGAAATAATAATACAAGAAGTTTTGTTAAATGATACCTGAAACCTTTCATCACATAATTGACTTATGGATATAAGGTTGTGCTTCAGTCCACTTACATAAGCAACTTTCCTGAAGATGACTGTTCCAATCTTTACCTTTCCATATCATTCAGTCTGGCCATAATTAGAATAACCAAATATTACTTTGGGTCCTAGCTTTGACTTATGGTTGATTAGGTTGTCCATATTTCTAGTCATATGCTTTGAACAACCACTATCCAGATACCACTATTTCTCTATGGTGGTATAGTCTTTCACCTACAATGAAAAAGATTTGTTATTCTTGACCCAAGTTACCTTGGGTCCTTGTTGATTTACATAACTAAAGATGGAAATATATGAGTATTCTGGTTTATTTATGTAAACTAAGGGATGAAATCTTCTAGATTGAATTATCCATTGGGTGAATGGGTTAATAAATTCTCTAGGTTGATTAAAAGTTCTACTAGAATTAGAGTTTTTATTATTATAAATTAGGGTTGATGAATTCTTGTACGTTCGTCGATCTGAGATCGACGAATGGGGATGAGTTCGTCGAACTCCACTCAGAGAATGAAAATATTCATTTTCTAGTCCCGAATATCGTCGATCTCTGGTTGACGAACCATATTGTTTCATCGATCACTGTTTAGAGAATAATTATAATAAAATTTTGCGTTCGGAGTTCGTCGACTTGAGTTCGACGAACTGTACATATTTCGTCGATCTGAGTTCAACGAGATCTACTGAACATAGTTAGAGTTAAGATTTGCCTTATTCTTTCTTTTTTTCTTATTGTTTTATTTTAGTTCTATTTGTTTAACAATTTTATCATCTATCTTTTCTTTACCTTTTTAAGAAACAAATTTTATAGTAGTTGTTAAGATATTTTTCTAAATCAGTTGGGGTTGGCTTGATGAAGCACCTAAGCCCAGCTTGCCATTGAGCCTAGCATTCACTGAGCTTGTGATGTCCATCAGCTTGATACTTCTACCATTTAGGGATTCTTCAAGTTGCCTAGCCTAATCTAATTTAGTTTTTAATGATATAATCTGTTCATTAGCCAAAGTTATTTCATCTTTTATCTTAATGTTTTCTTAAATGAAATTATCTTGTTCAGTAAATTTCTCTCTAAGTTATTGAATCTCTTTTTCAGAATTAATTAAATCAATACATAAAGATTTGAATTCAGTTCTAAAATTATCAGAATTACAATTAAAGGAAGATAGTACCTGATCCTCATCAGATAGAGGTTCTTCACTGTCTGATCTATCATCTTCTACTTCTGAATAGCTGCCTGATGCATTAATGGCCATCAGGCAAATATTCTTTGCCTTAGCTTCCTCTTCATCTTAACTGGAGCTTGAAGATGAAGATTCATCTTCAGTTTCACTCTATGTTTCAGCCACAAAGCCTTTCTCCTTTCTTTTATGCTTGTTGGAGTATGTCTTGTTATAGTACTGTTTCCTGGTTTCTTTTTCTCTCCTTCTCTCCTTCTTTTGGTTCTATGTACACTCTGAGATGAAGTGTTCAGGCTTCCTATAACCAAAACGAACAAATTATTTAATGGGTGTCTTCTCATACCTTGGCTTGTCATCTTGCCTTGATGACTTTCTTCTGAAATCCCTCTTGCCCATCTTGTAGAATCTCTAGGCTAAGAGACTCAGAAATTCTTCACTTGCTGTTGGAGCTTCTAATTCATCAGTTGCTTTAAATGCAATTCTTAGCTCCTTTCTTGCTGATGAAGAGTCTTCTTCTCTACAGCTTCTCTAGAATTTATGAGCTCCTCATAGGACTTGTGTTTTCCAATTAGAGATTCTATGGAAATCTAATTGAGACTTCTTGCTTCCTTGATTGGCCATATTCTAGAATCCCATGAGCTGGGGAAGCACATGAGGATTTTTTCATTTACTTCTGTTAGGGTGATGTCCTTGTCCAAATTCTTTAGCTCATTGAAGATTGAGCTCAGTCTGTTGTACAGGTCATTGACAGACTCTGACTCATCCTTCTTGAAGTTTTCATATTGTGAGATGAGATTGGATCTCCTATCCTTTCTCTCATCTTCTAAACCAATAACCATCTGGTTAAGAGAATCTTAGATAGCCTTACCTGAGTTGCACTCAGCCACCTTCTAGAAAATGTCATCAGACATTGTCTAAGCCAGAATATTCATGGCCTTTTCATCATATATTTTGGCCTTTTCTTGAGCATCTGTCCACTCAGGTGGTGGAATAGCATGTGTGCTGGAACTTGCAGTACATGTTGCCACTAGAAATGGTGGTCCTGTAAAAATAGAAACAAAGATATCCTCATAAATAGAGTTCATATACAACTTTATTCTTGCCTTCAAGATAGCAAACTTATTTAAGTTGAAAACTGGAGGTCTTCTACTTGCATAGTCTTTGTTCTGTTCCATGATGTGAAAATAGAAAAACTAGGAAAAGAACATTAGATCTAGCAAGGATCTTTTTGTTCAAGTGTTAGCTTGTAAAACCAAAGGAACACCCCTTTGATACTAATTGAAAGATAGGGGTTAGATCTTATTTACTCTAGAGGGGGGTGAATAGAGTAATTAAATTTTGGCAATTTTTTAGATTTATATCAGAGTAAAGTAGGTGATACCAATAATAATAGAAATAAATAAAATAGGCAAAACTAAGTTATCATAGTCACAACAAGAACAGATAGAGAATGAAGACACACAGACCTTCTCACAACCCTTTAGGCTTTTGATCAGGTGCCCAAAAACCAGGAATAAACTTTTGAAGGGAGTTAATAAAACCCTTTGTATAGGAGGTGAGGGAGAGGTGATGAGGTCTTCTCTTTTCTCTATCCAACAGAGAAGACTAGTGGATTTGCTATTGTCAATACTCCTTTTGAAACACTAAAATGATTCAGAAAACTTGGAGCCTTGCTCAGAGTGTAGGTCTTCAGCCTTGTTTGATGAATCCTGGAACTTTCTGACTGATTCAAGATATTGTCCTTTAATGTTCCTGGAGGAGAGGGTTGAAGAAGACCCTTGGTAGTGATGGATGTTCTTCTTCAGTCTTCAGAATGGACAAGGGAGAAAAAAGAATGTTTTCATTATGCAGAGAAGAAGTTCTGTATGATGTTCTTCTTAGCAACTATATTATCTACTCTATATTGTTCTTGTGTTTCTACTACAGGTCTTGTCTGTATATGCTTGTAGTGATTGTTCTGTAAACTTCTGAAAAAGAGAAAATCTCTTTTATATTCATCAGTCATTAATTTCTCTTTTTAAATTTGAAATCCAGTCATTAATTACTGATTCCCCTCGAGAAAGAAACAACTGGAATATTTGACTTTAATGAGTTTCCCCAACTGTCCCTAATAAAATAAGCAAGTAATTAACCTGATGAAGACCATTATTAATACTGCTAATAACGGCTATATTCAGGGAAATATGAGCATTAATTACTCAGGAATATTACTTCTAAATAATATAGAAAGTAAGCGACAGAAGTAAGGAAAACTTCTTATTCTAGATCGGAACAGAAATCATCGATCTCCGAATAGAATTCGTCGACTGGAGTTTCAAGTTCGTTTACCTGAGAATTCCTATTCGTTGATCTTAGCTCTGCGAACTGCATTCTGTAAATAACTTGCTAATTTTGTGCTCTAAGTTCGTCGAGCTGAGAATCTGTCTGAAAGAAAAGATCGTCGACCTGAGCTCAAATATCGTCGAGCTCAACTCAGAGAATAACTCTAAGTTCGTCGATCTGAGATCGATGATCGTCGAGATGAGTTCGAAGAATTTCGAACTGATCATATTGATCTCAGAATATTTTAAGTCTTGAATCTACTGAGGTCCTCTGATGGCTGGTCCATGAAGGTTGAACCTAAAGACTAGCCTATACTCTAGGACTATTAGACATGACCCTGGCTATACAATATGGGTCAAACTCAACCTAATTTTGTGAACCTAGCACAAATCCAAACTATGGATCCAACACAATCATCATTCCCGCCAGAATCTAGAGCCTGAGGTCAACTCTGTGCATGTCACGGCCCCCATACACTCCCTCCCTGGGCGTGACAGAGGGCGTGACAAACTCGAGAATTTTGCCTATAAATACAAGGCCATCCCTTGCATTCCAAAACAGTTTTGGGTTTAGAGGGGAGGTGCTTCCCTTTTATTTCTTGTATTTTTCTTTTTTTTCCTCTCTCTCTCTCTCTCTCTTTCTCATTTTGTGTTTTTCTTATCCCTAACTTAGTGTGCTCTTTTTTAATAGCTTTTGTAACTTCATTTGTAGCTTAATGTTATGTTAGCTTAGGATTTCATTTTCATTGTAAGTGTAGCCCTTTTCTTTCAAGTTGTTGTAGCTCTCTTTAATATTAATAAAAGTACCCTTTATTTACTTTGTGCTCTTAATGCTCTTCTACTCATCCCTCCTCCTCCACTTCTCCATGATTAACTAATTCTCCTTGTACTCGATCTTGATGATCCGAGGTTCGAGTTGATTAAGTTATGATACTTTGAATTAACTTTTTATTTTTAGGGTTTAGGCCTTCGAATTACTCTTGATTTTTCATGTTTGGAGTTATATCATCGATATATAATTTCCATCTTTGTTTCCACTCTTAGCTAACCGAGAGGCTCGTTGGTGTGAAGATTGTTATCAACCCAAAAAGGCAAGTGTACCTATCGAATTGTACTACCAAGGTCGTATTTAAACACGGGGATGTCAACTACTACTACTCACGCTTCTACTATTTTCCTACCGAAAGATTGTTGGGTTTTGAGAATTTTTCAATTAAAACTAAATATAATTTTTTTACGAAAACTTATTATAAAAAAGCTACCATCCGATCAATGATTCACCATGAAATGGGACGAGAGGGATAAAAAGCTAGATTTAAATTTTAAAGTTAAACTCGGCCGTGACGGATCCGATATTAGGAAATAATCTCGCTAGAGCATTAAATCCCCTTACTTGTAGACGTTTTGACCGAAATCTCTTTACAAGTCAAAATGGCCTAAAGTCGCATTACCGAAGTAACTCACACTATTGGATTTGACTCCAATCCGGAGGATTTACGTCATCCTCTCTCTAGGGTTGTGTTCAACTCCTTCCTTCTTTGAGTGATCTTTCAAATCAATGATTCTCTCGACTTCTATGAAATAAGATCAAATGCCTACTACCGTATACCGAAAATACGGAGTCGACGTGAAAAATATCAAAGAAGGACCGATAAAAATTTAGACAAAATTAAAACTAAGAAATAAAAATAACCCGCATCTCACTTCATGGCTCCCCACGATCAAATGCTAATGAAAATTAGCTACGCATGTTTAAGAAAGAAACAATGAAAATAAAAGAAAGAAATTTCATTTTCATTCCTAGAAAGAAGAAAGGTACACAATAATAATAATAGGACAAGATTTTACTACTAAGAAAGAGATTACAAGGAATGAAAAGAAGAACTTAACAATAATAATAAAAAGTAGAAGGAAGCTCTCATGCACTAGCACTATACTTTCTCTCCAATGTCCACCTTCCCAAAGCATGTGACATGGGTTCCTTTTATAGATAAGGAGAAGGATCTAGAATGAAATGAAGAGGAGGAGACAAGGGGGTGGCCGACCATGTAAAGAGGAGAGGGTTCATGCATGATATTTAATGAGGAAGAGAGAAGGGACTAAATGCATGCATTTCATTTTGGAAAATAAAAAGAAGTAAAATAAATATAAGAAGGGGGACTGATGGGTTTATATGAGAATGAAAGAGGGGAAAAGAGGGATGAATGAGAAATAAAGAAGGGAGAGAGGAGTGGCCGGCCATGCAAGGGTGGCAAGGTGCATGCATGTGAAAGGTATGTAGGAGGAGAGAGAGAGGGGGATAGCATGAGGTGGTCGTCCATGCCTTGGATAAATGGGCTATTTTTATGGGATTTGAAGAGGGATCGTCTAGGATAGATGGGCTGCATGTGGGAGGCCGGGCTGCTCCATGTTCTCGGGTAGGTGTCAAGGGAAGGGGTCGGGCTGCTTGTAGATAGGCCGGGTTGCACCATGTGGGCTCGGGTTGCATGTGGGCTGAACCATGTAGGGGGGCGGGCTGCTCTTTGATAGGCTCGGGCTGTATGTTGCATCATCAATATGGCTCGGGTAGCTAGAATAGTGGGCCTTGAACCTACAAATAAATCAAAACAAACATTAGTCAATTTTTAATAACATAACATAAATAAACATAAGACATGGAACAAAATAATGAAAATACATAAAACATATAAATAAAACTAATCATAACATAACATTAATTATTATAACTAAACATAATATAACATAATACATAAAATAATAAAAATACATATAATAAAACTATAGATTTTTATATCCTAACACAAAAGACTTTAAATAAGAAATAAAACATAACAAGCATAAAAATACTTAAAAAATATAATTAAACTAGGAATTTTGCATACTAAACTACCCAAAAACTGATGACTAAAAGTTGTCATCAAATTCCCCCATGCTAGAGTATTTCCTTGCCCTCAAGCAAATGAAAATGAAAACTAGGGGAGAGAAATAAAAGTAAGCAATTTAGATTTCATAATTAAGAAAAATAAAACATGAAAAATTAAACTATCTTAATTTCTTTGCTAACAACTAGTGGGGTGAGAAGTGCACAATCGAAAACTTGAAAATGAAAACCTAAAATTTTCATTAGAACATAAAGAAGAATTACAAATTTCTAAATCCCTAAAACAAGGCATCCAAAATAAATGAAAATAATAAAAACAAAAGTAGAGGTTCTAAATAAACAACGCATTAACGAACTACTAGGTTGCTTGAATAACGATTAACCCTAAAAACACCCCAAGATAACCTCCAAAGAAATCCATCACTGATGGTGGCCATAGGCTTGTCGGTTCACACTCTCTCCACTACGCGAATTTACGTCTAAAGATCAAAAGGACTTAAAATAGGCGTTAAGACTTGGCTTAGGTAAATGATTAGGAGTTGAAAATCAAAGATAAACATGATGGATAAAACACACTAAACCAAGGGTGAGCTCAAAATAAACATAAATATGATAAAAAAATGAGAAATGACAAGTATGTCATTTCTCCAATTCAAACTACAAAACAAGGCCATGAAAAAAAATTCTTTCAAAATTTGGCCACAAATAAACTTTTCTCTTTTTTATTTTTTTTATCCTTTTTTGATTTGATAACATTTTGATAAAAACCTTTTTTTTCATAAAAGATAACTCCAAATGCAAACTTTTACTATTCCTTTCCATTTTAAAAGATAACCCAACACAATAACATAATATTGTAAGTTCATATTCTAGTGTGAAATTAGGAACGGAATTTTGGCATTGGTGAAATATTAAAATGAAAGGTGGAGCTAAAACAAATAAACATGGAAAAAGGCCCAAAAATTGTTTTGCAAAGGTGAAATAGTTTGGTGGGCAAAAAGGCTCAAATGGGTCAAAGGGTGGCCTAAATCATTTCTAAAGTACGTAAAAACTGCGCAAATGTTTCGAGAGTAGCTTGGGACAAGTTCTAGACACCAAGAAAGTATTACCCCACAAATGAAAAATAGAAAACATTACGTAGCAACCATTCGTACGCAACTCACCGAATAAGAAGAAAAAACTACAAATTGCTAACTTACAACGTAAAAGACGGATGCCTATATTTAAGAACAAGAAATTAGTAAAACTAAGCTTTGTTAAAATGATAAATTTATAAAACCGTTTCAAGGAAACCTACATAGAACTACAAAACTGCACGGGCCTACACATCACTAGAAGAAACATAAAAATAGAGATAGAAAATAATTTTTGATTTTGATTTTCAAATAGATTTTAGCAATTTTTTTTGATTTTTTGATTTTTTTTGGGTTTTTATTTTCTAGTTTTTTTGGATTTTTGATATAGTTAAATAAAAAGGAATACTCGTAAAAGGCTTAATATAATAATTTTTTTGTGATTTTTTTTTAAAACATTTTTTTTAAAGAACCGAAGAAAGAAGACAACTAAACCCTCCCCTATGCTTACATTCTTCATTGCCCTCAATGAAAGAAACAAAAAAACAAGAAAGAGAAGGAGACTGAGAAGGAGAGAAAAATGAAGAAAGTAAATTAAATATAAAGAGCAGGACTTCCCCGGGTTTGTGAGGTGAAGGCGGATGTCGCTCCCCCATGCTTGCTTTTTAATGCACTTAATCATCAGCAGTTTGACTTGATCCATCTTGATATCAGCAACATTAGAGCGGCGAATACGAACTTGTACTTGTTGGGCCACCGGGATAAAGAGAAAAATAAAAATAAAAGCAGAAAATATTTGGGCAAGTTCCCAAGAGTGTTTATTATTTTTCACAATAGATTGTCCGAATAATAATAATAAAAGAGTTTTATAATAATAAGAAGTCCAAAAATAAATAAAGGTTCCACATGAAAATAAACATTTAAGCATCATAAAGAAGATCCTCCTTTGCAGGAGACACAGAATAATTAGAAAAATATAGTTTCATTCTATGACCATTCACTTTAAAATCACCCTTATCTGGGTGCGAGAGTAACACAGTTCTATAAGAAAAGATTTGTTTGACCGTAAATGGTCCAGACAATTGAGATTTATGTTTTCCAAAGAAAATACGTAAGCATGAATTAAGAAGAAGAACCTGATGGTCAGGTTTAAACGTTTTAGGAAGGCGCAAGTTCTTATCATGATAGATTTTCGTTTCAAGATCGGGTGGTTTATCAAAATAGTATTTCAAATTTTTGTCTTTTTTAGAAGTATAATTCTCAAGATTCTTTTGTTTAAAATCAGATTCATTTTCAAAAAGGGTTTGTATGGACATAACCGTGCCTTCGAAATCATTTTAAGAAATTCCATAAAAAGAAGAGGAAAAATCATTTGATGAAATATTGGAAAGATAAAGTGAAGAGTCATCATTTAAATCATCATGAAAAAAACAAGAGTCATTATTTTTTTAAGAGTTTTTCATTGATTCATTAATAGAAAATGTGCCCTCATCATCTCCCACACGCAGAAAAAGATTTCCATTACTTACATCAATGATCGCTCGAGCGGTGGCTAGGAAGGAACGACCAAGGATAAGAGGGACCTCGACATCCTCTTCAATATCAAGAATAACAAAATCCATCGAGAAGATGAATTTGTCAACCTTCACTAGCACGTCCTCAACAACACCTAATGGATATTTAATTGACCTATCGGCTAATTGGATACTCATATGCGTAGGGCTGAGAGTGCCCAATCCATGTTTCTTAAATAATGAAAAAGGCATCAAGTTGATGCTCGCACATAGGTCCGCTAACGCATGTTTTACAAAAAGGTTGACAAAAACACAAGGAATTGAAAAACTACTCGGATCATTTATTTTTTTAGGAAGATTTAAGTTTTTAATGACCATCAAGCACTCTTCATTTTACGTTACGTGAGAAAGATTTTCAAATTTCTTTTTGTTCGTTAACAAATCTTTAAGATATTTGGCGTACATAGGCATTTGGCTAATCGCTTCATGAAACGACAAATTAATATGAATTTGTATAAACATTTCAAGAAAGCGTTGATATTGATCATCTAGTTTTTCCTTTCTAAGCTTAACAGATAAGGAGGTGGCGGAAATTCTTTTATAATTGTTGGAGCATCATTTTGAACATTATCATTTTCAAAAACAGATTTATCTTTTTCAAAAACAATTTTTTCCTTTTCAAGAATTTCATCATTCATTTCCGTAATTATAATTTTTTCAGTAGTAGGAGAGGCAATCACCTCTAGCTCTTCCCTTGTGGTGGGCTCGAGAATAACTTTACCATTCTGAAGGGTTATCGCTTTCGCATGCTCCCTTGGGTTGGGTTCAGTATTTGAATAAAGAGAGCCAGGTGGCCTCTCAGAGATAACCTTAGCGAGTTTGCTGACCGTATTTTCTAAATTTTTCATCGACCCTGTTAAGTTTCTAATAGTAGTATCGTTCGAGCTTATATATCTAGATAAAATTTATTCCAAAGAGAGAGTTTTTTGAATATTTTGGTTTTGTTGTTGTGGTGATGGTGGCGTAAAATTGTGTTGTGGACGTACGATATTAGCAGGGTTACTCCAAGAAAAATTAGGATGGTTACGCCATCCAGGGTGATAAGAGTTTGTATAAGCATTAAAATAGGGAGGTGCAGAAAAATTAGAAAAGCCAGAAAAATTATTTTGAGCAGGCCTGGGTATGTTCCCCAGATAATCTACCGGCTCGGCAGCAGCAGCATTCGCAATTTCAAATACCTGAGGGGCGGATGCAGCAGTCATCTTCGAAATCTTCTTGTTCATCATCTCCACTTGCAGCGCCAGTTGGGATACAGAGTCCACTTCATAGATACCTGCTGGTTTATTTTTGCGAGTCCTAGGCGAATTCCACTGATATGTGTTCATCTTCATGTCCTCTATAAGCTCAAGAGCAGCTTCCGAAGTTTTGCGGTCCAAAGAACCAGCGGAAGCGGCATCTTTCATTTGCTTAGTCTCTTGATTAATCCCATTATAAAATTTCTTAACCTGTAACCATACAGGCAGAGCATGATGAGGGCAATGCCTCAAAAGTTCTTTGAACCTCTCACAAGTGTCATAGAGGGTCTCAGAAGCAATTTGAGAATAAGAAGTTATATCATTTCTTAATTTAGAAGTTTTTGCAGGAGGGAACTATCTAGCAAGATATTTATCTACTAAAATATTCCAAGTAGTGATTCATCCTCTAGGAAGAGAACGCAACCACTATTTGGCTTTGGTTCTTAAGGAGAAGGGGAAGAGTCTTAGCCTAATAGCATCGTCTGAGACACCATTTATTTTGAAGGTGTCACAGATCTCAAGAAAACTGGCAATATATAAGTTTGGATCTTCATCTTATAATCTGTCGAACTGTACATATTGCTGCACCATTTGTATGATGCTAGGCTTAAGCTCAAAATTATTGTTCGCAATTGCAGCTCGAACAATACTAGTTTCAGTCCCCTCCAAGTTGGGTCGAGCATAATCGGACATGGTCCTTTGCTGAGCCATTCCTGGGTTAGGATCTCCCATTTCAGAATTAAAATTACAATAACCGTCGGAATCATCAAACACTGTTTGAGAAGTGGAAGCCCCGAATCGCAAGTTTCTTTGAAAGGAGCGTTCGAATTCTGGGTCCAAATCAATAAGTAGTGACAGATTCGTGCGGGTCATGCACTAAAAAAATGAAGGGGAATGGAAATAGAAACATGAAGAAGAAAATGAGAAAGATAAAATTTTTTTGTTTTTTTGTAGAAGTAATTGCGAAAGCGTTTTCCTAATATTGACGAAAAAGGTCCCTGGCAACGGCGCCAAAAACTTGGTGTGAAGATTGATATCAAACCGAAAAGACAAGTGTACCTATCGAATTGTAGTACCATGATCGTATTTAAACACGGGTCTGTCAACTACTACTACTCACGCTTCTACTATTATCCTACTGAAAGATTGTTGGGTTTTGAGAATTTTTAAATTAAAACTAAAGATAATTTTTTAACGAAAACTTATGATAAAAAAGTTAGCATTCGATTAATGATTCACCATGAAATGAGACGAGAGGGACACAAAGCTAGATTTAAAATTACAAATTAAACTCGGCCATGACGGATCCGATATTAGGAAGTAATCTCACTAGAGCATCAAATCCCCTAACTTGTAGACGTTTTCACCAAAATCTCTTTACAAGTAAAAATGGCCTAAAGTCGCATTACCGAAGTGACCCGCACTATTGTATTTGACTCCAATCTAGAGGATTTACGTCATCCTATCTCTAGGGTTGCGTTCAACTTCTTCCTTCTTTGAGTGATCTTTGGTGGTCGCTAAGTTTCGAAGAAAATAAAAGCAACCAAACTAGCAATCCAATGAGGCAAGTATACCTATCGAATTGTATCTAGGGGTCACAAGTGTCGTATTGAAATCCGGGAACTGTTGAGTATGCTTACTCACACGAAGACTATTATTTTATCGACGGAAAAACTTGGGTTTGAGAAACTAAGTTCAATTAAAGAAAGAAAGCTATGCTAGAAAGAGAACAATTGCAGTTAATTAAAGAGAATAAAGTAAGTGATTATAACGAAGGGTTGAAACTAAGAAATGGAAATGCACTCGATCAAGATTCACCTCGGCTAAAGACGACTAAGAAAATGCGATAAAAACCTAAACTTAATAGGATAAAGGTCCTTTACCGTGGAGGTTCCTAAAGCTTAAACACGCTTCTCTCGCTGTTGTGCCCAACTGAGTTTAGGAAGGTCTGACCGACTCTCATCTAAATCGGAGGCCTAAAACTCGCTTTATGCGGTAAACCCCACTATTGGATTTTACTCCAATCCGAGAGATTTGGACGTCTGTCTCTCTCGAGGGGTGCGTACAACTCCCTTTACTCTTGAATGCTCACTTCAATCTATCGGCCTCTCGGCTAGCCCAGAATGAAAGCAAAGGTGGAGAGTATATATCGATAATATACCTCCAACCCATAAAAAATCAAGAGTAATTCAAGGACTAAACCTAAAAAGAAAAGGTTAATTAAAACGTAATAACTTAATCGCTTGAACCTCGGATCGTCAAGATCGAGTACAAGGAGGATTAGTTAAACATAATGGAGTGGAGGTGGGGGGATGAGTAGTAGAGCATAAAAAGAACACAAGTAGAAAAAGAGCACTTTTATTAATAAAAAGGAGAGCCACACTTAGGAAAATGAAATTACAATTGCACTGAAAATAAAATCCTATTCTAGCCCTACCATTCGCACTAAGCAAAAGCAAGATTACAACATAAGCTATTACAAAATCTAGAACTAAACTAGGATTAAGAAAAACTAAAATGAGAAAGAGAGAGAGAGAGAGAGAGAGAGAGAGAGAGAGAGAGAGAGAGAGAAAAGCATAAAAACAAGAAAAAGAAGCAAGAAACCAAGGGGCAGCACCTCCCCTCTCAACCCAAGCTTGCTGAAATGGAAGGGGGGGTATGAATTTACAGAAAATTACATGGGTTGGTCATGCCCACAAACACGCCCTAAGGGGGGCGTGTCAGGGGGCATGACAGGTATGACATTGACCTTGGGCTCTGGATTCTTGCGGGAAGGATGATGTATGTTTTATGTCGGTGGTCACGCCCTGGGTCATGCCCGTGTCGGGGGGGGGGGGGCGTGACACGCACGTCGTGTCGAAATCATTTGTCAGAAATCCGTCAGTCATCGGAAAAGGTGATGTCACGCCCCAGGTCACGCCCGTGACGGGGGGTATAATAGTACTATTGGCGTGCTGAGCTGGGGCAGGCATTCAATGTGGCGGCAGACTTCGGACAGAGGGCGACACGCCCCGTGTCACGCCCAGGGAGGGCGTGTTAGGGGGGCGTGACAGATGTTTTTCCGTTTTTCTGTCTCTGTCAGCAGGAGTCCTCGGGATCAAGCGACACGCCCTAGGTCACGCCCGGGGAGGGCGTGGCAGGCGGGCTTGCCAGGTCATTTTTGACCAAAAAACTGGAAACCTGCAAAAAGACAAGAAAATGTTAGTGGCAATAATATTTACATAAAAAGGATAAAAGATAAACTAAAAATACATGATTTGTACATTATAAACTAGAAAAATATGATAATAGTTTAGGCTACAAAACGTATTATCAAATTCCCCCAAACATAAGCTTTGCTTGTCCCCAAGCAAAAATATAAAAACTAGATAATCATAAAAAAAACTAATCAAGAAGTTCTAATTATGCTCACACAAGTACTATGTGAAATTCTAAGTAGGGAAAAAGTGAAACGTAAATCTAAAATGATTATTTAGGTATGGTAAGACTTTTATAAACTTTACTTAACGAAAATAAATCATCCGAAATTTTGACGAAATTCTTTAAATAGATTTAAGCAAAGCAACGAAAATGAAAAACGCATTGAGTTGTTACTAGATCCAAGCAACGTATTATAATTATATCAATTCAATTAACAAAAATCTAAGTTTAAATCCAAAACTAAAACTTATTTACTTTTCTTCTTTTCTTAGTTATTAAATAAGATTCAAAAGGCGTGAATCAAAAGGACTTTAATAGGACAGAAACGTTTGGTTTAGGAATATGATTAGGAGTGGAATTCAAAGATTACGTGAAGGCTTAAAATCACACTAAACCAAAGCAAAGAGTTTCAAAAACTTTCATTTAAATAATAAAAATAAATATTCATTTTTTTGTTCTCTTTTTCTTCTTTTTTCCATTTTTATTTCAAAACAAAAGCCATAAATATTTTTATTTTCCTTTTGAATTGGCCAAATAAAAATAAACATAACTTTTGAGCATACTTTTTTCAAAAAACCTTCTTCCAAGAAAATCACAAAATAACCTATCAAATTCACAAAAATATTTTTTTGAAACTGAAAAAGGCTAGTGTGATTTGATAGGTTGGAAATTTTGGCTTTGGTGAAAATGAAATGAAAAGAGGAGCTATCAATTGAAATCAGAAAAAAGGCTCAAAAGCGGCTAACTAGTGGTAAAAGTTTTTAGGTTGGACGAAAAGCTCAAACGAAAACAAAAACGGCCTAAATCATATTCACGCTTGTAAATTTATTTAAAACAAAGGTTTAAAAAATTTTCAAAAAGCGAGTCCTAGATAATAAAAGAAGATTGATGAAATTTCCTTGAAAATAGGAATAATAGGTTACTTGGATCGTTCACATCTACTTCTTTATTCAAAGGTTGACCTTACAAAAATTATCCAAAAACGAAAAGAAAATAGTGGATGATGAATTTTTGAGAAAGTAAAGGAAATAAAGAACGAAAAACCATAATAGAAATGCGAGTTTTAGAAAAATATTTCACCTTAACATGCTACCGTGAATTAGAAACACAGCATGACCCACATTTTACTTGTGAAACATAATTAAAAAGGATGATTAGAAATATTATAATTAACTACGTTGTTTATAGAAAATTTTGAGTAAAACAAAAAAAAAACTAGGGGTACTACTGAAATACCAAAATGTCGAAACTTATTAAGGCAAAAACAAAAACTATAAATATATATATATTTTTTAATTTGTGAAATATTCATTTTTTTTTGGATTTTGGAAATATTTTCTTCTCTTTTTTTTTGGAATTTTAAGATATTCATTTTTTTTATTTATTTTGTAAATATTTAAAATATATACAAAAAGGAAAGAAAAGATATTTACACTAAGCAAAAATGAAGGAGGAAGTCCTCCGCCAAGCTTAAAATGGACATTGTCCTCAATGGCTAAAGAAGGGGATTGGAGAAGAAGAGAAAAGTAAGGTACATAATTGAAAGACATAATTGAAAAACAGGTACTTCCCCGGATTTATTCGCTGCGAAAATTGAGTGATGCAACTCCCCTGAATGTCTTCTTTGGACTTCGTGATGGATTCAGTAACGTTGGAGCAGGAGATCGCAGGGGCTTTAGCTTATCGGAGCCGTCTGGGGCAAAATTGTAAAATAAAGAAAACAGAAAAAGATAACTTGGGTTGCCTCCAAAGACCGTCATTTGTTTAAAATGTCATTGAGCTCGACGCATTAAATAATAATATTATCCAAAATTATTGTTGTCCAGAAATAAAATTGTTTTTAAAAAAAATAAAAAGTTCAAAGTTAGAGTTCGTGAAGCAGAAACTTAATAATGTTTGGACTGACATCATCATCACCAGAGAAATACAGTTTAAGACGCTGACCATTCACTTTGAAATTACCCTTATTAGGGTGAGAAATAAAAACAGTTCCATATGGAAAAACATCAAAAACAGAAAAGGTCCCAGACCAACGAGATTTTAATTTGCCCGGAAATCAACGTAAACGTGAATTATATAAAAGAACCTGGTCGCCCGGCTTAAAGGTTTTCGGATGCCTTAAGTGTTTATCGTGTAAACTCTTCGTCCGCTCTTTATAAAGTTTGTTATTTTCGTAAGCGTAAGAGCGCCACTCGTCGAGTTCATTAAGTTGAAATTTTCTAAGGTCACTGACAGAGTGGGGATCGAAGTTTAAAAATCTTAAGGCCCAAAAAGCAAGGTGTTCTAATTCTATGGGTAGATGGCACGATTTTCCATAGACATGCCGATACGGCGTACATCCGAGGGCGGTTTTGTACGTTGTTCGGTAGGCCCATAGAGCATCGTCTAATTTGGCTGACCAGTCTTTCCTAGAAGTTGAAACAGTTTTTTCTAATATTATTTTTATTTCTCTATTTACTACTTCGACCTGTCCGTTAGTTTGGGGGTGGTAGGAAGTTGAAAGCTTATGTGTAATGCCGTATTTGGTTAGGATTTTTGAAAATTGCGCGTTATAGAAATGGGAACCCCTATCGCTAACGATGGCGTGCGGCGTACCGAATCTAGAAAATAATTTTTTCAAAAAGGTGACTAATCCTCGGGATTCGTTTGTAGGAAGTGCTTGGGTCTCTGCCCATCGTGATACATAATCAACGGCAACTAAAATATACTTGTTTCTGAAGCTAGAAGGAAGGGGGCCAACAAAATCGATTCCCCAGAGGTCGAAAATCTCGCACTCAAGGAAATAATTTCCCGGCATTTCATTTTTATTTGAAATAATGCCCGATCGTTGGAAACTACCACACCTACTCACAAAGGCTTGCGAGTCTTTAAACAGGCTAGGCCAATAAAAACCCGCACAAAGCACCTTGTGAGCGGTGCGAGCAGCTTGATAGTGCCCACTTGTCGGACCTTCATGTAAATGTTTTAAAATATCAATTCCTTCTTCATAAGAAACACATCTCCTTATCACTTGATCCACACAGATTCTGAAAAGATGCGGGTCTTCCCAAAAGTAGTTCTTCAGCTAAGAAAAGAATTTCTTCTTTTGCTGAGAGGAGAACTCTTTTGGGAGCACCCGGGCCACTAAATAGTTGGTGATGTGCGCGAACCAAGGAGAAATAGATGTGTTAATTGAAAGCAGCTTCTCATCAGGAAAATAATCATTAAAAGATTTTTCATTTAATTTTTCTATAAAGGGATTCTCTAATCTGGAGAGATGGTCAGCGTCCAATTTCTCGGCTTCTCGCTTATTACGGATCTCTAAGTCAAACTCCTGGAGGAGTAAGACCCAGCGAATGAAGCACGGCCTGGCATCCGTTTTGGCAAGAAGATATTTGAGTGCCAAGTGGTCCGTAAAAACAATAATTTTTGAAAGCGTAATGTAAGGACGAAATTTATCAAAAGCGAATACTACAGCAAAGAGCTCCTTCTCGGTCGTGGTGTAATTCTCATGTGCAGATGTGAGGGTTTTACAAGCATAATAGATAGGGTGGAAGTTTTTAGATATGCGTTGACCTAATATGGCTCCCACCGCGAAACTACTCGCATCGCACATTATCTCGAAAGAAAGGTCCCACACCGGAGCTATCATAATCGGTGTGTTAATTAACTTTTCTTTAATTGATTCAAAGGCAGAAATACAAGAGTCATAAAAAATGAATGGAGCGTCTTTTTATAAGAGATGGGTGAGGGGCTTAGTGATCTTGGAGAAGTCCTTTATAAAACGACGGTAAAAGCCAGCGTGCCCTAGGAAACTTCTTAAAGCTTTTATGTTTGTAGGCGGCAGCAACTTCTCAGTAACTTCTATCTTGGCAACATCTACCTCAACACCTTTAGAAGAATTTTTATGACCCATAACTAACCCTTCCCTCACCATAAAATGACATTTTTCCCAATTTAGGGCAAGGTTAGTTTCTTCGCATCGTTCTAAGACTTTTTCGAGGTTTTCTAAACATCTATCAAAGGAATCACCGAACACAGAGAAATCATCCCTAAATACCTCCATTAGTCTTTCTACATACTTGTCAAAGATAGCGAGCATACATCGCTGGAATGTAGCTGGCGCAGTGCACAATCCAAACGACATTCTTCGGTAGGCAAAGATGCCGAAGGGACAAGTAAACATAGTTTTCTTTTGCTCCTCGGGAGAGATTGGGATTTGAAAATACCCCGCGAGGCCATCGAGAAAACAATAAAAGCTATGGCCGAATAATCGTTCTAAAATATGGTCGATAAACGGCAAAGGAAAGTGGTCCTTGCGGGTGGCGTCATTTAGCTTCCTATAATCTATACATATACGCCAACCCGTGACCGTCCGTGTTGGGATTAATTCGTTATTTTCATTACTAACTATTGTTATCCCTCCCTTCTTTGGTACTACTTGAACAGGGCTAACCCACTTACTATCTGATATTGGGTAGATAATTCCTGTGTCTGATAATTTCATAACCTCGCCCTTAACTACTTCTTTCATGTTCGGGTTTATACGACGCTGAGGTTGAATGGAGTTACCCGAATTATCTTCCATTAAAATTTTATGAGTACAAAAAGATGGGCTTATGCCCTTGATATCAGAAATTTGCTAGGCAATGGCTCGGCGATGCTTACGTAGAACTAAAAGAAGTTTTTCATGTTGGACATCTGTGATGTAGGCCGAAACTATAACCGGCAGCTTGGAGTATTTTTCTAAAAAGGCGTACTTGAGATGTTCAGGAAGTTCTTTAAGTTCTAGGGTAGGGGGTTCGTCATAAGAGGATTTTGAAATTCGTTCTTTTTCAAAAATGATATCTTTGTAAACTTTTTTATAAGGATAATTAAAAGGGGTGGAGCTGGTGGCCAAGGCGACTTCTTGCCACGAATCAGTTGGAAGAGTAGAAGACAAACAAAAATCGGAATATTCTTTCTCAAATTCAGAAATATAATCAGAAGATTCATCACTTTCTTGTAGTTATTCAGTTGGAAGAGCAGAGGAGAAATAAAAATCAGAAAATTCCTTTTCAAATTTTGAGGGGCAATAGGAGGATTCGTAATTTACGGCATCTAAGAAAAAGCAGGAGTCATCATTTGCTAAGGTGTTCTTCATCGAAGGGGTGATAGAAAAAGTGACTTCGTCGTCGCCTACTCGAAGAAAGAGCTTACCATTGCTTACATCAATGATAGCTCGGGAGGTGTCAAGGAATGGTCGTCCAAGGATCAGGGGAACCTCGACGTCTTCTTCGATGTCCAAAACGACCTAGTCCACCGGGAAGATGAACTTGTCGACTTTTACTAAAACGTCCTCCACTATTCCTAACAGGTACTTGACAGATCTATCGGCTAGCTAGATACTCATACGCATGGTGTTAAGGCTACCAATTCCTAGCTTCTTAAAGAACGAGAGGGGCATCAGGTTTATACTCATGCCTAAGCCGGCTAATGCATGTTTGACAAACATATCACCGAAGACACGCGGGATAGAGAAACTACCCGGATCACCGATCTTCTTTGGCAAACCATTTGTTAAAATAGCATAGCAATTGGCATTTAGCGTGATGTGCAAAAGATTCTCTAACTTCTTCTTGGTGGTGAAAAGATCCTTAAGATACTCTGCGTATTTCGGCATCTGCGAAATCGCTTCGTGGAAAGGTAGATTAATGTGTATTTGCTTGAAAATCTCTAAGAAGCGGGAGTACTGATCATCTTGACGTGGTTTATTAAGTTCAGAGGTGTATGGAGGAGTTGGATTATTGTTGAAAATGGGTGGTGGAGTGAGATTTTGTTCTAAAACGGGGGTGATAACTTCTTCAGTAGAGGGTGGAATTTTTAAAACGGGACCGGAGGTTTGATTTTTCAAAATAGGGGTGGAGCTTGCCTCGGGCTCTTTGCAAACCATTCCGGAGACTTGCTTCCCTCTCCGAAGAGTTATAGCTTTCGCTTGCTCTCTCGGGTTGGGTTCGGTATTGGAAGAAAGAGACCCTGCGGGTCACTCAGAAATTATTTTCGCGAGCTATCCTACCTAATTTTCTAGACATGTAACGCTTCCGGTTAGGGTCCTTATCGTAGCGTCATTTGTGGTGATATATTTGGAAAGTAACCCCTCCAAGCTTGGAGGTTTTGGATAATTTTGAAGAGGTGGTGTTGGTGGTACAGAAAAATCATTTTGCGGTGGTGGGCGCATTATACTCGATGGATTACTCCATGAAAAATTTGGATGATTTCTTAAGGCAGGATTATAACTATTCGGAAAATTTAAACCAGGAGGATGAAAATTTGCAGCAGAAAAATTATTAAAAGCGTTTCTAGGCATATTATTAACAAAATCTAATTGTTCGGAGGCAGGAGTTGCAGATTCCCATACATGAGGGGCGGAGGCAGCAGTTATCTCCGTGATTTTTTTGCTTAGGATTTCTACTTGTAGAGCGAGCTGGGAGATGTTGTCCACTTCATAGATACCTGCAGGCTTGTTCGAGCGGTACCTAGGAACATTCCACTAATAAGTGTTCATGGCCATCTCCTCAAAAAGCTCAAGAGCTGCTTCCGGGGTCTTATGATTTAAAGTACCGCCAGAAGCTGCATCAATCATTTGATTCGTGCTTTGATTTAGCCCGTTATAGAACGTCTGCACTTGTAACCATACAGGCAGCGCGTGATGTGGGAATCGTCTTAATAATTCTTTAAATCTCTCCCAAGTTTCATATAGGGTTTCAGATTCTATTTGGCCGAAGGTAGAGATGTCATTCCAAAGTTTTGCAGTTTTAGCTGGCGGAAAATACTTCGCCAAAATTTTTTCAGTTAATTCATTCCAAGTGGTTATGCTATTCTTAGGTAGAGTGTTCAGCCACTACTTAGCTTTAGTTCTAAGAGAGAAGGGGAAAAGTCTTAGCCTGATTGCATCATTTGTGATACCATTTATCTTGAAGGTGTCACAAATTTCAAGAAAGCTTGTTATATGTGTGTTCGGATCTTCATCTTGAAGTCCGTCAAATGGCACATATTACTGCACCATTTGAATTATGCTAGGCTTTAATTCGAAGTTATTATTTGCTATAGCTGGGAGAACT
Organism: Platanthera zijinensis; assembly: GCA_039513925.1. Classification (NCBI taxonomy): domain Eukaryota; kingdom Viridiplantae; phylum Streptophyta; class Magnoliopsida; order Asparagales; family Orchidaceae; genus Platanthera; species Platanthera zijinensis. The sequence goes on from CM077085.1 coordinate 162,821,329, forward strand.
ATGCGAGATTCTGTTCCCTCGAGGTTTGGCCGTGCATAATAAGACATAGGTCTTTGCGCGACTTCCTCCACGTTTGGTTCTTCAATTCTTAGAGTAGAGAATGACTCGGAGTCCTCAACCGGTATTTGGGAAGTAGGGCCTTGAAATCGCAATCTTCTCCGAAGAGTACGCTCAATTTCGTGGTCCAAGTCCAAAATAACTGACGGACTCCCGCGGGTCATGCACTAAGAAGAGAAAAGAAGAAAGAGAAGAGAAATAGAATAAACTAGAAAAAAAACTGAATAATTTTTTTTTTGAAATATATTTTTTAAATAGATTAACTCCTGAACTTCCCAAGGACTACCCGGTGAAGTGTTCGCAAGGTACTAGACAAGATAGCGGCACTTAAAGCCGCTTTGCCCTTTTCGAGAGAATTAGGTGGAGTAGAAAAATTGTGAAGTTGGTTACTATTAAGAGCGATAATAATTTTTTAAAAAAAAAATTTAAAGAAAGAGGATAAGAAAGAGAAGAGATAAAATTAATAGGTTCGTGTTTTCAATATATCAACGAAAGTTGATCCCCGGCAACGGCGCCAAAAACTTGGTGGTCGCTAAGCTTCGAAGAAAATAAAAGCAACCGAACTAGAAATCCAATGAGGCAAGTATACCTATCGAATTGTAGCTAGGGGACACAAGTGTCGTATTGAAATCTGGGAACTGTTGAGTATGCTTACTCACACGAAGACTATTATTTTATCGATGGAAAAACTAGGGTTTGAGAAACTAAGTGCAATTAAAGAAATAAAGCTACGCTAGAAAGAGAACAACTGCAGTTAATTAAAGAGCATAAAGTAAGCGATTATAACGAAGGGTTGAAACTAACAAATGGAAATGCACTCGATCAAGATTCACCTCGGCTAAAGACGACTAAGAAAATGCGATAAAAACATAAACTTAATTGGATAAAGGTCCTTGACCATGGAGGTTCCTAAAGCTTAAACACGCTTCTCTCAAAGTCGTGCCCAACTGAGTTTAGGAAGGTCCGACCAACTCTCGTCTAAATCGGAGGCCTAAAACTCGCTTTACGCAGCGAACCCCACTATAGGATTTTACTCCAATTCGGGAGATTTGGACGTTTGCCTCTCTCGAGGGGTGCATACAACTATTCTTGAATGCTCACTACATTCTATCGGCCTCTCGGCTAGCCCAGAATGAAAGCAAAGGTGGAGAGTATATATCGATAATATACCTCCAACCCATGAAAAATCAATTCAGGGCCTAAACCTAGAAAAGAAAAGGTTAATTAAAACGTCATTACTTAATCGCTCAAACCTCGGATCGTCAAGATCGAGTACAAGGAGGATTAGTTAATCATAATGGTGTGGAGGAGGGGGGATGAGTAGTAGAGCATAAAAAGAACACAAGTAGAAAAAGAGCACTTTTATTAATAAAAAGAAGAGATACACTTAGGAAAATGAAATTACAATTGCATTGAAAATAAAATCCTATTCTAGCCCTACCATTAGCACTAAGCAAAATCAAGATTACAAAAAAATGTATTATAAAATCTAGAACTAAACAAGGATTAAGAAAAACTAAAATGAGAAAGAGAGAGAGAGAGAGAGAGAAAAGCATAAAAAACAAGAAAAGGAAGCAAGAAATCAAGGGGCAGCACCTCCCCTCTCAAACCAAGATTGCTGAAATGGAAGAGGGGAGTCTTAATTTATAGAAAATTCCACAGGTTGGTCACGCCCTCCGACACGCCCTAGGGGGGCGTGTCTGGGGGAGTGACAGGTACGGTATTGACCTCGGGCTCTAGATTCTGGCGGGAAGGATGATTGTTGTTGTACGCCGGTGGTCACACCCTGGGTCACGCCCGTATAGGGGGGCATGACACGCACGTCGTGTCAAAATCATTGGTCGAAAATCCATCAGTCATCGGAAAAGGTGATGTCACGCCCAAGGTCACGCCCTTGACGGGGGGTGTGACAGTACTGTTGGTGTGCTTAGCTGGGGCAGGCATTCAATGCGGCGGCAGACTTTGGACAGAGGGCGACACGCCCCGTATCACGCCTAGGGAGGGCGTGTCAGGGGGGCTTGACTGCCATTTTTCTGGTTTTCTGTCTCTGTCAGTAGGAGTCCTCGGGATCAAGCGACACGCCCTAGGTCACGCCCGGGGATGGCGTGACAGGGGGGCGTGACAGGGGGGGCGTGACAGGTCATTTTTGACCAAAAAACTTGAAACCTGCAAAATGACAAGAAAATGTTAGTGGAAATATTATTTACATAAAAAGGATAAAAGATAAACTAAAAAGACATGAGTTGTATATTATAAACTAGAAAAATACGATAATAGTTTAGGCTACAAAACGTATTATCAAACTTTCAAATCAATGAGTCTCTCGACTTCTATGAAATGAGATCAAATGTCTACTACCGTATACCGGAAATACGGAGTCGACGCGAGAAATATCAAAGAAGGACAGATAATAATTTAGACAAAATTAAAACTAAGAAATAAAAATAACCCTCATCTCACTTCATGGCTTGTAACGTCCCATTTCAAACTAGACCCCAAAGAATGGTTTTGGGTCATGACTAGGTCATGATAAAACCTTAGTAAGCTAAAAAGGGGCAGGTAATCAAAGGCCAAGGTGAGAATCACTTTGGTCTGCCAATGGCACAATCTCATCACCAAACCTAGGTATTGAACTTAGGGCTTCACCAGGACTCCATGACCCCACCAAAACATCACTAGCCTATTAGAGGGTCCACTAGTTCCTTAAGGGTCCATTAGAGTCGCCCTAAAATGGCAAATTTGACCTAGGACCACCAAAGGCCTAAATTGGGCAAGGTGTCCTAACTAAGTGCAGTTGGCCTCAAATGAGCCCAACCAACCCTGTCCAGGCCTTCCTAGACCTAAAGTGGTGTCAATTGGTCACCAAGGACACATTGGGTTCAGTCGTAGGGGCCAAGATGACCCAAGTCAACTCTAGCCCCAAAGTGGTCAAAGTGCCCTTACCAAGGGTCATATGACCCTCATGGTGCCCAGCAGGTCCTGTCCCACCCCACCTAATCCTTAGGAAAGTCTAATGGATCACCAGGGACCCATTAGGGGCAATCCTAAAGGTCAAAAGAACAAAAGTCAACCCAAGCCTACTTTGGGTCAACCAAGCCCAAATGAGCTAGCAGAAGCTCAAGCCCCCTCATATAGCTTTATTAGGAATATTATGTGTATGTGTGGGCTTCCAATAGACCCCAAGGTTGACAAATTCAACCTGGTGACTATGAGAGAGAGAGAATCTCCATTTCCATGGTTATGGAGGAGAGAGAAAAAGAGAGTGAAGGGGCAAGTCAAACACGACCAAGGGAGGCCAAAGGCCACCCTTAATGGCTAGATTCAACTCCCCTGGGGAAGGGGAAAAGTTTCCAGCCATTTCTTGGCCACAAAGGGGCTGATTAAACACCCTCCCCCAAACCCGAGCCCAAGCTTTCAATGGCATTAATGGCCATTGAAGTTTTGGCCTCTCCCCTCCTCAACTAAACCTTTAAACACCACCAGTGGCCCAAGAGGAAAATTTCCCGACCTTTTACTGAAGATTTCGAGCCCTCCCACTGTAACTTTGCAGAAGTCGAGCGGCGCCACCATCGGAAATGGTTTCCCCGACGATCGTCGCGCCTTCAGGCCGCCGGTAAGGTCCTCCTCATCTCGTTGTCTCATGGGTAGATCATAGGAATGCTTAGGTTCAAGGTTCGGGCTCAATTGAGCCCGAACCAAATCTTGATTTTCATGGTTTCGGGCCGAAAAACTTCCTTACAGAACTGTCATAATCCGCCCCTCCGGCGACTGCGCTGCCGCCAGTCAACAGCCACCACCTCAATGGAGGTGTTGGTGGCGGTGGCTGGCCGGGGAGGTGGCCGGATAGTCGGCTTTGGAGGTTTGAAGTTGGCCTAGGCACACGCAATTGAGATAGTTGGCTCGAGGTAGACAATGATCCTGGGCTGCAGGATCCGCGCCAAGATTCGTGCCGCGTTTGATTTCAAACTATAGGATTATATATTTCATTTTGTTTCATTCTGTCACACTTTTTGTATTTAATGCCTTTAATTTTTAAAAATACAAAGAGGCAATTTCAGAGGAAATGGTCAACATAGAAATTGAAGCCTGATGAGTCTAGTTTACTGCAAAATTGGTGTGAACCAATTTGGGTGCCTGGTTTGACCAGGGCACTCATTTTGGTGGGGTCTATACAAATGGTCAGGCAGAAATTGAAATGGCTGTCCATACCTCATCTTTGGTCCAAATGACCTGAAATTTTGGCAAGGAGTCACCCTAGACCTTATATAGACCCTGCCCAAAAATGGGAAGTTTTGGGAATAATATTTATATAGTTTTGTGCATAATTTAATTTCTCTAGGGTAAATTAATTTAGGGGTCAAATGAACTCCAAACTCATCCAAATTTTGTTGGATGATGCATGGGGTCATTATTAACCTCTGGTTAAAATTTTATGGCATTTGGATGTGGTTTGAATTGGGAGATTGCAAACCCTAGTCTTGCTATAATAAGGGTAATTTGGTCCAAATGCTCTTTTGATGTTTAAGTGGTCCAATCACCTCAACAGAGGCCTATTTTTGGGCCACAGATTTTATATGGCTTGTAACACCCTCCTTTTGGATTCTGGGTGGTTTGGGGTTGGGTAGCCCTAGGACCTAGGGTAGGCCCCTTTATGGAGATTTCTAGGGTTTAAAGGTCATGGGGTCAAATGACCTTAGAATGACTTGACACTTGGTGGAAGGGACCATAGGGTAGCTTTGGCCCTCTATTTGAAATTTTAGTGAGTTTAGAAGCCTTTGACCCCCTCAAAACCCTAACCCTAATTTTAGGGTAGAATCACTTTTGTATAAAGTAAGCCATTATCACTTCCTTGAAGAGTGTGAAACTTAGGTAGCATGGGTGTTAGGTTAGGTAGAACCCTTAGTAAATTTATCTGATTTTTAAGAGTAATATTTTCAGCACTTCCTTTGTTAGGAATGATTTAGCCCTAGGTGATATTTGATTTATTAAGATCACTATGTTCAAACAAATCCCATGATACTCTGAAAGTAGAAATTTTAGGTCAAATGGTTGCCCATGATTTTTATTATAAATTTTAGTTGATTTATTTCAGTACTTTATTCACAAATTTTTTTAAAGGGCTATTATGGTCATTAAATTGTTTAGAGTTAATTATCAATTGAAAAATTATGAAATTTTGTCAGTGGTGCTGGTATGATAGTAGTTGCCCAAGAAAAATTAATTCACAATTTTTGGATGATTATTTACAGCACTTACTTCATCAATAAAGGAAAATAGGATATATTATCAAAATTATTTTATGGTCCATAAATTTCTGGAAAAAAATATCATACTCTGGATTTACAGTTTTTGGATAGCCTAGAATTTATCATGATTTTCCTAAGCATCATGCATGACTCTATTGTATACTTCATGTTCAAATTTGTAGCACTTGGAATTTTAAGAAAATTAAATAAATGCCAGATTAATTAGGAAAATTGTAAATTACTGGGTTTAGACTATTCAGGTCAGGAGAGACCCCCATTAATTATCTTGAGACATTTGGATGATTATTTGTAGTGCTACCTAATATGTGCATTGCATTGCAAAATATGGTCTGCGATAGGAAAAAAAAGAACAGAAAATAGTTTATGTGGGTGTGTAGGCCAAAGGTTTGGGATTTCCATAGTCTGATGGTTTTAATAAGTAATTGGGGTCACCTTGGGAAGATAGGTTGATTAAGGTGAGGTGTTGACTAGTGTAGGTGGTGCTCGAGACCGACGAAAGATCATCTTTTCCTATGGAGTGGGAAGGTTTAAATCACCCTAGGCTAGATCTAGCGTAATATGAAATGGGAATGGGTATCGGAAGCAAGAAATAACAATAAGTGCCTTGCAAAAGGGAACGATGGGCTTCAGCTACATCATAGTTCTTAGTGCCCTTTGAGAACCCTTCACGGGGTATACCGGGGGCAGTCCTGGTCTAACATAAACTGTAGGAGTGATAAACCATAAAGAGCAACTAGCATAATTAGGAATTCACTTTCACTTTCCTTGATATCTCAGAATGCTAGGTTGGTTCTTGAGGGCTGATGCCCTGGGGGTTTTGGAGATGGGCAGGTTGGCCCGGTGAGCTTTGGCTCGGTGGGTAACATATTAATATTGCATGTGCATAAGTTATAAGGTGGTGGGCCCACGGTGTTAGTGGTCGATGCACCGACGCTAAAATGTTGGCTCTCTAAGTGTGGTTAGCACTTCGCCAACATAAGTCCGATGCGCCAGCCGGCAAGAGTACGCAGGAGTCCGCTTCGTGCACCAAGCATTGAGGCGTACGATAGGTCTGACCGGTAGTGATTTACTGGTTTAGAGGATGGCGAGGCCTAACCAACCGCTTCCGTCTGCCACTACGGAGGTATCCTGTGTAACACCCCAAAACTTGGAAGGGGAATCGACGGCGTCATTTTAGCCAAGTTTGGGTTTTGGACCAGGCGACACGGGCGTGTCAAGGGCGTGGCACGAGCATGTCAGGGCGTGGTCGATCGCGGAGCTTGTGGTCGACGTTTTGAGGGTCGACGTTCGTCGAGCTCAAGAACACAGCCTGGGACACGGTCGTGTCCCTGGCCGTGTCCTTCTCGCGCTGTTTGCAGGATTTGTTCTGCTAGGAGTGACATGGGTCACGACACGGCCGTGTCGGGTCTGACACGGGCGTGTCGAAGGCCATGTCTTTGGCCGTGTCCTTCTCTGACTGGAAAAATTGGTCGGTGGGGGGCGTGACACGTGTCTCGACACGGGCGTGTCAAAGGCGACACGGGCGTGTCGGAGGCCGTGTCAAAGGCCGTGTGCTAGTTTTCAAATCGGTCGAGACGACAAATGGGTAACACGGCCTGGCACACGACCGTGTTGCAACCCGTGTTTGGCCCAGTTTTTGTGATTTTAGGCAGAATCGTGGCTGTCCGTTTCTTTGGTATGAGATCCAATGGCTGGGGGCTAGATCTGAGGGATTAAACTCGGGAATAGGGTTTGAAACCCTCACTTTTCTCTTATCTTTATCTCTCTTGATTCTAGAGAGAAGGGAGAGCAAGGAGGAGGAAGAAGGCCAAGATCCGGCTGCCAGCGAAGCTTCGGAGGTCCGTTTCGCGAGCGGAGTTGAGATCCGCGAAGGTGGGAGCGTTGCGGTGGTTTTCAACCAAGCAAATCTTCTCCATGGCTAGGAAGAGGGGACGGAAGGTAACGACACTTCTCCTCTCGGTTTTTAGGATTTAGGATGCAAGAATAGCATCCCCTTCCTTTCGTATTTTGAGCACCGAATCTCTCAAATGAGAGGGATTCGTGTAGCCTAGGTTCAAGAGGAACCTCCGGGTTGAGTATGTTCATCCCGGCATGCTTTGCATTAAAGATCCACTCCGTTAGCGGATTAGGCATTGTAGGTGAAGCCGTGGTCGCGACCGTTAGTCCGACCCGGTGATATTGCATAGCGAGATGTGAGGTTTCGGTTGAAATCCGTTGCGGCAATACGCTGTTGTGTGTATGCATTTTCCCCCTTTAATTGAGTGATTACTCGTAGTCGGAACCGGACAAGGCTAGCTCCGCTTCTTGCGTTAGATGGTTTCCTTGGAGCACGGGAAAGATACGGTGTGAATGGTGATTCGGGTGGGGAAACCTTTGTTTGTGCTGTGCAAAGGCGCGGCTATGTCTCCGTGGTCGGCTGGCTATCCCGTGACGCGCAAGTCATGTGGGGAAAGTGTCCCGGCGAGACTAGCCCCTTGTGTGGGACTGACGAGAATGTCGAGCGGAGGGCAAGCCCGGTCAATGTGGCCATGAGCGGGTGGGGTCCAGCAAGGCTTCTTAGAATCGGTCGGTGTGAGACGGAACCCTAACGTGCAAAGTCAGAATGTGCGGGCAAGCCCGGGGTATATGACCCTTGTGCGGGTGGGGCCTTTGCGAGGTTCCGTGTGACGGCGTGTGTGCCGTTAGGGACATGGTGGTTCCCTTGTGTTTGCGGCTTTAAGCCAATGGGGAAACGGAAGTACCCAGTGTTTGATGTTGTGCTAGATGCATACGAGCTAGGGTGCCTTGGGTGAAACCCGGGTTGCATTCATGTTGCATAGTAGGCCCTTTCACTTTGTACAAAACATAGAGAACATGTATGCTATATGAGACATCCAAGCCTGTTTTACCGCTTTAATATATATACTCTTTGGTATACGAAGTGCTAACTTGCAGGTGGAGTGGTACCCCGGGGTCCGTTAGGGACGGCCGGGAGGAGATGTGTTTGTTACACAGTAGAGGTCAGCCTTTGCTGACCCACGTTACTTCAAATCCTTACAGGGCAAGGATCGCATGCAGAAGCTAGCGCGCCGGGCGAAAAGCCCTAAGCCTCATGAAGTGTTGCTGTGTTGGACTATTTTCTTTTCCTTGTTTTGCTGCTGTTGTTTGACTATGTCCGGCTTGCATGCCGAGGTAGCCTAGGGGTGCTTGGCACTTTTATATTTTGGACTTATATTGTGTAAGGCCTTAAGGCCATTTGATACTCTTCTGTTAGTGGATAACTTCTGCCTGTTTGTGTTCTGTTTCTACTGTGTTTGTCTAGAGTTTTGAGATTGGGTAGTTTTATATCATCTTTTAATACTAAAGCTGTGGCGTCTGTAGGTTGTGGGGCCCCGGCCGCACCCATATTATATGGTCTTTACAGGGGAGGTGTTACAATTTGGTATCAGAGGGAGGTTTGCGGTCCAATGAGAAGTTTCGCGGTCGAAAGTATAAGTCGAGTCACATATAAGAAGTTATCCACATAGGAGTATCGCGGGACCATGAGTGTCCTTGTGTTCGAGTCTTGCGATTAGAGACTGATTTGCATTTTCTTGCTTGTGTTTAGAGTGCAAGCAACGAGGCTGGGACCTCGAGGCCAAGAGAAGAGCTCTCGGCAAGTATTGCGACTGCGCAAGGTCCGCTAGGGATGGCGGTCACACCGGCCGACTTCTGTCGTATGCTTGCAGAAGCGATGGTGGCGGCCCAAGCTGCAGCGACAGCACCGGTAGCAGCTCCCGTTGCTCAAGTAGCAACTCCTGCTACCCCGGACATGGCAGTGACCGTGCCGGTTGAGGAAGCCAGGCGGGCAGAGCCGCAGGCCGAGAGAGTGGTTGTCGGGCATGGGGACCGACAAATGAAGTACTTTCTGAGTTTCCACCCTCCAACCTTCAAGGGAATCGACACGCCCACAGATGCAGAGGATTGGTGGGCTAGAATTCAGGAGCTTCTGAGGGCGGCAGAGGCTCCAGATGAGAAAAAGGCAGAGTTCGCAGCCTTTATGTTGGAGGGAGATGCCAAGTTATGGTGGGTGAGCCACAGTGGCCGGCAGTTTCTAGGACGCACACCATCCATCGAGGAGTTTGGGAATGCCTTCCTGAAGAAGTACATTCCCGCCTCAACGAGGTTGGCCCTCCAGAGGCAGTTTCTACATCTGGTGCAGCGAGACAAGTTAGTGGATGAGTATGTTCAGGAATTTACTCGCTTGGGTCGTTATGCAGGGACGACCATGGCAGACGATGAAGAGAGGGACAATCTCTTCTATCATGGATTGAGGGAGAATCTATGACAACCCCTCATATCGATAAAACGTGCGGGTTTCAACGAATTGGTGGAGGCGGCCCAAATTTTGGAGAGTGACATGGAGCGATCCCAACATCGCAAGGGTTTCACGCCCAAGCAGGGGGTGGAGAAGAAGCCTGCTCAGTCCCATGGAAAGGCGGAAGGGAGCCGATGGAAGAAGAAACCTTCCCCATATAAGTCGGGCGAGAAAAGTAATTGGACGTCCGGAGGGTCACGCTCTAAGGGACCGCAGACGTGTTACAGTTGTGGCAAGCCAGTCCACATAGCAAGATTTTGTACCCAAGGGGGCGCTGAGCAAGAGCCAAGGTAGGAGCAGTCCGTACGCTCCGGACCCAGTGCCGTAGAGAAGGGGAAGATGGCGGAGTCGAGTGCTTCCCGGTTTCAACCAGTGCAGCCAAGGGCCTACAACCTTGGGCAGCAGGAAGCAATCCGCCAAATCGACATGGTGACAGGTATGAGAGTTCAACCTGCACCGTAGATTTCTTCCTTTCAAGCCTTTTTATGTTTGTTACTTGTGTGTAGGCTTTGTAGTGGTATCTGGGTACCCCGCTAGAGTACTTTTTGATACTGGAGCGTCGCACTCCTTCCTTGCGGAAAGTTTCACCCTGAGGATTGGAGTTGAGTCCTTTGCAACGGACTCAGAGTTGAAAGTGCGCATGCCCAATGGGTCGTCTATGACAACCAGGGCTAAAGGGCGGATTTGTTGGAGTCTTGAGGGAGTCGACTTCATATTGGTAGCGGCAATCTTGCCGTTGTCCGAGTTCGATGTGATTTTGGGGATGGATTGGCTAGCGGAGCAGCGTGCCAGTATCGACTGTTTGTCCAAGGTGGTAACCCTGAGGGGCGTGGGGCAAGCGGAAGTCAAGTTTGAGGGCCTGCATGGAGTGGCTTGTTCCCTAGTTTCAGCACTTCAACTAGTGCGAGCTATTAACCAGGGGGAGTAGCTCTAGTAGCATTGTTAGAGGTTAGCCTTTCCGGGCTGTCTCTTGGAGAAGTGCCCGTGGTGGCGGAGTTTGGAGATGTTTTTCCTGAGGAGCTACCGGGAGCACCTCCTCGGCGGGAGATTGATTTCTCCATCGAGTTAGTGCCCGAGGCTAGACCGGTGTCACGACCACCCTTTAGGATGGCACCAAAGGAGTTGGCCGAGCTCAAGGTTTAGTTGCAGGAGCTTTTGGAGCAAGGGTATATCAGGCCCAGCTCTTCACCGTGGAGTGCGCCGGTGTTATTTGTAAAGAAGAAGGACGGTAGTATGCGTCTGTGCATAGATTACCGAGAGTTGAACAAATTGAATGTCAAGAATAAGTATCTTATTCCTCGGATAGACGATCTCTTCGACCAGTTGGTGGGGTCCGTGGTGTACTCCAAGTTGGACTTGAAGTCCGGATATTATCAGTTGCGGATTCGTGATGAAGACATACCCAAGACCGCGTTTGGTACGAGGTATGGTCATTTTGAGTTCTCGGTGATGCCGTTCGGGCTGACGAACGCGCCGTCCGTGTTCATGGACTTGATGAATCGAGTGTTTCGCGAATATTTGGACTGGTTCGTAGTCGTCTTTATCGATGACATATTGGTGTATTCCAAGTCGGAAGCGGAGCACGAGTCGCACTTGCGGACAGTGTTGCAAGTATTGAGAGAGAACCAGCTTTATGAGAAGTCCTCCAAGTGCGAGTTCTGGTTGGAGAAAGTGGCATTTCTAGGCCATGTGATTAGTGGGGATGGGGTGGCGGTAGATCCAACGAAAGTAGAAGCCATCAGAGAGTGGCCAGTTTTGAGGACCGTGGCAGAAGTCCGAAGTTTTCTTGGACTAGCCGGGTACTACCGAAGGTTTGTGGAAAACTTTTCGCGGATAGCTCTACCCCTCACTTCACTAACTCGCAAGGATCAGAAGTATGTATGGACTCAAGAGTGCAATCAAGCGTTTGAAACCCTGAAGGAAAGGCTAATGACGGCGCCGATCCTAAGTCTACCAAAGGGGACCGAAGGGTTCCAGATTTTCAGCGACGCATCCGGATGCGGTTTAGGGTGCGTGTTGGTGCAGCATGGTAGTGTGATAGCTTTTGGGTCGAGGCAGCTGAAGCCTCATGAGAGAAATTACCCCGTCCATGATTTGGAGTTGGCGGCGGTAATTTTTGCTTTGAAGTTGTGGAGGCACTACGTTTATGGTGCAAAGGTGGAGATCTTCACGGACCATAAGAGTCTGAAGTATCTCCTAGATCAGAAGGACCTAAATATGCGTCAGCGTAGGTGGGTCGAGTTCCTTGGGGACTACGAGGTGGCGATTCATTACACGCCAGGGAAAGCCAATGTGGTGGCAGATGCTTTGAGTAGGAAATACTCGGGGCAAGGAAATTGGATTGAAGCTCACGATGAGCGGTTAAGGCGGGACAGGGAGTTCCTTGGTTTGGAATGTGTGGCAAGAGGCGAGTCTAGCGTGGCTCGACTAAATTGGATTGAGATGCAGAGTGACTTATGCGATCGTATTCCGGAAGCGACCCGTGTAGATGCGGAGTTCCAACCTTTCGTGGAGGAAGCTCTAAAGGGCGAGGGTGGCGCTTGGGAGATGGTTGATGGGATTCTGAGGAATGGCGGAAGGATTTGTGTTCCGCAGTTCGGCAAGCTCCGCGAGGAGTTGATGTTTGAGGCCCACTTCACTAAGTACTCCATTCACCCGGGTAGTACAAAGATGTACTTGGACTTGAAGAAGTCCTATTGGTGGCCTGGGATGAAGCGGGACGTAGCTTTGTGTGTGAGTCAGTGCCAAACATGTGCCTTGGTGAAGGCCGAGTGTCAGAAGCCGGGCGGGTTCTTGAAGCCTCTTCCAATCCCCGAATGGAAATTTGATGACATCTCCATGGATTTTGTGCATAGGTTGCCTAGATCGCAGCAGGGTAATGATGCCATTTGGGTGATTGTGGACCGCTTGACCAAAGTGGCACATTTCATCCCAAACCGGAAGGAGGACGGTGTGGAAAAGTTGGTGGAGTTGTACGTCCGCAATATTATACGACTCCATGGGATTCCGAAGAGTATAGTCAGCGACCGGGATGGACGTTTCACGTCTAAGGATTGGCGATTGGTGCAGAAGAGCTTGGACACAAAACTCAAGTTCAGTACGGCTTTTCATCCTCAAACCGATGGGCAAACTGAGAGAACGAACCGTACTTTGGAAGATATGCTAAGGATGTGTACTCTCGACTTCGGCAAGAAGTGGGAAGATCACCTCTTCATGGTGGAGTTTGCGTATAACAATAGTTACCAAGCTAGTAACAAGATGGCGCCATACGAAGCTCTGTATGGGAGGCGGTGTCGAACACCGATGTCTTCGACAGAGGCGGGAGACACCAAGCTTTTGGGGAAAGAAGTGGTAGCCGATGCTAGTGAGCTAGTGCGGACCATCCAAGAGTGCATGAAGGTAGCTCAAGATCGGCAGTCGAAGTATTTCAATGCTCGCCACAGGCATGTGGAATTCGTTGTGGGCGACTGGGTGTATCTTAAGATCAAGCCATTCAAAGGCGTTTCGCGAATTCAACGACTAGAGAAGTTGAGTCTGAGATTTTTGGGACCATTTAAGGTCATCGAGCGAGTGGGAGAGGCAGCGTACCGGTTGGCGTTGTCCACAGAGCTAAGTGGATTTCATGACGTTTTTCACGTCTCCGTCCTGAGGAAAGCTTTGTTAGAAGCCAGTGTGGTGATTGAGCCGACGACGGTGCCGGTAGAGGAAGACTTGAGGACGCGAGTTCGTCCAATCGGGATAGAAGACTCAGAGGTTCGGCAATTGCGGAACAAGGAGGTCAGACTCGTAAAGGTCCGTTGGGACAACTGTGGCTGCGAGGAGCTCTCATGGGAGCGAGAGCAGGCCATGCTGGAGGAGTACCCCGAGCTTTTCTCCTCAGGTACTGTTTAGTTTTGTTTACCTTCCATGTTTTAAATTTCGGGACGAAATTCTTGTAAGGGGGGAGAATTGTAACACCGCAAAACTTGGAAAGGGAATCGACAGCGTCGTTTTAGCCAAGTTTGGGTTTTGGAGCAGGCGACACGGGCGTGTCAAGGGCGTGACACGGGCGTGTCAGGGCGTGGTCGACCGCGGAGCTTGTGGTCGACGTTTTGAGGGTCGACGTTCGTCGAGCTCAGGAACACGGCCTGGGACATGGGCGTGTCCCTGGCCGTGTCCTTCTCGGGCTGTTTGCAGGATTTATTCTGCTAGGCGTGACACGGGTCACGACACGGCCGTGTCGGGTCTGACACGGGCGTGTCGAAGGCCGTGTCTTTGGCCGTGTCCTTCTCTGACTGGAAAAATTGGTCGGTGGGGGGCGTGACACGGGTTTCGACACGGGCGTGTCAAAGGCGACACGGGCGTGTCGGAGGCCGTGTCAAAGGCCGTGTGCTAGTTTTCGAATCGGTCGAGACGGCGAATGGGTAACACGGCCTGGCACACGGCCGTGTTGCAACCCGTGTTCGGCCCAGTTTTTGTGATTTTAAGCCGAATCGTGGCCGTCCGTTTCTTTGGTATGAAATCCAACGGCTGGGGGCTAGATCTGAGGGATTAAACTCGGGAATAGGGTTTGAAACCCTCACTTTTCTCCTATCTTTATCTCTCTTGATTCTAGAGAGAAGGGAGAGCAAGGAGGAGGAAGAAGGCCAAGATCCGGCTGCCGGCAAAGCTTCGGAGGTATGTTTCGCGAGCGGAGTTCAGATCTGCGAAGGTGGGAGCATTGCGGTGGTTTTCAACCGAACAAATCTTCTCCATGGCTAGGAAGAGGGGACGAAAGGTAACGACACTTCTCCTCTCAGTTTTTAGGATTTAGGATGCATGAATAACATCTCCTTCCTTTCGTATTTTGAGCACCGAATCTCTCAAATGAGAGGGATTCGTGTAGCCTAGGTTCAAGAGGAACCTCCGGGTTGAGTATGTTCATCCCGGCATGCTTTGTATTAGAGATCCGCTCCGTTAGCGGATTAGGCATTGTGGGTGAAGCCGTGGTCGCGACCGTTAGTCCGACCCGGTGATGTTGCATAGCGAGATGTGAGGTTTCGGTAGAAATCCGTTGCGACAATACGTCGTTGTGTGTATGCGTTTTCCACCTTTAATTGAGTGAGTACTCGTAGTCGGAACCGGACAAGGCTAGCTCCGCTTCTTGCGGTAGATGGTTTCCTTGGAGCACGGGAAAGATACGGTGCGAATGGTGATTGGGGTGGGGAAACTTTTGTTTGTGCTGTGCAAAGGCGCGGCTATGTCTCCGTTGTCGGCTGGCTATCCCGTGACACGCAAGTCATGTGGGGAAAGTGTCCCGGCGAGACTAGCCCCTTGTGTGGGACTGACGAGAATGTTGAGCGGAGGGCAAGCCCGAGCAATGTGGCCATGAGCGGGTGGGGTCCAGTAAGGCTTCTTAGAATCGGTCGGTGTGAGACGAAACCCTGACGTGCGAAGTCAGAATGTGCGGGCAAGCCCGGGGTATATAACCCTTGTGCGGGTGGGGCCTTTGCGAGGTTCCGTGTGACGGCATGTGTGCCGTTAGGGACATGGTGGTTCCCTTGTGTTTGCGGCTTTAAGCCAATGGAGAAACGGAAGTACCCAGTGTTTGATGTTGTGCTAGATGCATACGAGCTAGGGTGCCTTGGGTGAAACTCGGGTTGCATTCATGTTGCATAGTAGGCCCTTTCACTTTGTACAAAACATAGAGAACATGTATGCAGTATGAGACATCCAAGCCTGTTTTACCGCTTTAATATATATACTCTTTGGTATACAAAGTGCTAACTTGCAGGTGGAGTGGTACCCCGGTGTCCGTTAGGGACGGCCAGGAGGAGATGTGTTGGTTACACAGTAGAGGTCAGCCTTTGCTGACCCACGTTACTTCAAATCCTTACAGGGCAAGGATCGCATGCAGGAGCTAGCGCGCCGGGCGAAAAGCCCTAAGCCTCATGAAGTGTTGCTGTGCTGGACTATTTTCTTTTCCTTGTTTTGCTGCTGTTGTTTGACTATGTCCGGCTTGCATGCCGAGGTAGCCTAGGGGTGCTTGGCACTTTTATATTTTGGACTTATATTGTGTAAGGCCTTAAGGCCATTTGATACTCTTCTGTTAGTGGATAACTTCTGCCTGTTAGTGTTCTGTTTCCGCTGTGTTTATCTGGAGTTTTGAGATTGGGTAGTTTTATATCATCTTTTAATACTAAAGTTGTGGCGTCCGTATGTTGTGGGGCCCTAACCGGACCCATATTATATGGTCTTTACAGGGGAGGTGTTACATCCTGGGCGGTGAGGCTCCAGAAATGTGGAACTAAAGGTTTGTGTACACAGAGTCGGGTGGGTGAGTTGCACTTGCATGATCGTATCATACCAGCTTGCATGTCATAACATATTCATTGCATATAACCCCTGTCACTTATTGTGTATGTGGTATGGAACGCTTACACAATTGGACTCACAAAACGACCCCTTGGTCTATAAGCTTGTGTGGGCAAGTTAATAATTTAAGGTCAAATTCTTCATATATATATTGTTGTTAATAACTGACACCCCATCGTATTAATTGTTATGGGACTCTTTATACGATGGGAGCCCTGTAGAAGATCCATTGGCATATGCATTTCGGCACATAAGTTAAGGTTACTTTTCATACTTTACTTTACTG
This sequence comes from Platanthera zijinensis, assembly GCA_039513925.1. Taxonomy (NCBI): domain Eukaryota; kingdom Viridiplantae; phylum Streptophyta; class Magnoliopsida; order Asparagales; family Orchidaceae; genus Platanthera; species Platanthera zijinensis. Next base: position 162,837,608 of record CM077085.1, read on the forward strand.
CCACATGTACAATAAAATTGCTAGTATAGGTCCGCAGCCATCTATTTCTTGTTTACTCTCAACCTTCAAGTCCTCCCCTCTTTTCCTCTCCGCTCGGTGCCTATGGGCCATGGGGGAAGGGTTGGGGGATGATAGGGCTTAGTCTTATAGACTAGGTTTTTGGACCACATCATTTAGGGGATCGTGGAGCCCAACATGGAGGAGCAGCCCCGGAGGTCGGCCTGCTTGGAGATAGGGCAGTCTAGATCAGGAATTCAGACAGCTGGGACTGTGAGTCCCTGACCTTAGTATCGTTTTACTTTGCTTCTACTTGAGTGACTATGTAGTGAGGATTTGATGTATCGAGCTTAAGCCCTTATTTTTAGTACATTTATATATTGTGGACTCTCCCTTCGTGGAGTTATTATTACTCTGATGTGATTTTATTGAGGCCTTATGGTTAGAATTTTTACCTCACTTGTGTTTACTCTACCTTTATTGCTTTTCTATGATTGAATCGACCGGCAGAATCGGCTTTTCGCGGTGATGACCCTTCAGGGCGTGAAGGTGTCACCACAAAGCGGCGGTTCTGGGCATAAGACCCCGGTGTTTTAAAAATAAAAAAATGGGGTCTTATAAGTGGTATCAGAGGAACCTCGATCAGAAAAGTACCAGCCAACAAATCCTTGGGTCACCCCCGCGCAGGTTTAGTTTGAGGACAAACTAAGCAGCGGAAGCATGGTGTGCCCATGTGGGGAATCACATGTAATTGTCCACTGCTAATTAGGCTTGAGTCAATTGATTACAGATGGTTTTTGATATGCAGCCTCATGCACATCCTACACCACAGGGCGGAGTCCAGCAAGCTCCGAATGTTGCACCACCTCCCCCGGTCCCCACACAATTTCTGCAGTCGGAGATGGGGCAGACTCTAACAGCCATTCTGGAGTCTTTCATGGCTCAGCAGGTTCCGGTCCTGCAGCCAAACCCGGGGGCGAACTGGCTGAGAATATTTTGAGGACTCTCTCCCCCATCCTACTTTGGGACAGAGTCAGTTGTCCGGATGGAAGAATGGCTGGACATTATGTATGAGATGTTGACCGGGATACGGTGCCCCTGGGAGGAGAGAGTGCCATTGGTGGTCTATTGCTTTGAGTCTCACGCCAAGAGATGGTGGAAGACGTCGCTGGACATGACTTTTGCGGATATGGAGATTGCAGAGATTACTTGGGAGGAGTTCAAGGCCGCGTTACTAAAACATTTTGTTCCATAGTCGACTAAGGATGAGCTTGAGGACAGGTTCCTACAGCTGAAGCAGGGCAATAAGACAGTGGTAGAGTACCACCGGGAGTTCAACCATTTAGGCAAGTTTACGGACTCCTATCAGATGGATGAGGCAGGATACATCAAGAGGTTCTATAAGGGCCTGCATGAGGACTTGAGGGAGGCCCTACTGTTCGTATTTGACGGGCCAATACCTCGGATGTTAGAGATGGCCAAGAGGATAGAGGCTGATTGGCAAGCTACTCGGGGCCGGAAACGTCCAGCGGAGGATCAGGGTCGAGGAGCAAGGAACGATTAGAGACGAGCCTACATCACGGACAGGAGAAGGGTCATGGACCAGCCTCGTCAGGAAGCAAGAGAGGAAAAAAGGGAGCCAGTTGTGGTGGCTCCACCACCTTTTCAGACACGGGAGGGCCAGAGACCCGAGGGAATGACATATCCCCCGCCAGAGTGCTTCCACTACCATCAGGTTGGGCACATCCGCAGAAATTTCCCTATGAGAGGGGCACCCCCACTAGCTCCACCAGCTACCCAGCCATCGCAGTATTTTGGAGGCCAAGGGCATTGTCGAGGACGTAGATAATAGGGGGGAGATCGTAGACAAGAAAGGGAGCAAGTGTATGCTTTGGACCTTGCGCACCCTCGGAACCCAGAGCAGGTCATAGTAGGTACGCCGAGATGTTTAATTGTTTAAAAATAATTTCCCCTTTCTCTGTTTACAAATTTGTAGAACTGCATTAGATAGAATAAATAGGAAAGAAAAACTCGTTATACAATCCTATGACATTTAACTACCCCAGGTATAGTCTTCATCAGCGGCAAGCCTGCCCGCACGCTTTTAGATACTAGAGCTTCTCACTCCTTCGTGTCGGAGACGTTCGTAGAAGGATTGGACGGCGTGGAGCGATTCACGGGCTCGGAGATGAGGGTGTGACTACCCAATGGATCTGAACTCCTTACCTCGGACCACTGCAACATGGAGGTAGAAATCGGTGGAAAGGCGTTTGAAGCTCCAGCGATGCTTTTGAAGTTGACGGACTACGACTTGATCCTTGGCATTGTATGGCTGCACTGGAACATGGCCCACATTGATTGCCAAGCAAAGAGGATCACCGTGAGGCACGGGGAATCTTTCATTATCATCGAAGGTATGAGACATTCCTCTCGTATACTCGTATCTTAAGTACAGGCCATTAAGGCCCATCTGCAAGGAGAGGAGGTCTATATGATTCTATTTGAGATGGCGGAGGCCAAGGAGTCTGTGATTGACATCCCGGTGGTGCGAGATTTTGCTGACGTCTTTCAAGAGAAACTTCCAGGACTACCTCCGCATCGAGAGCAGGACTTCCATATACAGCTTGTGTCGAGGGCCATGCCGGCATCTAGGGCTCCTTACAGGATGGCCCTGAATGAGTTGATAGAGTTCCAAAGTCAGTTGTAGGAACTAGTAGAGGCAGGGTTTGTCTGTCCAAGCTTTTCACTGTGGGGAGCCTCGGTGCTATTCATCAAGAAGAAGGATGGAAGTCTCCGCTTGTGTATTGATTATCGAGTGCTGAATAGACTGACGGTCCGGAATACATACCTAATTCCACAGATTGATGAGTTATTCGATCAACTGGAAGGAGCACATTTCTTCTCAAAACTTGACTTGAGGTCAGGTTATTACCAGCTACAGATTCAAGAGGAGGACATTACGAAAACCGCCTTCAGTAGAAGGTACGAACTATTTGAGTTTAGAGTGATGCCCTTAGGGCTCACAAATGCGCCGTCAGCATTTACAAGCCTCATGAACAGGGTATTCGAGGAGTATTTGGATTTATTCATCATCGTATTTATTGACGACATCCTCATCTACTCAAGGACGGAGGAGGAGCATACAAGACACCAGACTTTGACTCTAAAGAGGCTACGGGAGCACAAGCTGTATGCGAAGTTCAGCAAATGCAAGTTTTGGCTAAAGGAGGTGGCCTTCTTAGGTCATATTATCAGCAATGCTGGGTTGGCAGTAGACCCGGCCAAGATTCGGGCAGTTCAGCATTGGCCATCTTTGAAGACAGCCACAGATGTACGGAGCTTCCTGGGACTTGCCGGATATTCCCGGAAGTTCGTCGAAGGATTCTCCCAGATTGCACTCCCTCTTACATCGCTGACGAAGAAAGAATCCCCTTTTGTTTGGACGCCACAGTGCGAGGCGGCCTTTATGGAGTTGAAAGGTCGGCTTACCTCGGCTCCCATTCTCGCTCTTCCGTCGGGAAGGGAGGGATTCCAGGTGTACACGGATGCCTCCTACAAGGGGATGGGTACCGTTCTGATGCAGAACTGGCACGTAATAACCTACGCCTCCTGACAGTTGAAGATACATGAGAAGAAATATCTTGTGCATGATCTAGAGATGGGTGCAGTGATCTTTGCTCTGAAGATTTGGCGACACTACCTCTACGGGGTTCACTGTGACATCTTCTCAGATCACACGAATTTGAAATACGTGGACACATAGAAGGAACTCAACATCAGACAAAGACGTTGGGTGGAGTTCCTGTCGGATTACCAGTACACCATGCACAACCATCCCGAGAAGGCGAACGTGGTGGCAGATGCTCTGAGCCGGAGAGGAGATACCTCAGGGAAGGGACCACAACTGATGTCCATGGAGCTAGTCCGGTCTTTTAGAGATATGCAGATAACCCTAGTGTTCGAAAATGATCCAGAGTTGTATATGGAGTATCTAGCATCGATGGTTGCCATAGATGATATTTGGGACCGCATTTGGGACGGACAGAAGACAGATGCATGGGCAGAGCCGATATTCTAAGCCTTGGAGGAGGGTTCGACGGGATATTATTCACTGAGAGACGGATTACTATATTTTAGAGGCAGGGTCTATATACTCGCAGGAGGTCAGATTCGGGAGGATATCATGGCGAAAGCACATTGTAGCAGATATTCTATACACCCGGGGATCACCAATATGACGACAGACTTGAAGAAGACGATGTTTTGGTCGGGGATGAAGAAGGACATTACATACTTCGTGACACATTGTGAGGCATGCCAGCTGGTGAAGGCGGAGTGCAGCAACCCCGTAGGATTGCTATAGCCACTTCCGGTGCCAGAGTAGAAATTTGAGGATATCGCGATGGATTTCATTCATGTCCACCACCGATCACGGACGGGAAATGATTCGATTTGGGTCATCGTCGATCAGCTGACGAATGTGGCCAGATTAATTCCGATCAAAAAAGATGACTCAGTGGGGGTACTAGTGCAGAGATTCATAGAGTAGTTTATTCGCTACCACAGGGTGCGCAGGATGATCGTGTCGGATCAGGATGGTTGGTTCACATCCAGGGAATGGAGATCCGTGCAGACTCACTTAGGCATGCGAATTACCTTCAGCAAAGCTTTTCATCCCCAGACAGATGGGCAGACGGAACGCACCAACCGGACATTGGAGGACCTCCTAAGGCTATGCATTTTGGATCGAAACGAACCTTGGGAGAAGTTTTTACCACTAGTCAAGTTATCCTATAACAACAGCTACCAGTCCAGCATAAGGATGGCTCCTTATGAAGCCTTGTACGGAAGGAGATGCAGGACTCTGCTTTCATGGATTCAGGACGAGGATCCGAAGGTGTTGGGATCAGATTTTGTCAAAGACACCGAGGCTCAGGTGAGATTGATACGGGATAGAATGCTGGAAGCGCAAAGCCGACTGGCTAAGTACTACAACGCCCGACACCGTCAGGTAGAGTTTCAGGTGGGAGACAAGCTTTTCTTGAAGATCCGGCCCATGCACGGAATTTTACAGGTGCGTGGTCGGAAGAAGAAGCTCAGTCCTAGGTATTTGGGCCCTTACAGGTTCCTGAGCGGGTCGGGACCCTAGCTTACAGGCTGGAGTTTCCACCAGAATTGGCAGGCTTACACGACGTGTTCCACATTTCTTCACTTAGGAGGGCTCTACTACGCCCGGAGCAGAAGATTTTGACCACAGATGGGCCGGTAGCTTCAGACCGGTCAATTTACATGGAGCTGGTTCGGATCGATGATAAAGGAGTACGGATCTTGCGTAGCAAGAAGGTTCCGTTATTCAAAGTCCTGTGGAGGAACCATGGCCAGGAGCATACCTAAGAGCTGTAGGACCTGATGCGACAAAAGTATCCAGAGCTGTTCAGTCAGGTATACCTCACAACCTCTCAGGATGTTCGATTTACCTTCCTGTTTTAAACTAGTTGGACATGAGTTTCAAGAGTAGGGGCTAACCTTTTGTTTATTGGGGTCTAGACTTTGCCAATTGGGCGAATTTGTCATAGATTTGAGCTTCCCTTTAAACCACACTTAGCAAACATGACGTCGTGATGTTACCTTTCACTTCTCATGGGATGTTACAAGCTTCTTTTCTTTGAAAGGAGCCCCCGTAGGCATAACCTTGATTTCGGGAACGAAATCTTTGTTTTGTTTATTGGTATTTTTAACATCCCATTTCCAACTAGACCCCTAAGAATGGTTTTGGGTAATGACTAGGTCATGACAAAACCCTACGAAGCTAAAAAGGGGCAGGTAATCAAAGGCCAAGGTGAGAATCACTTTGGTCTGCCAATGGCACAACCTCATCACAAAACCTAGGGATGTACCTTAGGGCTTCACTAGGACTCTATGACCCCACCAAAACATCACTAGCCTATTACAGGGTCCACTAGTTCCTTAAGGGTCCATTAGAGTCGCCCTAAAATGGCCAATTTGACCTAGGACCACCATAGGCCTAAATTGTACAAGGTGTCCTAACTAAGGGCAGTTGTCCTCAAATGTGCCCAACCAACCCTGCCCAGGCCTTCCTAGAACTAAAGTTGTGTCAATGGGTCACCAAGGACACATTGGGTTCAGTCCTAGGGGCCAAGATGACCCAAGTCAACTATAGCCCCAAAGTGGTCAAAGTGCCCTTACCAAGGGTCATATGACCCTCAAGGTGCCCAGTAGGTCCTGTCCCACCCCACCTAAGAATTAGGGAAGACTAATGGATCACCAGGGACCCATTAGGGGCAACCCTAAAGGTTAAAAGGACCAATGTCAACCCAAGCCTACTTTGGGTCAACCTAGCCCAAATGAGCTAGCATAAGCTCAAGCCCCCTCATATAGCTTCATTAGGAATATTATGTGTATGTGTAGGCTGCCAATAGACCCCAAGGTTGACCAAGTACACCTGATGACTAGGAGAGAGAGAGCTCTATTTCCATGGTTATGGAGGAGAGAGAAAAAGAGAGAGTGAAGGGGCAAGTCAAACCCAACCAAGGGAGGCCAAAGGCCGCCATTAATGGCTGGATTACTCTCCCCTGGGGAAGGGGAGAAATTTCCAGCCGTTTTCCAACCACTAAGGGGCTGATTCAGCCCCCTCCCCCAAACCCGAGCCCATGCTTTCAATGGCATTAATGGCCATTGAAGTTTTGGCCTCTTCCCTCCTAAACTGAACCTTTAAACACCACTAGTGGCCCAAGAGCAACATTTCCCGACCTTTTACTAAAGATTTCGAGCCCTCCCACTGTACTGTTGTAGAAGTCGAGCGGCGCCACAATCGGAAATTGTTTCCCCGACGGTCATCATGCCTTCAGGCCGCCGGCAAGGTCCTCCTCCTCTCCTTTTCTCATGGGTAGATCATAGGAATGCTTAGGTTCAAGGTTCGGGCTCAGTTGAGCCCGAACCAAATCTTGATTTTAATGGTTTCGGGCCGAAAAACTTCCTTGCAGAACCACCGGAATCTGCCCCTTGGCGACTGCGCCGCCGCAAGTCGATAGCCACCACCTCAACGGAGGTGTTGGTGGCGGTGGCTGGACGGCGAGGTGGCCGGATGGTCGGCTGTGGAGGTTTGAATTTTTCCCAGGCACGCGCAATTGGGATCGTTGGTTGGATGTAGACGATGAGCCCAGGCCGCAGGATCCACGCCAAAATTCGTGTCGCGCTTGATTTCAAACTATAGGATTATATATTTCATTTTATTTCATTCTGTCACACTTTTTGTATTTAATGTCTTTAATTTTTAAAAATATATAGAGGCAATTTCATAGGAAATAGTCAACATAGAAATTGTAGCCTGATGAGTCTAGTTTACTGTAAAATTTGTTTGAATCAATTTGGGTGCCTGGTTTGACCAGGGCACTTATTTTGGTGGGGTCTATACATATGGTTGGGCAGAAATTAAAAAGGATTTCTATACCTCATATTTGGTCCAAATGACCTGAAATTTTGGAACGGAGTCACCCTAGACCTTATCTAGACCCTGCCCAAAAATGGGAATTTTTTGGAACAATTTTTCTATAGTTTTGCGCATAATTTAATTTCTCTAGGTTAAATTAATTTAGGGGTCAAATGAACATCAAACTCATCCAAATTTTGGTGGATGATGCATGGGGTCATTATTAACCTCTCGTAAAAATTTTATGACATTTGATGTTGGAACACCCTACTACTAATTTTGGTATGGATCACTATGTGATTAGGATTTTGTTTTGACCTTGCTGTATAGTCTGATAGGTCCATTAGAATTAGTATTAGGGTTAGTACTTAGGTTTGAAAGCTTCCCTCAAGACCTTCTACAGATCAGGATTCAAGTGCTGAAGACTAGGACAATTCTCGTCGAGCTCAGGTCGACAAAACGTCAAACTCAGGTTGACGATCTCTGAGCTCAGTTCAATGAGGCGTCGAACTCCATTCGACGATCTTCGAGCTTAGATCGACGCTCTGTCTATAGTTGTTTTCCAAGTCGCTGAGCTCAGGTCGACGATCGTAGAGCTCAGGTCGACGTTTTCTGTCTCTAGTATAAATCCAATCTCTGAGCTCAGGTCGATGATAGCTGAGCTCAGATCGACGATATTGTGAGAGGTCAACGTTTTCAAAATTCAAATTTAGGACAGTTATGGAATTCATTCAGACTTATTTTCAGCATTTATGTCAAAGGATTCTGTAGCCGTTTAAAGCAATCTAGAGCAAGTATCAAGGAAGAATAATTGGAATGTTTCTTCGGACTTTCCCTAGAGACAGTTATCAATTATGGAAGTCATTTATGACTAAGTAACGACCATCTAAAGTCAGAATCTTATATACTCCTTAGAGAATAATTTTAAGAAGAAGAACAGACAAGATTTGAAAAAGATATACAGAAGAGAAAACAAAAAATTCACTCATCGAGAATTCATCTTCTGAGAATAGATTCAGTAGACAAAAGCTTACAGAATTACTGAGTCAGAATTCTTCAAGAACACAAGGAACATCATTGTGAAGGAGATCATCTGCTGTTCTACTCCTTCAAGCTTCATGTGTTCAAAAGCTTCATTATCAAGGACTCCAAACAAAACACATTACAACATAAACTGAAATCATCTATTGCTGGAGATCTGAAGCAACTGAAGGCCTATCACCCTAAGCAAAGCTCATCTTCCTGAACCCTTACAGATCTCAGGGGGAGCTTTGACAACATCTTCCACTTGTCTTCTCTTTGATTGTTGACAGAGAAGAACAACTCAACTCATTTTCTTTTTTCCTTTCTCTCCTGTAAAAAGGTTTCTCAAAACTCCCTTCAAAAGTTTTGTGGCTGGTTTCTGAGACCTTGTCAAAACTTAGTGGTGGCAAGACACCTTATCAAAAAATCTAGTTTTGGTTTTTGAGCACCTTATCAAAAGCTCATTTGTGCCCAGGACACCTGATCAACTATTCCTACAGTGGATTCCTATTTAGGTTGGTAGAAGAGTGGATGTACCCAGGTTGTTGGGGAACCACTATAGCTCCTTGTGTCATCTGGTTTGCTGTGCTTTTTTACTTTGCTGTGTGCTGTGTGATTTCCTATTTCTTGCTTACTTAGTTTTTCTTTTTGCAAGCACCTTACACATATACATAAATCAAGACTTCCACTGCTTTATAGTTTTTGAATTGTAAATTATTTTAAAATACTCTATTCACCCCTCCCCCCTGTAGAGTTAAGGTAGATCTTTCACTCACTTTCAATTGGTATCAGAGGGAGGTTGGTTTCTCAACATCTTAATTTTCAACAGATTAGTTGAACAGGCTAACACCTGAACCAAAAGATCTCTGAAAAGATCAACCCTCTATAGAGGATAGTTATTTCTTTTGTGTACTATATATTTATTTTTAAATAAAACCATAACACAGAACAAAGATTATGCTAGCACCAGACCTCTAGTGTGCAACCTTTCTAAGTTTGAACTTTGGAAGGCAAGGATTAGGCTTTACATGAATTCTATTGATGAGGACATCTACAATTCTGTTTTGATAGTTTGTCCAAGACCCCCAGTAATTATAAGTATAAGTGTTGTTCGACCTCCCTCAAGAACAGATGTAGAAATAAAGAAATGGAAAGTTGCAGATGTAAATGCTATGAATATCCTTGCTCAGACTATGTCTGATGAGATATTCCAAAAGGTGTCTGAATGAAGATCAGCAAAAGAGATATGGGATAAGTTATCTTAAATTGTCTCAGGATCTGCTGATGAAAGGAAGGACAGGAGATTCCATCTCATAAGCCAATATGAGAACTTCAAAAAGGGAGAAACTGAATTAGTGGCTGACATATACAATAGGTTCAGCCGAATAGTTAGTGAATTAAAAACACTGGAAAAGGAGATCTCTCTACCTGAATTAAATGACAAGGTCCTAATGTGATTCCCTAGTACTTGGGACTCAAGGATCTGGCCAATAAAGGATGCTAGAAGCCTAACTAAGATTACTACTGAAGCTTTGTTGGGCAAGCTCAAGTCTTATGAGCTGCTCATCAAGAAAAGAGAGGAAGAACAAAAGGTTGCTTCTCCAGCTATCAGGAAGGAAAATACAATAGCATTCAAAGCTACAAAATATCTCCCTGAAGACAAGGTCACAGGAAATGAAGAATTGATGAGCTTGCTTGCCAAAAGATTCTATAAGATGGCCAGGAAAGATTTCAGAAAGAGGTCATCCAGAGGGCAAGAGATGTCAAGGTATGACAAGTCAAATAATAAAGAAATAATCTTTTTTGGATGTAGGAAACCCGGCCATAGTGTGCCTGACTGTCCAGAAAATCAGAATAAGGAAAAGAAGGATAGGAAAGATAGGAGAAAAGACAAGGACTCCAGGGGAAACAATTACAACAAATCCTCCTCTAGCAAAAATAAACATACAAGGAAGGGATTTGCAGCAGAAACCTGGAGTGAAACTTAAGAAGAATCAGAGGCTTCATCAAGCTCAAGTGATGATAAAGATGATGCTAAAGAAAAGGAATTCTGCATGATGGCTATCAATGCCTCCCAACAAAACTCTAATGAAGAACAAGATTCAGAGTCTGAATCTGAAACTCAAACTGAAGAAGACCAGGTAATAGACTTCTTTGACTTTTATTCAGAGGACTTTAGATCTGAATTTAAGGCACTTTGTTTAGACATGTTAAAGTCTGAGAAAGAGATTATCTCTCTCAGAAATCAATTGTCTGAACATAGCACCTTAAAATAAGATAACCTCAAACTCTCTAAGGAGTTAGAATGCTGTAGGGAGGAGATAGCTTCACTGAAAAGTGAGCTATCCCAGGCAAAAAAGTTTGAAGAATCCCTTAATAGGAGAAGCATCAGACTGATGGACATCACAAGCACAGTGAACTCAAGATTCAACAGTACACTGGGCTTAGGTGCTTCATCCAGCCAACCTATAGTATTAACAACCCCAATTAAATTTATTTCTGATAAAGAAAAGGGTGTTGTAGAGGTAGCTAGGAAGAATCCTGATTTACCTAAGAAAAACAAAGTTCAACAGAAAACGTCGAACAGAGGTCGACGATCGTTGAACAGAGCTCGGCGATCTCAGGATGGATCATCAAACTCAGATCGACGAATTCTGAACTATGAACTCTGGCATAGTCAATCTTCGAACGGAGCTCGACAATTTGACCCAAGATCGTCGAACTCAGCTCGACGATCGTCGAACAGAGCTCAGAGCTTTGAGCATTCTTTCAGAGGTAAATCTAAAATTAATCCTAGAAGTCCCTCATACCGAAGCTTCAACCCTTATACTGAATTGATAGTGCCTCCTAGGAGATACCATCCTGAAGGATATAAGAGTCAGCCAAGGATGTCTTTTATTTCTTAGTTTAAAGGTTATCAACATACACCCAAGGTAAACTGGGTCCAAAACATATAAATTGTTTACGTGCATGTGAAGACCTATCCAGCAATGAACCAACAATGGTATCTGGATAGTGGGTGCTCAAAGGACATGACAGGGTGCAAGGAGAATCTAACATCCTTCATAACCAAACTTGGACCCAAAGTAATATTTGGAGATTCAAACTTTGGTCAAACAAAAGGATATGGTGATGTTAAGATTGGCTCAGTCACATTCAAGAAGGTGGCTTATGTGGAAGGACTGAAGCACAACCTAATCAGCATCAGTCAACTCTGTGATGAAGGATATCAAGTAATATTCAACAAATCCTTATGCAAGATCAAGTCAGAGGATAACACAACAGTGTTAACAGGTAAAAGGAAAGGTAACATTTATCTAGTAGATTTCCTTTCAACAAATATAGATATCTGTTTATTTAATTCAGTGTACAAACCAAATGATATTTGGCATAAGAGACTAGGGCATATAAACCTTAGAACCATTGCTAGGCTATCCAAGGACAACCTTATTAGAGGACTACCTCCTAGGCCCTACAAGAAGGAAGGACTTGGCAGGGCTTGTCAATTAGGCAAGCAAACTAAAAATAGTTTTAAGTCACTTAATAAGTGTGATTCACCTAGGATCTTGTATCTATTACACATGCATCTTTTCGGACCCCTTACAGTACAAAGCTTAGGAGGGAAATCTTACACTTTAGTGATTGTAGATGACATCTCTAGATTCAAACGAGTATTCTTCCTAAGGAAGATGTCTGATAACTTTAAGTGTTTGACAGATTTTCTCAAATGCATACAGATTGAGTTCAATACTCACATTTCCCTGATCAGAAGTGATCATGGGACATAGTTTGATTCTCTTCTTATGCAAGAGTTCTGTCATAGTGAGGGGATCAGGCAAACTTTCTCAGCTCCTAGAACTCCTCAATAAAATGGGGTAGCTGAAAGAAAAAATAAAACCCTAATTGAATCTGCTACTACATTGTTGACAGTTGCTCACCTCCCTCTATCTTTTTGGGCAGAGGCAGTGAACACCTCCAACCATGTGTTGAATAGAAGTTTGATAAATAAACTGAAGGGCAAGACTCCCTATGAATAGCTCAAAGGGAAGAAACCTAAAGTAGACTATTTTAAAATTTTTGGTTGCATTTGTTATATTCACAATAATGACAAGAAGTACATAGCAAAATTCCAAGCTAAAGCCGATGAAGGAGTGTTTCTGGGATACTCCATGATCAGTAAAGCTTATAGGGTTTATAACAAAACTTCTCTTAAAATTGAAGAATCTGTTCATTTATCTTTTGATGAGACTAACATGTTTTATAAGGAGAAGTCTACTTCTACCATAAAACCCTTGCAGGTAAACTCTTTTTCAGAAAATTTGGACAGATTGCATATTATAGAAAAGAATTAAATACATTCACCTACCCAACAGAGAGAAGAAATCAGTGAAGATGAAGAGGATACTCAACATCTTGGAGAAAACCATCTTGAAGAGCCAGCTATTGTTCCACAAGAGGAAACAACAATACAAGTTGGTGAACAATCAACACCCCCTATTGATTTAGTAACAACAAGAGATTATCCAATCTCCCAAGTGATTAAAGACATCTCAGCTGGTGTGCAAACAAGAAATCAAGTCAACCAGAACCTGAAGCACACCTGCTTTCTATCTCAAGTTGAGCCTTAATCCATTCAAGATACAGAACAAGATCCACACTGGATCATTTCTATGCAAGAGGAACTACATCAATTTGAGAGAAACAAAGTTTGGGAACTAGTGCCAAGGCCTAAGGATCACTCAATTGTTAGAACAAAGTGGGTGTTCAGAAACAAGTTTGATGATCAAGGAGTTATTGTAAGGAATAAGGCAAGGCTAATTTCTCAAGGTTATTCTCAAGAAGAAGGAATAGACTATGACCAGACCTTTGCACCAGTTTCAAGGTTAGAGGCCATAAGAATATTCCTAGCTTATGCATCTCATAAAGGATTCAAGGTCTACCAAATGGATGTGAAGAGTGCATTTCTAAATGGAGACATCAAAGAAGACGTCTATGTTAGACAAACTCCAGGTTTTATCTCTTCAACTTATCCTGACCATGTTTTCAAATTGCATAAAGCATTATATAGTCTCAAGCAAGCTCCTAGAGCATGGTATGAGACCTTAGCATGCTTTCTTCTGAAAAATGATTTTATAAGGGGTAGAGTAGACCAAACTCTTTTTATTAGAACCCATAAGTCTCATACCCTACTAGTACAAATATATGTAGATGATATCATATTTGGGTCTACTGATTCAAATTTGGGCAAAAGATTTTCCAATCTGATGCATTCTTAATTTGAAATGAGTAGCATGGGTGAGCTTTCCTTCTTTCTAGGATTGTATGTCAAACAAGATGCTAAAGGTATATTTATTTCTCAAACCAAGTATGCAAAAGAACTGGTTAAGAAATTTGGTATGTCTGAAGCATCTTGTATGAAAACACCTATGCCTACCAATGCTGTATTAGATGCTGATGAACATGGGAAAAATGTTGATTAGACAATATATAGAGCAATGATTGGCTCTCTATTGTACCTTACAGCCAGTAAACCTGATATAATGTTTGGTACATGTATATGTGCTAGGTTCTAAGTAAGCCCTAGAGAGTCACACCTAATATTAGTTAAGAGGATTCTTAGGTATGTAAAAAGTTTTCAAAATCTAGGCCTCTGGTATCAAAAAGACTCAGGATTTTAATTAACTGGATTTTAAGATGTTGATTATGCTGGATGTAGAGTAGACAGGAAAAACACCAGTGGAACTTGCTAGTTCCTTGGTGACTGACTTGTCTCCTGATTCTGTAAGAAACAAACATTTGTGTCCACTTCAACTGCTGAAGCTGAATATATGGCAGCAGGCAGTTGTTGCTCACAGATTTTGTGGATTCAAAACCAGCTCCTAGACTATGGCTAGAACTTAGAAGGGTCAAAAATATTTTGTGATAACACCAGTGCTATTTCTATAGCACAAAATCCAGTCCTCCATAGTAGGACAAAACATATAGAGATTTGGCATCACTTTCTAAGGGATAATGTTGAGAAAAATAAAATTGAACTTCAGTATATCCCAACTAATTTGCAAAGGGGAGATATTTTCACCAAACCTTTGGATGAGAAGAAACATACCATCTTCCTAGATCAGTTAGGAATGTTAGATGGAGGAAGTCTAAAATAAATCCCAAGACTTTAAAACTCAAAAAAGAGACCAAGACTAGGCTAAAAACTTGAATTTTATAGTGTCTGTAGGCTATTTTTTGTCTCTGAACTGCGCTCGACGTTTTTCCCAAAAAGCGTCGAACGGAGATCTACGATTCCCAAATTCGTCGACCAGAGTTCAGCGCCGTTAGATAGCGCTAGGCTATTTTCTTTCTGGTCAGCGATCGTCGATCAGAGATCGACGCTCTCCAATATCGTCGAACAGAGATCGACGTTATTGAAGACTCTTCAGATTCCTTTAGAAGCCCAGATCGTCGAACGGAGTTCAACGATCTTTTCTTTCCGGCGTAGAACCCTAATATAAAATCATTCTTTCGGCCGTCGTTCTTCTTTTGCGCCATCATAATCTCTACAAACTTTTTCTTTCCCTCCAAACTCTACTGCACTTGGTCGTGTTTCTTCATCTTTGTAGGTACATAATGGCTGTATCTATTGCCGCCCTCGCAATATGAAATTTGACACAGGCTTTGATATCAACATGGAGTCCTTCGATGGCAGTGACCAAGTTTTCAAAGATATTCTGGACCTATTCAGAGAACAGCAGCTAGTGCAAATAATGACAACAAGAATGAAGATTGCAGCCGATGAGATCAAGGAATGGGTCTATACAACGCACAATTTAGATCAGAATATGATTGTTGGTACTATAGCCGGGACGCAGGTATCCCTAACACCTACTCTCCTGACTTAAGTGTTTCAATTGAGTTCTGGAGATTATTCTATTGAGTTATCTTGAGAAGAATCTGCAAATATGTAAGAAAGAATGGGACATTCTGCCGCTAACCCTAGCAAGTTGTTGAAAAAGAACTTATCTATTGAGTATAGATTTCTTGCCGATGTTGTTGGGAAAGTGCTGTTGGCAAAGAACTCAGCACATGATACCATCTCTAGGTATCAGTTCTGCCTTATGGGAGCACTTGTGGATAAGAAACATTTGAATTGGGGAGAGATCTTCTTTGACTTGATTAAGAAAAAAGTGAACAAAAGTTTTGTTAACTTTGGGAGGATAATAGGGTTATTCCTGCACTCCAGGTGCCCTGAACTGCTGGTATCAAGTGGGATGCACAACAATGCATCAAAGAGGCTGACCTGTGCCCTGTTTGGGAAATGGGACGGTCAGATAGTCAAGCAAACCAGGACAACTATTGCTTCAGGCACAAGGACTGTTGCAGTCTCTTCCCCTCAGGCCCCTTCCCTCATTGAAGAATTACCTGCCTCCTCCTCTTCTCAACCTTCTCCAGTTCATCCCTAAACCATTCCCTCATCCACTATAACCATCTCTACCTCCATCTCCACCTCAACCATCTCCACATCAATCTCCTCCCCCATTACAATTTCAACTCCTCTATCCACTCCTTCACCTCCTCCAGCAACCACAGAACAACAATTCCATCCACTTCATTATTATCCACCTCTTGACATTCCATCTTTCAACATCATGGAAGATTCCTTCATGGATGATTCCCCCTCCTCACCTACTGAGATTCCCTCCACTTCCTCATACCAACAAATCCTCCATGATATTCTCACCCAACCATCCTTCCCTCCATCCATCTCCACACCCATAACCTCTATCTCCACCATCCCAATCTCTCAACCCAACATCCTATAATCCCCACCAACTCATCCTGCAGCCCATCCATCACCAGCCACAGTCATTTCTTCCTCCACCTCTACTAAAGTTCCACTTGAGCAAGTGGATCTCTCAGCACTGGTAGATAAGCTCTATGGGATACTGGCTCCCAATCTAGTAGCCCTGCTGGAGACCTCCATGGCTCCACTCCTGAAGTCCATAAAAGAGTTATCTGACAGGCTCTCCTCTCTCTACTCCACAGGCAATCCATTCTATGGGGTGCCTTGATCAAGTTCTCACTGAATCAAGGCAGGGGGAGATGCCCTATAAAGTTATGGTAGTGTCTATTGTTTCAGAGGAATTGCTGCCAGAAATGGATGTTGATGCTTCAGTTCAGGCCCCAGTACCAGTACTAGCAGTTGACCTCAGGTCACTTTTATCTGATTTCTACTTTCTTAACTTCAGCTGCTTACCAGCTCAGGGAGTTAAAGACTTTACTAAGGCCATTGTGCTTGTTGCTGTCTATGATCCCAGCCTAATTACTTCTTATATCAATTCTCTTAAGGCTGAGGAAGTTATTGTTTTTGTTTGTGCTGCTGCTGCTGTTGAAGTTGTTAAATCTGCTGATATTGATATGTTGTCTGTTGTTCCTGTTGCTGCTGCTGCTAATGAACTTGCTGTTTACTTAGAAGAACCTGTTGTTTTTGAGGTTCCTGCTGCTCCTGCAGCTACTCCAATAGTTTCTTCTCCTATTGCTGCTCCTGAGAATTCAAAACAAAGAGAAGAGTATATCAAAAGTATTGATGATTTATATGACAGACTCCAGAGTAAAGATAGTGATCAATTCAACACTGAATCTGATGATTCTTCTGGCACCATTGCCAAGAAAAGGAAAGCAAGAAGTAAGGCCATGATGAGAGTACCTTCTGCAAAAGCCAAAGATGACAATGATATACCCTATTACATTCTTCATGACTGCCAAATCACTGAACCATGGATGCAATATTCTAAGAACCAGCTTAAGGACATGAAGAAAAGGAGAAAGCTTGACAAGTATGAAAAAGGATCATCTCAATTCCATCATCCTCCTCCTCCAGATTCAGGATTTGGTGGAGGCTCAGCTTTTTAGTCCTCTGCTTCTAAGTATAGCTCCTACTAAACTTCACAGAGATATCAACCCAGAGGACAACATCAAAGAGGTTATCAGTCTAGAAGAGGCCAGCATAGAAGCAGTCAGAGGGATACAGAACTTACTCCCGACAACATCCTTACCAAAGGGAAGGATAAGGCCCTACTGATTCGACATCAGGTCCTTTCCCTTATAAGCTCAGAGATACAGTTGTCACAAGGGCTCCTCCTACTGATTCAGAGTCAGTAAACAGATATGAACCCCCAATACCATTTGAGTACCCTTAGAACAATCCTTTATCATAGACAGCTAGAATGAAAGAAATTACTGCACTAGATCAGATTAAGAAGGCTAAAGAGCAAGGCAGAGATACTTCCAACATCACAACCTTGTTAGAACATAAAAAAAAAGAATTAGAGAGATATGCTTCAAGAAAATTCTTTGATCTAGAAGACTATATGAAGCTGCATCCTGAGGCTATAGTTCTAAGGTCAAGATCTCAAACCTCCTTAGGTGCAGAAGATGATAGAAGATCCAAGAAAGAAGCCCTAAATCCCAAAGGAGAAATTATTTTCAAAAAGGGCAATGAGTAACTTGTGTAAGCTGATACTCATATTAATTTTCTGACTGATTATGTGACTCTTGCTGTGTTTCTACAATGCTCAACATATGTTATCTTCATTGTTGTATCTGTTTTGTTTTGTTTAAATCTAATGTATGTTTGTTATTTCACATTCTGTCATGTAAATAGTAATCCTAACCCAAATAGGGGGAGATTGTTGGAACACCCTATTACTAATTTGGGTAAGGATCACTATGTGATTAGGATTTTATTTTGACCTTGCTGTATAGTCTGATAGGTCAATTAGAATGAGTCTTAGGGTTAGTACTTAGGTTTGAAAGCTTCCCTCAAGACCTTCTACAGATCAGGATTCAAGTATTGAAGAATAGGACAATTCTCATCAAGCTCAGGTCGACGAAACGTCGAACTCAGGTCGACGATCTCTGAGCTCAGTTCAATGAGGCGTCGAACTCCGTTCGACGTTCTTCGAGCTCAGATCGATGCTCTGTCTCTAGTTATTTTCCAAGTCGCTGAGCTCAGGTCGACAATCGTAGAGCTCAGGTCGACATTTTCTGTCTCTAGTATAAATCTAATCTCTGAGCTCAGGTCGAAGATAGCTCAGCTCAGATCGACAATATTCTGAGAGGTCGACGTTTTAAGAATTCAAATTCAGGACAGTTATGGAATTCATTCAGATTTATTTTCAGCATTTATGTCAAAGGATTCTGTAGCCATTTCAAGCAATCTAGAGCAAGTTTCAAGGAAGAATAATAAGAATGTTACTTAGGACTTTCCCCAGAGACAGTTATCAATTATGGAAGTCATTTATGACTGAGTAACGACCATCTAAAGTCAGAATCTGATATACTCCTTAGAGAATAATTTTAAGAAGAAGAATAGACAAGATTTGAAAAAGATATACAGAAGAGAGAAAAAAAATTCACTCATCAAGAATTCATCTTCTGAGAATAGATTCAGTAGACAAAAGCTTACAGAATTACTGAGTCAGAATTCTCCAAGAACACAAGGAACATCATTGTGAAGGAGATAATCTGCTGTTCTACTCCTTCAATCTTCAAGTGTTCAAAAGCTTCATTATCAAGGACTCCAGAAAACACACATTTCAGCATCTGCTGAAATCATCTATTGCTGGAGATCTGAAGCAACTGAAGGCCTATCACCCTAAGCAAAGCTCATCTTCCTGAACACTTACAGATCTCAGGGGGTGCTTTGAAAACATCTTCCACTTGTCTTCTCTTAGATTGTTGATAGAGAAGAACAACTCAACTAATTTTCTTTTTTCCTTTCTCTCCTGTAAAAGGGTTTCTCAAAACTCCTTTCAAAAGTTTTATGGCTGGTTTCTGAGACCTTGTCAAAACACAGCGGTAGCAAGACACCTTATCAAAAAATCTAGTTTTGGTTTTTGAGCACCTTATCAAAAGCTCATTGGTGCCCAGGAAACCTGATCAACTATTCCTGCAGTGGATTCCTACCTAGGGTGGTAGAAGAGTGGATGTACCAAGGTTGTTGGGGAACCACTATAGCTCCTTGTGTCATCTGGTTTGCTGTGCTTTTTAGTTTGCTATGTACTGTGTGATTTTCTATTTCTTGCTTACTTAGTTTTTCTTTTTGCAAGCACCTTACACATATTCATAAATCAAGACTTCCACTGCTTTTCAGTTTTTAAATTGTAAATTATTTTAAAATACTCTATTCACCCCCCCCCCCTCTAGAGTTAAGATAGATCTTTCACTCACTTTCATTTGAGGTGGTTTGAATTTGGAGCTTGCAAACCCTATTCTTGCTATAATAAGGGAAATTTGGTCAAAATGGTCTTTTTAAGTTTAAGTGGTCCAATCACCTCAACAGAGGCCGATTTTTTGCCACTGATTTTATATGGCTTGCAACACCCTCCTATTTGATTTGGGGTGGTTTAGGGTTGGGTAGCCCTAGGGACCTAGGGTAGGCCCCTTTATGGAGAGTTCTTGGGTTTGAAAGTCATTGGGTCAAATGACCTTAGAATGACTTGACACTTGGTGGAAGGGATCATAAGGTAGCTATTGCCCTCTGTTTCAAATTTTAGTGAGTTCTAAAGCCTTTGACCCCCTAAAAACCCTAACCCTAGTTTTAGTGTAGAATCACTTTTGTATAAAGTAAGCCACTATAACTTCCTTGAAGAGTGTGAAACTTAGGTAGCATGGGTGTTAGGTTTGGTAGAACCCTTAGTAAATTTATTGGATTTTTAAGAGTAATATTTTAAGTACTTTCTTTGTTAGGAATGATTTAGCCCTAGGTGATATTAGATTTATTAAGATCACTGTATTCAAACAAATCCCATGAAACTCTAAAAGTAGAAATTTTAGGTCAAATGGTTGCCCATGATTTTTATTATAAATTTTAGTTGATTTATTTCAGTACTTTATTCACAAATTTTTTTAAAGGACTATTATGGTCATTTAATTGTTTAGAGTTAATTATAAGTTGAAAAATTATGAAATTCGGTCAGTGGTACTTGTATGATAGTAGTTGCCCAAGAAAAATTAATTCACAATTTTTGGATGATTATTTACTGCACTTACTTCATTAACAAAGGAAAATAGGATATATTATCAAAATTATTTTATGGTCCATAAATTTCTGGAAAAAAAATTGTCATACTCTTGATTTACAGTTTTGGGATAGCCTAGAATTTATCATGATTTTCCTAAGCATCATGCATGACTCTATTGTATACTTCATGTTCAAATTGGTAGCACTTGGAATTTTAAGAAAATTAAATAAATGCCAGATTAATTAGGAAAATTGTAAATTACAGGTGAAAGTGAGGGTAAGATCTATCTTAACTCTAGAGGGGGGGTGAATAAAGTAAATTTACAATTTAAAATTGCACAGCAGTAAAGGCCTAATTTATGTATAGGTGTAAGGTGCTTTGATGTAGAAATAAAACTAAAGCAGTAAAATAAAACCACAGCACACAGCAAAGAATATGCACAAGAAACCAGAAGACACAAGGAGCTATAGTGGTTCCCAAAAAACCTGGGTACATCCACTCTTCTAGCACCCTTGGTAGGAATCCACTGCAGGATGTGTTGATCAGGTGTCCTGGGCCCCAATGAGCTTTTGATAAGATGCTCAAAAACCAAACTGGATTTTTTGATCAGGTGTCTTGCCACCACTTAGTTTTGACAAGGCTCTCAGAACAATAATCAAAACTTTTGAAGGGAGTCTTGATAACCCTTTTACAGTAGGAAAAGAAAAAGGAAGAGGTGAAGTTGTCTTCTCTGTCTCAATCACTGAGAGAAGACTTAGTGGATTGATTGTGATGTCAAAGCTCCCCGTGAGATGTAGATGGTTCAAAGATGAGAGCTTTTCTAGGGTGATAGGTCTTCAGAAGCTTCAGATCTCCAGCAGAAGATGGTTTCAACAGAGGCTTAAGTATGAATTGTCTGGATTCCTTGATGTTGAAGCTATGATCACTCTTCAGTATGCTAATATTCAATCAAACTCTTAAGGATTGATCACTTGATTTTTCTCTGAGTTTTTCTAACAATCTGTGTATGTCTGTATTGAGTGATAGATAGATTTTTTCTTGATCTGCTGTAGGATGTTTTATTCTCTGATGATCCTTTATCCACGATAGCCGTTTGCAGTCAATAAATGTCCTCCATAAATGTTTTGTCTTCTGGAGGAAAGTCCAATAAACATTCTCTGATAAATCCGTTGAAACTTGCTCCAGAATAAATGAAAACGGCTAGCAAATCTCTTGAAATAAATGCTAAGAGAATTTGAAAAACATTCCAAAAGCTGACTGAATTTTAATCCTCAAAGTCGTCGATCTCTCAGAAAAACGTCGATCTCAGCTCTACGATCGTTGACCTGAGCTCAGCGACTGGATTGAACATCAGACAGAAAACGTCGACCTGAGCTCTACGATCGTCGACCTGAGCTTAGAGATTTGGAAACAAGCTTAAGGCAGATCGTCATTTTGAGCTCGAAGATCATCGACCGGAGTTCGATGATTTAGCAGAGTTGAGCTGAGAGAGTGTCGAACAGAGTTCGACGTTTCGTCGACCTGAGCTCGACGAAAATTGTCTTTGCTTCAGCTCTAAGTCTAAATCCTTGAATGGTCCTGGGGGCAGCTTCAAACCTAAATTCTAAGCCCTAGACTCATTCTAACTTGACCTTTCCAACTATATATCCAGGTCAAACTGATTTCCTAAAAACATAGTGATCCTTGCCCAAATTAGTAATAGGGTGTTCTAATAATCTCCTCCTATTTGGGTTAGGATTACTATTTACAGAACTCAGTAATAAATACAAAATCAACATACATATAAACAAAAATCTAACACAATAGAGCAGATCATGCAACATAGTAGCAATCAGATGGAATATCAGCAAATGTTAAACATGAGTATACTGTCTGCTTACAAATGTCATTTCTTTTCACTTCCCTTCTTAAATAAGATTTCCCTATTGGGATTTAGAGCTTCTTTCTTTGACCTTCTATCATCCTCTGCACCTAAGGAGGTTTGAGATCTAGCCCTGGGAACCATAGCCTTAGGATGCAGTTTCATGTAGTCCACTGGGTCAAAGAATTTCCTTGATGCATACCTTTCCAGTTCTGCCTTTCTTTGATCTAACAAGGTAGTAATGTTGGACGTGTCTTTCCTTTGTTTTCTGGCCTTCTTCAGCTGATCTAAGGCAGCAAGTTCTTTCATCCTAGCAGTCCATGATAATGGATTGTTCTCTGGATCTTCAAAAGGAACTGCAGGCTCATATCTGTTGACAGTTTCTGAAGTAGTAGGAGTTCTTGTATCAACAGTTTCTCTGAGTTTATAAGGGAAAGGACCTTGAGTTGAGTCCACGTGTCTTTGTCCTTCCCTTACTTGAAATCTGTGTTCTCTTTGATTTCCTCTATATTGTCCCCTTCTGGACTGATAAACCCTTTGATATTGCCCCCTGGGATCATATCTTTGTGAGGATTGGGAGGAACTTTGCTTTGGAGCTGAGGTTTGAGAAGCTGAGCCTCCACCTGATCCTGAATCTGGAGGAGGAGGAGGAGGAGGCTGAAACTGGGATGAACCTTTCTCATACTTATCAAACTTTATTTTCTTCTTTATGGCCTTTAGTTGGTTTTTAGGAATTTGCATCCATGGTTCAGTTATCTGGCAATCATGCAGAATATAGTAGGGTATATCATTAGCATCCTCGGCCTTAGCAGGAGGGACCTTCATCATGGCCTTGCTTCTGGCCTTCCTTTTCTTTGCAATGGTACCAGAAGAGTCATCAGAGTCAGTGTGAAACTGATCACTTTCTAAGCTCTTGGGTCTATCATACAGATCATCAATGCTTTTGATGTACTTCTCTTGTTGTTTCAGTTGTTCAGGAGTCAGAGCAGGAGCAGCAGCAGCAGAAACACAACTTATTGAAGCAGCAATAGGAGCAGAAGTAATTGGAGCAGCAGGTTCAGGTTCTTCCAGATAAGTAGCAAGTTCGTTAACAGCAGCAACATCAGCACCAACAGACAGCATTTCAATGTCAGAAGATCCAATAGATGTAACAGCAGCAATAGTAAAAATAGAAGCAACAACATCCTTAGCCTTGAAAGAGTTGACATATGATACAATCAGGCTAGGATCACATTCTAAAATAGGCACAATGGCCTTAGTAAGGTCTTCAACATGTTGAACTGGCAGAGAATTGAAGTACACAGTATCAAAAACTAACAGCAGGTTCTGAAGATCCACTACAAATATTGGAGCAGGTTCTGAAACTTCAGCAGCCTCAGGCAAATCCAGAGCTTCATTAGGCATCTCCCCCTGCCTAGATTCAGTGAAAACTGGATCAAGGCACCCATAGGAAGGGATTGCCTGAGAGGAGAGAAAGGAAGATAGCCTGGTAGACAGCTCCTGAACATTTTTCAGAAGTGGAGCCAAGGTGGTCTCCTGCAATGAGGTTAGCCTGGGGGCTAGCAGCTAAAACAACCTGTCTGCCAAAGCTGAAAGATCTACATGCTCAAGAGGGGATTGAGTAGAGGTAGAAGTTGATGTAGCTCAAATGATGTTGGCTTGAACTGATGGAATGGATGGTGTGGAGGTAGGAAGTATAGGGATGGATGGCTCAGTAGTAGGAATTGTTGAGATTGATGTTACTGGAGTGGAGATGGATGATAAGGGAGAGGAAAGGATGGGGTAAAGGATGATTGAGAGAGTATGTCCTGTAGAAGTTGTTGGTAGGAAGATGTAGATGGAATCTCAGGAGGAGTAGGAGGAGAATCATCCATGAAGGAGTCATCCAGAAGATGAAATGATGGAGTGGTGACAGGTGGATAGAAGTACAGAGGGTGGAATGGTTCTGAGGTAGTCGCTGGAGGAGGTGAAATAGGTGATGAGATTATAATGGGGGAAGATATGGCTATGGTTGAGATGAGTGGTGAGGTTTATATGACTGGTGTGGTTGATGTGGAGACTGAGGCAGAGACAACTGGAGGAGGAGGAGAAGCAGGCAAATCTTCTGCTGGGGCAGAGACCTGAGGAGGAGTGACTGAGGCAGTCCTTGTGCCTGAAGCAGATGTTGCTGCAGCTGCCCTGTTGGGGTTGATAATCTGCCTGTCCCACCTGCTGAAAAGGGCACAGGTGAGCCTTTTGGATGCATTGATGTGCATCCCACTTGAAACCAGTAGATCAGGGCACTTGTAATGTACATAAACCCCTATAATCCTCCCCAAACTGACACAGCTTTTGCTAATTTTCTTCTTGATCTAATTAAAGAAGATAGATCCCCAATCCAGATGTTTCTTATCAACTAAAGCTCCCATTAAGTATAACTGATACCTTGAGATTGTATCATGAGCTGAGTGCTTTGCCAGAAGCACTTTCTCAACAACATCAGCCAAAAATTGAAATTCAATTGATAAATTCTTTTTCAGTAGTTTATTAGGGTTCACAGCAGAGTGACCCATTCGATCTAACAATGAATCATATTCCTCTCCATACAAATCAATGGAGTCATTCCCAGTACTTAATTCGAATACTTCTGTCAAAAGAGCGGGGGAGATTGGTACCTGAGTTCCATTGATGGTGCCGACTATAGAATTTTCATTCTCATTGGTGGAAGTAAAAACCCATTCTTTTACTTCATCTGCTGTAATCTTTATTCTGGTGGTCATCAACTAAACTAACTGCTGTTCGCGGAAAAGATTCAGAATATCTTTGCACTGCTGATCGCTACCATCGAAGGAGTTCATATCTATGTCAAAACATGTATCAAATTTCATTTTAGAAAGAGCGGCGACTGACACTGCCATCTGTACCTGCAAAGATTAAACAAACACGACGAAGTGTAGAGAGTTTGGAGGGAAAGAGAAAAATTTGCAGAGAGTATGAAAGCGTAAAAGACGAACGGCGGCCGAAAAATGATTTTATATTAGGGTTCGACGCGAAAAAGGAAGGATCGTCGATCTCCGGTCGACGATCAGGACTCCTAAGGGAAGCGGAAAGGTCTTCAACATCATAGATCTCAGTTCGACGATCTAGAGAACGTCGAGCTTAGTTCGACGATCGAAGGCCTGAAAGAGATAGTATACAACTATCTGACAAGCTCTGAACTCTGGTCGACATTTTGGGAAAACGTCGATCTTTGTTCGACGTTTTTCGGGAAACCGTCGATCGACGTTCGACGATTTCTGGGGAAAATGTCGAGCGCAGTTCAGAGACAGAAACTATCCTACAGACAATAAGAAATGAGTTTTTAGCCTAATCTTGGTTTGTTTTTAGCATTTCAAAATCTTGTAATTTATTTTAGGCTTCCTCCATCTAACATGGCTAACTGATTGAGGAAGAAGTTGTGTTTCTTTTCATCCAAAGGCTTGGTGAAAATATCTCCCCTTTGCAAATCAGTTGGGATATATTGAAGTTCAATTTTATTTTTCTCAACATTATCCCATAGAAAATGATGCCTAATTTCTATATGTTTTGTCCTACTATGGAGGACTAGATTTTGTGCAATGGAAATAGCACTGGTGTTGTCATAAAATATTTTAGACTTCTCTAAATTGTAACCATAGTCTAGGAGTTGATTTTGAATCCACAAGATTTGTGAACAACAACTACCTGCAGCCATGTATTCAGCTTCAGCAGTTCAAGTTGACACAGATGTTTGTTTCTTACAAAACTATGAGACAAGTCTATCACCAAGAAACTGACAAGTTCTACTGGTGCTTTTCCTGTCTATTCTGCATCCAGCATAATCTGCATCTGAAAATCCAGTTAAGTCAAATGCTGAACCTTTTGGATACCAGAGTCCTAGATTTGAACAGCTTTTAACATAACTAAGAATCCTCTTTACTAAAGTTAAGTGTGACTCTCTAGGGCTAACTTGGAATCTAGCACATATACATGTAGCAAACATTATATCAGGTCTACTAGCTGTAAGGTACAATAAAGAGCCAATCATTGCTCTATATGTTGTCTGATCAACTGGTTTCCCATGTTCATCAGCATCCAATACAGCATTGGTAGGCATGGGTGTTTTCATACATAATGCATCAGACATACCAAATTTCTTAACCAGTTCTTTTGCATACTTGGTTTGAGAAATAAATATGCCTTCAGCATGTTGTTTGACTTGCAATCCTAAGAAGAAGGATAGCTCACCCATGCTACTCATTTCAAATTTAGAGTGCATAAGCTTGGAAAACTTTTTGCACAAATTTGAATCAGTATAACTAAATATAATATCATCTACATAAATTAGTACTAGTAGGGTATGGGCCTTATGGGTTCTAATAAAAAGAGTTTGGTCTACTCTCCCCCTAATAAAATCATTTTCCAGAAGAAAGCATGTTAGGGTCTCATACCATGCTCTAGGAGCTTGCTTTAGACCATATAATGCTTTATGTAGTTTGAAAACATAATCAGGATGAGTTGGAGAGACAAAACCTGGGGGTTGTCTGACATAGACTTCTTCTTTGATCTCCCCATTGAGAAAAGCACTCTTCACATCCATTTGGTAGACTTTGAATCCCTTGTGAGCAGCATAAGCCAGGAAGATTCTTATGGCCTCTAACCTTGCAACTGGTGCAAAGGTGTGGTCATAGTCTATCCCCACTTCTTGAGAATATCCTTGAGCAACTAGCATTGCCTTATTCCTTACAATAATTCCTTGATCATCCAATTTGTTTCTGAACACCCATTTTGTTCCAACAATGGAATGATCCTTTGGCTTAGGCACTAGTTCCCAGACTTTGTTTCTTTCAAATTGATGCAACTCCTCTTGCATAGCAATGATCCAGTGTGGATCTTGCTCTGCATCTTGAATGGTTTGAGGTTCAATTTGAGAGAGAAAGCAAGTGTGCATCTGGTTTTGGTTGACCTTATTTCTGGTTTGCACACCAGCTGAGATGTTTCCAATCACTTGGGATATTGGATGATCTCTTAATGTTACTAAATCAACAGGGGGTGTTGATTGTTCATCAACCTGTGTTGTTGTTTCCTCTTGTGGAACAGCAACTGGCTCTTCAAGAATATTTTCTTCCAGATATGGAGCAGCTTCTTCATCTTCACTACTTTCATCCTTTTGAGTAACTTGCAATCTGTCCAAGTCTTCAGCTAGAGAATGTACCAGCAAATGTTCTATGGTAGAAGCTTTCTTCTCCTTGAAAGACATTAGTTTCATCAAAAGAAATATGAACAGATTCTTCTATTTTTTGAGTAGTTTTATTATAAACCCTATAAGCTTTACTGATCATGGAGTATCCCAGAAACACTCCTTCATCAGCTTTTGCTTGAAATTTTGCTAAATATCTCTTGTCATTGTTGTGAATATAACAAATGCAACCAAAGATTTTGAAGTAATCTAGTTTAGGTTTCTTCCCTTTGAGTAATTCATAGGGAGTCTTGCCCTTCAGTTTATGTATCAAACTTCTATTCAGTACATAGTTGGAGGTGTTCACTACCTCATCCCAAAAGGATAGAGGAAGGTGAGCATCTGACAACAATATAGTTGCAGATTCAATTAGGGTTCTATTTTTCCTTTCTGCTACCCCATTTTGTTGAGGAGTTCTAGGAGTTTAGAATGTATGCCTGATCCCTTCACTCTTACAGAACTCTTGCATAAGAAGAGAATCAAACTCTGTCCCATGATCACTTCTGATCAGGGCAATATGAGTGTTGAACTCACTCTATATACATTTTAGAAACTCTGTCAAACATTTGAAGTTATCAGACTTCTTCCTTAGAAAGAACACCCATGTGAATCTTGAGAAGTCATCTACAACCACTAAAGTGTAGGATTTCCCTCTTAGGCTTTGTACTGTAATGGGTCCAAAAAGATCCATGTGTAATAGATACAAAATCCTAGGTGAATCACTCTTGTTAATTGATTTAAAACTATTTTTAGTTTGCTTGCCTAATTGACAAGCCTTGAAAAGTCCTTCCTTCTTGTAGGGGCCAGAAGGTAGTCCTCTAACAAGGTTGTCCTTGGATATCCTAGAATTGATTCTAAGATTAATATGTCCTAGTCTCATATGCCATAGAATATTAGGTCTAGATATGGAATTAAACAGGCAAATATCTACTTTAGATGAATGAAAATCTACTAAGTAAATGTTACCTTTTCTGTTACCTGTCAACACAGATGTGTTGTCCTCTGACTTGACCTTGCATATAGCTTTGTTGAAAGTCACTTGATATCCTTCATCACAAAGTTGACATATACTTATCAAGTTGTGCTTGAGTCCTTCAACATAGGCTACTTTCTTGAAGGTGACTGTTCCAATTTGGACTGCACCATATCCTTTTGTTGTTCCAAAGTTTGAATCACCAAAAATTACTTTGGGTCCAAGCTTGGCTTTAAAGGATGTGAAGCTGTTCTTGTTCCCTGTCATGTGCTTTGAGAACCCACTATCCAGATACCATGGCTGGTTTGATGTTGGATAGGTCTTCACCTGCACATAAACAGCTTATATGTTTTTGACCCAGTTTACCTTTGGCCTAGGTTGATATCCCTTAAATTCAGAAATGAAAGACATCCCAGGTTTACTCTTATAACCTTCAGGATGGTATCTCCTAGGAAGTACTATCCATTCATTATAGGGGTTGAAACCTTGGGATATAGGACTTCTAGGATTGAATCTAGATGTACCGTTGAAGGTATGTTCAAAGTCATGATCTCTGTTCGACGATCGTCGAGCTGAGGTCGACGATCTTGGGTCAGATCGTCGATCTCTATTCGAAGATCGACTGTCCTTGAATTCAGAGTTTAGGTGTCGTCGTGCTGAGTTCGACGATCGTTTCTTGGATCGTCGAGCGCCATTCGACGATCGTCGAGCTCTGTTCGACGCATTCTGTTGAACTATATATTTCTTTGGCAAATCTGCATTCTTCCTAGCTCCCTCTACAACTTCCTTCCCTTTATTAGAGATAAATTTGATTGGAGTTGTCAGAATTATAAGCTGGCTGGATGAAGCTCCCAAGCCCAGTGTACTATTAAGTCTAGAGTTCACTATGCTTGTGATATCCATCAGTTTGATGCTTCTCCCATTAAGGGATTCTTCAAACTGCTTGGCCTTGGATAGTTCACTCTTTAGTGAAGCTATCTCCTCCCTATAGCATTCTAACTCTATAGAGAGTTTGAGGTTCTTTTATTTTAAAGTGCTATACTCAGACAGTTGTTTTCTAAGGGAAGTGATTTCCTTCTCAGACTCCAATAGATCTAGGCACAAGACTTTAAACTCATGTATAAAGCCCTCAGAATTGAAATCAAATGAATTGATTACCTGATCTTCTTCTAGTTGAACTTCTGAATAAGATTCTGACTCTTTTGCTTCTGAATCTGTTTGAGAGGCATTGATAGCCATCATGCAAAATTCCTTTTCATCAGCATCATCCTCATCATCACTAGAGCTGGATGAGGCTTTAGAATCCTCTTCAGTTTCATTCCATGTCTCATCAATAAATCCCTTCCTTATATGTGTGTTCTTGCTGTAGGAGTGTTTGTCTGAGGTGTTCTTCTTGAATTCTTTCTCCTTTCTTCTTTCTCTTCTATCTTTCTTATCCTTGTTTTTGTTTTCTGGACAGTCAGGCACAATATGGCCTGGTTTCCTGCAAGCAAAACATATAATTTCTTTGTTGTTATTGGATTTATTATACCTTGGCTTATCATGTCCCTTGTATGATCTCTTTTTGAAGTCTTTTCTGGCTATTTTGTAGAATCTTTTGGCCAGTAGACTTAGGAGCTCATCATTTCCTGTAGCTTTATTTTCAGGCTCCTCTTCTGTAGCTTTGAAGGCTATGGTCTTCTCTTTTCTTGTGGCTGGTGAGGCAGCCTTCTGTTCTTCTTCTCTATTTTTAATGAGCAGCTCATAAGATTTGAGCATGCCCAGGAGAGCTTCAGTTGTAATCTTATTTAGACTTCTTGCATCTTTGATTGGCCAAATTCTTGAATCCCAAGTGCTGGGGAAGCACATTAGGATTTTGTCATTCAGCTCAGTCAATGAGATTTCTTTATCCAGAGTCTTTAACTCATTAACAATCAGACTTAGTCTGTTGTACATGTCTGCTACTGACTCATCTTCTCCTTTCTTGAAGTTCTCATATTGGGATATGAGATGTGATCTTCTATCTTTTCTCTCATAAGCAGATCCTGAGACAATCTCAGAAAGTTTGTCCCAATTTCCTTTGGCTGAGTTGTATTCAGCTACCTTCTGAAATATCTCATCAGACATTGTTTGAGCTAAGATATTCATGGCCTTGGCATCTGCAGTCTTCCACTTCTTTATTTTAGCATCTGTTCCTAAAGGAGGTGGAACAGCATTTGTACTTGAGCTTGCTGGTGGACTTGGGCACACTGTCAAAACAGAATTAAATATGTCTTCATCAATAGAGTTCATATAAAGTCTAATCCTTGCTTTCCAAAGTGCAAACTTGGATAGATTGCACACTGGAGGCCTGGTGCTTGCATAATCTTTGTTCTGTGCCATGTCTTTATATAAAATTAAATATATTGAAAATAACCCTCTTAAAAGATTGATCTTATCAAGGATCTTTTGGTTCAGGTGTTAGCCTGTATGAACAACCAACCTCCCTCTGATACCAATTGAAAGTGAGGGTAAGATCTATCTTAACTCTAGAGGGGGGGTGAATAGAGTATTTTAAAGTAAATTTACAATTTAAAATTGCACAGCAGTAAAGGCTTAATTTATGTATAGGTGTAAGGTTCTTTGATGTAGAAATAAAACTAAAGCAGTAAAATAAATACCACAGCACACAGCAAAGAATATGCACAAGAAACCAGAAGACACAAGGAGCTATAGTGGTTCCACAAAAACCTGGGTACATCCACTCTTCTTCCACCCTTGGTAGGAATCCCCTGCAGGATGAGTTGATCAGGTGTCCTGGGCACCAATGAGCTTTTGATAAGGTGCTCAAAAACCAAACTGGATTTTTTGATCAGGTGTCTTGCCACCACTGAGTTTTGAAAAGGCTCTCAGAACTAGAATCAAAACTTCCGAAGGGAGTCTTGATAACCCTTTTACAGCAGCAAAAGAAAACGGAAGAGGTGAAGTTGTCTTCTCTGTCTCAATCACTGAGAGAAGACTTAGTGGATTGATTGTGATGTCAAAGCTCCCCATGAGATGTAGATGGTTCAGAGATGAGAGCTTTGCTAGGGTGATAGGTCTTCAGAAGCTTCAGATCTCCAGCAAAAGATGGTTTCAGCAGAGGCTGAATTATGAATTGTCTGGAGTCCTTGATGTTGAAGCTATGATCACTTTTCAATATGCCAATATTCAATCAAACTCTTCAGGATTGATAACTTGATTTTCCTCTGAGTTTTTCTGACTATCTGTGTATGTCTGTATTGAGTGATAGATAGATTTTTTCTTGATCTGCTATAGGATGTTTTATTCTCTGATGATCCTTTATCCAAGATAGCCATTAGCAGTCAATAAATGTCCTCCATAAATGTTTTGTCTTCTGGAGGAAAGTCCAATAAACATTCTCTGATAAATCCCTTGAAACTTGGTCCAGAATAAATGAAAATGGCTAGCAAATCTCTTGAAATAAATGCTGAGAGAATTTGAAAAACATTCCAAAAGCTGACTTAATTTAAATCCTCAAAGTCGTCGATCTCTCAGAAAAACGTCGATCTGAGCTCTACGATCGTCGACCTGAGCTCAGTGACTGGATTGAACATCAGACAGATAACATCGACCTGAGCTCTACGATCGTCGACCTGAGCTCAGAGATTTGGAAACAAGCTGAAGGTAGATCGTCGATCTGAGCTCGAATATTGTTGACCGGAGTTCGACGATTTAACAGAGTTGAGCTCAGAGAGCGTCGAACAGAGTTCAACGTTTCGTCGACCTGAGCTCGACGAAAACTGTCTTTGCTTCAACTCTAAGTCTGAATCCTTGAATGGTCCTGGGGGCAGCTTCAAACCTAAATTCTAAGCCTTAGACTCATTCTAACTTGACCTTTCCAACTATACATCTAGGTCAAACTGATTTCCTAAAAACATAGTGATCCTTGCCCAAATTAGTAATAGGGCGTTCCAACAATAGGGTTTAGACTATTCAGGTCAGGAGAGACCCCCATTTATTATCTTGAGATATTTGGATGATTATTGATTTTTGTACCTAAAATGTACATCGCATTGCTAAGTATGGTCTGCGATTAGAAAAAAAAGACAGAAAATAGTTGATGTGGGTGTGTAGACCTAAGGTTTTGGATTTCTATAGTCTGATTGTTTGGATAAGTAATTGGGGTCACCTTTGGAAGATAGGTTGATTAAGGTGAGGTGTTGACTAGTGTAGGTGGTGCTCAGGATCGACGAAAGATTGTCTTATCCCGTGTAGTGGGAAGGTCAAAATCACCCTAGGATAGATCTAGCGTAATATGAAATGGGAATGGGTAAGGTAAGAAACCAATAATAATAAGTGCCTTGTGAAAGGGAACGATGGGCTTCAGCTACAATCATAGTTCCTAGTGCCCTTTAAGAACCCTTCACGGGGTATACCAGGGGCAGTCCTGGGCTAACATAAACTGTAGGAGTGATAAACCATAAAGAGCAACTAGCATAATTAGGAATTCACTTTCACTCGCCTTGATGTCTCGGAATGCTAGGTTGGTTCATGAGGGCTGATGCCCTGGGGGTTTTTGAGATGGGCAGGTTGGCCCGGTGAGCTCTGACTCGGTTGGAAACGTATAAATATTGCATGTGCATAAGTTATAAGGAGGTTGGCCCTCAGTGTTAGTGGTCGATGCACTAACGCAAATACGTTAGCTCAGCAAGTGTGGTTAGCACTTCGCCAACAGAAGTCCGGTATGCCAGACGGCAAGAGTACGCAGGAGTCCGCTTTGTGCACCAAGCATTGAGGCGTACGATAGGTATGACCGGTAGTGCTTTACTTGTTTAGAGGTGGGTGAGGCCCAACCCACCACTTTCGTCTTCTACTACGGAGGTATCCTGGGAGATGAGGCTCCAGAAAGGGGGAACTAAAGGTCTGTGTACAAAGAGTCGGGTGGGTGAGTTGCACTTGCATGATCGTATCATACCCACTTGCATGTAATACATAATTCATTGCATATAACCCCTGTCACTTATTGTGTAAGTGGTATGGGATGCTTACACTATAAGACTTGCAAAACGACCCCTTGGTCTTATAAGCTTGTGTGGTCAAGTTTATAAATTAAGGTCAAATTCTTCATATATATATATTGTTATTTATAACTGACACCCCATCGTATAAATTGGTATAGGACTCTTTATACGATTGGAGCCCTGTAGAAGATCCGTTGGCTTATGCATTTCGGCACATAAGTTAAGGTTACTTTTCATACTTTACTTTACTTCCACGTGTACTATAAAATTGCTAGTATAGGTCCGCTGCCATCTATTTCTTGTTTACTCTCCACCTTCAAGTCCTCCCCTTTCTTCCTTTCCGCTCGGTGCCTAGGGGCCATCACTACTAGAAAAATGGCTTTTAGCTACTGTTTTTTTGCCACGGGGAAAAATCGTGGCTAATACTTAAGTATTAGCCATGGTTCCTATTTCATGGCTAATAAGCTTGTATTAGCCACGGATGACTAATCCGTGGCAAATAACCTGACTTTTTGCTACGGTTTCCCATTTTCGTGGCTAATAATCTAGTATTAGCACGAAAGCCTAATCCGTGGAAAAAAGTCTGTTTTTTTTAGTCCCACACCGCCAATAAAAATCTTGATTTGGTGTTTATATAGGCCATTCAAAATTATTGTTTGAAATGAAATCGGCGTGGTGGCGGCGGCCGGGCGGCGGCAGTAATACCCCGAAACTCAAAAGAGGGACGGGTGATGTTTTAAGCCCAGTTTGGATTTTGGAGCAGGTGTCACGGGCGTGACACGGGCGTGTCAGGGGGCGTGTCACGAGCGTGTCACGGGCGTGTCACGGGCGTGACACAGGCGTGTTCGTCCTCGGGTCGTGCGGTCGACGCTTTGGCGGTCGACGCTAGTCGAGTTGTAGAACACGGCCTTGGACACGGGCGTGTCCCAGGCCGTGTCACTCCAGGGATTCTGCAAGGGTGGTATACGGGCCGTGACACTGGCACAAACACGGGCATGTCAAATTTGACACGGGCGTGTCTGATGCCGTGTCACAAGGCCGTATACCTCTCTGACTGTGAAACGTTGGTCGATTGCACACGGGGGGCGTGACACGGGTCCCGACACGGGCGTGTCGCAGGTGACACGGGCGTGTTAGAGGCCGTGTCAAAGGCCGCGTGCTGGTTTTTCGACTCGATCGAGACGGCGAATGGGTGACACGGCCAGGCACACGGCCGTGTTGCAACCCGTGTTCGGCACAAATTTTGTATTTTGAGGCCTAATCGTGGCCGTTCGTTTCCTTGGCTTGGGATCCGACAGCTGGGAGTGGTTGCTGGCAGCTTAAACCCAAAAATAGGGTTTGCAAACCCCATTTTCCCTTGGGTTTTCTCTTTCTAAATCCTAGAGAGAAGGGAGAGCAAGGTGAGAGGTTGGAGACCAAGATCCGGCCGCCGGAGGAGCGTCGGAGCTCCGAATCTCGATCCGAGTCCAGATCTGCGGAGGTGACGCCATTGCGGTGCTTTCCAACCGCATAGTTTTCGATGGCACCGCGGAAGAACGCAAGGGTAACAATTTCTCATCCTTGGGCATGTGAAGCCCTTTTCCCTTTGCATAGGAAGCCCTCTCTCGCGAGTGAGCGAAGAGTTGGAGCGTTCCTTGGGGTAGATATGTAAAGTCCCCCGTGTGTAGAGTCCGTATGCGAAAACGGACATAGGCATTGTGTGTGAAGCCTATCCGGACAAGTAGAGCCGGATCGGTGATGTTGCATTGCATTTGAATCGGGAAAGAATCCGGATGTTTGGGTGTTTTCGGGTTTTCTACGTGGTAGATTGCATCAGGGAGCCTTGGAGATTAACTCCAAGGTGCACCCAGAAAACTGGACAAAAGCGGGTTTTGCCAACACGATGGTCGGGGAGCCAACGTGAACATAACCGGGTTATGTGATTATTGTGGTGGAAGCGGGACTCGGTGAGTCTTGACTTGCGCATCTGGCTTAAATTGCCGTTGCGGTGTGAGCACGGGTCAGGCGGAACCGTACCCGGTCTATGTCGTTCGGTAGGACCGCTGGCATGGATGAGGGTCTTCGGCAGTCTATGGCTTAAATTGCCGTGACCAAGGCCAGGAAGGCAAAATGCTCATATGGTTGGTCGTCCATGAGGCGGCGGTGGAACGGGAACGTCTATGGCTTGAATTGACGTAACGTTGGCCGGTTCGCCGTGAATGTGCCCTGTGTGCACGAGGTGTGTGGCCGTACGAGCCTACGCCTGTGTTGATGTGTGTTCACAGTAATATATTGCCTATACTAATAAAGTGCAGGGAAAGAGCATCGCCGCCCCGATTTTGGGGGCGGGATCGTTATAATTTGGTCAGCATAGCTGACCGTTGCTTTTGTTTGCCACCGGGCGGTGGATTGTGCTTGCATGTGCTGCGGAGCCGAGCGGAAAATAGCGGGCTAAAGCCCATGTTGCGGTGCTGGCGCTCGAAGGCCTAACCCTTTTATGCTTTCTGTTTAATTCATGTAGGGCCGGCCTGCGAGCCGAAGTATGTAAGACATGTTTTTGTTAAGCAAACCTTGTAAGGCCATAAGGCCGGTACTTTTGTATTTTTCATTCCTATTGGTACTTCTGTAGTGGACATTCTTGCTTGGCAGGGTTCTTGAGTTTGTGCAACTTAATAATTTGCTTCTGCTAGAATGACTCTGTGTAGGACGTTGGTGATTGGTTATATGGTTTCAACGCGTAACCAACCGGTCTGTCCGTAGTATATGGCGTCGGGCCCCGGCCGGACCTACTGTTATATGCTATACGACGGATAGGGGTATTACAAATTGGTATCAGACTACTGGTTTCGGTCAAACTTAAATGAATTCGTGGACGAATTCACTTTAAGGGGTGGTGAGCACATGTGTGCGTCATCATTATAACATGAAAAGAACCCATGAATGTCCACTTAGGAATGAAAATATACATGTTTGAGGAACCTGCGTGTTCCTATAATTGTTGTTTGTAGTAATTTTTGGTCACTTATCGGTGTTTTGCACGATTATAGGTGACCAGGAGTGGTGCTGGGCCGTCAGAACGGCCAGGTTCTGAGGCAAGCAGTGCGCCAAGTGAAGCGCCTGCAACACCTCCGTCTGCCGAGACCATTAGATTAGTGACAGAAGCTGTATTTGCTATGATTAATGCGCAACCTGCAAGACAGGTGCAGCAGCCTGCTCCTGCGGGGGAGCAAGTGCCGCTCCAAGCGGCGGAGCCTAGAAGGGTTGAACAGGTGGCGGTGGAGCCGGAGTTGCCTAGGAGAGCAACTGAAAGACAGTTGAAGCATGTGATGGGCTTCCACCCACCGGTGTTCTCGGGGACGGGAACCCCGACCCAGGCTGAGGATTGGCTCTTAAGAGTCAATAGGGTGATGACAGCTACAGAAACGGAAGAGTGGCAGAAGACCACAATAGCGACGTTCCTGTTGGATGGGGACGCAAGGTTATGGTGGGAAGGCCTAGAGCTACACCAGTTGAGGGGAAGGCCGTTGGCCGAAGTTCCTATGGCGGAGTTTTCAAGACTGTTCATGGCTCGATACCTCC
This sequence comes from Platanthera zijinensis, assembly GCA_039513925.1. Lineage (NCBI taxonomy): Eukaryota > Viridiplantae > Streptophyta > Magnoliopsida > Asparagales > Orchidaceae > Platanthera > Platanthera zijinensis. The sequence continues at coordinate 162,874,699 of CM077085.1, forward strand.
CCTCAGTGCAGAGGATCGCATTGGAGAACGAGTTCCAAAAGTTAGTGCAAGGAGATAGCACTGTAGACGAGTTTCTCCACGAGTTTACTCGGTTGGGGAGATATGCTAGCACTACCTTTGCCGACGAGGAGCGAAAGACTAACCGCTTCTATGAAGGGTTAAGAGATGAGCTGAGGTTGCTACTGTCAGGGCCGATGGCGCAGGGTTTCCTAACCTTGGTCAACTTGGCCCGGTCCTTGGAGAAGGACATGAAGAATGTGCAAGCTAAGAAGGATTCTGACGGGAAGAAATCGGAGTTCAAAGCGCCGACTACGTCGAAGTCGGGCTATCGAAAATTCTTCAAGAAGGCTAGGACGTCAGGTCCAGCTTCTTCTACAGGTGCCTCGGGGGCAACTACTAATCGAACCCCGCGCGCTTGTTTCACGTGTGGAAAGACGGGGCACTTTGCCCGCGATTGCTGGAGCGGACGCCCAAAGTCCTAGAGAAAGCAAGGAGCTACTTACGAAGAGAAGGGCAAGGCGGTGGAGTCAACCGCGTCCCACTATGCTCCGACTCAGCCTAGAGTCTATAACTTGGGCCAGCAGGAGGCCATCAAACAAGCTAACGTGGTGACAGGTACTAGTTAATTTACAGCAAGTTAACTTTATATACTGTTGTCTATTGCTTGTTAGCCTAATATTGTTTGTATAGGCTTTGTTGTGATTAGTGATAGTCCGGCACGGGCACTGTTCGACACGGAAGCTTCACACTCCTTCTTGTCCGAAAGTTTCATATCGCGCATCGGAGTCCCTTCTTCGATGGAGAAGGATAAGTTGGATGTGCTGCTACCGAATGGGTGCTCGATGCGTGCGGACAGGGTGTGCGCCGTAAAGGCTCACATAGGGAGCCAAGAGTTCGACTTGCTAGCGTCATTGCTGCCGCTAGTAGAGTTCGACGTGATCTTTGGGATGGATTGGCTTTCGGAGCAGAAAGATTGGATTGACTGCGACAGGAAGGAGGTCAAGCTGGGTGTTGGACGGGGGACAACATTCGAGGGACTCAAGGGGTTGAGCAGGACGCTAATGTCCGCTCTTCATGTGGTAAAGGCAGTTCGTGCTGGTGCAGAGCTGTTCTTCGCAATAGTGGGGACTGTGGAGCCAAAGTCCACGTTGGATAGCATTCCCGTGGTTTGCGAATACCCCGATGTGTTCCCGAATAGTCTTCTCGGAGCCCCACCGCAGCGGGAGATTGATTTCACCATCGAGCTCGTACCGGGGGCCAAACCGGTGTCACGTGCTCCGTATAGGTTGGCGCCTAAGGAGATGGCAGAGTTGAAAGTTCAGCTAGAGGAGCTGATGGAGCAAGGTTATGTGCGTCCATGCTCGTCGCCATGGAGCGCACCGGTCCTCTTCATTAAGAAGAAGGATGGGAGTATGCGGTTGTGTATCGACTACAGAGAGTTGAACAAGCTGAAGGAAAAGAACAAGTACCCGATCCCGAGGATTGATGATCTCTTTGATCAGTTAGTCAGATCATCAGTATATTCTAAGTTGGACTTGAAGTCGGGGTACTATCAGCTGAGAATAAGGGAAGGTGATATCCCGAAGATGGCGTTCAGCACAAGGTATGGGCATTTCGAGTTCACGGTCATGCCGTTTGGACTGACGAATGCGCCATCAGTATTTATGGACTTGATGAACAGGACGTTCCGAGATTTCCTGAATCGCTTTGTGATCGTCTTTATTGACGATATATTGGTGTACTCGCAGTGCGAAGAAGATCACTTCAAGCACTTGCATCTGGTGTTGGAGACTTTGAGGAGGAATGAGCTTTATGCGAAATTCTCCAAGTGCGAGTTCTGGCTACCCTCAGTAGCGTTCCTTGGGCACATTATTAGTGGGGAAGGTATAGCGGTGGATCCGACGAAGATCGTTGCGATACGGGAGTGGCCTGCGTTGTCTTCTGTCGAGGAAGTCCGTAGTTTTCTCGGGCTTGCCCGATATTACAGGCGCTTCGTAGAGAACTTCTCGCAGATAGCGCTACCTCTCACGAAGTTGACAAGGAAAGATCAGAGATTCTTGTGGACGCAGGAGTGCGTGCAAGCGTTTGAGGAGCTGAAGAGACGGTTGACCACAGTGCCAGTGCTTAGTTCGCCGAGTGGGACCGAGGGCTTTGAGGTGTATAGCGATGCTTCAGGTAGTGGTTTGGGCTGCGTGTTGTTGCAGCATGGAAGTGTGATTGCGTATGGATCGCGTCAGCTGAAAGTGCATGAAAGGAACTATCCGGTCCACGACTTGGAGTTGGCGGCCGTGATATTTGCACTTAAGCTGTGGAGGCACTACCTATACGGCGTAAGGGTCGATATATATACCGATCACAAGAGCCTGAAGTACTTGTTGGATCAGAAGGATCTTAATATGAGGCAGAGGAGGTGGATGGAGTTCCTGGGGGACTACGCCTTCAAAATACATTATGTACCCGGGAAGGGCAATGCAGTTGCAGATGCGTTGAGTCGCAGGGCTCCCGCCCAAGCCAACTGGTTGTCGATGCATGATGAGCGGTTGATACGGGAGTTGGAGGAGCTTGAGATCTGTTGCATTGACAGGCAGACGAGCGCCAAAGCAATGTTAAACTAGACAGAAGTTCAGTATGACCTGGCTGACCGGGTTCGGCAGGCATTGGAGTTGGATGACTCCATGAAGGAGCTTATGGAGGCAGCGTTGGATGGGTCAAATTCCCAGTTTTCAGTGGAAGATGGGTTGCTAAGGAAGGATCATCGGTTGTGCGTCCCAAGCGGGAGTAACCTACAGGGGGAGTTGATGTACGAGGCTCATCATACCAAGTACTCGATCCACCCAGGGAGCACAAAGATGTACCGTGACCTCAAGAAGCTGTTTTGGTGGCCGGGGCTTAAGAAAGATGTGGCGTTGTTTGTGGCTAAGTGCCAAACGTGCGCCTCGGTGAAGGCGGAGTGCCAAAAGCCAGGAGGATTTCTTAAGTCCTTGCCTATACCAGAGTGGAAGTTTGACGATATATCTATGGACTTTGTGCATGGGTTGCCAAGGTCGCAGAAAGGGAACGACGCCATCTGGGTGATCGTAGATCGGTTAACTAAAGTGTCGCATTTCATTCCGCATAGGAAGGATTATCCATTGGAGAAATTGGCAAAGTTGTATGTTGATAATATAGTTAGACTGCATGGTGTGCCTCGCAGCATTGTGAGTGATCGCGATGGGCGTTTCACGTCCAATGATTGGAGGTTGGTGCAGCAGATGCTGGGGACAAAGTTGAAGTTCAGCACAGCCTTCCATCCGCATACGGATGGGCAGACCGAGAGAGTCAATAGAACGATGGAGGACATGCTCCGCAAGTGTGTTCTAGACTTCGGGAAGCATTGGGAGGACCACCTGTACTTGGTGGAGTTCGCGTACAACAACAGCTACCAGGCTAGTATCCAAATGGCGCCCTTCGAGGCCCTGTATGGTAGGAAGTGTCGCACGCCGTTATCGTGGCTTGAAACGGGTGAGGCAAGGTTGTACAAGAAACAGGAGGTGGAGAGTGCTACCTCGTTGGTGCGGATCATTCGGGAGCACTTGTTGATCGCTCAGGACAGGCAGACGAAGTATTACAATGCCAAGCACCGGAACGTGGAGTTCGCGGTAGGCGATTGGGTATACTTGAAAGTGAAGCCGTTCAAGGGGGTTTCACGGGTGAGACGCTTGAAGAAGCTGAGCCCAAGATACCTTGGACCTTTTGAGGTTCTAGAGCGAGTCGGCGAAGCTGCTTACCGTTTGAAGCTATCGGTGGAGTTGAGTGGACTACACGATGTGTTCTACAACTCTGTATTGCGGAAGGCGGTGCAAGAGCCTTCGCAGGTGATCGCAGTTGATCAAGTACCGGTGGGCGAAGGGTTGACGACTAAGGTCAAGCCCATTTGTATTGAAGATGCAGAGGTCAAGAGGCTCCGTAACAAGGAAATCCGAATGGTCAAGGTCCGTTGGGACAATTGCGATCGTGAGGAGCTCTCTTGGGAACGGGAGCAGACCAAGCTGGAGGAGTACCCAGAGTTATTTCGCTCAGGTACCGCTCTTGGTTTTATGTTTACTTTCCTTTAGTAATTTCGTGGACGAAATTCTTTTAAGGGGGAGAGAGTTGTAACACCCCGAAAATCAAAAGAGGGACGGGTAATGTTTTAAGCCCAGTTTGGATTTTGGAGCAGGTGTCACGGGCGTGACACGGGTGTGTCACGGGCGTGTCACGGGCGTGTCACGGGCGTGACACAGGCGTGTTCGGCCTCGGGTCGTGCGGTCGACGCTTTGGCGGTCGACGCTAGTCGAGTTGTAGAACACGGCCTAGGACACGGGCGTGTCCCAGGCCGTGTCACTCCAGGGATTCTGCAAGGGTGGTACACGGGCCGTGACATGGGCACAAACACGGGCATGTCAAATTTGACACGGGCGTGTCTGATGCTGTGTCACAAGGCCATGTACCTCTCTAACTGTGAAACGTTGGTCGATTGCACACGGGGGGCGTGACACGGGTCCCGACACAGGCATGTCGCAGGTGACACGGGCGTGTCGGAGGCCGTGTCAAAGGCCGTGTGCTGGTTTTTCGACTCGATCGAGACGGCGAATGGGTGACACGGCCAGGTACATGGCCGTGTTGCAACCCGTGTTCGGCGCAAATTTTGTATTTTGAGGCCTAATCGTGGCCGTTCGTTTCCTTGGCTTGGGATCCGACGGCTGGGAGTGGTTGCTGGCAGCTTAAACCCAAAAATAGGGTTTGCAAACCCCATTTTCCCTTGGGTTTTCTCTTTCTAAATCCTAAAGAGAAGGGAGAGCAAGGTGAGAGGTTGGAGACCAAGATCCGGCCGCCGGAGGAGCGTCAGAGCTCCGAATCTCGATCCGAGTCCAGATCCGCGGAGGTGACGCCGTTGCGGTGCTTTCCAACCGCATAGTTTTCGATGGCGCCGCGGAAGAATGCAAGGGTAACGATTTCTCATCCTTGGGCATGTGAAGCCCTTTTCCCTTTGCATAGGAAGCCCTCTCTCGCGAGTGAGCGAAGAGTTGGAGCGTTCCTTGGGGTAGATATGTAAAGTCCCCCGTGAGTAGAATCCGTATGCGAAAACGGACATAGGCATTGTGTGTGAAGCTTATCCGGACAAGTAGATCCGGATCGGTGATGTTGCATTGCATTTGAATCGGGCAAGAATCCGGATGTTTGGGTGTTTTCGGGTTTTCTACGTGGTAGATTGCATCAGGGAGCCTTGGAGATTAACTCCAAGGTGTACCCGGAAAACTGGGCAAAAGCGGGTTTTGCCAACACGATGGTCGGGGAGCCAACGTGAACATAACCGGGTTATGTGATTATTGTGGTGGAAACGGGACTCGGTGAGTCTTGACCTGCGCATATGGCTTAAATTACCGTTGCGGTGTGAGCACGGGTCAGGCGGAACCGTACCCGGTCTATGTCGTTCGGTAGGACCGTTGACATGGATGAGGGTCTTCGGCGGTCTATGGCTTAAATTGTCGTGACCAAGGCCAGGAAGGCAAAATGCTCATATGGTTGGTCGTCCATGAGGCGGCGGTGGAACGGGAACGTCTATGGCTTGAATTGACGTGACGTTGGCCGGTTCGCCGTGAATGTGCCCTGTGTGCACGAGGTGTGTGGCCGTGCGAGACTACGCATGTGTTGATGTGTGTTCACACTAATATAATGCCTATACTAATAAAGTGCAGGGAAAGAGCATCGCCGCCCCGATTTTGGGGGCGGGATCGTTATAATTTGGTCAGCATAGCTGACCGTTGCTTTTGTTTGCCACCAGGCGGTGGTTTGTGCTTGCAGGTTCTGCGGAGCCGAGCAGAAAATAGCGGGCTAAAGCCCATGTTGCGGTGCTGGCCCTCGAAGGCCTAACCCTTTTATGCTTCCGTTTATTTCATGTATGGCCGGCCTGCGAGCCGAAGTATGTAAGATATGTTTTTGTTAAGCAAACCTTGTAAGGCCATAAGACCGGTACTTTTGTATTTTTCATTCCTATTGGTACTTCTGTAGTGGACATTTTTGTTTGGCAGGGTTCTTGAGTTTGTGCAACTTAATAATTTGCTTCCGCTAGAATGACTCTGTGTAGGACGTTGGTGATTGGTTGTATGGTTTCAACGCGTAACCAACCGGTCTGTCCGTAGTATATGGCATCGGGCCCCGGCCGGACCTACTGCTATATGCTATACGACGGATAGGGGTGTTACAGCGGCGGCTACCGGGCAGCGGCGACGCCAGCCAGGAGGCGGCGGTGGACGGGCGGCGGCGGAGGGCGGCCGGCGGCGGCGGAGGGCGGCCGGCGGCGGCGGAGGGCGGCCGAATATTTTTTATGTTAGGTTTATTACATGCCTTTTAGCCACGGCAATTGAACCGTGGCAAATGATGAACTTTTAGCCACGTCAATTGAACCGTGTCTAATAACTTATTAGCAAGGATTCAGCGTGGCTAATACTATTAGCCACGATCGTATTGCCACACCCAATTGCCATGGGTAGGCCGTGGCTAATAGTTATTAGCCACAGTTTTGGACTTATAGCCACGGAAATCTGCCGTGGCTAAAAGTCTGTTTTTTAGTAGTGCATGGGGGAAGCGGTGGGGGATGATAGGGCTTAGTCTTATAGACTAACGGTTTTTCAGACCACATCATTTAGGGGATCGTGGAGCCCAACATGGAGGAGCAGCCCCGGAGGTCGGCCTGCTTGGAGATATGGCAGTCTAGCTCAGGAGTTCAGACAGCTGGGACTATGAGTCCCTGACCTTAGTAGAGTTTTACTTTGCTTCCGCTTGAGTGACTATGTAGTGAGGATTTGATATATTAGGCTTAAGCCCTTATTTTGAGTACATTTATATTTTGTGGACTCTCCCTTCGTGCAGTTATTATTACTCTGATGTGATTTTATTGAGGACTTATGGTTAGAGTTTTTACCTCACTTGTGTTTACTATACCTTTATTGCTTTTCTGTGATCGAATCGGCCGACAGAATCGGCGTTTTTACCTCACTTGTGTTTACATGGCTCCTCACGATCGAATGCTAAAGAAAATTAGCTACGCATGTTTAAGAAAGAAACCATGAAAATAAAAGAAAGAGATTTCATTTTAATTGCTAGAAAGAAGAAAGGTACACAATAATAATAATAATAAGACAAGATTTAACTACTAAGAAAGAGATTACAAGGAATGAAAAGAAGAACTTAACAATAATAATAATAAGTAGAAGGAAGCTCTCATGCACTAGCAGTATACTTTCTCTCCAATGTCCACCCTCCCAAAGCATGTGACATGGGTTCCTTTTATAGATAAGGAGAAGGATCTAGAATGAAATGAAGAGGAGGAGACAAGGGGGTGGCCGGCCATGTAAAGAGGAGAGGGTTCATGCATGATATTTAATGAGGGAGAGAGAAGGGACTAAATGCATGCATTTCATTTTGGAAAATAAAAAGAAATAAAATAAATATAAGTGGGGGGATTGATGAGTTAAAATGAGAATGAAAGAGGGGAAAAGAGGGATGAATGAGAAAGAAAGAAGGGAGAGATGAGTGGCTGGCCATGCAAGGGTGGCAACGTTCATGCATGTGAAAGTTATGGAGGAGGAGAGAGAGAGGGGGGAGAGCATGAGGTGGTCGGCCATGCCTTGGATAAATGGGCTATTTTTTATGGGCTTTGAAGAGGGCTCGAGTAGGATAGGTGGGCTGCATGTGGGAGTCCGGGCTGCTCCATGTTCTCGGGTACGTGTCAAGCGAAGGGGTTGGGCTGCTTGTAGATAGGCCGGGTTGCACCATGTGGGCTTGGGTTGCATGTGGGCTGCACCATGTAGGGGTCCAGGCTGCTCTTTGATAGGCTCGGGCTGCATGTTACTTAATCAATAAGGCACGGATAGCTTGCATAGTGGGCCTTGAACCTACAAATAAATCAAAACAAACATTAGTCAATTATTTATAACATAACATAAATAAAAAAAATTTGCATACTAAACTACCCAAAAACCGATGACTAAAATTAGTCATCACTCGTAGTTTGAAGTGAACACTCAAGAGTAAAGAGAGTTGCACGTACCCCTCGATAGAGGCAGACGTCCAAATCTCCCGGATTGTACTGAAATCCATTAGTGGGGTTCACCGCATAATGTTAGCTTTAGGCCTCCGATTTTGATGAGAGTTCGGTCGGACATTCCTAAACTCAGTTGGGCACGACTTTGAGAGAAGCATGTTCAAGCATAAGTAACCTCCACGGCCAACGACCTTTACTTTATTAAGTTAGGTTTTTTATTGCATTTTTAGTAAACTCTTGCCGAGGTGACTCTCGATCGAGTGCTTTTCCATTTCATTGTTTAAACCCTTTGTTGTAATCGCTTCTAATAGCTCTTTAATTATCTGCAAGTAGTTCTCTTTAGTGAAATTGCTTTCTTTCCTTATTCGCAATTATTTTCTCTTAACCCTAAAACCATCCTTCGATAAGATAATAGTTTTCGTGTGAGTAGGTTTACTCAACAGTTCCCGGATTTCAATACGACACTTGTTTCTCCTAGCTACAGTTCAATAGGTATACTTGCCTAGTTGGATTGCTAGTTCGGCTCTCTTTTTCTTGATACCAAGTTTTTGGCGCTGTTGTCGGGGAGCAACTTTTGTTGATAATTTGAAAACACGAAATTATTACTTTTATCATATCTCTTTCTCATCCTCTTTCTAAAAAAATTAAAAATCAAAAAAATATTAACGCTCTTAATAACAACCCACTTCACAATTTTTCTACACCACCTAACTCTCTCAAAAAGGGAAAAGTGGATTAAATACCACTATCTTGTCTAATACCTTGTGAACTCTTCATTGGGTATCCCTTGGGAAGTTCGGGAGTTAAAACATAAAAAAATCTATTTTTAAAATATTTTGTAGTTTTTTTTTCTAGTTTTTTTTTCTTCTTTATCTTATCTTCTTCTAGTGCATGACCCGCGGGAGTTTGTCAGTTATTTTGGACTTGGACCATGAATTTGAGCGTACTCTTCGGAGAAGATCGCGATTTTAATGCCCTACTCTCCAAATATCGGTTGAGGATTCTAAGTCATTTTCAACTTTAAGAATGGAAGAACCCCACGTGGAGGAAGCCACGCATATGCCTATGTCCTATTATGCACGACCGATTCTTGAGGGAACGGAATCAAGCATCGTTCGCCCTGCTATAGCTAATAATAATTTCGAACTAAAGCCTAGTATAATTCAAATTGTGCAGTATTTTGTGCAATATGACGGACTTTAAGATGAAGATCTGAACTCACATATAACAAGCTTTCTTGAGATTTGTGATACCTTCAAGATAAATGTTGTCACAAATGGTGCTATTAGGCTAAGATTATTTCCTTTCTCCCTAAGAACCAATGCTAAACAATGGTTGATGACTCTTCCAAGAGGGAGCATCACCACTTGGGATCAATTAACTGAAAAATTTCTGACGAAGTATTTTCCACCAGCTAAAACTGCAAAACTTAGGAACGATATTTCTGCCTTTGGACAAATAGACTCTAAACCCTATATGAAACCTGGGAAATATTTAATGAACTATTAAGACGATTCTCCCATCCCATGCTGCCTGTATGGTTACAAGTACAGACATTTTATAACAGGCTAAATCAAAATACAAAGCAAATGATAGACGCAGCTTCTGGTGGTACTTTAAACCATAAGACCCCGGAAGCAGCTCTTGATCTTTTAGAGGACATGGACATGAACACCTATCAGTGGAATATGCCTAGGTCCCGCCCAAACAAACCTGAAGGTATCTTTGAAGTAGACAATGTCTCCCAGCAAGCTCTGCAAGTGGAAATTTTTAGTAAAAAATTACGGAGATGACTGTTGCCTCCGCCCCTCAGGTATGGGAATCTGCAACTCTTGCTCCCGAACAATTAGATTATGTTAATAATATGCCTAGAAATTCTTTTAATAATTTTTTTGCTGCGAATTTTCATGCTCCTGGTTTTACTTTTCCGAATAGTTATAATCCCGCTTTACGGAACCACCCTAATTTTTCGTGGAGTAATCCATCGAACGCAATGCGCCCGCCACTACAAAATGATTTTTCTGCACCACCTCCACCTTTTCAAAACTATCCAAAACCTCCAAATTTGGAAGAGTTACTTTCTAAATATATAACCACAAATGATGCTACAATAAGAACCCTAACCGTAAGCGTTAAAAATCTAGAAAATCAAATAGGACAACTCGCAAAAATTATTTCTGAGCGACCCGCAGGGTCTATTACTCCCAATACTGAGGCCAACCGAAGAGAGCAAGTGAAAGCTATAACTCTTCGGAGTGGTAAGCAAGTTTCCGGTATGGTTTGCGAAGAGCCCGAGGCAAGCTCCGCTCCCGATTTGATAATTCCACCCGCTGAAAAAGAAGTTATCACGCCGCTCTCTATTTTAGAAAAAGATCTCGCTCTATAACCCATCTTTAAAAATGATCCAAATCCACCATACCCTTCCCAACTTAACAAACAAGGTATCGATGATCAGTATACCTGCTTCTTAGAAATGTTTAAGCATATCCACATAAACATACCCTTCCATGAAGCTATTTACCAGATGCCTAAGTATTCTATGTACCTTAAGGACCTCCTGACTAATAAGAAGAAGTTAGAAAACTTGTCGCACATAACACTAAATTTCGAGTGCTTTGCTGTCTTGACAAACGGCTTACCAAAGAAGATCAGTGATTCGGGTAGTTTTTCTATTCTGTGTGTCTTTGGTGATCTTATTGTCAAACACGCATTAGCCGACTTAGGCGCGAGTATCAATCTGATGCCCTTCTCGTTGTTCAAGAAGTAAGGAATTGGTATCCTTAACCCCACACGCATGAGTATCCAGCTCGCTGATAGATCAGTTAAGTATCCCTAAGGAATAGTGGAGGATGTCTTAGTCAAAGTGGACAAATTCATCTTCCCGGTGGATTTCGTCATATTGGACATCGAAGAAGACATCGAGGTTCACTTGATACTTGGCCGACCCTTCCTTGCCACCTCCCGAGCTATCATTGATGTAAGCAATGGTAAACTCTTCCTTCGAGTAGGCGACGATGAAGTGACCTTCGCTATCACACCTTCGATGATAAATACCTTGGAGAATGACGACTCTTATTTCTTCTTAGATACCTAAAGTTATGAATCTTCCTACAGCATTTCTGACGATGAATTTTCTTATTTTTGTTCTCCCTCAACTCTCCCTACTAAAATCCTAGAAGAAACCGCCATGGACACTAACCTCACTCCTTTTAATTTTCCGTTTAAAAAAGTCTGCGAAGACATAGTATTTGAAAAAGAAGAATTTCTAAAACCTCGAATGAAGACCCCCTACCCTAGAATTAAAGAAACTTCCTGGACATCTCAGGTATGCCTTCTTAGAAAAGTACTCCAAGCTACTGGTAATAGTTTCGGCCCACCTGACTGAAGTACAAAATGATAAACTCCTGCTAGTATTAAGTAAGCATCGTCGAGCTATTGCTTGGCAGAATTTCGATATCAAGGGCAGAAGCCCATCCTTCTGCACTAAAAAAATCTTAATGGAAGATAATTCACACAATTCAATCCAACCTTAGCGCCGTATAAACCCGAACATGAAATAAGGCGTAAAGGGAGAGGTTATGAAACTCTTAGATGCAGGAATTATCTATCCTATATCTTATAGTAAGTGGGTTAGCCCTGTTCAGGTAGTGCCAAACAAGGGAGGGATAACTGTAGTTGTAAACGAAAATAATGATTTAATCCCGACACGAATGGTGACCGGGTGGCGAATGTGTATTGACTATCGTAAGTTGAACGATACCACCCGCAAGGACCACTTCCCCTTCTCGTTCTTCGATCAAATCTTTGAGCGATTATTCGGCCATAGCTTTTTCAATTTTTTCCATGGTCTCTCGGGGTATTTTCAAATCCCCATCTCTCCCGAGTACCAGGAGAAAACTACGTTTAATTGTCCCTTCGGCAACTTTGCCTATCGAAGAATGCCGTTTAGATTATGCAATACGCCAGCTACATTCCATCGATGTATGCTTGCTATCTTCGACAAGTACGTAGAAGTTATCGAGAAGCTACTGCCGCCTACGAACGTCAAAACTATAAGAAGTTTCTTAGGACACACTGGTTTCTACCGCTGATTTATAAAATACTTCTCCAAAATCACCAAACCTCTTATTCAGCTCTTAAAAAAAGACGCCCCATTTATTTTTTATGACCCTTGTCTGTCTTCCTTTGAATTAATTAAAGAAAATTTCATTAATGCCCCCATTATTATAGCTCCGGTGTGGGACCTTCCTTTTGAAATTATGTGCGATGCGAGTAGTTTTGTGGTGGGAGTCGTACTAGGACAACGAATTTCTAAAAACTTCCACCCCATCTATTATGAAAGTAAAACACTTACATCGGCAAGAGAGAATTACACCACAACTTAGAGGGAGCTCCTTGTTGTAGTGTTCGCTTTTGATAAATTCTGCCCTTATATTACACTTTCAAAAATTATCATTTTTACGGACCACTCAGCCCTCAAATATCTTCTTTCTAAGACGGATACCAAGCCGCGCTTGATTCACTGGGTTTTACTCCTCCAAGAGTTTGACTTAGAAATCTGTGATAAGAGAGGAGCCGAGAATTTGGTTGTCGACCATCTCTCATGATTACATAATCCATATATTGAAAATTTAGATGAAAAATCTTTTAATAATTATTTTCCTGATGAAATGCTGCTTTCAATTAACACTTCTCCTTCTCCTTGGTGTGCACACATAGCCAATTATTTAGTAGCTCGTGTGCTCCAAAAAGAATTCTCCACTCAACAAAAGAAGAAATTCTTTTCTGAGTTAAAGAATTATTTTTGGGAGGACCTGCATCTTTTCATAGTCAGTGCGGACCAAGTGATAAGGAGATGTGTCTCTTTAGAAGAAGGTTTAGATATATTAAAATATTTGCACGAAGGACCGACTGGTGGTCACTATCAAGCTACTCGCACCGTTTAAGGTGCTTTGTGCGGGTTTTTACTAGCCTAGCCTGTTTAAAGACGCGCAAGCCTTTATGAGTAGGTGTGATAGTTGCCAACTGTCGGGCAATATTTCCAATAAAAATGAAATGTCGCAAAATTATTTCCTCGAGTGCGAAATTTTTGACCTCTGGGGAATTGATTTTGTTTGCCCCCTTCCATCTAGCTTTGAGAAAAAATACATCTAAGTTGTCATCCATTATGTTTCACGTTGGGCTGAAGCCCAAGCTCTTCCTACTAATGACGGCCGAGTCGTAATTACTTTCTTAAAAAATTTATTTTCTCGATTCGGTATGCCGCGAGCCATCGTTAGTGATAGGGGTTCACACTTTTATAACGCGCAGTTTTCAAAAATTCTTATTTAATACGGCGTTACACATAAGCTTTCAACTGTCTACCACCCCAAAACTAACGCACAAGTCGAAGTAGTGAACAGAGATATTAAAATAATATTAGAAAAGACTGTATCACCTTTTAGGAATGATTTGTCAACAAAATTAGACGATGCTCTATGGGCCTTCCGAACAGTGTAAAAACCTCCCTCGGATGTACGCTGTATCAGTTGGTTTATGGAAAATCGTGCCATTTGCCCGTAGAATAAGAACACCGTGATTTTTGGGCCTTGTGAATTTTAAATTTCGATCCCCACTGTGTTGGCGACCTTAGAAAATTTCAACTTAATGAACTCGACAAGTGGCGCTTTTACGCATACAAAAACAACAAATTTTTATAAAGAGTGGACGAAAGGTTTTCACGATAAACACTTAAGGCACGCAAAAACCTTCAAGCTGGGCGACCAACTTCTTCTTTATAATTCTCGTTTACATTAGTTTCCGGGCAAGATAAAGTCTCGTTGGTCTGGGCCGTTTTCTGTTATGCAAGTTTTTTTATATGCTACTATTTTAATTTTGAACCCTGATCAGGGTTATTTCCAAGTGAATGAGCATCGTCTTAAACTATATTTTTCTGGTGATGATGATGTCAGTCCAAATAATATTAATTTTATTCTGCACAAACTTTAACTAACTTAGAACTATTTTATTTTGTTAAAAACTTTAATTACTATTTTGGACAATAATCATTTGGACAAAATTAATTTGTTGCATTGAGCTAAAATGACGTTTTAAACAAAGGGCGCTCTTGGGAGGCAATCCAAGTTATTTTTCTGTTTTCTTTATTTTACACTTTTTGCCCCGGACTGATCAGACAAGCTGAAGCTTCTACGATCGCCTAATCCAATGCTGCTGATTCCATCGCGAAGTCCAAAGAAGACATTTCATGAAGATCCAAATCGCAAGCATGGGGGAGCGACATAACTAAACTTTCGCGACACATAAATCTGGGGAAGTACCTATTTTTTTCTGTACTTTCATTTCTATTTTAATTTCTCTCTCTCTACCCTCCTTACTTTATTAAGGACAATGTCTATTTTAAGCTTGGGGGGGATTTCTTCCTTCTTTTTGCTAGTTGTGTATATTTAAAAAAAAATCCAAAAAAGTGAATATCTTAAAAATCCAAAAAAATAGAAAATATTTCAAAATATAAAAAATATGTTAGTTGTTTTTACTTTAATAATTTAAATGTATTTTGGTATTTCAATAGTACCCCTTGCTTTGGTCTTGTTTTTCTCAAAATCCCATATAAACAACTTAGCTAATTATAATTTTTCTAATCATTCTTTTTAATTATGTTTCACAAGTAAAATATTGGCCATAATGTGTTTCTAATTCACGGTAGCATGTTAATTGAAACGTTTTTTCTAAAACTCGGATTTTTATTATGGTTTTCGTTCTTTATCTTCATTACTTTCAAAAAAATATTTCATCCACTACTTTCCTTTTCATTTTTGAATACTTTTTGTAATGTCAACTTTTGATTATCTTAGTAGATGTGAACGATCCAAGTCGCCTATTATTTCTATTTTCAAGATAATTTTGTTAATCTTCTTTTATTATCTAGGACTTGCTTTTTTAATTTTTTTCAAAACTATGCTTTGGATAAATTTAAAAGCATGAAAATGATTTAGGCTGTTTTTGTTTTCGTTTGAGCCTTCTTGCCAACCTAAAAACTTTTACCCCGAGTTACTTGCTTTTGAGCCTTTTTCCAATTTCAATTGATAACTCTACTTATAATTTTATCTTCACCAAAGCCAAATTTTCTACCCTATCAAATCACACTAACCTTTTTGAGATTCATTTAAAAAATTTCATGATTATGATAGGGTTATTTTGGGATATAGTTGGAGAAGTTTTGAAAATAAGTATGCTCAAAAGAAGAGTTTACTTTTTTTGGCCAATTTTAAAATGAAATGAAAAATTAATTATGGCCTTTATTTTGAAAAAAAAATCGAAAAAAAGAAAGAAAAATATTTTATTTATAATAATTTTTTTGAAACTCGTTGTTTTGGTTTAGTGTGATTTTTAAGCCTCTAAGTTTATCTTTGAATTCCACTCCTAATCTTATTCCTAAACCAAAAATTTCGGTCCTAATAAGTACTTTTGATTCATGTTTTTGAATTTTATTTATTAGCTAAGTAAAGAAGAAAAGTAAATCAATATTAGTTTTGGATTTAAATTTAGATTTTTTTGTTATTTAATTGATATAGTCATAATGCGTTGCTTGGATCTAGTAATAAATCAATGTGTATTTTCATTTTGTTGCCTTGCTTAAATTTATTTAAAGAATTTTGTTAAAATTTTGGATGATTTATTTTCGTTAGTAATGTTTTTTATTGTAAATCATGTTTAAATAATTGTTTTAGGTTTACATTTCACCTTCTCCCTACTAAGAATTTCGCATAGTATTTGTGTAGGCATAATTAGAACATTTTGATTAGTCATGTTGTTATGGTTATCTAGTTTTTATGTCTTTGCTTCGAGACAAGCAAAGCTTAAGCTTGTGGGAATTTTATAGTTCGTTTTGTAGTTTAAAGTATTAGGGTATTTTATTGTTTTTATTGCCCGAATCATGTCTTGTTTGGTTATATGTTTACCTCCTTAGTTATATATTATTGACACTAATGTTTTCCTCTTGTTTTGCAGGTTTCCACAGTTTTTTGCAAAAATTTACCTGACACGCCCCCCTTGACACGCCCTCCATGGGCATGTCACAGGGCATTTCACCCTGATCCAGAGGAGTTTGATGCTGAAGCCATTTCTAGAGAAAAATTGACTTGATACGCCCCCCTGGCATGCCCTCTGAGGGCATGTCATTCTGATCCAGAGGAGTACGATGCTGAATCCATTTCCAGAGAAATACCACCTGATATGCCCCTTGACACGCCCTCCAAGGGCATGTCACAGTGATGTCACAGGGCTTTTCACCCTGATCCAATTGAGTCTGGTGCTAAAGCCATTTCCAGAGAAAACCCACTTGACATGCCCCCTGACACTCCCTCCCTGGGCATGTTACAGGGCATGTCACCCGATCCCGAGGAGAAAAGGTGCTAGAAGCCTGTTTCAGAGAAAAAACCACCTGACACGCCCCCCTACACGGGCGTGGCCCTGGGGCGTGTTCCTCCTTTTTTGACGACTGACGGATTTCTGACCAATGATTGAGACATGATGTGCCTTACACGCTCCTCTTACACGGGCATGCCCCAGTGCGTGTCCACCGACATACAGAAGCAATCATCATTCCCGCTAGAATCCAGAGCCCGAGGTCAACTCCGTGCATATTACGCCCCTGACACGCCCTCCCTGGGCGTGACTTAGGGCGTGACCAACCCGATAATTTTTCCTATAAATACAAGGCCATCCCATGCATTCCAAAACAGTTTTGGGTTTAGAGGGGAGGTGCTGCCCTTTTATTTCTTGTATTTTTCTTTCTCTCTCTCTCTTTCTCATTTTGTGTTTTTCTTATCCCTAGCTTAGTGTGCTCTTTTGTAAAAGCTTTTGTAACTTCATTTTTAGCTTAATGTTATGCTAGCTTAGGTTTTCATTTTCATTACAAATGTAGCCCTTTTCTTTCAAGTTGTTGTAGCTCTCTTTAATAATAATAAAAGTGCCCTTTGTATTTTGTGTTCTTAATGCTCTTCTACTCATTCCTCCTCCTCCACTTCTTTATGATTAACTAATCCTCCTTGTACTCGGTCTTGATGATCCAAGGTTCTAGTTGACTAAGTTATGATGCTTTGAATTTACTTTTTCTTTTCAGGGTTTAGGCCTTCGAATTACTCTTGATTTTTCAAATTTCGAGTTATATCATCGATATATAATTTCCATCTTTGTTTTCACTCTTAGCTAGCCGAGAGGCTCGTAGTTTGAAGTGAACACTCAAGAGTAAAGAGAGTTGCGCGCACCCCTTGAGAGAGGCAGACGTCCAAATCTCCCGGATTGGAGTGAAATCCAATAGTAGGGTTCACCGCTAAAAGCGAGCTTTAGGCCTCCGATTTGGACGAGAGTTCGGTCGGACCTTCCTAAACTCAGTTGGGCATGACTTCGATAGAAGCGTGTTCATGCTTTAGTAACCTCCATGTTCAAGGACTTTTACACTATTAAGTTAAGTTTTTTATCGCATTTTTTGTCAACTCTTGCCGAGGTGATTCTTGATCGAGTGCTTTTCCATTTCATCATTCCAACTCTTTGTTGTAATCGCTTGTAATAGCTCTTTAATTATCTGCAAGTAGTTCTCTTTTACGTAATTGTTTTCTTTCCTTATTCGCATTTAGTTTCTCTTAACCCTAAAACCATCCTTCGATAAGATAATAGTTTTCGTGTGAGTAGGTTTACTCAGTAGTTCCCGTATTTCAATATGACACTTGTGTCCCCTAGCTACAGTTCGATATGTATACTTGCCTAGTTGGATTGCTAGTTCGGCGCTCTTTTTCTCAACACCAGGGCTCGACAGAACTCGAAATTTCATACAATACAGGGAGATCGTGCGTTTTCCTTCGCACATGATTGAATCCAATCATGCGTTAAGAAAAACACACGATAGCTGCTCACTAAAATGAACTTGTAGTCATTGCATGAGTTAAATGGCCGTTCATTAAGGAAAACGCACAATCGTGCGATGTTTACTGGCAACTATTTAAGACTTGAGGGAACAACCCACCTGCAAACAAACATCATAGCATGGAGCACACCTCCAGTACATGCAAAAATATGAAAAAATAAGAAAGAAAAGTCATGGGGAGCACCATGTGCTTACCCCTAGTAATGAGATGCACGATTACACACCCCAACGGGCCTAGAAAGCACACTTTGTGTACTAGAGTGGTTTAAACAAAATATGATAGAAAACATACTAAAAGTGTAGTGCACATGCGTGAAAACTAGACCAGATTATTCCGAAAAACCTATATAAATCGGACTCATCAGTGATGACATGAGGACAGTAATGCAACCCCGTGCGCACCAGCACACTTGGTCACCTAAGTATGTAAACTCTTTCTTTCCAGTCCGCTAATATTGATTTTACATGTCACAGTAGTCGCTCGAGGCCTACTGATCTTGCAATCTCTCTGAAGAAAGTAATACAGCTTTATGTGCACCTACCTAATGGATTGCCTTAGGTTTTATCCCTCGAGTGCTGATAAAATTTTGTATTTGCATAGGTCGCCATATCGGTACCTTACGGGTGGCAGATAAAGTTATATGGCAAGGTAATCGAATACAATTTTGGAATACCTAGATAAAAATCGGTCAATACGATCTGCGATATTAGTTAAAGGGGATTGAAATATTTCTCTAAGCCTGCACATGATCAATATCATTATTTTATGCGGTCTTAGCTATTAAGCTTACTGATTCTTGCGGCCTGGTCAGTCAATTCATGCAATCTCTAATGCCTTTTTCTCAGCTAATAAATATTGAGATTATCTTCATCACTTTATGACTTGCAATATAAATTAATTGTCGACATTCTCTTTCCAATTGGTTCACGACAAGATATTATAGGGAAATTATGTTGTCTGGTTGATTTCTCTAATTCTTGTGACCTGGAAAAATAAAGTTTTGTGGCCTCTGAAACTTTGCTCACTTGCATATCTTGGGATTATATTCATCCTATATGACTTGTAGTATTAACTCATGCGGTCTGTTTTTACCGTGACGTGGTCTTCATATATTTGATCACTTGCATATATCCAAGGATCGCAGTCATTAAGGACAAAGCTTCTAGCAAGTTTCGGATTATGATTGTGCTGGAAATTTAGCTCCCCAGTTTCAAAAATTTGTTGATAAGGCTATATAAAAAATACAGTTCTAAACGGTCCTTAAAATAATAAGGACCGATCGCGAGCTTCATTATAGTATCCACCGTAAGTAAAGATTAAACTAAAGAATAGAAATTTACAAATGGCGAATTGGAAAAAGTATCATTTTCATTACATTCATAAATTATTTACAATGTTGAACTTGAGCATTTTTACAAAAAAACTGCCAAGGCTTTGCAAAATAAAATAAAAGTTACATCATTAATCTGAAGATGCTTTATGTTTTTTGGTCACAGGAACCCCCTAAGGCTTGCAGATCCATCAATATCATCAAGGGGAGAATAGCCTTCATAATAGCTATCACTGTTGCGATCACTTTCACTATCGATATATTCACTGGGTGGATTCCCATCATCAGTGCTAGAGTCCATTGACGCGGACTCCGTAAACTTATTTTCCTATCTATCATTGTTGGAACCTTCATCGGCGACCTCTTGAACATCATCCTGCTCATCTTCAACTTCAATTTCCTCTTCCTCTTTTTCATCCTCCACTCAGACTTTGGCCTTGCCCTTGGTCGCACGCTCCATCGAAGCTACCTTCTTCTTCATCTCAAGAAAGACCTCGACAAAAGAAACGTCTTCGACGCCTTCCTTAGCATAGTCAAGCTTGATGAAACGGCGGAATGCAACCTCAATGATTTCCTTCAAAAAAGTCATCTTTGCGTCTTAAAAGACCAGGTTATCAATATCGTAAGCCATCTACAAAAGGCAAAGTAAAATTAGACAGGGTTGAAAAAAATGCTAGGTTGCTACGAGCATAAATCTTATTTTTTTTTCTCCTTCAATTGTGCGACCTCGGCCCCAAGCCGATTGTTCCTTTCTCGAAGTTGTTTGTTTTCTTTAGTCATGCCCCTCAGTCTGCAGCCCATGAAGTGGCTTGTTACCAAGCTGTTCACATGAGCCTGGACGTCAAATTAGGTAAGGTGGGCAGTGGGTACCATTTGAAGCTCTCGCAGATTTCTTTTCCCATACATGGTGGTACTCACAACATGGGTGTGGCAAGTAAGCCTTGCAAACTTCCAAGAAGGAAGTGTTATATAGACGCCTACTTGTTTGCTCTTTCGATGCCATTGCATCATCAGGTTTTGCGCAGATTCTTTTGGTTTATTCCAAAATCATGGAGATCAAATGTTTCTAAATAATAATAGTCCGCCTCGGGATCTTCTTCCTCTCTCCTCTTCTTTGTAATTTCTTATTTCCTTTCCCTCTAGGTGAGGGTCAGTCTGCCTAGAGTATGCAGAAGGTTAGCAGGAATAACCAAGGTCGATGAGAAAAGAAGTCAGACGATAGGGAAGAATTAAAAAGAAGAACCAGACACAAATTTAAGACCGAAAAGTTTACTCACTCTCCTAGCATGCTAAGACGTCCAAGCATTACAGCAGTGGAAGATAGTGTTCAATGTTGAGCCTAGAACCCTTCAAAAAGTCAACTATCTTCTCCTTCATGCCCGATAGCTTGACACTTTTGAATTCACAATCCGCCCGTTCTTGCGGATCTCCCACAACAAAGGGATTTTGAATCTGCAAGCGAAATGATCGATTAGGATTGTGACCTTGATTGCCAGAGAGGAATTTATTCTTTTATCGTATAGCGGGAGGCGGACATGACTTGGCAAGTTCGCCATACATCCCTCAATGAATTATTTCAGGTCAGCCTCAGATAACATGCACTTCTTATGGTCGGGGGGATGGAAAGCACCTGCGGCATCGGTACGTGCAGACACCATTTTATCAGACCATAAGGACTTCTACTTCCTGTACATTTCCTGTAATGAACTTAAAATGAAGACCTATTTATAGAAATCTGGCATATCTATAACCAGCCAGACCGCACGGATTAATTTAGTGGTCAATGCAGTTCAAAAAAATACTTTCCAGCCACAACAAAAACCAGCAATTAGCATCAAAAAATCACACAGTTTGCATAAACTTCTATAGAAAATGAATCGTGAACAAGAAAAAGAATTCACATAGCTCACAACATTTTACCAACAGCAGTTCACAAAAAATAAAATAAAATCCAATAGAGAATCAGATCTTCTAACACCACATCACAACAAATATCTGAATCATATTACAAATACTTAAAGAATAATGTCATCAACGATCATTGCAGTCTCGACGATCTCGGCGATCATAGTGCTCATGTTGCTCCGGACGATCTTTGCACATATGTGATACTTGATCACTGCCTTGAAAAATCATCTCGTTCAACTGTTGCAGATGGTAGTGCATTCAATGGAAAGTCTGATGCACACGAGATGACTCCCTATTCACATGGTTCAAAGGAACAAAGTGATCCTCAGGAAGTCTCGATGAATCGGCCGCTTCGGGTTGCTCCCTCCTCTTAATAAGATTCGATTTCTTATTGGAGGCAACATGATCTGGCAATCACAGCTTATCAGCATGCCCTTCAGTAGTTCACCGTCTTTTGGACTCTCAGACCAAGCTCAAGTATTACTCTTTTTAGAAGCGAGCATCATCATCAGATCACCTCCATTCTTTTTTCTCTCTTTCAAAGGCAGCAGCAATGTTGGCAACCTGATCCTGCAACACTCTTTAACTGTACTTTTTTGTCATCTCCAAATCAACTCGCATAGCTTCTTTCTCATCCGCGAAGTCACTTCTTTCTCTCTCCATCGTAGCCACTAATATGGATAATTGTGTTTTTTAGGTCGGTGGTATCCGTCTTGAAGGCACACTCGCCAGGAATGATCTCACTAGGAAGCTGAAAAGGAGGAAGAGGTGGTTTTTTTGGAGGCAAGAACTCGCCTAATTCTATAGAGATCAGGGATGTGTTTGATCCTAAAAGAAGAATGCAATGTCAGCGAAAGTAAAAAACAGGTCTCTACGATCAAAACTTTCAAAGAACAAGACCGCTAGATGGCAATTTGCCAAGGGTAATCGCTACAGCAACTTGACGGCTATCGAAGATAGGTTGCCTCTTGCGGTCCGGGTGAAAAATACTTAGGCATTTTTTTGCAGTCTTCGTAAGCCTTTTCTCTCTTCATGGCCGCCAAGCTGGTGGTGATAACAATGTCTTCGGTCTCCATGATGATCTTGACCAGTTTTGACTTTCGAGGTTGAGACTTGTAAAGATGCAGATGCTTAATTTTCTTTGGTGTTTGTTTGAGTTTACCTGATTTCCAGAGTTCAGTCGTAACCCGTAAGTCCTCAGTTTCCTTATCCGTGCTTTTCTTTACCGAGTCTACCTTCTCCTTGGCTTCCTTCTCGGTAGCAATCCTCTCCTTTATTTTTTCTTCTCATCACTCTCTGTAGCAGAAGAAGCCTTCTCGCGACCCTTGACCCCCAGCACAAGGACTTCATCTTAAGTCAAAGGGTTAGAGACAGGCTGGAAAACCTCCAATAGAGACTGTTTGATTTCTTCAATCTTATCGCTATAGAAGCTCTGGATCCTTTCGTCAGTAGAGATACTGAATAGGGACAACAATCTCTCACTTCCCGGAGCTACGACTTCAAGAGTAATGAAGTCGGTCTAGGTCGCAAGGCTCAGTCCGCCACCTTGGCAGACTCTGGACTTCTCTTTTTCTTTTCCTTTGTATCCCGTCACAACTGCCCGATTCTCCTATACCCTAGGCAGACAGTTATTTTTTTCCTGCCCGTTTGGACATGTCCCCCATGCCTATAAATAGGGGGAGTGGCATACCCAAAGCAGCCAAACTCAAATCAAGGAGCCCCCTTATTAAAGGTTGCAGACTTGATTCTCAGGCTTTGCGGTCTGATGCTTGCGCCACTCTATTTCCTTTTTCCTTCTCTTTGTAATTGCACCCAATTTATTAAATCAAAAGAAAGCTTGTCACAGGAGTGGCATTATCTGCGGCGGGCAAAGTCTGGTGTTGACCGCTGCTAGTGGTATGGGCAGTTTACTCTTTTCTAACTAACATTAATTGATAACTCACAGTCTCTTTCCCCATCCCTTAGCACTTGATTGTGGAGGTGCACTTTTGGCACCAATAATGCGTGAGTGTCATTGTATACTAAAATAGGAATTAAGAGAGCTACAGCCCACCAAAAAATGTTTCACCCCAATCTGTAAAGGAATCTACAAGGAATACAACATTCATATTGAGTTTCAGGTCTAGATCTAACTGCATCATAACTTAAATGTGTCTCGAAGTCAGTCGTGCACACTAAACAGATTCTATCTACTAATATTTAATATAATCTGCATGGATCTAAAAGCTGATTGGACAACATTCGGTCATCTTCTTCCTCAAGTCTGGGGATGTGATTTGCCCGACCTAGAGCCTAATAAAACTCTCACATAAGCCACCTTATTTTCCAGTCCGACCAACCAACACCACCACCCCTTCCTCGTACATGAGGTGCATCGATGGGCGACAAATTGATAGCTGGAGGTGACCTGAATAATAAATCAGAACACAGAATTTTGCCATCCCTCCATGCCTTGCTCTCAAATAAAACTTAATCAAGTTCGATGTCTCTCCTAGTTTTGATTTATGAAACTAGAACTAAGGGAGAGTGGAGGAAGCTCACTGAGTGGCCATGCATGCTACCCAATAGTTGCGTATGCAGCATTTGCACATTATTCCAGTCCGTGGTCAGATCTTGCCAATCCAACCATGTTTGACGTTATCCGAAGGAGTCGACCTTTGATCTCATCGAGGACCCTGAAGGTGTTGTTGAAACTTGATCTGCTAAGGATCTTAGGACAGCCCACCGTAAATGGAGGAAGGAGGTTGATTTCAGTACGATCTAGACTGGAGTAAAAGTTCATCGTCTAGATCTATGTGGAGCAGGAGAATATTGGAGGAGGCGTTGGTTTTCGGCCACTAAAGGTTGGCGTTGTTGGAGTGGAGATGGCCAAAGTAATTCTCATGGAGATGTTGACAAAGGTGGCTGAAACTTGAGAGGGGCGGTCGGATCTCAAAGATGGTCAAAGATCTCACCAGATCATGGAGGGCGGCGGTTTTGGTTGCCTGTGTCATGGAAGAACTCATCAGGTCAAGAAAAATTGGTGGTCAAACTCGGAATTGTTTGAAAACACGCCGGATCTTGCGGGTAGGATCTTGCCAGAGCCAAGGAAGGATATGGCTCGGTAAGATCTCAAATTATGGTGGTGGTCGGTCATGTATCTGGAGGTTTACCAAGGATCTTTGCCGGAGAAGTGGTGTTGCGGTTTAGAAGTAGTTGTCGAGAACTTAGCCTTGGATCTACATCTCGCCGGGAAAACTGAGGGGTTTCGGCCATGGATAAAATTGAGAGAGCTTGATTATGGTCGGATTTTTGAGGTGAAGGAGGTTGTCGAGCTTGGTTTGATTTAGGAGTTGTCAGAGAGGGGAGAGCTTTGTCATGGCTATAAAGAGAGACGTCGGAGAAAGAGAGAGAGAGAGGGAGATAGAGCTTGACAACAGGCTGGGATTGGTGAAATGGGGAAGGTAAAGTAATCAAAAGTAATTGATATAAGTTTATATATATAGTATAGGATATTATTATTATTATTTATTAAAACATTAACTTATTACATTAAAACGTTTGTATCTCGCTATAAAAAACTATGATTTTGCCTCGGACAGGCTCGTTATGACTGTGCTACCGATACGAACCCACCGGAATAATCAATTGTCTCGATCTGATGCTTGCTGCCCGTGGGGATGTGAGCAGGATGAATCCATCTCCCATGCTTTTGGTGAGTGTAAATTTTTTCAAAAAAATCTGGAAGGAATGCTCCAATTTGTCCACCGTCCCTACTATTCCTACCGGAACATGTTTGGCCCGCCTTTTTGTCGAAGCCGAGGACAACAAAAAATCTGCCCTTGCCATCTTCTTGGCCTCAATCATATATTACACATGGAGAGCAAGAAATTGCTTTATGCACGGGGAGCCTTATTTGCAACCTTCGGCCATTGCCATCAAAGCTTTGCATGACGCCAATATCGGGAACTGGAACGTCCATTGTAACCAACAAGCCTCTTGGACTTCCCCGCCCGTTGGATGGTTGAAGGTAAACTTTGACGGCTCGGTATACACTAATTTCAAGGCCGGCTTGGGATGTGTCGTGCGCGACCATCATGGGGGCATTCTTGCGGCCAAAGGTGTCAAAACTTTCAGCCGTTCGGTCAGTATGACAGAGTTCAGAAGTGCTTCCATGAGCTTGGAGCTTGCGCGGCGCTTTTTCGGTGAAGCCGTTGGCATTATCGTGGAAGGAGACTCGATGGAAACTTGCAATAGGCTGAACCGCATCCTCGCAGGTGCGGCCTTGGGGATTTCAGAAATTGCTTTGGCAAAGATATGTTTGGAGGCACCAAGGATCGTCATCTCTTTAGTTGACCGGGAAGCAAACAAGGCCGCCGACCTCGTCGCGAAGAACGCAGCGGAGTATGATTTTGATTGGGAAAGAGGAATGCCTCAATCCCAAGAGCTCTTGTTTATTATCCAAAGTGACTATGATTTGTAGACCGTTCTTTATTTTTATTATATAATAGGCCCATGCCCCTCTTCAAGGAATAATCAATTGTCGATTCCAAGTTTTCTTGCTCATTTTACGCTCTCCGGTGAGTTTGCGCCCTAATTTTCTTAAATGTCAAAAAATACCCAAATGGCGTCGTAATCGCAAACGGATGACTCCATTGGACTCATGTTATCGTTACGAGTTTAAAATATAGTATTTGAGGATCATTCCGGGCCAGTTTGCTCATTTGCAGCTGTTTAGACAAATATACTATTTACAACACATGTTATAATTTTTCCAATTCCCATCGGACTCGAGCGCAGATAATTTTGTTAAACTCGTATAGGTTTCACGAGTCTAACAAAACTTGCTAAGATGAATTCTGAGGTCATTTGCTCAAAAGTCATGTTTGAGATGTCAGGTAGCTTGAAGTGACCATTTAGATCTACTTTATATATATGCATCAAAATGTTGAAACAAAAGTCATTGGATTGATAATTGCCTTACAAGTGTAACATCGCTGACTGGAGTCTATTCTGAACTCATTTGCTCAAAAAGTTTGTTTCATCCATTGTAGCTTAAAATTCTAAGTAAACCACTATAATTCGTTCATCAGACCAACACGGTAATATTGTTCTAGAATAGGCTCATCAAAAATAGGGTCGATTGAACTAGTTAGGTCCCCTATGGGCTCAATCGGCCAAGTCAGAATTTTGGGATTTTACAATTATTTCTTCCATGGATTCTTAATAAATTGCTCGTGAATATCCTTCCAAAGATCCAGAAATGCTAATCCAAATGAGCGACTTCAACCACCTACTAGCCAAGATGACTCTCATCGAGGGACAAGTTGATTCTTTGCCTAATGCTGTTGGAGATACTAATGATCAATCATTTGATAATCATGTCGAGTGTTTTTTTACGACCTGATGAGCCTTATTAGTTTTACACCCCCTTCTCGTAAGATCTCAAAAGTGAAATATTTCTCCCGAACGTATTTTTTTCTCCCGGTCCCTAATTTTTTGACTGGTCGGTCAATTTTTACCCAGTAGCGCATTTGTTTCCCAATCATGCTTTTTGCGCCCGAACATGTACTGCTCGTCGAGGCATGAATTTTTCGCCCTAATGCGAATTTTTCCCCTGCCAAACATTTATCTCTTGGTGGCGAATTTTTTGGGAGAGGGCGCATTTTGCACTCAGATGCACAATTTTTCCCAAGCGTGCATTTTGTGGCTAAGCGCAAATTTTCCTTCAGGGGGTGAATTGTTTGACCAGATGCTCATTTTTCGCACAGGGGTGCATTTTTTGTGAGTTCAAACATTTTGCTCCCCGCCACAAATTTTTCTAAAGTGCGCATTTGTTTTTGCCCGGGGGCGAAATTTTTGCTAGAGAGCGCATTTTGCGCCCGGGAATGCATTTTTAGCCCGGTGGCGCATTTTTTTGCCCTAGGCCGCATTTTTCACCCTGGTGAAAAGTTTGCGCCAAGGCGTGCATTTTTCACCCATAGTCATATTTTGTACTCGGGCCAGTTTTTTTTGCCCGAACGCGAATTTTGTGCACAGGCATGCATTTTTCGTCTGTGCGCGCATTTTTATTCAGGGGAGAAATTTTCGCGACAGTGCGTATTTTGAGCCTGAGCACTCATTTGTCGCCCGGGAACGCACTTTTAGCCCGGGTACAAATTTTGCGCATGGGCGCGATTTTTTTTCCCGACCTCGTATTTTTCTCCATGTCGCACATTTTTCACACTAACGATTATTTTTCACCAGGGTAATCATTTTTCGACCGGACGGACATTTTTCGCCCGAGCGCACATTTTTTCCCAATCGTGCATTTGTTGCTTGTGCGGATATATTTTGCCCGGGAATAAATTTTGCGCCTGAATGTGCTTTTTTACCCAGGGGTGCATTTTTTTCATCACCACGCATTTTGCGCCCTGGCGCGCATTTTTTCGCTCGGGCGCACATTTTTTGCTAGTGAGCCTTTTCTGGCCTACTCACACTTTTTTGCCCAGGCACGCATTTTTAACCCACGCTTGAATTTTTTGCTCATGCACGCTTTTTTCGCAAGGGGAAGCATTTTCACGAGACCACGCATTTTGCACTCAAGCACACATTTGTGTCTGGGCAATCTTTTTTCTCCCGGGCGTGCATTTTCTCCCATGCTTGTATTTTTAGCCTTGACGAACATTTTTAAGCGAACACAAATTTTTTGTGGTAGGCGACCTCTCCTTATTAACTGCACACTCCTTTTTGCTGTCCACATTTACTATGTTTATATGTTTCTGGATGTAATCCTTGATGCAATGCAAACATTTTAGGTCGATATGAGTAAATCTAACCTCGCCGCTTCCTTGTAGTCAACATCTACCCCTCATCCTGTAGCTTGAGCTGCGTGGACTTGGGTAATTTTTTGTGCCAATAGAATGAACACGCGAGTTTTAGATATTGTGTAGTCAATAAATTGCAATCGCAATGGGATTTAGCTCAAAATGACACCAAAACATCAGACAACCATAGATTTTGATAAGGTTAACTTATTTTTCCCCTAATACCTTTTCGAAATGAGCTCAGATCCCTCCATCATTTTAGGAACCAGGATTACCATTTGAGTTCATTTAGCGCTGTGATATTTCTCAAGTTTAACGCCATTTAGAAGTTATCGTAGTTTTCTCTTTTGACAATTATTGTATCAATGGATTCTCATTCTATGGTTCCGGAATACCCTTCCAATGATATAGAAATGCTTATCCAATTGAGTGGCTTCAACCTCTAACTATCAAAGATCACTCTATTCTAGGGACAAGTTGATTCTTTGCCTATTGGTGTGGGAGATACTAATGATAAACATTTTGATAATCATGTAGTGCATTTGTTTACAACCTAATGAGCCTTCTTAGACTTCAAACTTTCCCATAAGATCCCTAAAGTTAAATTTTTTGCCCGAATGTGTTTTTTTTGCCGAGGCGCTAATTTTTCGACTAGTCAAGCATTTTTTACCCGGGAGCACATTTTTTCCCAGCCGCACTTTTTGCGCCCGAGAACGCATTGCTCGCTCGAGCGCAAACTTTTCAACCAGACACAAAATTTGCCCCCGACGTTGCATTTCTTGCCCTGGGGCACATTTTTTGTGTGAGGGTGCATTTTGTGCCCAGGCATACTTTTTTTCTCCCAATAATTTTTTTTCTCCCAAGTGTGCATTTTTCAACTGAGCATGAATTTTTAGTCAGGGAGCGAATTTTTCGTACGTTCGCGAATTTTTTGCAAGTGCGTGAATCTTTCACTTGGATGCTCATTTTTCGCACGATGGTATATTTTTCGTCCGGCGGTTCATTTTCAGGAGTGCTAACATTTTGAGCCCGGGAACGAATTTTTTGTTCGTGCGCACATTTTTGTCCCCGGGGTAAAATTTTCGCGAGAGTGCAGATTTTGCGCCCGGGCATGCATTTTTTTACCTGGGGCACATTTTTTACCTGGGGCACATTTTTTCCCCGGGGGCGCATTTTTTGCTCGGGGGCGCATTTTTCGCCTTTGTGCAAATTTTGCGCATTGGGGCGCATTTCTCGCCAATTCTCACATTTTTTCCCAGACCGCGCATTTTTCGCCCTGGCGCGAATTTTGCGCCCATGCGCGCATTTTTCACCTGGGGGGCATTATTCGCTCGGGCACGCATTTTTCGCTCAGGCGCACCTTTATTACACGAGCGCATATTTTTTGCCCGAGCGCACATTTTTCGCCTAGGCGCAAAATTTGAGCATAGACGTGCATTTTCTGCCCGTGCACGTATTTTCTGCCTGATTACGCATTTTTCCCCGGGCACACATGTTTAGCTCAAGCGCATATTTTGCACCTAGGAGCGCATTAGTTGCTTGTGCACATGTTTTTAGCCCATGTGCGAATTTTGCACTGAAGCGAGCATTTTTTTCCACGACGCATTATGTGCCTCAACGTACATTTTTGGCTCCTACGCGCATTTTTTCCCGTGCGTGCATTTTTGACCAAGACACACATTTTTTGCTTGCACATAAATTTTTCACCCTTGTATGAAATTTTCAACTGGGGGCGCATTTTTCGCCCGGGGGAAAATTTTGGCAAGACCACACATTTTGCACCCTCGCACAAATTTTGCGCTTGGGACCACATAATTTGCCCGGGTGCATTTTCTCCTAAGTATGCATTTTTAGAATGGGTGCGTAATTCCAAGTGAAGACACCTTTTTTGGTCAGGCAAGATGCATGGGTGACCTCTAACCAGTTACTGCGAGCTCCAATATACAATACACATTTACTATTTTTCATGTATCTAGATGTAATCCCTGATTTAATACAAACATTATAGGTCGATGCGGGTAAATCTTACAACCCCGCTTGCTTGAAGTTAACAATTACCCCTTATCCTTTCGCTTGAGTTGTGTGGACTTTGGACATTTTTGTGCCAATAGAATGAACTCACGAGCTTCAAGTCTTGAGTAGTCAATAGACAACAATTGCAATGGAGATGCAAGATCTAGCTCAAAATGATGGCCAAACTACGGATAACAATAAATTTTAATAATGTTTTCCATTTTTGCCCATAATATCTTTTCAGAATGAGCTCGGTTCCCTCAATCTAATGGGAAACCGGGTTTACCCGGTTGAGCTCTTTTATCGCTCTTTGATTATGTTGGGTCCATTTATCCTAATGTTCAAGATTTGAAGAAGTCCTAATACACAATGGTATACACATTTGTGTATTCTAACAGTTGTCACAAGCTTTATTTATGTAGGATGTTACTTGGAACATGATTAGACAGATTGTCTAAGTGATGGTGATAGGTGGTCAAAAGGTAGGCAGGTGGAGAGATAACAAAATCGATCTAAGTCCACAGGCGCTGAGTAAAGCAAGCTCACTCAATGCCAGATGCAAAGAAATGTGGATAAGTCTACAAGCATTGAGTGAAGCAACCTCACTCAACGCCAGATGCAATGAAATGTGGTCCAGACCACAGACATTGAGTGAAGTAAGCTCATTCAATGCCAGATACAAAAAATCTCTGAGAGAAGAACACTCAGTCAAAGCCTTGGCCGTTATAATGAAGAAATCAGGCTAAGCCTAGAGGCGTTGAGTGAAGCCTATTCAGTCAACACCAATAGGTAATAGCGCTGACAAATACCCATTCAGTCACAGAATTTTGTCCAAGGACAAAAGTATTAAGTAAAGGTTATTCACTCTACGCCTTATCAACTAAGAAACTGTCTGAGGACAAAAGCGTTGAGTGAAGCCTATTCACTAAACGCCTCTTCATCTAAGCTTACTAAGGGTGATAGCATTGAGTGAAGAAGTAACACTCAACGCTTTTTAAAATGAAATATTGGCCAAGTCCAATTGCGTTGAGGGATGAAGGTTCACTCAACGCTTAGAAATAGAATATCTGTCTAAGTGTTTTGGCATTGAGTTAAGCTTACTCACCCAATGCCTAGTGATAGAATATATGTCTAAATGTTTTGGCATTGAGTAAAGCTTACTCACTCAACGCTTAGTGACCGAAAATTTTTCTAAGTGTTTTGACATTGAGTAAAGCTTACTCACTAAACGCCTTGTGATATAAAATATGTCTAAGTGTTTTGGCGATGAGTAAAGCTTACTCACTGAATGCCTAGTGACAGAAGATCTGTCTATGTGTTTTGGCATTGAGTAAAGCTTACTAACTCAATGCCTAGTGATAGAAAATCTGTCTAAGTATTTTGGCGTTGATTAAAACTTACTCACTCAATGCCTAGTGACAAAAATCTAGCTAAGTATTTTGGCATTGAGTGAAGGTTGCTCACTCAATGCCTATACTAATATTTCTTGAATTTGACTAAGTCCACAGATGCCGACATCAGCAAAAATCAACAAAGTCAACAAGATTCAAAATGAGGCAGGATGGCAACAATATGCGACAAACGGCAATGTAGGCCTACAGTACCACTTTTGACTGTTAAAGTAATGGTGCAGCTGTCAAATTCAATGGGGGCCCATGTGTATAAATAGTCGTTGAGCCTCGGAAATAAAAGAACAAGGATCATGTATTAGTCTTAAATATTCATTATTTTCAGTATTTTATATAAGTAGTTTTAGGTTATTTTTGTAGTTTTTTGTTATTTTTCTTCAATAAAATGTTTCCTTTTTTGTACATACTCTTCTAACATAGCTTTATTTTTTTTTCGTGAAATTTTTCGGAAAATTCAACATTTCAAAGTACACGCCCGTGTCAAATTGGTCACGTTCGTGACCTGGGCATGTTACATTTATTCGAGTGAAAAAATGCTGCCTGCAAAGAAAAGAACATATCACGCCTGTGTCCCAATTAGACACGCCCGTGTCCAACCACTCAATACCTCCAACAATCCAACGACTCAACACTTTTGCCCACTCAACGCCTCCAACAGTCCAACCACTCAACGGCTCCAGGAAGTCAACCACTCAACGCCTTCACTAGTCATACCTTGCTGACACGCCCTTGTCATTCAGCGCACGCCTATGACTGCCATGTTTCTCGTTCCAGAAGCTTCCATAATTCGACCAGTCACCAGGATTTTGACCTCTCCAAAACACCAGCATGACACGCCCTGCTGTCACGCTCGTGACCAGGGCATGTCACCCCAAAAATTTTGCTTATAAATAGAACTTTTCTGTAATGACCAAGGGTTGAAATTTTTGGGCCAATTTTGTTGTTTGTGGGTTGCTTGGGTGCACTTCTTGCCATGTAAGGAGAATTTTCTCCCTCTCTATTTTATGTTTGTTTTAGCTTTGTAATCAACTTTTTTTCCTTAATATAATATGTTAGTTATTTTTTCATGTTGTCTTAGAATGCATATGAGTGCCCCACCTTTATTCTCTTTTTATCCTTTGTTTTTCTTTCTTTCTCTTTAAAAAGTGTGTGTGGGTGTATGAGTTTAATTTTATGTTTTTATTTTTTCATAGTTTTATTTTACTTAGCTTTTGTTCTAGGTTTCCTATTATAGTTTTTAGTTGTTATGCAAGCTTTTATCATCTTGTACCTTAGATTTGTTAAGGTTTAATTTTTGTAGTGCTTTATATTCATTTTCATGAGTTTTTAAAAGTGTTTTCAAAGTGGTTTTTATCTTTTTTATCTTTTTTTTATTTAGTTACTTTTTTTGTGTTTGTAAAACTTTTTGTTCTTTTTAACTTCTTTCCACTTTTTAAACTCTTTTATAAAATTATAAGAATGAAAAATTTGTTATTTTAATTTTTGAAACACTTTGATTTTTTGCTTTAATTTGAAAACCTTTTTCCTTCTTTAACTTTTATTTTCTCTTATTATGTCTTTTTTGTAAACTTTAGTAGTAGAAATGTTGTTATTTTAATTTTTAGATAACTTTGTTTTCTCTCTCTTTTTGTTGTGTGTGTGAGTGTATGAGAATAAGTTTCATTTTGCTCTTTCAAATTTTATATAGAGTGTGTGAGTGTATGAGATAATTTTTAATGCTTTCTTTTCATGCATTCTTTATTGCTTTCTTATTTTATGTAGAGAGTGTGTGTGTGTGTATGAGATAGTGTTTATTGCTTTCTTTCAATTTTGTAGAGTGTGTGCGTGTATGCATTTATTTCCGTCTACTCATTTGAGTATGTCTCGCTTTAATTTCCCGCCTACTCGTCGGAGTAGGACATGTAATTTCCCGCCTACTCATTTGAGTAGGACATGTAATTTCAATTATGTTTTCCTTTTGTGTAACTTAACTCTTTCTTAATTATGGGTTCGATGTGTGTGTGAGTTCTATGTTAGCAAGTTTTTTTAGACTTTTGTTCCTAGCGTTATGTTATTTTTATGTCCTCTTTTTATAATCATTTAGCGCTTAGTTTCGAACTAACGCCTCATCAAACTCATAAGTGGTCCCCATACCGACAAGTGGCTAATCGTTCTTAGCCCTCGGCATCGAAGAGTATTGGGACATGTAAAATCACTCTAAATAATTAAAGGATCTTTTTCTAACTTTAATTAAAGGGCTTAAGGTTTGCCCCGGGTATACGACGCGTAGAACCACATATCGATGTGTGGGTCTATTTTCGTTTTCCATACTCTAGCTAGCCAAGAGGTCGTGCGGATGGACTAATCAACCTTAGGCAAAAGAGTTGCGTGCATACCCTCGAGAGAGGAGAAGTGTAATTTTACTAGATTGGGTTCCCAACCCAATAGCGGGGTTCTTAGCGTAAAGCGGGCATTAAGAGGAATCCTTCATCGGACGAGAGTTCGGTCGAATAGTCTTAATGTTCAGGTGAGCGAAATTCCTAGAGATAGGTGAGCTCATGTTTGTGGAACCTCCATGGCCAAGAAGCCTTTAATTGATTTGAAAACAAAGTTCTATAATTATTAAGAGTCATTTTAGTTTCGATCTGATTCGATGGCAAGCGTTAACCCTTCATCGAATTTTTCTAAGTCTTTTTTACACTCTCTTTTATAACCGCTTTAGTTATCTAAAACCCAACAAGTTATTTTTGGTAAAATAATAGTCCCTCCGGAAGGAGTAGAAATAGTCAACCGGCCCCAGGAAATATATGACCTCGATATTCCCCACTGGAATATCTTGTACTACTTGCGATAGGTGCACTTGCCCCCTTTTCTCCGCACGGAATCCGAACCCAGTGCGCTTATCGTCTAAATCGAGAGCCGGGATTCACGCGTATCAATCATCTTTGTGAATATAAATTTTTGATTATTCTGAATAGAAAGAACTTCATCTTCTTCCTCATCATTGTTGTTGAGGCTGAAGCTTAAAGGACCAAAATCTTCCAATCCAGAGGTTCAAGTAAGTTAGTTGCAACAAGCTTCATCAGATACAACAAGTTCAGAAGGAAGTTCTTAGAAAAAAGAAGAAGCAGAGCACTCTAGTCTCTACAATAAAGTTAGCTGATTGAAGAACACAAGATTTATCAAATCATTAGTCTTCTTCAGCAAGTTCAAAAACAAGTTTCTGAGTTACTTCTAATACAAGTAGCAACTCATTGAAGAAGAGTTTTCTTATTGCTGAGAAGTTAAGGCTGAGGTAAACTCAGCTCAGGAGGCAGGCATGGAGAAATCTCTTTGGTTTCAAAATAAAAGGGTTATTACTATGAGTTAGACAATGAGCTATTGAAGAGGAAGAAGCTATCAGAGACAGTAAGAAAAGATATAGAGAGCAATTGGAAGCTAGGCCTGATTTTGAGCAGTGGAACCCTGAGTAAAGGACCATCATTCTGTCAGCACGGGAGCAGGTAAATACCAAGAAGACTGAGAGAAGAAAGTCTTATAGCTCTATTGAGTGGGCTAAGATGGAAGAGAGGGAGAATGAAAGAAGGCAATACAGAAAGGACGGGAATGATGGCACCTTGCCTCCAAATGATATTGAGCCTATAAAATACATTCCAAAACCCTTCAGTTACTTCCAAAGGCAAAAAGTCAAAAATTCTAAAGCTACAGCTGAGAAGACTGTCAAGAAGCGCAGAAGCAGTGGCATTGTTATAAGTGAACAAGAAACATGAGAGTGTTTCCTATATATATTAGAGGGATAAAGGATGTATGATTTTTCTATTATGCACATTAAAAGTAATTATCCTTCTTTTAATGAATTCCATTTTAATCAAATATGCGTTTATTATTTCTCTATTATGTAATATGTTATTTAGTGTATTTGTTGCAAATTTGAGTTAGTGTATAAGATTTTCTTAAGGTTTTGACTTCTTCAAATAGGGAGATATTGTTGGGTACATTGATTTCAATGTCCAAGATTTGAAGAAGTCTTAATAGACAATGGTATACACATGTGTGTAATCTAACAATTGTTAAAAGCTTTATTTGTGCAGGATGTTCCTTAGAACATGATTAGATAGGTTGTCTAAGTAATGGTTACAAGTGGTCACAAGGTAGGCAGGTGGAGAGACAATATGTTTAAGTTCACAGGCATTGAGTGAACCAAGCAACCCAACGCCAAAAGCAAATAAAAGTGGCCTAAGTCCACAGGCATTGAGTGAAGCAAGCTTATTCAATGCCATATGCAAAGAAATGTGGTCAAGTACACAGGCATTGAGTGAAGCAGCTCACTCAATGCTAAATACCAAAAAGCTCTAAGAGAAGACCAGTTAGTTAAAGCCTTAGCCTTGACAGTGATGAAATTCTGATATGTCCAGAGGCATTGGGTGAAGCCTATTGACTCAACGCCAAGAGGTAATAGCGTTGACTGATGCCCATTCAGTCACAGAATTTTGTCCAAGGACAAAAGTGTTGAGTGAAGGCTATTCACTCAACGCCCTATCAACTAGGAAACTATCTGAGGACAGAAGCGTTGAGTGAAGCCTATTCACTCAATGCCTCTTCAGCTAAGGTGACTGAGGATAATTACGTTGAGTGAAGAAGTAACACTCAACGCTTTTGCAAATGAAATATTGGCCAAGCCCAATTGAGTTGAGTGATGAACGTTCACTCAACGCTTAGCGATAGAATATCTATCTAAGTGTTTTGTCATTAAGTCAAGCTTACTCACTCAATAACTAGTGATAGAATATCTGGCTAAATGTGTTGGCATTGATTAAACCTTACTCACTCAATGCCTAGTGACAGAAAATCTATCTAAGTGTTTTGGCATTGAGTAAAGATTACTCACTCAATGCCTACTGATAGAAAATCTGTCTAAGTGTTTTGGCATTAAGTAAAGCATACTCACTCAACGCCTAGTGACAGAAAATCTATCTAAGTGTTTTGGCATTTAGTAAAGCTTACTCACTCAGCGCCTAATGATAGAAAATCTGTCTGAGTATTTTGGCGTTGAGTAAAGCTTACTCACTCAATGCCAAGTGACAAAAAAATCTGTCTAAGTGTTTTGGCATTGTGTGAAGGTTGCTCACTCAACGCCTATACTAATATTGCATGAATATTTGACTAAGTCCACAGAAGCTGACATCAGCAAAGTCAACAAGGTCAACAAGATTCAAAATGAAGTGGGATGGCTACAGTACGCGACAAACAGCGTTGCAGGCCTACAGTATCACTTTTGACTATTAAAGTAAAGGTGCAGCTTTCAAATTCAGTGGGGCCCGCGGGTCAAAATAGTCGTTGAGCCTCGAGAATAAAAGAACGAGGATCAGCTTGGTGAAAATAACTTTTGGATTATTCTAAATAGAAAGAACTTCATATTCTTCCTCTCCATTGTTCTTGAGGCTGAAACTTGAAGGACCAAAATCTGTAGATCTAGTGGTTCAAGTAAGTTAGCTGCAACAAGATTCATCTACAATAACAAGTTCAGAAGGAATTTCTGAGAAAG
Organism: Platanthera zijinensis; assembly: GCA_039513925.1. Lineage (NCBI taxonomy): Eukaryota > Viridiplantae > Streptophyta > Magnoliopsida > Asparagales > Orchidaceae > Platanthera > Platanthera zijinensis. The sequence continues at coordinate 162,911,656 of CM077085.1, forward strand.
AAGAAGAAGCATAGCACTCTAGTCTTTGGAGTCAAGTTAGCAGATAGAAGAACACAAGATCTATCAAATCATCAGTGTTCTTCAGAAAGTTCAGAAATAAGTTTCTGAGTTACTTCCAACACAAGTAACAACTTATTGAAGAATAGTTTTCTTTTTGCTGAGAAAATGTTAGGGCTGAGTTAAACTCAGCTCAGGAGGCAGGCACAGAGAAAACTCTCTAGTGTCAAATCAACCATACTAACCAACTTTTCTCCCTATAGTATCCATTCTTGGATCTGAGTGTAGGATCCTTTTTGGATCTGGGTTGTAAGCCTATTTTATTAAAGCTGAGGTAGGATCCCTGTATGGATCTGAGTATAGGATCTGGTTGCATATCTAAGATAGGGCTTTGGCCTGAGATTAGGATCTCGGTATGGATCTGAGTGTAGGATCTAGTTGTAGATCTAAGGTAGGGCTTTGGCATGATAGTAGGATCCCTGTGTGGATCTGAGTATTGGATCTTATTTAAGATCTGAGGTAGGGATTTGGCCAGAGAGTAGGATCCATTTTGGATCTGAGTATAGGATCTGGTTATATATCTTAGGTAGGGCTTTTACCTGAGAGTTGGATACAATTTGGATCTAACATAGGGCTTTTGAGTATGAGGTAGGATAGACATTCTTTATAAGTTTTAGGGAACTTGTACCTGAGTTGTAGGATCCTATGGATCTCAGGTAGGGCCTTTATTCCTGAGATGTAGGAGAGTCATTCTCTCTGTGGTAGGGTTGTCGTCCCATCCTGAGTTGTTGGGCCTTTGGGCCCGAGGTAGGTGATCTTTGGATCACTGAGTTGTAGGGACTTTTAACTGAGCTGTAAGTATATGAGGAGACTGAGTTGACCTGCGGGATTATATTGTAAGCTCTTAGGAGCCGAGATTGGAGAAGTGACCTATCTAACAAGTTGTTAGAAATATGGGAGGGAAAGTGGACGTACCCATAATCTGAGCAACCACTATAAATTCTATGTGTGCTCCTTGTGTTTTTTCTTTGTTGTAGGTTGTGTGTGTCTTGAATGTAAGGAACTACTAACTTACAAAGAACTTAAAGAAATAAACTTAAAGATAGTCACAAGAGACTAAGAAACCTATTCACCCCCCCATCTTGGTTATTTAGCTATCCTTGAAATTAAAGACTTTCAAGTGGTATCAGAGGGAGGTTGCTCAAAAAGGACTTAACAGTCTGAGTGATCTCCAAGGATAGCTAAAAGGGTTATTATTATGAGTTTAGGAGTGAACCATATGGAGTGGAGCTCAATGATGCTTTAAGTCTGCAGAAAGGAAAAGACCTACAATGGGTTGTTGGCAGCTACTGTAGATGATGAAAACTATCCTGTTGCCAAGATAGGAATCACAACCCCACTGTCCTCTGTGTTCAGTGATAGTGATACAGATGATGTCTATCTAGATGCAAGAATAGAGATCAGGGCCCCTTTGTCACATTCATACAGTGATTCAGAGGAGGAGGATGATGAAGTAGATGACTACAGAAGTTATGGCTAATAGCCATGATAGAAGAAGAATCCTGCCAGGATTATCCTGGTCCAAATCAGGTAAATTACCTATCTAGCTAATCCTCAGAATCTATTTATGAGACCAGTCCAAACTCTGATGCTTCCACATCAAGTGCTGATGATGGATCAGAATCAGAGGATGATGTCAATCAATTGATTGACAAGTATGGTGCACTGCTGGATTCCTTCAAGGGGAGCAGGAAGTTGGCCAAAAAGCAAGTTGAGAAGATTGTCTCTCTTTAGCTAGCTGCTTCCCATCAGGCTGAGACAACAACCCTGCTAGATCAGAAAACAAGGGAAGTTAGCCAAATGAAAAATATCACTTTCAGTCAGATTGGCACCATCAAGGACAAGAATAATCTCATTAGGGACCTTGATGAGAGGCTCTAGAGGGAGAAAAGGATAGTTGCTAGTTATTCAAAGCCAGGTACTGTGCTACCATTAATAGACTCCTTCTTCTATCAAAAGTGTAAGAAAGTGTTGGGATTCAAGGGAAGAAAAAGATTTGCCCAGTCCAAAGGGAAAGGCAAAGCTCTTGTTCTTCCACTAGCTTCCAAGCCTCTCATTCCTTTTAGGAAAGTTCTGTTACATTCAAACAGGTATGACCAAGAGAGCATCTATGGTCACTGGATGAATTGTAGATCCACTTGTATGAACAAAGATATTCACAATAATGGTGGAAGGTATAGTAGGGGAATGAGTTCCTTTAAGGCTCCCCATGAGGAAATTCATATGGCCCATCATGGACCATTTTCCTTTGGTACCCCCCCCCCCCACTCTCAAGGACAAGATAGTAGCCTTCACTCAAGACCTTCCAACAAAGACTCTAACAATGGTAAGTATGTTAGTAGGCAGAATCTAGCTATCTCTGATACCATAAACAGCATGCCATCTGCAAAGAAGACTGTTGTAAATGTTTGTCAGAGCTAGCCTAGAAAGACTGTTGAAAAGCTCACCTTAAGTGAGATCCTTGTTGAAAGAAACTTGTAGAAGGCTGTTGCACCTCTTCCTTCTATTCAGTCAGCTGTTAACCAAACTGCAGGACCAACGTAGAAAAGAAGATACAATACTCATGAGTGTTGGTGTTGTGGGAAAGCGGAGCATTTTACCTTAGATTGCTAGTATAATCCTACTATGCTAAGAGCTAGTGTTAGTCTTCCTATCAGAAAATCTACAGGAAGACAAGTTTAGTTTAAAGATAACAAGAACTTAGGACCCAATTCATTTTGGGTTCCTAAGGTAAATTAAATTTTGTTTTGCAGGACATTCCAAGTGCCCATACCCATATATGGTACTTGGACAGCGGATGTTCCAGACTTAGGATTGGAACAAGGAAGATGCCTTCAGGATCATACACTGTAGATGGAAATGGATTGACTGACTATCAAGAAAAGGATGTCCAAGATGTGTGCAAACATTGAGGGGGAGGCCAATAAGATAGATGCTCATGTTGAGGTTGATCTAGGACAGTCTGGTGTGCTGGACCAGCTTGTGTCTTACAGAGAGAAATGGTGTCAGGAAATATTCTGAACCTAATGGATCAGTCAGCTAGAGCCATAGGCAAATCTGGTGCTGAAGATGAGGAAAAGATCTAGTTCAACAAGAAGAGACTTTGCAGGGTGCAAGGAAGTTGTTGTGAGTTCAGTATCTACTTCAAGTATATAATAAAAAGATAAGTAGAAATCATTTATATTATGATTCTACTAGTGCACTCTCAATTGCTAGAAATCCTGTCTCCCATAACAGGATTTTGCATATTATGATAAGGTATCTTTGTATTAGAGAGAGAAAGGAGAAGAAAGACATTAGTCTTAAATTTCTCTCAACAGACAAGCAAGTGGCTCATATCTTTACTAAGCCATTAGATGGAGCTAAGTTCAACACCTTCAAATTTGAACTGGGTATGTTGAATTTAGGTCAGCTTAAGTATCTCTCTACCATATATATGCATTGTGCTTGTAGGGAGCAGGTTTATCTAATCCCTGGTGGAAAATGTAGTCAAAATTAGACTAAGTATAAAAGCGTTAAAATGATCGAGTCCATTGTGTTCACTCAATGAGTGCGGCAAAACTGTCTTGTTGCGGCTAAGTTTCGAGAATAAATCCCAGCCATTGATCAGAGACTTTATCCTAAACAGGTACGCATCTCTCCGCCTTCTAACTTAGAAATTACTATAAATAGAAGGACTTGTGCATAAAACAAAACACACTATTCCTTGCCCTCCTCTGCTCGATTTTGCCGAATCGACCGAACTGTTTCGCCGAACTTCAGAAATTCCAAAGAGAAATGGATCTGAAAGGTAAAGATTTCCTATTTGAAGACTTTAAACTAGTTCAAAATTGCTTCAGGGATGCGCTAGAAAAGGTGCAACTCTTTCTTCACTTAATCCAGGTCTCTGACCTAGATTTCGTTCTAACGGATCCGTGTTTGCTGTGGAAATGGGAGGTCCTGGAACTGTTCTCAAACACTAAATCTGACACATCTACAGGAAAAATCAAGATAAGAGTTAGTGGAAACAAGATAAAAAATCACTCCAAGGTGGTTAAGAAAGAACTGCAGTTGCCTATGTTCTTAGAAACTGATAATGAAGATAACCTAACGTAGTCTGATGCCAAAACTACAATGGAGTGGTGAGGCATATCCAAACTCACTACAGGTTTAGTCCTAAGGAAGGAACAACACCTAAAGGGTAAGTTCTTGGCTGATGTTATTAGGAAGGCCTTATTGTGCAAAACAGGCTCCCATGATAAGATTTCAAAGAAAACTTTTAAGTTGCTGACAAGGATAATTCTGTCCAAGAAGACTGACCGGGGAATGATCCTATTTGACAGGATTATGGACTGCATTGTTGAACCCAACATGGGTAAAATACTGTCCTTGTTTCTTCTACAAAGTGTTCTAGGGATTCTCAGCATGAGGTTAGGAACTAAGATCCTCTATATGAGGAGAATGGATATCAAGATGCTGGAAGGTGGGATAGAGTTCTTTAGCCTCATGCCCAGTCTATTGCTAAGAAGAAAGGGAAGGAAGTTTCAGTTCTAGAGCAATAAGTGGTAGAACCAAGCTCTTCCAGCAGTTCATCAGAATAAGATGAGGAAGAGCATCATGATCCAAACCTGACTGAGTCTAAAGATGAGACAAGTAAAGAACTGTGTGCTCATGTCTCACTTTCTTCTGACCCAGCACAAAGGAATCAAATGAGCAGGGATCAATCTGCAGAGACTCCAGATCATGATGATGAAGTAGTGTCATCTGTTGAGAAAGCTGAGATAGTGGAAGAGGAGATTGTGAACAAATTCTCTACTAAAATGGAGGGGGAGACCTCCACAGTTCCTGCTATTATGCACCAATAGACTAAGGGTCTCATGATGGCACTAGATCTCAGAGTGAGGGGGAGCTTAATCAGGACCAAGTCATGGAGACTGTAGTATCTAAGGGGGTACAGTTCCAGAGTTCTCCAGAAGTCTATCAGGATACTGAGAATGATGTTGTTGCTGCTGCGGTTATTCTGCATGTCACTGTGGAAATGACAGTAGTTGAGGGGGAGATTCGTCCTAAACTCCCCGCTTAAGGTATAGTGTATGCTATTAACTCCTCTACGTTCGAAAAGGAGATTTCCAAGAAAGCACCATCTTTAATGTACACCATGAGTGACTCTGATAACAGGACAGAGAAAAAGCATGTGCAAGAAACACTCTGTGAGAAGGCACCTCGGCTAGGAAGTATCAAATGCCTCCTGTATTTCTGGCACAACGAAAAGGCTTACTGGATGAGCAAAGAAGATCTTTGGAACACTTTGTTGATGATGACCTTAAAGAAATCATAAATGGGTTATCCACGGAAATTAAGTCCATCCGGTTTGAAGTGAATCTACTAAAGGCCGAAACTATAAAATTCTTCACCAGGGCAGCCCCTGCTGTTGATTATACCATGGAGAAACTGGATGAGTTGGGAAAAAATACAATTATAGTCATTGATAATCAAAACATTAATGTTGTAAAAATTCTTGCTATCAAGAATTCTGATAAAGCTCTGAGGGATCAACAAAATAATGCAATTTTCACCAAGATAGATTCTTACACCCAGCTCTTGGATGATCATTTGCTAATGGTAAAGAACCAAGTTACAGCTGGTATAAACAATCTTGAATCTGAAAGGAACAAGGACAGCCTCACCCAAACAAAAAAAATTGATTGAAGAAGTCAAAAAGGGAGAGAGGGAGACAATCAAGGCACCCACTTAGAATATTGTGAGTGTCACAAATGACATAAAGGGATCATTCGGGAAAGAACAAGTTCAGTATGATAATATCCCTATGTTCCCTACACAGATTCAAGAAGCCCTGAATGCAGGTATGTTAGCTCAGTATGCTGAAGAAGGTGCTCAGTGGGATGAACCAGTTGTTGATATCCCATCATTCAGTCCCACAGTTGACTAGATTCTGAAGTCAAAAGGGAAATCTAAAGATATTGAAGAGGAAGAAGCTGTCAGAGACACCAAAAAAAGATATAGAGAGCAAATGGAAGCTAGACCTGACTTTGAGCAGTGGAACCCTGAGTTAAGGACCATCATTCTATCAGCACGGGAGCACGTAAATACCAAGAAGACTGAGAGATGAAAGCTTTATAGCTCTATTGAGTGGGCTAAGATGGAAGAGAGGGAGAATGAAAGAAGGCAATACAGAAAGGATAGGAAGAATGGCACCTTGCCTCCAAATGATGTTGAGCCTATAAAATACATTCAAAAACCCTTCAGTTACTTCCAAAGGCAAAAAGTCAAAAAAATTAAAGCTACAGCTGAGAAGACTGTCAAGAAGCCCAGAAACAGTGGCATTGTTATAAGAGAACCTGAAACATGAGAGTATTTCCTATTTATCATTGAGGGATGAAGGATGTTTGATTTTTCTATTATGCACATTAAAAACAATTATCCTTCCATTAATGAACTTCATTTTAATAAAATATGTGTTCATTATTTCTATGTTATGCAATATGTTATTTACTGTATTTGTTGCAAATTTGAGTTAGTGTATAACATTTTCTTAAGGTTTTGACTTCTTCAAATTGGGAGATATTGTTGGGTTCATTGATTTCAATGTCCAAGGTTTGAAGAAGTCATAATAGATAATGGTATATACATGTGTGTAATCTAACAGTTGTCATAAGCTTTATTTGTGCATGATGTTCCTTAGAACATGATTAGATATGTTGTCTAAGTGATAGTTACAAGTGTTCACAAGGTAGGCAGGTTGAGAGACAATTTATTTAAGTTCACAGGCATTGAGTGAAGCAAGCTCACTCAATGCCAGAAATGAAGAAATTTGGCCTAAGTCAACAGGAGTTGAGTGAAGTAAGCTCATTCAACACTAGATGCAAAGAAATGTGGTTAAGTCCACAGGAATTTAGTGAAGCAAGCACACTCAACGCTAGATACCAAAAAGCTTTGAGAGAAGACCAGTTAGTGAAAGCCATGGCCTTGGCAGTGAAGAAATCTGGCTAATTCCAGAGGCATTGAGTGAAGCCTATTCACTCAACGCCAAGAGGTAATAACGTTGACTGATGCCCATTCAGTCACCGAATTTTGTCCAAGGACAAAAGAGTTGAGTGAAGGCTATTCACTCAACTCCTTATCAACTAAGAAACTATCTAAGGACAGAAGTGTTGAGTGAAGCCTATTCACTCAATGCATCTTCAGCTAAGCTTACTGAGGATAATAGAGTTGAGTGAAGAAGTAACACTCAATGCTTTTGCAAATGAAATATTGGCCAAGTACAATTGCGTTTAGTGATGAAGGTTCACTCAATTCTTAGTGACAGAATATCTATCTAAGTGTTTTGGCATTGAGTCAACCTTACTCACTCAATGCCTAATGATAGAATATCTGGCTAAATATTTTGGCGTTGATTAAAGCTTACTCACTCAACGCCTAGTGACAGAAAATCAGTCTAAGTGTTTTGGCATTGAGCAAAGCTTACTCATTCAACGCCTAGTGACAAAAAATCTATCTAAGTGTTTTGGCATTGAGTAAAGCATACTCACTCAACGCCTAGTGATAGACAATCTATCTAAGTGTTTTGGCATTGAGTAAAGCTTACACACTCAACGCCAGTGACAAAAAATATGTCTAAGTATTTTGGCATTGAGTAAAGCTTACTCACTCAACTCCTAGTGACAAAAAATCTGTGTAAGTGTTTTGGCCTTGAGTACATGAATTTGACTAAGTCCACGGATGCTAACATCAGCAAAAGTCAGCAAAGTCAACAATATTCAAAATGAGTTGGGATGGCTACAGTACGCGACAAATGGCATTGCAGGCCTACAGTACCACTTTTGACAATTAAATTAAAGGTGTAGCTATCAGTTTCAGTGGGGCCCACAGGTCAAAATATCTGTTGAGCCTCGATAATAAAAGAACTAGGATCAGCTTGGTGAAAATATCTTTTGGATTATTCTAAATAGAAAGTACTTCATCTTCTTCCTCCCCGTTATTCTTGAGGCAAACTTGAAGGACCAAAATCTGTAGATCCAGAGGTTCAAGTAAGTTAGCTGCAAAAAGATTCATCTACTACAGAAGGTTCAGAAGGAAGTTTTGAGAAAGAAGAAGAAGCAGATCACTCTAGTCTCTGCAGTCAAGTTAGCTGATAGAAGAACACAAGACCTATCAAATCATAGGTGTTCTTCAGCAAGTTCAGAAACAAGTTTTTGAGTTTCTTCCAACACAAGCAACAACTTATTGAAGAATAGTTTTCTTGTTGTTAAGAAAAAGTTAGGGCTAATTTAAACTCAGCTCAGGAGGCAGGCATAGAGAATCTATCTAGTGTTAAATCAACCGTACCAACCAACATTTCTTCTTGTAGGATCCATTCTTGGATCTGAGTGTAGGATCCTTTTAAGAACTGAGTTGTAAGTCTATTTTATAAAGGCTTAGGTAGGATCCCTATATGGATCTGAGTGTAGGATCTGGTTGTAGATCTGAGGTAGGGCTTTGGCCTAAGTAGGATCCCTGTGTGGATCTGAGTATAGGATATGGTTGCAAATCTGAGGTTGGGCTTTGGCCTGAGAGTAGGATCCCTGTGTGGATCTGAGTGTAGGATCTAGTTGTAGATTTGAGGTAACGCTTTGGCCCGAGAGTAGGGTCCATTTTGGATCTGAGTGTAGGATCTAGTTGCAGATCAGATGTAGGGCGTTGACATGAGAGTAGGATCCATTTTGTATCTGAGGAAGGGTTTTTGAGCCTGAGATAGGAGAGTAATTCTCTCTTAGTTGTAGGGCACTTGTGCGTGAGTTGTAGGATCCTTTGGATTTGAGGGAGGGCCTTTGTGCCTGATCTATAGGAGAGTAATTCTATGTGAGGTAGTGCTATCCTCCCAGCCTGAGTTATAGGGCCTTTGGGCCCGAGATAGGTGATCTTTGGATCACTGAGTTGTAGGAGCTTGTTCCTGAGCTATAAGTCTTCGAGGAAACTGAGTGGTCCCGCGGGATCGTGTTGTAAGCTCTCAAGAGCCGAGATTGGAGAAATTCCTTGTCTAACAAGCTGTTAGAAAGGTAGGAGTGAATGTGGACGTACCCATAATCTGGAGAGCCACTATAAAATCTTTGTGTGCTCCTTGTGTTATTTCTTTATTGCAGGTTGTGTGTGTCTTGAAAGTAGGAAACTACTAGCTCACAAAGCACTTAAAGAAAGAAACTTAAAGATAGGCACAAGAGACTAAGAAACCTATTCACCCCCCCTTAGGTGATTTAGCTATCCTTGAAATAAAAAAACTTTCATATTGCTAAATTTCAACTCCATTTAGAAGTTATTTTTGTTTTTCTCTTTCGACAATTATTGTTTCCACGGATTCTCAATCAATGGATCTTAAATACACTTCCAATTTTCAAGAAATGCGTATCCAGATGAGTGTCTTTTATCTCTAACTAGACAAGTTGAATCTCACAGGGGCAAAGTTGATTCTTTTCCTAATGGTGAGGGTTTTACTAATGAAAAATCTTCATATAATCATGTTGAGTGTTTATTTACGACCCGATGATCATTCTTAGTACTTCATCCTTGAGAGAAGATGACATAAATCTTCTGGATTGGAGTAAAATCCAATAGTGGCATACACCGCCTAAAGCAAGCTAGGGGTATCGATTAACCGAGAGGTCTTAATCGATCAACCTAAGGTTAGTTGCTAGCGTATTCTCGAGAGAGGCGCTTTCATATTTTGGGAACCTCCATAGTCGAATTATTCTCGATCTTTTGTTATAAATTTTAGATTTACGTTGCATTTTAATGAGGAAGGATTTCTGATTGAATGTTCTCTTCTCCCTTTTCTCTTTTATTATTTCACATACCAATTTACATTTAGATAAAATAATATTAATTTACGTGAGTAGATGTGATCAACAGATCTTTTGAATAAGACACTTGATGTTTAAATCTTAAATATCCTATACAATGAATGATATGTGCACTTGCCTATAATTCGTAAAATTTGGAAAATATATTTATCCTAAATTTTATCGATCACTCATTAAGGGACAAATTTATTCATTATTTAATGGTGTGGAAGATACTAAGGATCAACCTTCTGATAATCATGTCGAGCTTCTGTTTATGACCTTATGAGCCATCTTAGTACTTCATTCATTCCAGTAAGATAATATAGTGAAATTTTTTGCCATTACACATTATTTTCGCCCGAGCGCTAATTTTTTAACAGTCGTGCAAATTTTGCCTGAGAGCGCATTTTTTTCCTGGTCGCACTTTTTTATTCGGAACATGCATTACTCGCTCGAGCGCAAATTTTTTTTCCCGGGCGCGAATTTTTCCCTCGACCACGTATTTCTCACCCGGGCGCGCATTTTTCACGAGAACACGCATTTTGCAATGTGGTGCGTATTGTTTGCACAAGCGTGCCTTTTCTACCAGGGCACAAATTTTTTGACCAGGAACTCGTTTTTTGGCTGGGTTGTATTTTTTGCGCGAGCGAACATTTTGCGCCCGGGTGAAAATTTTTCAACCATGGGTGCATTTTTGCTCGGCAGCGAAATTTTCGCAAGAGCGTGCATTTTGAGGCGAAGCGCGCAATTTGCACCCAAGCAAGCATTTTTTGCGAGAGCAAACATTTTGTGACCGAGCACACATTTTTTGCTCGGGGGCGTAATTTTCGCATGGGCACGCATATTTCCCTTGTGGGCGCATTATTAACACGGGTGAATATTTTTTGCCTAGGTCCGTAGTTTTTGGCCGAGCCCGCAGTGTTTGGTCGAGGCGCAAATTTTGTGCTTGGGCACGCATTCTTCGCCCGGGTACACATTTTTTGCTCGAACGCACATTTTTGCCCCAGGTGTGCATTTTTGCTTTTGCACATTTGTTTTGGTCTGGAGAAAATTTTGTGCCTGAGCGCGCATTTTTCGCCCTAGGGAACATTTTGGAGGCACTGCACAATTTGCACCCAGCGCGCATTTGTTTCTTGTGCACATATTTTTAGTCGGGGAGGAAAATTTGAGCCCAAGCATGCATTTTTTCCCATGGGGCACATTTCTCGTGACACCGTGCATTTTGTACCCGGGAGCCATTTTTGGCCCCCACACACATTTTTCAACTAGGAATGCATTTTTTACCCTTGCACAGATTTTTCGCTCATGCACCCATTTTAGCCCAGGGCGCATTTTAGCGAGAGAACAAATTTTGCACTCGGGCAAGCATTTTTCGCCCGAGCCTGCATTTTATTCCGGGCTTGCATATTTAGCCAGAGTGCGCATTTCCTAGTGAACACAACTTTTTTTGTCAGACAGGCGGCCTGGGTAAACTCTCTTTAGTGACTGTGATCTCCTTTTTGTCATCCACATTTATTATTATTACATGTATCTTGATGTAATCCCTGATGTAATACAAACAATTTAGGTCGATAAGGGTAAATTTGACCATGTCGCTTGCTTGTAGTCTACAACCACCTCTCATCCTTCATCTTGAGTTGTGTGGACTTGGGAATTTTTTTTGTGCCAAAAGAATAAACACACGAGTTTCAAATCTTGAGTAGTAGATGAATAGCTATCGCAATGGAGATGCGAGATTTATCTCAAAATGACACCTAAACTTTTGACAACTATAGCTTTTGATCTGTTTGACCGATTTTTGCCCATAATATGTTTTTAGAATGAGCTCAGATCCCTCCATCCAATGGAGAACCGGGTTTACCATTCGAGCTCATTTAGTGTTATCACAATTCTCAAGTTTAACTCTATTTAGAAGTTATCGTAGTTTTTCCCTCGATAATTATTGTTTCCAAGGATTCTCAATCAATGGTTCCTGAATACCTTTCCAATAATCCAGAAAATTCTTATCCAAATGAGCGACTTCAACCTCTTACTAGCCAAGATGACTCTCACCAACGGACAAGTTGATTCTTTGTCTAATGGTGTGGGAGATACTAATGATCAACCTTCTTATAATTATGTCAAGCATTTGTTTACGACCTAATGTGCCTTCTTAGTACTTCATCCCTTCCTGTAAGATCCCTAAAGTGAAATTTTTCACTCGAATGTGTTTTTGGGCCCGAGAACTAACTATTTGACGGATCGCGCATTTTTCTCCTGGTAGCTCATCTTTTCACGGTCACATATTTTGCGTCGGGGCATGCATTGCTTGCCTGGGCAAAGATTTTTTATCCGCATGCGAATTTTTTCACCGACCACGCATTCCCCCCTTGGCCGAATTTTTCGCGAGATAGCGCATTTTGCGCCAGAGCTTGTATTTTTCGCCAGAGCCCGAATTTTTCAACCAGACACTCTTTTTTTGTCCGAGCATACATTTTTCGCCAGAGAAAATATTTTGCATCTTGGCGCAAATTTTTGTATCTGTGCACATTTTTTGTCCAAGGGGGAAATATTCACGAGAGTCTGCATTTTTCGCCTGAGCACTCATATTATGCCCGGGGGAGTATGTTGGAACACCTTAATTTTGATTTGGGTCAGGATCACTATGTATTAAGGATTATTAGATTGACCCATCAATATATAGCTAAGGGTCATAGGATGTGCTAAGTTAAAGGCTCTCAGAGTTTGAAGAAATCAGCCAAGAGAAATCAGTCAGAGAAGAATTTAGAATTCAACCTTGGCGTCGAGCTCAGATCGACGTTTTGAAGTTCAGGCGTCGAGCTCAGATCGACGATCTCTGAGCTCAGATCGACGATCTCTGAGCTCAGGTCCACGAGGCGTCGAAATCCGTTCGACAATCTCCTAGCTCAGATCGACGTTTTCTGTCCCAGACCAGCTCCAATATCTCTGAGCTCAGATCGACGATAGTTGAGCTCAGTTCGACGATCTATCCTCACTTATTCTTCAGGTCGCTAGGCTCAGTTCGATGATCGTAGAGCTCAGTTCGACGTTTTCTGTCTGATGTTCAATCCAATCTCTGAGCTCAGTTCAACGTTCGTAAAGCTAGATCGACGTTTTTTTGAGAGATCGACAACTTTAAGGATTCAAATTCAGTCGGCCTTTGGAATGTTTTTCAAATTCTCTCAGCATTTATTTCAAGAGATTTGTTAGCCATTTTCATTTATTCTGGAGCAAGTTTCAAGGGATTTCTCAGAGAATTTTTATTGGACTTTCCTCCAGAATACCAAATATTTATGGAAGACATTTATGACTACTAACGACTATCTTGGACATAGGATCATCAAGGAATACACAATAGCAGATCAAGAGAAGAATGACACTAAATACAGACATACACAGATAGTCAGATCAACTGAGAGAAAAATCAAGTGATCAATCCTGAAGAGTTAGTTTGAAAATTAGCATACTGAAAAGTGTTCACAGCTTCAACATCAAAGACTCCAGACAACTCATATTTCATCATATGCTGAAATCATCTTCTGCTGAAGATCTGAAGCTTCTGAAGGCCTATCACCCTAGCAAAGCTCTCACTCTTTAACCATCTAAATCTCAGGGGGAGCTTTGGCAACACAATCAATCCACTAAGTCTTCTCTCAGTGATTGAGACAGAGAAGACAACATCAACTCTCCCTTCCCTCTTGTAAAAGGGTTCTTAAACTCCCTTCAAAAGTTCTGCTTGGTTTCTGAGACCTTATAAAAACTCAGTGGTGGCAAGACACCTTATAAAAAAATTTAGATCTAGTTTTTGAACACCTTATCAAAATCTTATTGGTGCCCAGGACACCTAATCAACTCATCCTGCAGTGGATTCGTACCTAGGGTGGTAGAAGAGTGGACTACCCAAGTTTAGGGGAACCACTATAAATTTCTTGTGTTGTCTGGTTTGCCTTTATTTCTTTTCTTTATTATTTTTTACTGTGTGTTTGCTCTAATCTCTAGGATAGATCTCACTTTCAATTGGTATCAGAGGGAGGTTGGTTATTCAACAACTAGATCTTCACTAGTTTGGTTGTTTATACAGGCTAACACCTGAACCAAAAGATCTCTCTTTTGATCCATCCTAGTTAGATTAATTATTCTGTTTTTCACATAGCAAGAATATGGAATATTCTAGCACCGGACCTCCTAAGTGCAACATTAACAAATTTGCACTTTGGAAGACAAGAATTAAGTCATTTATGGACAATATTGATGAAGAAATATTTTATGTGAAAGTGAAGGGATAGATACTACTCTAGAGGGGGGTGAATAGAGTTATCAAATTTTGCACTAGACAAAACTTAATAGTCTACTCAACTCCCTTGGAGTGAAATGCGGAATGAAAAGATTATAGATAAGGAGATAACCCTAAAGCCTATCACAAGTGTTGTGCACAAACTCAAGCTAACTGCAATTACAGTTAAGGCTTGGAAATCCTAATCAGCAACTAGCAAACCTAGTTATATCTAATCACAGCCACAATGCAAGAATTAAATTAAGCAAGCCAGACGACACAAGGAGTTTATAGTGGTTCCCCAAACAACTTGGGTACGTCCACTCTTCTACCAACAAGGTAGGAATCCACTACAGGTTTTTGATCAGGTGCCCTGCCACCACAAGATCTGCTTCAGGTAGATCTAGAAACCCTTTAGACTTTTGATCAGGTGTCTAAAAACCAAACACAGGTTTTTGATCAGGTGCCCTGCCACCAAGGGATACTTTTGAAGGGAGTAATAACCCTGTACAGGAGGGGGAAAGAAGGTTAAGATGTCTTCTCTATTTTACAATAGATTAGAGAAGCACAAAGACTTGCACTGAGCTAGAAAGCTCAAGGAATCAAGGCTCCCCCTGGATCAAAGAATGTCCAAGTGAAGTCTTGCTTCAGTGCAGAAACTCTTCAGTAAAAACTGAAGGAAAAACTACAAGAAGATAAATAAAATATAAAATAGAAATCTTCTAGCAGCTATCTTCTTCTTCTTCATAAGAACTCTGAGTCTGAACTTCCTGGAAGCAGGAGAACTCAGGTTGAAGAAGAGCAGAAGAGCTTAACACTTCTCAGTTGAATTGAATATTGCGGAGAGCAGTTAAACTTGGTCTTGATGAAAGTTTGAAATGCTTTTTGAATAACTGGTTAGCTAGCTGAAATCCTTCTCCAAAGGATTCCTTTTATAGCAGCAACAAGCAACGGCTCTTTTCAATTTGAACTGTTTGTCTTCTTTTGAAACTTGAAACTTGGGCTGCAAATATGACAAAGACAAACAAACTCTGCAGCAAAATATTCTATAAAAGGGATAAACCTTTTTCAAGGAAGCTGCAGGAAGCAATCTGATAATAAAGGTACTAAATAAAATCACATCAGAGATAAACTCTTTATAGCAAAAGGAAGACTTTTCAGTCTAACGGCTATAAAGGACTGACAGCAGATAAAGTAAAATACAATGTCAGCTAATAAGACAAACAACTTTATCTGAAAAGATTTTACTCAGGCAGAAGGGATGAAGCAGATATTGCCTGGAAATATTATCACAAAACAACTGAAATAAAATGCCAGATAATATATTGATTTATTAAATAGAATAAATAAATACAAAATAAAAATGCAGACAGAAAACGTCGAACGACCCTCGGAGATCGTCGACCGAAGAACGGAGATCGTCGAACTATCGGACAGATAGTCGAACGATCCAGATAGTCGAACTATCAAAGGAAATAGTAGAACTATCACAATAGATAGTCGAACTATCAAAAGATAGTCGAGCTATCAGATAGTCGACCTATCAACAGATAGTCGAACTATCGAAGCAAAACCGATAGTCGACCTATCAACAGATAGTCGAACTATCAACGCAGAACAGATAGTCGAACTATCAACAGATAGTCGAACTACCCAGGGAAAACAGATAGTCGACCTATCAAGCAGATAGTCGACCTATCCCAGAAAACAGATAGTCGACCTATCAACAGATAGTCGAACTATCAAAACAAGACAGATAGTCGATCTATCCACAGATAGTCGATCTATCCACAGATAGTCGAACTATCAGATAGTTGAGCTATCCAAGCAGATAGTCGAATTATCGAAGAAACACAGATAGTCGACCTATCAACAGATAGTCGAACTATCAAAGCGACACAGATAGTCGATCTATCAACAGATAGTCGAGCTATCAGATAGTTGAACTATCAGGACAGATAGTCGAACTATCAAAGACAAGCAGATAGTCGACCTATCAACAGATAGTCGAACTATCAAGACAACCAGATAGTCGACCTATCAACAGATAGTCGAGCTATCAACACAGACAGAACGTTGACCAACTGATAGACGATCGTCGATCAGCTGATAGACGATAGCCGAGCGACGTTCGACTATAGTCGAACGAAAAACTACTTAACCAAATTCTTCATCTGGAAAAGCGGGGACTCTACAGCTAGACCACTAACCATTGACCATAGATATTTCTTGGGTCAAGGAACTAAAAAGACAAGACTAAACTCAAAATAAACTAGGGTACCAACAATCTCCCCCTATTTGAGTTAAGTCTCTCAAAAACTAAAACACAGAACTAGCTATAGAACAATAAAATCAATACAGGAAATAGATAATCAACTAACTAGCAATAAACAACTAATCAGATATATATAACAGCAGTCAATCAAAATTAAGAGTCTACAAAATCAGACTTGGGATCAGAAGAGCTAGGAACAAAAGAAACTTTCTGCAAGGGATCAATGGCTTCTTTCTTAGACATCTTCAAATCTTGCATGCCAATAATCTTCAGTTCTGCAGCCCTTGGAACAACTGCTTCTAGGTGCTTTTCCATATATTTAGAAGGGTCAAAGACTTCAGGACTAACCTGGATTTTATCGAGTTCCTTCATTCTGAACTTTGACATTGTAGAAAGTCCTGCAGAGTCCTTTCCTTCAGCCTTAGCTTTCTTTATCTAGGCTGATCCAACAAGTTCTAGAAATCGAGCCATCCTGAAATCAGGATCTAACTCTTGGCTTTCATACACATTTTCAGATGATGTATCAATAGGCTTCACAGCTTTAAACTTAACAGATAAGTCTAATAAACTTTCAGCTGTATCTTTAACTTATTGAATAACTAAAGATGGTGGAGGAGCAAACTCAGCAAACTTTTTACTGGATTTTTCAGAGAAAATGGTTCTTTTACCTTTTGCAACATCCTTAGCAACATGAATTGGTATAGCAGGAGAAACCTTTTTCTTGGGAGAAGGAGGAGGTGAAAATGTTGGCTTTTGATATACAACCTCCTTTACTTGCTCTTTAACCTCAGTATCATGCCTTTGAGTACCAGTATATGATTTGCCTTGGTGGCTTTGAGAACTTTTCCTTGAATGAGGCTGAGAAGGAGCAGATTTTGCAGATGGAGCAGATGGATTAGCAGATAAATTGCCAGAGGCTCCTGCACCGGGAGGTGGAGGAGGAGGACCTCTGGGAGTCCATCTGGGAGCAGGACTATCATATCTCTTAGATTTCTTTCTCTCCTTTTGCTGGTTCTTGGAAAACCACATCCACTGCTGGAAGTCTTTCGACTTAGGGTCAATCCATTTCAATATGTAATAGGGAGTATCATTGTCTCGATTGGGACGAGGAGGAGCAACAACTTTCCTTTTTCTCTTTGCAGCTTTCTTTTTCTTAGAGTCCTCAGACATATCTGAATCATCTTCATCTTCAGAATGAGATGAGGGAGGATGATCATAAGGGTCATAGGCTTCTGATACAGCCTTTTCCTTTGCTTTCAGAGCAGCTTTCTCTTTTTCTTCTTCCATGGCATCCTGAGCCAGAAGAGAATCCAGATCAGGTCCTGGAGAGTCATCCCATACAGTAGATTTTTCATCTTGCAAAACTTTTTCTTTCTCTTCCAAAATATCTTGTACTCTTTGCTGCCAGGCAGCTCTTGCTTTCTCTTCTTCTAAACTCAGTACTGGGGTCTTTTCATCTTGACTTTTAGATTCAACATCTTCTATATCAGCTAAGAAAAGATCCAATTCTGGATCTATTTGCACATCTGACTGAGCTGGTTGAGCAGACTCAGTATCTTGAGCAGCAGGCAAAAGATCAGCTGGAACTTCTGGAGAGGGTTCTGATACTGTCATTATGACATCTGGAACAACTAAAACATCTGAGACAGATTCTCGAACAACTACTTCTACTTGAGCAGGTATATCTTTTTGAATATAATCTGTAGATTCATGAACACAAATCTGCTATATAAGCTAAAAACATCCCTTCTAGGTATTCACAAATTAGCAAATCAGTTGACTCGTCAATAAAACGGATGAGTGAATTACCTTCATAATTTACCAACTCCCAGGATTCATCTAGATAGGATGTAATGACTCCTTCTAGGAATTGAGCAACAAAAGGAGTTAAGGCTTCTTCCTGATAAACTTTTACAACAAACTCAGACAACATTATTGCATCAGATATTTCTTTCTCTTTGTCAGATGGAGGAGGAGCTGAAACTTCTGCTACTTTTTCTGATACTGCAAATTGAGCTGCTGGAGGGGAGGCTGGGAGCTGCTCAGAGACATCTTCATTGAACATCTCCCCCTGCCTGATTTCAGTGGGAACTGAAACCAGGCCCCTGGATGAAGAGGGCTCAGCAGAGTTGGAGAGAGTTTTGATGGCATCAGACAAAGAAGCAATGGAGGAAGCAAGTGGAGCAATTGCCTCTTCAATCATGATTTTGATTGAAGGGGTAATCAACTCCAAGATGCTGGATATGAATGTTGGGGTGATTTCAAAAGAATGTGGGGGAACTGCAGATGATGGAAGATCAGCAGGAGGAATGTATTCCTGTTGAACTGGAGAACGAACAGGAGATGGAGAAGGAGAATGATGTGGAGATGGAGGAGGAGATGGAATGGGAGAATGAACTGGAGAAGATATTTCAGAAACCAATAAATCAAAACTGGGTTGAGATGTCCCAGCCAGATGAGATGGTATAGGAGATGCAGGAGGAGAAGGAATAACAATCATGGTTGTATCTTTAACAGGAGAAGCAGAAAGTCGTACTCCAGCTGAAGTTGATGGAACTTCAACTGAAGTAGACTGCAGAGCAGAAAAAGATGATGGAAGAGAAGGATGAGCTGAGCCAGCTTCTAGAGGGTGAGGAGTGAATGAATCAGTCCTTGTGCTCTCGGATGTCGCTGGAGCAACCCCTGTGAGAGCGGGCTTCACAAATGTCCTCTTCCACTTGGAGAACAGATTGGGATCCATCTTCTTGCTGGCATTAATGGTTGTAGCAACTGAAACTAGCAGATGGGAATACTTCTCTTTCAGAAAAATTCCAATAACCCTGCCTAGGGTAACCTCTTTCTTACTGTTCTTCTTCCTTATCAAATCGAACAAAACCCCTGCCCAATTAATCCTTTTCTGATTTACAATTGCACACATCAGTGCAAATTATTGTCTAGTAATGTTGTCATGGGCGGAGTGCTTTCCTAGAAGCACTTTTCCAACTATTTCTGCAAGGAACTTGATCTTAAAGGGAAAATTCACCTTGAGGAGCTTGGAGGGAATGCCTCCGGCATGTCCCAGCTCTAACAACATTCTTCCGAACTCTGGAGCATCTTGCTCAAATTGTTCTTCACCATTTATCAATCCAAATAAATCAGTCAGAATGGCGGGAGTCAAAATAACCTCTTCTCCGCCAATTGATCCTGTCATTGAATCTTTAGTAGAAGATGAAGTAAATGCCCATTCCTTTATCTCTGGGATGTTTAACTTAATCCTTGTAGACATTAGTCTTTCTAACCCTTGATCTCTGCATAACTGGAGGATTTCCACAATCCCTGATTCACAACAGCTGAAGGCATCGAAGTCGACACTGAAACCTGCATCAAACTTCATAACTGCGAGCAATGCTGGAGAAATCGCCATTGAAGGAGCTGGAGAAGGCGCGAGAGGAACGAAGAAGACGAAACGACAGAGAATCGCAAGACACAGAGCAAGCGGGAAGACGGAATGCGAAAGGACGCTCTCCGTCGACGATAAAAGCAAAGATCTTTTAACTTAGGTCGACTATCAGCTTTATATTAGACCGGAAATAGTCGATCTATTTAAAAGATACTGGAGACGATGGTCGAACGGTCGTTCGACGATCGGTCCAGAAGTAGAGTAGTCGAGCAATCGTTCGACTATTTCTGGCTTCTCAAACAACAAGCTGTCGTCATCCAGAGATCGACAATGAGCTCGACTTGTTCGACGATGGTCGAACGCCGGTCGACGATCTTCAACCAGGCAAGCTTTCATCAACCATAGGTCGACGATGGGCTTGACCCGATCGACTATCTTCGAGCGTCGTTCGACTATCTTCAAACAAGTTTCAACATTGGCAGATATAGTCACACTTAGTATCTTCCATTGATCATGCCTAGTTGAACTAAAAAGAACAGATGCTTCTGTTCATCTAAGGGCTTGGTGAATATATCACCTCTCTGAAACTCAGTGGATATGAACTCAAGACAAATCTTGTTCTTTTCCACACAATCTCTCAGGAAATGGTGCCGAATCTCAATGTGCTTCGTTCTAGAGTGGTGCACTGGATTTTGTGCAATTGAGATAGCACTGGTACTATCACACATGATTTTGGTGTTCTTGTGTGAGTAACCATAATCCACAAGCTGGTTTTGAATCCACAGGATCTGTGAACAACAACTGGCAGCTGCTATATATTCAGCCTCTGTAGTTGAAGTTGAGACAGAAGCCTGCTTCTTACAGAACCAAGAGACCAATCTCTCTCCCAGGAACTGACAAGTTCCTGAGGTGCTCTTCCTGTCAACTCTACAACCAGCATAATCAGAATCAGAATATCCAATCAATTCAAATTCTGACTCAGCTGGGTACCAAAGTCCTAGATTTGGACATCCCTTCAGGTATCTCAAGATTCTCTTTAGAAGAATCAGATGAGATTCCTTGGGGTTGACCTGGAATCTAGCACAAAGGCATGTAGCAAACATTATATCTGGCCTACTTGCAGTTAAATATAATAGGGAACCAACAATGGCCCTATAATTCTTTTGATCAACTGGCTTGCCGTGATCATCAGAATCAATAACTACATTAGTAGCCATAGGTGTAGGCATTGCTGAAGCATCAGCCATCCCAAATTTCTTTACCAATTCCTTGGCATATTTGGATTGAGAGATGAAGATGCCATCAGCATCTTGCTTAACTTGGAGACCAAGAAAGTAAGACAGCACACCCATACTACTCATCTCAAACTTAGAGTGCATCAGGTCAGAGAACCTTTTGCAAAGTTTGGGATCAGTGGAACCAAATATAATATCATCCACATACACTTGAACTAACAGGATTGTGTCCTTGTGGTGCTTGACGAAAAGGGTTCTATCAACTACTCCCTAGTAAAGTTGTGCTCTAAAAGGAAACTAGCTAGAGTCTCATACCAGGCTCTGGGTGCTTGTTTTAGTCCATAAAGAGCTTTCTGCAACTTGAATACATGTGAGGGCTGAGTTGAAGAAACAAACCCTGGTGGTTGTTCAACAAACACCTCTTCCTTAAGCTCACCATTTAGGAATGCACTTTTGACATCCATTTGAAAGACCTTAAACTTCATCTAGGCTGCATAGGCCAAGAAGATCCTTATTGCTTCTAGCCTTGCAACAGGAGCAAAGGTTTGGTCATAATCTATACCTTCCTCCTGTCTGTAGCCCTGAGCTACAAGCCTAGCTTTATTCCTTACAATAATTCCATTTGCATCCAACTTGTTTCTATACACCCACTTGGTGCCTATGATCAGTTGGCCTTTAGGTCTTGGAACCAAAGTCCAAACTTTACATCTCTCAAACTAATTGAGTTCCTCTTGCATAGCAATGATCCAGTGGGGATCTAGCTCAGCATCTTTAAAGGTGAGGGGCTCAACCTGTAAGAGGAAACAAGCATGCATCCTATCCTGTCTTAACTGATGTCTTATTTGCACACCAGCTGATATGTCTCCAATCACTTGAGATGTGGGGTGATCTCTAAGTGTGACAATATCAGCAGGTGGGATGTGATCTTCAGCAACAGTTGGGATTAATTCCTCAGGAGGAATTTGATCTACTGTTGGTGGAACAACAACAGCTTCAGCAATGTCTTCATCACTGTCTGATTCAGTGATCTGAAGAGTTGATAGTTGAAGAATCTCTTGAGAAGTATCAGGTACCTGCAATGAACTAGAGGAAGGAGAATTTTCTTTCTCCTTGTAAAACATCTGAGACTCATCAAAAGATACATGCACAGATTCTTCAATTTTACAGGTTGATTTGTTATAGACCCTATAAGCTTTGCTTACTTGGGAATATCCAAGCATAATTTCCATTGAATCTTTTGCTTCAAACTTTCTAAGGTATTCTTTATTGTTATTATGAATATACACTACACAACCAAATACTCTAAAATAATTAATTTTAGGTTTCTTTCCTTTAAGCAACTCATAAGGAGTTTTACACTTAAGCTTGTGTATCAGACTTCTATTCAAGACATAATTAGCTGTACTAACAGCTTCTGCCCAATAGGAGAGAGGCATATTAGCATCTGCCAACAATGTACTAGCAGCTTCAATGAGTGTTCGATTTTTCCTTTCAACTACCCCATTTTGTTGGGGAGTTCTAGGAGCTGAGAAGCTATGTTTGATACCTTCTTTCTCACAGAATTCATGCATGAGAAGAGAGTCAAACTCAGTACCATGATCACTTCTGATCAAGGCCACATGAGTAGAGTACTCAGTCTGCACACATAATAGAAAGTCTGTAAGGGCTTTGAAGTTATCAGCCTTAGTTCTCAAAAAGAAAACCCAACTGAACCTAGAGAAGTCATCTACATTTACTAAGGTAGAATACTTCCCTCCTAAACTCTGTACATTTATTGGGCCAAAAAGGTCCAAATGTAATAAGTACAAGATTCTAGGAGAATCACTTTTATTTACTGATTTAAAAGAATTCTTGGTTTGCTTGCCTAGCTGACAAGCCGTGCATAGGCTCTCCTTCTTGTAGGGGCAAGAAGGTAAACCTCTAACAAGGTTGTGTTTAGATAACCTAGATATATTTTTAAGGTTAACATGACTAAGCCTCTTATGCCACAAAGAATTATTATTAATTGTTACTTCATTAAATAAACAGATTTCAGAATGAGTTGAATTGAAATCTACTAAATAAATATTACCTAATCTAATGCCTACTAAAACAACATTATTATTTAAAGTAATATTACAAGAAGAGTTAGAAAATGAAACCTGGTAGCCAGCATCACATAGCTGGCTGACTGAGATCAAATTGTGCTTCAGTCCTGTCACATTTGCAACTCTCTTGAAAGTAACATCTCCAATTGTGATCCTGCCATAGCCTTCTGTCTGACCACAGCTTGAATCTCCAAAGATAACCTTTGGGCCGAGCTTAGCTTTGAACTTTGACAGATGATTTTTATTTCCTGTCATATGCTTGGAGCATCCACTATCCAAATACCACTTATTTTGAGTGATAGGATAGGCCTTCACCTGCATGAAATTCATTTAGACATTGTGGACCCAGGTAACCTTGGGTCCCTTGTTTTTCACATAAGAAAAGCTAGAAATAAATGAAAATGCAGGCTGAGGGTGATAACCTAATGGGTGAGATCTCCTAGGTGGGATTCTCCATGCAGATGATGGGTCAACAAACCTAGGGTTTCTATTTTCATTTAGGTTTCTACGGGTTTGATTATGATTTTGAAAATCATATTGAAAATGTCGATCGACGTTCGACGATGGGCGCTCAGATCGTCGAGCTTCGTTCGACCTTTGAGCTTCCGATCGTCGAGCAGCGTTCGACGCTCTTTGTATTTCCTTAAAAAATTTCTTCCTCTTTTCTCTCTTAGCTTTATTTAACGTTTTATTATCTTGGTTTACTTGCTCAGTGTTCTTTATCCCATCAGCTGAGATAAAGTTCACTGGAGTTGAAAGATTATTTTTAAGAATAACTGGGGGTTCACTGGGAGAAGCTCCTAAGCCTAGTTTGTTATTGCCTGACCTAGTGTTAGTCATGCTGGTTATCTCTAACAGCTTAAGGCTTCTACCATTTAGAGATTCCTCAAACTTTTTAGACTTAGCTAACTCTATTTTAAGAAATTTAATTTCTTCACTACAAGTAGTGAGATCTTCCTTTAACTTAATATTTTCTGTAGCAATTAATTCTGAGTCAGCTAACTTATTTCTAAGTTCTTTAATCTCTTTTTCTGAACTAATTAAGTCTAAGCATAAGGATTTAAAATCTAATTTAAATTCTTCAGAAGTGAAGTCATAAGAAGATAGTACCTCATCTTCTGTTGGCATTTCTTCTTCTGAATCTGAACTCTCTGCAGCTGAGTGATTGCTGCAGGAATCTATTGCCATCAGGCAAACTTCCTTTGCCTTCTTCTCTTCCTCATCCTCACTGGAGCTAGAGGAGGAAGATTCTTCATCAGAATCACTCCAGGTTTCAGCAATGAAACCTCTCTCCTTTTTCTTGTTCTTGTAGGAGGATGGCTTGGAGTGCTTCCTGTGCTGTTCCTTTTCTTTCCTCTTATCTTTGTTCTTCTCCTCTGGACAATCTGGTAAGATATGTCCAGGTTTCCTGCAATCATAACAAATAATTTCTTTAGCAGGTGAACGGTCATACCTTGGTTTGTCTTCATAGCATGAAGACTTCTTTCTGAATTCCTTTCTCCCCATCTTGAGAAACCTCTTGGCAAATAATGCCATTAGTTCCTCATTGGATTGGCTGCCTTCAGAAACATCAGCAGCCTTAAGAGCTAGAGATTGCTCTTTTCTTGTTGGAGTAGGGGTCTTTGCTTCAGCTTCTGCTTCCCTTGTCTTCAGCACTTGCTCAAAAGACTTGAGCTTACCGAGAAGGGCTTCAGTTGAAATCTCATTTGTGCTTCTGGCTTCCTTGATGGGCCAGATCCTCAGATCCCATGTGCTAGGGAAGCACATAAGAATCTTATCATTGACCTCTGTCAATGAAATGTCCTTGTCAAGGGTCCTCAGCTCATTGATGATTGAGCTGAGCCTTGTATACATGGCTTCAACTGATTCAGCATCAGTTTTCTTGAAGTTTTCATATTGTGAGATAAGGTTGGACCTCCTGTCCTTCCTTTCATCTGCTGAACCAGCTACAATCTGGTTCAGTGTATCCCACATAGCTTTTGCTGAGGAGCAGTCAGCAACCTTCTAGAATACCTCATCAGACATTGTCTGAGCCAGAATGTTCATCGCCTTGGCATCTGCTATCTTTGCCTTCTTGTACTCATCATTGTAGTCTGGAGGAGGCACTGCACTCATATCAGATGATGAGGCAGTAGCAGCAACAGGTGCTCTTGGGGGTCCTGACAAAATAGAAGCAAAGATACTTTCATCAATAGAATTCATATATAATTTAATCCTTGCCTTCCAGATGCCAAACTTAGCTAAGTTGCATGCTGGAGGTCTGGTACTAGAATAATCCTTGGACTGGGCCATGATAGTGAGAATCAATAATCCTTGGTATCTATCAGGATCTTGTGACTTAGGTGTTAGCCTATTCAGTCAGCCAACCTCCCTCTGATACCAATTGAAAGTGAAGGGATAGATACTACTCTAGAGGGGGGGTGAATAGAGTTATCAAATTTTGCACTAGATAAAACTTAATAGTCTACTCAACTCCCTTGGAGTGAAATGCGGAATGAAAAGATTATAGATAAGGAGATAACCCTAAAGCCTATCACAAGTGTTGTGCACAAACTCAAGCTAACTGCAATTACAGTTAAGGCTTGGAAATCCTAATCAGCAACTAGCAAATCTAGTTATTTCTAATCACAGCCACAATGCAAGAATTAAATTAAGCAAGCCAGACGACACAATGAGTTTATAGTGGTTCCCCAAACAACTTGGATACGTCCACTCTTCTACCAACAAGGTAGGAATCCACTACAGGTTTTTGATCAGGTGCCCTGCCACCACAAGATCTGCTTCAGGTAGATCTAGAAACCCTTTAGACTTTTGATCAGGTGTCTAAAAACCAAACACAGGTTTTTGATCAGGTGTCCTACCACCAAGGGATACTTTTGAAGGGAGTAATAACCCTGTACAGGAGGGGGAAAGAAGGTTAAGATGTCTTCTCTATTTTACAATAGATTAGAGAAGCACAAAGACTTGCACTGAGCTAGAAAGCTCAAGGAATCAAGGCTCCCCCTGGCTCAAAGAATGTCCAGGTGAAGTCTTGCTTCAGTGCAGAAACTCTTCAGTAAAAACTGAAGGAAAAAACTAGAAGAAGATAAATAAAATATAAAATAGAAATCTTCTAGCAGCTATCTTCTTCTTCTTCTTCTTCAAAAGAACTCTGAGTCTGAACTTCCTGGAAGCAGGAGAACTCAGGTTGAAGAAGAGAAGAAGAGCTTAACACTTCTCAGTTGAATTGAATATTGCTGAGAGCAGTTAAACTTGGTCTTGATGAAAGCTTGAAATGCTTTTTGAATAACTGGTTAGCTAGCTGAAATCCTTCTCCAAAGGATTCCTTTTATAGCAGCAACAAGTAACGGCTCTTTTCAATTTGAACTGTTTGTCTTCTTCTGAAACTTGAAACCTGGGCTGCAAATATCACAAAGACAAACAAACTCTGCAGCAAAATATTCTATAAAAGGGATAAACCTTTTTCAAGGAAGCTGCAGGAAGCAATCTGATAATAAAGGTACTAAATAAAATCACATCAGAGATAAACTCTTTATAGCAAAAGGAAGACTTTTCAGTCTAACGGCTATAAAGGACTGACAGCAGATAAAGTAAAATACAATGTCAGCTAATAAGACAAACAACTTTATCTGAAAAGATTTTACTCAGGCAGAAGGGATGGAGCAGATATTGCCTAGAAATATTATCACAAAACAATTGAAATAAAATGCCAGATAATATATTGATTGATTAAATAGAATAAATAAATACAAAATAAAAAGGCAGACAGAAAACGTCGAACGACCCTCGGAGATCATCGACCGAAGAATGGAGATTGTCGAACTATCGGACAGATAGTCGAACGATCCAGATAGTCGAACTATCAAAGGAAATAGTAGAACTATCACAACAGATAGTCGAACTATCAAAAGATAGTCGAGCTATCAGATAGTCGACCTATCAACAGATAGTCGAACTATCAAAGCAAAACCGATAGTCGACCTATCAACAGATAGTCGAACTATCAACGCAGAACAGATAGTCGAACTATCAACAGATAGTCGAACTACCCAGGGAAAACAGATAGTCGACCTATCAAGCAGATAGTCGACCTATCCCAGAAAACATATAGTCGACCTATCAACAGATAGTCGAACTATCAAAACAAGACAGATAGTCGATCTATCCACAGATAGTCGAACTACAGATAGTTGAGCTATCCAAGCAGATAGTCGAACTATCGAAGCAACACAGATATTCGACCTATCAACAGATAGTCGAACTATCAAAGCGATACAGATAGACGATCTATCAACAGATAGTCGAGCTATCAAATAGTTGAACTATCAGGACAGATAGTCGAACTATCAAAGACAAGCAGATAGTCGACCTATCAACAGATAGTCGAACTATCAAGACAACCAGATAGTCGACCTATCAACAGATAGTCGAGCTATCAACACAGACAGAACGTCGACCAACTGATAGACGATCGTCGATCAGCCGATAGATGATAGCCGAGCGATGTTCGACTATAGTCGAACGAAAAACTACTTAACCAAATTCTTCATCTGGAAAAGCGGGGACTCTACAGCTAGACCACTAACCATTGACCATAGATATTTCTTGGGTCAAGGAACTAAAAAGACAAGACTAAACTCAAAACAAACTAGGGTACCAACATTATGCCATTATGACAGGTCTCCCAACCTCAGCAACAATAACTAAAAGGGCCATACTAGCTGATGCCAGAGCCATGAATATCCTAGCACAGTCAATATCTGATGACTTGTTCTAGGAAGTTGTTGAATGCTCAAAAGCTAAGGAGATATGGGATTCTCTTCATCAAATGGCTTCTGAACCAGTGGATGGAACAACAGAAAGAAGCTATAACATCTTATTTGAAGATGGAGAATCAGTATCCCTAGATGTCATTTGGGATATATCAGATGATGAATCATCATTTGAAGATGAAGAGGAGGAAGCAAGGGCCAAACAATTCTGCTTAATGGATATACTTCCTGCAGCAATTTAAAGTCTGAACAAACAGAAGGAAAATCAAAATCTGAAGAGGATCAGGTATTATCTAACTTTGTTTTCAGTTCAGTTAACTTAGAACTTCAATTTTGCTGCCAAGATTTAATAAAACCTGAGGAGGAAACAAAACTTCTTAGAGGAATGTTTTGAGAATATATTCAAAGGAAAAAGAAACATTTTAATAAACGAAATGAGTTCAAATCGTCGAACTCAGATCGACGATCCGATATAAAATCGTCGAACTCAGATCGACGATCCGACATAAAATCATCGAACTCAGATCGACGATCCTATATAAAATCGTCGAACTCAGTCTGCTTTTTCATAAATTTGATTTATAAATATAAGGATAAACTATTTAAAATATTTTCAAATCCTTTTTCTATTTGGAACAAATTTATTAGGAAACATCTTTTCTTAAGGGCTGCTTCTATCCTTTTGATATCTTGTTCACAATTATGTTAGGATTTCTGTATGAGAATTCTCTATCAGATAACTTTATATTTCTTATAGATCTTTTTCTAAATTCATCTAGATTGAGTCCTCTACTTTAGTTGTATTGGTCAGTAGTGATCATGACACTGAGTTTGTATCTCTTCTGATGAAAAGAAATTCTATAGGAAGAAAGATGTCAGACTTTGTTTTTCAGATTCAGAATCCTAAAAAAATTTGCTGGACAAATATCATTTTTTATGCTAACATATCCTTTTCAAGGAGAGCAATCTCTACCATAGCCTTCTACAGGTACCATCTACAAAAGTTAGCTGGATGACTCAATCAAAATCCAATTTTCAAAAGTCATCCCAGGCTCCTCCAGTCACAGTTAATGCATCAACATAGGGGGAGTTTTGTAAAGCCAGCAGGAGTCAGTTTTAACAGCAACAGAAGTCAGCTATGCAAAACCTTCTCTTTTTATATCTTATGCTTTGTAATATTAATTATAATATTTTTAGGTAAATAGTAATCCTAACCCAAATAGGGGGAGATTGTTGGAACACCCTAATTTGGATTTGGGTAAGGATCACTATGTCTTTAGGATTATTAGATTGACCCATTAATGTATAGCTAAGGGTCATAGGATGTTCTAAGTCAAAGGCTCTCAGAGTTTGAAGAAATCAGCCAAGAGAAATCAGTCAGAGAAGAATTCAGAATTCAACCTTAGCGTCGAGCTCAGATCGACGTTTTGAAGTTCATGCGTCGAGCTGAGATCGACGATCTCTGAGCTTAGGTCCACGAGGCGTCGAACTCTGTTCGACGATCTCCGAGCTCAGATCGACGTTTTCTGTCCCAGACCCGCTCAAATATCTCTGAGCTCAGATCGACGATAATTGAGCTCAGTTCGACGATCTATCCTCACTTATTCTTCAGGTAGCTGAGCTCAGTTCGACGATCGTAGAGCTCAGTTCGACGTTTTCTGTCTGATGTTCAATCCAATCTCTGAGCTCATTTCAACGTTCGTAGAGCTCAGATCGACGTTTTTTTGAGAGATCGACGACTTTAAGGATTCAAATTCAGTCGGCCATTGGAATGTTTTTCAAATTCTCTCAGCATTTATTTCAAGAGATTTGTTAGCCGTTTTCATTTATTCTGGAGCAAGTTTCAAGGGATTTCTCAGAGAATGTTTATTGGACTTTCCTCCAGAAGACAAAATATTTATGGAAGACATTTATGACTGCTAACGGCTATCTTGGACAGAGGATCATTAGAGAATAAAATACACAATAGCAGATCAAGAGAAGAATGACACTCAATACAGACATACACAGATAGTCAGATCAACTGAGAGAAAAATCAGGTGATCAATCCTGAAGAGTTAGATTGAAAATTAGCATACAGAAAAGTGTTCATAGCTTCAATATCAAAGACTCCAGACAACTCATATTTAAGCCTCTGCTGAAATCATCTTCTGCTTGAGATCTGAAGCTTCTGAAGGCCTATCACCCTAGCAAAGCTCTCACTCCTTAACCATCTACATCTCAGGGGGAGCTTTGATAACATAATCAATCCACTAAGTCTTCTCTCAATGATTGAGACAGAGAAGACAACATCAACTCTCCATTCCCTCTTGTAAAAGGGTTCTTGAACTCCCTTCAAAAGTTCTGCTTGGTTTCTGAGACCTTATCAAAACTCAGTGGTGGTAAAACACCTTATCAAAAAATATAGATCTAGTTTTTGAGCACCTTATCAAAAGCTCATTGGTGCCCAGGACACCTGATCAACTCATCCTGCAGTGGATTCCTACCTAGGGTGGTAGAGGAGTGGACTACCTAAGTTTAGGGGAACCACTATAAATTTTTTGTGTTGTTTGGTTTGCCTTTATTTCTTTTCTTTATTATTCTTGCTGTGTGTTTGCTCTAATCTCTTGGATAGATCTGACTTTCAGAGTATTTTTCATACTGGGGGACATTTTTCGCCCCTGTACAAATTTTGCAGAACGACACTTTTTTCCCGGACGTGCATTTTTCGCCCAGGCATGAATTTTTTGCCCAAACGCACATTTTTTTGTCTTGGTGTGCATTTTTCGTTGGGGCACATAATTTATGCACGGGTGCCCATTTTTTGCCCGGGAGCAAAATTTTCGTCTTGGTGCGATTTTTTCATTCTAGCACGCATTTTCCGCTCGAGCCCTCATTTTTTCCCGGGCACGTATTTTTCGCCCATACGCACATTTTTGCCTGAGCTGATATTTTTCTCCCCTGAGCCCATTTGTGGCTTGCGCGCGTATTTTTAGCCCGTGCGCAAATTTTTCCCCGAGTGCGCATTTTTCAACCAGGGTCGCACTTTTGGCGACACCGCTCATTTTGCTCACGGGGGCACATTTTTGCCTGAACTCTCATTTTTTCCCTATGCGCACATTATTTTTCCAAGGCATACATTTTTCGCTCGTGGTGCATTTTTCGCGAGACCATGCATTTTGCACCAGAGAACATATTTTGTGTATTTCCAAGCAAACATAACTTTTGGGGTCGGGCCAGCATCCTTGGCGTCCTCTCCTCAGTGATTCCGAGCACCTTTTTGCAATCCACACTTACTATTTTTACATGTATCTAGATATAATCCCTGATGTAATACAAACTTTTTAAGTCAATTAGTGTAAGTTTGACCACGTTGCTTGCTTGCAATCAATAGCTACCCCTCATCCTTTAGCATGAGTTGTGTGAACTTGGGTTATTTTTTGTGGCAACAAAATGAACACACGACCATCAAATCTTGAGTATTCGATGAACAACAATCACAGTGGAGATGCAATTTTAGCTTAAAATGACACCAAAACTTTAAAAAGCCATAACTTTTGATCTTGTTGTCAATTTTTTGCCCATAATACCTTTTTAGAATGAGCTCAGATCCCTCCATCCAATGGGGAACCAAGTCTACCTTTTCGAGCTCGTTTAGCGCTCTCAGATTGCTCAAATTCAACTCTACTTAGATGTTATCATAGTTTTTCTCTTTCAACAATTTTTGTTTTTATGGATTCTCCATCAATGGCTCCTGAATACCCTTTCAATGATCCATAAATGCTTATCCAAATGAGCTACTTCAACAACTTACTAGCAAAGATGAATTTCATGAAGGGACAAGCAGATTCATTGCCTAATGGTGTAGGAGATACTAATGATCAAACTTGTGATAATCATGTCGAGTGTTTGTTTACGACCTAATAAGCCTTCTTAGTGCATCAACCCTTCCCTTAAGACTCCCAAAAGTGAAATTTGTCGCCTGAATGATTTTTTTTGCCGAGCTAATTTTTCAACTGGTCACACATTTTTCGATCCAGAGAGAATTTTTTCCCCAATCGCACTTTTTGTACCCGAGCACGCATTGCTTGTTGGGGCTTGAATTATTCGCCCGAGCGTGAATTTTTCCCCCAAGCGAGAATTTTGCCCCTGATCACACATTCTCGCCTAGGGCGCATTTTTCGCGAGAGCGCGAATTTATCCCCTGATCGCGCAATTTTCACCAAGGCACACATTTTTTGCCAGAGCGTGGATTTTTTGCTAGGGCGTGAATTTTTCGACTGGGCGCTCATTTTTCCCACAGGGGTTCATTTTTCGCAAGAGCAAACAATTTGCGCCATGCTGCGATATTTTAGTTCATGCTCGTGTTATTTTGGGTGGGGTTAAATTTTTTGTAATATTTTTTATCTGTGCACACACTATTCGCAAGAGTTCGAATTTTTCGCCCAAACGTGCATTTTTTGCTTGAGTGCACATTTTTTTGCTTGGGGGGGGGGGGGGGGGGGGCATTTTTCGCCAGGGCACTTATTTTTCGCCTAGGTGGGCATTTTTGGCTAGGCCGTACATTTTTCGCCCAAACGTGCATTTTTGCTTGGCACAACATTTTTTGCCAGGGCACTTATTTTTTGTCCGGGTTCGCATTTTTTTCTATGGAGCGCATTTTTTTCCCGGGCGCACATTTTTTTCCCGGGCACACATTTTTTTCTCGGGCACGCATTTTTCGGTCGAGCGCTCATTTGTATGTCGGGGGCAAATTTTTTGCCCGAGCGCACATTTTTCTCCCGAGTGCATTTTTTTGGTCGGGCGCACATTTGATGCTTGTGACCGTATTTTTAAGTCGGGCTTGAAATTTGCGCCGGAGCGCTCATTTTTCGACTAGGTTCACATTTTTTGTGACATCTCATTTTGTGCCCGGGCACGCCTTTTTCGCTCAGGCAAAGATTTTTTGTGTTTGTGCGCACATTTTTGGGCCAGGCACAACTATTTAGCGCGGGCAAGCATTTTTCACCCGTGCATGAATTTTTTGCTCGTGCACGCATTTTCCTCTCGAGGGTGATTTTTACGAGACCGGACATTTTGCACCCGTGCACATATTTTGTGCCTGGGCACGTACTTTTTTCTCTGTCCTGCATTTTTAGCCCGTGCACGCATTTCAATACAAACACAACTATTTTGGTTGTGCAAGTGGCCTGGTCGACCTCTCCTCTGTGATCGCAAGCACCTTTTTACAATCCAAATTTACTATTTTTACATGTATCTAGATGTAATCCCTGATATAATACAAACTTTTTCGATCGATACGGGTAAATCTGACCACTTTGCTTGCTTGCAGTCAACAGCTACCCCTCATCCTTCAGCTTGAGCTGTGTGATCTTGAGTAGTCGATGAACAACAGTCGCAATAGAGATGTAAGATTTAGCTCAAAATGACACCCAAACTTTAGACAGCCATAACTTTTGATCCGATTTTCTAATTTTTACCCAAATACCTTTTGGGAATGAGCTCGGATCACTTCATCCAAGGGGTAATTGGGTTTACCATTCGATCTTGTTTAGCGCTTTTAGATTGGTCAAATTAAACTCCATTTAGAAGTTTTAGTAGTTTTTTCTCTTTGTGCAATTATTGTTTCGCTGAATACTCAATAAATGGCTCATGAATATCCTTCCAGAGATCCAAAAATACTTATCCGAATGTGCGACATGAACCTCTTACTAGCCAAGATGACTCTCATCGAGGGACAAGTTGATTCTTTGCCTAATGGTGTGGGAGATACTATGATCAACCATCTGATAATCATGTCGAGCATTTGTTTAAGACCTGATGAGCCTTTATTGTTCTACATCCCTTCCCGTAATATCCTTAATGTGAATTTTTTTGCCTGAATGTTTTTTCTTTCACCCGGCCTCTATTTTTTTGATCGGTCGGGCATTTTTCAACCGGGAGCGCATTTTTTCCTGGAACACGCTTTTTTTCTTCCAAGCACGGATTGCTCGTCAGGGCGCGAAGTTTTCGCCCAGATGAGAATTTTGCCCGTCATGCGTTGAACAGCAAGTGTACCGATCACACAAGTAATATAAAATGGGCGAATTTTCCCAGGTATCGATCTCGAGGGAACACAGCAAGGTGGAGTTAATTTTGAGGAGGACTTGAGATTTAAGTCCAAAGGTCTAACCAACGAAAGGGGGGGTTTGGTTGTTTGCGGAAAAAGAAAGTAAAATACTACAAACTACTCCTATACAACGCCGCTATGCGATTCTTTGCCAGGCGGGATGGAAGACTACACGGGCTGCTATGCACCGAATCGCAAGGCGGATGGACGAGTAGGCTTGCGGATAAGGTAATGAGAACCGCGGAATGAGGGTCGAGAGCACCTCTTCGCTACGCACGCCACTAGTTATTGCTTGTGCGGCAATGTGTGGTGGAGGATAGAAATAAAGGCGCACATTAAACAAATAACGAAAATATAAAATCTCATATACAAGAATGTATACAAACATTTTACAAACTAAAGACACTTCATCAAATAGAAGAGATTAAACTACACTATCAACAAAAAAAGAAGAAGAGAGTACGAAATCGACCGAATCTGAAGACATGCTGAGGATTCACGGAATGAATCGCTGGGTTATCAATCCGCATCCTAGCTCGGTCCTCAACTACGTCTGAGGTAGAGGAGGTTGTCATTAACTCCCAATGGACTCGTATTCTTTGTGTCACGATCCGATGGAGGATTGCACAAACTTCTCCTAGCTTGATGGAGAAAGCTAAGCCAAACTCTTCTTGAAGCCCAAGGATGAAGGAGGAGGCTGAGAGGAAGCTCCGGCTTAGATTTGGAGGTGAAAGCTTGCCCGGAGTACCTCCCTACGGTTGAAGATTAAGGAGATCGGCGGAATCCCTACGTGGAGACGAAAATGGAGGAAAAATGTCGATCCATTCGGAATTTGCGCGGAACCTGCGTATTTATAGATAGCAGAAATAACAATGCGCACGATCACTAGCGCACTATTAGTGGTCGTGCGCACTATGTCCAATGATCATCCGTATTCGCATGGTAGAACTTAAGAAGAACAAAGATAACGCGCATGAGCAGTGGCGCACAACCGGTGGTCATGCGCACTATGTCTAATGGTCATGATATTACCCCAGATAAAACTCAAAAAAAAAAGAAATAAAAGCGCACAAGTAGTGGCGCACGACCGGTGGTCGTGAGAAATATGTCCAATGCTCGTATGAATGCCCTAGGCAGAACTTTGAAAAATGGAGAGTAGTGCGCACGATCAGTGGCTAAGGACTAGTGGTCATGCGTTATAGGTCCAATGATTGTGCGCTATAGATCCTGTACTGTTTGGGTTCGACGAATAGGCTGCGCACGACCAACGGTCGTGCGCTAATGAGTCCACTGATCGTGCGTGTGTAAAAATACACGACCAGTGGCCCTTAGGTAGAAAGCGGTCCCAAAGAATCCCGGATTATGCACGCGACCCTTATACCTTAATAAAAAATAGAAGAGCCACCGAAACAACATACCACAATCTCCATACAGAAAAACACACCAAGTCGGGCAAAAGAACAAGAACTATGAATTCGCACAGAAAATGGGCCAAAAGTGCACCTCCTATGGAAATAAAGATTTGATGAAATTTATACAATAACGAACTAAAAGTGAAGTGCATGTGAAAGAAAACTTGCCCAGATGAGTCCGAAAATCAGTATATAAATAAGACTCATCACACCCCCAGACTTACCTGTTTGCACGTCCCGAGCAAACAAAATCTATGCAGATAGGGAAAATGAACTAGCTAACAAAGAAATTAAGATATGGAGTACCATGCGAAGTCACATGCTTGCGCGCGTAAAAATATAATAGAGGAAATTTCTAAGTATACAAAATAGTTTATACTTTTCACAATACGTATCAAAATTTTATTACTACTCAAAAATGGAATCACGGTGAATCTTCCGGTCATGCGCAAGGAGAAAGTAGGCAGGCCACTAAGGTGTGCTTTGCCAAAGAACGGGGCACACGTTCACCTCCAAAGGAATCCACCAATGTAGGGTACCATATGCTTGCCCGTTCACACTCTCTCCACGGTACTGGTTCAACTCAAGCGTGAATCCGTAGGACTTTAGGTAAAGATATGGGGCTTGGGTTACGGTGAGGTAAACAAAGATACATAAGAAGGCTATGCACCTAACCCAAATGAGCTAGCATAAAAAAGAATCTATCCGCAAACCAAAATACATGTGGGTACACCACACCCCCAGACTATATTTTTAAAATATGGGTGTGTGCACCGCCTTCTCCAAATACAAACTCATCTCAAATAGAATTTTTCAATTATATTTTTTTTTCACTTTTCCTTTTCACAGATATTTTTTAAAATCATCTTTATTTTAACAATTTCAGCAAATATAAAAATTGGAGCACATCCACAAATTCACAATGAATACCACCACATCACACCCCAAAATGAATATAAAAACACTAAAGCTCGACTTGGGTGTGTAACTAGGATCGACTATGAGGCTTTGGTGAAATAATGGTGGAGCTGAATCAAAAGAAGGGGTAGGCATAATGGGGATAGCGAAGATAAGACATTAGGAATGATACAAAGCTCAATCAGGCCAAAATGATGGCCTACATCACGCTCACGCTTGACTAACCATACATCAATGCTTCGAGAGTAGCTTGGGGAAAGTTCTTAGCCACTGAGAAAGATGATCCTTCCTCCTGACTCGAGCAAAATGTGTCTACTGACGGCTACACACATCCCTACACTACCGTTCGATTTACATCGGATTCATCAATTTTTGAGTAGAAAAAAAAGTCCTTACGCAAATATAAAAATCTAAAACTATAAGCATACAAAAAAAATTAAATGTACTCAAATTTCTACACGAGACGAGAGCACTCGACTAGGAGCACTGCAGGAGTCATAATTTTACTCCCTCTCACAATCCTATGTCAGCACAATAATTTTACCAAATCATAAAAAAAAATGAGTTTAACTCCCAGCACGCTAACAGCAAAGCACGCGCCCATGTGGGTGCAGTGGTGTGCGATGCAATGAACTAATCAAAATAAAACAATAAAATCTTCTTTTATACACATGAAATGTGCGCGTGCAAAAGGTAACAAATACCCGCTCTCCCCCAGACTTAAACTAAGATCCACAACATATGATATTGAAATTTAAATCAGATAAAGACAAGGGGAGAGGTTACCAAATGCTCACCTAGTGAGCATACCAGAAGATGCGTGAAAAACAGTGGCAGATCCGCCAAACAAAGAATCACAACCCCACCAATATGAAGTTGCCATGAATACCTGCAGGGGTGATCTCCGCAAAAACAAAAGAAAAATCGACACAAAGAAATGCAAAAACTAAGATAGACATGAAAAATAAAAATGCAGAAAATGAAAAATAACTACTGGGGTTATTGTCCTCCCAGCACGACTTATTAAATTCTATACATTTCTAGCTAATTGGCCCATGAAAAGAAAAGTGCACAGGTAACTGTTCCATTATCCGTTTCAGTAACAGGTATAGATACAGCGATAAAACAGTTACCCCTCTACCTAAATATTTATACATGCCCAACACAGGTAGAGGAAATAGGAAGTAAGAAGAGGAGGAGCGCTGGTCCTCACTCATCTCACAACAAAATAAATCCTTGCCAAGCAAGGTATCGTCTACAGGGAGACCGTTGGAGGAGAAATAAATTAATGGAGCTTCCTCAATAGAGGAGGAATCAACCTCCTCGCGAAAGAGGATTCTATCATCCATTCCTTGAGCTAAAAGCTCCAATTCCTCCTGAAGCACCTGCGAAGAATCAACCCGCACATGCTCAGATACAGAAATGGGATCAAGAAATAAAGGAGATGAAAAACTAAAATAATCAAAAATAAGAGGAGTGATCCCGATCTCAGTCCCAGCAAGATCCAAGCATAGTTCATTGTCGGTATCATCAACCGACTCACTAAAAAAGGAGTAGATAATTCTTGCAAAGAAAGTGGAGGAACAATAACATCAAAGAAAATATGAGCGGGTTCCTCCGGGGGTGAATCCAAAAGAGGGGAAGAATGCATAGGGAGAGAAAGCACCACAAAGTCATCACACCGATCAGTAGAAAGTCTGATGGGTATATCCACAGTAGTCCCCCATAGACAAGGTGGTACTGCGAATATATCATCAGAATCATAAGGGGCATCTAATTGAGAGGTAGATGGAACTAATCGGATACCCGGTTCTTCATCCTCCTCCAACTGGCGCTAAAATTCTGCGCAATCTTTCAACACGTGCTCGGTTTTATGACAACACAAACACCGTTTTACATTACACCACAATCCCTGTGGGACCGGAGAGGAATAAGAAAAAGGTGAAGGCGTAGAAGAGAAGTGACCATAAGACTTGGGTATGGTGTATGAAGTACCATAAGAGGACGGTGCTCCATACACTGAACCACGAGAATTATTCTCACTATCTTCAATGGGGCACTCATCACTACCATGCCTATAATCCCCGCACCATCTGAAACAGATATTCATATAAGAAAATAAGGTGCAACAAGAAAGAATTCACCAATAGAAATATTCTAAGTAAAAATTAACTACACACTAGCAGATAAAAGAAAAGGAATGCCTGCTGGTGAAAAATTAAAATAAAAAAAAGAACAAAGAAAAATAAGAAATAAATTATAAACACTAAAGCAAATAAAAACATGAAATGTAGAAATGGTGAAGTGCTTCTATCTCCTATCTCCCTCTCCAAAAACTCACACGACTGTGTTCCCTGACAACGGCGCCAAAAACTTGATGCGTTGAACGACAAGTGTACCGGTCGCACAAGTAATATAAAATGGGCGAATTTTCCAAAGGATCGATCTCGAAAGAACACAATAAGGTGGAGTTAATTTTGAGGAGGTCTTGAGATTGAATTCCAATGGTCTAACATACGAAGGGGGGGGGGGTTGGTTGTTTGCGAAAAAAGAAAGTAAAATACTATAAACTACTCCTATGCAACTCAGCTATGCGATGCTTCGCCGGGCGTGATGGAAGACTACATGGACCACTATGCACCGAATCGCTAGGCGGATGGATGAGTAGGCTTGCGGATGAGGTGGTGAGAATAGCAGAATGAGGGTCGAGAGCACCTCTTCGCTACGCACGCCACTAGCAGTTGCTAGTGCAGCAATGTGTGGTGGAGGATGGAAATAAAGGCGCACCTCAAACAAATAACGAAAATATAAAATCACATAGACATGATTATATACAAACATTTTACAAACAAAACACACTTCATCAAATACAAGAGATTAAACTACACTATCAACAACAAATGAAGAAGAGTGTGTGAAATCGACCGAATTCGAAGTCTTGCTGAGGATTCACGGAAGGAATCACCGCGTCATTAATCCGCATCTTAGCTCGGTCCTCAACTATGTCTGGGGTAGAGGAGGCTGTCACTAACTCCCAATGGACCCGTCTTCTTCGTGTCATGATCCGATGGAGGATATCACAAACTTCTCCTAGCTTGATGGAGAAAGCTAGGTCAAACTCTTCTTAAAGCTCAAGGATGAAGGAGGAGGCCGAGAGGAAGCTCCGGCTTGGATTTGGCAGTGAAAGCTTGCCCGGAGCTACTCCCTATAGTGGTAGATGAAGGAGAGCAACATAATCCCTCCTCTGAGACGAAAATGGCGGAAAAATGTCGATCCATTTGGAATTAGGGCAGAACCTGCGTATTTATAGATAGCAGAAATAATAATGCGCACGATCACTAGTGCACGGCTAGTGCTCGTGCGCACTATGTTCAGTGATCTTGCGTATTGGCATGACAGAACTTAAGAAGAACTAGGATAACGGGCACGAGTAGTGGC
Organism: Platanthera zijinensis; assembly: GCA_039513925.1. Lineage (NCBI taxonomy): Eukaryota > Viridiplantae > Streptophyta > Magnoliopsida > Asparagales > Orchidaceae > Platanthera > Platanthera zijinensis. The sequence continues at coordinate 162,951,405 of CM077085.1, forward strand.
GCACGACCGGTGGTCATGCACACTATGTATAATGGTAATGCGATTACCCTAGACAGAACTCTAGAAAAAAGGAATAAACGTGCACGAGCAGTGGCGCACAACAGGTGGTCGTGCGCAATATGTCAAATGCTCGTGCGAATGCCCTAGACAGAACTTTGAAAAATGGAGAGTGGTGTGCACAATCAGTTGCTCACGACCAGTGGTCGTGCGTTATATTTCCAATGATCATGTGATATAGATCATGTACTATTTGGGTTCGACGAACAGGCCGCGCACGAGCAGCGGTCGTGCGCTTCAGAGTCCACTTATCGTGCATGTGTAAAAACGCACGACTAGTGGCCCTTAGGAAGAAAGCGGTCCCAAAAAATCCCGGATCACACACGCGACCCTTGTACCTGCAGCAAAAACAGCAGAGCAACCGAGATGGCATACCACAATCTCTATATAGAAAAACACACCAAATAGGGAAAAAGAACAAGAACTACGAAATCGCACAGAAAACAGACCAAAAGTGCACCTCCTATGGAAATAAAGATTAGATGAAATTTATACAATAACGAACTAAAAGTGAAGTGCATATGAAAGAAAACAAGCCCAGATGAGTCCGAAATTCAGTATATAAATAGGTCTCATCATCCCCCGCAATACATTTCTCTCCTGGGTGCGTATTTTTCTAGAGAGGGGTCATTTTGCGCTCGGTTGCTCATTTTTTGCCCAGGCATGAATTTTTCCACTGTGCGAAAATTTTTCTCCAGGGAATGAATTCTTTGATTGGGCGCTCATTTTTCGCCTAGAGTCGTGAATTTTTCATTCGTAGACATACTTTTTGCTCGGTGGCAAAATTTTAACAAGAGCGCGCAATTTGCGCCTGAGAACGCATTTTTAGCCTAGTGGCACATTTTTCGCCTGAGGGTGCATTTGACCAGGCACCCTGGGCAAGCTCTCCTCTGTATAACACCATTTTTTTCTACCATACTTGGTCTTACTCCCAGAACCGCCATTTTGCGGTGACACCGACACTCGGGAGGGTCGCCACTATAAAATGGCGATTCTGCCGGCATTGACGATCATCAAGAAGTAGAAGTATATAACAAATCAAACAATTTAGTCTATTCCATAATCATAATTAATATATGAAATAGAAATCACAGCAGTGTCAATAAGATAATGAAAGTACATAAACAGATCAGTAAAATAGAAAGATAAACGGGCAATGTACGGTAAAACATTTCCTTACTACATCACTCTCGCGGAAGATAAGTAAAACTAACACTCACGGAGCTTGAGACTGGTGATCCTTTACTAGACTTGCCTACCTCCAAGTGCACTGTACTCTGCTTGTGTTGCATCTCCTCCTACTGCTCCCTATCCCCCATCATGTGTCCCTGAAATGTTTGGTCCACCGACCGTTAGTCAAAACACTAAGCCTATTTTCCCCCACCCATCCCTTAGTGGCTCCTAGGAACCGTACAAGAGGAATGATAGGAAAGCTATGATGGTGGAGAGTAGGAACAAAGTAGGTGACGGTGGAACTACTTAGCAGGTACATTGTAACATTTTTAGAGCTATAAAAGGAAAAGCAATCTAGCAATTCTTTAATAAGTAAGCAGTAATGTAAACAAGTAGAATAGAGCAGTAAGTATATGAAAAGTAAACTAAGAAATTAATAACCTTAACTTAAATGAATGCCCATAAAAACTTATTAGTTAAGGGGTCTTTTGTAAGGCACCCATTATATAAAAAGTCTCATACCAATTTATACGATGGGGTCTTAGGTTATATGCAAGTATGTGTGTGGTGATATGTTATGGAATGATTCACGCAAGTGTAATGCACACACATAACTCTATGCACACAGACCTTTAGTTCCCCGGGTTAGGAAGCTAGCTTCACTCCCAGGAGCCTCCGTAGCGGCCAACAAAGATAGTGGGTCGGGCAAACCCACTCCTAGATGGGTATTCATAGTACCAGTCCTTGCCCTAACGTATACCTTTGAAGGACACACCAGAGTCACCACGTACTATTCTTACCCACCGCCAGTCTTTCCCTTGGATAAGTGTAAACCACACCAGCCGAGTCATCGTATCAACGTCGGTGTGAATTACCGTCAAATACCGAATACCTACCACTTTATGCACATGCAACCATGAATTTTTCGAGCCATCGGCTCCCCAGACTAACCTGTCTGTTATAACTACCTTCCGATCCTTCGACTCGCCGTGCTAACTTGCCCATTTTCACAACCACCGAGTCTACCGCTCAGATAACCTAAACAAGCTAACCTCCAAAGTCACCGGGGTGAGTGAAAGTGAAGTCCTAGTATTTCTAATCGCTCTTTAATATTTTGATCTTACGATTTAAGGTTAAACTTGGACTGCCCAGGGCATTCCCTATGAAGAGCTCTCGGGGGCACTAGGAACTACAATGGGCCGAAGCACAAAGCTCCCTTTTACAAGGTACTTATTATTATTGGTAACTACCCATGTTCCCAAACTTTCCTGGTTTTACACTTGATCAAAACCTAAGTGTATCTAGACATCTTCTAGGGAAAAGACGATCTATCGTCGATCCCGAGCTCAACTCTGCCCTTACACAACCGGGCTCACATAGCCTATCTTATTTTGGTGACCATACTTATTTTTACGAAAACTAGGTACACTAACTATCTCATCATCTCAAACAAAGTCCCACATGTTACCCTACTTCTATAGCTTTATACTTTCTGCAGACCTATTGAGCTATATGGTGTGCATGCATGGATGCCACTCCAATTATTCATTCAAATGACCTAAGATTATTACTGGGAGTTTATCATGAAAATTTAAGGTTAAATCCAAAAGATAACATTTTTCCTATTTTATTTGGAATTTATAATTTTTTCCTGAAAATTAAGCCAACAATGCTTTTGAACATTAAGTACACTTTTCTTACTAGGCATGGTCTTAACAAAATTATGATAGGTTAATATCATCAAAATAATAGTAAATACCAAAAAATCCCAATTTTTCAAGATGAATTTGACCATTAATAATGTATTGAATAAACAACAACAATCTTAGGATATTTAGGGGAAAAATAGAATTCTTCATTGATAAGTAAAGTTTATTTTAAAGAAGATAGATTTGGTTTTATATAATCTTTTACGTATATAAGTCTATCTCTTTTTTACTTACTTATATCCTGTGGATTAAGGCAAGAGCACCTATCGCATAGGAGTATAGTATTTTGTAGAAAATATCAAGGTCGTATTTTTTCTGGGATCGGTGTTAATTATTCTACTTTTTAGAACGGACTATTATTTTATCAAACGAATGGAGTGGAGTTTATATTTAAAAACAAAAGATAGAAAAATATATATACGTGATTTTATTAAGATAGGGACTTAGAATGTAGTCCTCGATTTCAGAATTACTTTGAGAGAATATTAACTCAGCTATTAAAGAACAACTTTATTTCTTTATTACCTAACTTAACGAGAGGGTCTCGTTGGTAGCATCACTTACTCGAAAGTATGACCGGGGAGGCTTGCGTTTAAAACGAGTTAACGTAAACGTAGTGTCTCTTCACCTGGTATATGATCAATTAACAGAAAACCCTAGTTAGGATAACTAGAAAGTAGAGTTGAAATAGTTGAAAATAATATCAAGCCCAGAGCTCATCTTAACCGAGTGCTAAGGGTTCTTAGCCTCTTCTCAGGATAGGGGCGGTATAAAGTACAGAAAATAATATCTACCTATCTATCTTAATCCAGGACTTAAGCTTTTGCTTCGCCTTTCAATTGGGATAGGGTAGTAAAATCTAAAATTTTACAGAGCTTTCGCACTATCTTAATCAAGGTCATAGGCTTTTGCCTCGCCCTTCATTCGGGATAGTATGAAATAATAAGGTTTTGAAAATAATTTTGAAAGCAGTTTCACACTATCTTAATCCAGGACATAAGCAGAGCTTCGCATTTCATTCGGGATAGTATGGAAAATTAAAGGAAAGTAAAACTAAAAATAAAGGTGTAAAGTACTAAGAATTTAATTTGAAAGAGTCTATTTTATAAAGTCCGAAAAATTAGTACAACTTTCTAAAAAGCTTCAAAGAAAGCTAAAATATTACAACTTACAAAACTTTAGAATACTTGAAAGCTACTACCAGTTCCTTGTCAGAGAGCTGGGGAGTCCTAACAGTTCTTAAGGAAGCTGCTGGTGTTCCAATAATTCTACTCAGCCCTGCCCATCTATTTATAAAAAAAATCTAAAGTGACACGCCCCCTGACATGGGTGTGTCGGGGAGGGCGTGACAGGTTTACTAGCATGACTGCCAGCGTGTCGGGACAGGTATCGAGCTGGGCTGAACTTCAGATAGAATTTGATCAGGTCACGGGCTTGTTGGTTTTGTCACGGGCGTGTCTAGCAGCTGATTCATCAGGTGGCATGGGGCGTCGCGACAGCACGGTAGCTTGCTGGCATTTTGTATAGAACTTCAATAGGGCACGGGCGTGTCGATTTTGTCACAGGCGTGTTCGTCTGTTACGGGCGTGTTCGTCAATTTTCCTGATTTTCCTGAGTAAAAATACAAACTAAAAAAAGAATTAAAAAGGGCTGTCATGCCCTAGGTCACGGGCATGACTAGGGGCGTGACCTAAGAAAAAAATACAAAAATTGAAAAAAAACTTAGAAAATAAATATAAAACATAATATTACAAAAATAACTAGTTATATATATAAAAACTAAGGTTTTATTTATAAATATGCAAAATTAATACTATATAAAATTGTATATTTTTATACTCATCAAATACCCCCATACTTAGATTTTGCTATTACAGAGCAAATATAGTGTTGAGTATATTTTCAACTTGTGAAATTTTCTATTTACTATCAATTTATTTCTTCAAGATAAAACAGGTATAAACATTCGGTGGATAATGAGTTAAATGCTATCATATATATATCATTGATACCAGAGTTAGAATTTATAGCCATAAAAATTTTTTGAAAACAAATAGTAAGCATATATTAAAATCAGATATAATAAAGATAGATTGGCTTTATGACTACTATATCTTGCATGAGATATGTTGAAAAATTACAACCTATTAATTATGCTCTCGCAAAATTTTAAGCAAAATTAATTTAATTTTGTAGTGGTTTTAGGGGATATCAACTTGGTGGTTTTTCCCATATAGAGGCTTTGAATGTAGGAGGTGATGAATTTTATCCTCTCACCTTTTTTTCATATTCATGCATTGTTACAACTATTTTAGGAAAATATTTTCCAAAATAGAAAAAAAACTTTGCAGAATTGTACTTGAATTAATCCAATACATATGTTTAGGAGCACATACTCCATTTCATATGGTCTTTTAACATTTATTGGATGCCTATGTTTACAGAATGTTTTTATTCCCATGGACATAAGATCTTTTCTTTTCTAGGAGCACATACTCCTAGATGCTTGTGTGCGTAAAGAAACATGCCAAGCGAAATAGTAGGTAGGGGGTTGTAAAAATAATTTTGATAAAAGATTTTGAGAGAAGTGGTAATAGCTTGATATTTACTATATTTTATCAAGATTGAAGTAATGATAATTATAGTCTAAAATTTTTTGGTGAACATAATATGTTTTGCTTCTATTGTATATATATGTATTTCTTTTGATATATTAAAGCAGGCTGACTAAAAAAATAACTCCGATTGTAATGAAATTTTACAAGGTAGGGTTTACAAGTTTATTCCGGATATTTATATCTATCTAGTTATGAGAATGAGCAGTAAATTTGAAAATTAGATAAATTGCATTTTTAATCAACTCAGATTTTTGGAATATATATACATAGTATGGTTTTGAAAGTTTTGACTTGTTTGGGATGAGTACTAAAATAAAGAATGCTTTTATTAAAAACATATAAGTGATAAAAACAATTGCAGCTAAAAGCACCCCCATACTTATGTTAGGCATAGGTATGAAGTGAAAAATATGTACAGAATATACAAAAGCATAAAAGATGGAAATATTCAAGTGAATTTATATTTCGAGGTTATGGAGTAGTGTTAGGGTTTAAGGTTCTTTTTGAAAAAGGTCCCCAGTAAAATATAATTTTAAACGATGCCCGTTTACTTTGAAAGTTCCGAGTTCAGGGTTAGAAATAAGAACAGTCCCATACGGCCAAATTTGTTTAACAGTAAAGGGTCCGGTCCATCGGGATTTTAATTTTCCTGGAAATAATTTAAGGCGTGAGTTATATAGTAGGACAAGATCACCTGGTGAAAAAGATTTTGGAAATTTAATTTTACTATCATGATAAAACTTAGATCGCTCTTTATAAAATTTATTATTTTCATAGGCGTTTGCACGTCATTCCTCAAGTTCATTGAGTTGAAATTTATATTGTTCGGCTGCTAAGTTTGTATCTAAGTTAAGAAATTTTAGTGCCCAGTATGCGCGATGTTCTAATTATACAGGTATGTGACATGCCTTTCCATATACAAAACGATAAGGTGTACAACCGATCGCAGTTTTGAATGTTGTACGGTAGGCCCAAAGTGCTTCATCTAATTTGAGGGACCAATTTTTTTGATTGGTATCTACAGTCTTTTCTAATATGCGCTTTAGTTCTCTATTGACTACCTCCACTTGGCAGCTTGTTTGGGAGTGATAAGCGGTAGCGAGTTTATGAGTAACTCCATATTTGGCTAACACTTTAGGCATCTGGGTGTTACAAAAGTGAGTACCTCGATCGTTAACAATAGCCCTAGGCGTGCCAAAACATGAAAATAAGGTTTTCAGAAATTTAACGTTGACTCTCGAATCAGCGGTGGGAAAAGCTTGCGCTTCAGCCCATCGTGAAACGTAATCGACCGCTACAAAGATATAATGATTTTTAAAAGAAGGAGGTAAAGGGACTACAAAATCTATGCCCCACAAATCAAAAATTTCACATTCTAAGTAAAAGTTTTGGGGCATTTTATCCCGACGGGAAATGTTACCTGACCGTTGGTAGCGGTTGCAAACGCTTACTAATTTTTGAGCGTCTTGAATAAAGTAGGCCAAAAGAATCCTGCTTCAAGGGCTTTACGTGCAGTCCGGTTGGATTTATAATGTCTGTCAGTTGGTCCTTCGTGGCAATGCCGTAGAACTTTTAGTCCTTCCTCGTTCGAAATACATCTTCTAATTACTTGGTCGGCACAGACTCGGAATAAATACGAGTCTTCCCAAAAGTAGTTTTTCAAGTCATAAAAGAATTTCCTCTTTTCTTGAATTGAAAAAGCTTTTGGAAGGACTCGGGCTACTAAATAGTTAGCCAAGTCTGCGAACCAAGGAGTAGAAGAGTTTGTTACCTTTTCGAGAGCGAGGAGACTTTCTTCAGGGAATTTATCTTCGATGTCGGCTTCCACGAGTGTATCTATTGCAGAATTCTCTAGTCGAGAAAGATGATCGGCTTCCAAATTCTCTCCGCCTTTCTTATCTCGGATCTCTAAATCAAATTCTTGTAATAAGAGAATCCAACGTAATAAATGGGGTTTTTCATCTGCCTTAGTTAGTAAATATTTTAAAGCAGAATGATCCGTAAAAACTATAACTTTTGATAACATTATATAAGATCTAAACTTATCAAATGCAAATACAATCGCCAGTAGTTCCTTTTTCGTGGTCATGTAATTGGTTTGTGTGGATGTGAGAGTTTTACTTGCATAATAGATAGGATGAAAATATTTGTCTACTCGCTGTTCTAAAACAGCTCCTACCGCAAAACCACTCGCGTTGCACAAGATCTCAAAAGGAAAGGACCAGTCAGGTACTACTAAAACAGGAGAGTTTATAAGTTTGTCCTTAATAATATTGAATTCTACTAAGCATTCACTATCAAATATAAATGGGGCTTCTTTTTCTAATAAATGAGTTTACGGTTTCGTTATTTTAGAGAAATTTTGAATGAACCGTCTATAGAAACCTGCATGGCCTAAGAAACTTCGAATAGATTTTATATTTGTTGGAGGAGGAAGTTTTTCAATTATTTCTATTTTGGCCTTATCTACCTCGATTCCCTGGGAAGAAATTTTATGACCGAGAACTAAACCTTCGCGGACCATAAAATGGCATTTCTCCTAGTTCAACACTAAATTCTTGTCTTCACAGCATTGAAGAACACAAGCGAGGTTATCTAAAAATGTATGGAATGAGTCTCCAAATACGGAGAAATCATCCAAAAAAACATCCATAACGTCCTCTACTAACTTGCCGAAAATAGCTAGCATACATCTTTGAAATATAGTTGGCGCAATACAAAGTCCAAACGGCATTCGCCTATAGGCGAAAGTACCAAAGGGGCAAGTGAACGTCGTTTTCTCTTGGTCTTCAGAGGCTATAGGAATTTGTTAATACCCTAAATAACCATCGAGAAAACAATAATATGAGTGACCCGAGAGTCGCTCTAATATTTGATTTATAAACGGTAGTGGAAAGTGATCTTTACGGGTGTCATCATTAAATTTTTGATAGTCGATGCATATCCACCATCCCATCACAGTACGTGTTGGAATTAGTTCATTATAAGCGTTTGGCACTACCATTATACAACCCTTCTTAGAGACGACTTGTACGGGACTAACCCATGTGCTATCTGAGATTGGATAGATAATTCCTGCGTCTAATAACTTCATTACTTCAGCTTTTACGACATCCTTCATATTAGGATTTAAACGTCATTGGGGCTGGATAGATTTACGAGGGTTATCTTCCAAAAATATTTTATGCGTACAAAAATATGGGTTGAGTCCTTGGATATCAGAAATTTGCCATGCTAATGCATGGCGATGTTGTTTTAACAATTCTATTAATTCAGACATTTTCTTATCATTTAATTCGGCAGAAATGATAACATGGAGTTTAGATTCGGCTTTAAGGAAAACATATTTTAAATGTGCAGGAAGTGTTTTAAGCTCGAGGGTTGGTGGTTTTTCATATGAAGTTGGAGTTTTTAGAGTTTTAGAAGTTAAGGATATAAAAGGTTCTAAAGGGTCATCGGTAGGCATTTCTTGTGAAAGGGGTAAGTCTGGCAAGTCCGATTCTTCTATAGTTATTGAAAGTAAATCAGAATAGGGAAAACAATTTTCCTCAAAAGAGGCTTCCGCAAGATAGTAGCAATCGTCATTTATTAAAGAATTTTTCATAGAGGGATATATATCGATAGTAACCTCGTCATCTCGTACTTGTTAGAGAAGTCTACCGTTACTTATGTCTATTATCGTGCGAGAGGTTGTGAGAAAAGGATGACCGAGAATTATGGGAACACCAGCGTCTTCCTCTATGTCAAGTATAACAAAGACTACCGGGAAGATAAACTTGTTTATTTTGACGAGAACATCCTATACTATCCCTATTGGATATTTAATAGAATGATCTGCTAACTGGATGTTCATTTTAGTTGGGCTAGGGTTACCTAATCCTAGTTTCTGAAAGAGCGAGTAGGGCATTAAATTTATGCTAGCACCTAAATCTGCTAACACATCTTTTATTAATAGATTACCGAAGAGACACGGGATGGAAAATCGTCCCGGATCGTTTAATTTTGGGGGTAATTTATGTAATAAAACGGCTGAACATTCGGCGTTAAGGAAAACTCTCAAAATATCTTCGAGTTTCCATTTATTTTAAAATAACGCTTTTAAATATTTTGTGTATTTAGGCATCTGTGCAATTGCCTCGCAGAAAGGTATATTAATTTGAATTTGTTTTAGCATTTTTAGAAAAATTTTATATTGTTCATCTTCTCGCTCATCTTTTAATTTAGATGGATAACGTAAAACAACATGTGTGGAAGAAATTCGCGGGGGTTGAGGAGGCTGATACGTAACGGGAAGTGGTGTAGGAAGGCTAACCTTAGCTTCTTTTTCTAGCCTAACGGGTGGTGGTAGCTCCCTGCCACTTCGTAGTTTGACGGCTTGTCAACTTGGTGGGTTACTGGAATGGCCAGTATCCCGCGGATTTGGTTCCGTATTTCTTTCCAAATTACCAGGTTAGCGTTCCGATAGCATTTTTGATATTTGTCCAATTTGTGTTTCTAAGTTTTTAATTGATCTGGTCAGGTTCCAGATATTGGACTCATTCATTCTGACATATTTCGTGAATATGTCTTCTATCGGGGTTGGCCTAAATTGGTGCGGTTGTGGTGGTGGTGTTTGTGATTGTGGGGGTTGCGGTGCAAATCCACTTGGATTTGCAATCAGAGGGCGTTTAGCATTATTGGGGTTGCTCCATGAAAATTTACGATGGTTCCTATATCCTGAATTATAAGAATTATTATTTAAGTAAATATTAGGATTATAGGAAGGTCTATAAGAGTTCCCCATATAATCGATTTCTTAAATTACATTATTATTCGGATTCCAAGTAGTTATGGCGAAGGAAGCAGATATTCCTGCCAATTGTTTAGTTAAATTTTATACTTGGAGTGCTAAAGTAGAAGAAGTGTCGAGCTCATAAATCCCAGCTTATTTAGGGCGTGACCTTGGCACGTTGAACTAGTACGCGTTCATGGACATTTCCTCAAGAGCGTCCTTGGGGGTTTTGTTATTGAGCGTGCCCCCAGCGACAGCATCAATGTCTTGTCTGGTTTGAATATTCAAACCATTATAAAATATTTGTACCTGGAGCCAAGTTGGCAGTGCGTGATGTGGACACCGACGTAGATATTCCTTAAAATGTTCCCAAGTCTCATAAAGAGACTCGGACTCGCCTTGCACAAAGGAAGAAATATCTGCATGCAGACGTGTACTTTTTATAGGTGGAAATTACTTTGTAAGGAATTTTTCGGTCATTTCAGCCCAAGTGGTAATAGATCCTCTAGGGAGAGAACCTAGTCACTATTTGGCTTTTGTTGGTAGCAAAAAAGGAAATAAGCGAAGACGGATGGTTTCATAAGTGACGTCATTTATCTTAAATGTGTCGCATATTTCTAAGAAGTTACATAAGTGCGTGTTTGGATCTTCGTCGGACAATCCATCGAATTAAACAAAATTTTGAATCATTTGGATTATACTCGATTTAATCTCGAAGTTATTATTAGCAATTGTTGGACGAACGATACTAGACCCGGTGTCATCTCAATTGGGTCGTGCATAATAAGATATGGTCCTTTGGGGGACCACCTCTGGCATTTGTGGTTGCTCTACTGCCATTTCTTGTACGTGTGCGGTGCCTACGGACGCTTCCAAATTTAATACGAGCTCTTGATTTAGAGATCGGAGGCGCCTGCAAAAGGTGCGATCGATTTCAGGATCAAGTTTAAGAGTTAAATCAGATGGAGTTCTGCGGGTCATACACTAAAAAAGACTTTTGATAAACACAAAAATAAAATAAATATATAAAAACTAAGTAAAAAAACAAAGTTACAAACAAATATATCTAAACACACAAATACAAACACACAAAAAGACTGAAAACAGAAAATAACTAAAAATAGGTTTTTTATATAAAATAGGTTTTCTATAAAACAGGTTTTATAATAAAAAGCAGTTTTTATTATAAACTAGTTTTTTAAGAAGAAAAGTTTTATATAAAATACGTTAAAATAGTAGGTTAGGGTTTTTTTTGTTAGAATTCGTTAGTTGTTAATAAACTTGTTAATAAAAAATAAGGTTTTATAAAAATAAAGTTTTAAATTCAGGGAATTTTATATTTGTTTTATTATTATAAAAACTAAGGTTTTTAAATAACAAGAAAAAGAAAAGATAAAATTAATAGCGTTCTTTTATTTTCAAATATTAACACATATAAACGAGTCCCCGGCAACGGCGCCAAAAAGCATGATAAGTAAAGTTTGTTTTAAAGAAGATATATTTGGTTTTATATAATCTTTTACGTATATAAGTCTATCTCTTTTTAACTTACTTATATCCTGTGGATTAAGGCAAGAGTACCTATCGCATAGGAGTATAGTATTTTGTAGAAAATATCAAGGTCGTATTTTTCCTGGGATCGGTGTTAATTATTCTACTTTTTAGAACGGACTATTATTTTATCGAACGAACGGAGTGGAGTTTATATTTAAAAACAAAAGATATAAAAATATATATACGTGATTTTATTAAGATAGGGACTTAGAAGGTAGTCCTCGATTTCAGGATTACTTTGAGAGAATATTAATTTAGCTATTAAAGATCAACTTTATTTATTTATTACCTAACTTAACGAGAGGGTCCCTTTGTAGCATCACTAACTCGAAAGTACGACCGGGGAGGCTTGCATTTAAAACGGGTTAATGTAAACGTAGTGTCTCTTCACCTGGTATATGATCAATTAACAGAAAACCCTTGTAAGGATATGTAACGCCCTAAAACTCAATACGGTGACGGGTGATGTTTGGAGCCAAATATGTGTTTTGGCAGGGGTGACAAGGCCTGGGACACGGACGTGTCCCAGGGAGTGTCGTGCTCAGGTTCAGTGTTGGTCGCGCGGTCATCGATTTTGGAGTCAACGATCGTCGAGAGGATGAACACAGCCTGGGATACGGGCGTGTCCCAGGGCATGTCAGTCACTCGTCGAGTGTGGTGCACACGGGCCATGACACGGGCACAGACACGGGCTTGTCACATGTGACATGGGCGTGTCTGGTGCCGTGTCGTAGGTAGTGTCCTTCTCGGGTTAAGAATGTTGGTCGTTGCACACGGGGGTGACACATATCGTGACACGGCCGTGTCGCATTCGACACGGCCGTGTCGGAGGCTGTATCGAATGCCGTGTGCTGGTTATCACGTCGGTCGAGACGGCGAATGGGTGACACGGCCATGCACACGGCCGTGTTGCAACCCGCGTTCGGCCCAGATTTTGTAATTTTAGGCCTAATCGTGGTCGTTCGTTTCCTTAGCTTTGGATCCAACGGTAGGGAGTCAGTTCTGGCGGTTTCAACCCGAAAATAGGGTTGCAAACCCTCATTTGTTTGGGTGTTCTCTCTCTAAGATTTTAGAGAGAAGGGAGAGCTAGGTGGAGGAGGAGACCAAGATCCGGCCACCGGTAGAGCGTCGGAGCTCCGAAACGCGATCCGAGTCAAGATCCGCGAAGGCGACGCCGTTGTGGTGCTTCTAAACTACGTATATTTTCATGGCGCCGCGGAAAAATGCAAGGGTAACGATTTCTCATCCTAGGGCATGTGAAGCCCTTTTTTCCCTTGCATAGGAAGCCCTCTCTCGCGAGTGAGCGAAGAGTTGGAGCATTCCTTGGGGTAGATATGTGAAGTCCCCCGTGTATAGAGTCCGAATGCGAAAACGGGCATAGGAATTGTGTGTGAAGCCTATCCGGACAAGTAGAGCCGGATCGGTGATGTTGCACTGCATATGAACCGGGGAAGACTCCGGATGTTAGGGCGTTTTTCGGGTTTTTTACGTGGTAGATTGCAGTAGGGAGCCTTGGAGATTAACTCCAAGGTGCACCCGGAAAACTGGAAAAAAGTGGGTTTTGCCAACACGATGGCCGGGGAGCCAACGTGAACATAACCGGGTTATGTGATTGTTGTGGCGGAAACGGGACTCGGTGAGTCTTGACCTACACATATGGCTTAAATTTTCGTTGCGGAATGAGCACTGGTAAGGCGGAACCATACCCAATCTATGTCGTTTGGTTGGACCGTTGTCATGGATGATAGACTTCGGCGGTCTATGGCTTAAATTGTCGTGACCAAGGCCAGGAAGACAAAATGCACATATGATTGGCCGTCCAAGGGGCGGTGGTGGAACGGGAATGTCTAGTGCTTGAATTGACGTGACATTGGCGGGTTCGCCGTGAATGTGCCCTGTGTGCATGAGGTGTGTGGTCGTGCCAGCCTACGCCTGTGATGAAGTGTGTTTACACTATTTTATTGCCTATACTAATAAAGTGCAGGGAAAGAGCTTCGCCGCCCCGATTTTGGGGGCGGGATCATTATAATTGGTCAGCATAGCTGACCGTTGCTTTTGTTTGCCACCGGGCGGTGGATTGTGGCTTGCAGGTGCTGCGGAGTCAAGCAGGAAATAGCGGGCTAAAGCCCAAGTTCCTGAGCCGGCCCTCAAAGGCCTAATTTTGAGTGTTTCATTGTAATCATGTGTGGCCGGCCTGCGAGCCGAAGTATGAAAACACTTTTATGTCAAGCAAACTGTGTAAGGCCCTAAGGCCATTTCTATTTCTGTGTATTGAAACATTCCTACAGGTGTTATTGTAGTGGACATTCATGCATTTTGGCCGGGTTCTTTCGTCTTGCAACTTAATTTTAATGCTTCCGCTAGGTGCTTGTGTAGGACGTGTAATTGGTTGAATGGTTTCAACGCGTAACCAACCGGTCTGTCCATAGTATATGGCGTCGGGCCCCGGCCGAACCTACTACTATATGTTATGCAACGGATAGGGGTGTTACAAATTGGTATCAGACTACTGGTTTCGGTCAAACCTAAATGAATTCGTGGGCGAATTCACTTTAAGGGGTGGTGAGCACATGTGTGTGCGTCATCATTATAACATGAAAAGAACCCATGAATGTCCACTTAGGAATGAAAATACACTTGTTGGAGGAACCTGCGTGTTCCTATAATTGTTGTTTGCAATATTCTTTGGTCGCTTATCGGTGTTTTGCACGTTTATAGGTGACCAGAAGTGGTGCTGCACCGTCGGAACGGCCAGGTTCCGAGGCAAGAAGCGCACCAGGTGATGCGCCTGCAACACCTCCGTATACCGAGACCATTAGGTTGGTGGCAGAAGCTGTCTTTGCTATGATCAACGTGCAACCTGCAAGGCAGGTTCAGCAGCCTGCTCCTGCGGTGGAGCCAGTGCCGCTCCAAGCGACGGGGCCTAGAAGGGTTGAACAGGTGGCGGTGGAGCCAGAGTTGCCTCGTAGAGCAACTGAGAGACAACTTAAGCATGTGATGGGCTTCCATCCACCGGTGTTCTCGGGAACGGGAACCCCGACCCAGGCCGTAGATTGGCTCTCGAGAGTCAATAGGGTTATGACAGCAAAAGAAATGGAAGAGTGGCAGAAGACCACAATAGTGACGTTCCTATTGGATGGGTACGTAAGGTTATGGTGGGAAGGTATAGAGCTACACCAGTTGAGGGGAAGGCCGTTGTCCGAAGTATCTATGGAGGAATTTTCGAGACTGTTCATGGCTCGATACCTCCCCTCAGCGAAGAGGATCGCACAAGAAAACGAGTTCCAAAAGTTGGTGCAAGGAGATAGCACTGTAGACGAGTACCTCCACGAGTTTACTCGATTGGGGAGATATGCTAGCGCTACCTTTGCCGACGAGGAGCGAAAGACGAACCGCTTCTATGAAGGGTTAAGAGATGAGCTGAGGTTGCTACTTTCGGGGCCTATGGCGCAGGGTCTCGTAACCTTGGTCAACTCAGCCCTGTCCTTAGAGAAGGACATGAGAAATTTGCAAGCTAAGAAGGAATCTGGTGGGAAGAAATCGGAGTTCTAAGAGCCGACTACGTCGAAGTCGGGCTATCGAAGATTCTACAAGAAGGCTAGGACGTCAGGTCCAGCTTCTTCTACAGGTGCCTCGGGGGCAACTACCAATCGAACCCCGGGCTCTTTTTTCACGTGTGGAAAGACGGGGCACTTTGCCCACGATTGCTGGAGCGGACGCTCAAAGTCTGAGAGAAAACAAGGAGCTACCTACGAAGAGAAGGGCAAGGCGGTGGAGTCAACCGCATCCCATTATGCTCCGACTCAACCTAGAGTGTACAACTTGGGTGAGTAGGAGGCCATTAAACAAGCTGACGTGGTGACAGGTATGAGTTAATTTATAGCAAGTTAACTTTAAATACTGTTGTCTATTGCTTGTTAGCCTAATATTGTTTGCATAGGCTTTGTTTTGATTAGCGATAGTCCAGCACGGGCACTGTTCGATACGGGAGCTTCACACTCCTTCTTGTCCGAAAATTTTATATTGCGCATCGGAGTCCCTTCTTCGATGGCGAAGGACAAGTTGGATGTGTTGCTACCGAATGGGTGCTCGATGCGTGCGGACAGAGTGTGCGCCGTGATGGTTCACATAGGGAGCCAAGAGTTCGACTTGCTAGCGTCATTGCTGCCGCTAGTAGAGTTCGACGTTATCTTTGGGATGGATTGGCTTTCGGAGCAGAAGGCTTGGATTGATTGCGACCGGAAGGAGGTCAAGATGGGTGTTGGATGGGAGGCAATATTCGAGGGACTCAAGTGGTCGAGCAAGACGCTGATGTCTGCTCATCAGGTGGTAAAGGCAGTTCGTGCTGGTGCAGAGCTGTTCTTCACAATAGTGGGGGTTTTAGAGCCAAAGTCCACTTTGGATAGCATCTCCATGGTTTGTGAATACCCCGATGTGTTCCCGGATAGTCTTCCCGGGGCCCCACCGCAGCGAGAGATTGATTTCACTATCGAGCTTGTGCCAGGTGCCAAACCTGTGTCACGTGCTCCTTATAGGCTGGTGCCGAAGGAAATGACAGAGTTGAAAGTTCAGCTAGAGGAGCTAATGGAGCAAGGTTATGTGCGTCCAAGCTCATCGCATTGGAGCGCACCGGTCCTCTTCGTTAAGAAGAAGGACGGGAGTATGCGGCTGTGTATCGACTACAGAGAGTTGAACAAGCTGACGGAGAAGAACAAGTACCCGATCCCGAGGATTGATGATCTCTTCGATCAGTTAGTCGGATCTTCGGTATATTCTAAGTTGGACTTGAAGTCGGGGTACTATCAGTTGAGGATCAGGGAGTGTGATATCCCGAAGACGGCGTTCAACACAAGGTATGGGCATTTTGAGTTCACGGTCATGCAGTTTGGACTGACGAATATGCCATCAGTGTTTATGGACTTGATGAACATGACGTTCCGAGATTTCCTGGACCGCTTTGTGATCGTCTTTATTGACGATATATTGGTGTACTCGCAGTGCGAAGAAGATCACTTCAAGCACTTGCATATGGTGTTGGAGACTTTGAGGAGGAATGAGCTGTATGCGAAATTCTCCAAGTGCGAGTTCTGGCTACCCACAGTAGCATTCCTTGGTCACATTGTCAGTGGGGAAGGTATAGCGGTGGATCCGGCGAAGACCATTGCGATATGGGAGTGGCCTACGTTGTCTTCTGTCGCGGAAGTCCGTAGTTTTCTCGGGCTTGCCAGATATTACAGGCGCTTCGTAGAGAACTTCTCACGGATAGCGCTACCTCTCACGAAGTTGACAAGGAAAGATCAGAGATTCTTATGGATGCAGGAGTGCGTGCAAGCTTTTGAGGAGCTGAAGAGACGGTTGACCACGGCGCCAGTGCTTAGTTCACCGAGTGGGACCGAGGGCTTCGAGGTTTATAGTGATGCCTCAGGTAGTGGTTTGGGCTGTGTGCTGTTGCAGCATGGGAGCGTGATAGCTTATGGATCGCGTCAGCTAAAAGTGCATGAAAGGAACTATCTGGTCAACGACTTGGAGTTTGCGGCCGTGATATTTGCAATTAAGCTGTGGAGGCACTATCTATACGGCGTAAGGGTTGATATATATACCGATCACAAGAGCCTGAAGTACCTGTTGGATCAAAAGGATCTTAACATGATGCAGAGGAGGTGGATGGAGTTCCTGGGGGACTACACCTTCAAGATTCATTATGTACTCGGGAAGGGCAATGCGGTTGCTGATGCGTTGAGTCGCAGGGCTCCCGCCCAAGCCAACTGGTTGTCGGTGCATGATTAGCAGCTAATACGGGAGTTGGAGGAGCCTTAGATCTGTTGCGTTGACAAGCAGACGAGCGCCAAAGCAATGTTGAACTGGACAGAGGTTCAGTATGACCTGGCTGACCGGGTTCGGCAGGCATTGGAGTTAGATGACTCTATGAAGGAGCTTATGGAGGCAGCATTGGATGGGTCAAATTCCCAGTTCTCGGTGGAAGATGGTTTGTTAAGGAAGGACCATCGGTTGTGCGTCCCAAGCGGGGGTAACCTACGGGCGGAGTTTATGTACGAGGCTCAACATACCAAGTACTCAATCCACCCAGGGAGCACAAAGATGTAACGTGACCTCAAGAAGCTGTTTTGGTGGCCGGGGATCAAGAAAGACGTAGCGTTGTTTGTGGCTAAATGCCAAACGTGCGCCTTAGTGAAGGCGGAGTGCCAAAAGCCGGGAGGATTCTTGAAGTCCTTGCCTATACCGGAGTGGAAGTTCGACGACATATCGATCGACTTTGTGCATAGTTTGCCAAGGTCGCAGAAGGGGAATGACTCCATCTGGGTGATCGTAGATCGGTTAACTAAAGTGTCGCACTTTATTTCGCATAGGAAGGATGACTCGGTGGAGAAGGTTGCAAAGCTTTATGTGGATAATATAGTTAGACTGCACGGTGTGCCCCATAGCATTGTGAGTGATCGCGATGGGCGTTTCACGTACAATGATTGGAGGTTGGTGCAGCAGATGCTGGGGACAAAGTTGAAGTTCAGCACAGCCTTCCATCCGCAGAAGGATGGACAGATCAAGAGAGTCAATAGAACGATGGAGGACATGCTATGCATGTGTGTTCTAGACTTCGGGAAGCACTGGGAGGACCACATGTATTTGGTGGAGTTCGCGTACAACAACAGCTACCAGGCGAGTGTCTAAATGGCACCCTTTGAGGCCCTGTATGGCAGAAAATGTCGCACGCCGTTGTCTTGGTTAGAAACGGGTGAGGCAAGGTTGTATAAGAAGCAGGAGGTGGAGAGTTTAACTTCTTTGGTACGGATTATTCGAGAGCGCTTACTGATCGCTCAGGACAGGCAGGCTAATTATTACAATGCCAAGCACCGGAACATGGAGTTCGCAGTAGGCGATTTGGTGTACTTGAAGATAAAGCCATTCAAGGGTATTTCGCGGGTAAGACGCTTGAAGAAGCTGAGCCCAAGATACCTTGGACCCATTGAAATTCTGGAGCGGGTCGGCGAAGCGGCATACCGTTTGAGGCTATCAGAGGAGTTAAGTGGGCTACACGATGTCTTCCACATCTCTGTATTGCGGAAGGCGGTGCAAGAGACTTCGCAGGTGATCGCAGTTGATCAAGTGTCGGTGGACGAAGGGTTGACGACTAGGGTCAAGCCCGTTCGTATCGAAGACTCTGAAGTCAAGAGGCTCCGTAACAAGGAGATCTTGATGGTAAAGGTCCGTTGGGACAATTGCGGTCGGGAGGAACTCTCTTGGGAACATGAGCAATCTATGCTGGAGGAGTACACTGAGTTATTCCACTCAGGTACCGCTTAAAGTTTTCCGTTTTCTTTCCTTTTGTAATTTCGTTGGCGAAATTCTTTTAAGAGGGAGAGAGTTGTAACGCCCCGAAACTCAATAGGGTGACGGGTGATGTTTGGAGCCAAATATGTGTTTTGGCAGGGGTGACACGGCCTGGGACATGGGAGTGTCCCAGGGCGTGTCGTGCTCGGGTTCAGTGTTGGCCGGGCGGTCATCGATTTTGGAGTCGACGATCGTCGAGAGGCTGAACACGGCCTGGGACACGGGCGTGTCCCAGGGCGTGTCAGTCACTCGTCAAGTGTGGTGCATACGGGCCATGACACGGGCACAGACACGGGCGTGTCACATGTGATACGGGCGTGTCTGGTTCTGTGTCAAAGTTCGTGTCCTTCTCGGGTTAAGAATGTTGGTCGTTGCACACGGGGGTGACACGGGTCGTGAAATGGCCGTATCGTATGCGATACAGGCGTGTCAGAGGCCGTGTCGAATGTCGTGTGCTGGTTATCGCGTCGATCGAGACGGCGAATGGGTGATACGGCCATGCACACGGCCGTGTTACAACCCGTGTTCGGCCCAGATTTTATAATTTTAGGCCTAATCGTGGCCGTTCATTTCCTTAGCTTTGGATCCAACGGTAGGGAGTCAGTTCTGGCGGTTTCAACCCGAAAATAGGGTTTCAAACCCTCATTTTCTTTTGGGTGTTCTCTCTCTAAGATTTTAGAGAGAAGGGAGAGCTAGTTGGAGGAGGAGACCAAGATCCGGCCACCGGTGGAGCGTCGGAGCTCCGAATCGCGATCCGAGTCCATATCCGCAAAGGCGACGCCGTTGCGGTGCTTCCCAACCGCGTAGATTTTCATGGCGCCATGGAAAAACGCAAGGGTAACGATTTCTCATCCTAGGGCATGTGAAGCCCTCTTTTCCTTTGCATAGGAAGCCCTCTCTCGCTAGTGAGCGAAGAGTTGGAGCGTTCCTTGGGGTAGATATGTGAAGTCCCGCTTGTATAGAGTCCGTATGCGAAAACGGGCATAGGCATTATGTGTGAAGCCTATCCGGACAAGTAGAGTCGGATCGGTGATGTTGCATTACATATGAACCGAGGAAGACTCCGGATGTCTGGGCGTTTTTCGGGTTTTCTACGTGGTAGATTGCAGCAGGGAGCCTTGGAGATTAACTCCAAGGTGCACCCGGAAAACTGGGCAAAAGCGTGTTTTGCCAACACGATGGCCGGGGAGCCAACGTGAACATGACCGGGTTATGTGATTGTTGTGGCGGAAACGGGACTTGGTGAGTCTTGACTTGCGCATATGGCTTAAATTGTCGTTGCGGAATGAGCACGGGTCAGGCGGAACTGTACCCGATCTATGTCGTTCGATGGGACTGTTGGCATGGATGAGAGTCTTCGGCGGTCTATGGATTAAATTGTTGTGACCAAGGCCAGGAAGACAAAATGCTCATGTGATTTGTCGTCGAAGGGGCGGTGGTGGAACGGGAATGTCTATGGCTTGAATTGACGTGACGTTTGTCGGTTCGTCGTGAATGTGCCCTGTGTGCACGAGGTGTGTGGCTGTGCGAGCCTACGCCTGTGATGAAGTGTGTTTACACTATTTAATTGCCTATACTAATAAAGTGCAGGGAAAGAGCATCGCCGCCCCGATTTTGGGGGCGGGATCGTTATAATTGGTCAGCATAGCTGACCGTAGCTTTTGTTTACCACCGGGCGGTGGATTGTGGCTTGCAGGTGCTGCGGAGCCGAGCGGGAAATAACGGGCTAAAGCCCAAGTTGTTGAGCCGGCCCTCGAAGGCCTAATTTTGATTGTTTCATTGTAATCATGTGTGGTCGGCCTGCGAGCCGAAGTATGAAAACACTTTTATGTCTAGCAAACTGTGTATGGCTTTAAGGTCATTTCTATTTCTGTGTATTGAAACATTCCTATGGGTGTTATTGTAGTGGACATTCATGCTTTTTGGCCGGGTTCTTTCGTCTTGCAATCTAATTTTAATGCTTCCGCTTGGTGCTTGTGTAGTACGTGTAATTGGTTGAATTGTTTCAACGCGTAACCAATTGGTCTGTCCGTAGTATATGGCGTCGGGCCCCAGCCGGACCTACTGTTATATGTTATGCGACGGATAGGGGTGTTACAGGATAACTAGAAAGTAGAGTTGAAATAGTTGAAAATAATATCCAGCCCAGAGCTCATCTTGACCAAGTGCTAAGGGTTCTTAGCCTCTTCTCAGGATGGGGGCGGTGTAAAGTAAAGAAAATAATATCTACCTATCTATCTTAATCCTGGACTTAAGCTTTCGTTTCACCTTTCAATTGGGATAGGGTAGTAAAATCTAAAATTTGCAGAGCTTTCACACTATCTTAATCCAGGTCATAGGCTTTCGCCTCGCCCTTCATTCGGGATAGTATGAAATAATAAGGTTTTGAAAATAATTTTGAAAGCAGTTTCACACTATCTTAATCAAGGACATAAGTAGAGCTTCGCCTTTCATTCGGGATAGTATGGAAAATTAAAGGAAAGTAAAACTAAAAATAAAGCAGTAAAGTACTCAGAATTGAATTTGAAAGAGTCTATTTTATAAAGTCTGAAAAATTATTACAACTTTCTAATAAGCTGAAAAGAAAGCTAAAATATTGCAACTTATAGAACTTTAGAATACTTGAAAGCTACTACCAGTTCCTTGTCAGAGAGCTGGGGAGTCCTAACAGTTCTTAAGGAAGTTGCTGGTGTTCCAATAATTCTACTCAGCTCTGCCCATCTATTTATAGAAAAAAAATTCAAGTGACACGCCCCCTGACACGGGCATGTCGGGGAGGGCGTGACAGGTTCACGGGCGTGACTGCCAGCGTGTCAGGACAAGTGTCGAGCTGGGCTGAACTTCAGATAGAATTTTATCAGGTCACGAGTGTGTTGATTTTATCACGGGCGTGTGTAGCAGCTGATTCATCAGGCGGCATGGGGCGTGGCGACAGCGCGACAACTTCCTTGCATTTTGGATAGAACTTCAATAAGGCACAGGCGTGTCGATTTTGTCACGGGCGTGTTCGTCTGTCACGGGCGTGTTCGTCAATTTTCCCGATTTACCTGAGTAAAAATACAAACTAAAAAAAAGAATTAAATAGGGCTGTCACGCCCTAGGTCACGGGCGTGACTAGGGGCGTGACCTAAGAAAAAAATACAAAAAATGAGAAAAACTTAAAAAATAAATATAAAACATAATATAACAAAAATAATTAGTTATATATATAAAAACTAAGGTTTTATTTATAAATATGAAAAATTAATTCTATATAAAATTGTATATTTTTATACTCATCATTCATCCAAAAATTATAGGAAAATTACAAGATGACAAACATAAGCAGGAGAGACTATTAACAAAGGATTATTATTTTCCAAGCTTATTTGGTCACATAATAAAATCATTTAAAATAAATAAATATTAGGCACCTTGTGAAACAACCCATATAGACAGTCCTCCAATAATTCTATAAAAATTTATAGAGCTCAGGAATGACTTAAAAAGTTTTCTTACTAAATTGCATAAGATTTTAATAAGTAGATATATATTAATAAATTCCTTAATAATTTGGGCAACTACAAGGGTTGTGAATGAAGTATCTAAAATACTGATCTAAAATTCACACTAAAATTTCCAGAGCTTAATAGCAATATTATTTGGCCACTTCATAAATTTCATGATCATCCAAAGTCCTATAGAGCAGTAATAAAATCAAGTGTAAAAGTGCCTTAAATGGTCCTAAGTTGTTACAAGAGAGATGTAAACTGTACAAGTCTTGGAATTACTTCCCAGGGTTATTCACCACCCTAAGATTACATGGACCCAACTCCAAGTCCATACAAGGATATTTCACCCTACGTCCTTCACAAACCCCCAAAGTTCAACCTTCGGGTTGGAACTAGGTTCTTAGGGTAAATCCACCCAAAACTCCAATTGAGGGTGTAATGCCACCGGTTTTTCTGTGATTGTTTAATCCTTGTTTGGCGTTACATTGACGCATTTTTGGCCTTTTGCCTTGTTAGAGCGTGGCCTTAGCTCTTAAGTCTCTCTGAGTGGCATGTGGTGTAGCCTATTTGCAAGGTTCCCAGCGATCCAGAGTCTGTTTTGGTGACTCGGTGGAGTCTCTCCGGGAATGCTTGTGTTTTGGATTCGGGAAGTGTTAGCCTGAGTTTTGTTTGTCGGATGACGATTCCGACTTCGTCACTAGATTCGTAGTGTCGGTATTTAGCTACGGTGTGAGTTTTGTCGAATTTCGAGATCGTT
The DNA here is from genome assembly GCA_039513925.1 of Platanthera zijinensis. Taxonomy (NCBI): domain Eukaryota; kingdom Viridiplantae; phylum Streptophyta; class Magnoliopsida; order Asparagales; family Orchidaceae; genus Platanthera; species Platanthera zijinensis. Next base: position 162,974,882 of record CM077085.1, read on the forward strand.
TGTTTTCACGTCGTTTTGGCGTGTTATTTAATTAGCTGTTATAATATTAATGCTTGTCTGGTTTACCTTGGCCGGTTTTAGTGTTGTACTTATATAAGATTATAGTATAAGAGTATATGCTCAATTTTGTTAGTGGTTGATTTAATGATATGCTTATTTATAAGCATATATTATCAGCTATACTAGTGGATGTTATATCAAACTTATAAAAATATTATATATATTAGTGGCTGTGTATAATAGTATTTTATTAGCTAAGTGGCTGGTTAATAGGATATAATGGCTTATTTGAGTATATCTCCTTCATCTTCCCTAAGAAGAGAGAGATGAAAAGCTTTTAGGGGAAGACTTCGGGCGACGGAAGTGCTGGAGCTTCGGCCGGCAATTTCTGGAGGGTTAGGGCTAGGTTTGCTCGGGTAAGGGCAGATCTGGATTGCTCTCACTCAGATCTTCCTTCCTAGTTAAGTTTTGCTTGCTCTAGAGCTGTCTTAGAAGCTAGGGTCTTTTCGAATTTGATCATTTTTGCCACTTTAAGCTTCAGGTTTGCTGTTTTTGTGGCCGATCTTGTCGCCGGTGCCGGAGTTTGGTAGGGCATCTGCTATTTCCTAGAGGTAGAGGCAAGTGGTGCTCTTTGCCCTTGCCAAGCTTGTTCATTCATGTTTTTTTTCTTTTCAAATTTCCTGGAGTTAGAAGCTAGGGCTGCTACAGGCATTGTCCCGAGCTTGTTCTGTCTAAATCTTACCCAGATTTCAATTTTTCTCTCTCCCTAGTTGTCGTATTGTGTCCAGGTAGTGGCTGGAGGTAGGAAATTAGTGTAATAAGTTTAGCCCAGCTTAGTTTGTAGCTGTAGCCGGGTAGAAGGAGTAGAAAGAGGAGTTTAGAATTTTTTTTAGTTAAGTTACAGCTCTCTAGATAGCAGGCGTTGAGTGGTTTGTAGGCTAAGTCCAAAGGCATTGAAAATAGTGGACACACTCAACGCCTTGCTCTTTTGATTTTGAGGCTAACTATAAAACTGTTGAGTGTTGTGGACACACTCAACGACTAGCTTTTGGTCTGGAGACTAAGTCCAGAAGCATTGATAGCATTGAGTTAGGTGATCTCACTCAACGTCGTCTGCCTACTGGCATTGAGTGACTTGAGCTAACTCAGCGCCGTCGGCCTTGGAAAATTTCTAAGTCTTTTGGCATTGAGTGAGTTGAGCTCATTCAACGCCGTCAGCCTTTTGGCGTTGAGTGAGTTGAGCTCACTCAACGCCGTCTATATTTGGCGTTGAGTGATTTGAGCTCACTCAACGTCGTCTGCCTTAGGAATTTTTCTAAGTCTTTTGGCATTGAGTGAGTTGAGCTCACTCAACGCCATCATCTTTTTGGCGTTGAGTGAGTTGAGCTCACTCTACATTGTCTGTGTTTGGCATTGAGTGAGTTGAGCTCACTCAACGTCGTCTGCCTTAGGAATTTTTCTAAGTCTTTTGGCGTTGAGTGAGTTGAGCTCACTCAACGCCGTCTGTCATTTAGCGTTGAGTGAGTTGAGCTCATTCAACATCGTCTGCGTGTGGCATTTAGTGAGTTGAGCTCACTCAATGCCATCTAGTACGACGCTAATTTTCTTCTAAGTCAAAAGCGTTGAGTGTGGTGGAGTCACTCAACGCCTTCAGCTATTAGCGTTGGCAGCGTTGAGTGGGCTGAACTCACTCAATGTCGTCGGCCAGTGAGCGTTTTGCGGCTATGTCTTTTGGCGTTGAGTGAGTGGAGCTCACTTAATGCGACATCGAGTTGACTCGACGCCTTCCCTGCTTAGATTTTGGCGTTGAGTGAGTAGCACTCACTCAACGCGGCATCGAGTGGACTCGATGCTTTTTCCTTAGGCTGGTGTTTTTTCCCGAGGTTGTTAGTGTGGGTTTGCTCTCGGTTTTGTGATGTTTCTAGACTGGTTTTGAATGCCGATTCGTGAAATATGGCAGGTTGTTTTGTTTGGTTTCTCTGTAAGGGGTGGTTTGGCTTTAAAGCTGTGGTCACAACCATTTTGGCCCCGGTTTGGGCTGGTTGTTTTTGTGTGTTAGACACTTGAGTTGGCACTAGTTGTTTTCACCCTGGAGAATTTTTGGGATCTGGTTGTTGGGATGATGACTGTTTTTGGTCACCAACCTAGATCCATGGTTTTCACTACTGCTAATGATTCACAAGTTAGGGTTGTTAGTTCCATTTCATTTTAAATTGCTATTTGGCATATGTTTGCCCTGTTGCTGCAATAGGTTTTCTTTTAGCAGGGCACGTTGCTAATTCCTCGCACTTGGTGCGTTTCGATTATTCCTTTGATAGTTCTTCTTTTGCTATCTTGTTTATTTCCTTCTGCTAAATTTGATAACTTCTTTGTTGTAGGGTTTGGTAACCCCTTCTTTTTATCTGATTATATACTTGCATAGGTGTTCTTGTTATGAATTCCTCGGGTTCAGAGAAGTAGCCGGTTGAGTGGCTAGTTGTCTTTTAGGGGCGTGCTGAGATCCACTTGGTTGTTGAGACTCACCTTCCTCAGACTGTGTGGTAGTTATTTTCCTTCTTTCCTATATAGGCATGAATACTCACCAGTGGGTTCGTGTCAGGTTGTTTATGCCCACTGGTGGCTTTTTTTTGATACTAGATATGAACTGAAACTGCTATTTTATTTGCCTTGGTGAAGGTTGTTTACTTGCTCTCTGGGAATGATTTATGCTTGGTCGCATGTTAGGTATTTTAAAACCCTAAAAGCATTACTATATGTACCTCATGTACGTCATGTTTATAAAACTAAAGCACTACTTTCCAAAGTAACGTAAAGACTATAGTTTTATACTATGCTAAATTTTGAGTATTGCATTTCATGAGTTGTCCTTTGGGAACGTTTACACTCATGTAGGATGTCAAATCACCTAAACCAAAGTATTTTTCTACTGCGTATAAATATATGTTTTTTATTTGGACTAGCTGATCCATTGTGCCGAGGGATACGACCATCTAAGTCAACTAGATTTTCTTTTATAAGAAGTCATGATTCTCTTTAAGATTTTGAGTGTGGTGTTTTGCCTGAGCGTCTGCAGTTATCCCATGTATGACGTGGCATCATGACACGCATTTTCTTGTACTCGGATATAATTTTATTATTGAGGAAATGCGGGTCGTGACAGTTGGTATCAGAGGGAGGTTGCCTGACTATTGGTCAGGCAACCTTCCCTTGTTAGTGTTATTTGTTTAGTGTCATATCATACACACACCGATGTGTCATCAGTACGTCTTGGCTAAAGCATGAGCACTACACTCATAAGCATGACAAGAAGTATACAAGGCATATTATGTAGTATGGGATGAAAAATATGTGTTTGTATATGGATCCACCATATGTGGCAACATGTGAGGGTTATGTTGTATGGGATGCATAACCTCACCACATGAATGCCCATTTGTACGTTTTCTCTTTTCAATGTATGCAATGTTATGTAGTATGGGAAGCATAACATTGCATGTGTACGCCGCTCATAACATGCATTAGGGCCTTTTTAGAATGCATGACACAACATGCATAGCATAATAGAGCATAAGCATAACGTGCCAAGCTGTAGATTTAAATGATGACATATGTACACACATGGGTTTTGAGTCAAAAGGAATATAAATGCATGCATTCTTGGTCTAAGCACATGAGTTAGTGTTAGTATGCTGAATCATCCCAGGTTAGGCATAACATCATTTTTGAAATATCCCAGAGCAAGTTAGCAGTTGAAGCTCATATTTAAGTATGTTTTGTATGTACTCGGTTGTCTGGTTCTAGCGGTTGGGCTAGGTTCTGACTAGTTGTTTGTATGTTATTAGTATGTCGAAGCGTCCTTTGACGAGGCTGACTCCCCAATCTGAGGGTGAGTCTTCGGGTGCGTAGAGTAATGCGATGATAGAGAGTCTACGGAAAAGCAATGAGACCTAAGCAAGGTAGATGGTGGATGTGCAGTCCCAGATCCAGTCTCTGATATCAGTTGTGTCTGGGCTAGCTCTATGAGTGCAGGACCCTGCTGTGGGTCCAGCTGTTCCTACCCCTCTTGTTCATCAGGTGCCTCTGGTAGTGGTTCCACCATAGATTGCATTTATCTCTCAGTTTCAGCGACTCGGGCCTCCCACTTATGATGGAAGGGCAGTTTTCATGATCTTGGATGATTGGCTAATATCGATTGAGGAGATGTTTTCCTACTCTGGAGTTACTGACGATCAGAGAGTGATGATCGCCGCCTACCAGCTCAAGGGGGTAGAAAAAAGTTGGTGGTTGAGGGAGAAGGAGAACAAGAAAGAAGGATGCTCTTGGGAATATTTTAAGGAGATGCTACTGGGAAAGTTTCTACCCTCGGTCGAGCGGGACAACCTGATAAATGATTTCTTACATCTAAAGCAGAGGCAACTCACAGTCAGTGAGTCTGAGATTGAATTAAGCAAATTAAGCCGGTTTGCTCTTGGTTTGCTGAATATGGATGCATATCAAGTTAAACGATTTCTAGGTGGTCTAAGAAGTGGCATCTAGCAGGTAGCTGGTACTTATGGAGCAATAAGTTATACCGGTGCGGTAGAATCTGCCTTGAAGGTCGAGGAAATCGAAACTGCGAAGAATAGATGCCAGCAAATGAGAAGAGATAAAAGGAAATCTGTTGAAGGAAAGAGCCCCCAGCCATTCGATGCTACTTCAAGAAAGAAGGGTAAGGAAGTGTGTAGTTTTTGTGGTCAGCCTGGCCACCGCTTTGAGATGTGTTACAAAAAGATGAGAATTCAGAAGAAAGAACAGGTTCATGCGATCCAAGGTGCTCCTAGGAAAGATTTATTCTATTTTGCATGCAAGCGGCTAGGGAATGACGCTGCCCACTACTGGGGAAAGAATAAGACAAGAAGCTATTTTCTGTGTGGTCAAAAAGGGCATATCAAGGCTCAGTGTCCGCAGCTCCAGCCAGTGTTGCAACCAGTGCCACTCCAGGCATTGCCACTGCATTTTCGATTAGATAAAGGCAAGGGAAAGATTAATGTGATTTCTTTGGAGGAAGCTCAGACTTCGACTCGGGTTATTTCATGTTAGACTCCTCCCTATTTTTTTAATATTATGGTTTGTAGTTATTATTGTAGCTATTATTTCCTTAGAGGCATGCGTAATCGCGTAATCTTATAGGAAGATTTAAGGTGAAGAACAGATGGGTGCGTGTTCTCTTCGACTCTGGCGCTACCAACTCATTTAAGGCTAGAGCATTCGTGGATTGGTACCGTTTGGATCTAGATCGAGTTGGGGATGCCATTTGCGTCAAGTTCCCTTTCGGTGATTCTGTGGTTTCAGATCAGGGCATTCAGGACTGTCCAATTGTTTTAGGGAATTTTCTAGCAAAGGCATATCTGAAGGTGATCGACTTGGAGGACTTTGATGTTATCTTATGCATGGACTGGTTGTATAGGTATGATGTTATTATCCAGTGCAAGTGTAATCACTTGGACTTCAGAAAGGACAACGGTCCTCCTGGGAGTGTTTATGGTGATCCGCGCCAGGATTCTCCAGTCATTTCTGCGGTATGTGCTCGGAAGTTGCAAGTTTCCAGCTGTTTTGCTTGTTTGGTCTCTGTTTTGGGGACTGTTGGTAGTTCGCCACGTCTAGAAAAGATTCCTGTTGTGCGCGAGTTCTCAGATGTGTTTCCTGATGATCTTTCGGGTCTTTCACCTGATAGAGATGTTGAGTTTTTGATAGATTTGTAGCCGGGCACGCATCCTATTGAGAAGGCACCGTACTGGATTGCCCCGCGAGAGTTTGACGAGTTGCGTAACCATCTGGATGGGTTGTTAGAAAAGGGTTTTATAAGGCTGAGTTTGTCGCCTTAGGGTGCTCCTATTCTGTTTGTTAAGAAGAAAGATGGATCGATGAGGCTTTGCATCGACTATAGAGAGCTGAATAAGGTTACTATTAAGAACAGGTATCCCCTGCCCAAGATAGACGATTTGTTCGATCAGTTGTGCGGTAGCGCGGTAATTTCTAAGATTGACCTTCCTTCTGTCTACCATCAGCTCAGGATCCGTGAGTCAGATATTCCACAGACTGCTTTTCGATAGAGGCATGGACATTTTGAATTTCAGGTAATGTCGTTTGGTTTGACCAACGCGCCCTCAGCCTTTATGGATATGATGAACCGTGTGTTCAAGGATTTTCTTGACAAATTCGTATTCGTGTTTATAGACTACGTTCTAGTATATTCCCGCAATGTTGGGGAGCATGACCAGCATCTGCGATTAGTTTTATCTGCTTTGAGAGACCATAAGTTGTTCGCCAAGTTGAGCTAGTGCGAGTTTTGGTTGCCTCAGGTTTCGTTTCTGGGCCATGTGGTTAATAGGAATAGGATTTCAGTCGACCCAGAGAAAATAGCTGCTGTGATGGATTGGAGTAGGTCGGGCACACCCAACGAGATTAGGAGCTTCTTAGGGTTGGCCGGCTATTACAAGAGATTTGTGAGGGGTTTCTCTACACTGACTACACCTTTGACTATATTTACTCAGAAGAATTCGGCTTTTGTTTGGAGTGAGAAGTGTGAGGAAGCCTTCCTAGAGCTCAAGAACAGATTGTGCACTGCTCCCATTTTGACTCTGCCTACGGAGGGCAAGGATTATGATGTTTATGTGGATACAACGCATGTTGGGCTTGCTTGCATGTTGATGCAAGATAGGAAAGTGATTGTGTATGGGTCAAGGCAACTGAAGACTCATGAGAGGAACTACCCAATGCATGATTTAGAGTTTGCAACCGTTAATTTTACGCTGAAGTTGTGGAGAAATCTGCTTTATGGTGCGCAGTGCAAGATTTTTACTGACCATAAGAGTTTAAAGTACGTCTTCACTCAAAAAGAATTGAATCTACGCCAAAAGCGATGGTTGGAGTATGTTGCAGACAACGATGTTGAGATCCAGTACCATCCGGGCAAGGCTAATGTGGTGGCTGATGCCCTAAGTCGGAAGACGGGGAAGATTTTAAATCTCTCCGCCGAGTGATTAGTGGAAGAGTTTCTTTTGATGGACATTTCTGTTGGGAGCTGCGACTTGCAGAGTAGTTTGGTTGTAGCAGAGCCTTCTTGGATTGAGCTTACAAGGTTACAACAGAAAGAAGATTCAGAACTGTTGCATTTATATCTTAGAGCTGAGAAAGGGGAGTTTCCAGATTTCTCGATTGATGATGCGGGTACTTTGAAGTACCGCAGCAGATTTTGTGTCCCCGCTGTTATGGATATCTGAGTTATGTTGTGCAGAGAAGTGGATGGGTCTAGCATTGTCTACCATCCAGGATCTACTAAGATGTATCATGAATTAAAGAAAATTGCCTGGTGGAATGGGATGAAGGGAGACATAGCCAGGTTTGTTTCTGAGTGCTATTCTTGCAAGCGTGTTAAGGCCGATCATGGAAGTCCTGGTGGCAAGCTGACTCCGTTGGAAATTCTAACCTGGAAGTGGGAAAGCATTTCAATATATTTCATCACGGGTTTACCGAGATCTCCTAGAGGATATGATTCAGTTTGGGTGATTGTGGACAAATTAACGAAGTGTGTGCACTTCGTACCTTATAAGATCGACTATCCGATGAATAAAATAGTTGAGCTATATTTGAATGAAGTTATTTGATGTCATGGTGTTCCAGTCAACATTATTTCAGACCAAGACTCCCGTTTTACATCTTGCTTCTGGAAGAGTTTGCAAGAAGGTTTGGGTGCAGATTTGAGATATTCTATCGCATACCACCCGCAGACAAATGGTCACACAGTGCGAGTGATTCAGATAATGGAGTACATGATCAGATGCTACATTGTGGACCACAGAGGAGCGTGGGTTGAGCGTTTGAGGCTTATAAAGTTTTCTTATAATAATAGTTATCAAGAAAGCTTGCAAATTGCTCCGTTCGAAGCTCTATATGGGAGGAACTGCATGACTCCCTTATTTTTCTCTGAGGTTGGCGAGAAATATTTGTGGGGTCTGGATGCAGTTGAAGAAATGGAAGTGGCATTGAAGCTTATTCGAGAGAAACTTCGGATAGCTCAAGAACATTATGAGAAGAACGCAAACCGCCATAGATCGGATTTGGAGTTTGTTGTGGGGGACTTGGTGTTTCTCAAAGTTTCCCCGTTGGTTGGAATAAAGAGGTTTGGTAAGAACCGGATGTTGGACCAAAGGTTTGTGGGACAGTTTAAGATTGTTGAGAAGATTGTTGTGTAAACTTATAGGCTGGATTTGCCCGCAAACTTTCCGGGTGTGAATGATGTTTTAGATGTAAGTCAACTGCGGAAGTGTGTGCTAAGTGACAGACATGTTTTGGGTTATGTGCCTCAGTTAGAGCCAAATCATTCTTATGTGGAGATGCATGTCCGCATTTTGGATACGCAAGATCGTGTGTTGCGTAGGAAGACCATTCCAATGGTTAAAGTTTTGTGGAGAAACCCGGACGTGGAAAGCGCGACATGGGAATTGGAGTCAGCTATGAGGGACGCTCACCCTCATATGTTTCCCTGAGTTTGCTTGGTATGTATTCTTTTGTTGAACTCTTAGTTTGTTATAACCCTTCTCTGCTAGAAGTATTGTGCGTAAAGTTTCGGGGCAAAACTTTCTTTTAGGGGGAGTGACTAATACGCCCCCCCCCCAGTTTTTTTGTGATGGTTTAATCCTTGTTTGGCGTTACGTTGATGACTTTTCGGCCTTTTGCCGTTGTTAGAGAGTGGTCTTAGCTCTTATTGCTCTCTGAGTGGATTGTGTTGTATTGCAAGCCAGAGTCTGTTTTGGTGACTCGGTGGAGCCTCTACAGGAATGCTTGTGTTTTGGCTTTGGGAAGTGTTAGCCCGAGTTTTGTTTGTCGGATGACGATTCAAGCTTCACCACTAGATTCATAGCATGGGTATTTAGCTACAGTGTGAGTTTCGTCAAATTTCGAGATCATTTGTTTTAGCGTCGTTTTGGCGTGTTATTTAATTAGATGTTATAATATTAATGCTTGGCCGGTTTACCTTGGCCGGTTTTAGTGTTGTACTTATATAAGATTATAGTATAAGAGTATATGCTCAAATAAGTTAGTGGCTGATTTAATGATTTGCTGATTTATAAGCATATATTATCAGCTATACTAGTGTCTGTTATATCAGACTTATAATAATATTATATATACTAGCGGTTGTGTATAATAGTAATTTATTAGCTTAGTGGCTGATAGTGGCTAGTTTATAGGATATAATGTCTTATTTAGTATATCTCCTTCATCTTCCAAAAGAAGAGAGAGACGAAAAGCTTCCAGCGGAAGAGTTCTGGAGACGGAAGTGTTGGAGCTTCGGCCGGCGATTTCTGGATGTTTAGGGCTAAGTTTGCTCGGGTAAGGGCAGATCTGGATTGCTCTCACTCAGATCATCCTTCCTAGTTATGTTTTACTTGCTCTATAGCTGTCTTAGATTCTTGGGTCTTTTCGGGTTTGCTCATTTTTCCCACTTTAAGCTTCAGGTTTGTTATTTTTGTGGCCGATCTTGCCGCCGGTGCCAGAGTTTGGTAGGGCAGCTGTTGTTTCCTAGAGGTAGAGGCAAGTGGTGCTCTTTGCCCTTGCCAAGCTTGTTCATTCATATTTTTTTTCTTTTCAATTTTCCTGGAGGTAGAAGCTAGGGCTGCTGCGGGCATTATTCTCAGGGCGTGTCAGGTGAACACGGCGTGGGACACGGGCGTGTCCCAGGGCGTGTCCCTATTCTCAACAAGTACTCGAGAACTTATCGCCGAGTGTGGAACACGGCCTGTGACACGGGCGTGTCGCAAGGGCGTGTTTGGCACACGGCTAGGGACACGGGTGTGTGCCTTAGCCGTGTCCTGCTCGGGTTATTTTGGAGATCGTGTTACAGGGGTGACACGGCCAGGTACACGGCCATGTACTGTGTGACACGGGGGTGTCAGGCTTGACACGGGCGTGTCAATGCCCGTGTTCTGGTTTAATTTCAGTCGATTGTGCACCGCTTCAGGAACACGGCCTATGACACGGGCGTGTCACAACCCGTGTTCGGCCTAGGAAATCAAATTCAGGGCTGATCAGAGCCGTTCATTTTCTTTGACCAAGATCCAATGGTCTGGACTTTTCCCTGGGTTTATAAGGTCGGGATTGAAGAAGAGAAAGCTCATTTGAGTTTCATCTTTCTCTTTCTAAAGTTAAGAGAGAGAGGAGAGCAAAGCAAGGAAGAAGAAGAGGAATCCGGTCGCCCGTGGTGCTGCGGTGGTCCAAATCGCGAGCCGAGTTCGGATTTATGAAGGCAAAGCTACTACGAAGGCTTTCATCCATCTCAATTCTCTCCATGGCTCTGAGGCGACTTCCAAGGGTAACGATTTCCGTCTTGGACATGTGAATTCCTACTTTCCATCATTTGCATAGGGAAAACCCGTCCCCGCGAGAGTGCGGTGGGTTGTGGTGTCCCTTGGGGTAGATATGTGAAGTCCCCCTTGTTAGAGTCCGGAATTGGAGTACGGATCTAGGCATGCTGTGTGAAGCCCATCTGGATGTGCTGGTCTGGATTGGTGATGCTTGTTTGCATTCGGAGGAATCTCCGAGTATTTGATTGTTTGTGTGCAATCTGTGGTGCATACTTGTCGCTTGGTGCAACAGGAAGTACTGGAGGAAGTCCAAGAAATTGTGAGAGTTTGTTCAACTCTTGTGACCGTGAGTTGTCACTTTACGTGGTGTTGAGCCGTTGGGCTGCAACTATATAAAATTAGGCTTTGTGCCAAATAGGAAAAGTGAAACCGACCTGCGCCTTTATTTGTGGCCTCAGGTACGATGTACTTGGTAGTGACAAGGCGGTTTGAGCAACGGGGGGTGGCTGATCCGTACCTGTGTTATGTAGGCTGGACATGAGAGAGCCAAGGCATTGGGCTTTCATCTGAGGCATAATGAGAGTCTTCGGCCTACATGCCAGACAAAATGCTCATTGGTGGGATCCGGTGTTTCCGGTACACCCGAATGTGCCCTGAGTGCATGGAGCGTCGGGCCGTCGTGCCGGCGTTTGTGATATGTATTGACTGTGCGGTCGTGCACATTTTGCGTGGGTTGCTATACATACTGTTGAAACATGCTTTGCAGGGATGGAATTCCGCTGCCCCGTGCAAGGGGCAGGGTCGTTATAATTGGTCAGCGGAATGTTGACTGTATCCCTGTTTACCACTTCTTCGTGGATTGGTTCTTGCAGGTGCAGGAGGTGCTGGTCCGAGCGGGATTTAGCGGGCTGAAGCCCAAGCTGCATTGCTGCCCTAGAAGGCTTTATTTTGTTTCTTCTTGTTTATGTGTGGTCGGCCTGCGTGCCGATGTCGGTAAACCACACCTTGTTAAGAGAAATTTGTAAGGCCTTAAGGCCAGATACTTTGGTTGTATACATTCCTATGTTTTAGTGGACATTTCTTGTTACTCTTGAGTTCAAGTTTTTAACCGTGAAGCTTCCGCTAGAGTTCTCTGTGTTAGGATGCATTGGATTTGAAATTATTTCGTAGCGTCTCCGCCTGTTTTTGGAATATGGTGTGGGGCCCCGGTCGGACCCTCTATTATATTATTCTTGACGGGTAGAGGTGTTATAATTTGGTATCAGCTTGTTGGTCGATCTCTTCCGAATTCGCGGACGAATTCTTTTATGGGTGGCGAGCACGTGTCCGTGCTGTCGTTATAACACTTAACTTAAACTCAAGAATGTCCACTTAGGAATGCAAATACACTTGTTTGTTGAACCTGTGTATTCTTTTTGTGTGTTTGTCGTTTAACTTAGTCACTAAATTGTGTGTTTTACATATATAGGTGACTAGAAGTGTTGCGAGTCAATCCGAACCTCAACAATCTGTAGAAAGTGCAGCACCAGCTGAGGTGCCCACACCTCCTCCATCCGCTGAAACGGTACGTTTCATCAAGGAAACGGTACTTGCTGATATGAATGCTCAGCAGGCTGGGCAGGCACGTCCTACAGTGGTGCCAACGCATGTTGGGGTACGGCAAGAACCGGTAGAAGCTGTAGTTGATTCGCGGGCAGCAGATCAACAATTGAAGCAATTCTTGAGCTTCAATCCTCCACAGTTTACTGGGGCAGGGTCACCGGCCCAAGCAGAGAATTGGCTTGCAAGGATCAAGAGGATCATCAGAGCGTTCAAGGTTGAGGAGGGACAGAAGGTTATGTTGGCCACTTTCCTACTGGAAGGAGAGGCTCGTTTATGGTGGGATGAGATTGAACTGCATCACTTGGCCGGTAGACAACTTGCAAAGGTCTCGATGGACGAATTTTCTCGGTTGTTCTTGGCACAACATCTACCAATACAGCAAAGGATATCGATGGAAATGGAATTTCAACGGTTAACCCAAGAAGATCGTAGTGTGGATGATTATCTGCATGAGTTCACATGTTTGGGAAGATATGCGGGTACAATCTTCACTAAAGAAGAACGTAAGACTAGTAGGTTTTATGCGGGACTGCGAGATGAGCTGCGGTATTTGCTCTCGTGTTCTGTTAGTCAGGGATTTCAAGCCTTAGTTTGTACGGCTCGGTCTTTGGAGAGGGACATGAGAAGAGGGCAAGCAAAAGGGACCTTGGCTATGACAAAGCCAGAGTTCAAGCCGCCGCGTCCGGAGAAGTTTGGGTACCGTAAGAGATGGTAAAAGAAGTCCAAGTCTACTGGACAAGCTCCTTCTGCGACTGTGACAGAGACATCTTGGAATGGATCTCGTGCTTGTTTTACGTGTAGGAAGTTGGGACACTTCGCACGTGATTGCCGAGTTAGTCCTCCAAAGGGTGACAAGAAGACGGAAGCATCTTATGCGGAGAAATGGAAGACTGTGGTGGAGTCTTCTGCCTCACACACGCAGCCCAGGGTCTTCAACCTTAGACAACAGGAGGCCATTAAACAGGCGGATGTCGTCACAGGTGCGCGCAGTTTTTAATGTTATTTTGTACTGTGTGCTGTACTTGTTTTGATTGTGTTGTTTTAGGGTTTGTCCTTATACGAGAGTATCTGGCGCGAGCACTGTTTGACACAGGTGCTTCACATTCGTTTCTGTCTGAAGATTTCGTCTTTCGTGTCGGGGTACCTATCCGGACCACGAAAGACAGTGTAAATGTGTTGTTACCTAACGGATGTTTGATGTGCGCGAATAAATCTTGCGGTCTTGATGTTAAGATAGGGTGTCGAGAGTTCAAGGTGGAAACATTAGTATTATCGATCAAGGAATTTGATATAATCTTTTGTATGGATCGGCTGTCAGAGCAGCGTGCCTGTATAGATTGCACTTCAAAAAAGGTCACACTCGCGCAGAATACCGAACAAGAGAACAAGTTCATTGGTATACAAGGGATGAGTGGGATGTTGTTATCTGCTCTCCTAGTCTTTAAGGCAGTTTGGAAGGGTGTGGAGTTGTTCTACACACTCGTAGAGGCGGTGGCGCCGAAGGCCAGTATGAGTGAAGTGCTGATTGTGTCGGAGTATGCTGATGTGTTTCCAAAGGACCTTCCGGGGTTACCTCCCCAAAGGGAAATCGACTTTGTTATCGAGCTGGTGCCGGGTGCGAAACCTGTGGCCCGTTCGCCGTATCGGGTAGCGCCAAAAGAGATGGCCGAACTGAAAGTTCAGTTGCAAGAGCTGTTGGAGAAGGGATACATACGCCCAAGTATGTCGCCTTGAAGCCCGCCTGTTCTTTTTGTGAAATAGAAAGACGGTAGTTTGCGGTTATGTATTGATTATCGCGGACTGAATAAGCTGACGGAGAAAAACAAGTATCCGATTCCACGGATCGATGACTTGTTCGATCAGCTAGCGGGCTCAACCGTCTATTCCAAGTTTGATTTGAAATCCGTGTATTACCAATTGCAGATTAGGGAAGGTGACATTCCCAAGACAGCGTTTGGCACACGCTACGGTCATTATGAGTTCACAGTGATGCCGTTCGGCTTATGTAATGCGCCTTCGGTATTCATGGATCTTATGCATCAAACGTTCCGCGAATACTTGGATCTGTTTGTGATTGTGTTCATTGATGATATCCTCGTGTACTTACAGTCGGAGGAAGATCATGCAAACCATTTGCGGTTGGTATTGCATACCTTGTGGAGAAATAAGCTGTATGCCTAGTTCTCTAAGTGTGAGTTCTGGCTCTCGTCGGTGGCTTTTCTGGGCCATGTGGTAAGTGGAGAGGGCATAGAGGTGGATCCGGCAAAGATAAGTGCCATTCGTGATTGGCCAGTGATGTTTTCGGTGGCCGAAGTCTGGAGTTTTCTTGGACTGGCAGGCTACTATAGACGATTTGTGGCGAACTTCTCCCGGAATTCATTGCCTTTGACTACGTTGACGAGAAAAGATCAGAAGTTCGTTTGGACGCCGGAGTGCGCACGAGCTTTTGAGGAGCTAAAAGGTCGTTTGACCACGGCGCCTGTTTTGACGTCGTCATGTAGTGCAGACGGTTTTGAGATATACAGCGATGCGTTAGGAAGCGTCTTAGGCTGCGTTCTCCTCCAGTTTGGCAAGGTGATCGCTTATGGCTCACGTCAATTGAAAGTGCATGAACGTAATTTCCCCGTCCACGACTTGGAGTTGGCGGCGGTGATCTTTTCGCTAAAGTTGTGGTGACACTATCTTTATGGCGTGAAGGTAGATATTTATACATATCATAAAAGACTAAAGTATCTGCTCGATCAAAAGGATTTGAGTATGCGACAAAGGAGGTGGGTAGAATTCCTAGGGGATTATACCTTCGACATTCACTATGTTCCCGGAAAGGGAAATGTGGTCGCTGATGCCTTGAGTCGTCGGACTCCGGTGCGGGCAAGTTGGTTGCGGATACATGATGAGCGTCTAATCCAGGAGTTGGAAGCGTTGGAGATATCTTGTGTGGAAAGGGATTCTTCGGCCGATGCATGCTTGAACTGGATGGAGGTTCAATATGACCTTGCGGATAGGGTTTGGCGGGCAACGAAGTTTTATGAAAGTCTCCAGCGCTATTCAAAGGCGGGGTCTGGTGACCAATTCTCCTGGGATGACGGTTTATTACGGAAGGATGGCCGATTGTGCGTCCCTTGTGCGGGTAAATTGCGAGAAGAATTGTTATATGAAGCACACTTTACAAAGTACTCAATTCACCCTGGGAGCACAAAAATGTACAAGGACAAGAAGAAATTGTTCTGGTGGCCTGGTTTAAATAAGGACATAGCCGTGTATGTGGCTAAGTGTCGTACTTGTGCTTTGGTAAAGGCAGAATGTCAACGGCCGAGTGGTTTCCTGAAATTGTTGTCGGTTCCGCAATGGAAGTTTGAGGATATTTCAATGGATTTCGTGCATGTATTGTCGAGATCTCAACGTGGGAACTACTCAATCTGGGTGATTGTAGACCGGTTGACAAAGGTGGCTCACTTTCTACCGAACAAGCGGGACTATTCTGTGGAAATGTTGGCAAAGCTCTATGTGGAGCAGCTGTTCGATTGCACGGTTTTCCCCGGAGCATCGTAAGTGACCGAGATTGGCGATTTACTTCGAAAGATTGGAGGATAATTCATCAGCTGTTGGGCACGAAGTTAGCATTCAGTACGGCCTTTCATCCGCAAATGGATGGCCAAACTGAACGAACCAACAGAACAATGGAGGATATGCTCCGTATGTGCGCCCTGGACTTCGGTAAGAAATGGGAAGATCATCATGTTATGGTGGAGTTTTCCTATAATAATAGCTACCAAGCGAGTATCGGTATGGAACCGTTTGAAGCTTTGTATGGTCTCAAGTGCCGTACACCGTTAGATTGGGCAGAAACTGGCGAATCCAAACTTTTGGGACAAAAGGAAGTCGAGGATGCTAACTCAACAATACGCTCTATTCGAGAGAGACTACTAATAGCCCAGGATCGGCAAGCCAAGTATTACAATGCTAAGCACTGGAACGTGGAGTTCGCGGTGGGTGACTGGGTCTATTTAAAGATTAAACCCTTCAAAGGCATATCTCGGATTCGGCGGTTTAAAAAGCTAAGTCCACGATATCTTGGTCCGTTTGAAGTGGTGGAGCGAGTTGGGGAAGCTGCCTATCGGCTAGCTCTTTCATCGGAATTGGGTGGACTGCATGATGTGTTCCACATCTCGGTACTACGAAAAGCAGTCAGAGACCCAGCTCAAGTGATTGAGAATGAGCGGGTGCCAGTTGAGTATGGGCTAATGACAAAGGTGAGGCCCATTCAGATCGAGGATCGAGCTGAGAAACAACTGCGGAACAAAACGATCGGGATGGTCAAAGTCCGGTGGGACAATTGTGGCCAAGAAGAGCTAACATGGGAGCAGGAGCAGACCATGCGAGCTGAGTTCCCCGAGTTATTTGTGTAAGCTGTTTGCTCGTCTGTATGGTGTTGCAACATATATGTAAAAGTATCACTTTTTATGTCATGCTTGCATCAACCTACTGCATCCAAATTTCGGGACGAAATTTTATTAAGGAGGGGAGGGTTGTAACATCCCAGAAATCTAAAAAGCCAAAGTGGGATTAAGGTTGGCTGACACGGCCTTAGACACGAGCGTGTCAAGTGTACACGGCCTAGGACACGGGCGTATCCCAGGGTGTGTCCCTATTCTCGACAAGTACTCGAGAACAGATCGTGGATTGTGGAACACGGCCTGTGACACGGGCGTGTCACAGGGGCGTGTTTGGAACATGGCTAGAGACACAGGCGTGTGCCTTAGCCGTGTCTTGCTCGGGTGATTTTTTAGATCGTGTTACATGGGTGACACGGCCAGGTACACGGCCGAGTACTGGGTGACACGGGCGTGTAAGGCTTGACACGGGCGTGTCAATGCCTGTGTTCTGGTTTATTTTCAGTTGGTTGTGCACCGCTTTAGGAATACGGCCTGTGACACGGGCGTACCACAACCCGTGTTCGGCCCAGGAAATCAAATTCAGGGCTGATCAGAGCCGTTCATTTTCTTTGACAAAGATCCAATGGTCTGGGCTCTTCCCTGGGTTGATAAGGTCGGGATTGAAGAGGAGAAAGCTCATTTGAGTTTCATCTTTCTCTTTCTAAAGTTAAGAGAGAGAGGAGAGCAAGGCAAGGAATAAGAGGAGGAATTCGGCCGCCGGTGGTACTGCGGTGGTCCAAATCGCGAGCCGAGTTCGGATTTATGAAGGCAAAGCTGCTGCGAAGGCTTTCATCCGTCTCAATTCTCTCCATGGCTCCGAGGCGACTTCCAAGGGTAACGATTTCCGTCTTGGACATGTGAAGTCCTACTTTCCTGCATTTGCATAGGGAAAACCTGTCCCTGCGAGTGTGTGTTGGGTTGTGGTGTCCCTTGGGGTAGATATGTGAAGTCCCCCTTGATAGAGTCCGGAATTGGAGTATGGATCTAGGCATGCTGTGTGAAGCCCATCTAGACGTGTTGGTCTGGATTGGTGATGCTTGTTTGCATTCGGAGGAATCTCCGAGTATTTGATTGTTTGTGTGCAATCTGTGGTGCATACCTGTCGCTTGGTGCAGCAGGAAGTACTAGAGGAAGTCCAGGAAATTGTGAGAGTTGGTTCAACTCTTGTGATCGTGAGTTGTCACTTTACGTGGTGTTGAGACGTTGGGCTGCAACTATATAAAATGAGGCTTTGTGCCAAATAGGCAAGGTGAAACCGACCCGTGCATTTATTTGTGGCCTCAAGTACGATGTACTTGGTAGTGGCAAGGCGGTTTGAGCAACGGGGGGTGGTTGATCAGTTCCTGCGTTATGTAGGCTAGACATGAGAGCGCCAAGGCATTGGGCTTTTGTCAGCAGCATAATTAGAGTCTCGGGCCGTCGTGCCAGACTAAATGCTCATTGGTGGGATCCAGTGTTTCCGGTACACCCGAATGTGCCCTGAGTGTACGGAGCGTCGGGCCGTCCTGTCGGCGTTTGTGATATGTATTGACTGTGCGGTCGTGCACGTCTTGCGTGGGTTGCTATACATATTGTTGAAATATGCTTTGAAGGGATGGAATTTCGCTGCCCCGTGCCAGTGGCAGGGTCATTATAATTAGTCAGCTGAATGCTGACCGTTGCCCTGTTTACCACTGCTTGGTGGATTGGTTCTTGCAGGTGCAGGAGGTGATGGTCCGAGCGGGACTTAGCGGGCTGAAGCCCATGCTGCGTTGCTGCCCTAGAAGGCTTTATTTTGTTTCTTCTTGTTCATGTGTGGCCGGCCTGCGTGCCGATGTCTGTAAACCACACCTTGTTAAGAGAAATTTGTAAGGCCTTAAGGCCAGATAATTTGGTTGTATACATTCCTATATTATAGTGGACAGTTCTAGTTACTCTTGATTTCAAGTTTTTAACCGTGAAGCTTCCGCTAGAATGCTCTGTGTTAGGATGTGTTGGTTTTGATATTATTTCGTAGCGTCTCCGCCTGTTTGTGGAATATGGTGTGGGGCCCCGGCCAGACCCTCTATTATATTCTTCTTGAAGGGTAGAGGTGTTACATCGGAACCCGTGTTCGGCCCAGGTTTTGGAAATTCGAGCTGAATCTCAGTCGTTCGTTTCCTTGTTTTTGATCTGATGGTTCAAGCTCTTCCCACCCTAGGGTTAAGGCCGATTTATGGGTGTAAATTCCTCATAATCTTGGATTCACTCTCTTTATAAGATCTAGAGAGAGGAGAGAGCAAGGAGGAAGAAGGAAGGCTAGTTACGGTCACCGGCGGAGTTTCGGAGCTCCAAATTGTGAGCCGACTTCGGATATGCGGAGGCAAGGTGATTCCGGTGCTTTTCATCTTCATATATTTCCATGGCGCCAAGGAAAAATGCAAGGGTAACGATTCTCATCCTAGGACATGTGAAGTCCTCTTTTACTTTGCATAGGAAGCCCTCTCTCGCGAGTATGCGGTGAGGTTGTGGCGTTCCTTGGGGTAGATATGTGAAGTCCCCCTTGTATAGAGTCTGTATTCGAGAACAGACATAGGCATGATGTGTGAAGCCTACCAAGACTAGTCTGTCTGGATCGGTGATGTTGCATTACATATATGGCCAGAGAAGACTCTGCGCGAATGTTTGTTTTTCGGGTTTTCTACGAGGTAGATTGCAACAGGGAGCCTTGGGGACTAACTCCAAGATGCACCCAGAAAACTGGGCAGATGCGTGATTCTTCCAACATGGTGGCTGAGGAGCCAACTTGATCATAACAGGGTTATGTGAACTCTGTGATAGAAACGGGACTCGGGGAGTCTTGTCCCGTGCATATGGCTTAAATTGACGTTGTAGTGTGAGCAACGGGTCAGGCGGAACCGTACCTATTCTATGTCGTTCGGTGGGACCATTGTCATAGATGAGTGTCTCTGGCGGTCTATGGCTTAAATTGACGTGACCCGAGCCAGGAAGATAAAATGCTCATAAGGTTGGTCGTCCGAGGGACGGTGGTGAGACCGAAACGTCTATGTCTTAAATTGACGTGACATTGGCCGGTTCGCCGTGAATATGCCCTGAGTTCACGGGGTGTGTGGCCGTGCGTGCCTACACCTGTGATGAAGTGTGTTTACACTATACCGCTTGATTATGCAAACAAAATGCAGGGAAAGAACATCGCTGCCCCGAGTTTGGGGAGGGGTCGTTATAATTTGGTCAGCGTAGCTGACCGTTGATTTTGTTTGCCATCGTGCGGTGGATTATTGCTTTCAGGTGCTATAGAGCCTAGCGGTAAATAGAGGGCTAAAGCCCAAGTTGCTGAACTAGCCCTCGAAGGCCTAATTTTGAGTGTTTTTCTTATATTCTCATGTATGACCGGTCTGTGTGCCGAGGTTTGGAAGACACTTATATTTGAGTAAACTATTGTAAGGACATAAAGCCAGTACTCGTGTATTGTACATTCCTATTGGGTTGAGTAGTGGACATTCATGCTTCTTTGGGTTCTTTATTCTTTGCAACTTAATAAACTGCTTCCGCTAGATGCTCTGTGTAGGATGTTATGATTGGTTGATTGGTTTCAATGAGTAACCCACCGGTCTATCCGTTGTATATGGCATCGGGCCCCGGCCGGACCTACTGCTATATGCTATATGAAGGATAGGGGTGTTACAATTGTTGGGTCCTTATTGTATCTCATTGCTAGTCGCCGCAACCTGTTGTCACGACCTATTTGCCTTGTTCGCCTTGTTTGTTTCCCGCTGTCTTATCTCTAACCGCGAGGTCTTCTCATTCTTCTGTTCGTGCGGGCTGCCTTCTAGCCGCTCGACTTCTTCCCCTCTGCTTGGTTCTGCGGCTTGGTCGGGGATTTTCTGCCCGCTGGTGTTTGTCATCGTGACCGTCGCAGATCTCCTTCTTCTAACCGCTGTGATTTCTCCCTGTTCGCGCGGTTTGTTTCCTAACCGCACGGTTTGTTTCCTAACCGGGAGGCTTCCTATTTTTTTCTCCTATTGCTCTTTTTGATGCATATACTGCTACCAGTCCTGTCGCTAATCCAGCTCCGCCTCTTCCTCCTACTCCTTTCGGAAACCTTGGCACCGTTTCAAAACTCTTCGACTCCAACTATCTGGATAGTAGCGTCTCCTTCATCTTTCTCCTTCGCTCGCAACACAAATACCACCATCTCATTGATGAACCTCCTCTCACCACTTCACCTCTCTTTGATGACTAGGATGCGAGTGACACCCTTGTGCATACTTGGCTTGCTAACAGCCTCTCCGATGAATGCCTCCCCATCATCCGCCAAGATGAGACGGTCAAGGTCGCTTGGCTTCATCTTGTTGCTCTATACTCAAAGGGGGCTCAGACGTGTTGCATCCATACGTTGTATGCGGACCACTTTGCCCGTCCTACATTGTGTCCTCCTGCTGCCTACCAATAAGTTCAGGCTCTTGGGGTTGAGATTCTTCAGAATTGCCCCTTTTCTGCTGATTTGGCTCAACAACACAAGCATTTTCAAGAGCTTCTCATTGTGTGTTATCTGCTCCAGCTTCCAGATACTTATGATATGATCTGCTAGTAAATTCTGGGTGAGGCAAAATCCCCTACCATAGATGCCACCATTGCCTGCATCATTGTAGTCACCTCCCTCCTTCAGTGCCCGCTCCTTCTCCACTGGACAACTATGCTCACCAAACTCAACGGAGTGGCTCTAGTAGCTGCAGTCACCAGTCTGGTAAACGTTCTCCTTCCCGCTACCTCTGCTCTCACTCTGGTTGCACTGTCCATACTGTGGAATGCTGCTGGACAAAGCATCCCCATCTTTGCCCCTCGGGTGACTCTTCCGCCTCCTCTTCGAAGCCGTCTTCCTCCATGGTCATATCATCAAGTAGTTCCCACATGGTGACCCAAGGTTAATGGATTATCGACTCTGGTACGACTAATCACATGACGGGCAATCCTCAGGCTTCTCTCTACTCTAATAGCATGATCAGTTGCCTCTTGTCCTCGTTACAGACGAATCTCCCTCCCCGGTTCATGGGTTCTGAACTAGTTCTGTATAAATCTTGCCCAGATTTCAATTTTTCTCTCTCCCTAGTTGTCGTTTTGTGTCAAGGTAGTGGCTGGAGGTAGTAAATTAGTCTACTAAGTTTAGCCTGGCTTAGTTGGTAGTTATAGTTGGGTAGAAGGGATAGAAAGAGGAGTTTATAATTTTTTTAGTTAAGTTACAGCTCTCTGGATAGCAGGAGTTGAGTGGTTTGTAGGCTAAGTCCAAAGGCGTTGAGTGTGGTGGACACACTCAATGCCTAGCTGTTTTGATTTTGAAGCTAAGTATAAAAGCGTTGACTATGGTGGACCCACTCAACTCCTAGCTTTTTGGTCTGGTTACTAAGTCCAGAAGCGTTGACAGCATTGAGTGAGGTGAGCTCACTCAATGTCGTCGTCCTTTTGGCGTTGAGTGAGTTGAGCTCACTCAACGCCGTCGACCTTGGAAAATTTCCAAGTCTTTTGGCATTTAGTGAGTTGAGCTCACTCAACGCCGTCAGCCTTTTGGCATTGAGATGTTGAGCTCACTCAACAACGTCTGTGTTTGGCCTTGAGTGAGTTGAGCTCACTCAACGCCGTCTTCCTTTGGAATTTTTCTAAGTCTTTTGGCGTTGAGTGAGGTTAGCTCACTCAACACCGTCAGCATTTTTGTGTTGAGTGAGTTGAGCTCACTCAACGCCGTCTGTGTTTGGCGTTGAGTGAGTTGAGCTCACTCAATGCTGTCTTCCTTAGGAATTTTTCTAAGTCTTTTGGTGTTGAGTGAGTCGAGCCAACTCAACGCCGCCTGTTTTTTGGCGTTGAGTGAGTTGAGCTCACTAAACGCCGTCTGCATGTGGCGTTGAGTGAGTTGAGCTCACTCAACGCCGTCTAGTCTGGCTTTAATTTTCTTCTAAGTCAAAAGCATTGAGTGTGGTGGAGTCACTCAATGCTTTCGGCTGTTAGCGTTGACAACAATGAGTGGGTTGAACTCACTCAACGTCATCGGCCAGTGAGCGTTTTGCGGCTAAGTATTTTGGCGTTGAGTGAGTGGAGCTCACTCAACGTGGCGTCGAGTGGACTCAATGCCTTCCCTTCTTAGCTTTTGGCATTGAGTGAGTAGCAATCAATCAACGCGGCGTCGAGTGGACTCGATGCTTTTTCCTTAGGCTGGTGTTTTTCTCCCGAGGTTGTTATTGTGGGTTTGCTCTCGGTTTGGTGATGTTTCTCGACTAGTTTTGAATGCCAATTCGTGAAATATGGCAGGTGGTTTTGTTTGGTTTCTCTATAAGTGGTGGTTTGGCTTTAAAGCTGTGGTCACCACCATTTTGGCCCCGATTTAGGCTGGTTGTGTTGGTTTGTTAGACCCTTGGGCAGCCACTAGTTGTTTTCACCCAGGAGAATTTTTTGGATCTGGTTGTTGAGGTGAGGACTGTTTTTGGTCACCAACCCAGATCCATGGTTTTCACCACTGCTAATGATTCAAAAGTTAGGGTTGTTAGTTCCTTTTCCTTTTAAATTGCTATTTTGCATAGGTTTGCCCTGTTGCTGCTGGAGGTTTTCTTTTTAGCAGGTCATGTTGCAAATTCCTCGCACTTGGTGCGTTTCGATTATTCCTTGCATAGTGCCTCTTTTGCTATCTTGTTTATTTCTTATGCTAAATTTGATAAAATCTTTGTTGCAGGGTTTGGTAGCCCCTTCTTTTTATCTGATTATATACTTGCTGAGGTGTTCTTTATTTGAATGCCTCAGGTTCAGAGCAGTAGCCGGTTGAGCGGCTAGTTGTCTTTTAGGGGCGTGTTGGGATCCTCTGGGCTGTTAAGACTCACCTTCCTCAGACTGTGAGGTAGTTGTTTTCCTTCTTTTCTGTATAGACATGCATACTCATTAGTGGGTTCGTGTCAGGTTGTTGACGCCCACTGGTGGCTTTCTTATGATACTAGATATGAACTGAAACTGCTATTTTATTTGAATTGGTTAAGGTTGTTTACTTGCTCTCATGGAATGATTTATGCTAGGTCGCATGTTAGGTATTTTAAAACCCTAAAAGCATTACTATATGTACCTCATGCACGTCATGTTTATAAAACTAAAGCACTACTTTCCAAAGTAACGTAAAGACTATAGTTTTATACTATGCTAAATTTAGAGAATTGCATTTCATGAGTTGTCCTTTGGGGACGTTTACACTCATGTACGATGTCAAATCACCTTAACCAAAGTATTTTTTTGCTGCGTATAAATATATGTTTTTGATTTGGACTAGCTGATCCATTGTGTCAAGGGATATGTCCATCTAAATTAACAAAATTTTCTTTCATAATAAGTCATTATCTCTTTAAGCTTTTGAGTCTGGTGTTTTGCCTGAGCGTCTGTAGTTATCCCCTGTATGACGTGGCATCACGACACACATTTTCTTGTACTCTGATATAATTTTATTGTTGAGGAAATGCGGTTCGTGATAGAGGGTGTTTAAACTGACCTTGAGGCTTTGGCCAAAGTCCCATCCCCGTTGGGTGAGAATTGGCCCCTCCATGCCCCAAGGACCCTTTTGCCCTAATTTACCCTTAAGGGACCAAATTTTGGCCACACTAATACCAACTCAAATCAACCCCAAATGGGTTGATATTTTGATAAGGGTCATATCATGACTCTTTTGGACATCCACCGAAAGTTTTGGTGGTTTTGAGGTTGTTAGACCCCTTAATTAATTCTAACCTATTTTATTAAATTTTTTACATAAACATTAGGAACATTTTTTCCAAAAATTGCCATTTTTGGATATGATGGGTGTGACTGTATAACTAGCCTATGGTCCAAATTTCAAGGCATTTGCCAGGTTAGTTTAGTGGGGGCATTAAGATTAGTCTCTAGTCAAGCATATGTATAGGCTGCACCATATTGAGTGATGTTGTCAGACCACTATAACAAATGAGTTGAAATCTATTTTAAGATATACTAGACTTCAAGGGCTACAACTTTGGTGTTTGGCATTTTCCGAAAGAGGGCTCTATGTATTTTTAATAATTGATTCAAAACACTGTAATTTAAGTAACAAAAATTTATTAAAAAAGAAATTTTAATAAATTGATCACACACGAATCTTGGTGCGGGATAAGCGGCATATGGTCATCTTCCCCATGAAGATAACGACAACAATTGGCATGTCCTGGGCAAAGTTTGCCCGTGATTTCCAGGCCAACCGCGCCTCTTCCCGGCCGGCCACCTCCACCACCACCTTCGTTGAGGTGGTGGCTGGCGATTCGCGGTGGTTGGCCGACCGGAGGTGGTCGTAACAGTATTTTGGGATAGGAAATAAAAGCTTGAAACTCAAGTTCTCAGCCTACCCAATCTAGGGCCAATTGACCCCAAACCTAGCGGCCAATGGATAGAAATCTATCCACTAAGAAAGAGGAGAGGGATAGGACCTTTTTGGGAGGGCTGAATTCTTGCCGATCGACGGGATGCCAATGATGGTGGTGGTGCCTTCGGGTGCTCTGCAACAGTAAAGCCAAAGGCCTCGATTTCTTTAGGGGAAGGGTGGAAACGGCTCCTCTCAGCCTGTTGAAGCTTTTAAAATAGCCAAATGGGGGAGGGGATTTGTCAAGACATCAATGCAATTAATGGCCATTAGTGGAGGTATTTGACCAATGGAATTCTCCTCCCCTAATCATTGTCATGGCCAGGAAAACCCTCTGGTCTTCTCCTAACTGACTAGAGAAGATGAATTGATCCATGGGAATTTAGTGGAGAGGATCTTTGCCTCCCTTGGCCATGGATGGCCTCTCTTTCTCAATTTCTCTCTTCCATTAAAGGGAAAATGGAGCTTTCTCTCTCCTAGTCATCACTTCCAGAATATGAGTGGCCTTTTGGGTAATTCTAAACCTGATGAGGCTAGTGGACCACCTCAATTGGGCTTAAAACAAATGGATTGGGCTAGGTTAGGCCAACTTGAGCTAGTTTGACTTAAACCTAGGTTGAGTTGACTTTGGTCAAATTGGCCTTTGGGTTGACCCAAGGTTGCGCGCTAGGGTTCGAAGAAAATAAACGCAACCGAACTAGCAACCCGATGAGGCAAGTATACCTATCGAATTGTAGCTAGGGGACACAAGTGTCGTATTGAAATCTGGGAACTGTTGGCTATGCTTACTCACACGAACGCTATTATCTTATCGACGGAAAAACTATGGTTTAAGAAAAACTAATTACAAGGAAGGAAGTAAAGCTAATGCTAGAAAGAGAGCTATTGCAATTAAGTAAAGTGCTATTAGGTAAAATGATTACTACGAAGGGTTTAAAATATGAAATGGAAATGCACTCGATCAAGAGTCACCTCGGCTAAAGACGATTAAGAAAATGCGATAAAAATCTAAACTTAATAGGATAAAGGTCCTTGACCGTGGAGGTTCCTAAAACTTGAACACGCTTCTCTCGAAGTCGTGCCCAACTGAGTTTAGGAAGGTCCGACCGACTCTCGTCTAAATCAGAGGCCTAAAACTCGCTTTATGCGGTGAACCCCACTATTGGATTTTACACCAATCTGGGAGATTTGGACGTCTGCCTCTCTCGAGGGGTGCGTACAACTCTCTTTACTCTTGAATGCTAACTTCATTCTATCGGCCTCTCGGCTAGCCCAGAATGAAAGCAAAGGTGGAGGGTATATATCGATAATATACCTCCAACCCGTGATTAATCAAGAGTAATTCAAGGCCCTAACCTAAAAAGAAAAAATTAATTAAAACATCATAACTTAATCGCTCTAACCTCGGATCATCAAGATCGAGTACACGGAGGATTAGTTAATCATAATGGAGTGGAGGAGGGGGGATGAGTAGTAAGGCATAAAAAAGAAACACTAGTAAAGGAAGAGCACTTATATTAATTAAAAGGAGCAAGTTACACTAATGAAATTGAAGTTACAAGTGCATGAATTAAAGTCCTATTCTAGCCCTATATTAAGCAATAAGAAAAAGCAAGATTACAACAAAAGCTAAGGCAAACTAAAAACTAAACTATGGTTAAGCAAAAATTACAAAGGAAGAGAGAGAGAGAGAGAGAGAGAGAGAGAGAGAGAGAGAGAGAGAAAAGCATAAAAAAGATCAAGAACCAAAGGACCTCCCCCTCTTATCCAAAACTTCCTGAAATGAAGAGGGGGTCTCAATTTATAGATTTTTTTCTTATGGGTTGGTCATGCCCTCCGACACGCCCCTCCAACACGCCCTATGGGGGGCGTGTCCAGGGGCGTGACAGTACTATGTTGACCTCGGGCTCTGGACTCTGGCGGGAAGGATCATTGGCTTTGTACGTTGGTGGTCACGCCCTAGGTCACGCCCATGTAGGAAGGGCGTGACACTCACGTCATGTCGAAATCATTGGTCAGAAATCCGTCAGTCACTGAAAAAGGAGGGAGTCACGCCCATGTCACGGGCGTGACATGGGGCATGACAGTACTATTTGCGTGCTGTGGAGAAACGACATTTAATGCGGCGGCAGGCTTTGCGGCAGAGGGCGACACACCCATGGTCACGCCTGGTGACACGCCCAGGGAGGGCGTGTCAGGGGGGCGTGACAGTGGTTTTGTTCGTTTTTCTATCCCTTTCAGCAGGAGTCCTTGGGATCGGGTGACACGCCCTAGATCACGCCCAGGGAGGGCGTGACGGGGGGGCGTGTCAGGTCATTTTTGACCAATTTTCTAGAAACCTGCAAAAAGACAAGAAAAAGTCAGTGGCAATAATATTTACATAAAAATGATAAAAAATAAACTAATAATAGACATGATTTGTAAAATATAAAATAGAAAATACGATAATAGTTTTGGCTACAAAATGTATTATCAAATTCCCCCAAGCTTAAGTTTTGCTTGTCCCCAAGCAAAAATATAAAAACTAGATATTTATAAAAAGGACTAATCAAAAAGTTCTAATTACGCCTACGCAAGTACTATGCAAAATTCTAAGTAGGGAAAAGGTGAAATATAAGTCTAAAACAATTATTTTGGTATGGTAAAACTTTTATAAACTTACTCAATAAAAACAAATCATCCAAAATTTTAACGAATTTTTTTAAATAGACTTAAGCAAAGCAACGAAAATGAAAAACATGCATTGAGTTGTTACTAGATCCAAGCAACGCATTATAATTATATCAATTTAATTAACAAAAATCTAGGTTTAAATCCAAAACTAAAACTGATTTACTTTTTTTCTTTTCTTAGTTGTTAAATAAAAATCAAAAAGCGTGAATCAAAAGGACTTAAATAGGACAGAAACGTTTGGTTTAGGAATATGATTAGGAGTGGAATTCAAAGATAAACGTGAAGGTTTAAAATCACACTAAACCAAAGCAAAGAGTTTCAAAAACTTTCATAAAAATATATATACATTTTTTCTTTTTCTTCTTTTTTCCATTTTTTTTCTCTTTTCAAAACAAAGGCCATAAATATTTTTATTTTCCTTTTGAATTGGCCAAACATAACTTTTGAGAACACTTTTTTTCAAAAACCTTTCTCCCACAAAAATCACAAAATATCCTATCAAAATCATCAAAATAATTTATGAAACTCAAAAAGGCTAGTGTGATTCGATAGGTTGGAAATTTTGGCTTTGGTGAAAATGAAATGAAGGGAGGAGCTATAAAATGAAATCGGAAAAAGGCTCAAAAATGGCTAACTAGTGGTAAAAGTTTTTAGGTTGGCAGGAAAGCTCAAACGAAAACAAAAACGGCCTAAATCATTTTCACGCTTTTGAATTTATTTAAAACAAATGTTTGAAAAATTTCAAAAAGCGAGTCCTAGATAATAAAATAAGATTGATGAAATTAACTTGAAAATAGAAATAATAGGTGACTTGGATCGTTCACATCTACTATGTTTTTCAAAAGTTGACTTTACAAAAATTATTCAAAAATGAAAAAGAAAATTGTGGATGATGAATTTTTGAGAAAGTAAAGGAAATTAAAACAAAAAAGCATAATAGAAATGCGAGTTTTAGAAAAATATTTCACCTTAACATGCTACCGTGAATTAGAAACACAGTATGGCCAACATTTTAATTGTGAAACATAATTAAAAAGGACGATTAGAAATATTATAATTAACTTAGTTGTTTATAGGAAATTTTGAGTAAAACAAAAACAAAACTAGGGGTACTATTGAAATACCAAAATGTCTAAACTATTCAAAAACACATATTTTTTTAATTTTGTGAAATATTCTCTTTTTTTGGAAATTTTTTTTCTTTTTTTTTTGGAATTTTCAGATATTCAATTTTTTTTTATTTTGGAAATATTTAGAATATATACAAAAAGAAAAATTTGTACACTAAGCAAAAATGAAGGAGGAAGTCCTCCCCCAAGTTTAAAATAGACATTGTCCTCAATGGCTAAAGAAGGGGATTGGAGAAGGAGAGAAAAATAAAGTATAGAATTGAAAGACAGAATTGAAAGACATGATTGAAAGACAGGTACTTCCCCGGATTTATTTGCTGCGAAAGCTGAGTGATGTCGCTCCTCCGAATGTCTTCTTTGGACTTCGTGATGGATTCAACAATATTGGAGCAGGCGATCGCAGAAGCTTCAGCTTGTCGGAGCCGTCCGAAGTAAAAATTGTAAAATAAATAAAATAGAAAAAGATAACTTGGGTTGCCTCCCAAGAGAGCCCTTTATTTAAAGCGTCGTTGAGCTCGACGCATCAAAAAAATAATATTGTCCAAAAATATTGTTGTCCAGAAATAAAATTATTTTTAACAAAAATTAAGCGTTCAAAGTTAAAGTTCGTGAAGCAGAAACTTAATAATGTTTGGACTGACATCATCATCACCAGAAAAATAGAGTTTAAGACGCATACCTTTCACTTTGAAATTACCCTTATCAGGGTGAGAAATTAAAACAGTTCCATAAGGAAATACTTCTAAAACAGAAAACGGGCCAGACCAGCGATATTTTAATTTGCCCGGAAATAAACGTAAACGAGAATTATATAAAAGGACATGGTCGCCCGGCTTAAAGTTTTTAGGGAGCCTTAAGTGTTTATCGTGTAAACGCTTCGTCAGCTCTTTATAAAGATTATTATTTTCATAAGCATAAGAGCGCCACTCATCAAGTTCATTTAGTTGAAATTTTCGAAGGTCACCGACTGAGTGGGGATCGAAGTTTAAAAATTTTAAGGCCCAAAAGGCGCGGTGTTCTAACTCTACGGGCAGATGACACGATTTTCCATAGACCAGCCGATACGTCGTACATCCGAGGGCGGTTTTGTCCGCTGTTCGGTAGGCTCATAGAGCATCGTCAAGTTTGGCTGACCAGTCTTTCCTAGAAGTTGAAACAGTCTTTTCTAATATTCTTTTTATTTCTCTATTAACTACTTCGACTTGTCCATTAGTTTGGGGGTGGTAGGCAGTGGAAAGCTTATGCGTAACGCCGTATTTGGAAAGGATTTTTGAAAATTGTGCGTTACAGAAATGGGAACCCCTATCGCTAATGATTGCGCGTGGCGTACCGAATCTAGAAAATAATTTTTTAAAAAACGTGACTACAACTCGGGAGTCGTTCGTAGGAAGAGCTTGGGCCTCAGCCCATCGTGAAACATAATCAACATCAACTAAAATAAATTTGTTTTCGAAGCTAAAAGGAAGAAGGCCAACAAAATCAATTCCCCAGAGGTCGAAAATTTCGCACTCTAAGAAATAATTTTGCGGCATTTCATTTTTATTGGAAATGTTGCCCGATCGTTGGCAACTATCACACCTGCTCACAAAGGCTTGCGCGTCTTTAAACAGGCTAGGCCAGTAAAAACCCGCGCAAAGCACCTTTTGAGCGGTGCGAGAAGCTTGATAGTGCCCACCTGTCGGACCTTCATGCAAATGTTTTAGAATATCAATTCCTTCATCATAAGAAACACATCTCCTTATCACTTGATCCGCACAAATTCTGAAAAGATACGGGTCTTTCCAAAAGTAGTTCTTCAGCTCAAAAAAAAATTTCTTCTTTTGCTGAGAGGTGAACTCTTTTGGGAGCACCCGGGCCACTAGATAGTTGGCGATGTGCGTGAACCAAGGAGAAGTAGATGTGTTAACTAAAAGCAGCTTCTCATTAGGAAAATAATCATTAAAAGATTTTTCATTTAATTTTTCTATAAAGGGGTTATCTAATCTGGATAGATGGTCGGCGGCCAAGTTCTCGGCTCCTCGCTTATCACGGATCTCTAAGTCAAACTCCTGGAGGAGTAAGACCCAGCGAATTAAGGGAGGCTTGGCATCCATTTTGGCAAGAAGGTGCTTAAGGGCCGAGTGGTCCGTAAAAACAATGATTTTTGACAGTGTAATGTAAGGGCGGAATTTATCAAATGCAAATACTACAGCTAAGAGCTCCTTCTCAGTTGTGGTGTAATTTTCTTGTGCAGATGTGAGGGTTTTACTAGCGTAATAGATGGGGTGGAAGTTTTTAGATATGCGTTGACCTAAAACGGCTCCCACCGCAAAACTACTCGCATCGCACATAATCTCGAAAGGAAGGTCTCACACCGGAGCTATCATAATCGGTGCGTTAATTAACTTTTCTTTAATTGATTCAAAGGCAGAAATACAAGAGTCATCAAAAATCAATAGAGCGTCTTTTTCTAAGAGATAGGTGAGGGGCTTAGTGATCTTGGAGAAGTCCTTTATAAAACGACGATAAAAGACAGCGTGGCCTAGGAAACTTCTTATAGCTTTTATGTTTGTAGGCGGCGGTAACTTCTCAATAACTTCTATCTTGGCAACGTCTACCTCAATACCTTTAGCAGAAATTTTATGACCCAAAACTAACCCTTCCCTCACCATAAAATGGCATTTTTCCCAATTTAGGGCAAGGTTAGTTTCTTCGCATCGCTCTAAGACTTTTTCGAGGTTTTCTAAACATCTATCAAAGGAATCGCCGAACACGGAGAAATCATCCATAAATACCTTCATAATGCTTTTACGTACTTGTCAAATATTACGAGCATACATACGAGCGAAGGTGCCGAAGGGACAAGTAAACGTAGTTTTCTCTTGGTCCTCGGGAGAGATGGGTATTTGAAAGTACCCTGAGAGGCCATCGAGAAAACAATAAAAGCTATGGCCGGATAATCGTTCTAAAATCTGGTCGATAAACGGTAAAGGAAAGTGGTCCTTGCGGGTGGCGTCATTTAACTTACGGTAATCTATACACATACGCCAACCAGTCACCATCCGTGTCGGGATTAATTCATTATTCTCATTACTAACTACGGTTATCCCTCCCTTCTTTGGCACTACCTGAACAGGGCTAACCCACTTACTGTCCGAAATAGTGTAGATAATTCCTGCGTCTAATAATTTCATAACCTTGCCCTTAACTACTTCTTTCATATTCGGGTTTATACAGCGCTGAGGTTGAATAGAGTTACGCGAATTATCTTCCATTAAAATTTTATGGGTACAGAAAGATGGGCTTATGCCCTTGATATCAGAAATTTGCCAAGCAATAGCCCGGCGATGCTTACGTAGAACTAGAAGAAGTTTATAGTTTTGCGTATCCGTGAGGTAGGCCGAAACGATAACTGGTAACTTGGAATCTTTTTCTAAGAAAGCATACTTAAGGTGTTCACGAAGTTCTTTAAGTTCTAGGGTAGGGGGTTCTTCATAAGAGGATTTAGAGATTCTTTTTTTTTCAAAAATAATATCTTCATAAACTTTTTTACAAGGAACGTAATAAGGGGTGGGGCTAGCAGCCAAGACGGCTTCTTGTAGCGATTCAGTGGGAAGAAAAGACGAAGAACAAAAATCAGAAAATTCTATTTCAAACTCAGAAAGGCAATCAGAAGATTCATCACTTCCTTGCAGCGATTCAGCGGGAAGAGAAGAAGAAAAACAAAAATCAGAAAGTTCTTTTTCAAAGTCGGAGAGGCAGTAGGAAGATTCATCACTCACGACATCTACGAAAAAACATGAGTCATCATTTGCTAAAGTGTTCTTCATCGAAGGTGTGATAGAAAAAGTGACTTCGTCGTCGCCTACTCGAAGGAAGAGCTTACCATTGCTTACATCAATGATGGCTCTGGAGGTGGCAAGGAAGGGTCGGCCAAGGATCAGGGGAACCTCGACGTCTTCTTCGATGTCTAAAATGACAAAGTCCACCGGGAAGATGAACTTGTCGACTTTTACTAGAACGTCCTCCACTTTTCCTAACGGGTACTTGACGGATCTATCGGCTAGCTGGATACTCATACGCGTGGGGTTAAGGCTACCAATTCCTAGCTTTTTAAACAACGAAAAGGGCATCAGGTTTATACTTGCACCTAAGTCGGCTAACGCGTGTTTAACAAAAAGATCACCGAAGACACACGGGATAGAGAAACTACCCGGGTCACTGATTTTCTTCGGCAAACCGTTTGTTAAAATGGTGGAGCACTCGGATTTTAGCGTGACGTGCGAAATATTCTCTAACTTCGTCTTGTTGGTGAGGAGGTCCTTAAGATACTTCGCGTATTTCAGCATCTGCGAAATAGCCTCGTGGAAGGGAAGATTAATGTGGATTCGCTTGAAGATCTCTAAGAAGCGGGAGTACTGATCATCTTGACGTTGTCTATTAAGTTCGGAGGGGTATGGAGGAGTTGAATTATTTTTGAAGATGGGTGGTGGAGTGAGTTTTAGTTCTAAAGAGGGGGTGATTACTTCTTCAGCAGAGGGTGGAATTTTTAAAACGGGAGCGGAGCTTTGATTTTTAGAGGTGGGAGCGGAGCTTGCCTCGGGCTCTTCACTTACCATACCGGAGACTTGCTTCCCACTCCGAAGAGTTATAGCTTTCGCTTGCTCTCTCGGGTTGGGTTTGGTATTGGAAGGAAGAGACCCTGCGGGACGCTCAAAAATTATTTTTGCGAGGTGTCCTACCTGATTTTCTAGACTTTTTACGCTTCCGGTTAAAGTTCTTATAGTAGCGTCATTTGTGGTGATATATTTAGAAAGTAATTTTTCCAAGCTTGGAGGTTTTGGATAATTTTGAAGAGGTGGTGGTGGTGCAGAAAAATCATTTTGCGGTGGTGGGCGCATCACATTCGATGGATTACTCCATGAAAAGTTTGGATGATTTCTTAAAGCAGGGTTATAACTATTCGGAAAATTAAAACCAGGAGGATGAAAATTCGTACCAGAAAAATTATTAAAAGCAGTTCTAGGCATATTATTAACATAATCTAAATGTTCTGGAGTAGGGGTTGTAGATTCCCATAGCTGAGGGGCGGAGGCAGCATTCATCTCCGTTATCTTTTAGCTTAGGATTTCTACTTACAGAGCGAGCTGGGAGACGTTGTCCACTTCATAGATACCCGCAGGCTTGTTCGGGCGGGACCTAGGCACATTCCACTGTTAAGTGTTCATGGCCATGTCCTCAAAAAGCTCAAGAGCTGCTTTCGGGGTCTTATGATTTAAAGTACCACCAGAAGCTGCGTCTATCATTTGCTTCGTGCTTTGATTTAGCCCGTTATAGAACGTCTGCACTTGTAACCATATAGGCAGCGCGTGATATAGGCATCGTCTTAATAATTCTTTAAATATCTCCCAGGTTTCATATAGGGTTTCAGAGTCTATTTGTCCGAAGGCAGAGATGTCGTTACTAAGTTTTGCAGTTTTGGCTGGCGGAAAATACTTCGCCAAAAATTTTTCAGTTAATTCATTCCAGGCGGTTATGCTATTTTTAGGTAGAGTGTTAAGCCACTGCTTAGCTTTAGTTCTTAAAGAGAAGGGGAAGAGTCTTAGCCTAATCGCATCATTTGTGACACCATTTATCTTGAAGGTGTCGCAAATTTCAAGAAAGCTAGCTATATGTGCGTTCGGATCTTCATCTTGAAGTCCGTCAAATTTCACATATTGCTGCACCATTTGAATTATGCTAGGCTTTAATAGGAAGTTAATATTTGCTATAGCAGGGCGGACTATACTAGATTATGTTCCCCCGAGGTTCGGTCGTGCATGTTAGGACATAGTCCTTTGCACGGCCTAATCTACGTTGGGTTCTTCCATTCTTAAAGTAGCAAATGACTCGGAGTCCTCAACCGGCACTTGGATAGTAGGACCCTTAAATCGCGATCTTCTCCGAAGAGTACGCTCAATTTCGTGGTCCAAGTCCAAAATAACCGACGGACTCCCGCGGGCCATGCACTAAAAGAACAGAAAAGAAGAAAAGAAAGAGAAAAAGGATAAACTAGAAAAAAAACTAGATTAGAAAAAAAATTTCTTTTTCAAATAGATTTTTTTTATAGATTAACTCCCGAACTTCCCAAGGACTACCCCATGAAGGGTTCGCAAGGTACTAGACAAGATAGTGGTGCTTAAAGCTCTTTGCCCTTTTCGAGAGAATTAGGTGGCGTAGAAAAATTGTGAAGTTGGTTACTATTAAGAGCGGTGATAAATTTTTTTATTTTTTAAAACTTTAAAGAAAGAGGATAAGAAAGAGAAGAGATAAAATTAATAGGTTCGTGTTTTCAATATATCAACGGAAGTTGGCTCCCCGGCAATGGCGCCAAAAACTTGTTGCGCGCTAAGATTCGACGAAAATAAACGCAACCGAACTACCAACCCGATGAGGCAAGTATACCTATCGAATTATAGCTAGGGGACACAAGTGTCGTATTGAAATCCGGGAACTGTTGGCTATGCTTACTCACACGAACGCTATTATCTTATCGACGGAAAAACTAGGGTTTAAGAAAAACTAATTGCAAGGAAGGAAGTAAAGCTAATGCTAGAAAGAGAGCTATTGCAATTAAGTAAAGTGCTATTAAGTAAAACGATTACTACGAAGGTTTGAAAATATGAAATGGAAATGCACTCGATCAAGAGTCACCTCGGCTAAAGACGATTAAGAAAATGCGATAAAAATCTAAACTTAATAGGATAAAGGTCCTTGATCGTGGAGGTTCCTAAAGCTTGAACACGCTTCTCTCGAAGTCGTGCCCAACTGAGTTTAGGAAGGTTCGACTGACTCTCGTCTAAATCGGAGGCCTAAAACTCTCTTTATGCGGTGAACCCCACTATTGGATTTTACTCCAATCCGGGAGATTTGGACGTCTGCCTCTCTCGAGGGATGCGTACAACTCCCTTTACTCTTGAATGCTCACTTCATTCTATCGGCCTCTCGGCTAGCCCAGAATGAAAGCAAACGTGGAGGGTATATATCGATAATATACCTCCAACCCGTGATTAATCAAGAGTAATTCAAGGCCCTAACCTAAAAAGAAAAGATTAATTAAAACATCATAACTTAATCGCTCTAATCTCGGATCATCAAGATCGAGTACAAGGAGGATTAGTTAATTATAATGGAGTGGAGGAGGGGGGATGAGTAGTAAGGCATAAAAAAGGAACACTAGTAAAGGAAGAGCACTTATATTAATTAAAAGGAGCAAGTTACACTAATTAAATTGAAGTTACAAGTGCATGAATTAAAGTCCTATTCTAACCCTATATTAAGCAATAAGAAAAAGCAAGATTACAACAAAAGCTAAGGCAAACTAAAAACTAAACTATGGTTAAGCAAAAATTATAAAGGATGAGAGAGAGAGAGAGAGAGAGAGAAGCATAAAAAAGATCAAGAACCAAAGGGGCAGCACCTACCCCTCTCAGCCAAAACATCCTGAAATTAAGAGGGGGTCTCAATTTATAGATTTTTTCTCACGGGTTGGTCACGCCCTCCGACACGCCCTATGGGGGGCGTGTCAGGGGGCGTAACAGTACTATGTTGACCTCAGGCTCTGGACTCTGGCGGGAAGGATCATTGCCTTTGTACGTCGGTGGTCACGCCTTAGGTCACGCCCGTGTAGGAAGGGCGTGACACTCACATCATGTCGAAATCATTGGTCGGAAATCCGTCAGTCACTGAAAAAGGAGGGAGTCACGCCCATGTCACGAGAGTGACATGGGGCG
Organism: Platanthera zijinensis; assembly: GCA_039513925.1. Lineage (NCBI taxonomy): Eukaryota > Viridiplantae > Streptophyta > Magnoliopsida > Asparagales > Orchidaceae > Platanthera > Platanthera zijinensis. The sequence goes on from CM077085.1 coordinate 163,011,194, forward strand.
TGACAGTACTGTTTGCGTGCTGTGGAGAAATGGCATTTTATGCGGCGGCAGGCTTTGCGGCAGAGGGCAACATGCCCATGGTCATGCCTGGTGACACGCCCAGGGAGGGCGTGTCAGGGGGGCGTGACAGCTGTTTTGTTAATTTTCTTGTCCCTTCCAGCAGGAGTCCTCGGGATCGGGTGACATGCCCTAGATAACGCCCAGGGAGGGCGTGACAGGGGGGCGTGTCAGGTTATTTTCAGGCAATTTTCTTGAAACCTGCAAAAAGACAAGAAAAAGTCAGTGGCAATAATATTTACATAAAAATGATAAAAAATAAACTAATAATAGAGATGATTTGTACAATATAAAATAGAAAATACGATAATAGTTTAGGATACAAAACGTATTATCACCCCATTAGTTCCTTAGTGACTCATTGGCCTCCCCTAAGGTCTACGAAGGATTGGGTAGGGTTGGTTGGGCACCTTGAGGCCACTTGACCCTTAGTTAGGGCACTTTAACCATTTTAGGGATAGAGTTGACTTTGGTCAACTTGACCTCTTTAGTTGAACCCAATGGGCCCTTGGTGACCCATTGACCTCATTTATGGGTTGGGAAGGTGTATGAAATTCTTTAATTTCAAGGTAGCTAGAAACATAGGTGGGGGAATAGGTCCCCTAAGGTCTTTTGAGAGTCTTTTTTGTTTCACTCACTTGTTTCTTTAAGCTATCAACTTCTAGTGATCTAGAGCTTTTCCTTAGCACCTGTAATTAAGAAAAAATAATCAAACATAGAAAAGAACACAAGTACTTTATAGTGGTTCCCCAAAATTATGGGTACATCCACTCTCCTCCCACCCTGCTAAATTCATATTAGTCAAGGCTCTTCTCCAAAATAATGCTCCAAGGAGCTTTCACCACAGATCCCTCAAGATCTCTCAGTCTCCTCCAAGACTTACACCTCAGCCACAAAGGCCTATACTCCATGATAGAAGTATCACCTACCTCAGGCACTTAAGCCCTACCACTCAGTCGATAGAGGATAACCTTACCTCAGAGCAAGATTGCTCCTACATATCAGAGAGATACACTCTCCTACAGTTCAAGCAATACTGCCCTACTACTTAATGAGTAACACTAACCTACCTCAGAGAGATTACTTCTCCTATAGCTCAGGCAAATTTGCCCTTCCGCAATCCCAAAGGTCCTACAACTCATATCCAGAAGGATCCTACAAAGAGAAAAAGTTTAACTAACTTTGACACAGAAAAATTTCTCTGTGTCAACCACTTGAACAGAAAAACTTTCTGTTCCTACTCTCCTCACAGCAGGGAAAGGATTTGCTGGAGGAAGTCAGAAGATAACTTCTGAACTAGCTGCTGAAGGCTAAAGATCTTTTGATCTTGAGTCTTCAAACAGCCCACTGAACATGTCAAAAGATGAAGGTTCTACTTCTTCATAACAGATTCTAAATCTACTGTGGTAGTTGGAGACTTGCACATCTAACTAAACTTTTTTTTGCTGGAGAGCTTCAAGCTTTTTCACTTGTAGTATTGGTGAGGAAGATGAAGATTGCTGCTCTCCTTTTTGAATAAAGTATACCCTAAAAGTTGTCTTTGTCCTGGCCCTATCTCTTCCTTTTGTAGTTCGCTGATCAACGGCTCTTAAATATCGATGGGCCCCACCTGCAGCTTCCAGCTGTGCCTTGATTTAACGGAAGAAGACATATAGTAGCTTAACGACATGTTTTGTCATGTAGTGTAGCTTCACCGTGACAGATTTGACCTTAATTGACTTTGTCAATTTTGATAACGTCAGCACCTGTGGACTTAGCCAAATTTGAGTATCAGAGAATAGGCGTTGAGTGAGTAAGAATCACTCAACGTCAAAACACTTAGACAGATTAACTGTCTCTTGGCGTTTAGTGAGTAACCTTTACTCAACGCCAAACTACTTAGAGTATTAAGTCTGATTCTAGTCATTAAGTGATTCAGCTTCACTCAACGCCAATCTTGCTTTATCAGCTTTCAGCTGCTTGGCGTTGACTGAGTAAGCATCACTCAATGCCAAACCCCTTAGACAAAAATCTATCTACACTAGGCGATGACAGCGTTGAGTCAGTAACCTCCACTCAATGCTTTTTCCCTTAAAAATTTTTTGCTTATTCAGCAACATAAGCGTTGAGAGCGTTGAGTGAACAAGACTCACTCATCGTTTTCTGCCTTAGTTACTTTTATTTATTTAGTAGTATGGCGTTGAGTGAGTTGACTTTACTCATCGCCTATGGACTTAGCCCTATTTTAGCTCAATCTAACATTAGGCTTTTACTACTGTAGTCTATCTCACAGCATTTTGCTGTATGGCATTCAGTGAGTTGACTCCACTCAACGCCTGTGGACTTAGACATTTTCTTGGCTTGCCACTGCCTTGGCTTTGACTATATAGGCTTCACTCATCGCTATAAGTCATATGTCATTGAGTTATTCATCTTCATTCAACGCCTGTGGACATAGATAGTTTTCTGTCATCCCACACCATAGGTATGTGTTTACCTGACAAGTCACATAGGCTACCTGACCTATCATAGTCATCTACAAACATGTGTATGTAATTGATAAAATAATCTTCACTCAAATCTAGGATATTGTGGGCAATGGACCCAACAATCTCCCCCTATTTGAGAAAGTCAAAAACTCTTAAAGCAAAGATAATGACATACACAAAACCATGTAGCACAAGGCATAATAAAAGAAAACTAAATAATAAAGAAGTGATCTATAGTTACCACACTTCCTTGCTTGCAGAATACATTACTGCATCTGCTATTAGCTTCCCCTGAATTGTTGTTGCCTTGCTGCTGTCTTGCTAATCTGATTATCAGATCATCTTATCCTCTCCCCCTTTTTGACTGTAACAAATAGAAGGAATGATGCACCTGATAAACTTATTTTGTTATCACCCGCTCCCCCTCAATTAGGTAGTATTGTACAACCCTGTGTTTGTCGAGTGAATCTAGATGGGCAAGCGAGCCAGCCCCAGTTTGCGCCAATATAGCGGGCAGACGGTTCCAGAGGAGCGTCTCGCTCTCCTCTGGGCCTGAGAAGTCATCTAGGTGAGTCATCCCCGACCCGCGCCTTCCTTGGCGAGTCAGCCCCAACACATACCTATCCATGAGAGACAGCCCTAACCCACGCCTTTTTGGGCGAGTCAGCATCGACCCGTGCCTACCTAGGCGAGTCAGCCCCGACCCACGCCTATCCGTGCTAGACAGCCCCGACCCACGCCTATCCATACGAGACAACCCTCGCCCGTGCCTCCTAGGAGAGTCCGCCCAACTCTCTCTCGCCCAGTGGGGTTGCAAGCTAACTCGGAGGCTAGGAAATCCTTCCCCGTGGGGCCCATTGGCCAAATTACCAGGATGACCCTGTAAGGGGTGAAAATGTCCTTCTGGAACAGTGGAGTTGTGTTGTTAGCAGAACCAATTGGGCTTTATATAGCTGTTCAGAACAGCGGAGGTTGGCTTTTAGCAGACCACTTTCAGAAAACTATAAATAGGACCCAAGGGGTACCTCAGACGGTATGCATACTTGTCTCCCAGTCTTCTAGCACTTTCGGAGGTACCTTAGCCCGACATTTGTCTAAGGAGGGGAAGCGCTCAGTGATCTTCCGGGTGTGTTTTGGGACCTCCCCACCGGGCCCTTGGTCCAGTCCCTTGTTCTCTTTCTTTGTTGTTTTTCTTGTAGGAGAAAAGTAGGTGCACGATCACCCCTTCCCAAAGGGTGAACTCCACAGAGACCGAATTTTTGATTTCAACATTCTGGTGTGGTGAGCGTTTAGCGTGGTCAGCACAGAAAATCTTCAGCAGGCTTTATGATGGGAGAATTAGTACAAGGATTTGACAGGTCCTACTCGCCACCCCTGTTGGGTATTATATCCACAATATACCTGATTTGAAGAAGCCCCTGAACAAGCTAAGGTGAATTGACAATGTATTTGATTACTTGTTTTCAAGTTGTGCTTGCAGTTATTCATCGCTAAGTACACACCAATGTCAGGGTGCAGTAGGTCAATATACACGGGTCTGTGCAACGTAATCCCTCGTTAAGCAGATCAGTGTGTTGGCTTACGTGTACTCTCTCTATTGGAGTGTACTTATTTTCAAGCACAGGGTTATGTAAGATCAAGAGCAGTCAAGGAGCAAGGATGGGCCAAAGACCAGCTCACGGGAAGAAAGACGAAAATCGTCTAAGTATAAATCGACGAGAATCACTAAGTGATTCTCGCCGATTCGGCAAGAATCACGAACTGATTCTTGCCGATTGCTGCCGGTTGTCTCGAAGCCGTCTTGAATTCTTCTAAGGCAGAATCGTCGAGAATCATGAAGTGATTCTCGCCGATTAGTTGAGAATGACTCTGCATTCTCGACGATTCGGCGAGAATTAATAGTGATTCTCGCCGATTCTCTCTGGCTTGCTATATCAATGTAGCTTGGATTCGACCAAGTGGAATTCGGTGAGAATCGTAGGTGATACTCGCTGATTCGTCGAGAATCACCTATGATTCTCGCCGAATTTGACTTAGGCAATTTTTGCCTATTCTATGGACCGGTCCAAGTTAACTGAACTATTTCGAACCGGTCTTAGGGTTTCCTTTTGGTGGGGCCCACAACGGTCATGTGGAATGACCTAATGTATAAATACCTCCGTGTGGTTGAGCGGCACAGAGATACAGAGATATACGAATACACGATTTCAAAAAGAAAGGCCGCCGACGTGACCTAAATCGCGATCTTGCTCCGCCGCCGTCGTCGCCGCTCGTACAGTTAGTCGCCGCTGCTGATCAAGGTTTCTTCCAGATCTCCGGTGACAGAAGCTTAGCCTAGCATAGCGTCTCACACGTCTAACCAGATATCTTTTGTCTCTTGATTCGTTGATCGGGAAAACCATCCCCTTCCGAATCGATCGAGACGATCGATCCTAGTGTGACCGTTGGAAGACCTTGCTACCTTTGCTACGAAGGTTGAATCTCCATTGCATCGCCGCAGCACTCCGTTCCCGCCGCCAATCCCGAGAGCCAAGCCTCCACCCTTTGCCGCCGCTGGTTACGGGGAGATTCTCTCCAAGAGAGATCTAGGGTTGTGGAGTCTTCGTTGACTTCAAGAACACGTCGTCGAACGAAGAGGGACACCTTAGTCTCCATAAGTTGTTTGTATTTCTAATACATTCTATTTTCAATTTCATTGCAAAGGAACGATTTGTTCCTAGTTGTAAGGGTTGGGTGCAACCCGTGGTGTGGGAGTGGTGACTCCTACGTGTGGAAGGGTTCCTTCCATTAGTGCAAGGATTGGATTTCAATCCTGTTGGTGAAGTGACCGAGTCGTCCCTGGTTGGGAGATAGGTCGAAGGGGGAAAGTGGACGTACCCAAATTGGGGAACCACTATAAATTGCTTGAGTCTTTTCTGTGCTATGTTGTTTGATTTATTTGTACAGGTATAGTTTTTAATTCCGCAAAAACGATACAAGACACCTATTCCCCCCCATAGGTGAAGCTAGTTGGAACTAGGTGCACTTTCAAGTGGTATCAGAGGGAGGTTACTCATCAAAAAGGCTCACACCTTGAGTAGAATCCTGCCACCAGAGTCAAGAAGAAGACAGATATTTACCATGGACGGACTCAAGTACTCCGGCAAAATCCTAGTGTGCACCAGACTGAAATTTCCTATCTTGAAGGAAAGAATAAGATTCTACATGGAATCAGTTGACCCACGACTGTTCATGATTGTTGAGGAGGGACCTTATGTTCCCACAAAGGCCTCCACTCTTGATCCTACCAAACAAGTGCCAAAGAAGTTTTCAGAAATGGACAAGGAAGAAATGGTGCTGGTAGGACTCGACAAGAAAGCACAGAACATCTTGGTAAGCGCAGTTGACGACTCTATGATGCAGAACTTCTGCAACTGCAGGACAGCCAAGGATCTCTGGAACTGTCTGATTGTATTAATGGAGGGCACAGATGAAGTGAGGGACGATCGGATATCCCTCGTCAACCAGAAATGTGAGGCCTTCAGACAAGGGCCCAAGGAGGAGATCGGAGTTACCTTCGAAAACTTCCTCAAGATCGTCAATGCACTCAAGGGATATAGAAGAGTGTTCAATGACGGTGAACTCAATGATAAATTCCTTAGGTCCCTTACTAAGGAATGGGCACAAAGATCTGCGCCATGCGAGAGTTTGGCAGACTTGCTGAAACCGACCCTCAAATTCTGTTTCGGAAGCTCATGTCCTATGAGCTTCAACTCAATACAAGGAAAGCTGAAGAGGAAGCAGAGAAAGCAGCAGCCAAAGAAAAGATGGTGGCCCTAAAAGCCATTCATTCCAGAAAGGGCAAGGGTGCTGCTTCTTCCCGTGCGTGGAAGAAGGATGAGGAGGAAGACTCCGAGCCATGATCCTCAGGCTCAGAATTGTCAGAGGAAGACTTCTCTCTTATCACCCGGGAATTCAAGAAGTTCCTCAAGCTGAGAAATCAGAGAAAGAGAGACGGCTCCTCCTCTAGGCATCAGCAGAAGAACTATTATTCTGACAGGTATGCTTCCAAACCGAACAAACACTGCTCATCTGACATTATTTGTTTTGGTTGCAACAAGCCAGGACACGTCGTGGCTGATTGCCAACAAGGCAAGAGGGAGAAGGGAAAGGGAGAGGAGCACAGATCCTCAAAAGAGATGAAGAAGGAGAGGAGTTACATCGCGAAGAAGCCAAAGACGCTGATTGAATCTGACACGTCAGACCCCAACGATGATGAGGAAGCCTACTTTGGGCTAGTGGGTCGCTCTGACTCAGAAGGAGAATGCCCCCCATTCACTGGGAAGGTAAAACCTCACACCCCTGTCTCCGACTCTGACTTTGATCCTGAGTCTCAGGATGATGAACCTGAGGATAGCCCTTCGGCCCATGAAGCTGAGCTCCTCGATAAGTATGAGCTTCTACTCAATACTTTCGAGGAGTGTTGAAAAAGACTGAAGGCTGAGAGAAAGGAAGTTAAATTCCTTAAAGGTGAGAGTGTATCCCTGAGGGAAGAGATCACCAGTTTGATCTCCCTCCGACATGAGCACTTGGACCTGACTTCTAAGCATTTAGAGTCTCTTAAGCTCCTCGATCTTAAGCAGGAGGAAATTGACAGGTTGGAGGAACAACTTGTGGCAGAAAAGAAGATCGTTAAGAGCTTCTCTATGCCAAAGACAGTTCTTCCACTGGTTGATGCCTTCACTGCTCAGGCCAAAGGAGCTGGTTTGGGGCACGTAGGGGTACCTGGTTCCTCATCCAGGAGAAACAGGAACCATAGGAAGAATAAGGTTGCTAAGAAGGCCTCTGCTGCTGAAAAGGGAAAGGCCCCACTCAGTCCTGTTGCGTTCAGAAAGCCCAGCTTTCCCTGTAACCAACATGACTTTGAGTCAACATATGGCCATCACTTCAGGCCCTCGGTTGCAAAGCCAAAGAGCCGATATGATGGTTGGACCTTCCCCCGCAATTTTGGCGAGAGTGTCTTCAAGGAACCTTATGAGGAAGTTCAGATGAAGGATTAGGGCCACTTCTCTAGAGGCCATAATAGGAAGCAGACACCCAAGGCCAAGCCTGTTACACTGCGAAACCAGGAGGTGAAGAAATCATGCGACTGTTGTCATCATGATGCCTCCACCTCCAGGTCTGAGGCCCCTGCTGAACCTTCCGTTCCAAGAGTGAAGCAGGTGCCTAGGAGAAAGTATAACAGATTTGACTGCTGGTGCTGTGGCAAAGTTGGTCACTTTGCCATCGATTGCTGGTTTAATCCGAGGAATAACGAGACTCCTCATGTTGGCAATGCGAGGCAGACCACTCGTAGGGCTAACCATTCGAGGGGGAGCATGCTAACGAGGAATCTAGGATCCAAGTTCGATTGGGTTCCTAAGGCAAATTAATTCTGTTTTGCAGGAATGTCTAAAGGCCACCAAAACTCCCATATGGTATTTGGACAGTGGATGCTCCCGTCATATGACTGGAATAAGAAGCCTACTGTGGGAGTACTCTCCAGTCGAGAATGGACCCAAAGTCATCTTTGGGGGATCTGGTCGGGGAGTCACCAGAGGTTACGGTATGATTTCCAACGGTATATTCTCTATCACTGATGTAGCTTATGTTGAAGGATTAAATCATAACCTGATCAGTGTAAGCCAGTTATGTGATAAAGGGTATGACGTTAAGTTCTGCAAGGATAAATGTCTGATAATATCATGTGCCTCTTCGGAGACGGTATTAACCGGCATTAGGAGCAGAAATATTTTCTGTTTAGATTTTCTCAGTCTAGATTCTTCTACCCCCGTATGCCTAGTAGCAAAAGGCAGTGCATCTCTTTGTGAACAATGACACAAGAGATTGGCATATATTAATTACAAGACAATTAATATGCTGTTTTCCAAAGATTTAGTAAGGGATGCTCCCATTATTAAGTGCATCAAAGATAGTCCCTGTCCTGCATGCCAGATGGGCAAACAGACTCGGGCTACCTTTAAGGGCATCTCAGACAAAGACTCCTCCAGATGTCTTTATCTTCTGCACATGGACTTGTTTGGTCCAATGCAAGTTCATAGCTTAGGAGGGAAGTCTTATACGCTACTGATTGTAGATGATCACTCTCGGTTTACTTGGGTGTTCTTTTTAAAACGCAAGTCTGATACGTTTGACATCTTCACCAGCTTTGTCAAGCAGATTCAGAATGAACTTAACTGCTCAGTGGTCAAAATCAGAAGTGACCATTGAATAGAGTTCGAGTCTGGTGCTATGACAGAGTTCTGTGAAGAACTTGGTATCTTTCATGAGTTTTCCTCCCCGCGCACTCCTCAACAAAACGGAGTTGCGGAGAGGAGAAATAGAACACTCATTGAAGCCTGCACGACAATGTTGAATGACGCTTCACTCCCAGAATACTTCTGGGCCGAGGCTGTCAATACGGCTTGTAATGTTCAAAACCAGGCGTTGATCAACAAAAGTCATCGTAAGACGCCCTACGAGCTACTGAAAGGCAGGAAACCAACCATGTCCTATTTGAGGATCTTTGGTTGCAGATGTTATGTACTGAATAATGGGAAGTACCCGCATACTAAGTTTGGTGAAAAATGCTTCGAAGGCATATTCATGGGTTATAGTAGCCATAGCCGGGCTTATAGAGTTTTCAACAAAAAAAACCCTAATGGTAGAGGAATCAATAAATGTTGTATTTGATGAAGGAAGTTTGCTTAATAGCAATTCTTCCAGCGGTATTCTTTAATATGCAGGTGCAAGACTTGAACAGCTGAGTCTCGATGAGACTACTAAAGATGTAACTCCTAAGTACGTCAAGGTTTCTACCTCAACGTTAATTGGAGAAGTTGAAGATCAGAATGGAGCAAACCTATTGGAAGAAGGAGAAGCTCAAGAAGATGTCAGAGCTCCTGAAGCCAGACTCCTAGAGCTTCGACACGTGAGGGATCATCCTAGAGATCAGATCATCGGAGATCCTCGCGACAGTGTCAGAACTCGAAGAGGTACTATTAATGAGATTTTGCATCTTAGTTTTCTGTCACAGGTTGAGTAAAAGAAGTTCGATGAGGCGAACAAAGATGCAGCATGGATATTGGCCATGCAAGATGAACTACATCAATTTGAAAGATGCAACGTCTGGACGCTGGTTCCCAGACCAAAGGGGCAGAACATGATCGGCACCAAGTGGATCTTCAGAAACAAACTGGATGAACATGGTGTCATCATAAAGAATAAGGCCAGGCTGGTGGCTCATGGATACAGACAGGAGGAGGGGATTGACTTCGACCAGACGTTTGCGCCAGTTGCACGGCTCGAGGCAATCCGTCTGTTCCTAGCCTATGACTCTCACAAAGGATTCACAGTCTATCAGTTGGATGTGAAATCGACATTCTTGAATGAAGACTTGAAAGAGGAAGTATACGTCGCTCAACCTCCAGGTTTTGTCAATCCTACTTATCCTAATCATGTCTACTTTCTTAATAAAGCTCTCTATGGCTTAAAACAAGCTCCTCGAGGTTGGTATGAGACCTTGTCTAGTTTTCTTCTTGAGAAAAAGTTCTCTAGAGGAAAAATAGAAAAGACATTGTTTCTCAGGGAAGTCAAAGGCAAGATCTTGCTGGTGCAAATCTATGTCGATGACATTATATTCGGCTCAACGGACAACAATCTTTGCAAAAAGTTTTCTAAACTTATGCAAGGAAAGTTTGAAATGAGCAGTATGGGAGAGCTGAAGTATTTCTTGGGACTTCAAGTGAAACAGTCTGAGGAAGGAATTTTCATTTCTCAGACAAAGTTCACCAATGAACTCCTCAAGAAATTCGGAATGGAGAATGCAACCTCTATGAGGACTCCAATGTGATCCACCATGTCTCTGGATAAGGATGAGAAAGGGAAACCTTTTGATGAAACCAAATACAGAAGCATCATTGGATCACTGCTCTACCTTACTACAAGTAGACCGGATATCATGTTCTCCACATGTGTTTGTGCCAGATATCACGTGAACACTAAGGAATCTCATTATGTCACTGCAAAGCGAATTCTTAGATACCTTAAAGGTACCCCCAATCTTGGCTTGTGGTACCCGAGAAATAATGATGTCGAGCTAATAAGTTTTTCAGATGCTGATTTTGCAGGGAGTAGGGATGACAGGAAAATCACTTTCGGGACGTGTCAATTCCTCAGAAAAAGGCTTATCTCATGGAACAGCAAGAAGCAGAATTGTGTAGCAACTTCCACAGCAGAGTCCGAGTACATCTCAGCTGGCAGCTGTTGCGCACAACTCCTTTGGATCAGAAACCAGTTAGCTGATTATGACCTTCAGTTCAAGGAAGTACCAATGTACTGCGACTCCTCCAGTGCAATTGCCATTGCCAACAATCCGGTATCGCACATCAGAACGAAGCATATTGAATTGCGCTATCACTTCATTCGGGAGCACGTGGAAAACAAGGACATCTCTCTCTGCTATGTCCCCCACGGACAAGCAGATTGTAGATATTTTCACAAAGCCCTTAGATGAGGCCAAGTTCAGTCTTTTCAAAACTGAATTGGGGATGCTAAACTATGAGGAATAAAGACTATAGAAGCTCCAGGCTCGTGCATCTAGGGGGAGCCTCTGCCAAGAACTCAAGGGTAAGCACAGGTGCAAGAACTGAGGGGGAGCATGTTGTCAAATGCACCAGACCCAAATTTGTAGAAGCCGAAAAGGGGGAGATTACCCTCTCGGCTAAGGTGCTAAGGTGTATGCTCCAAATGCTCTAAAGATAATGGTATGGAATTTCAACTCACTCTCATTTTTTCAAAGTTGTGTTTTCTTCCAAGCCGTTATATTCACCTTAGCTTGTAGGGTTTAGGCTTCTTCAAATAGGGGGAGATTGTTGGGTATTGTATCCATAATGTACCTGATTTGAAGAAGCCCCTGAACAAGCTAAGGTGAATTGACAATGTATTTGATTACTTGTTTTCAAGTTGTGCTTGCAGTTATTAATCGCTAAGTACACACCAATGTCAGGGTGCAGTAGGTCAATATACACGGGTCTGTGCAACGTAATCCCTCGTTGAGCAGATCAGTGTGTTGGCTTACGTGTACTCTCTCTATTGGAGTGTACTTATTTTCAAGCACAGGGTTATGTAAGATCAAGAGCAGTCAAGGAGCAAGGATGGGCCAAAGACTAGCTCACGGGAAGAAAGACGAAAATCATCTAAGTACAAATCGACAAGAATCACTAAGTGATTCTCGCCGATTCGACAAGAATCACTAGTGATTCTCGCCGAATCGTCGAGAATCACGAACTGATTCTAGCCGATTGCTGCCGGTTTTCTCGAAGCCGCCTTGAATTCTTCTAAGGCAGAATCGTCGAGAATGACTCTGCATTCTCGACGATTCGGCGAGAATCAATTGTGATTCTCGTCGATTCTCTCCGGCTTGCTATATCAATGTAGCTTGGATTCGACCAAGTGGAATTCCGCGAGAATCGTAGGTGATACTCGCCGATTCGTCGAGAATCACCTACGATTCTTGCCGAATTTGACTTAGGCAATTTTCGCCTATTCTCTGGACCGGTCCAAGTTAACTGAACTATTTCGAACCGGTCTTAGGGTTTCCTTTTGGTGGGGCCCACAACGGTCATGTGGAATGACCTAATGTATAAATACCTCCGTATGGTTGAGCGGCACAGAGATACAGAGATATACGAATACACGATTTCAAAAAGAAAGGCCGCCGACGAGACCTAAATCGCGATCTTGCTCCGCCACCGTCGTCTCCGCTCGTACAGTTATTCGCCCTGCTGATCAAGGTTACTTCCAGATCTCCGGTGACAGAAGTTTAGCCTAGCACAGCATCTCACGCGTCTAACCAGAGATCTTTTGTCTCTTGATTCGTTGATCGGGAAAACCATCCCCTTCTGAATCGATCGAGATGATCGATCCTAGTGTGACCGTTGGAAGACCTTGCTACCTTTGCTACGAAGGTTGAATCTCCATTGCATCACCGCAGCACTCCGTTGCCGCCACCAATCCCGAGAGCCAAGCCGCCGCCCTTTGCCGCCGCCGGTTACGGGGAGATTCTCTCCAAGAGAGATCTAGGGTTGTGGACTCTTCGTTGACTTCAAGAACACGTCGTCGAACGAAGAGGGACACCTTAGTCTCCATAAGTTGTTTGTATTTCTAATACATTCTGTTTCAATTTCATTGTAAAGGAACGATTGGTTCCTAGTTGTAAGGGTTGGGTGCAACCCGTGGTGTGGGAGTGGTGACTCCTACGTGTGGAAGGGTTCCTTCCGTTTCTGTAAGGATTGGATTTCAATCCTATTGGTGAAGTGACCGAGTCGTCCCTAGTTGGGAGATAGGTCGAAGGGGGAAAGTGGACGTACCCAAATCGGGGAACCACTATAAATTGCTTGTCTTTTCTGTGCTGTGTTGTTTGATTTATTTGTGCAGGTACAGTTTTTAATTCCGCAAAAACGCTACAAGACACCTATCCCCCCCCATAGGTGAAGCTAGTTGGCACTAGGTGGACTTTCAACCCCCTCCCCCTCTCGCCATAGTGGGGATGTTCGAGGACTTCTGGCTGGAAGGGCTCGTCTTTGTCAGATTCGCACTCGGCGTGCGTGCCAAGTGCTCTACTCAAGCTGTCCCTATTCTCGAGACTCCAGCCCTTGGAGAGGACGCTACTGGCAGGCGAGATGGGAAGGAGGTCGTCAAGGAAGGGAGATGAAGCGAACTCTCTGGGTGGGTGCCCTTCCTCGGCTCGGCAAGCAACGACAAGTTCGGCGAGATGGGGGTGCGAGATTCCCCATCTCGCCTTGTAGGGGGAGGCAGCCTCTTCAGCGAGCTAGTTTCTTCTGCTCCGGTTCTAGAGGGGTTCAGGGAGCCCGAGATGTCCTACTACACCAGGAAGGGAGACCCAGTCTAGCATTTTCAGTAGTTTGAGGAAGTGGTCTCGATCCAACAGATGTCAGATGGATTCAAGTGTAGGCTCTTCTCCATCACCCTCAAGGAGAAGGCGAGAGAGTAGTTCCACTAGTTGTAGGCCAATTCCATCTACTTATTCGAGGAACTATGCCGAGGGTTCATGCTGAGGTTCAACACCTCTAAGAGGAGGAAGAAGGAGTCGGAGTCCCTATTCAACATCAAGTAGGGGGTGAACGAGACCTTGGGGAGCTATGTCGATCGCTTCCAGGAGGAGGTCACCCAAGTCAAAGAGATGTCGGGGCATACCCTTATGATGGACTTCACCCTGGGGCTACAGTAGGGTTTCTTTCAAATGAAACTGAAGAGGGTGTCGCCCCTCTCATACGAGGAGTTGATAGAGAGGGTGGCAAGAGAAGTAGATCGGGAGGCGTAGAACCCAGAGTTTTCCCAGAAGTTAGCAAGGTGGGCTACGGAGGAGGAAAGGCCTAGAGGGGGCAGGGGTCAGGAGGAGAGGAGAGATGAACCCCGATAGAGGGAGCAGCAGTAGCAGTAGGCTAGGTGGGGGTATCAGGAGCCAAACCATCGGCTAGGTTGGAGGCCGAAATGGCAAGATATGGGAGGAGGAGTGGTCATCATGGTGGCGGAAACTGCCATGGAGGCTAGGGACAGTTCTATCCTCCAGGCGGGAGGCAAGGCCAGAGGCCACCTCTCCTCGACCAGGAGCAGGCTATGGCAATATCCATAAGGGAGAGGAGGAGAGCAGTGCGGAGGAGAAGAAGGGAGGTTAGGGTGGAGCTTCCCTACTGTGAATTCCATCAGGAGGAAGGGCACGCCACGACCACGTGCCCGGAGTTCCTCAAGATGAGAGGAAACAGGGAGAAGCAAAAATAGCAAGACCACCAAGGAGTGCGGATCGAGGAGGTTCTTCCTCGGGCGGAGGAGGACAGGTGTGTAGACCGGGCAGATGTTAGGACCCGGGGAGGGATCAGAGTGGTCCACGGAGGGGTGGGGGTCGAGGCTTCCTGTAAGGCAAGTCTCCACACCATGTACCGCAGGAGCGTCGGCTACACATCTTAGACCCCACCCCCAGAAGAGAATATCACCTTCTCAATCAAGGATATGTCGGGTCATGAGGATCCCTTTTGCGATGCGCTGTTTATTCAGACAGCAATAAAAAATTTCACCGTTTCCCGGATCCTCATCGACAACAGAAGATCGATTAATGGTATCTTCAAGAAGGCGTTTGATGCGATGAAGGTGGAGGCCAGGAGGGTGTTGGCCTCGGGCGGGCCCCTGTTTTGCTTCTCAAGGGATTGGAAGGAGGTAGAAGGAGGAGTGGGACTCCATATCTCTCTGGGGGGTGGGGCAGTCCCGCCCCTATAGGTTCGTCATCTTGGACAACCCCAGTAGGTACAACGCCATCTTCGGGAGGCCCCTCATCAGCGCCTTCCATTGCGTCCCCTCGTCCTTCCACCAGTGCCTGAATTTCAACATGGAGCGGGTCCAGATCTGGGTCCGGGGAGAACCCAAGCTAGCGAGGGAATGATACGTCATCTCCGTGAACTCAATCTCCTTGCAGGAGGGGGCCGAGTAGATGGAACAAGGGATGGAGGAGGTGGAGCAGGAGCCCGGCAAGGAGGATATGGAGGTAGAGGAGAGCCGCACCCAGGTGGAGGTGGCGGAAGAAGTTCAGGGGTCGGCCGAGGGGATGGTTGTGGAGGAGGCTAGAGAGGAAGTCTCTGCCATAGGAGGGGGACATTGAGGAATGGGGGGAGCAGTCCCGCCTGGAAGCAGCATAGGAGGTGGTGGAGATGGAGGTTCTCACCCTGGGAGTCAGGGTGGAGAAGGTTCGCGTCAGCAGCGGGATGACCCCGGAGTCCCAGGGAAGGATGCTGGAATGCATCCAGAAGAATGTGGACATCTTTGCCAGGAGCACATCGGAGATGCCAGGGATCGATGCCGACGTGGCCTTCCATCGCCTCAACCTGGACCCGGAAGCTCGCCCCGTCCAGCAAAAGAAGAGATCCACTATGGACAGGTTGGCCGAGCCGATCAGGGAGGAGGCAGTCAAGCTTCTCAAGCCTGGCGTTGTATTCGAAATCCAATACCTCGGCTGGGTATACATTATAGTAATGGTTAAAAAAGGAGACGGCTGATGGCGTATGTGTGTTGACTTTTTTTTACTTAATAAATCATGTCCCAAGGATTGTTACCCGTTGCCTCGGATCGACGCGCTGGTTAATTCAGCCGTCGGTTTCCCTGTAATGAGTTTTCTAGATACATTTGTAGGAAACCTTCGCCACCCTATGCAAGTATAATATGAGGCTGAACCCCCTGAAGTGTGTCTTCGGGGCAAGTAAGGGCAAGTTCCTTGGCCATCTCCTCACCCCAGTAGGTGTAGAGCCCAATAATGAGAAGTTCCGAGCAATCATGGAGCTGGGATCACCTCGGAATGCAAAAGAGGTGCAGCGTTTGACGGGGAAGCTGGCAGGGTTGAGCAGGTTACTCAATCGGGCTAGAGAGAAAGTCTCTCCCTTCTTCAAGACTTTAAGGGGAGGCCAAGAGTTCGAGTGGACTTTGGAGTGCGAGGAGGCATTCTGGGACCTAAAGAGGCAGTTGATTTAGGCCCCCCTGCTCTAAGGTCCAAAGGAGGTGGAGGACTTATCTTTGTATCTAGGGGTTGGAGCAGAGGCCCTGATCTTTGTCCTGGTTCGAGAAGAGGGGAAGAAGCAGCTCCCCATATATTATGTAAGTTGGGTGTTGAGGAAGGACGAGCTCCGCTATCCTATCTTGGAAAAGCTAGCCTTCGCTCTAGTCATCTCGGATCGGAGGCTTCGGCCTTACTTCCAGGCATACTCGTTCTGAGTGGTGACTGACCACCCCCTCCGCAACATCTTCGAGGGGGTGGTATTCAGGAAGATTGGCTAAGTGGTCGGTGGAGCTGAACAAGTTTGATATCTCCTTCTTCCCTCGCCTCTCGATCAAGGCGCAAGCCATGGACGATTTCCTGGTTGACTACGTCGTCGAGGTGGAAGAGGCAAAACTCACTCGCCCTATCCCTTGGAAGGTGATGGTGGATGGCGCTTCAGGGAGGCATTCCCTAGGGGTGGGGGTAATCCTGGAAAGCCCTCAGGGAACGAGGATCGAACAAATGGTGGTGGTACACTTTCCCATCACCAAACTTCAGACCGAGTACGAGGTGTAATGCCCCGAAACTCAAAAGAGCAACAAGCATCATTTTTAGACGTGTTTTTGCCTTGGTAAAGGTTACACGGTCTGGGACACGGGCGTGTCCCAAGGCCGTGTCAAGCGGGTGTTAGACGTCTCGACGAGCACTCAATGATTTTCACTCAATGAGCGTTGAGTGAAGGCACACTGTAAGACCCCCTTTTTTTTCTTTTCTCGACACCGGGGTCTTAGCCCAGAACTGCCGCTTTGCGGTGGCACCGACACATGGGAAGGCCGCCACTACAAAACGCCAATTTTGCCGGCCCTTTTAGATCACAAGAGAGAGAAGTAATTATACATAAATGTAAACAAGTCCACAGAAGCATGTAAATAAAAGTGAAATCACAACCAGTCCATCAGTAGATAATAACAGGAAGTAGATAATAGAAGTACTGTAAAGATATAGTTTAGATGAAATATAGATAAACGGGCTCGAGCCCGGTAGATCAGAGTCCGCACTACAAATCACTCATCATAGAAACTATAAAAGTACTAATCACTCACGGAGCTGGTCGCAAGTGCACCGGTGCTAGACTGACCCACCTCCATGCGCACCGTACTCCGCTGGTGCTGGTCCCTGGACTGCTGGTCCCTGTCTCCCATCCGGAGCTTCTGTAATGTTATGGTTCGAAAACCATTAGTCATAAAGACTAAGCCCTATCATCCTCTACCCCTCCCCCTACGGCTCCTAAGCACCGAGTAGAGAGGAGGAAAGGGAAGCTACAAAGGTGGAGAATAATCAAGCAGGTGACAGGGGAGTTATTCTAACAACTATCTAGAACAAAGTACAACTAGCAATCCTGTGGTAGTAAGTGGTAAAGAAGAGAAGTAGTAAGTAGCAATTGTATAAAAAGGCAGCTAGACAACAGTAAGTAAACAAGCAAGTAAATAAGTAAGTAAATAACTAAGTAACCTTAACTTATATGAATGCCCATACAAACTTATATGTTAAGGGGTCTTCTGCAAGGCTCCCATTGTATAAAAAGTCCCATACCGATTTATACGTTGGGGTGTCGGTTGTATGCAAATATGAGTGTAGTGATATGCTATGCCATGATTCATGCAAGTGCAACTCACGCACATGACTCTATGCGCACAGACCTTTAGTTCCCCCTGTTCAGGCAGCTAGCTTCACTCCCAGGAATCTCCGTAGTGGCAAACAGAGACAGTGGGTCGGGCCCCCCACTCCTAGGCGGGTATCCATACTACCGGGCCTAGCTCTTCCGTACGCCCCTAGAAGAACACAACCTAGAGTATCCGCATACTACTGCTGGCTATACCCACCAGACTTTCTTTTGCTAAGTGTCCCACACCGCCGAGTCAACATACTGATGCCGGTGTGAACGACAATCAGATATCGTTATTCTGCACTCCAACCCTCGAACCCTCTGCTCCCCGGACTGTCCCGTCCGTGCATCTACCTTCATAGCTACCATCCGAATGGCAACCAAAGCAACTTATACTACCTTCCTAGCTACCAGGGTGAATGTGTGTGCAACCCTAATTATATTAGTTGCTCTTTAGATTATTATTTCTGCAGTTTACGTTAGCCCAGGACTGCCCCCGGTATTCCCTATGAAGGGCTCTCAAAGGGCACTAGGAACTATGATGGTAGCTGAAGCCCACCATTCCCTTTT
This sequence comes from Platanthera zijinensis, assembly GCA_039513925.1. Taxonomy (NCBI): domain Eukaryota; kingdom Viridiplantae; phylum Streptophyta; class Magnoliopsida; order Asparagales; family Orchidaceae; genus Platanthera; species Platanthera zijinensis. The sequence goes on from CM077085.1 coordinate 163,029,513, forward strand.
GCAAGGCACTTATTGTTATTGGTTGATACCTAATACCCGATCCCTTTTTAAGTTACTTTAGATCTGGCCCTAGCGTATTAAGACTCTTCCACTACTACTCGGGGTGGACGATCTTTCGTCGTTCCCGTACGCCCTTATCCTTAACCAGACTCACACTCTACTTAACCTGATCTCCAATAATGAACTTAACTTAGCTTGCCCTAACCAACCAGCAACTACCAAAAATTCCATCTCTCAAAGTTCATTATCCACTCTAGTTCAGTTTCTGTGGTTTTACTATATGCAGACCATCCTAAGATACGTGAGGAGTATGAGGGGAGGTACTCCAATTTGTCTTCCGAATCTCCTATAGTATTTACTAGAGGTCGATCACGACCTAATATTGCTAAGACCAAGATTTCCAAATTTTCCTATTTATCGGGCATTTAATTTATTTATTCTAAGATTCTGAATGCCCTAGTATGATCATGAAGTGCACTAATGAGCCAACAATAAATCATCATAAAATCAGTAAAAATCCTATGAGACATTTAAACAGCAATTCCATGTTTTGAGAAATTCCAGAGGGGTTTAGGCCTATATTTCCTAATTTACCATTTTAGGCCATTTCTACTATATTATGAAGGAAGTACTGCAAATATGTGTCCAAAAATCCCAAGAAAATTATATAAGCTTTATGGTGACCTAAAACCAATAGAATCCAAGTACCATAATTTTTATCAAACATTTGGGCTCTGAAACTATTTTAATGAAAAATACTGACTTTCCTAGCTTAGAGAAGGAGATGCTATTTTTAATCATCTAAAATTCCATGGAAAATAACAGGACTATTAGCATAACTTTAATCACCCACTGACCAAATTTCATAATTTTTCAGACAGTAATTGGATATTATTTGTATTTTTAACTCCATGTCACAATTAGTACATTAAAGAAATATGTATCCAAAATAATCCGTTAAAATTTCCAAGAAAAATACAGAAGGTATAACATGCTATAAGATGCCCTAACCCAAGGTTTCCCAACATTCCAGTGCATAGAAATTCCAAAATCATCAAGATAAATATCTAGGGCACAATTAGAGTTGTAAATGAAGTACTGTATAAATTAACCCAAAAATCTCAACAAAATTATAACATGGCTATTTAGATTAGAAAATCACCCAACTCCAATTTTACTTGATTTGAAGTTCATTAGATAGCTTAATAATTCAAATTAAAGTTGGTGACCTAAACTAGGGTTAGGATATTAGGTGGCCTGGCTGTCTCAAAAAACTCTAAAATTTTGTCCAGAGAGCTATACTTGCCATATGGTTCTCTCCACCAAATTTTAAGTCAGTCCAAGGTCATTTGACCCCATGACCTTCGCAACCCCAAAAACCACCCTTAAGGGATTTTCCCTAGGGTTCTAGAGCTACCCCACACCAAACCACCCCAAACTCCCTTGGAGGGTGTTTCATGCCCTAAACAGCCTTTGGACAAAATATCAGCCTCTGTTGAGGTGATATGACCACCCAATTACCAAGGGGGGTGTTTGATCCTAAATTATCCTATAAGGACCAACCTAGGGTTTGATAAAAACTTAATCAAAACATCTCCAAATGAGATTGAATTTTTACCAGAACCTTATGATAAACCTAGGGACCACTCACCAAAATTTGGGAGGGTTTGGAAGTCATTTAACCATCTAATTAAATTATGCTAGGATTCTTAAATTTTTCTAAAAACTATAGGAAAAATATTTTCCAAAAATCCTAATTTTAGGATAGCACCTAGATATAGGTAAGATTAGGCCACATCCCAAATTTCAAGTCATTTTGATGACTGGATTGGAGTGGGCAATTTTTCTAAGGTCAAGACAGCCCTATGGATAGACCTCACCAAAAAGTGTGATGTGGTCTAACCAAGACTTTAAATCGAGCGAAATTAATTTTGAATTAAACTAGACTTCAAGGGCTACATTTTCTATGTTAACCACTTTTTATTATTCAGCCCCTACGGGCAATAATTTTCAGTTTAAACCTAGTGCACAATAAAGGGAATTAATTCCTAATTATACAATATATAATATAATAAAATGCTACTGTTCACCTTCTTCTTTAGCCCGAACCAGCAACCTAAAAACAAAAGCTTGAAACATGTAGCTTTTCTAAAGCCATTTCCTGGCCGCCCAGCCATCTCCCTGGCTGGGCACCACCACCACCACCTCTGTTGAGGTGAGGGCTACCGTCGGGCGGCGGCACGGCCACCGGAGAGGCGGTTTCCGGCGAACCCGCCACCATGAAAATTTTGGAAAACCATGGAAACGCTCACCTGATCTGGCTTTTTTGAGCCCGATATCTCTCCTAATGATTTCTAAGATCTATCCGCAGAAGAGGAGGGAGGGGAGGACCTTGTTCGCGGGCTGGAGGCGTGCAGACCGTCGGGAAGCCATTTGCGCGGTGGCGGCGTCGCCAGAAATTCTTCAACAGCAAGGGGAGGAATCTGAATCCGTTTGATCGAGCGTGTAACCTTCTCCTCTTGCTCTAAGGAGTCTTTTATAGATCAGCAAGTTTGGAGGGGAAAGAGGTAAGCAATTATGGTCATGAATGCTCCTTTTAATGGTGTTTCGGTTATGGTAGAGGCAGTTGAAACGCTGGAAACGAAGAGGTGTTTGCCAGGTGGCGATTTCATATTGGACCAACATTTCCTTATTTTATTAAATAATTAGAGTAGGAAACAACCCATAAATACTCCTGGTGTAACTTCCCATAATCAGAATTGATTTCGACGCCGGTTACCGAAATTTCCAGTCTGGCTGACGTTTCGGCCTTGGTCACGGGCGTGACACATAGGTCACGGGCGTGACAGGCCCGGGTGGCCAATTTTGAGTTCGACGATCGTCGAACTGAGATCGATGATCGTCGAGGGGTGGCACGCCCTAGGTCACGGGCGTGACAAATGGGTCACGGGCGTGACAGGGTCATCAGGCAAATTCTGCGTTCGGCGATCGTCTCGCTGAGATCGCTATCGCCGAAGGGGGTCACGCCCTTGGTCATGGGCGTGACACCTGGGTCACGGGCGTGACAGGGCCATGGCGCAAATTCTGCGCTTTGATGATCATCCCGCTGAGATCGACGATCGTCGAAGGGGTCACGCCCTAGGTCACGGGCGTGACATATAGGTTACGGGCGTGACAGGCCCGGGTTGAAAATTCTGCGCCCGACGATCGTCTCCCTGAGATCGACGATCATCGAAGGAGTCACGGCCTAAGTCACGGGCGTGATGGGTCGGTCACGGGCGTGACCAACCCGTGACCCGAAATCTCGGTTGATGTATTTCAATTTTTTTTGGCTTCCTAGCATTCTGTCACGACCAACCGACTCCTAAGGGTCTAGCCGGAAATGGGATATTACAAATCCCAATAAACAAAACAAAGATTTCGTCCCCGAAATCAAGGTTAAGCCTACGAGACTCTAATCGGGAAAAATAAGCTTGTAACATCCCATGAGAATTGAAAGATTACATCTCTACATTATGTTTGCTTTGTGTGGTTTCAAATCTAAGATTAATTCGCCCAATTAACTAGGTATATAGACCCCAATAAACAAAAGATTAGCCCCTATTCTTGAAATTTCAGTCTTATTAGTTTAAAGCACGAAAGCAAATTGATTGTCTAGAGGGGTTGTGATGTATACCTGACGAAAAGGTTCCGGGTATTTTTGCCGCATCAAGTCCCGTGGCTCCCATGTATGCTCCTCCTGCCCATGATTGTTTCACAGAACCTTGACTAACGGAACCTTCTTCCGTCACAAGATCCGCACTGTTGTATAGTCAATCCTGATAGGCTCCATGTTGACTGACCGATCCAAGGCCACCGGGCCATCTGCCGAGGAAATTGGCTACTTATGGCGTAGCAGAGCCCTCCGAAGTGAGGAGACGTGGAAGACGTCATGCAATCCCGCTAACTCCGGTGGTAGCTCTAGTCTATAGGCTAAGAGGCTGATCCGCTCCAGGATCCTATAAGGCCCCATATACCTCGGGCTGAGCTTCTTCCGCCCGCAAACTCGCGAGACTCCGTGCATCGGCCGTATCTTCAAGAAAACTCGGTCTCCCACCTGGAACTCCACTTGACGATGCCTCGCATCGTAGTATTTGGCTTGTCTTCTCTGGGCTTCCAACATCCTATCCCGGATCAATCTAATCTGAGCATCTGTATCTCCCACAAACTCCGAGCCTAGTGCATGCGGATCCTTATCCTGAACCCATGTTAGTGGGGTCCTGCACCTCCTTCTGTACAATGCCTCGTACGGACCCATGCCTATGCTGGACTGATGGGCGTTGTTGTACGAAAACTCGACCAGTGGCAACAACCCCTCCCAAGGCTCGCCACGGTCCAAAATACACAATCGCAATAGATCTTCCAGTGTACGGTTGGTGCGCTCTGTCTGCCCGTCGGTCTGAGGGTGAAAAGCTGTGTTGAATGTCAACCGAGAACCCAGATGGGCCTGGACTGACCTCCATTCCCTGGATGTAAACCGCCCATCCCGATCCAAAATGATAGTCTTGGGCACCCCATGATAACGCGCAAACTGCTCAATGAACCTCTGTACTAATACACTGACCGGTGCGTCCTTCGTCACTGGAATGAATCTGGTCACCTTCGTTAGCCTGTCCACTATCACCCAGATCGATTCATTCCCCGCACGGGATCGAGGTCGCCCATGTATGAAGTCCATTGCTATATCCTCAAATTTCCACTCCGGCACCGGAAGCGGCTGCAGCAAGCCTGTCGGGTTCCTACACTCCGCCTTCACGAGCTAGCAGGCCTCGCAATATGTCACAAAGTACGTAATATCTTTCTTCATACCCGGCCAGTACATCGTCCTCTTCAAATCCTTTACCATCTTGGTGATCCCCGGGTGTACCGAATACCGGCTGTAGTGAGCTTCCGTCAAAATGTCCTCCCGGATCCGTCCTCCTGCTGGTATGCAAACTCTGCCTCGGAAACACAGGAGACCATCCCTTAAAGAGTAATCTCCTGTCGTGCCTTCCTCCAAGGCTCGGAATATCGGCTCAGCTCTCTCATCCAGCATCTGCCCATCTCTGATGCGGTCTCGAATATCATCAGTAGTAACCATCGACCCCAGGTACTCCATGTATAGCTCCAGGTCATCCTCAGACACTATTGAAATCTGCATCTCCTCGAACAATCTAACCAACTCCAAGGCCATCAGCTGCGGGCCTACTCCTGTCATACTCGCTCTCCGGCTCAGAGCATCTGCGACCATGTTCGCCTTCCCCGGATGGTAGTGCATGGTGTACTTGTAGTCCGACAGAAATTCCACCCAGCGTCTCTGCCTGATGTTTAACTCCTTCTGGGTGTCGACGTACTTCAGATTCTTATGGTCGGAGAAGATATCGCAATGTACTCCGTAGAGATAGTGTCGCCAGATCTTAAGAGCAAAAATAACTGCCCCCATCTCCAAATCGTACACAGGGTAGTTCTGCTCGTGCCGCTTCAACTAATGGGAGGCATAGGCTATTACGTGTCCGTTCTGCATCAGAACGGCACCCATCCCCTGATAGGAAGCATCTGTATACACCTGGAATCCCTCCTTCGCTGATGGAAGAGCAAGGATGGGAGCCGAGGTTAGACGATCCTTCAGCTCCTGGAAAGCAGATTTCACATCGAGGCATCCAGATAAAAGGGGACTCCTTCTTCGTCAGAGACGTAAGAGGGAGGGCAATCTGAGAGAACCCCTTTACGAACTTCCGGTAGTAACCGGCAAGTCCCAAGAAACTTCGAACATCCGAGGCCGACTTTAGTGGTGGCCAATCCCGAACTGCCTGGACCTTCACCGGATCCACTACCAGACCTGCTCCACTGATGACATGGCCCATAAAGGCCACCTCCTTTAGCCAGAACTGGAACTTGCTGTACTTGGAATACATCTCATGCTCCCGCAACTTCCCCAAGGTCAAGGCCAGATGTCTCGCGTGCTCCTCCTCCGTCCTTGAATAGATAAGGATGTCGTCGATGAATATGATGACGAAGACATCCAGATACTCCTCGAACACCCGATTCATCAAGGCCATGAATGCGGAGGGTGCATTCGTGAGCCCGAACGGCATCACGGTAAACTCGTATAACCCATATCTGCTGCTGAAGGCCGTCTTCGGGATGTCCTCCTCCCGAATGCGAAGCTGGTAGTACCCTGACCTCAGATCCATCTTTGAGAACCAATGGGCTCCCTATAGCTGGTCAAATAGCTCGTCTATCCTTGGTAAGGGATAAGTATTCCGGACTGTCAACCTGTTCAGGGCCCGGTAATCTATGCACAGTCGAAGGGTCCCGTCCTTCTTCTTAACGAACAACACCGAAGCTCCCCATGGTGAAGAGCTAGGCCGAACGAACCTGGCCTCCACTAACTCCTGATGCTAGCTTCGGAATTCCACCAGCTCCTTTGGGGCCATTCGATAGGGAGACCTGGATACCGGCTTAGCCCCCGGTATGAGCTGAATCTGAAAGTCCTTCTCTCGGTGCGGTGGTAGCCCTGGTAGCTTCTCCGGAAACACGTCGGCGAAGTCCCGCACTACTAGAATATCTGAAATGGAGTCCTTGGCCATGACCTCCTCAAAAAGGACCTGATAAACTTCTCCCCCCTGCAGGTGGGCCTTAATGGCCTGCACAGACGATAATAAGGAACGAGGTGCTGGTATAATACCTTCGATGACAATGAAGGAGTCGCCGTGCCTTACAGTGATCCTCATCGCCACGCAGTCGATCTGGGCATGGTTCCAGCACAGCCAAGTCATGCCCAGGATCAGATCGTAATCTGGAATCTTCAGAATCGTCGCTAGTGCATCAAATGCCTTCCCGCCGATCCTTGCTTCCATATTACAATGAGCATAGGTCATTATCTCTGATCCATTGGGTAGGCGCACCCTCATCATCTTCCCGGTGAATGGCTCCACACCTTCCAGTCCTTTAACGAAATCCTCCAACACGAATGAATGCGAAGCACCAGTGTCGAAGAGGGTGTGAGCGGGCTTGCCGCTAACGAAGACAATGCCTGGGGTAATTAAGTGTCTTAGTATTTTTTTATAGTTGTCTTCTCTTAATTTCTAACTAGGTTATGTCTAGAATACTAGTTTATATGAAGAAAACTTAAAAGTACTGCCATACCTGCGATAACCTGCTCCGGGTTTTGGGGCTGTGTCAGGTCTAGAGCATACACCTGCTCCCTCTCTTGCCTGCGGCCTCGATCCTGAAATCCTCGTCCTCGGTCCTGTCCTCGTCCGCCAAACTGTCGGGGAGGTGGAGCGCCCTGATGTGCTGGTGGGGGTGCTCGCCTCATAGGGCAGTTCCTCTTGATATGCCCCGGCTGGTTGCACTTATAGCATACCGGTGGCTGCTTAGCGGTCCTTGGCATTTCCAGCAACTGTATAGGCTGGGAAGCCAGTACCCCCTGACTCCTCTACTCCTGCCCAAACTCCTAACGAGCCTGATCCCCGTTCCTTCTCTCCCCAATAACCTGGCCCCGAGGACGGTCTCTACGACCTCCAATCACTGTATCATCAGCCGGTCTCTTCCGGCTCTTCACTGTAAGCTGATCCGCCTCTCTCTTCTTAGCCATCTCTAGAATCCTAGCAAGACTCCCCTCTGAGACGAAAAGGAGGGCCGGTCTCATGTTGTCTTGCAGCCCCTTATAAAATCTCCGAGCATAGCCAGCATCGTCTAACTGATAAGCGTCCGCATAACGGGCCAGGTGAGTGAACTCCTGATAGTACTCCACCACAGTCCTGTTCCCCTACCTCAATCACAGGAACCTATCCTCCAGGTCATACCTAGCCGACTGAGGTACAAAATGTCCCAGGAGCGCTGCTCTGAACTCCTCCCAAGTAATATAAGCGCAATCCATCCCCGCAAAGGTGGTGTCAAGCTGAGACTTCCACTACCTCTTTCCGTGTGACTCTAGGCAGGAGACTACCAAAGCAACTGCCTCCTCAGTGGGGCATCGAATCCCTGCCAGCAACTCGTAAATGGTGTCCAACCATTCCTTCGTACGTACTACAGACTCCGTCCCCTGGTAAGCTGGAGGGGAAAGTCCCCGGAAGACAGTCATCCAATTGGCCCCGGGGTTTGGATGTGGAGCCGGGGCTTGCTGAGCTCTGAAGGCCTCTAGAATGGCCGTCAGTGTTTTCCCCATCTCCGTCTGCTGGAACGGAGCTAGAGCCGGCGGAGGCGGGACCACATTCGGAGCCTGGGGTGTCCCTTGCTGTGATGTAGGGTTCGTCGCAGGCTACAAGTAAAAATTCCGTTTGTTAGAGAGCGAATGAATCGAATTTTTAAGAAGGGTTAGGATGGAATTTCACATGTGATTTCCCTTATGGGCACACCACTGCTTCCGCTGCTAGTTTGTCCGCAAACTAAGCTCGCACGGGGGTGGCCTAAGAATTTGTGGACTACTTCTCTTTCGATCGAGGTCTGCCTCTGATACCACTTGTAAGACCCCCTTTTTTTTCTTTTCTCGACACCGGGGTCTTAGCCCAGAACTGTCGCTTTGCGGTGGCACCGACTCACGGGAAGGCCGCCACTACAAACGCCAATTCTGCCGGCCCTTTTCGATCACAAGAGAGAGAAGTAATTATACATAAATGTAAACAAGTCCACAGAAGCATGTAAATAAAAGTGAAATCACAACCAATCCATCAGTAGATAATAACAGGAAGTAGATAATAGAAGTACTGTAAAGATACAGTTTAGATGAAATATAGATAAACGGGCTCGAGCCCGGTACATCAGAGTCCTCACTACAAATCACTCATCATAGAAACTATAAAAGTACTAATCACTCACGGAGCTGGTCGCAGGTGTACCGGTGCTAGACTGACCCACCTCCATGCGCACCGTACTCCACTGGTGTTGGTCCCTGGACTGCTGGTCCCTGTCTCCCATCCGGAGCTCCTGTAATGTTGTGGTTCGAAAACCATTAGTCATAAAGACTAAGCCCTATCATCCCCTACCCCTCCCCCTACGGCTCCTAAGCACCGAGCGGAGAGGAGGAAAGGGAAGCTACAAAGGTGGAGAATAATCAAGCAGGTGACAGGGGAGTTATTCTAACAACTATCTAGAACAAAGTACAACTAGCAATCCTATGGTAGTAAGTGGTAAAGAAGAGAAGTAGTAAGTTGCAATTGTATAAAAAGGTAGCTAGAGAACAGTAAGTAAACAAGCAAGTAAATAAGTAAGTAAATAAGTAAGTAACCTTAACTTATATGAATGCCCATACCAACTTATAAGTTAAGGGGTCTTCTACAAGGCTCCCATCGTATAAAAAGTCCCATACCGATTTATACGTTGTGGTGTCGGTTGTATGTAAATATGAGTGTAGTGATATGCTATGCCATGATTCATGCAAGTGCAACTCACGCACATGACTCTATACGCACAGACCTTTAGTTCCCCCTATTCGGGAAGCTAGCTTCACTCCCAGGAACCTCCGTAGTGGCAAACGGAGACACTGGGTCGGGCCCCCCACTCCTAGGCGGGTATCCACACTACTGGGCCTAGCCCTTCCGTACGCCCCTAGAAGAACACAACCTAGAGTATCCGCGTACTACTGCTGGCTATACCCACCAGACTTTCTTTGGCTAAGTGCCCCACACCGCTGAGTCAACGTACTGATGTCGGTGTGAACAACAATCAGATATCGAAGACCCACCACCATTATTCTGTACTCCAACCCTCGAGCCCTCGGCTCCCCGGACTGTCCCGTCTGTGCATCTACCTTCAGAGCTACCGTCCGAATGGCAACCAAAGCAACTTATTCTGCCTTCCTAGCTACCGGGGTGAATGTGTGTGCAACCCTAATTATACTAGTTGCTCTTTAGATTATTATTTCTACAGTTTACGTTAGCCCAGGACTGCCCCTGGTATTCCCTGTGAAGGGCTCTCAAAGGGCACTAGGAACTATGATGGTAGCTGAAGCCCACCGTTCCCTTTCGCAAGGCACTTATTGTTATTGGTTGATACCCAATACCCGATCCCTTTTTAAGTTACTTTAGTTCTGGCCCTAGCATATTAAGACTCTTCCACTACTACTCGGGGTGGACGATCTTTCGTCGTTCCCGTACGCCCTTATCCTTAACCAGACTCACACTCTACTTAACCTGATCTCCAATAATGAACTTAACTTAGCTTGCCCTAACCAACCAGCAACTACCAAAAATTCCATCTCTCAAAGTTCATTAACCACTCTAGTTCAGTTTCCGTGGTTTTACTATATGCAGACCATCCTAAGATACGTGAGGAGTATGAGGGGAGGTACTCCAATTTATCTTCCGAATCTCCTATAGTATTTACTGGAGGTCGATCACGACCTAATATAGCTAAGACCAAGATTTCCAAATTTTCCTATTTATCGGGCATTTAATTTATTTATTCTAAGATTCCGAATGCCCTAGTATGAACATGAAGTGCACTAATGAGCCAACAATAAATCATCATAAAATCAGTAAAAATCCTATGAGACATTTAAATAGCAATTCCAAGTTTTGAGAAATTCCAGAGGTGTTTAGGCCTATATTTCCTAATTTACCATTTTAGATCATTTCTACTATATTATGAAGAAAGTACTGTAAATATGTGTCCAAAAATCCCAAGAAAATTATATAAGCTTTATGGTGACCTAAAACCAACAGAATCCAAGTACCACAACTTTTATCAAACATTTGGGCTCTGAAACTATTTTAATGAAAAATACCGACTTTCCTAGCTTAGAGAAGGAGATGCTATTTTTAATCATCTAAAATTCCATGGAAAATAACAGGATGACTAACATAACATTAATCACCCACTGACCAAATTTCATAATTTTTTGAGACAGTAATTGGATATTATTTGTATTTTTGACTCCATGTCACAACTAGTACATTAAAGAAATATGTATCCAAAATAATCCGTTAAAATTTCCATTAAAAATACAGAAGGTATAACATGCTATAAGATGCCCTAACCCAAGGTTTCCTAACATTCCAGTGCATAGAAATTCCAAAATCATCAAGATAAATATCTAGGGCACCATTAGAGTTGTAAATGAAGTACTGTATAAATTAACCCAAAAATCTCAATAAAATTATATCATGGCTAATTAGATTAGAAAATCACCCTACTCCAATTTTACTTGATTTGAAGTTCATTAGATAGCTTAATAATTCAAATTAAAGTTGGTGACCTAAACTAGGGTTAGGATATTAGGTGGCCTGGCTGTCTCCAAATACTCTACAATTTTGTCCAGAGATCTATACTGGCTATATGGTTCTCTCCACCAAATTTTAAGTCAGTCCAAGGTCATTTGACCCCATGACCTTCACAACCCCAAAAACCACCCTTAAGGGATTTTCCCTAGGGTTCTACAGCTACCCCACACCAAACCACCCCAAACTCCCTTGGAGGGTGTGTCATGCCCTAAACAGCCTTTGGACAAAATATTAGCCTCTGTTGAGGTGATATGACCACCCAATTACCAAGGGGGGTGTTTGATCCTAAATTATCCTATAAGGACCAACCTAGGGTTGGAAAAAACTTAATAAAAACATCTCCAAATGAGATGAAATTTTTACCAGAACCTTATGATAGACCCATGGACCACTCACCAAAATTTGGGAGGGTTTGGAAGTCATTTAGCCATCTAATTAAATTATGCTAGAATTATTAAATTTTTCTAAAAACTATAGAAAAACATTTTCCAAAAATCCTAATTTTTGGATAGCACCTAGATATAGGTAAGATTAGGACACACCCCAAATTTCAAGTCATTTTGATGACTGGATTGGAGTGGGGAATTTTTCTAAGGTCAAGATTGCCCTATGGATAGACCTCACCAAAAAGTGTGTTGTGGTTTAACCAAGACTCCAAATCGAGTGAAATCAATTTTGAATTAAACTAGACTTCAAGGGCTACATTTTATATGTTAACCACTTTTTATTTTTAAGCCCCTACGAACAATTATTTTCAGTTTAAACCTAGTGCACAATAAAGGGAATTAATTCCTAATTATACAATATATAATATAATAAAATGCTACTGTTCACCCTCTTCTTTAGCCCGAACCAACAACCTAAAAACAATAGCTTGAAACCTATAGCTTTTCTAAAGCCATTTCCTGGCCACCCAGCCATCTCCCTAGCCGGCCACCACCACCACCTCTGTTGAGGTGAGGGCTACCGTCGGGCGGCGACACGGCCGCCGGAGAGGCGGTTTCCTGCGAACCCGCCACCATGAAAATTTTGGAAAACCATGGAAACGCTCAACCGATCTGGCTCTTTTGAGCCCGATATCTCTCCTAATAATTTCTAAGATCTATCCGCAGAAGAAGAGGGAGGGGAGGACCTTGTTTGCGGGTTGGAGGCGTGCAGACCGTCGGGAAGCCATTTGTGTGGTGGCAACGTCACCGGAAATTCTTCAACAGCAAGGGGAGGAATTTGAATCCGTTTGATCGAGAGTGTAACCTTCTCCTCTTGCTCTAAGGAGTCTTTTATAGATCAGTAAGTGGGGAGGGAAAAGAGGTAAGCAATTATGGTCATGAAGGCTCCTCTTAATGGTGTTTCGGTTATGGTAGAGGCAGTTGAAACGCTGGAAATGAAGAGGTGTTTGCAAGGTGGCGATTTCCTACTGGACCAACATTTCCTTATTTTATTAAATAGTTAGAGTAGGAAACGGGCCATAAATACTCCTGGTGTAACTTCCAATAATCAGAATTGATTACAACGTCGGTTACCGAAATTTCCAGTCTGGCTGACGTTTCGGCCTTGGTCACGGGCGTGACACATAGGTCATGGGCGTGACAGGCCCGGGTGGCCAATTCTGAGTTCGACAATCGTCGAACTGAGATCGACGATCGTCGAGGGGTGGTCACGCCCTAGGTTACGGGCGTGACAAATGGGTCACGGGCGTGATAGGGTCATCAGGCAAATTCCGCGCTCGGCGATCGTCTCACTGAGATCGACGATCGTCGAAGGGGGTCACGCCCTTGGTCACGGGCGTGATACCTGGGTTGCGGGCGTGACAGGGCCATGACGCAAATTCTGCGCTTCGACGATCGTCCCGCTGAGTTCGACGATCGTCGAAGGGGCCACGCCCTAGGTCACGGGCGTGATACATAGGTCATGGGCGTGACAGGCCCGGGTTGAAAATTCTGCCCCCGACGATCATCTCCCTGAGATCGACGATCATCGAAGGAGTCACGCCCTAAGTCACGGGCATGACAGGTCGGACACGGGCGTGACCAACGCATGACCCGAAATCTCGGTTGATATATTTCAATTTTTTTTGGCTTCCTAGCATTCTGTCACGACCAACCGACTCCTAGGGGTCTAGCCGGAAATGGGATGTTACACACACGGCCTGACACACGGGCGTATCAGTGGCCGTGTCCTTCTCGGGCAGTTTGTTGGATTGTGTTGAGGGAGTTACACGGCCTGGGACACAGGCATGTCCCAGGGCGTGTCTAGTACACGGCATGTGACACGGGCGTGTCACATAGCCGTCTCCTTCTCGGTACGTTTCTAGTCCTATGTCATTTTGGTACATGGGCCGTGACACGGGCCTTGACACGGGCGTGTCACTTGGGAAATGAGAGTGTCCCAAGCCATGTCACAGGCCATGTCCTGGTCGGGATTTTCCATAATGACGGCGAATGAGTTACACGGCCTTGGACACGGGCATGTCGCAAGTCGTGTTCGGCCCAGGAAGTTCATTTTCAGGGCGAATCGTGGCCCTTCGATTCCTTATTTTGGGATCTAATGGTTCAGGCCTCTCCATCGTAGGGTTATGGCCGGGATTGGGGGTTTAAAACATCACTTTTCATTGGCCACTCTCTTTCTAAGTTCTAGAGAGAAGGGAGAGCAAGGATGAAGAATGAGGGAAGATCTGGTCGTCAGAGGAGATTCAGAGCGCCAAATCGCAAATCGAGTCCAGATCTACGGATGCGAGATCATCGCGGTGCTTTTCATCCGTATAGATTTCCATGGTGCCAAAGAGGAATGCAAGGGTAACGATTATCTACTTGAGCATGTGAAGCTCTTCTTCTTTTGTATAGGGAAAACACGCTCCCGCGAGTGTGCGGCGAGTTTGCGGTGTTCCTTGCGATAGATATGTAATGTCCCCCTTGTTTGCATTTAGAGTCCGAAATCGAGTAACGGACATAGGCATGGTGTGTGAAGCTTACCCGAACATGTTGGTCTGGATTGATGATGTTTTACTATGAATGATTAGCCGGAGAAGACTCCGTGCTTTTGTTTGTTTTCGGGTTTCTACGTGGTAGATTGCAGTAGGGATCCTTTGGGATTAAGCCCAAGGCGCACTCGGAAAACAGGGCGGAAACGCATTTCTGCCATCTTGGAGGCCTAGGAGCCATCTTTGAACATAACTTAGTTATGTGATTGTATGAACGAATTTGGGATTCGGCGAAGTTTGACCCGTGCGCTTGTCTTATGTTTGACAATGTGGCGTGAGTAAAGGGCTTATGGAATCGAAATCGGGCTGTGTGATTTGGTGACAGATACCTAAAAAAGGGACCGACCACTGGCATAGTCATGCGAGTCTTAGGCTTAGGTCGGAAAGACTAAATGCTCACGAGATTTTCCGTCCAAGGGAAGGTGGTGAGACCGCGGTTTTGACCGGGTTCACCGAGTTAGTGCCCTAAGAGCACGGGGTGTGTGGCTATGTGAGCCTGCACCTGTGATGATGCGTTTATTCACTATATTACTTGTTACGCTAATAAGTACAGGGATGGAGCTTTGCCGCCCCGAGTTTGGGGGCGGAATCATTATAATTTGGTCGGCTGTAGCTGACCGTTATTCTTGTTTGCCACCTTTGCGGTGATTTATGCTTGCAGGTGCTACAAAACCGAGCGGCAAATAGCGGGACAAAGCCCAAGTTGATGAGCCGTCCCTCGAAGGCCTTGTTTGTTTTCTTGTTTAAATCATGTATGGCGGGCCTACGAGCCAAAGTTTGTAAGACACTATTTAAATTTGGTGAACTATTGTAAGGCCATAAGGCCAGTACTTTTGTGTATTTTGTAGTTCATTCCTACTGGGTTGTTAGTGGACATTCATGCTTGTGGCTGGGTTCTTGCTTTCAACTTAATAATTTCTTCTGTTAGATGCTCTGTGTAGGACATGTGTTTTGGTTGAATGGTTTCATCTAGTAACTCGCCGATCTGTCCGTGGTATCTGGCATCGGGCCCCGGCCGGACCTACTGCTCTATGCTATGTGACGGATAGGGGTGTTACAATTTGGTATCAGATCCAGGTTTTGGTCAGACTTAAACGAATTCGTGGACGAATTCACTTTAAGGGGTGGTGAGCACATGTGTGTGCGTCATCGTTATAACATGAAAAGAACTCATGAATGTCCATTTAGGAATGAAAATACACATGTTTGAGGAACCTGCGTGCTCCTATAATTGCTTTTTGCAATGTTGTTTGGTCGCTTATCGATGTTTTGTACGACTATAGGTGACCAAGAGTGGTGCAGGGCCGTCATAATGTCAAGTTTCTAAGGCGAGTAGCACACCAATGATACACCGGCAACACCTCCTTCGGCTGAGACCATACGATTGGTTGTGAAGGTAGTGTTTGCGATAATTAATGCACAACCTACGAGACAGGTGCAGCAGCCTGCCCCTGCTGTGTAGCAAGTACCGCTCCAAGTAGTGGAGCCAAGGAGAGTGGAGCAGGTTGTAGTGGAGCAAGTGTTGCCTAAGAGAGCAACGGAGAAACAGCTTAAGCATGTTATGGGCTTCAATCCTCCAGTGTTCTCGGGGATGGGAACCCCAACCCAAGCGGAGGATTGGCTCTACATAGTCAAGAGAGTAATGATAGCTACAGAGATAGAAGAGTTGCAGAAGACCACTATTGCCACGTTCTTGTTGGATGGTGACCCAAGATTATGGTGGGAAGGCCTGGAGTTACACCATCTGAGGGGTAGACAGCTTACAGACGTCTCGATAGAGGAATTTTCGATACTGTTCTTGGCTCGATACCTCCCCTCGACTCAGAGAATTGCTATGGAAAACGAGTTCCAGAAGCCGGTACAAGGTGAGAGTAGCGTGGATGAATATCTCCACGAGTTTACTCGCTTAGGTCGTTATGCAAGCGCTACCTTAGTTGATGAGGAGCTAAAGAGAAACCGATTCTACGAAGGTCTAAGGGATGATTTGAGACTACTACTCTCGGGGCCGATGACGCAGGGTTTCTTGACCTTGGTAAACACGGCCCGGTCTTTGGAGAAAGACATGAAGAATGTACAAGCAAAGAAATCCATGTCAGGAGAAGTTGGAGAAAGTGGTGCTAAGAAGTCAGAGTTAAAGGTACCGTCTTTAAAATCCGGTTTCCGCAGGTGGAATAAGAAGGCTAGGATGTCGGGTCCAGGCCCTTTCTCAGGTGCTTCGGGGGCAACCAACCGAACCCCAGGCGCTTGCTTTACTTATGGTAAGATGGGGCATTTTGCCCATGACTGTTGGAGCGAACGTCCAAAGTCCGAGAGGAAGCAGGGAGCAACTTACGAGGAAAAAGGCAAGGCGGTGGAGTCAACTGCATCCCATTATGCTCCGACTCAACCAAGAGTCTAAATCTGGGCAAGTAGGAGGCCATCAAACAAGCAGATGTGGTGACAGGTATGGTTAAAATTTATAGCAAGTTAGCTTTAAATACTGTTACCTAGTGCTTGTTAGCTTATTATTGTTTGTATAGGCATTGTTCTGATTTGCGATTGTCCGGCAAGGGCACTATTTGATACGGGAGCTTCACACTCCTTTTTGTCTGAAGGTTGCATATCGCGTATCGGAGTCCCTTCTTCAATGGCGAAGGACAAATTGGATGTGTTGCTGCCGAATGGGTGTTCTATGCATGCAGACAGAGTATGTGACATATAGATTCGTATTGGAAGTCAGGATTTCGACTTACTAGCGTCCCTACTGCCGCTAGTAGAGTTTGACGCCATTTTCGGTATGGACTGGCTTTCAGAGAAGAAGGCATACATAGATTGCAACCGTAAGGAGGTCAAGCTTAGTGTTGGGTAGGAGAAAACATTTGCGGGACTGAAGGGGTCGAGCAAGGCTCTAATGTCTTCTCTTCAGGTGGTCAAGGCAGTTCGTGCTGGCGCAGAGCTGTTCTTCACGTTAGTGGAGCCTGCAAAGCCTAAGACCACTTTGGGTAGTATCCCAGTAGTGTGTGAGTACCCTGACGTGTTCCCGGACAATCTTCCTGGAGCCCCACCTCAGCATGAGATCGATTTCACAATTGAGTAAGAGTCAGGTGCCAAACCTGTGTCATGCTCTCCTTATAGGTTTGCGCCTAAGGAGATGGCGGAGCTAAAGGTTCAACTAGAGGAGTTGTTGGAGCAGGGCTATGTGCATCCAAGTTCGTCTCCTTGGAGCGCACCGATCCTTTTCGTTAAGAATAAGGATGGAAGTTTGCGGCTCTGTTTCGACTATAGAGAGCTGAACAAGTTGATGGAAAAAAACAAGTACTCGATCCCAAGGATTGATGATCTTTTTGATCATTAAGTCGGGTCATCGGTGTACTCAAAATTGGATCTTAAGTCCGGTTACTATCTGTTGAGGACAAGGGAGAGTGATATCCCAAAGACAACATTCAGCATAAGGTATGGTCATTTCGAGTTTACGGTCATGCCATTCGAGCTGACTAATGCGCCATGAGTGTCTATGGATCAGATGAATAGAGCGTTCACGGATCACTTAAACCATTTTGTGATCATCTTTATCGACGACATATTGGTGTACTCGCAGTGCGAAGAAGATCACTTCAAGCATCTGCATTTGGTTTTGGAGACGCTGAGGAGGAACGAACTATACGCAAAGTTTTCCAAATGCGAGTTTTGGTTATCCTCAGTGGCATTCCTTGGTCAAATAGTCAGTGGAGAAGGGATTGCGGTGGATCCGGCGAAGATAGTTGCGATACGGGAGTAGCCTGTGTTGTCTTTGGTAGCGGAAGTCCGGAGTTTCCTAGGGCTTGCCGGCTATTACAAGCGCTTCGTAGAGAACTTCGCAGATAGCGTTACCTCTCACGACATTGACCAGGAAAGATCAGAAGTTCATTTGGACGCGCGAGTGCGCAAAAGCTTTTGAAGAGTTGAAGAGTCGGTTGACCACAGCGTCAGTGCTAAGTTCGCCAAATGGGACCGAAGGCTTTGAGATCTACAGCGATGCTTTGGGAAGTGGATTGGGTTGTGTGCTGCTGCAGCATGGAAGTGTTATTGCTTATGGCTCGCGTTAGCTGAAAGTGCACGAGTGGAATTATCCGGTCCACGACTTGGAGTTTGCGGCCATAATTTTTGTGCTAAAGCTGTGGAGGCATTATTTATACGGCATAAAGATCGATATTTATACCGACCACAAGAGCCTGAAATACTTGTTGGATCAGAAGGATCTGAACATGAGGCTGCGGAGATGGATGGAGTTCCTGGGTGACTATACATTCAAAATTCATTACGTGCCCGGGAAAGGCAATGCAGTTGCGGATGCGTTGAGTTGTAGGGCTCCCGTCAGAGCCAACTTGTTTTCGATTCAAGATGAGCGGTTGATTCGGGAGTTGGAGGCGTTAGATATCTTTTGTGTTGACAAGAAGACTGGCGCCTAAGCATTATTGAACTGTACGGAAGTTCAGTATGATCTGGCTGATCGGATTCGGCAGGCTATTGATTTGGAAAGCAGCATGAAGGAAATCATGGATGCAGCTTCAAATGGGTCAAATTCCTAATTTACAGTTGAAGATGGACTGCTAAGGAAGGACAATCGTTTGTGCGTCCCGAACGTAGGTAATTTACGGGTGGAGTTGATGTACGAGGATCATAATACCAAGTACTCAATTCACCCAGGGAGCATGAAGATGTACCGAGATCTAAAGAAGTTATTCTGGTGGCCAGGACTCAAGAAGGCTGTGACACTATATGTGGAGAAGTGTCAGACTTGCGCCTTATTGAAGGCATAGTGCCAAAAGCAAGGGGGTTTCTTGAAGTCTTTGCCTATTCCAGAGTGGAAGTTCGACGACATTTCGATGGACTTTGTGCATGGTTTGCCAAGGTCACAGAAGGGAAACGACACAATCTGGATGATCGTAGATCGGTTGACAAAAGTGTCGCACTTCATTCTGCATAGGAAGGATGATTCGGTGGAGAAGCTTGCAAAGCTTTATGTGGATAACATTGTTAGACTGCACGGTGTGCCCCGCAGCATCGTGAGCGATAGAGAGGGGCGTTTTATGTCCAATGACTGGAGGTTGGTGCAGCAAATGTTGGGAACTAAGTTGAAGTTCAGCACAGCCTTTCATCCACAGACGGATGGGCAGACTGAGAGGGTCGACAGGACTATGGAGGACATGCTTCGCATGTGCGTCCTTTTCTTCGAAAAGTAGGGGGAAGATCATCTATATTTGGTGGAGTTTGCGTACAACAATAGCTACCAAGCGAGCATACAAATGGCGCCCTTCGAGGCCCTATATGGTATGAAATGTCACATGCCGTTGCTGTGGTTGGAAATGGGTTAGGCGAGGTTATACAAAAAGCTAGAGGTCGAAAGCGCCACTTCATTGGTACGAACCATTTGAGAGCATTTGATTATTGCACAAGATATACAAGCTAAATACTATAATGCCAAAATCAAAACGTGGAGTTTGTGGTTGGCGATTGGGTGTATTTGAAGATAAAGTCGTTCAAGGGTGTTTCACCGGTACGACGCTTGAAGAAGCTGAGCCTGAGATACTTTGGACCATTTTAGATTCTTGAGCGGAACAGTGAAGCGGCTTATCGTCTAAGGCTATCGGTGGAGTTGAGTGGCCTACACGATGTATTCTACATATCAGTGTTGCGGAAGGCGGTGCAAGAGCCTTCGCAGGTGATCGCAGTTGACCAAGTTTTGGTGGACGAAGGGTTATCGACAAGGGTCAAAGCCGTTCGTATCGAGGACTCTGAAGTCAAGCGACATCGTAACAAGGAGATCAGGATGGTCAAAGTCCGATGGGAAAATTGCGGTCGGGAGGAGCTCTCATGGGAACGGGAGCAGACCATGCTTGAGGAGTACCCAGAGTTATTCCACTCAGGTACCGCTTTTGGTTTTCTGTATATTTTCCTTTGGTAATTTCGTGGACGAGATTCTTTTAAGAGGGAGAGAGTTGTAATGCCCTGAAACTCAAAAGAGCAACGGGCAACATTTTTAGATGTGTTTGGGCCTTGGTAAAGGTCGCACGGCCTGGGACACGGGCGTGCCCGTGTCCTAGGGCCATGTCAGGCACGTGTTTGACATCTCACCGAGCACTCAACGATTTTCACTCAACGATCATTGAGTGAGGGCACACAGCCTGACACACAGGCGCATCTGTGGCCGTGTTCTACTCGGGAAGTTTGCTGGATTGTGCTGAGGGCGTTACACGTCCTGGGACACGGGCGTGTCCCAGGGCGTGTCTAGTACACGGCATGTGACATGGTCTTGTCACATAGCCGTGTCCTTCTCGGGAAGTTTCTGGTCCTGTGTCGTTTGGGTATATGGGCCGTGGCACGGGCCTTGACACGAGCGTGTCACTTGGGACACGGGCGTGTCCCAAGCAGTGTCACAAGCCGTGTCCTGGTTGGGATTTTCCCGAATGACGGTGAATGAGTTACACGGCCTTGTACACGGGCGTGTCGCAAGCTGTGTTCGGCCCAGGAAGTTTATTTTCAGGGCGAATCATTGCTGTTCGTTTCCTTATTTTGGGATCTAACGGTTCAGGCGTCTCCATCCTAGGGTTAAGGCTGGGATTGGGGGTTTAAACCCTCACTTTTCATTGGCCACTCTCTTTCTAAGTTCTAGAGAGATGGGAGAGCAAGGAGGAAGAAGGAGGGAAGATCCGGTCGCCAGAGGAGATTCAGAGCGCCAAATCGCAAACCGAGTCCAGATCTATGGAGGCGAGATAATCGCGGTGCTTTTCATCCGTGTAGATTTCCCTTGCGCCAAAGAGGAATTCTAGGGTAACGATTCTCTACTTGAGCATGTGAAGCTCTTCGTCATTTGTATAGGGAAAACCCGCTCCGGCGAGTGTGAGGCGAGTTTGCAGTGTTCCTTGGGGTAGATATGTAAAGTCCCCCTTGTTTGCATTTAGAGTACGAAATCGAGAAATGGACATGGGCATGGTGTGTGAAGCATAACCTGACATGTTTGTCTTGATCAGTGATGTTTTACTATGGATGATTAGCCGGAGAAGACTCCGTGCCTTTGGTTGTTTTTGTGTTTTTATGTGGTAGATTGCAGTAGGGATCCTCGGGGATTAACCCCAAGGCGCACCCGAAAAACTAGGCGGAAACGCATTTCTGCCATCTTGGCGTCCTGGGAGCCAGCTTTGACCATAACTGGGTTATGTGATTGTATGAACGAATTTGGGATCCGACAAAGTTTGACCCGCGTGCTTGTCTTAAGTTTAACAGTGCGGCGTGAGCAACAGGCTTGTGGAACCAGACCCGGGCTATGTGGTTTGGTGACAGATACTTGAAAAAGGGACTGGCCACTGGCATAGTCATGCAAGTCTTAGGTTTAGGTCGGAAAGACTAAATGCTCACAAGATTTGCCGTCCAAGGGATGGTGGTAAGACCGCGGTTTTGACCGGGTTCACAGAGTTAGTGCCCTGAGAGAACGGGGTGTGTGGCCGTGTGAGCCTACACCTGTGATGATGTGTTTATTCACTATATTGCTTGTTATGCTAAGAAGTGCAGGGAAGGAGCTTTGTTGCCCCGAGTTTGGGGGCGGAATAATTATAATTTTGTCGGCTTTAGCTGGCCGTTATTCTTGTTTTCCTCTGTTGGGGTGATTTGTGCTTCTAGGTGCTGCGGAGCCAAGGGGCTAATAGCGGTCCAAAGCCCAAGTTGCGGAGCCGGCCCTCGAAGGCCGTGTATATTTTCTTGTTTAAATCATGTGTGGCCGGCCAGCGAGCCGAAGTTTGTAAGACACTATTTAAATCTTGTGAATTATTGTAAGGCCATAAGGCCAATAATTTTGTGTATTTTGTAGTTCATTCCTACTGGGTTGTTAGTGGACATTCGTGCTTGTGGATGGGTTCTTGCTTTCAGCTTAATAATTGCTTCCGCTAGATGCTCTGTGTAAGACCTGTGTTTTGGTTGAATGGTTTCATCTAGTAACTCACAGCTCTTTTCGTGGTATATGGCGTCGGGCCCCGGCCTGACCTACTGCTATATGCTATGTGACGGATAAGAGTGTTATACGAGGCGGTAATCGAAGGGCTCTGCCTAGCGAGGAAGCTGGGGGTTCATGATGTGGAGGTCCTCACTGACTCCATGGTGGTGTCTTCCTAGGTCAACGGGGAGTTTGAGGCGAGGGAGCCAATTCTGTAGCTATACTTGGCAAAGGTGAAGGGGGTCATCGGCTCGTTACAGACTTTCTCCATCCGGCACATGCCCAGGGGGGAGAACGAGCATGCAGATCAACTGGCAAAGCACGGTCCCCGGGTGCGGGGTACTATCACCGACCTGTTCCTCCCTTCCATCGAGGAGGGAGAGCTGATGGAGGTAGACCAGCACCCCTCGTGGATGGATCCGTTCACAAACTTCCTCTCCATAGGGGAATATCCCGAGGGATGTACAAGAAGAAATTCAAGTACAAGTCGGCATATTATCTCATATGAGATGGGCAGCTATACCGGAAGACCCTCACGGGAATGTTGCTGCATTGCGTGGCTGAGGGAGAGGTCCCGAGGATCTTGGAGGAAATCCACTCTAGAGAGTGTGGGAGCCACTCTTGGAGTCAGACCCTTGAAGGAAGAATCATTAGACAGGGGTACTTCTGGCCTACCATGAGCCATGCCACCACAGAGTTGGCAAGGAAGTGTAGCAAGTGCCAGTTGTTCGCCCCCCTCCAACTGCAGCCAGCTCAGCGCCTCAGGAGCATAACAACGTCCTAGCCCTTTGCAATCTTGGGATTTGACCTTGTAGGGCCTTTACCACAGGACAACGGGCATTGGAAATTCTTGTTGGTCATGATTAACTACTTTTCCAGGTAGTTAGAAGTCAAGGCATTGGCCAAGGTGACCTCCCAGGTCATCAGGAACTTTGTTTTGGGAGAAATAATCTACTGGAACGGGTTGCCCCAGGCAATTGTCACGTAAAACGGGCCTCAGTTCGCTAGCGCCGAGTTCATCAGCTTTTGTGGGCAGCTCGGGATAGATCTCAGGTTCGCTTCGGTCCATCACCCCAAGATCAACGGGCAGGTGGAGGCAGCGAACAAGATCATTGTCAACCTCCTCAAGAAGAAAGTTGAGAACTTGAGGGGCAGCTGGGTGGAGCAACTCCCTTAAGCCCTCTGGGCTCTAAGGACCACACCAAACACTGCCACAGGAGAGACTCCCTTCAAAATCTCCCATGGGTGCGAGGCAGAACTCCTAGTATAGTTCAAAGTCCGGACGCCTCGGGTTGTCGAGGCAGGGGAAGCTAGGGAGGAATGGAAAGCTGAGAATGAAAAAGAGCTGCGGCTCTCCCTCGATATGGTGGAAGAACTGCGTGACCTATCCTCCATCCGACATGATGAGGCAAAAAGAAGGATGGCTAAGTACTTCGATAAGCACGTCAGGTTCAAGTAGTTCGCAGAATGGGACTTGGTCCTGAGAAACGTGGATGCTGCAGGGAGGTCAGCCGCCGTGTGGAAACTCAACCCCAACTGGGAAGGCCCATACATAGTACAGGAAGCGCTGAAATCAGGAGGGTACTGCCTCCAGAATGTGGAGGGGGAGACCCTAAGTCTCACATAGAGTTGTGACTACTTAAAATGTTTTTCCCCTGAGTCATGTTAGTGGCGTTCCATTTTCTAACAAGGCTTCTTTGGATGTACTTGTGCCCCTACTATGAATAATGCAAATGTTAGTCTACCCAGACCCCGAGCAGATCCCGCTGTCAGGCTCCCATCAAGCTGGCAGGGCTGGATATCACTCGGAGGAGTCTACCCAGACCCCGAGCAGATCCCGCTGGCAGGATCCCATCAAGCTAGCAGGGCTAGATGTCACTTAGAGGAGTTTACCAAGACCCCGAGCAGATCCCGCTGCAAGGATCTCACTTAGCTGGAAGGGATGGATATCACTCGGAGGAGTCTACCCAGACCTCGAGCAGATCGCGCAGCTAGGCTCCCATCAAGATGGCAGTGCTGGATGTCACTCGAAGGAGTCTACCCAGACCCCAAGCAGATCCCGCTTCCAGGCTCCCATCAAGCTAGCAGGTCTGGATGACACTCAAAGTAGTCTACCCAGACCCCGAGCAGATGTCGCTGCCAGGCTCCCACTTAGCTGGCAGGGCTAAATGTCACTCGGAGGAGTCTACCCAGACCCCGAGTAGATCCCGCTGCCAGGCTCCCATCAAGCTGGTAGGGCTGGATGTCACACGGAGGAGTCTACCCAGAACCTGAGTAGATCCCGCTGTCAGGATCCCATCAAGCTAGCAGGGATGGATGTCACTCAAAGGAGTTTACCCAGACCCCGAGCAGATCCCGATGTCAGGCTCTCATTTAGCTGGCAGGGCTGGATGTCACTCGGAGGAGTCTACCTAGACCTCGAGAAGATCCCGCTGTCAGGCTCCCATCAAACTGGCAGGGCTGGATGTCACTCGGAGGAGTCTACCCATACCCCAAGAAGGTCTCGCAGTTATGCTCCCATCAAGCTTGCATGGCTGGATGTCACTCGGAGGAGTCTACTCCGACCCCGAGCAGGATCAGCTGTCAGGCTCTCACCAAGCTGACAGGGGATGGATGTCACTCCGGGAATTCACCCAAACCCCCCGTTGTCCGGTAAGAGCGGGAAATCTTAGTGAGCGTGGCGCATAAGGTGGGGAACTTGACGCCCGCATTACGAAAGCGAGAGTCACAGGGTCGCAGAGATGGCCTTAGCGGTCTAGCAGGCTAGAAACATCGACTCCAGCCTATGGTTCAATGACACCCGGGGAAAGGGGTCCAGGAGGCGAGGGCTCGGCCATGCCGAGACCCCTGGGGGGCCATCTCACGCGAAGTCAGAAGGTATGGGCACAAGTTGAGCCTTCTCTCCCGCTCTATGCCGCGAATGGCGTGGCGAGCCCGGGCGGAGGATGTGAGTCGCCGACTAGTGGTGCGGCTAACTATCATGCATCTCGCTTGTAAGCCTAAATTCATAATCTGGAATGAACAAGCGACCAAACTCGCAAGAAACAACGGATAAGAAGAGGCTAAATAAATCGCGAATGCAATTAGATGAGAACATTTACATTATAAAGGAACAATACAGAAATAGTTTTTTAGTACATTGGATCGATCAAAAATTTTGGTTATTAAAAATCCCGGGCCCCGGCCCGGATCCCTGTTGCTGCAAAAATAATGGTCGGTGAGGCACTGGCTTCCAGAGAGGCGAGCCCCGAGCGGCGAGCCCCCCTATATGCGATGGTAGGACCCGGCGCCTGTCTTCGGTACCGGAAGGAATAATTTCGGTACCACGTCGCTCGCGAAAAGCTTGTCTCCCTCGCACTTGATCAGGTCAGCCCGCCACAACGTCTAGAGGGTATACTTCGCACCACTGGCGACGTTCTTCTGCATCATCACTTCAAGCTTGTACTTGTTGTAGTGCGCGAGCTGGCAACGGCTACTGGACAGCAGCGGAGCGGCCGCTACAGTGTCCAACTCGCCCACCCACGCCTGCAGCGCTTGCTTCTCCAGCTCAAGGGTGGCGATCTCGATTCCCAGCCAGCTGGTCGTCACCGCATCTTGCGAGAAGGAGGGGCACTAAGATAAGCTTAAAGGAAAACAACTGAAGACTAGTGCGAGTTGGGAAACTTACCACCCACAGGTACTGAGCGAGGGTGGCCTCGGCAGCGTCGTCTCTCTTTTGTTGGTCGTCTGCCTCCTCTTGGGCAAGCTTGCGAGCCGCTTCCTTTTATTGATCAATTTCTTGAGCGAGGGGGCATTCTTCCTTATCCGGAGGCATCGCCGGCCAACCATGTGGGCCAGATCAAGGCTGCGGAGCTGCACCCGCGCACTTTCATTGATCAACACCTGCATAGCCTACTCGTTATAGACGACGACATCCTCCCATGCGTAGAGGCCGAATGAGAGGTTATAAGCCTCTTCGCTGATGGAATCCTTCTCCAGCCAACTCGGCAGCAGCGAGGAGATGAAGACCCGGTTCGTCTCCTTGTCCCATTGGAGGAGTGGGACGCCGAGCTCATCTGAAGGCCCCTCGTCGTAGAAAAAATTACGGTGCCCTCTTGGCACTGGCTTCACAGCGGGCTAAGCCCTTCCTCGCGGCTTTGAGGTGTCGACCTCCCCGACGACAGAGCTGTCGGCCGGAGAGGCCGCGGGGGAGAGATCCCCAGATGGTTGGCCTACTTAGGCATTGCCTTTCTCACGAGTTGAGGGAGACGCACCGCCTGCTTTCTTCAATTTCTTGGGCGGTGGCAGAGCCTGAGGCTACTCGTGACTGGGTCGCTTCGGGGCTGCAGGGACAGAGATCTCGCGGTGAGTGTAGGCCGCCGCCTCGGCCCGAGCGAGCTCACTGGAAGCGAGCTACACACTCTCGTAAGGGGTGTGTAAGGGAATGTCGCGCTCGCCTGCGAGAAGAATAAGTCTTAGAACATGTAAAGGACGAAAAAAAAGGCAGAAGCGCGAACCACTTACCTTCCCCCGGGGGGATGGGGACAAGATCGTCCATATTCTTGCGGAGAAAAGCAACTTCAAAGTTCTTCCAGGCGAAGAACCCGAACAGCTCTGCTTCATGGCCCCCCAAGCTAGGTGGCGGTAGCTCGCCTCGCTGAGTTGGACCGGTGAGAAGGGAGTGTTAACAAAATCCCCTTTAATGAAAACAAGATTTTTGATCCAGTTGTGGCTCTTATTGACGGTCTCCCAGACCATGACCTTGCTACTGGCTAAGCAGACGGTCCCATCTTTGTTCGCCCAGAAGGAGAATATCTTGCGGAATACCGCGAGGCTGAACTCAATCCGCTCCTCTCGCAAGAAGAAGGCGAACCCTACCACCGCCGTGATGGAGTTAGGGGTCATCTTCCCGGGGACAACCCCAAAGTACTTGAAAATTTTGCAGATTTGTGGCCATAAGGGTAGTCGGAAGCCCGCCTCGAAGTGAGCCGTGGGGAATGCGAGTTCATCGGCAAAAAGTTCGTTTATCTGCTCCCCCTTCTCGGGTCTCCTAGCCACAAAACCCGGCAAAACAAAGTTGCTGACAGTATCCAAGAACTCGCGCTCGGTAATGATGGTAGGAGGGAAGTCGTGCTTGGAAAAGGTCCAAGCACACTTGCTCCTCCCATCTGCCTCACCGCTGCCGCCACCCATCTAGCAGGAATTTAATCGAGCGGGATAGAGAGGTTCTCGTAGGGGGCTAAGAAAGAGTGGAAGTCTTAAATGCAGTAGGTAAGGAGGAAGTCGGCAAGGCCTATTTATAGAATCGAAAAAGGTGGGAAAATATTTCGCCGGCGGGAAAAGTACGGATAACAAATCTAGCCCCGACATTTCGACTTCCAAACCTGACCCGGGTCCTCATCAACCAAACACTAGGCTTGGAGAAGTTCTCGGTCGCAAACCGCCCGCACCCGCGTCCGCATAAGAGGAGGGCGATCGCGATGCGGACCCGCCCAGATCAGCGCGCGAGTTGCCAGATATGCGACCCGCGGGCGGCCGGCTCACCCCCGCCAAAACTATACAATGTGGGCTAGGCAAGTCGGCTCGGCAATGCCGAGCCCGCTTGAAGAAGAGCCTGTCGAACCAGTGTGTCTCGCCCGTACCCCCCCCCTACAGAGATCGAAGAATCAACGCAGTAAAGGAAAAATGCAGCAAATACTCGCCCGTTAGCAGGCGAGGGTGGTCCTGAATTATTACAGGCATTCAATTGTTCCCAACAAAGATTTCACCCTGCTAAGCATTTCGGTCTTTGCATGCGAAGACGATTTGGGCCCTGCGGTTAGTAGCGCGGGGGGGGGGGGGGGGGGGCAAGCGGCTCAATACTCGATCCACTTCCACATGCCTCGCATCCTCGTGCCAGATCGGGGTGGTTCGCGAGGATAATGATACTCGTTGACCGCCGATAGTTCCCGCTGGGTCTGATCGACCTGCTCCAAGCCATGCCTGAGTCGCTCCTCGGCTCGCATAAGGTGTACATCCGAAGTTTTCACCCTGTCCTCATCAGTTGGACGTCTCGCTCCTTCCAAGCCCGCAAATTGCTCCTCAACCTCAGCCTTGTCCTTCTCCACTTTATTGAAGACCTCCTGTAGCAATAGTGTGTGCTTCTGAAATAGTCGCGCCACCTACTTCTTCATCTTCTCACCATCTAGCGGGTCCCCAATTTACTCTGAGATGTTGTCCACGTTAGGGGGAGGTGAGTACCCCTCGCTCATCTTGACATCAGAAGAGGAAATCACGTTATAACCTGCAGAGATAAAAATCAGGAGCAGGCAATGGTGAGCGGACGATAGTGAAAAGTTCACCTGGGGTCGGCACGTCGCTCGCACTGCCAGTTGGCCAAGAGGTATCCAGCCGACCCTTAAAGGATTCTCCTCCAAGAATAACAAAAGGTTTCCCCATACCAAGGGGCCATGGCGACAGAGGCGTTGTAGGAGGGATGTGCCCCTGGGTCGAGGGGATAGCGACCCGATCAGCCACCACCAGGGTAGAACGCTCCGGTTCTCCCCTATCTTCTTCGTCCTCGCACGACGTCTCCTATATAAAGAGAAATCAGAAGGCCAAGTGGCGATCCGGACAGAGGAATCATATACCTCAAGGATTACCTCGGCACCGTTGGCCGAACCGGATGCGGGTTCGTCACGCGGTGGAGACCGCCTGATGTTTTTTCCTTTCTTTGGCTTAAAGAGCAGGCCAGGCGACCCGCGTGCCAATAACGTGGAAGCTCTGAGAGACAGCTCCCAAGTACCCTCCCTCGCAGCCTCCAAGCGAGCCCGCATCTCCTCAGATATAGGCATCGTCCAGCTACAAGTCGCGGATGTAACATCCCTCAATTAACTAGACCCCCTAGGAGTGGTTTTGTCATGACTAGGTCAAGACAAAACCCTAGAAAGCCAAAGAAGACCAAGTGAACAAGGCTCAAGTGAAAATTACCTTGGTCTGCAAGTAGTAGAATCCCAATTACAATCCTAGGCATGACCTTAGGATTTTAACTTGGTTCCATGATCCCATCATGGCACCTCTAACCCTAAGGGAGGCCAATATGTCGCTCCGGAACTATTGGGGTCAACCAAAAAGAGGCCATGATGACTCAAGTCCGAGAAGCATCAAGTGAGTCGACAAGACTCGATGACTAGATCAGGTATCTACTTAGACAGGTTTTTTGGTTCGGGCGTTGAGTGCGTGGAGTGCACTCAACGCCATGGGATGAATGGCGTTGAGTACGTTGAGTGCACTCAATGCCATCTTACTTAGAAAGAATCTTTGGCTCGGGAGTTGAGTGCGTTGAGTGCACTCAACGGCATAGGTTGAATGGTGTTGACTGCATTGAGTGCACTCAACGCCATCTTACTTAGGAAGAATCTTGAGCTCTGGCGTTGAGTGCGTTAAGTGCACTCAATGCCATAGGCGGAATGGTGTTGAGTGCATTGAGTGCACTAAATGCCATCTTACTTAGAAAGAATTTGGAGTTCGGGCGTTGAGTGCGTTGAGTCCACTCAACGCCATAGAGGTTCCTTAAGTATGAGCGCACTTATCTCTAGGAATATTTCTCACCTGAACTCTAAGACTATTCGACCGAACATTAGTCCGATGAAGGATTCCTCTTAACGCCCGCTTTACGCTAAGAACCTCATTATTGGGTGGGGAACCCAATCCGGTAGAACTACGCTTCTCCTCTCTCGAGGGTATGTACATATGTAACACCCCAAAAAGACCCCAAAAAGACTCAAATTGGGTTTGAGGTGCAAGTCAGGTTACACGGCCTGGGACACGGGCGTGTCCCAGGGCGTGTCGGGGGTACACGGCCTGGGACACGGGCGTGTCCCAGGGCGTGTCACGCAAATAAAATGCGGTTTGAGTCAGAAGATTACACGGCCTTGAACCAAGCCTTGAACACGGGCGTGTCAGGTTGGACACGGGCGTGTCCGATGCCGTGTGCCTACCCGTGTACTGCTTGCAGCTCGATGAGGCAGGGGTGACACGGGCGTGTCTCAGGAATGACACGGGCGTGTCAGGTTCGACACGGGCGTGTCGATTCCCGTGTTCTGGTAAATCTCAGTCGGTTCGAATACCGCGTGTGCCGCTTAAGGGTACACGGCCTGTGACACGGGCGTGTCACAGGCCGTGTCAGCCAAAAAATTGAGTTTTTGGGCAAATCGTGGTCGTTCAGATTTCTCTCTTTTGATCCAAGGGCTCAGGTGATTTCCTGGCTGGATTTAATCCGTGAAGGTTGATGAAGACTTCATTCTTCATTTGCTTAAGGAAGAGAGAAAGAGAGAGGAGGAGGAAGAAGGAGGAGGAGATCAAGCCACCGGCGGAGTTCCCGTGGTCCGATTCGTGATCCGAAGCCGGCGTTGTGAAGGCAAGGCTGCTGCGGTTCTTTCTCACCGGCTAGTTTTCGATGGCTCCCAAGAGATCGACAAGGGTAACGATCTCCCTTCTTGGACATGTGAAGTCCTTCTTTTCTGCATTGCATAGGGAAAACCCTTCCCCGCGAGTGTGCGGTGGGTTTTGGTGTCCCTTGGGGTAGATATGTGAAGTCCCCCTTGTTAGAGGCCGGAATTGGAGTACGGCTCTAGGCATGCTGTGTGAAGCCCATCTAGACATGGTCTGGATTGGTGATGCTTGTTTGCATATCGGAGAAGGCTCCGTGATTATGGCTTGTGTTGCCTTGTGCCTACCTGTTGCTTGGTGCAGCAGGAAGTACTGGATGATGTCCAGGAAATGAAGAGGGTTGGATGCAACTCTTGTGGCCGTGCATTGCCACTTTATGAGCGGTTGAGCCGTTGGGCTGCAACTCGATGAAAAGCCAGATTGCGGAACAGGAAAGGTGAAACCGACCCGCGCCTATAAATAGCCATGGATACTTCCGTATTCGAGGTGGCACGACGACTTGAGCAACGGGGGGTGGCTGATCCGTACCTGCGTTAGGTCCGCCCGACTTGGAAGCCTGGTTATAGGTTTTGTTGGAGCGCCTAATGAGAGTCTTAGGCCCGCGCGCCGGAAAGACTAGAATGCTCAAATATCGTGTAGACGGTGGTGTTGACCCTGGTATTCCGGTACACCAAGAATGTGCCCTGAGTGCACGGACTATCGGGCCGTGTGGCCGATGGTTGTGATGGCTTGAATGTGCCTGCGCGCACATAGTTGCTATATGATAATGCCATGCTATGCAGGGAAAGAATGCTCATGCCCCGAGAAAGGGGTAGGATTGTTATAATTGGGTCAGCTGAATGCTGACCGTTGCATTGTTTGCCACCGGTTGGGTGGATTGTTCCCATGCAGGTGCTAGAGAGCCAAGTGGTAAGTGAAGGGATGAAGCCCTACTGCTGTTGCTGCTGCTGCTGCGGCTAGCCCTTGAAGGCTAAGCAAATGGTTTTGTTTATTTTGTTTTCCTCATGTATGGCCGGCCTGCGCGCCGAGGTTTGTAATCCATACGGTGTGAAAAGAGGAACTGTAAGGCCTTAAGGCCAAACCTTTGTTGTACATTCCGTGGTTATATATAAAGGTGGTTTATATATTGGACATTCCTGGTTAGAGTTCAAATTACAACTTAAAGCTTCCGCTAGAATGCTCTGAGTTAGGATTCTTATTTGGTTTGGTATTATCCTGTGACCTAACCGTCTGTTGGTGGCATATAGTGTGGGGCCCCGGCCGGACCTTCTACTATACGTCATTTAACGGATGGGGTCGTTACATTTTGGTATCAGCTTCGTTCGGTCTTCCTCTATCGAATTCGTGGACGAATTCTTTTATGGGGTGGCGAGCGCGTGTTTATGCGCCCTGCTGTAACGCTAATGAACTCTGGAATGTCCACTAAGGAATGTACAAAATCTTGTTTGAGGAATCTGCGCGTTCCTTTTTGTGTTGTTTTGCTTGCATACGTTCGCTAATGTGTGTCTTGTCCACCTATAGGTGACGCATAGTGGTGCTGGGCAGTCTGGGCCCCAGCGCTCTAATGAGAGTGCGGCACCAGCTGAGGTGCCAACACCTCCTCCATCTGCGAAAACTATTCGCTTAGTTGCTGAGGCGCTATTTGCCATGATTCAGCCGACCGGACAAGCACAGCCGGCAGTAGTGCCAGTTCGTGTTGATGTAAGACCCGAGCCGGTTGAGGCTGTAGAGCAGCTGACCGATAGTTGAAGCAATTCATGAGCTTCAGTCCTCCTACGTTTACGGGAATGGGATCCCCAACGCAGGCAGAGGATTGGTTATCGCGTGTCAAGCGGATAATGACAGCGATCAGGGCGGAGAAAACTCTAAAGGTCACCTTGGCCACCTTCATGCTTGAAGGAGAGGCGAGGTTATGGTGGGACGAGGTTGAGGTACACCATTTGGCGGGCAAGCAATTAACGCAAGTGTCGATTGAGGAGTTCTCTCGGATTTTTCTGGCGAAGCATGTCCCAGCGGCGCAACGCATTGCTATGGAAAATGAGTTCCAACGGTTAAAGCAAGGGGAAGATAGCGTGGATATCTACTTGCATGAGTTTACCAGGTTGGGACGGTATGCGGGTACAATCTTCGCGGATGACCAAAGGAAAACGAATCGATTCTATGAAGGATTGCGGGATGAGTTGCGATTCCTGCTTTCGAGTCAGTGAACCAAGGGTTTCAGGGGTTGGTTGATACTGCGTGCGCATTGGAGAAGGACATGAGGCGGGTGCAAGGGAATAAGGGCTTGGTTGCGTCGAAGCCAGAGTTTCAAGCACCTCGCCCGAGTAAATCGTTTTACCAGAAGAAAGGGGGCAAGAGGTCCAAGCCATCTGGGCAAGTGACTACGACCGTGGTGTCGGGAGCGACATCAAGGCCGGATTCTCGTACATGCTATAACTGTGGCCGGGTGGGGCATATTGCTCGTGACTGTCGGGTTGTTCAGCCCAAAGGGGAAAAGAAGATGGGTGCGTCTTATGCTGAGAAGGGCAAAGCAGTAGTTGATTCCTCTGCGTCCCAGGCACAGCCCCGAATCTATCAGCTTGGCCAACAGGAAGCGATTAAGCAAAGTGACGTCGTCACAGGTACGAGTTGATTTAGCTTACTTGCTTATGTGCTATTGTTTTTGGTTATGTATAGCTTGTGCATGATGTGTGTGCTGCAGGCTTTGTCCTGATTCAGAATAATTTGGCGAGAGCCCTGTTTGATACGGGTGCTTCGCATTCTTTTCTGTCTGAGGATTTCGTATCTCGCATTGGGGTACCGAGTCATGTGACGGTGGATAGTACAAGGGTTCTATTGCCGAATGGCTGTGTGATGCTTGCGGATAGGGCTTGCGATGTGGATGTGCAAATAGGAAGTCGGGATTTCGGTTTGAGTGCAGCTGTGCTACCGTTATCGGTGTTTGATGTGATCTTTAGTATGGACTGGCTCTCGAAGTAGCGTGCCTTTATTGATTGCAACTCCAAGGAGATTACACTGGGCCAGAATACCGGACTTGTGACGAAGTTCGCTGGTATGCGCGGAGTTGGCGGGACTCTGTTGTCTGCACTCTAAGTAGTCAATGCTGTTCGGAAGGGCGCGGAGTTATTCTTCACGCTAATCCAGGCTGTTGAGCCAAAGGCCAGTGTCGGTGAAGTACTAGTTGTGTCAGAGTTTGCCGACGTGTTTCCTAAAGATCTTCCTGGGTTACCACCCCAGCGGAAGATTGACTTCTCTATTGAGTTGGTGCCAGGTGCGAAACCTGTGGCCCGCTCTCCATATCGCGTCGCGCCAAAAGAGATGGCTGAGTTGAAAGTCCAATTGTAAGAGTTGTTGGAGCAGGGATATATACGCCCAAGTATGTCACCTTGGCGCCTGTTCTATTTGTGAAAAAGAAAGACGGTAGTTTACGGTTATGTATTGACTACCGCGAATTGAATAAGCTGACGGAGAAAAACAAATATCCGATTCCGCGGATTGATGACCTCTTTGATCAGTTGGCAGGATCAACGGTCTATTCCAAATTGGATTTGAAATCGGGATATTATCAGCTGAGGATTAGGGAAGGTGACATTCCCAAGACGGCGTTTGGAACACGCTACGGTCATTATGAGTTCACGGTAATGCCGTTTGGCCTATGTAATGCGCCTTCGGTATTTATGGACTTAATGCTTCGAACGTTCCGAGAGTACTTGGATTTGTTCGTTATTGTGTTTATCGATGACATCTTAGTATACTCTCAGTCGGAAGAGGATCATGCAAACCATTTGCGGTTGGTCTTGCATACCCTGCGGAGGAATAAGCTTTATGCCAAGTTCTCAAAGTGTGAGTTCTGGCTCTCTTCAGTCGCCTTTTTAGGCCATGTGGTAAGTGGAGAGGGTATCGCGGTGGATCCGTTGAAGATAAGTGCCATTCGGGATTGGCCAGTGATGTCTTCAGTGGCCGAGGTCAGGAGCTTCCTTGGACTTGCGGGCTACTATAGACGGTTTGTGGAAAACTTCTCACAGATTGCTTTACCTCTGACCACGCTGACGAGAAAAGATCAAAAGTTCATTTGGACGCCGGAGTGCGCGCGAGCTTTTGAAGACTTGAAGAGTCATTTGACCACGGCGCCTGTGTTGACATCGCCATGTGGTACCGATGGGTATGAGATCTATAGTAATGCTTCCGGGAGCGGCTTAGGCTGCGTTCTTCTGCAGTTTGGTAAAGTGATTGCTTATGGCTCGCGCCATTTGAAAGTGCATGAGCGGAATTACCCCGTCCATGATTTGGAGTTGGCGGCGGTAATCTTTGCGCTCAAGTTGTGATGGCACTATCTATATGGCGTTAAAGTGGATATCTATACAGATCATAAAAGCCTAAAGTATTTGTTGGATCAGAAGGATCTGAATATGCGACAACGAAGATGGATGGAGTTCCTTGGGGACTACACCTTCGAGATTCACTATACTCCCGGGAAGGGAAATATGGTCGCTGATGCTTTGAGTCGGAAGACTCCGGTACGGGCAAGCTGGTTGCAGAGGCATGATCAGCGGTTAATCCAGGAATTGGAAGCGTTGGAGATATCTTGTGTTGACAAGGGTTCGTCGACCGATGCATGCTTGAACTGGACGGAGGTGCAATATGACCTTACGGACAGAGTTCGGCGAGCAACAGAGTTTGATGAAAGTCTCCAGCGCTATGCAAATGATGGGCCGGATGACCAATTCTCTTGGGATAACGGTTTGTTACGAAGAAATGGTCGAGTGTGCGTCCCGAGTGTGGGTAAATTGAGGGAAGAGTTGATGTACGAAGCTCACTTTGCAAAGTACTCAGTTCACCCAGGGAGCACAAAGATGTACAGAGATCTGAAAAAGCTGTTCTGGTGGCCCAGACTAAAGAAAGATGTCGCACGTTATGTGGCTGAATGCAATACCTGTGCGTTGGTGAAGGCAGAATGCCAGAAGCCTGGCGGTTTCCTGAAGTCGTTACATATTCCGGAGTGGAAGTTCGATGATATTTCGATGGATTTCGTGCACGGGTTGCCGAGATCTCAACACGGTAATGATTCCATCTGGGTGATTGTGGACCGGTTGACGAAAGTGGCGCACTTCCTTCCAAACAGAAGAGACGATTCAGTGGAAACCTTGGCCAAGCTTTATGTGGAGCAAGTTGTTCGACTGCACGGTGTTCCTCGGAGCATCGTTAGTGACCGTGATGGGCGGTTCACATCGAATGATTGGCGGCTCGTTCATCAAATGTTGGGTACAAAGTTAGCGTTTAGTACGGCCTTTCATCCCTAAACGGATGGCCAGACTGAACGAACCAACAGGACGATGGAGGATATGCTCAGCATGTGCGCCCTAGACTTTGGTAAGAGATGGGAAGATTATATATTTCTTGTCGAATTTGCCTATAATAATAGCTACCAAGCGAGTATTGGTATGGCACCATTTGAGGCGTTATATGGTCGTAAATGCCGTACACCGTTAGCTTGGGCAGAAGCAGGCGAATCTAAGCTGAGTGGGAAAAAGGAAGTCGAAGAAGCTACCTCGCTCATACGCTCTATTCGGGAGAGGCTATTGATAGCCCAAGATCGTCAAGCAAAGTACTACAATGCCAAACATCGGAACGTGGAGTTCGCGGTGGGTGATTGGGTATATTTGAAGATCAAACCCTTCAAAGGCGTGTCCAGGATTCGGCGTTTGAAAAAGCTAAGTCCGAGGTATCTTGGTCCGTTTGAGGTGGTGGAGCGAGTTGGGGAAGCTGCTTATCGACTAACACTTTCAGCAGACTTGGGTGGATTACATGATGTATTTCACATCTCAGTCCTTCGTAAGGCGGTGAAGGATCCAGCTCAAGTAGTGGAGAATGATCGAGTACCGGTCGAGTATGGGCTAACGACGAGGGTTAGACCCATTCGGATCGAGGATCGAGCCGAGAAACAGTTGCGGAACAAAGTGATCGGGATGGTCAAGGTCCGATGGGACAATTGTGGTCATGAAGAGCTAACATGGGAGCGAGAGCAGACCATGCGAGCTGAATTTCCCGAGTTGTTTGTATAAACTGTAGACCGTGTACTTTTGTTATAACAGAGTTATCAAGTTATAGCATTGTTGGTTCTTATGTCCTTACCGTGCAAATTTCGGGACGAAATTTTGTTAAGGGGGGAGGATTGTAACACCCCAAAAAGACCCCAAAAAGACTCAAATTGGGTTTGAGGTGCAGGTCAGGTTACACGGCCTGGGACACGGGCGTGTCCCAGGGCGTGTCACGCAAATAAAATGCGGTTTGAGTCAGAAGATTACACGGCCTTGAACCAAGCCTTGAACACGGGCGTGTCAGGTTGGACACGGGCGTGTCCGATGCCGTGTGCCTACCCGTGTACTGCTTGCAGCTCGATGAGGCAGGGGTGACACGGGCGTGTCTTAGGAATGACACGGGCGTGTCAGGTTCGACACGGGCGTGTCGATTCCCGTGTTCTGGTAAATCTCAGTCGGTTCGAATACCGCGTGTGCCGCTTAAGGGTACACGGCCTGTGACACGGGCGTGTCACAGGCCGTGTCAGCCAAAAAATTGAGTTTTTGGGCAAATCGTGGTCGTTCAGATTTCTCTCTTTTGATCCAAGGGCTCAGGTGATTTCCTGGATGGATTTAATCCGTGAAGGTTGATGAAGACTTCATTCTTCATTTGCTTAAGGAAGAGAGAAAGAGAGAGGAGGAAGAAGAAGGAGGAGGAGATCAAGCCACCGGCGGAGTTCCCGTGGTCCGATTCGTGATCCGAAGCCGGCGTTGTGAAGGCAAGGCTGCTGCGGTTCTTTTTCACCGGCTAGTTTTCGATGGCTCCCAAGAGATCGACAAGGGTAACGATCTCCCTTCTTGGACATGTGAAGTCCTTCTTTTCAGCATTGCATAGGGAAAACCCTTCCCCGCGAGTGTGCGGTGGGTTGTGGTGTCCCTTGGGGTAGATATGTGAAGTCCCCCATGTTAGAGGCCGGAATTGGAGTACGGCTGTTGGCATGCTGTGTGAAGCCCATCTGGACATGGTCTGGATTGGTGATGCTTGTTTGCATATCGGAGAAGGCTCCGTGATTATGGCTTGTGTTGCCTTGTGCCTACCTGTTGCTTGGTACAACAGGAAGTACTGGATGATGTCCAGGAAATGAAGAGGGTTGGATGCAACTCTTGTGGCCGTGCGTTGCCACTTTATGAGCGGTTGAGCTGTTGGGCTGCAACTCGATGAAAAGGCAGATTGCTGAACAGGAAAGGTGAAACCGACCCGCACCTATAAATAGCCATGGATACTTCCGTATTCGAGGTGGCACGTCGACTTGAGCAACGGGGGGTGGCTGATCCGTACCTGCGTTAGGTCCGTCCGACTTGGAAGCCTGGTTATAGGTTTTGTTGGAGCGCCTAATGAGAGTCTTAGGCCCGCGCACCGGAAAGACTAGAATGCTCAAATACCGTGTAGGCGGTGGTGTTGACCCTGGTATTCCGGTACACCAAGAATGTGCCCTGAGTGCACGGACTGTCGGGCCGTGTGGCCGATGGTTGTGATGGCTTGAATGTGCCTGCGCGCACATAGTTGCTATATGATGATGCCATGCTATGCAGGGAAAGAATGATCATGCCCCGAGAAAGGGGTAGGATTGTTATAATTGGGTCAGCTGAATGCTGACCGTTGCATTGTTTGCCACCGGTTGGGTGGATTGTTCCCATGCAGGTGCTAGAGAGCCAAGTGGTAAGTGAAGGGATGAAGCCCTACTACTGTTGCTGCTGCTGCTGCGGCTAGCCCTTGAAGGCTAAGCAAATTGTTTTGTTTATTTTGTTTTCCTCATGTATGGCCGGCCTGCGCGCCGAGGTTTGTAATCCATACGGTGTGAAAAGAGGAACTGTAAGGCCTTAAGGCCAAACCTTTGTTGTACATTCCGTGGTTATATATAAAGGTGGTTTATATATTGGACATTCCTGGTTAGAGTTCAAATTACAACTTAAAGCTTCCGCTAGAATGCTCTGATTTAGGATTCGTGTTTGGTTTGGTATTATCCTGTGACCTCACCGTCTGTTGGTGGCATATAGTGTGGGGCCCCGGCCGGACCTTCTACTATACGTCATTTAACGGATGGGGTCGTTACAACATAATTCTTTTTACCCAAGGGGAATCGGTCCATATGCACGGCCTCTCGGCAACCTAGCGTATGGATAACGAAAATAGTGCCCACACATCGATTATGTGGTCATACACATCGTTAACCCGGGGAAAACCTTAAGTCCTTAAATTAAAATGAAAATAAAGATCTTTAATTATTTCAAATCATTTTATATGTCCCAATGCTCTTCTATGCCAAGGGCTAATAACGATTAGCCACTCATCGGTATGGGGATGGCTTTATAGTTTTAATGAGGCGAGTTCGAGACTAAACACTAAAAGATTATAATAAGAAAACATAAACAACACAACGTTAGAAAAATTAAAAAGCTAACTAAAACGAGAACTCACGCACACTTCAAAACCATAAATAAAGTAAAGACAAGTCCTACTCGAATGAGTAGGCAGGAAATGAAAACACACCATTTAACTCTTAACGAGTAGGCGAAAATAAATACGTGTATAAGTCCTACTCAAATGAGTAGACGGTAAATGACAAGTCCTACTCGAATGAGTAGGCGGTAAATGAAAACACGTCATTTACCTCTTAACGAGTAGGCATAAATAAATGCGCACACGCACACACTCTACATGAATTGAAAGAAAGCAATAAAATTATCTCCTACACACACACACTCTACATAATTGAAGAAAGCTATAAAATAAAGCATGAAAATTTATCTCATACACTCACACACTCTATATAATTGAATGAAAGCAATAAAATAAAGTATGAAAAGTTATCTCATAAACTCACACACACAACATGAAATTTAAAAGAACAAAATTAAAACGTAACTCATACACTCACACACACAAATTAAAAAAAAATGAAAGTTACCTAAAAATTAAAACAAATATTTTTCTATTCTAAGAATTTGTTAAAAACACATAAAAAGATGAAATAAAAATAAAAAGAGCAAAAGTTTTTGGAAATTAATGTTAAAATCAAAGATGCACAAAAATTAAAATTATAACTTTTTCATTCTTAAGAGTTCATAAAAGTGAAGAAAAAGTAAAAAAAAAAATTTAAAGGACAAAATGTTTTACAACTTAAACAAATACTAAGTAAAAAAAATTTAAAATCACTTTTAAAATTTCTTTTACAAAACTCATTAGGATGGAAAAGTTAAAATTTTAAAGTATCATAAAAGCTTGAAGAAAAACTATCCTAATAACATTTCATTTTTTGAAATAAAAACTATACTAAAATCTAACATAATAACTAATTAAAAGCATGAAGAAATTAACTACTTAAACTCATACACACACACACACACACACTTTTCATAAAGAGAAACACTAAGAAAAACATGAGAATAAAAAGAAGAACAAAGTGGGCACACAAGTTCATTCCAAAACCATTTAACAAGAGAAAAGCTAACATGTTTTTATTGATGAAAAAGAACTATTACAAAGCTAAGACAAAATAAAAAGAGGGGGATAAAGTTCTCCTTACATGGCAATGGAACACACCAAGCAGCCTGCAAACCATACTAAATTTGGTACAAAAAAGTGAACCCTTGACCTTACAGAAATTTTTTATTTATAGACAAAATTTCGGGCATGGCACGGCCTACAACACGGGCGTGTCGGGGGGCGTGTCACAGTTGTCAGGTTTGACTTGGCGAAATACGGCGAGCTGGCTTGTTTCTAGAAGCTTCGGGACGGGACACGTGTCCAACATGGGCGTGTCGTGCTTGGACACGGGCATGACACGCAGGCGATGAGTATTAAGTTGATGGCGTTAAGTGGCGTTGAGAGGTGAACAGTAAAAGCATTGAGTGGCTTACATCGTTGAGTGGCGTTGAGTGTCGACTGGATGAAGGCGTTGAGTGGCGTTGAGAGGTGAAAAGTAAAAGCATTAAGTGGCTGACAACGTTGAGTGGCATTGAGTGTCGACTGGATGAAGGCGTTGAGTGGCTTACACGGCCGGGTTGGGTCTTCGGACCTGGGCGTGTCCTTCTCGGGTTGATGAAGCGTTGAGTGTCGAGTTGGGGTCGATGTTGGTTGATCGTCGAGGGGAGACACGTGAATGTGGGTCAGCATGACACAGGCGTGTCAGGTTAATTTTTGACCATTTTCTAAAAAAATTTAGAAAATCAAAATAAACTATGTTAGATCAGTTTTTACAAAAAGAAGCATAATTATTAAAGAAAAATAACTGAAAAATAACAAAAACATTCTAAAACTACTTAAATAAAATACTAAAACATGTGTATATCTACAACTCATCACTTCCCTTGAATCCTAACCTCTTCTTGCCCTTTTGAGATGAAAAGGAGTCTATAAAGGGGAGGACCGTACT
The DNA here is from genome assembly GCA_039513925.1 of Platanthera zijinensis. NCBI lineage: Eukaryota > Viridiplantae > Streptophyta > Magnoliopsida > Asparagales > Orchidaceae > Platanthera > Platanthera zijinensis. The sequence goes on from CM077085.1 coordinate 163,070,540, forward strand.
TGGCTTAGAATTGCAAGCCACTATTCTTTTCTTATTCTCAAGCTTATCTTCAAGATCCCTGATGAGACAGTTCTTATGATTGATGGAGACAACCTGAATTTCTAAGAGGGAATTCAGTTGGCTAATTTCCCTAGCTTTCTGGTCCAGCAGATTTGCTGTTGCAGTCTGTTGGGCAACTGCAAGCTTAAGAGATGAGATCTCTTTAGCTTGATTCTTAGATAACTTATTGACCTTCTTAAATTCATTCAAAATTTCTCCATACTTGTCAATATGTTTATTGACATCTCCTTCAGATCCAAAATCTTCTTCACCACTAGGTGAAAAGGCTTCTGAGTAAGGAATAGTCTCAAAATCAGAAATATAAACAGAGTCATGTGATAGATGTACCTTGCTCTGACCAGGCTGATCCTGGTTACTTTCCTCAACAATCATTGCCATCTGTCCTCTGTAGCTGTGGACATCTTCATCCACCTCTGTCTCACTATTTGATAGTGTAAGAGGGGCCCTAATTCCAATCCTCCCTGGAGGATTGACTTCTTCTGCTGCAATAACTTCATCTGTAATAACAGCAACAACTAGCCCAATATTGGCTTCCTCTTCTACAGACTCAAAAGATGATGAGTCTGTCCAACTCTTTTCCTTCTTGTCCATGAAAGGATTTTCCTTCTTTCCTATGTGCTTGTGCTGCTTCTTCTCCTCTATCTTTTTCCTCTTCTCTGGATAGTCAACTATCACATGCCCAGGCTTATTGCAGTAGTAGAAAATTACTTTAGAGGAGTTATATTTATTATGTTTAGAACCATACCTGTCATTCTTGTACTGGTTCTTTCTATAATGGGTGGACTTGGAAGGCCTTTTCTTCCAATTCTTCTCTTCATCAACCTCTGGAGTTGTCTGGAAAAGGCTATAAAATCTTCATCAGACATGCTGCTGTCTAATGCCTCTGAGTCAGAGCTGTCTGACTCAGGTGGTCTCCTTGGTGGAGAAGAAATCCTTTCCTTGCCTTTCCTTGAGCTTTAAGCTTTGAAGGCTAAGGAATTTTCTTTGGCCATTGATTTGTTGGAGGCATCCTCCTCCTTCCTGGCAGCCAGCTATATCTCATAGGAGAGCAGCTTCCCAAACAATTTTTTGGGAGTAATGTCAGCAAGCTTGGCCATCTCTCTTATGGAACAGATCTTAGTGTCCCTTTCTCTAGTGAGAGATATGAGAAACTTATCATTAATTTCATAATTATTGAAGACCCTTCCATAGGTCTTCAACTCATTTATGATCCTGAAGAATCTTTCATAATAGGTAGTTATGTTCTCCTTCAGGATTTTCCTGAAAGCCTCATACTCTTGGTTGAGCAGAGACTTCCTATCATCTCTTACCTTATCAGTACCCTCCATGTATACAACAAGGGTGTCCCACATCTCTTTAGAGGTCTTGCAATGAACCAAGTTCAGGAAGGTTGAGTCATCTATAGCACTGGCTATGATGTTCTGTGCTCTCTTGTCTAGGCCAGCTAGTATGACCTCATTTGTGATCATAGGCTTCCATGAATAGCCTCACCCTTTCCTTCAATATTACAAAGTATTCCTTTTTGCAGTTGGGGAGTTTAAATGAACTAATCTCTCTCTGGATCTCTCCTGAGCCGATGACCACTTAGCAACAACTACCTTGGAGGATCACTCAGATTGTTAATACTTTTTTAGGAACCTCTCTCTGATACCACTTAAAAGTCTTTAATTTCAAGGTAGCTAGAAACCTAGGGGGTTAATAGGTCTTCTTAGGTCTTTTGAGAGTCTTTTTATATCACTTGCTTGTTTCTTTAAGCTATCAACTTCTAGTGATCTAGAGCCCGTTTTTAGCGCCTGTAATTAAAAAAACAAAAGCAAACACAAAAAAACACACTAGTATTTTATAGTGGTTCCCAAAAATTATGGGTACATCCACTCCCCTCCCACCTTGCTAATTTCCTGTTAGTGAAAGCTCTTCTCCAAACCAATGCTGCATGGACCTTACACAACAGATTCCTTAGGATCTCTCAGTCTCCTCCAAGACTTACACTTCAGCCACAAAGGCCTACACTCAGTGATAAAGTATCACCTACCTCAGGCACTTAAGCCCTACCACTCTTGCTATGGAGGATAGCCCTACCTCAGAGCAAGCTTGCTCCTACAGCTCAGATAGATACACTCTCCTATAGTTCAGGAAATACTTCCTTACTACTCAGTGAGTAACTCTCACATACCTCAGATTGATTCACTCTCTTATAACCTAGGCAAATTTGCCCTACCTTAGACCTAAAGGTCCTACAGCTCAGATCCAGATGGATCCTACAAAGAGAAAAAGTTTAATTAACTTTGACACAGAGAAATTTCTCTGTGTCAACCATTTGAATAGAAAACTTTCTGCTCCTACTCTCCTCACAGCAGGGAAAGGATTTGCTGGAGGAACACGGAATAAAACTTATGATCTAGCTGCTGAAGGCTAAAGATCTTTTGATCTTGAGTCTTCAAACAGACCATTGAACCTGCCAAGAGAAGAAGGTTCTACTTCTTCAGAACAGATTCTGAATCTGTTGTGGCAGTTGGATACTTGCATAGCTAACTGAACTTTTTCTTGCTGGAGAGCTTCAAGCTTTTTCACTAGCAGCAATGGCGAGGACGATGAAGATTGTTGCTCTCCTTTTTGAATAAAGTATACCCTAAAAGTTGTCTTTGTCCTGGCCCTATCTCTTCCTTTTATAGTTCGCCGATCAACGGCTCTTAGAGATCGGTGAGCCCCACCTGTAGCTTCCAGCTATGCCTTGCTTTAATGGAAGAAGACGTACATTAGCTTCACGTCAAGTTTTGTCGTGTAGTTTCGCTTCCCCATGATAGATTTGACCTTAGTTGACTTTTTTCGATTTTGTTGACGTCAGCACCTATGGACTTTGGTAAAATTGAGCATCAGAGAATATGCGTTGAGTGAGTAAGCATCATTCAACACCAAAACACTTAGACATATTCACTGTCTCTTGGCGTTGAGTGAGTAACCTTCACTTAACGCCATACTACTTAAAGTATTAAGTCTGATTCTAGGCGTTGAGTGATTCAACTTCACTCAATGCCAATCTTGTTTTATCAGCTTTCAGCTGCTTGGCATTGAGTGAGTAAGCATCACTCAACGCCAAACCACTTAGACAAAAATCTATCTAAAATAGGCGATGACAGCGTTGAGTCAGTAATCTCCACTTAACGCTTTTTGCCTTAACCAAATTTCTGCTTATTCGGCAATAAAAGCGTTGAGAGCGTTGAGTGAACATGCCTCACTCAACGCTTTTTGCCTTATTAATTTTCTATATTTAGTAGCATGGCGTTTAGTGAGTAGACTTCACTCAACGCCTGTGGACTTAGACATATTTTAGCTCATTCTAACTTCAGGCTTTTACTGCTATAGCCTATCTCACAGCTTTTTGCTGTATGGTGTTGAGTGAGTTGACTTCACTCAATGCCTGTGGACTTAGCCATTTTCTTAGCTTTCCACTGCCTTGGCTATTACTATATAGGATTCACTCAAAGTTATAAGTCATCTGGCATTGAGTGACTGATCTTCACTCAATGCTTGTGACCTTAGACAGTTTTCTGTCATCCCATACCATAGGTAAGAGTTTACCTGACATAGTCACTTAGGCTACCTGACCTATCATAGTCATATATAAACATATGTATGTCATTGATAATATTATCTTCACTAAAATCCAGGACATTGTGGGCAATGGACCCAACAGTGTAGGTGTGTTCAATGTGGCTAAGGAATGGGTAACTGGCCCTATATAGGTTAGTTTGACCCATTTAAGGTTAGAGTTGACTTTGGTCAACTTGACCTTTTTAGCTGACCCCAATGGGTCCTTGGTGACCCATTGACCTCCTTTAAGGGTTAGGAGTGTTGTGGTGGGGTCTTGGAGTCAAGTTGATGCCCTAAAGTCAAACCCTATAGTGAGTAATTGAAAATTACTATTTGCAACCCAAGGTGGTTTTCACCTTCATGCCTAAGTTCATTTGGTCTTCTTGGGCTTCCTAGGGTTTTGTTATGACCAAGTCATGTCAAAACCACTCTTAGGGGTCTAGTACTTTAAGGGATTTTACAAATCCCAATACATAAAAATAAAAATTTCTTTCCCGAAATTAAGGTTATGCCTACGGGGTTTCTACTAAAGTTGAAGCATGTAACATCCCTGGTATTTGAAGGTTTACCTGACTCGAAGAGATCCGGGTACCTCTATTACATCAGGTCCCGTGGCTCCAAGGTTTGCTCCTTCTGCCCATGATTTCTACCCAGGACCTTGACTAGTGGAACCTTCTTGCCCCGCAAGACCCGCACAATTGTATAATTCATCCTGACCGGCTCCATGTTGACTGATCGATCTGAAGCCACTGGGCCATCTATAGTGGAAATCACTGCTCTGGTCATAGTAGAGACCTTCGAAGTGAAGAGAGGTGGAAGAAGTCATGCAATCCCGCTAACTCCGTCGGTAGCTCAAGTCTGTAAGCTAAGGGGCTAATCCGCTCCAGGATCTTATAAGGCCCCATATATCTCGGACTGAGCTTATTCCGCCCGTGAACCTGCGAGACTCCATACATCGCAAGTATCTTCAAGAAAACTCGGCCTCCCACCTAGAAATCCACCTAACAATGTCGCACATCCTAGTATTTGGCATTTCTTTTCTGGGCCTCCAACATCCTATCTCGGATCAATCTCACCTGAGCATCTATGTCTTCCACGAACTCCGATTCGAGTGCCTTTGGATCCTTATCCTGAATCCAAGATAGTGGGGTCCTACATCTCCATCCATACAATGCCTCATAAGGGGTCATGCCTATGCTGGACTGATGACTGTTGTTGTAGGATAACTCGATCAGCGGCAATAGTCTCTCTTAGGGCTCTTCGCGGTCAAAATAACTTAGGCGCAGAAGATCCTCTAGTGTTCGGTTGGTGCGCTATGTCTACTAGTTTGTCTGAGGGTGGAAAGTCGTGTTGAAAGCCAAACGAGAGCCTAGGTAGGCCTGAATTGACCTCCACTCCTTCGACGTAAACCGTCCATCCTGATCTAACACGATCGTCTTGTGCACTCCATGGTAGCGGACAAAGTGCTCCACAAATCTCCGGACAAGATCACCGACCGGGACGTCCTTCCTAATTGGAAAAAACCTAGCCACCTTCGTCAATCTATCGACGATCACTAAAATTGATTCGTTTCTCTTATGTGATCAGGGTAGCCCATGTATAAAATCCATGGTTATGTCCACAAACTTCCACTCCGGCACCGGGGGTGGCTGCAATAATCCGGTCAGACTCTTACATTGAGGACCCTACATTTAATTTATACTATATATAGGAAAACGATCTTTTTACGTTATTTGGAAAATAGTGGTTGAGTTTTATAAAACATGCTGATCATGAGATATACTTATAATAGTGTTTTTAGGTTTAAGAGAAACTAGTAATCTAGCATAAATCATCCCAAGAGCAAGTAGACTATCTCTAGAAAAGGTAGCAGCAAAAAGATAACATATCTAGTATCAAGGTAAAACTACCAGTGGGCGCCAACAAACTTACATGAACCCACTGGCAAGTATGTATGTCTGTAAGAAAGAAACACAAAACCACCTCACAAGACCAAGGAAATGATCTCCACAGTACGAGAGACCACCAACAACAGCACAACACAACTAGCCGCCTAATCGGATACTAACCAGAACCTGAGGCATTAAAAGAAGAAAAGAATACCTCAGCAAGCCAAAACAAATAAGCTGTATGGAAATGTTAAGCTAAAAGATAAGCAAGAAGAGTAAGTAAACCGTAACAAGCACCACTGTCCAAGGCAAGACAAAAAGGAAAAGCACTATGTGCGAAGAAACAGTAATAACCCTGCCCAAAAATCTTGCAGAGTTTACAAGGCTACCATGAGCCCAAATGTTGCAAATTACAAAGGAAGAAATGTCTAACACCCGAAGTTGTGAGAGATGGCAGTAGCAAAAACCAACATGGATCCGGGTTGGGGGCAAACTCAGTCCCCCTACCACCATTTCCAAGAAACAAAGCTCAAGGGTCTATATGTGAAAGTACTATAGACCTTCCACTAACTTGGCCAGCCCGTACCTGGAACAAGATAAAAGTGCGGCCACGGCTAAGTCACACAACTTAACCCCCTTTAAGAGCTTCAAACCACCACTACTAACCACAACCCACGATTCGGCCTTCGGGAAAACATAGCCGGCAAGGAACCTCAGAATCAAGGAAATTCACTCGGGAGAGAAAATCAAAGTAAGGAAAAAGTGTTGAGATGGCTCAACACGGCATGGCGTTGAGTGAGCCCCACTCACTCAACGCCTAAACAGACGGTGGTGTTGAGTGAGCTAACCTCACTCAACGTCAAAACAACTATGGAGTTGAGTGAGGTTCACTCACTCAACGCTTTCTGCAACACTGGATGTGGCGTTGAGTGAGCTAACCTCACTCAACGCCAAAATAGCTATGGCGTATAGTGAGGTCCACTCCCTCAACGCCTTCAGCAACACAGGCTGTGGCGTTGAGCGAGCTAAGCTCACTCAATGCCAAAATAGCTACGGCGTTGAGTGAGGTCCACTCCCTCAACGCCTTCAGCAACACAGGCTGTTGCGTTAAGATAGCTAACCTCACTCAACGCCAAAACAGTTACGGCGTTGAGTGAGGTTCACTCACTCAATGCCTTAGCACTTAGCCGCAAAAGCTAACTGTGGCGTTGAGTGAGTCCACCTATCTTAACGCCAAAATAGCTTCGGCATTGAGTGAGGTCGACTCACTCAAAGCCAAATTACTTAACCGTAAGAAAGGGTTGCAGCGTTGAGTGAGCCCGCCTCAGTCAACGCCTAAACCGCCAAGGCCTTGAGTTAGGCCCACTCACTCAACGCCATCTAACATAACCGCGCGGATTGGCTGTGGCGTTGATTGAGTCTTCCTCAATCAACGCCTAGACAGCCATGGCGTTGAGTGAGGTCGACTCACTCAACGCCACGATACTTAGCCGCAAAAGAACAGACCAAGAGGCTATAGCGTTGAGTGTGTGCACCACACTCAACGCCAAGCCCATGCAGACCCGGCGTTGAGAGTGTGCACCACACTCAACGCCAAGCCCAAGCAGACCCGGCGTTGAGTGTGTGCACCAAACTCAATGCCAAGCCGTAATTAATTCTAATCATCTTGACTAAGGACACGGAGAGCTTCTGCTACAGCCACTACACAGGAAAGCACGATTTCATCTAAACCCGAGCCTCAGCACGACAGATTTTTTCATAAAAATAAACTATAACTTTTCTCCTTTACCCGGCTACAACTACTGCACAGGAAAATCGACCCAACCGTCAACCCTTACTCAGCCCGAGAACAAGGCTTCTCTACTAATAGTTGGAAATTTATACCCGATTTCAAGCAAAGAATTGGGTTTCAAACCTTGGGCTAACAAGGCTTTATTATCATAGCAAAAGTCTAGACAAGCTTTTCTACGGCCGCAAGAACAAAGAGAGAAAGAAAACAATACTAGGCAAGGGCAAGAACACCACTTGCCTCAATATCCAACGAAGCTTGGTCGGCCTCCGTTATCCTCACTCGGCACCAGCAGCAACAACACCTAAAGAAGAAATCTGGAACTTTAATGGCGGAAACGGACAACCCAAGAAATTCGAGACCCCTAGAAACACCACAAAAACTTAATTTCTTACCATAGGAATGAAGGTCTAGGCGAGAGCAATCCAAATTCGCTTTCGAAATCGAATTCTGTCCACAAACGCTCCCGGAATCGGCGTCCGAAGGCGAGTAGGTTCGGTGATTCCTTTGTTTTCTGCGAACAGGCGCTGTGGGCGGGGGAAGAAAGTGAACTAGAGCGGTTTCTAATCTAACCTATCCTATTTATAGAACCCTATTAACCTTAATTAGCTAATAAATTAATTAAGGTATAATAAGACAAGGAAAAACCGCCAAGCACCCGCACCCTTTCAAAATAATAATTAATATAATATTTATTAAATAGTTTTATTTTTCATAAAATACAAAATGACGCGAAAACCGAACATCCTCGGAATTCGACGAAATTCGCACCATAGCTAAATATCCACACTACGAACACAACGGCGAAGTCGAAATTAACTTTCGATAGACAGAACTCGAGTTATACCCACCCAAAGTCAAAACACAAGAATCCCCTGAGAGGCCACACCGGGTCACCCAAAACGACCCGGCTTGCTAGGGAGATCTTGTCAATAGACTACAAAATAGGCCACTCAGTTCTAAGGAGTTAAGACCACACTCCACAGATGACACAAGCCAAGAAGACGCGTCAACGTAATGCTAAATGGGAATTAAATAATCGCAGAAAAATCGGGGGCGTTACAGTCACTCCCCCTAAAAGAATGTTTCGTCCCGAAACTTTACGCACAAAAGTTCTACTATAGAAGGAAAAGAAATAACAAGCCAAATATTACAAGAAGAAAACATACCAATCCAATCAGGGGAACAATTGAGGGTGAGCCTCCCTCATAGACGACTCCAACTCCCAAGTCGCGCTTTCCAAATCCTGATTCTTCCATAGAACTTTGACCATCGGGATGGACTTCCTCCGCAGCACCCGATTTTGAGTATCCAAAATGCAGACTGTCACTTCAATAAAAGAGAGATAAAGCTCCAACTGGGGCACAGCATCCAAGACTTTCCCACTACTACGGACACACTTCGGCAATTGGCTTACATGAAATATGTTATGAACACCTGGGAAGTTTACTGACAAATCCAACCTATATGCTGACACGCCAATCTGTTCAACAATCTTAAAAGGGCCCACATACCTCGGGTCCAATTTCCGATTCTTACCGAACCTCTTAACACCAACCATCGGGGAAACCTTAAGAAATATAAGGTCCCCTACAGAAAACTCCAAGTCAGACCTACGCCGACTGACGTTCTTCTCATATTTCTCCTGAGCTATACGAAGCTTTTCTCGAATAGGCTTCACTGCGACTTCCATCTCCTCGAGCGCATCCGAACCCAACAAGGGTCTCTCACCCACCTCAGCAAAAAACAGGGGAGTTCTGCAGTGCCTCCCATACAAAGCTTCAAACAGAGCCATTTGCAAACATTCTTGATAACTATTATTGTATGCAAACTCCATAAGTCGAAACCGCTCATCCCGCGCTTCACTGTGGTCTAGAATGTAGTATCTGATCATATCCTAAACTATCTGGTTCACCCGCTCTGTCTGCCCATTGGTCTGTGGGTGGTAAGCAGTAGAATACCTCAGATCTGTACCCAAACCCTCATGCACACTCTGCCAAAAATGAGAAGTAAACCGGGAGTCTCGATAAGAAATGATGCTAACAGGCACACCGTGCAATCCTATGACCTCATTCAAGTACAGCTCTATTATCTTCTTCATCGGATAATCAATCTTATACGGCATGAAGTGAGCACACTTCGTCAGTCTATCCAATATAACCCAAACAGAATCAAATCCCCTTGGAGATTTCGGTAAGCCCGTAATGTAGTCCATAGAAATACTTTCCCACTTCCAAGTCGGGATCTCTAACGGGGTCACCTTGCCACCAGGCCTTCAGTGATTGGCCTTCACACGCTTGCAAGTGTGGCATTCAGCAACAAATCAGGCTATATCACACTTCATCCCATACCACCAGGCAATTTGCTTCAAATCACAATACATCTTTGTAGATCCCGGATGGTAGGCAACAATGGATCCATGAGCCTCTCTGCATATCATACCCCTGATGTCTCCAACAGCGGGGATGCAAAATCTGTCGCGGTACTTCAAAGTACAAACATCATCGATAGATAAATCCGGGAACTCCCCTCTCTCAGTCCTGAGGTATAAGTGCAGCAGGTCCGTATCATCCTTCTAGTGCAACCTAGTAAGAGAAATCCAAGACGGTTCTGCCACTGCCAAACTGCTCTGTATGTCACAGCATCCCACTGAGATATCCATAAGGAGGAACTCTTCCACTAAACGATTGGCGGAGAGATTAAAGATCTTCCCCGTCTTCCGGCTCAGGGCATCGACCACCACATTGGCCTTGTCTGGATGATACTGGATCTCCACATCATAATCGGCTACATACTCTAGCCACCGTCGTTTGCGCAGATTCAACTCCTTCTGCGTGAACACGTACTTCAGGCTCTTATGATCAGTGAAGATCTTGCACTGAGCCCCATAAAGTAGATGCCTCCACAGCTTCAACGCATAAATCACTGCTGCAAACTCAAGGTCATGCGTAGGGTAATTCCTCTAATGAGTCTTCAATTGCCTTGACCCATAAGCAATCACTTTTCCAGCCTGCATCAACACGCAACCCAGACCCACATGCGAAGCATCCACGTACACATCATACTCCACACCCTCAGTAGGTAGAGTAAGAACGGGAGCAGTGCACAATCAGTTCTTTAGCTCCAGGAAGGCTTCTTCGCACTTCTCGCTCCAAACAAAGGCCACATTCTTTTGAGTCATCCTGGTCAAAAATGCAGCCAGGGTAGAGAAACCCCCCACGAACCTCATGTAGTAGCCGGCCAACCCTAGGAAGCTCCTGATCTCCTTGGGCGTGCCCGGCCTGCTCCAATCCATCATTGCTGCGATCTTTTCTGGGTCGACCAAGATCCCAACCTTGTTCACCACGTGGCCCAGAAACGAGACCTGAGGCAACCAAAATTCACACTTGCTCAGCTTGGTGAATAACTTGTGATTCCTCAACTCCGATAGAACAAAGCGCATATGCTGCTCATGCTCCTCAGCGCTGCGAGAATAAACCAACACATAATTGATGAAAACAACAATGAACTTGTCTAGGAAATCCTTGAACACCCGATTCATCATATCCATGAAGGCTAATGGTGCATTAGTCAAACCAAATCACATCACCAAGAACTCAAAATATCCATGCCTCGATCTAAACGCAGTCCGTGGAATATCTGCCTCACGGATCCTGAGCTGATGATAGCCAGAACAAAGATCGATCTTGGAGAACACCATGCTACCGTGCAACTGATCAAATAAGTCATCGATCCTCGGCTACCTGTTCTTAATAGTAACTTTGTTCAACTTCCTGTAGTCGATGCAAATCCGCATCGACCCATCCTTCTTCTTTACAAACAAAATAGGAACACCCCAAGGCGATGAACTCTGCCTGATAAATCCTTTTGCCAACAACTCATCCAACTGGACTCACAACTCCTCTAACTCATGAGGGGCCATCCGGTACGGCGCCTTAGCAATTGGATGCATACCCGATTCCAATTCAATCACAAAATCAACATCCCGATCAGGAGAAAGACCAAGAAGGTCATCATGAAAAACATCAGCGAAACTACGAACAATAGGAATCTCCTCTAAGCACGGTACCCTAACCGCAGTCCCAACCACCAAGACTAAACAAGCAAAACAATCAGAATGAAATAGCTTTTAAGCACATACCGCAGAAATGAAAGGAGAATCCTGGCATGGATCAGCATACACGCTTCCGGGCTGACCGTTGTCCTTGATGAAGTCCAAGCGCTTCCCTTTGCACTGAATAACCGTATCATACATAGACAACTAGTTGATTCGTAAAAATCGTCTCACGGACTACAATCCGAATAGGCAAGTGTACCTATCGTTTTATAATATAGTGATAAAAATATATCAAGGTCATATAAAAACTCGGGGCAGGCAAGTACTATTACTCACAACGACTCTATTATCCTACCGAACGATTAATGAGTTTGAAAATTAAAATAAACTAAGCTTAAAGAGAAATAAACTATTACAAGAAAAGAGTGCTTGATCGACGATTCACTTTGAAATAAAATAACGGAATAAATTAGTTTAGCATTTGTATATCTATTAAGACCGTGACGGATCCGATATTAGGAAGTAATCTCGCTAGAGCATTAAATCCCTTAACTTATAGACGTTTTGACTGAAATCTCTTTACAAGTCAAAATGGCCTAAAGTCGCATTATCGAAGTGACCCGCACTATTGGATTTGACTCCAATCCGGAGGATTTATGTCATCCTATCTCTAGGGGTGTGTTCAACTCCTTCCTTCCTTGAGTGATCTTTCAAATCAATGAGTCTCTCGACTTCTATGAATTGAGATCAAATGCCTACTACCGTATACCGGAATACGGAGTCGACCCGATAAAAATCAAAGAAGGATCAAAAATAGAAAAATACAAATCCACACATAAAATAGAAGATGCGTTATTTCATCGCAAAGCTTATCGCGATCAGGCACAAAATAAAGTTAGCTACGCATGATTGAGAAGGAGATGAGAATAAGAGAAAAAGGAAATATATTCATTGCTTAAATAAGGAGAAGTACACTAAAATTATAACAAGACAAAATTAATCTACTAAAAGAAAGAGATTACAATAAAAAATACATTAAGGAAATAAGAAAATAACTCTCACTTGCTCTCTATAAAATCTATCCTTCAAACTAAAACTATTTAACTACTTAACTTAAAATAAGAGGGAAGGGGTTCTTTATATAGGAGAGGAGGAAGGATCTAGAATATAGTGGAAATGAAGGGGCAAAGGTGTGGCCGACCATGTAGGGGGGGGGGATGGTTCATGCATGAGTTTAAATGAGGTGAGAGAGAATATGGGAGGTACAATGTATTGTATTAAATGGAAGGAGAGAGAGGAGACTACATGCATGCATTTTATTTTAGGAAAATGAAAAGAAAATATAAAATAGAAAAAGGGGGAATGAATGAGGAATAAAGTGGAGAAGAAAATAATAAAGGGGAGAGAGAGAGGTGAATGAGGTGGTAAGGTGCATGCTTGAAAGTGGCCGGCCACATGAAGGGGAAGAATGTATGCATGTAATAATGAGGAGAGAGGAAAAATAATAAAGGGAGAAAGAGAAGGAAGTGGCCGGCCACATGCATGGGAGGAAATGTTCATGCATGGCAATTAATGAAGTGGGGAGAGGGAATACATGAGGTGGCCGGCCACTTGCATAAAGGAGGCTTGTTGGGATTCAATGGGCTCGGGTAGAGGCTTGTAGGAGTAGGTGGCTGCTTGGGATTTGATGTAGGCTCGGGTAGCATAGGATTTGATGTTTAGGGGATGATTTCTTCAAGTGGGCTGCACCATGGGCTCGGCTAGGCTCATATTTAGATGTAGGGGCTTCTTGGGCTCGGGCTGCACCATATGGAAGCTCGGGTTGTTCTTGCTTTGTTACTTGGGCTGCTCCAAAACTTGTGGGCTGCATCATAAAGGCTTGATAGCATGGAGTGCTGCTTCATGAGGTGAACCATGGGCTCGGTTAGCATGCTTTGGAGGGGGCCGGCCACCAAAGGCTTGAATCCTACAAAATAAAACAAAACAAAACAAGACAAACAGTAGACACGTAATATTATTTATAAATATTACATAATAATAATAATAAAACTAAACATATAATGAAATACTCTAATAAGACTAAATATAACAATAGTAAGTCATTAAACAAAACATTTAACAAAACATAAAAAAATAAATAACCAACATATAAAACATAAACATAACATAAAGTTAGAAATTATAATACCCTAACATAAAAGACATTTAAACGAGAAATAAAACAAAACAAACATAAACTAAAAGAAATTATAACTAAACTTAGGAACTTAGGCTACTAAATTATACCAAAAATGATGACTAAAACAAGTCATCACCAGTCCATGCCCAGAATAACATCAAAGTTCTTTAGATCAATTATCTACAAGTCTGCCTTCGCAAGAAAGTCTCCCAACAAAACAGGGCAATCTAGAATGCCCAATTTTGATAACACAGATTCACTAGAAGGGAAGTTGACGCGGAAGGTATCACGAACTCAATCTAGAGTAAACCGATGTCGCTCCACAAAGGCTCTAGCCACAAATGAGTGGGTAGCACCGGAGTCGAACAGAACACGCGCTCAGCGGTTCTTCAACTTAAATTTCCCTATATACAACCATTCTAGTAAATAAAACTTTCAGGCTGGAAAAACAACTAACCTGAGATGACCTTAGTCGAAGCTTGAGCCTCCTCGGAAGAGATCACGTTCAGCTTTCCTTTGCCCTTGTCCACACGCGGAGGCGGAGGTAATGCCTGAAGTGGAATTGCATGAAGAGCAGGCTGGACCTGAGGACACCTAGACTTGATATGACCCTTCTGCCCACACTGATAGCAGACTTTATCCTTAGAACAGCACTGGGCAGCATCATGCCTGGGTCGCTTGAAAACAGAATAGGAAATATCCCTCCTATGAGCACCCTGAATAGCATGAACTTGCTCCTTCTTCTGAGCTGCTGCTTTTTTGAAACACCTCTCAACAGGGTGGCTTGACCGGCCACAGAAGCTACACACCACCTTGCTCTTCTTTCCCAAAGTAGCACCGGGTACCTGGGGTTTCTTCTCTTCAACAGACTTCCTCTTGTCCTTCCTCATTTGCTAGCATCTGCTCTTTGCGATCTCAATTGCCTCTACTTTCAGAGCAGCCTCTACTACCCCTGCATAAGTCTCTGATCCATATGCACTGGTCAACTGTTGAACCTCGCTCCTCAAGCCATAAAGAAATCGCTTGACTCGATCAGCCTCAACACTCACCAACCAAGGAGCAAACCGGCTCAACTTGCTGAACTCTATCTCATACTCACCGACCGTGAGTTGTCTTTTCTTCAGGTGGAGGAAATCGTTCATAAGACGGTCACGCTCGACCGAAGCCAAGAACTTCCCCAGCAGCATTTCCTTGAATAATTCCCAAGAGCAACGAGCTACCAAGCTCTCCTTTTCTCTAAGCCACCAACTCTTAGACAAACCCTTAAGCTAATAGATGGCTATCATCACTCTCTAATCATCTGTAATACCAGAGTACGAGAACATCTCCTCCATGGAGATCAGCCAATCATCTATGACCATGAAATCTGCCTTTCCATCATAAGTAGGAGGGCTACGTCTCTGAAACTGCGAGATAAATTCCATCTCTGCTGGCACCACCAATGAAGGACTCAGGGGTGTAGGTGAAGGAGAAACAGCAAACCCCCCTGCATGGCCTTGCACTCCCTGAGTCTGTCCTGCCACAACTGCCACCAGAGACTGGATCTGGGCCTGCACCTCCGCCAACTGCCTGCTCAAGGAAACACTACTCTGCCGCAGGCTCTCGATCACCGCATCATTCTGCGCTCCAGATGACTCACCCTCAGAAAGGGGGGTCGATCTAGTCGAAGGGCTTCTCGCCATCCTATAATCATAACAACATTAGTCAGATCCTAGTACAACAGCTATAACTAACAACAAGTACATACAATACATACATAAATATGAACTTAAAGCTGCTAACTTGCTCTGAGAGTTTATTTTTATAAGAATTGATGTTATGCCTAACCTAGGATGGTTTACCAACACCTTTCTAACTCTTGTGCCTAGATAGGGAATGCATGGCTTTATATTATTTTTGACTCGAAAACTTATGTATGTACATATGTCATCCTGCCAGTCTTTTGCTTGGCATGTTGTGCTTATGTAATGTTATGCTATGCATGTTTGTGCTATGCATTCTAAAAAGGCCCTAATGCATGTTATGAGCGGCGTACACATGAAAATGTTATGCATCCCATACTACATAACATTCTCATTCAACAAAAAGAAAATGAGCTAGTTGCAGCCATGTGGTGAGGTTATGCATCACATACTACATAACCCTCACATGTTGCCCCTATGGTGGATCCATATACGAACACATATTATGCATCCCATACTACATAATATGCCCCGTATACTTCATGTTATGCTATGAGTGTATTGTTTGTGCTTTTGCCAAGACGTGCAGGTGACATATCGGTGTGTGAATGACACGATGCTAAACTGCAAATACAATCAAAAAGAAAGGTTGCCCGACTAACCTGTCAAGTAACCTCCCTCTGATACAACCTGTCACAACCCGCATTTTCTCCAAATTTAAGAAGCATCAGAGTATGAGAGAATATGCATCGTGATGCCACATCGAGCAGGGGATAACTATCGACGCTCAGACGAACACCATCTAACTGGACTATGAAAATTCATAAGTTTAATGATTAGAAAATCAGTTATATTTTAAAGGTCGTATCCCTCGGCTCAGTGGATCATCTAGTCCACAGTTTAAAAACTATACTTATACGCTGCGGAAAATACTTTATTCAGATTTGACATCCTAAAAGAGTGCATAAGTGCCCTCTAGAGGAAACCTTATATTATGCAGGACCCTACATTTAATTTATACTATATATAGGAAAACAATCTTTTTACGTTATTTGGAAAATAGTGGTTCAATTTTATAAAACATGTTGATCATGAGATATACATATAATAGTGTTTTTTGGTTTAAAAGTAACTAGCAACCTAGCATAAATCATCCCAAGAGCAAGTAGACTATCTCCATAAAAGGTAGCAGCAAAAAGATAACATATCTAGTATCAAAGTAAAACTACTAGTGGGCGCCAACAAACTTACACGAACTCACTAGCAAGTATGTATGTCTGTAAGAAAGAAACACAAAACTACCTCACAAGACCAAGGAACTGATCTCTACAGTACGAGAGACCACCAGCAACAGCACAGCACAACTAGCCGCCTAATCAGCTACTAACCAAAACCTGAGGCATTAAAAGAAGAAAAGAATACCTCAGCAAGCAAAAACAAATAAGCTGTACGGAAATTTTAAGATAAAAGATAAGCAAGAAGAGTAAGTAAACCGTAACAAGCACCACTGTCAAAGGGAAGACAAAAAGTAAAAGCACTATGTACGAGGAAACAACAATAACTCTGCCCAAAAATCCTGCAGAGTTTACAAGGATACCATGAGCTCAAATGTTGCAAATTACAAAGGGAGAAACATCTAACACCATAAGTTGTGAGAGATGGTAGTATAAAAAAACAACGCGGATCCGGGTTGGGGGAAAACTCAGTCCCCCAACCACCATTTCAAAGAAACAAAGCTCAAGGGTCTATATGTGAAAGTACTACGGACCTTCCACCAACTTGCCCAGCCCGTACCTAGAACAAGATAAAAGTGTGGCCACATCTAAGTCACACAACTTCACCCCTATTAAGAGCTTCAAACCACCACTACTTACCACAACCCACGATTCGGCCTTTGGGAAAACATAGCCGACAAGTAACTTCAAAACTAAGGAAATTCACCCGGGAGAGAAAATCAAAGTAAGGAAAAAGAGTTGAGATGGCTCAACACGGCATGGCATTGAGTGAGCCCCACTAACTAAACGCCTAAATAGACGGTGGCGTTTAGTGAGCTAACCTCACTAAACGCCAAAACAGCTATAGCGTTGAGTGAGGTTCACTCACTCAACGCCTTCTGCAACACTGGCTATGGCGTTGAGTGAGCTTACCTCACTCAAAGCCAAAATAGCTACGGCATTGAGTGAGGTCCACTCCCTCAACGCCTTCAACAACACAGGCTGTGGCGTTGAGCGAGCTAACCTCACTCAATGCCAAAATATCTACGGCGTTGAGTGAGGTCCACTCCCTCAATGCCTTCAGCAACACAGGTTGTGGCGTTGAGTGAGCTAACCTCACTCAATGCCAAAACAGCTACGACATTGAGTAAGGTTCACTCACTCAACGCCTTAGCACTTAGCCGCAAAAGCTAACTGTGGCGTTGAGTGAGTCCACCTCTCTCAATGCCAAAACTGCTTAACCGCAAAAAAGGGCTGCGGCGTTGAGTGAGCCCGCCTCACTCAACGCCTAAACCACCATGGCGTTGAGTGAGGCCCACTCTGTAACACCCCTATCCGTCACATAGCATATAACAGTAGGTCTGGCCGGAGCCCGACGCCATATACTACGGACAGACTGGTTGGTTACGTATTGAGACCATTCAATCAAACACAACGTCCTACACAAAGAATCTAGCGAAAGTAAATTATTAAGTTGCACAAATAAAAGAACCCTGCCAAGCATGAATGTCCACTACTCAAACAAAAAAGGAATGTTTAATACACTAACAGAAATGGCCTTATGGCCTTACAAGAGTTTCTTAATAAAAGTGTCTTCCAAACCTCGGCACGCAGGCCGGTCATACATGAGTATAAAAGGAAAACACTCAAAAATTGGCCTTCAAGGGCTGGCACAGCAACTTGGGCTTTAGCCCGCTATTTACCGCTCGACTCTACAGCACCTACAAGCAACAATCCACCGCACTGTTGTAAACAAAGGCAACGGTCAGCTATGTTGACAAAATTATAACGATTCTGCCCCCAAACCGGGGTGGCAAAGCTTCTTCCCTGCACTTGTTAGCCAAGCAGGCAACATAGCGAAATAAGCATCACATCACAGGTGCACGCTAACACGGCCGTACACCCCGTGCTCTCAGGGCACTTACTCGGCGAAGCTAGTCCGAACCCCGTCCGGTCCTTGACTCCACAACCACCCCTTTGGGTGGCAACCTAGTGAGCAATTAGCCCTTTCAGTCGTAGCCTAGACTCGATCTCCAAACATCGACAAGTCCCACATAAAACTTTAGGTCGCTTTAACCAAGCAGATTGAGCGGGTAGGGGTCTACCAGCCCGTTGCTCACCCCGCCGTTGCCATTTGGCCTTTGATGCGGGCTAAGCTTCCCCAGTCCCAAATATCGTTCAAACACGGTACATAGCCCTGTTATGTACCCGGTTGGCTCCCATGCCACCGATATGACAGAAATGCGTTTCCGTCCAGATTTCCGGGTGCACCTCGGGGTTAATCTCCAAGATTCTCTGATGCATTCTACCGCATAGCAACCCGAAAGCAATCAAAACGCTTGGAGTCTTCTCCGGCTAACAATGCATAGCAAAACGTCACTGATCCAGACCAACATGTCCGGGTAGGCTTCACACATCATGCCCATGGAATACCGCGATCTCCCCATGGAATACGATTCTGTACTCTAACAAGGGGGACTTTACATATCTACCCCATGGAATACCGCGATCTCGCCGCACACTCGCGGGAGGAGGGTATTCCCATGCAAAAGAAGAAGAGCTTCACATGCTCAAGAAGAGAATCGTTACCCTAGCATTTCTCCTCGGCGCCATGACGATCTAGCCGGATGAAAATTACCGTATCGGCCTCGCCTTCGTGGATCCGGACTCAGATCGTGATTTGGAGCTCCGAAGCTCCGCCGTTGACCGGATCTTGCCTTCCTCCTCCTCCTTGCTCTCTCCTCTCTCTAGAATTTAGAAAGAGAATCAAGTGGATGAAATGAGGGATTGCAAACCATAAATTCGAGTTCAAACCGCCAGCACCAACCCCCAGCCGTCGAATCCCAACATAATAAAACGAACGGCCACGATCGGGGCCTAAAATAATAAAACTGCATCTAACACGGCCTGCGACACGCTGGTGTCCAGGTCTGTGTCGCCCATTCGTCATCTCGCCCGACGCTGCGACCAGCACATGGCCTTCGACACGGCCTCCGACATGCCCGTGTCACATGTGACACAGTTGTGTCAAGACCCGTGTCATGCCCATATGCAACTATGAACAATAATTTACTGAGGAGGACACGGCCTGCGAAACGGCACCCAACACGCTCGTGTCACATGTGACATGCTCGTGTATGTGCCAGTGTCATGGCCCGTGTGCATAACTCAGAAATTTCCTAGCGTGACATGCCCTGGGACACGCCCGTGTCCCAGGCCGTGTGCCTTAACTCGACGATCGTCGTTCGCCAAAACGTCGACCACACGACCCGAGGTCGATCACGCCCATGAAATGCCCGTGTCAAGCCCGTGTCATGCCCGTGACACGCCCGTGTCACGCCCGTGACACCTGCTCCAAAACCCAGACTTGGCTTAAAACGTCACCCGTCCGTCTTTTGAGTTTCGGTGTGTTACAACTCTCCCCCTCTTAAAAGAATTTCGCCCACGAAATTACTAAAGGAGAGAAAACGGAAACTTTAAGTGGTACCCAAGCTGAAAAACTCCGGGTACACCTCCAGCGTAGATTGCTCTCACTCCTAGGAGAGCTCCTCGCTACCTCAATTGTCCCACCGGACCATGACTTTCCTGATCTCCTTGAGACAAAGTCGCTCGACTTCACCGTCTCCAAAACGAACGGGTTTGACCCTAGTCGTCAACCTTTCATCCACCAAAACTTGATCACTCACGATCAAGTTCGAAGGCTCTTGCGCTGCCTTCCGATTACTGCTAAGCGGATTACATCGTGCAGACTACTCACTCCACCGATAGACTTAAGCGTTAAGCCGCTCCACCGATCTGCTCCAGGGCTCTCAAGTGGTCCAATGTATCACAGCCTCAGTTTCTTCAAGAGTCTTACCCGCAAAACATTCTTGCACGATAATAACTCCATATTCACCAACCGCGAACTCCTCATTCCGATGCGTGGCATAAAAGCACTTAGCTTGCCTCTCCTGAGTGATTAGCAACAGCTCTCGTATGGTTCGCACCAAAGGGGTAGTGTTTAACACCACTTGCTTTAAATACAACTTCGTGTCATCAATTTCTAGCCACGATAACGGCATGCGGCAACTTCGACCATATAGGGCCTCGAAGGGCGCCATCTGCATGCTCGCTTGGTATTTAATGTTGTACGCAAACTTTACCAAAAGCAGATGGCATTCCCACTGCTTCCCGAAGTCCTAAACGCACATGCGAAGCATGTCCTCCAACATCCTGTTGACCCTCTCGATCTGCCCATCCGTCTGTGAATGTAAGACTGTACTAAGCTACAACTCAGCCCCCAGTATTTATTGCAATGACTTCCAATCATTGGACGTAAAACGCCCATCCCGATCACTCACGATGTTACGCGCCACGTCGTGTAAACTGACTATATTAACCACATATAGTTTTGCCAGTCTCTCAACTGGAACATCCTTCCTAAGCGGAATAAAGCGCGACACCTTCGTTAACCGGTCTACGATCACCCAGATGGCGTCGTTCCCCTTCCGTGACCTTGGAAAGCCATGCAAAAAGTCCATCGGTATGCCGTCGAGCTTCCACTCCGGAATAGGAAAGGATTTCAAGAATCCTCCAGCCTTTTGGCACTCCGTCTTTACCAAGGCACAAGTTTGACACTTCGCCACAAACAGTGCCACATCCTGATTCCCTTCATGCTGCTTTCCAAATCAATAGTCTGCCAAATCCGATCTGACAGGTCATACTGAACTTCCGATCAGTTCAATAATGCTTTGGCACTAGTCTGCTTGTCCACACAACAGATAGTTAATCTCTAAAGGTCCCGAGTCAATCTCTAAACAAGATCCGACAACTAGTTGGCTTGGGCGGGCGTCCTGCGTCTCAACGCATCCGAAACTTCATTGTCTTACATCGGGCACAAAATAAATTTCAAATGTATAGCCCCCTAGGAACTTCATCCATTTTCGCTGCCTCAAGCTCAGATCCTTTTGACCCAACCAATATATCAGGCTCCTATGATCGGTATAAACATCGTCCTTTACTCCGTACAAATAATGTCTCCACAGATTTTTATTCAAAAGCACGGCCGCTAGCTCCAGATTGTGGACTGGACAATTCCTCTCATGCTCTTTTAGCTAGTGCAAGCCATAAGCCATAACATTACCATGCTGCAGCAGCACGCAGCCCAATCTACTGCTCAAGACAGTGTTGTAGATCTCAAGGCTTTTGGTTCCACTCGGCGAACTTAGCACTGGCGTCGTGGTAAACTAACTCTCTAACCCTTCGAAGCGTGGGCGCACTCGCACCTCTAAACAACTTTTAAGTTTTCCCTGACAACGTTGTGAGGGGTAATTCTATCCGCGAGAAGTCCTCTACGAAGCGCCTGTGGTAACCGACCACACCAAAAAACTCTGGACTTCCTCTACCAAGACAACACAGTCCACCCTCGTACTATGACTAACAATGCTGGATCCACGCACTCCCACTCTACCAACTATAGGACCAAGGAGCGCTACCGAGGATAATCCAAGACTCACGCTTGGAGAACTTGGCGTATAAATGGTTCCTCCTTAGTGTCCCCAAAACCAGAAGTAGGTATTCATAAGTGATATTCTTCGCACTTCAAGTACACCAATGCGTCGTCGATGAAGACGATCACTAAAATGGACTAGGTTCTCCATGAACGTTCCGTTAATCCAGTCTATAAACACTGATGGCGTATTTGACTGCCTAGAAGGCACGATCGTAGACTCGGATTTCTCATTCCTCATGCTTAACGTCGCCTTTGTGATATCACTTACCCTTATTCTCAGTTGACGATAATCGGACATACAATCGACTATGGTGTCCACCGAAGACCCAATTAACTGATCAAAAGATCATCGATCATTTGGATCGAGTACTTGTCCTTTTTCTGCAAAATTATACAGCTCTCTGCAACAGATACAAAATTGCAAGCTCCCGTCCTTCTCTTGATAAAAAGGACTGGTGTCCTCAAAGGAAACGATCTCGGACGCACATACCCTTGCTCCATCAACTTTTCTAGTTGAACCTTTAACTCTGCCATAACCTTAGGCATCAACCTATAAGGAGAACGTGACACAGGTTTGGCACCTTGCACAACTCAATCGTGAAATCGATCTCTCGCAACGGTGGGGCTCCAGGGAGATTGTTCGGGAACACATCGGGATACTCACAAACCACTGGGATACTACCCAGAGTGGACTTAGGTGTTACAGCCTCCACTAAAATGAAGAACAGCTCTGCGCCAACACGAACTGTCTTGACCACCAGGAGGGCATACGTCAGTGTCCTGCTCGATCCCTTCAGTTCCGCAAACGTTGTCTCCTGCCCAACACCTAGCTAGGCCTCTTTACGGTTGCAAACGATAAAAGCCTTCTGCTCCGAAAGATAGTCCATACCAAAGATGACATCAAACTCTACTAGCGACAACAACGACGCTAGCAAGTCAAATCCTTGACTTTCAATAAGACTCTTATCGCACAGACTATATCTCCATGTGCACTGGATGACTACTGGGCAATAACCCATCTGAATTGTTCACTTTACCATCGAAGGGAAAAATTCGATGCGCGATACAGATTCTTCGGATAACAGGAATGCAAAGTTCCCGTATCGAAACTAAGCTCTCTCTGGATTACCAAGATTCCAAAACAAAGACTAGAACTTCTAGTTCAAAGTTAATACGCATAAGGTATCCAGCATAAGGAACTAGTTTGCTAACAAGAAAAACCGTACCTGACATCCCGACGGTCGGCCACATGGCCTCCTACTGGCCAAGGATGTTCACTCCCGTTTGGGCCGGAGTAAACAGCGATGCGGTGGATTCCACCGCCTTGCCTTTCTCTTCAGATATCTCCCCAGGCTTCTTTTCGGACATTGGGCGTCCACTTCGACAATCCCGGGCATAGTGCCCCGGCTTCGCACAGGAAAAACATGCATCCGGGGTTTGGACTGTAGTCGCTCCGGGTCTGCTAGAGGAAGGGACTAGACCCGACTTCCTAGCCTTCTTGTACCACCTACGGTACCCAGATTTTGAGTTTGGCATTTTGAACATCGTTTCCTTTACACCAGAGGCTTCAACTGCTCCTGCCACAGCTTTCATTGTCTTCTGAACATCCACCCAACACTCTCTGGCAAAGTGCCCTTTCTTGCCACAAGAATAACATTTGTAAGTGGTTTGGCTAGTAGATGATCTACCCTCTTTACTCAGCATTTTTCGGTAGACAGTCTTTTTAGGATCTGCGGGGTTCGGTACCCTATACACCGGTACTTGGTGATTTTTCCCCAACTCCACTTCCAAAGATCTGGCCAACTCCACCAATGCTCGAAATCCTAATAACTTTGGTCCTAGCAGTAGGATAGGCAACTCGCTGCGCAGACCATTATAAACTCTTTCAACTATAGATTGCTCACTTTCTCATTCAAAGCCTGGGGAGCGCTTTAACATAAGGAAAGTGTAAGACCCCTTTTTTTTTAAAACACCGGGGTCTTAGGCCCAGAACCGCCGCTCTGCGGTGACACCATCACGCCCGGGAAGGTCGTCACTACAAAATACAGATCCTGCCGGCCAAATCGATCGCAGAACAGTAGTATAAGTAAATATAAATCTAGTCCACCATAACCACATGTATATAAATAAATCTCCATGAAGGGAGAGTCCACAATAATAATAATCAGAGTACAAAAGGAGGGCTTGTTCCCAGTACATGTAATCCTCACTACAAGTCACTCGCGGAAGCAAAACTAAAACTAAGCGTCACCGTAACTATCACCGAACCGAGAGCACCCAAGCTAGACTGGCCCATCTCCACCGACTCCGTACTCTGTTGGTGCTGCATCTCCGGGTTCTTCTTCCTTTTCGGCCTGCAGTCGCCGCCTCGCAATCAACGTCTGCGTCTACGTCTTCGGCCTTCTGGCTGCTGAGCTGGTGGGATCCCACCCATTAAGGGTCATTTGACCCGTGTATGTCCCGGCTGGTGACAATGGTAACACGGTTGCGGGGTCAACACTGTTAGAAACTGCAAAACCCGAGACCCTTCCCTATGGTACACCTAAAATGTTGTGGTTCAAAAACCGTTATTCTAAAAGACTAAGCCCTATCATCCCGTACCCCTTCCCCCATGGCTCCTAGGTACCGAGCGGAAAGGAAGAAAGGGAAGGACATGAAGGTGGAGAATATGTCAAAAGCAGGTGACAGCGGGCCTATGCTAGCAATTCCATAGTAAATATGACAGAAGCAGAAAGTAGGAAAGGTAACCTTAACTTATGCGGAAGCGCATAAGCCAAGGGTTCTTTTGCAGGGCTCCCATCGTATAGTGTCACATACCACTGATACGTTGGGGTGTCGGTTATCAAACAGTAAGGAGTAGCAAGTAAGTAAAAGCACAAGAAATATAACCATTGATTTATAGGGATTACCCTTATAGACCAAGGGGTCGTTTTGCAGGGCCTATCGTATTAAACGTCCCATACCATCTTATATGATAGGTGGCAATGTTTATGCTATGACACGCAAATATGCTATGGAATGCACAAGCAAGTGCAACACACCCACACGACTCCATGCGCATAGACCTTTAGTTCCCCCTGTTCGAGCAGCTAGCTTCACTCCCAGGAACCT
The DNA here is from genome assembly GCA_039513925.1 of Platanthera zijinensis. Taxonomy (NCBI): domain Eukaryota; kingdom Viridiplantae; phylum Streptophyta; class Magnoliopsida; order Asparagales; family Orchidaceae; genus Platanthera; species Platanthera zijinensis. The sequence continues at coordinate 163,095,603 of CM077085.1, forward strand.
CCGTAGTGGCAAACGGAGACAGTGGGTCGGCCCCCCACTCCTAGGCGGGTAACCACACTACCAGGCCCAGCCCTTCCGTACGCCCCTAGAAGAACACAACCTAGGGTATCCGCATACTAGTGCTGGCTATATCCACCAGGCTTTCTTTGGCTAAGTGTCCCACACCGCCGAGTCAACGTACAGACATCGGTGTGATCGATCGTCCAGTACCGATGACCCACCACTTTTATGCACATGCAATCATGACAGTTATATTTGTACAAGTTCTCATGTTACCGAGCGTCCAGCTCTCTAGGCTACCAAGCATATACCAAGTCCCCGAGCATCCCGCTCCTCGAACTTCCCAATCACAAACAAGACCATTGATATTACTCGTAGGCCCTTAGACCACGGACCTACTCTATTCATTACATGCCAATTCTTCTTCCCAAGTGTACAAGTGTAGATGTGAGGTGCAACTTTTATTAGGGTTACTTTTGATCATTTTATCCCTTCGATTTAAGGTTAACCTTGGACTTCCCGAGGTTTACCCGGTGAAGGGCTCGAAGCGGTACTAGGAGCTATGATGGTGTGAATCCAAAAGCTCCCTTTCCAAGGCACTTATTGTAATTGATTTTTATCCTTGAGCCACGACCCTCTTTATATAAAGTAGCTCTACTCCTAGGTGACTTTAACCTCCGAGCTAGCCTTCTCCAGTCTTATCACTATATGCAGACCACACTAAGCTACATGGTGCTCCCGTTAGGGGGTACTCCAATTTTTTTCATCCAAATACCCTAAAATCAATACTGGGAGTCCATTATGACCTAATATAACTAAGTCTAAGATTTCCAAATTTTTCCTATTTATCGGGCATTTAATTTATTTATTCTAAGCCTCCCAATGCCCTAGTATGAACATGAAGTGCACTAATGAGCGAACAATAAATCACCATAAAATCAGTAAAAATCCTATGAGTCATTTAAGCAGTAATTCCAAATTTTGAGAAATTTATTTTAGGCCACTTTTATTATATTATGAAGCAAGTACTGTCAATATATATCCAAAAATCACAAGAATATCATAGAAGCTTTATGGTGACCTAAAATCATAAGAAACCAAGTCCCATAATTTTTCTCCAATATTTGAGCTCTGAATTTATTTTAATGTAAAACACAAATTTTCCTAGCTTAGAGAAGGAGGTACTATTTTTAATTATCTAAAAATCCCGAGAAATTTACAGGATGACTATCATGGTCTGAAACACCCACTGACCAAATTTCATAAATTTATAAATAATAAATGGGCATTATTTATATTTTGGACTACATATCACAATTGGTACATTAAAGAAGCAAGTACCAAAAATAATCAGATAAAACTCCCAAGAAAAATACATAAGGTATAACATCTTATAAGATGCCCTAATCCAAGATTTCATAACATTCAAGTGAACATAAATTCCAAAAACATCAAGATAAGTATCTAGGGCACAACTAGGGTTGTTAATGAAGTACTATATAAATTAACCCAAAATCCTCAACAAAATTATATTATAGCCATTTAGACCATAAAATCACTTTGCCCAAACTTTACTTGATTTAAAGTTCAATTGATAGCTTAATAATTAAAATTAAGGTTGGTGACCTAAACATGGGTTAGGGTTTTAGGTGGGCTAAAGGTCTCCAAATACCCAAAAATTTTGACCAGAGGACTTTAGTACCCTTATGGTCGTCTTCACCAAATATCAAGTCAATCCAAGGTCATTTGACCTCATGACCTTCACAACCCTAAAGATCCTCGTTAAGGGACCTACCCTAGGGTTCTAAAGCTACCCTACTCCAAACCACCCCAAATACATTGGAGGGTGTGTCATGCCCAAAAAAGCCAGTGGACATAATATCAGCCTCTGTTGAGGTTATTTGAGCACTCAAATCCCAAAAGGAATGAATTGACCTAATTAACCCATAAGGGACAACCTAGGGTCGAGTTAAACTTAATCAAAACACTTCCAAATGAGGTGGAATTTTTTCTAGAGTTCTAACATTCCCCCTAAGACCTCCCACCCAATTTGGCGGGATTTTGAGGTGTTTAGGACACCTAATTAAATTATACATGAATTATTAAATTTTTTCAAAAACTATTGAAATATATTCTCCAAAAATTCTGATTTTTGTATAAGTCCTAGGTAAGACAAATAATAGCCCATACCCCAAATTTCAAGTCAATTGGATGTCTGGATTGATGTGGGCATCCAAATCAATCTCAGGACAACCCTATGGATAGACCTCACCAAAATGTGTGTTGTGGTCTAACAAGGACTTCAAATCGAGTGAAATAAATTTTTAATTAAACTAGACTTCAAGGGCTACATTTTCTATGTTGACCACTTTTTATGTTTCAGCCCATACAGGCTATAATTTTAAGTTTAAACCTAGTGCACAGTAAAAGGGATTAATTCCTAATTATACAATATGTAATATAATAAAATACTACTGTTCATCTTCTTCTTTACCTGAACCCGAACAGAACCACAAAAACAACTATTCCTGTAGCTTTTATAAAGCTATTTCCCGGCCACCCAGCCATCTCCCTGGCCTGCCACCACCACCACCACCTCTGTGGAGGTGAGGGCTACCATCGGGCGGCGGCACGGTCGCCGGAGAGGCGGTTTCCGGCGAACCCGCCACCCTGAAATTTCGGAAAAACCATGGAAATGCTCACCCGATCAAGCTCTTTTGAGCCCGATATCTCTCCTAATGATTTCTAGGATCTATCCATAGAAGAAGAGGTAGAGGAGGACCGTATTCGCGGTTTTAAGTCGAGCCGATCGTCGGTATGCTATTTGCGCGGTGGTGGCATCGCCGAACTTCTTCAACAGCAAGGTAATAAGCTCTATATTTATCAGGCAAGGGTTAAACCTTCATATCTAAGTCTAGGGAGTCTTTTATAGGGGAACAAGGCTGCGGGAGGGGGTAGAAACGGTCAAGAAATTAATGTCTCTTACATGCAAGCTTCGACCATGGTGGAGGGGAGCTGAAACGGCTCCAAAATAGCTAAGAGAAGGCTGGAAACTCCTCCTCTCCCTGAGAGGAGTATAATCCAGCCGTTTCAAGGGGGAGAGGTTCGAGCCGAGCTTAAAAGCCATAAATGGCCAAGCAAATTGTCGCTCGACCAAGGCTGGAGGAGGAGGAAACGACTGCCACGTGGCACAGCCGGTAAAACTTCATAAAATAAGACTTAACTAAGTCTTAATAAGAGAAAACGTCCTAATAATGTATTCTTGCCCACTTCCTGAAATGGCTCGGTTCAACTGAACCAGCACCTAGCCAAAAAAGATCGGCCAGAAAAAAAAACCAAGTAAAATGGCGTTGAGTGAGCTCTGCTCACTCAAAGCCATCCATGCTATGGCGTTGAGTGAGCTCATCTCACTCAACGCCATCCCAGATACGGCGTTTAGTAAGCTCTGCCTACTCAACGCCATCAGAATGGCCTCCCAGACTACGGCAATGAGTGAGCTCAGCTCACTCAATGCCATCCAGCTCATGGCATTGTTTGAGCTCTACTCACTCAACGCCATCCAAAATAAGCCCATTTTAAACGATGGCGTTGAGTGAGCTTAGCTTTATCAACGTCGTCCAGATTATGGCATTGAGTGAGCTTAGCTCACTCAATGCCGTCCAGATTATGGCGTTGAGTGAGCTTAGCTCACTCAATGCCGTCCAGATTATGGCGTTGAGTGAGCTTAGCTCACTCAACGCCATCTCGATATGGCGTTGAGTGAGCTCTGCTCACTCAACGCCCTCCAGTCAGCACCAAATGGCGTTGAGTGCAGTCAGTGCACTCAACGCCGTTCAACTTATGGCGTTGAGTGCACTCAACGCCATCCCGTCTGACAACTTACAGCGTTGAGTGATCTAAGCTCACTCAACGCCATCCAGTCTACGGCGTTGAGTGAGCTCAGCTCACTCAACGCCAACCTGACGACACAAGCTGGCGTTGAGTGTAGTCAGTGTACTCAACGCCATTCCACTTATGGATTTGAGTGAGCTAGGCTCACTCAACGCCATCCAGACCACGGCGTTGAGTGAGCATAGCTCACTTAACGCCATTCCAAGGTCACGGACGTGACAGATTGGTCACGGGCGTGTCAAGCCCATGTTGACATTTTTGAGCTCGACGATCGTCTTCCTCAGGTCGATGATCGTGGAAGGGGTCATGCCCTAGGTCATGGGCGTGACGGGTCGATCACGGGTGTGACGGGTCGGTCACGGGCGTGACCACCCCTTGACTAGAAATCTTGGTCGATAAACTTTAATTCCTGGGCTTCCCAAGGTTCTGTTAAGACAAAACCACTCCCAGGGGTCTAGTCGGAAATGGGATGTTACAAATCCCAATAAACAGAACAAAGATTTCATCCCCGAAATCAAGGTTAAGCCTACGGGGCTCCTATCGGGAGAAAAAAAGGCTTGTAGCATCCCATGAGAGTCGAAAGATTTATATCTCTACGTTACGTTTGCTATGTGTGGTTTGAAGGTGATTGTCAAATCTAAGACCAATTCGTCCAGTTGACTAGCTATATACCCCAATAAACAAAAGATAAGCCCCTATTCTTAAAATTTCAGTCCTATTGGTTTAAAATAGGAACGCAAATTGATTGTCCAGAGGGGTTGTGATATATACCTGACCGAAAAGCTCCGGATACTTTTGCCGCATCAAGTCCTGTGGCTCCCATTTATGCTCCTCCTGCCCATGATTGTTCCACAGAACCTTGACTAATGGAACCTTCTTCCGACGCAAGGTCCGTACTCCTCTGCCATCGATCCGAATCGGCTCCAAGTGAACTGACCGGTCGGAAGCTACCGGTCCATCTGTGGTCAAAATATGCTGCTCCGGGCGTAGTAGAGCCCTCATAAGTGAAGAAACGTGGAATACATCGTGCAGAGCTGCCAGCTCTGGTGGCAACTCCAGCCTGTAAGCTAGGGGCCCGATCCGCTCCAGGATCCTGTAAGGGCCCGTATACCTAGGGCTGAGCTTCTTCCTCCGACCACGCACCCGTGAAACTCCATGCATGGGCCGGATCTTCAAAAACACTCGGTCCCCCACCAGAAACTCCACCTGACAATGCCGGGCGTCATAATACTTAGCCTGTCTGCTCTGCGCTTCTAACATCTTTTCTCTGATCTGTCTCACTTGAGCCTCGGTGTCTTCGACAAAATCCGATCTCAATGCTTTCAGATCCTCGTCCTGAATCCAAGAAAGCAGGGTCCGACATCTCCTTCCATACAAGGCTTCGTAAGGCGCCATCCTGATGCTGGACTGGTAGCTGCTATTATAGGAGAACTCGACCAGGGGTAGGAGCTTCTCCCATGGTTCCTCGTGGTCCAAAATGCATAGCCTCAGAAGATCTTCCAGCGTTCGATTGGTACGTTCCGTCTTCCCATCCGTCTGGGGATGGAATGCGGTGCTAAAGGTCAATCGCGTGCCTAAGTAAGCCTGTACGGATCTCCACTCCCTGGAAGTGAACCGGCCATCCCGATCCGACACGATCGTCTTGGGCACCCTGTGGTATAGAACAAACTGATCAACAAATCTCCGCACTAGTACCCCCACAGAGTCATCCTTCTTGATCGGAATGAATCTGGCCACCTTCGTCAACCGATCGACGATGACCCAAATCGAGTCGTTTCCCGTCCTTGATCGGGGAAGTCCATGAATAAAATCCATCGCGATGTCCTCAAATTTCCACTCCGGGGGTACATGTTCTAAGATACATCATCCTTCTGATGATACAACATAGCGATTAAATCTTTACCTTCTCAGATATCCCGAATCTTGTTACCTGTCATCTAATTTCACGTAGTAATAGTTAATTCTCGTAATTACTCCGTCTTATTACCATGTCATTGTCTTGGTAATGCTATGGGTCATCATTCCAAACATGTTTTTTTTAACAAAATCTTATGTTCGCCCGAATAACGTCGAATTATATCGACTTCAATCTCACTATGTTTGTTACGCCACTTTCCCTAAACTAGTTCAAAGTGAACCCAAGCCAATACTAATTTGCCAAATAAACAAAAGTTTAGCTCCCAATAAACAGAAAATGAGCCCCTACCTATCTTGGGCTAAGTATCTTTGATATTACCCTATTACATCAGTCCTAGCTTGGTGCACAATCCCTAGGGCATCAATCTTCGACTTGGGGTTCAACCCTGAAACTCGTTAATATACTCCATACTTTAAACTCTCTGAGTCACATTTACGACAACCTTATCCGGGTCAAAATGTTCCCAATCCCAAATGGGTATCTTCCGAACTTAAATTCCTATCCCACCCTCAGTGTTTGTCTCGCTGGTTGCCTCCAGGTAATTTTATTACCGGTATTGAGGGTTAAGACTACTTGTCTTTTACCATTCTGCTAATGTATTATTGGTATCAATTCTCTTTAAAGTAGTCTACCGCTTTGAATAATCCTTGATTGGGATAGTAGGGACACCTGAGTTTACGTCTTAGGTAGTAATTCTCGTGCTAAACTCCTCCTTTATTCTCTTTGGGTATCTCCTTACCTTAACCAAATTCATACCCAAGGTCTATTTTGAACTAGGGCATACTATAAATTGTCATGGTTAGTCACGAGTCCTAGTTGGTTGAGTCTAACTCGTTGGTTAGAGGATTATAAGATGAGATCTTCGTAGCCGGAGGTGTTCCTTGCTGGGGCAGGGTTTGCCGTAGGCTACGAAGAGGAATTCCCATTAATGATGAAGTGGACTTTCACATCTGATTTTCCTTATGGGAACACCACTGCTTCCGCTGCTTAGTTTGTCCCCAAACTAAACTGGAGCAGGGGTGACCCAGGGTTAGTGGACTGCTACTTTTTCGATCGAGGTTCCCTCTGATACCACTTGTAAGACTCCTTTTTTTTAAACACCGGGGTCTTAGGCCCAGAACCGCCGCTCTGCGGTGACACCATCACGCCCGGGAAGGTCGTCACTACAAAATACCGATCCTGCTGGCCAAATCGATCGCAGAACAGTAGTATAAGTAAATATAAATCTAGTCCACCATAACCACATGTATATAAATAAATCTCCACGAAGGGAGATTCCATAATAATAATAATCAGAGTATAAAAGGAGGGCTTGTGCCCAGTACATGTAATCCTCACTACAAGTCACTCGTGGAATCAAAACTAAAACTAAGCGTCACCGTAACTGTCACTGAACCGAGAGCACCCAAGCTAGACTGGCCCATCTCCACCGACTTCGTACTCTGCTGGTGCTTCATCTCCGGGTTCTTCTTCCTTTTCGGCCTGCAGTCGCCGCCTCGCAATCAACGTCTGTGTCTACGTCTTCGGCCTCCTGGATGCTTAGCTGGTGGGATCCCACCCATCAAGGGGCATTTGACCCGTATATGTCCCGGCTGATGACAATGGTAACACGGTCGCGGGTCAACTCTATCAGAAACTGCAAAACCCGTGACCCTTCTCTATGGTACACCTAAAATTTTGTGGTTCAAAAACTGTTAGTCTAAAAGACTAAGCCCTATCCTCCCCTACCCCTTCTCCCATGGCTCCTAGGTACCGAGCGGAGAGGAAGAAAGGGAAGGACATGAAGGTGGAGAATAAGTCAAAAGCAGGTGACAACGGGCCTATGCTAGCAATTCCATAGTAAATATGACAGAAGCAGAAAGTAGGAAAGGTAACCTTAACTTATGCAGAAGCGCATAAGCCAAGGGATCTTTTGCAGGGCTCCCATCATATAAAGTGTCCCATACCGCTTATACGTTTGGGTGTCAGTTATCAAAGAGTAAGGAGTAGCAAGTAATTAAAAGCACAAGAAATATAATAATTGATTTATTCGGATTACCCCTATAGACCAAGGGGTCGTTTTGCAGGGCCTATCGTATAAAATGTCCCATACCATCTTATACGATAGGTAGCAATGTTTATGCTATGACACACAAATATGCTATGGAATGCGCAAGCAAGTGCAACACACCCACATGACTCCATGCGCACTGTCACAACCCGCATTTTCTCCGAATTAAGAATTATCAGAGTAAGAGAAAACACGCGTCATGATGCCACGTCAAGCAGGGGATAACTACTGACGCTCAGGTAAAACCAACTACAATCTTTATGCAAGAAAATCATGTGCTTAATGAATAGAAAATCAGTTATGATTAGAGTCTGTATCCCTCGGCTCAGTGGATCATCTAGTCCACAAATGAAAACTATATTAATATGCTGCGGAAAAATACTTTATTTAGATCTGACATCCTAAGGAGCACATAAGGGTCCCAAGAGAACCACTCATGCTATGCAAGACCCTACATTTAATTTATATAATATATAAGAAAACGGTCTTTATACGTGATTTGGAAAATAGTGATTTCGCTTTATAAAACATGCTGATCATGAGCTTTATTTATAATAACAATTATAGTTTAAAAATAACTAGCAACCTAGCATAAAACCTTCTCAGAGCAAGTAGACTATCTCCAGAAAATGGTAGCAGCAATAGTATATATCTAGTACAAGGTAAAAACTACCAGTGGGCGCCAACAACCTGACACGAACCCACTAGCACAAATATATGTCTGTAAGAAAGTACTGAAAACAACCTCACTAATAAGGTAAACAAAACTCCAAGGTCCGGAAGTCCACCAACAACACCACCTCCAACTAGCCACCAGACTGGCTACAGCTCAGAACCTGGGGTATTCCAAAAGAAAACAGAATACCTCAGCAAGCTAAACAAAGAAAAACTGCATGAAAGAGTCAACCAAAGGACAAAGTAACAGAAAAACATACAGTAGAAAGAGTCACAACTGTCCACAACAGGACCACAAGAAATGCACAACGTGCAAAGCAACAGCAACGACCCAGCCCAGGAACCACATCCTGCAGGGCCTACTAGGCTACCAAGAGCCAGAATGTTGCAAACTACCAAAGAAGAAACTTCTAACACCCTAAACTGTGGGAAGTGATAGTAGCAAAACAACAACGAGGAACCGGATCGAAGGCAAACGCAGTCCCCCAATCCACCATGTCCAAGTCAAAAGCTCGAGGGTCAACACGTGAAAACACAAGGGACCTTCCACCCGACATGCCCAGCCCGTACCTGGAGTAAGAAAACATGGGTGGCCTTGGCTATATCACTCAACTCCACCCCCATAAAGAGCTACAACCACCACTACTAACCACGACCCACGATTCGGCCTTTAGGAAAATAAAGAAAACGGCCGACAAGGAAAACCCAGAAATACAACTAGAAATCCACTCGGAAATGAAATACAAGGTAAAGGAAGAGTGTTGAAATAAACCAACACGACTAGGCGTTGAGTGAAACCCACTCAGTGCCTACCTAAACTTTGGCGTTGAGCGAGCTAGCCTCACTCGCCGCCAAAATAATACCACTACCCACAAGCCCACTAAAGAATGCGGAGCTCGACGACAGTCGAACGACCAAGGCAGAAGATCCAGAACTCGAGTAGTTGCCTGCCACTTGAGTATCTAAACTCTCGCACTCGAAACCATCTAAATTCGCCTAGCAACAGAAAATGTACAAAGCGCACGATCAGTGACGCACGATCAGTGGTCGTGCGCACTCATCGGCTGATGATCGTGAGAAGCGAACCTGGAAAACCTGACAGAAAACCTAGCAACTGCGCACGATCAGTGTCGCACGATCAGTGGTCGTGCGCACTGTTGCCAGCGCTCGTGCGATTGCCCGAGACAGAACTTTGGAATCTGAAAGACAGCCGCGCACGAGCAGAGGCACACGACCAGTGGTCGTGTGCCCTAACGGTTGATGACCGTGCGCGGTCAACCTGCACCGTTTGGAATTTCCCGAACGACACCGGAACGCGCACACGACTCACGCCACTGCAGTAGCAGCAGACAACTATCAACGTCGCGCACCACTACCATACGAACTATGCCTAATCATTCGAGTAATACCATAATGAAAATCGGCAACCACACCCCCCCCCCTCCTAACTCTCCCTCTCGGCTACACCCGAACCAGAGCAACAATCAAAATAAAGGAAAACAACAGCTCCACGCCGACAATCTGGATTCCAATCATCACAAAATATGGGGGGTTTCAGTAGGAAGAACTAAGCCCTATAGTTAGCAAGAAAATGAGAACAACAAGGCCTCTAACCTGGGCTAACCGGGATTTCAATTTCATCAAGAAAATTCAAAAAAAAGGAAAACTTGGCAAGGGCAAGAATACCACTTGCCTCAATCACAGCGAAGCTTTGGACTGCTTTCCTCCCCTTCGCACGGATCAAAACGGCCGCAACACCTAAAACAAAAACTCGGCCATTAATGGCGGAAAACTTCCAAAACCGAAAATTCCAATCCTCCCAGAACTCCACGAAAATCGAATTTCTTACCGCAGGAATGAAGGTCTTGACGAGAGCAATCCAAATCCACTCTCGGAATCGAATTCCGTCCACAAACGCTCCGGGAATCGGCGTCCGAAGGCAAGGGTAGGCGGTTTCTCCGTTTCCTCGTACAGGGCCGGCGGTTTCGAGCGTGAAGAAGATGATCGGGGGTTTTATTCTCTCTCTCTATATATATAATTATATAATTATATAATTAATTACAAAATTACATAAAGCACCACATCGACGCGAAAACCGAACTACCTCGGAATTCGACGAAATTCGCACCGTAGCTAAATACCCACGCTACAAACACAACGACGAAGTCGAAATTACTTTTCGACAAACAGAACTCGAGTTATACCCAAATAAAGCCAAACACCAACATCCCCCCGAGAGGCCACACCGGGTCACCCAAAATGACTCGGCTTGCTAGGGAGATCTTGCCAACAGGATACAGAATAGGGCACTCAGTTCTAAGGAGCTAAACCACACTCCACAAATGGCACAAGCCACGGAAATGCGTCATCGTAACGCCAAACGAGAATAAAAATAATCGCTGAAAAAACGGGGCGTTACAGTCACCCCCCCTAAAATAAAGTTTCGTCCCGAAACATTACGCACAACCCTCCTACAAAAGAAGGAAAAGTAACAAACAGAAGTTATAAAGGGAAACATACCGATCAAATCAGCGAAACAGGTGAGGGTACGCCCTCTTCATGGCCGACTCTAGCTCCCAAGTCGCGCTCTCCAAATCCTGATTTTTCCATAGAACTTTCACCATCGGTATGGACTTCTTTCGTAGCACACGCTCCTGAGTATCCAAAATATGAACTGGCACCTCAACAAAAGAGAGGTTGGGCTCCAACTGGGGCACAACATCCAAGAGTTGCCCACTGCTGCGCACACACTTCCGCAATTGGCTAACATGAAAAACATTATGAACATCAGGGAAGTTCGCTGACAAATCCAATCTATAAGCAGACACACCAATCCGCTCCAAGACCTCAAACGGGCCCACATACCTTGGGTCCAATTTCCGATTTTTACCAAATCTCTTCACACCAACCATTGGAGAAACCTTGAGGTATACATGATCCCCTACTAAAAACTCCAAAGCAGACCTACGCCGATTGGCATTCTTTTCATACCTCTCATGAGCTAACCGAAGCTTCTCCCGAATAAGCTTCACGGCGACTTCCATCTCTTCCAGAGCATCTGGACCCAACAAAGGGTTCTCACCAGCCTCAGCCCAAAACAACGGAGTCCTACAGCGCCTCCCATACAAAGCTTCGAACGGAGCCATCTGCAAGCTTTCCTGATAACTGTTATTATAAGCAAATTCCATGAGTCGCAGACGCTCATCCCACGCTCCACCGTGGTCTAAAATATAGCACCTGATCATATCCTCAACAATCTGATTGACCCGCTCCGTCTGCCCATTGGTCTGAGGGTGGTACGCAGTAGAATACCTCAGATCCGTACCCAAACCCTCCTGCAGACACTACCAGAAATGAGAAGTAAACCAGGAGTCTCGATCAGAAATGATGCTAACCGGCACACCGTGGAGTCGGATGACTTCATTCAAGTACAACTCCGCTATCCTCCTCATCGGGTAATCAATCTTATAAGGCACGAAGTGAGCACACTTCGTCAATCTATCCACTATAACCCAAACAGAATCAAATCCTCTCGGGGATTTTGGCAAACCCGTAATGAAGTCCATAGATATACTCTCCCACTTCCAAGTCGGGATCTCTAGTAGAGTCAACTTACCACCAGGCCTTCCATGATCGGCCTTCACACGCTTGCAAGTGTGACACTCAGCAACATATCGGGCTATATCTCCTTTCATACCATACCACCAGGCAACTTGCCTTAAGTCACGGCACATCTTCGTAGATCCTGGATGGTAGGCAACGCTGGAACCATGAGCCTCACTACAAATCATACCTCTAATGTCCCCAACAGCGGGAACGCAAAACCTGCCGCGGTACTTCAAAGTACCCGCATCATCAATAGTAAAATCTGGCAACTCTCCCTTCTCTGTCCTGGTAAAAAGGTGCAACAGATCCGGATCGTCCTTCTGATGCAGTCTAGTCAAAGAAATTCAGGACGGCTCTGCCACTGACAAACTACTCTACAAACCACAGCATCCCACTGAAATATCCATAAGGAGGAACTCCTCAACTAACCGATCGGCGGAGAGGTTAAAGATCTTTCCCGTCTTTCGGCTCAGGGCGTCGGCCACCACATTGGCCTTGCCCGGATGATACTGGATTTCTACGTCATAATCCGCCACATACTCAAGCCACCGCCGCTGACGCAGATTCAACTCCTTCTGCATGAACACGTACTTCAGGCTCTTATGGTCAGTAAAAATCTTGCACTGAGCCCCATAAAGTAAGTGCCTCCACAGCTTCAACGCATAGATAACCGCTGCAAACTCAAGGTCATACGTTGGATAATTCTTCTCATGAGTCTTCAGCTGTCTTGACCCATAAGCGATTACTTTTCCATCCTGCATTAATACGCATCCCAGTCCTATATGCGAAGCATCCACATACACATCATAATCTACGCCCTCAGTAGGAAGGGTCAGAACGGGAGCAGTACACAATCTCCTCTTTAACTCCTGAAAAGCTTCTTCGCACTTCTCGCTCCAAACAAAAGCCACATTCTTCTGAGTCAGCTTGGTCAAAGGTGCGGCTAGAGAAGAGAAACCCTCCACGAATCTCCTGTAATAGCCAGCCAACCCTAAGAAACTTCTGATCTCCTTAGGAGTGTTCGGCCTACTCCAATCCATCACTGCTGCAATCTTTTCTGGGTCAACCGAGATCCCATCCTTGTTCACCACGTGGCCTAGAAAAGAAATCTGAGGCAACCAAAATTCGCACTTGCTCAACTTGGCGAATAACTTGTGGTTCCTCAACTCTGACAGGACCAAACGCAAATGCTGCTCATGCTCCTCAGCACTGCGAGAATAAACCAACACGTCATCAATGAAGACCACCACGAACTTGTCTAGGAAATCCTTGAATACCCGATTCATCATGTCCATGAAAGCTGATGGTGCGTTGGTCAAACCAAACGACATCACCAAAAACTCGAAGTGTCCATGCCTCGACCTAAACGCAGTCCGTGGAATATCTGCCTCACGGATCCTGAGCTGATGATAGCCCGAACGAAGATCGATCTTGGAGAACACCGTGCTACCACGCAACTGGTCAAATAAATCATCGATCCTCGGCAGAGGGTACCTATTCTTGATAGTGACCTTGTTCAACTCTCTATAGTCGATGCAAAGCCGCATCGACCAATCTTTCTTCTTTACGAACAAAACAGGAGCACCCCAAGGCGACGAACTCTGCCTGATAAAACCTTTAGCCAACAACTCATCTAACTGAATTCGCAACTCCTCTAACTCACGAGGGGCCATCCGGTACGGCGCCTTAGCAATAGGACGCGTACCCGGCTCCAAATCAATAACAAACTCCACATCCCGCTCAGGAGGGATACCAGGAAGATCATCAGGAAAAACATCGGCGAAACCACGAACAATAGGAATCTCCTCCAAGCGTGGCACGCTAACAACGGTTCCAACCGCCGAGACTAAACAAACACAACAATCAGAAAGAAACAATCTCTGAACACATACCGCAGAGAGAACAGGAGAATCCTGACACGGATCAGCATACACGATGCCGGGCTGACCGTCGTCCCTGATGAAGTCCAAGCGCTTTCCTTTGCACTGAATGACCGCATCATACCGAGAGAGCCAGTCCATGCCCAAAATGACATCGAAGTCCTCTAGTCAATCATCTTCAGGTCCGCCTTCGCAAGAAAATCCCCCAACAAAACCGGGCAATCCAAAATACCCAAATCTGACAACACAGATTCACCAGAGGGAAACTTGACACGGAAGGAATCCCGAACACGATCTAGAGACAACCGATGACGCTCCACAAAGGCTCTAGCCACGAACGAGTGGGTAGCGCCGGAGTCAAACAGAACACGCGCCCAGCGGTTCTTCACCTTAAATTTCCCTATAGGAGCGCACAAAGCTAAGGAACTAGCACAACAGTACCGCAAATAATCTAGCAACTAAACTACCAGGCTAGAAAGAAAACAACAAACAACTAACCTGAGATCACCTGGGTCGAAGTCTGAGCCTCCTCGGAAGAAATCACGTTCAGCTTCCCTTTTCCCTTGTCCACACGCTGAGGTGGAGGTAAAGCCTATAACGGAACTACAGGAAGAGCTGGCTGAAACTGAGGACACCTCGACTTAATGTGACCCTTCTGCCCACACTGAAAGCAGATTTTATCCTTGGACCAACACTGGGCCGCATCATGGCCGGATCGCTTGCAAACTGAACAGGAGACATCTCTCCTAGGAGCACCCTGAATCGCATGAACCTGCTCCTTCTTCTGAGCTGCCGCCTTCTTGAAACACCTCTCGACAGGATGGCCTGACCGGCCACAAAAACTGCACACCACCCTGCTCCTCTTTCCCGGAACAGCATCGGGTACCAGGGGTTTCTTCTCCTCTACCAACTTCCTCTTATCCTTCTTCAACTGCTGACCTCTGCTCTTCGCCGTCTCAATAGCCTCCACCTTCAGAGCAGCCTCTACTACAGCTGCATAAGACACTGACCCATAAGCACTGGTCAACTGTTGCACCTCACTCCTCAAACCACCGAGGAATCGCTTAACTCGATCAGCCTCAACGCTGACCAATCCAGGGGCAAAACGGCTCAACTTACTAAACTCTACCTCATACTCACCCACCGTGAGTTGCCTTTGCTTCAGATGGAGGAAGTCGTTCATGAGGCGGTCACGCTCGACCGAGGGTAAGAACTTCCTCAACAGCATCTCCTTGAACACTTCCCAAGAGCATCCGGCTACCAGGCTCTCCTTCTCTCTTAGCCAACAACTCTTAGCCAAACCTTTAAGCTGATAGGAGGCTATCATCACCCTCTGATCATCTGCAATCCCTGAGTACGAGAACATCTCCTCCATGGAGATCAGCCAGTCGTCTATCACCATGAAATCTGCCTTCCCATCATAAGTGGGAGGGCTCAGCCTCTGAAACTGCGAGATGAAGGCCATCTCTGCTGGCACCACCACTGGAGGTCTCAAGGGTGCAGGAGGAGGAGGAACAGCTAACCCCCCTGCAGGAACTTGCGCACCCTGAGCCTGCCCTGCCACAACCGCCACCAAAGACTGAATCTGGGCTTGCACCTCCTCCAACTGCCTACCCATAGCTTCGCTACTCTGACGCAGACCCTCGATCACCGCATCGTTCTGAGCTCCAGAAGATTCACCCTCAGACAGGGGAGTCGATCGAGTCGCAGGACGCCTAGCCATCCTAAAAATCATTACAACGCAAATCAGATCCAAATCCCACGACTAGAACCGACTACCAGTACAGACAATACATATGTAGATATAGACTTAAAGCTGCTAAACTTGCTCTGAGAGTTTATCTTCTTCACAATAATTAGATGATATGCCCTATCCTAAGATGGTTAACCACCACCTCACTAACTCTTGTGCCTAGATCGGATGCATGAACTTATGTTAATTTGAAAACTCATGTGTGTACATATGTCATCCTGCAAATCTTTAGCTCGGCGCGTTGTGCTTATGCAATGATATGATATGCATGATTGTGCTATGCATTCTAAAAAAAAGGCCCTAGTGCATGCTATGAGCGGCGTACGCATGAAAATGTTATGCATCCCATACTACATAACATTTCCATGCAACGAAAAAGAAACGTGCTAGTCGCAGTCATGTGGTGAGGTTATGCATCCCATACTACATAACCCTCACATGTAGCCCCTATGGTGGATCCATATACGAACACATATTATGCATCCCATACTACATAATATGCCCCGTATACTTCATGTTATGCTATGAGTGTAGTGTTCGTGCTTTTGCCAAGACGTGCTGATGACATATCGGTGTGTGAATGACATGATGCAGAACTACTAAAAGCGAACAAAGGAAGGTTGCTCAACTAACTTGTCAAGCAACCTCCCTCTGATACTAACTGTCACAACCCGCATTTTCTCCAAATTAAGAATTATCAGAGTAAGAGAAAACACGCGTCATGATGCCACGTCAAGCAGGGGATAACTGCTGACGCTCAGGCCAAACCAACTACAATCTTTATGCAAGAAAATCATGTGCTTAATGAATAGAAAATCAGTTATGATTAGAGTCCGTATCCCTCGGCTCAGTGGATCATCTAGTCCACAAATGAAAACTATATTAATACGCTGCGAAAAAATACTTTATTTAGATCTGACATCCTAAGGAGCACATAAGGGTCCCAAGAGAACCACTCATGCTATGCAAGACCCTACATTTAATTTATATAATATATAAGAAAACGGTCTTTATACGTGATTTGGAAAATAGTGATTTCGCTTTATAAAACATGCTGATCATGAGCTTTATTTATAATAACAATTATAGTTTAAAAATAACTAGCAACCTAGCATAAAACCTTCTCAGAGCAAGTAGACTATCTCCAGAAAATGGTAGCAGCAATAGTATATATCTAGTACAAGGTAAAACTACCAGTGGGCGCCAACAACCTGACACGAACCCACTAGCACAAATATATGTCTGTAAGAAAGTACTGAAAACAACCTCACTAACAAGGTAAACAGAACTCCAAGGTCCGGAAGTCCACCAACAACACCACCTCCAACTAGCCACCAGACTGGCTACAGCTCAGAACCTGGGGTATTCCAAAAGAAAACAGAATACCTCAGCAAGCTAAACAAAGAAAAACTGCATGAAAGAGTCAACCAAAGGACAAAGTAACAAAAAAACATGCAGTAGAAAGAGTCACAACTGTCCACAATAGGACCACAAGAAATGCACAACGTGCAAAGCAACAGCAACGACCCAGCCCAGGAACCATATCCTGCAGGGCCTACTAGGCTACCAAGAGCCAGAATGTTGCAAACTACTAAAGAAGAAACTTCTAACACCCTAAACTATGGGAAGTGATAGTAACAAAACAACAACGAGGAACCGGATCGAAGGCAAACACAGTCCCCCAATCCACCATGTCCAAGTCAAAAGCTCGAGGGTCAACACGTGAAAACACAAGGGACCTTCCACCCGACATGCCCAGCCCATACCTGGAGCAAGAAAACATGGGTGGCCTTGGCTATATCACTCAACTCCACCCCCATAAAGAGCTACAACCACCACTACTAACCACGACCAACGATTCGGCCTTTAGGAAAATAAAGAAAACGGCCGACAAGGAAAACCCAGAAATACAACTGGAAATCCACTGGGAAATGAAATACAAGGTAAAGGAAGAGTGTTAAAATAAACCAACACGACTAGGCGTTGAGTGAAACCCACTCAGTGCCTACCTAAACTTTGGCGTTGAGCGAGCTAGCCTCACTCGCCGCCAAAATAATACCACTACCCACAAGCCCACTAAAGAATGCGGAGCTCGACGACAGTCGAACGACCAAGGCAGAAGATCCAGAACTCGAGTAGTTGCCTGCCACTTGAGTATCTAAACTCCCACACTCGAAACAATCTAAATTCGCCTAGCAACAGAAAATATACAAAGCGCACGATCAGTGACGCACGATCAGTGGTCGTGCGCACTCATCGGCTGATGATCGTGCGAAGCGAACCTGGAAAACCTGACAGAAAACCTAGCAACTGCGCACGATTAGTGTCGCACGATCAGTGGTCGTGCGCACTGTTGCCAGCGCTCGTGCGATTGCCCGAGACAGAACTTTGGAAACTGAAAGACAGCCGTGCACGAGCAGAGGCACACGACCAGTGGTCGTGCGCCCTAACGGTTGATGACCGTGCGCGGTCAACCTGCACCGTTTGGAATTTCCCGATCGACACCGGAACGCGCACACGACTCACGCCACTGCAGTAGCAGCAGACAACTATCAACGTCGCGCACCACTACCATACGAACTATGCCTAATCATTCGAGTAATACCATAACGAAAATCGGCAACCACACCCTCCTCCTAACTCTCCCTCTCGGCTACACCCGAACCAGAGCAACAATCAAAATAAAGGAAAACAACAGCTCCAC
This sequence comes from Platanthera zijinensis, assembly GCA_039513925.1. NCBI lineage: Eukaryota > Viridiplantae > Streptophyta > Magnoliopsida > Asparagales > Orchidaceae > Platanthera > Platanthera zijinensis. The sequence continues at coordinate 163,114,080 of CM077085.1, forward strand.
GCCGACAATCTGGATTCCAATCATCACAAAATAGGGGGGGTTTCAGTAGGAAGAACTAAGCCCTATAGTTAGCAAGAAAATGAGAACAACAAGACCTCTAACCTGGGCTAACCGGGATTTCAATTTCATCAAGAAAATTCAAAAAAAGGAAAACTTGGCAAGGGCAAGAATACCACTTGCCTCAATCACAGCGAAGCTTTGGACTGCTTTCCTCCCCTTCGCACGGATCAAAACGGCCGCAACACCTAAAACAAAAACTCGGCCATTAATGGCGGAAAACTTCCAAAACCGAAAATTCCAATCCTCCCAAAACTCCACGAAAATCGAATTTCTTACCGCAGGTATGAAGGTCTTGACGAGAGCAATCCAAATCCACTCTCGGAATCGAATTCCGTCCACAAACGCTCCGGGAATCGGCGTCCGAAGGCAAGGGTAGGCGGTTTCTCCGTTTCCTCTTACAGGGCCGGCGGTTTCGAGCGTGAAGAAGATGATCGGGGGTTTTATTCTATATATATATATATATAGATATATATATAATTATATAATTATATAATTAATTACAAAATTACATAAAGCACCACATCGACGCGAAAACCGAACTACCTCGGAATTCGACGAAATTCGCACCGTAGCTAAATACCCACGCTACGAACACAACGGCGAAGTCGAAATTACTTTTCGACAAACAGAACTCGAGTTATACCCAAATAAAGCCAAACACCAACATCCCCCCGAGAGGCCACACCGGGTCACCCAAAACGACTCGGCTTGCTAGGGAGATCTTGCCAACAGGCTACAGAATAGGGCACTCAGTTCTAAGGAGCTAAACCACACTCCACAAATGGCACAAGCCACGGAAATGCATCATCGTAACGCCAAACGAGAATAAAAATAATTGCTGAAAAAACGGGGCGTTACACGCACAGACCTTTAGTTCCCCCTGTTCGGGCAGCTAGCTTCACTCCCAGGAACCTCCGTAGTGGCAAACAGAGACAGTGGGTCGGGCCCCCACTCCTTGGCGGGTAACCACACTACCAGGCCTAGCCCTTCCGTACGCCCCTAGAAGAACACAACCTAGAGTATCCGCATACTAGTGCTGGCTATATCCACCAGGCTTTCTTTGGCTAAGTGTCCCACACCGCCGAGTCAACGTACCGACGTCGGTGTGATCGATCGTCCAGTACTGATGACCCACCACTTTTATGCACATGCAATCATGACAGTTATATTTGTACAAGTTCTCATGTTACCGAGCCTCTAGCTCTCTAGGCTACCAAGCATATACCAAGTCCCCGAGCATCCCGCTCCCCGCACTTCCCAATAAAAAACCAGACTATTGACATTACTAGTAGGCCCTTAGACCACATACCTAATCTATTCATTCCATGCCAATTCTTATTCCCAAGTGTACAAGTGTAGATGTGAGGTGCAACTATTATTAGGGTTACTCTTGGTCATTTTATCCCTACGATTTAAGGTTAACCTTGGACTTCCCGAGGTTTACCCGGTGAAGGGCTCGCAGCAGTACTAGGAGCTATGATGGGGTGAATCTCAAAGCTCCCTTTCCAAGGCACTTATTGTAATTGATTTCTACCCTTGAGCCAAGACCCTCTTCATATTAAGTAGCTCTACTCCTAGGTGACTTTAACCTCCGAGCTAGCCTTCTCCGGTCCTATCACTATATGAGGACCACACAAAGCTACATGGTGCTCCCGTTTGGGGGTACTCATATTTTTTTCATCCAAATGCCCTAAAATCAACACTGGGAGTCCTCCATTACCTAATATAACTAATTCCAAGATTTCCAAATTTTTCCTATTTATCGGGCATTTAATTTATTTATTCTAAGCCTCCCAATGCCCTAGTATGAACATGAAGTGCACTAATGAGCCAACAATAAATCACCATAAAATCAGTAAAAATCTTATGAGTCATTTAAGCGGTAATTCCAAGTTTTGAGAAATTTCAGAGCTGTTTAGGCTTACATTTCTTAATTTACCATTTTAGACCACTTTTACTATATTACGAAGCAAATACTGTAAATCTATATCCAAAAATCACAAGAAAGTTATAGAAGCTTTATGGTGACCTGAAATCATCAGAAACAAAGTCCCATAATTTTTCTCCAATATTTGGGTTCTGAATTTATTTTAATGTAAAATACTAATTTTCTTAGCTTAGAGAAGGAGGTACTGTTTTAATTATCTAAAAATCCATAGAAATTTACAGGATGACTATCATGGTTAGAAACACCCACTGACCAAATTTCATAAATTTACAAATAATAAATAGGCATTATTTGTATTTTTAACTACATATCACAATTAGTACATTAAAGAAGCAAGTACCCAAAATAATCAGATAAAACTCCCAAGAAAAATACATAAGATATAACATGCTAAAAGATGCTTAAATCCAGGATTTCATAACATTCCAGTGAACAGAAATTCCAAAATCATCAAGTTAAATATCTGGGGGACAACTAGGGTTGTGAATGAAGTACTATATAAATTAACCCAAAAGCCTCAACAAAATTATATTATGGCTATTTAGAGCAGAAAATCACTTTTCCCAAACTTTACTTGATATGAAGTTCAATTGAGAGCGTAATAATTCAAATTAAGATTGGTGACCTAAACTAGGGTTAGATTTTTAGGTGGGCTAAAGGTCTCCAAATACCCTAAAATTTTGACTAGAAGACTTTAGTACCATTATGGTCTTCTTCACCAAATTTCAAGTCAATCCAAGGTCATTTGACCCCATGACCTTCACAACCCTAAAGATCCCCATTAAGGGACCTACCCTAGGGTTCTAGGGATACCATACCCCAAACCACCCCAAATTACATTGTAGGGTGATTCATGCCCCAAAAAGCCAGTGGACAAAATATCAGCCTCTGTTGAGGTTGTTTGACCACTCAAATCCCAAAAGGACATAATTGACCTAATTAACCCTATTAGGGCCAACCTAGGGTCGAGTTAAACTGAATCAAAACACTTCCAAATGAGGTGGAATTTTTTACAGAGTTCTAACATTCCCCCTAAGACCTCCCATCCAAATTTGGCGGATTTTGAGGTGTTTAGGACACCTAATTAAATTATACATGAATTATTAAATTTTTACAAAAACTATAGAAACATATTCTTCAAAAATTCTGATTTTTGGATAAGTCCTAGGTATGGCTAGTAATAGCCCAAACCCCAAATTTCAAGTCATTTGGATGTCTGGATTAATGTGGGCATCCAAATCAATCTCAGGACAACCATATGGATAGACCTCACGAAAATGTGTGCTGTGGTCTAACCTGGACTCCAAATCGAGTGAAATAAATTTTAAATTAAACTATACTTCAAGGGCTACATTTTCTATGTTGACCATTGTTTAGGTTTCAGCCCCTACGGACTATAATTTTCAGTTTAAACCCTGTGCACAGTAAAGGGGATTAATTCCTAATTATACAATAAATAATATAATAAAATACTATTGTTCATCTTCTTCTTTACCCGAACCCGAACAGAACCAGAAAAACAACTATTCCTGTAGCTTTTCTAAAGCTATTTCCCGGCCACCCAGCCATCTCCTTGGCCGGCCACCACAACCACCACCTCTGTGGAGGTGAGAGCTACCGTCGGGCAGCGGCACGGCCGCCGGAGAGGCGGTTTTCGGCGAACCCACCACCATGAAATTTCTAAAAAACCATGGAAACGCTCACCCGATCCAGCTCTTTTGAGCCCAATATCTCTCCTAATGATTTATAGGATCTATCCTTAGAAGATGAGGTAGAGTAGGAACTTATTCGCGGTTTGGAGTCGAGCCGATCGTCGGGATGCTATTTGCGCGGTGGTGGCGTCGCCGAAATTCTTCAACAGAAAGGTAATGAGGTCTAGCTTTATCAGGCAAGGGTGAAACCTTCCTATCTAAGTCTAGGGAGTCTTTTATAGGGGAACAAGGCTGCAAGAGGGGGTAGAAACGGTCCAGCAATTAATGCCTCTTACATGCAAGCTTCGGCCATGGTTGAGGGGAGGTGAAACGGCTCCAAAAAAGCTAAGAGAAGGCTGGAAACTCCTCCTCTCCCTGAGAGGAGTTGAATCCAGCCATTTCAAGGGGGATAGGGTGGATCCGAGCTTAAAAGCCATAAATGGACAGGCAAACTGTCGCTCGGCCATGGCTGGAGGAGGAGGAAACGGCTGCCACATGGCACAGCCGTCCAAACTTCATAAAATAAGACTTAACTAAGTCTTAATAAGAGAAAACGGCCCAATAATGTATTCTGGCCCACTTCCTGAAATGGCCCGGTTCAACTGAACCAGCACCCAGCAAAAAAAGATCGGCCAGAAAAAAAAACTAAGTAAAATGGCGTTGAGTGAGCTCTGCTCACTCAACGCCATCCATGCTACGGCGTTGAGTGAGCTTAGCTCACTCAACGCCATCCCAGATATGGCGTTGAGTGAGCTCTGCTCACTCAATACCATCAGAATGGCCTCCCCGACTATGGCGTTGAGTGAGCTCAGCTCACTCAACTCCATCCGGCTCATGGCGTTGAGTGAGCTCTGCTCACTCAACGCCATCCAGAATAATCCCCTTTTAAACGATGGCGTTGAGTTAGCTTAGCTCTATCAACGCCGTCCAGATTATGGCGTTGAGTGAGCTTAGCTCACTCAACGCCGTCCAAATTATGGCGTTGTGTGAGCTTAGCTAACTCAATGCCGTGCAGATTATGGTGTTCAGTGAGCTCTGCTCACTCAACGCCCTCCAATCAGCACCAAATGGCATTGAGTGCAGTCAGTGCACTCAACGCCGTTCAACTTATGACGTTGAGTGCACTCAACACACTCAACGCCATCCCGTCTGACAACTTATGGCATTGAGTGAGCTAAGCTCACTCAACGCCATCCAGTCTACGGCGTTGATTGAGCTCAGCTCACTCAACGCCAACCTGACGACACAAGATGGCATTGAGTGTAGTCAGTGCACTCAACTTCATTCAACTTATGGCTTTGAGTAAGCTAGGCTCACTCAACGCCATCCAGGCCACGACGTTGAGTGAGCTTAGCTCACTCAATGCCATTCCAAGTTCATGGGCTTGACAGATTGGTCACGGGCGTGTCAGGCCCATGTTGACATTTTCGAGCTCAACGATCGTCTTCCCTAGGTCGACGATCGTTGAAGGGGTCACTCCCTAGGTCACAGGCGTGACGGGTTGGTCACGGGCATGACGGGTCGGTCACGGGCATGACCACCCCTTGACTCGAAATCTTGGTCGAAAAACATCAATTCCTTGGCTTCCTAAGGTTCTGTTAAGACGAAACCACTCTCAGGGGTCTAGTCGGAAATGGGATGTTACAGAACGTCTGCAAGTATTCGTCAACTGAATGCGCTCCCTGCACCATAATCATGCTCATCTGCGGCCCTAATGGACCTCCAAATGCACTTTGCTCTAACATACCGCCCGGTGTTGGGGCCATCTAAGGGACAGAGGGCTGCACATTTCTCCCATGTTGTGCATTGGTCACAGCGAACACCACTTCAACCACCCTTCTTATGGTTTCCAAAGACGTAGGGGTCTCAGGAACGTTACTTGGTGCAGTACTTTGCCTAGCAAACGTGTGTTCAGACTGCCACGCTCCACTTCCGGACACCTATAGTTGTACAAAACACCAATAAGTGTCTGAACAAAATTGCAAAAAGCAATTATAGGAACACGCAGATTCCCCAAACATGTGTATTTTCATTCCTAAGTGGACATTCATGGGTTCTTTTCATGTTATAACGATGACGCACACACATGTGCTCACCACCCCTTAAAGTGAATTCGCCCACGAATTCATTTAAGCTTGACCGAAACCAGTAGTCTGATACCAATTTGTAACACCCCTATCCGTCACATAGCATATAACAGTAGGTCCGTCTGGGGCCCGACGCCATATACTACGGACAGACTGGTTGGTTACGTATTGAGGCCATTCAACCAAACACAACGTCCTACACAGAGCATCTAGCGGAAGTAAATTATTAAGTTGCACAAATAAAAGAACCCTGCCAAGCATGAATGTCCACTACTCAAACCAAGAAGGAATGTTTAATACACTAACAGAAATAGCCTCATGGCCTTACAAGAGTTTGCTTAATAAAAGTGTCTTCCAAACCTCAGCACGCAGGCCGGTCACACATGAGTACAAAAGAAAAATACTCAAAAATTTGCCTTCGAGGGCCGGCACAGCAACTTGGGCTTTAGTCCGCTATTTACCGCTCGACTCCGCAGCACCTGCAAGCAATAATCCACCGCACGATGGTAAACAAAGGCAACGGTCAGCTATGCTGACCAAATAATAACGATTTCGCCCCCAAACCGGGGCTGAAAAGCTTCTTCCCTGCACTTGTTCGCAAAGCAAGCAACATAGCGAAATAAGCATGACATCACAGGTGCACACTCACACGGCCGTACACCCCGTGCTCTAAGGGCACTTACTCGTCGAAGCCAGTCTGAACCCCATCCAGTCCTTGACTCCACCACCACCCCCTTGGGGCGGCAACCTCGTGAGCAATTAGTCCTTTCTGCCGTAGCCTAGACTCGATCTCCAAACCTCGGCAAGTCCCACATAAAACTTTAGGTCGCTTTAACCAAGCATATGGAGCGGGTAGGGGTCCACCAGCCCGTTGCTCACCCCGCCGTTGCTATTTGGCCTTTGACGTGGGCTAATCTTCCCTAGTCCCAAATAACATTCAAACACGGTACATAGCCTCGCTATGTACCTGGTTGGCTCCCAGGCCACCGATATGACAGAAATGCGTTTCCATCAAGATTTCCGGGTGCACCTCGGGGTTAATCCCAAAGATTCCTTAATGCATTCTACCGCATAACAACCCGAAAACAATCAAAACGCTCGGAGTCTTCTCCGGCTTACAATGCATAGCAAAACATCACCGATCCAGACCAACATGTCCGGGTAGGCTTCACACATCATGCCTATGTCCGTACTATAATTTCGGACTCTAACAAGGGGGACTTTACATATCTACCCCAAGGAATACCGCAATCTCGCCGCACACTCGCGGGAGGAGGGTTTTCTTATGCAAAAGAAGAAGATCTTCACATGCTAAAAAAGAGAATCGTTACCCTATTATTTCTCCTCGGCGCCATGATGATCTAGACAGATGGAAAGCACCGTATCGGCCTCGCCTTCGCAGATCCGGACTCGGATCGCGATTTTGAGCTCCGAAGCTCCGCCGGTGACCGGATCATTCCTTCCACCTCCTCCTTGCTCTCCCCTCTCTCTAGACTTTAGAAAGAGAATCAAGTGGATGAAATGGGGGATTGCAAACCCTAAATTCAGGTTTAAACTACCAGAACCAACCCCCAGCCGTCGGATCCGAACATAAGAAAACGAACGGCCACGATTGGGGCCTAAAATAATAAAACTGCGCCGAACACGTCCTGCGACACGCCCGTGTCCAGGGCCGTGTCGCCCATTCGTCGTCTCGCCCGACGCTCCGACAAGCACATGGCCTTCGATACGGCCTCCGACACGCCCGTGTCACACATGACACGGCCATGTCAAGACCCGTGTCATGCCCGTGTGCAACTGCCAAAAATAATTTCCCGAGGAGGACACGGCCTGCGACACGGCACCCAACATGCCCTTGTCACATATGACATGCCCGTGTCTATGCCCGTGTGCATAACTCAGAAATTTCCTAGTGTGACATGCCCTGGGACACGCCTGTGTCCCAGGCCGTGTGCCTCAACTCGACGATCGCCGATCGCCAAAACGTCGACCACACGACTCGAGGTCAATCACGCCCATGACATGCCCGTATCACGCCCGTGACACACCCGTGTAATGCCCGTGACACCTGCTCCAAAACCCAGACTTGACTTAAAACATCACCTGTCCCTCTTTTGAGTTTCGGGGTGACACACACTCACTCAACGCCATCCGACATAACCGCACGGATTGGCTGCGGCGTTGAGTGAGTCTGCTTCACTCAACGCCTAGACAGCCCTGGAATTGAGTGAGGTCGACTCACTCAATGCCACGATACTTAGCCGCAAAAGAACAGACTAAGAGGCTATGGAGTTGAGTCTGTGCACAACACTCAACGCCAAGCCAAAGCAGACCCGACGTTGAGTTTGTGCACCACACTCAACGCCAAGCCCAAGCAGACCCGACGTTGAGTGTGTGCACCACACTCAATGCCAAGCCCAAGCAGACCCGGCATTGAGTGTGTACATCACACTCAACGCCAAGCCCTGAATCATTCTAATCATCTAGACTGAGGACAGGTAGAGCTTCTGCTACAGCCACAATACAGGCAAGCACGATTTCATCTAAACCCGAGCCTAAGCACGACATATTTTTGCATAAAAATAAACTATAGCTTTTCTCCTCTACCTCGCTACAACTACTGCACAGGAAAATCGACCCAACCCTCAACCCTTACTCAGCCCGAGAACAAAACTTCTCTTGTAACAGTTGGAAATTTATACCCGATTTCAAGCAAAGAATTAGGTTTCTAACCTAGGGCTAAGAGGAGTTTATTATCATAGCAAAAGTTTAGACAAGCTTTTCTATGGCCGCAAGAACAAAGAGAGAAAGAAAACAATGCTAGGCAATGGCAAGAACACCACTTGCCTTGATTTCCAATGAAGCTTGGTCGGCCTCCCTTATCCTCACTAGGCACCTGCAGCAACAACACCTAAAGCATAAATCTAGAGCTTTAATGGAGGAAACGGACAACCCAAGAAATTCGAGACCCCTAGAAACACCACGAAAACTGAATTTCTTACCATAGGAATGAAGGTCTAGGCGAGAGCAATCCAAATCCGCTTTCGGAATCGAATTCCATCCACAAACGCTCCCAGAATTGGCGTCCTAAGGGGAGCAGGTTCGGCGGTTCCTCTGTTTTCCGCGAATAGGCGTTGCGGGCGGGGGAAGAGTGAACAAGAGCGGTTTCTTTCTTCTCTAATCTAACCTATCCTATTTATAGAACCCTATTAACCTTAATTAGCTATTAAATTAATTAAGGTATAATAAGACAAGGCAAAACCGCCAAGCACCCGCACCCTTTCAAAATAATAATTAATAGAATATTTATTAAATAGTTTTATTTTTCATAAAATACAAAACGATGCGAAAACCGTACATCCTCGGAATTCGATGAAATTCGCACCGTAGCTAAATATCCACTCTACAAACACAACGGAGAAGTCGAAATTAACTTTCGACGAACAGAACTCGAGTTATACCCACCCGAACTCAAAACACAAGCATCCCCCGAGAGGCCACACTGGGTCACCAAAAACAACCCGGCTTGCTAGGGAGATCTTGCAAATAGACTAAAAAATAGGCCACTCAGTTCTAAGGAGTTAATACCACACTCCACAGATTACACAAGCAAAGAAGACGCGTCGACGTAACGCTAAACGAGAATTAAATAATCGCAGAAAAATCGGGGGCCTTACACTTGTGCTCTGTTTAGCAAGTGGGAGAGGACAATCACTAAGCAAACCAAGGCTCCTTCCTCTTCAACCAAGACTTCTGAAAGTACCAAGACTGTACCAGCCACTCCCCACCCCAATGAAGATATCCCTTCCACCTCTCAACCACCTCCAACTACTCAAGTTCTATCCCAACCAGGAACACAACCAACCCCACCTTCCACTACCACAACAGTCCCTACCTCTACACCTCCAGCATCCCAACTTCATGCTTCTCCAACAAACATTCCCTCCACTACTCCATCCCCCCAGCCTGATACATCTGTACCCTCACCAACTAAATCTCCTCTTCCACATAATATTGTTGATATCCTCCAAACCAACATATCATCACTCCCATCCTTCAACCACTTATTATCCCCACTACACTCTCCCTCTCCTCCGAATGATTCTCCCCTACACACTCAGATTACACCTCTAACTCCCCCAGCACCTACCATATTCACTCAACCAACCACTATCAAAACATCTACCTCTCCACACTTGGATCCCTCCATTGTCTCCCCACTAATAACCCTCCTCACACCCCTCCTGAAAACACTCATAGCAGAGGCTATCTCTCCTCTTGCGTCCTCCATCTCCTCTCTGGCTGCTCAAATTACTGCTTTAACTACTGCTCCCTCTTCATTTGGGGGCCTGGCTTCAGTTCCTCCTAAAACCAGGCAGTGAGAGATACTTGATGAAGAAGTAGCACCAGTTATAGCAGAAGATGTAGCACCAGCAGAATCAGATGATAAGGATATGACACTGCAGTTGTAACAGAAGATGTAGTAATAGAAGAAGTTATAGCAAAAGAAGTACAAGAAGAAGTTATGGCAGAAGATGTACCAACAAACAATACAAAGCCATCTATGGCTGTAGTTCCATATACCACACCAATTTGGCACAAAGCCACTTTTGTAGCTAATGAGCCTCTTCCCAGAACTGCTTCCCCCAACATCTCATCCCCTATTGCACTAGTGTATATTATGGATGATTCTCCAATGCCTGACCTAGATGCATTGGTCATGGATGATATTGAGGAAGAAAATAAATTAGCTGCTCAAAGCCCTGATGTACACAGTTCTCCAGTTTCGCCCCAGTTCCTTCAAAGATAGAAAAGGCAACAGCTTCTGATGACACTTTTAGAGAGATTTATGTCATGTATGACAATCCTCAGCCTTCTGATGATGATGATTCTGATGAGGACCCAAAGAAGAAGAAAGTTTCAAAGAAAAGGAATGCTCCTCCACCTCCCGCCCTAAAACCCAATCCAGTAAATGACACACCCTATTACATTCTGCAGAACATAACTCCATACAAGGGTATGCTAGATTGGATGTGGCTATCTAAAAATGAACAAAAGGCAAGGAAGAAGAGAAGGAGATATTCTCCTCCCCCATAGAAATTCAAGAGAGGTCCTCCTCCTCCTCCTCCTACTGGTGCCTCAGGAACTACTTCTCAAGGGACATATGCACCTTCCAAGTATATATACTTCACCAGAACATATCAAAGAGAGGAAAGGCCATCTAGACATCATTCTCAAGGAAGCAGCCACCAAAGGAATGTCAGCTCTACAGAGCAAATAAAGGAGGTAGTTTATCAAAAACAAGAGTTCTCACCTCCCAGAAAACAAGCTCAACAAAGAAGGCACACAGAATCCCATAAGCCCAAAAGAAAATATTATGAGACTGCTCCTCCAAAGTCTCTGTATACTCAGAGTGATGAAACCCAAAAAGTAACAAACTTCCAAGCACAGTCCACTCTATTCAAGTCTGTTACCCTGCTACCCCCACAAGATGATCAATTATCTGTTAGTCAGGATATTGATCCCAACTTCAGGTCGGCTAGGCTCAAAGAGTTTATTGGTCTGTCACAAATAAAGAGCGCTAAAGAAGAGGGTGAAGATCCAACAAAGTTCACAACAATGTCTTCATACAGAGAAAAAGAGCTATATAAACTTCAAGTGAATAAGAAAGTGTTTGATCTTGCAGAGTACATGGCTATACACCCAGAGGCTGTAGTACCAGGAACTTCAACCCTGATAGTGATTATAGCAGCAGATATGTATATGTCAAAGAAAGAAGCTTCTAATCCTGATAGGGAAATCATCTTTACTCAGCCTGGAGATAAGAGCAAAAGAGCAGAGAAACAGAAGAAATAGAACCTGAACTTCTATGTGTATGGTATACTGTTGAAAAACTGTGTTCTATGATAGAAAGCTAAATGTGTAAATTTATCTACTGCATATATATCATTTTATTCTCTGCTAGATATATATTTTCTTGCTTTGTACATTTCTTTTTATCATATAGTCTGTAATTAGTGACCTCACCTAAATAGGGGGAGATTGTTGGATCCCTAGTTTGATTTGGGCTAGGTTCACTAAGTTAGGATATGACCCAACATGTATAGCCAGGGTCATGTTTGTGTCCTAGAGTCTAGGTCTAGTCCTTAGAGTCAACAATGCTAGGTACCAGCCTCCAACACTGCCAGAGACTCCAGACTTAGAGAAAATCCAAGACTTAGAAAAAGAGCTCTATGTTCGTCGATCTCAGGTCGACAAAAGTCGTGCTCAGCTCGACGAACTCAGAGACAATTCTCTGAGTTGAGATCAACAAACTTGGTTCTCAGATCGACGAACTCTGGACAAAGTGACCACACTTCTAAGTCAAACTTCGATCGACAAACTTAGAACATCAGCTAGACGAACTCTATTCTCTGATCTTAGATCGACTAATTCTGGATCAGATGTTTCAACACTCAATACCAGAGAAAATCACAGTCAACGCTAGAATGATGATTCAATTCTCAACACCAGAGAACATTACACTCAATGCCAAAATGATGTTTCAACACTTAGCACCAGAAAACAGTCTAAGTCCAAAATAAAAACTCAGGTCGACGATCTTGGACCTCAGCTAGACGAACTCAGTTCTCGAGTCTAAGGTCGACGATCTTGGACATCAGATCGACGAACATGGTGCACAGAATATGAAAGTTATCAAGCAGCAGTCAGCCATTCAGAGGTCGATGAACTTGGACCTCAACTCGATGAACTATTGACTCAGGTTGACGAATCCAGACTTAGCTGTTTCCGTCTTATGTTCCTATTATATTGCAATGATTCCTGAGTAATTAATGCTCTAATATTCTCTGAATATTACCGTTAGATAAGTGCATTAATTATGGTCTTCATCAGGATATTCCCTGCCATTTTCCAAAGGGACCGTTGGGAAAACTAATCAATACAAATTTTCGAAAGCCGTCTGCATTGATTACAGAAGGGATTTCAAAATTCAAATGGACTTTTATATCGAAAATATAAAAATGTAGATTCTTCTTTTTCCTGGATGAGATAGAAGACGACATACAACTGATACTGATACACAGAAAACCAGTCAGGAAGAGTAAAACCACCATTGTATCGCAACAAGGATTCTCTCTACTCTTGATCTCTCTTGACAACAAAGCATTAGAAAGAAAGGACTGCTAGACCAGAAGAAGAATAGCTTTTAGAAGAAGAAGAAGAACCATTTAAATCAAGAGTCTTCTTCTTTTGTCATCCTCTCAGGAACTTTCAATGGACAACAACAACTGCATTTGTCAAAGAGTTCCTAAAGTTCTTCTCGTTGAAGTTGAAAGCTTGAAGGACTATAACCCTGAAGCAAAGTTCCTTTCACCCTGAATAAATTCAGTATTTCAGGGGAGCTTGTGCCACCATCAAATCTAGAGAGTCTTCTCAGTTAAATACTTGAGAAAGAGAAGACTTCATCACTCTCTCATGCCGTCTGTAAAAAGGGTTCTCTACTCCCTTTAAAAGTGATTCCTGGTTGCAAGTCTCCTAACCAAAAGACTTGAGGTTTGGTTTTTGAGCACCTTACCAAAAGCTTATTGGTGGCAGTCAGCTGAACAAAAACTTGAGTGGATTCCTATCATGGTGGTAGAAGAGTGGATATACCCAAGTTGGGGAACCACTATAAAATTCTTGTGTTGTCTGGTTGTCTTTCTCTTTTGTTCTTGCTGTGGTCATGATAGTTAGGATTCTCTGATTTTTATTAGTTTTATCTGCTGTGATGTGATATAGCATCTGAGTCTAGAAACAAGTTATACTATTCAACATAAGGTTTTAATTACTCACAGATACTCTATTCACCCCCTCCTAGAGTATATTAGATCTAACCCTCAATTTCACGCTGGACCTCCTTGGCATTGCGTGGGAACTCCAGCTCTAGGATGACCTTCACTTTATCTGGGTTGGGCTCTACCCATGCCGGTGGGACAATTGTGGCCGTGAGGAACTAACATGGGAGCGAGAGCAGACCATGCGAGCTGAGTTTCCCAAACTTTTTGTATAAACTGTATAATTATTGGGGAGATCATTATATAATTATTTCGTGACAATTATTAGGGAGATCATTGTATAATTATAAGTCCGGTGGGACAATTGTGGCTGTGAGGAGCTAACATTGGAGCGAGAGCATACCATGCGAGTTGAGTTTCCCGAACTTTTTGTATAAACAGTTGACCGTCTACATTTTGTTATAACAGATCTTTTAACGTTATAGCTTTGTGATTCTTGTTTCCTTGCTGAGTACAAATTTCGGGATGAAATTTATCTTAAGGGGGGGGGGGGAGGTTGTGTACCTGTTGTGTATGGTTGTATACATTCCTATTTTGATATAGAAGTGGACATTTCTTGTATTATTAAGTTCATGTTTTCAACCCTGAAGCTTCTGCTAGAATGCTTTTTGTTAGTGTGCGGTGGTTCGTGGTATTATTTTGTGACGTCTCCGCTTGTTTGTGGAATATGGTGTGGGGCCCCGGCAGGACCCTCTATTATATCCTATGTGATGGGTAGAGGTGTTACAGTTTGCACGTCTTCTACAGAGGAAAATATGATTTCTTGAACACTCGCGAGTACTACTGTTTCTCTTACTCCCGATGTCTTAACAGAAATTTTTTGATAGAGAAATGGTAATGAAGAATTAGATATAAATTCGGAGGAATTTGATATGATGCTTAACATGATGGGGTATTCAGGACAAACCCCCAATAAACTGCTCAAAAAACATTTGACTGCAGAGTACAAGTTTCTTACCGACATTATGGGGAAGGTGGTGCTAGGGAAGCACACTACACATGACTATATCACCAGGGATCAGTTCCTGGTCATGTGTGCCATAGTGAATAAAAGGATAGTAAACTGGGTGCAGATCTTATTCAATCTGATTAAAAATAAGAACAACAAAAAGGAGGTTTGCTTTGGAAGGATACTAGGGATCTTCCTCAAGGAAAAGGCTGGTGAATCATTGGTCTCCCATACCATATTCATTAATGCTAGCAAGAGACTCACTTGTGCTCTGTTTAGCAAGTGGGAGAGGACAATCACTAAGCCAACAAAGTCTCCCTCCTCTTCCACAAGAACTTACAAAAGTACCAGGGCTATACCAGCAACTCCCAACCCCATTGAAGAGATCCCTTCCACCCCTCCACTACCTACAGCTACTCAGGTTCTATCCCAACTAGCAACACAACCAACCCCACCTTTCACTACCACTACAGTCCCTACCTCTACATCTCCAGCATCCCAACTTCTTGCCTCTCAACCAATAATTCCCTCCACTACTCCATCCCCCTAGCCTGATACATCTGTACCCTCACCACCTCAATCTCCTCTTCAACATTATATTGTTGATATCCCCCAAACCAACATATCATCACTCCCATCCTTCAACCTCTTATCATCCCCACTACACACTCCCTCTCCTCCAAATGTCTCTCCCCTACACACTCAGATTCCACCTCTAACTCCCCCAACACCTACCATATCAACTCAACCAACCACTTCCACAACATCTACCTCTCCACACTTGGATCCCTCCCTTATCTCCCCACTCATTACACTCCTCACACCCCTCCTAAAAACACTCATAGCAGAGGCTATCTCTCCTCTTGCTGCCTCAATCTCCTCTCTTGCTGCTCAAATTACTGCTTTAACTACTGCTCCCTCTTCATTTGGGGGTTTGGCTTCAGTTCCTCTTGAAACCAGGCAGGGAGAGATACTAGATGAAGAAGTAGCACCAGTTGTAGCAGAAGATGTAGCACCAGCAGAATCAGATGATAAGGATATGGACACAGCAGTTATAACAGAAGATCTAGCAATAAAAGAAGTTATAGCAGAAGAAGTACAAGAAGAAGTTATGGCAGAAGATGTACCAACAAGCAATACTAAGCCATCTATGGCTATAGTTTCATGTACCACACCAATTTGGCTCAAAGCGACTTTTGCAGCTTCTGAGCCTCTTCCCAGAACTTCCCCCACCATCTCATCCCCTTTAGCACCAGTGTATATTATGGATGATTCTCCAATGCCTGACTGAGATGCATTGGTTATGGCTGATATTGAGGAAGAAAAAAAATTAGCTGCTCAAAGCAATGATGTACATAGTTCTCCAGTTCACCCCCCCCCCCCCCCAGTTCCTTCAAAGATAGAAAAGACAACAGCTTCTGATGACACTTTGAGAGAGATTGATGCCATGTATGACAATCCTCAGCCTTCTGATGATGATTATGATTCCGATGAGGACCAAAAGAAGAAGAAAGTTTCAAAGAAAAGAAAAGCTCGTTCACCTCCTACCCCAAAACCAAATCAAGCAAATGACACACCATATTACATTCTACAGAAAATAACTCCATATAAGGGTATGCCAGCTTGGATGTGGCTGTCTAAAAATTTAACAAAAGGAAAGGAAGAAGAGCAGAAGATATTCTCCTCCCCCACAAAAATTCAAGAGAGGTCCTCCTCCTCCTCCTGTTGGTGCCTCAGGAACTACTTATCAAGGGACAGGATCACCTTCCAAGTCTATATCCTTCACCAGAACATATCAAAGACAGGAAAGGCCATCTAGACATCCTTCTCAAGGAAGCAGCCTGATAATACGTTTTGTAGCCTAAACTATTATCGTATTTTATATTTTATATTGTACAAATTATGTCTATTATTAGTTTATTTTTATCCTTTTTATGTAAAATTTATTGCCACTAACTTTTTCCTGTCTTTTTGCAGGTTTCCAGAAAAATTGCCAAAATGACCTGTTACGCCCCCCTGTCACGCCCTCCCTGGGCGTGACCTAGGGCGTGTCACCCGATCCCGAGGACACCTGCTGGAGGGGACAGAAAATGGTCAAAAACCGCTGACACGCCCCCTGACACGCCCTCCCTGGGCATGTCACCAGGCGTGACTAGGGGCGTGTCGCCCTCTGCCGCAAAGCTGCCGCCGCATTAAATGCCGTCCCGCCTCAGCACGCAAATAGTACTGTCACGCCCCATGTCACGCCCGTGACATGGGCGTGACACCCTCCTTTTTCGGTGACTGACGGATTTCCGACCAATGATTTGGACATGACATGCCTGTCACGCCCCCCTGTCACGGGCGTGACCTAGGGCGTGACCACCGACGTACTGAAGCAATCATCCCTCCCGCCAGAATCCAGAGCCCGAGGTCAAATCCGTACCTGTCATGCCCCCTGACACGCCCCCCCTAGGGCGTGTCGGAGGGCGTGACCAACCCGAGAAATTTTCTATAAATTGAGCCCCCCTCCTCCCCATTTCAGCAAGCTTTGGTTGAGTGGGGGAGGTGCTGCCCCTTTGTTTCTTGATCCTTTTTCATGCTTTTTCTCTCTCTCTCTCTCCCCCTCTCTTTGTACTTTTTGTTTAACCCTAGTTTAATCTTAGTTTGTTCTAGCTTTTATTGTAATTTTCTTCTTGCTTAGTGCTTAATGTAGGGCTAGAATAGGGTTTAATTCTCATGCACTTGTAATTTTATTTTCATTACTGTAACTTGCCCTTTTTCATTAATAAAATTATTCTTCCCTTAGCTTGTGTTCTTCTTATGTTTTTCTACTCATCTCCCCCCCTCCACTCCATTATGATTAACTAATCCTCCTTGTACTCGATCTTGATGATCCGAGGTTAGAGCGATTATGTTATGATGTTTTAATTAATCTTTTCTTTTTAGGTTAGGGCCTTGAATTACTCTTGATTAATCACGGGTTGGGGGTATATTTTCGATATATACTCTCCGCCTTTGCTTTCATTCTGGGCTAGCCGAGAGGCTGAAAGAATGAAGTGAGCATTCAAGAGTAAAGGGAGTTGTACGCACCCCTCGAGAGAGGCAGACGTCCAAATCTCCCGGATTGGAGTAAAATCCAATAGTGGGGTTCACCGCGTAAAGCGAGTTTTAGGCCTCCGATTTAGACGAGAGTCGGTCGGACCTTCCTAAACTCAGTTGGGCACGACTTCGAGAGAAGCGTGTTCAAGCTTTAGGAACCTCCACGGTCAAGGACCCTTATCCTATTAAGTTTAGATTTTTATCGCATTTTCTTAATCGTCTTTAGCCGAGGTGAATCTTGATCGGGTGCATTTCCATTTCATATTGTTCTACCTTTCGTAGTAATCTCATATATTGTGCTCTTTAATTAACTGCAGTAATTTCCTTTCTAGCTTAGTTGTTTGCTTAACAGCTTTACTTAATTGCAGTGTTTCTCTTTCTAGTATAACTTTACTTTCTCCCTTGCACTTAGATTTTCTAAAACCCTAGTTTTTCCGTCGATAAGATAATAGCATTCATGTGAGTAAGCTTAGCCAACAGTTCCCGGATTTCAATACGACACTTGTGTCCCCTTGCTACAATTCGATAGGTATACTTGCCTCATCGGGTTGCTAGTTCGGTTGCGTTTATTTTCTTCGAACCCTAGCGCGCAACAAGTTTTTGGCGCCGTTGTCGGGGACCCAACTTCCGTTGATATTTTGAAATCACGAACCTATTAATTTTATCTCTTCAATTTCTCATCCTCTTTCTTTAAAATTTTAAAAAAATCAAAAAATCAAAAAAAATTATCACCGCTCTTAATAGTAACCAACTTCACAATTTTTCTACGCCACCTAATTCTCTCGAAAAGGGCAAAGGGCTTTAAGCGCCACTATCTTGTCTAGTACCTTGCGAACCCTTCACGGGGTAGTCCTTGGGAAGTTCGGGAGTTAATCTATAAAAAAATCTATTTCAAAAAGAAAAAAAAAATTAATTTAATTTTCTAAATCTAGTTTTTCTTTCTAGTTTATCCTTTTTCTCTTTCTCTTCTTCTTTTCTGTTCTTTTAGTGCATGACCCGCGGGAGTCCGTCGGTTATTTTGGACTTGGACCACGAAATTGAGCGTACTCTTCGGAGAAGATCGCGATTTCAAGGTCCTACTATCCAAGTGCCGGTTGAGGACTCCGAGTCATTTAATACTTTAAGAATGGAAGAACCCAACGTAGATGAGGCCATGCAAAGGACTATGTCCTATTATGCACGACCGAACCTCGAGGGAACAGAATCAAGTATAGTCCGCCCTGCTATAGCAAATAATAACTTCGAACTAAAGCCAAGCATAATTCAAATGGTGCAGTAATATGTGCAATTTGACGGACTTCAAGATGAAGATCCGAACGCACATATAGCTAGCTTTCTTGAAATTTGCGACACCTTCAAGATAAATGGTGTCACAAATGATGCGATCAGGCTAAGACTCTTCCCCTTCTCTCTAAGAACTAAAGCTAAGCAGTGGCTTAACACACTTCCGAAAAATAGCATAACCACTTGGAATGAGTTAACTGAAAAATTTTTGGCGAAGTATTTTCCGCCAGCTAAAACTGCAAAACTTAGGAACGACATCTCTGCCTTCGGACAAATAGATTCTGAAACCCTATACAAAACCTGGGAGAGATTTAAAGAATTATTAAGACGATGCCCACATCACGCGCTGCCTGTATGGTTACAAGTGCAGACGTTTTATAACGGGCTAAATCAAAGCACGAAGCAAATGATAGACGCAGCTTCTGGCGGTACTTTAAATCATAAGACCCTGGAAGCCGCTCTTGAGCTTTTTGAGGACATGGCCATGAACACTTATCAGTGGAATGTGCCTAGGTCCCGCCCGAACAAGCCTGCAGGTATCTATGAAGTGGACAACGTCTCTCAGCTCGCTCTGCAAGTAGAAATCCTAAGCAAAAAGATAACGGAGATGACTGCTGCCTCCGCCCCTCAGGTATGGGAATCTGCAACCCCTACTCCAGAACATTTAGATTATGTTAATAATTTGCCTAGAACTGCTTTTAATAATTTTTCTGCTGCGAATTTTCATCCGCCTGGTTTTAATTTTCCGAATAGTTATAACCCTGCTTTAAGAAATCATCCGAACTTTTCATGGAGTAATCCATCGAATGCGATGCGCCCACCCCCGCAAAATGATTTTTCTGCACCACCACCACCTCTTCAAAATTACCCAAAACCTCCAAGCTTGGAGGAATTACTTTCTAAATATAT
Source organism: Platanthera zijinensis (assembly GCA_039513925.1). Taxonomy (NCBI): domain Eukaryota; kingdom Viridiplantae; phylum Streptophyta; class Magnoliopsida; order Asparagales; family Orchidaceae; genus Platanthera; species Platanthera zijinensis. The sequence continues at coordinate 163,133,924 of CM077085.1, forward strand.
CACCACAAATGACGCCACTATAAGAACGTTAACCGGAAGCGTAAAAAGTCTAGAAAATCAAGTAGGACAGCTCGCGAAAATAATTTCTGAGCGACCCGCAGGGTCTCTTCCTTCCAATACCGAACCCAACCCGAGAGAGCAAGCGAAAGCTATAACTCTTCGGAGTGGGAAGCAAGTCTCCGGTATGGTAAGTGAGGAGCCCGAGGCAAGCTCCGCTCCTGCTTTTAAAAATCAAAGCTCCGCTCCCGCTTTTAAAAATCAAAGCTCCGCTCCGCTTCCACCCTCTGCTGAAGAAGTAATCACCCCCACTTTAGAAAATAATCTCACTCCACCACCCATCTTCAAAAATAATTCAACTCCTCCATACCCCTCTGAACTTAATAGACAACATCAGGATGATCAGTACTCCCGCTTCTTAGAAATCTTCAAACAAATCCACATTAATCTTCCCTTCCACGAGGCTATTTCGCAGATGCCGAAATACGCCAAATATCTTAAAGACCTCCTCACAAACAAGAAGAAGTTAGAGAATCTTTCGCACGTCACGCTAAACGCCGAGTGCTCCGCCGTTTTAACAAACGATTTGCCGAAGAAAATCAGTGACCCGGGTAGTTTCTCTATCCCGTGTGTCTTCGGTGATCTCTTTGTTAAACACGCGTTAGCCGACTTAGGCGCAAGTATAAACCTGATGCCTTTTTCGTTGTTCAAAAAGTTAGGGATTGGTAGCCTTAACCCCACGCGTATGAGTATCCAGCTAGCTGATAGATCCGTCAAGTACCCGTTAGGAATAGTGGAGGACGTTCTAGTGAAAGTCGACAAGTTCATCTTCCCGGTGGACTTTGTCATTTTGGACATCGAAGAAGACGTCGAGGTTCCCCTGATCCTTGGCCGACCCTTCCTTGCCACCTCCCGAGCCATCATTGACGTAAGCAATGGTGAGCTCTTTCTTCGAGTAGGCGATGACGAAGTCACATTTTCTATCACCCCTTCGATGAAGAACACCTTAGCGAACGATGACTCATGTTTTTTCATAGACGCCGTGAGTGATGATTCTTCCTACTGCCTCTCCGACTTTGAAAAAGAATTTTCTACTTTTTGCTCCTCTTCTCTTACAACTGAATCACTGCAAGGAAGTGATGAATCTTCTTATTGTCTTTCCGACTTTGAAAAAGAGTTTTCTGATTTTTGTTCTTCCTCTTTTCTTCCCACTGAATCTGTACAAGAAGTCGTCTTGGCTGCTAGCCCCACCCCTTATTACGTTCCTTATAAAAAAGTTTATGAAGATATTATTTTTGAAAAAGAAAGAATCTCAAAATCCTCGTATGAAGAACCCCCTACCCTAGAACTTAAAGAACTTCCCGAACACCTTAAGTATGCTTTCTTAGAAAAAGACTCCAAGTTACCAGTTATCGTTTCGGCCTACCTCACGGATACGCAGAACGATAAACTTCTTCTAGTTCTACGTAAGCATCGTCGGGCTATTGCTTGGCAAATTTCTGATATCAAGGGCATAAGCCCATCTTTCTGTACACATAAAATTTTAATGGAAGATAATTCGCGTAACTCTATCCAACCTCAGCGCCGTATAAACCCGAATATGAAAGAAGTAGTTAAGGGCGAGGTTATGAAACTATTAGACGCAGGAATTATCTACCCTATATCGGACAGTAAGTGGGTTAGCCCCGTTCAGGTAGTTCCAAAGAAGGGAGGGATAACCGTAGTTAGTAATGAGAATAATGAATTAATCCCGACACGGACGGTGACGGGTTGGCGTATGTGCATAGATTACCATAAGTTAAATGACGCCACCCGCAAGGACCACTTTCCTTTACCGTTTATCGACCAGATTTTAGAACGGCTCTCCGGCCATAGCTTTTATTGTTTTCTCGATGGTCTCTCGGGGTACTTTCAAATACCCATCTCTCCCGAGGACCAAGAGAAAACTACGTTTACTTGTCCCTTCGGCACCTTCGCGTACCGAAGAATGCCGTTTGGATTATGCAATGCGCCATCTACATTCCAGCGATGTATGCTCGCAATATTTGACAAGTACGTAGAAAGCATTATGGAGGTATTCATGGACGATTTCTCCGTGTTCGGCGATACCTTCGATAGATGTTTAGAAAACCTCGAAAAAGTCTTAGAATGATGCGAAGAAACTAACCTTGCCCTAAATTGGGAAAAATGCCATTTTATGGTGAGGGAAGGGTTAGTTTTGGGTCATAAAATTTCTACTAAAGGTATTGAGGTAGACATTGCCAAGATAGAAGTTATTGAGAAGTTGCCGCCGCCTACAAACATAAAAGCTATAAGAAGTTTCCTAGGCCACGCTGGTTTTTATCGTCGTTTTATAAAGGACTTCTCAAAGATCACAAAGCCCCTCACCCATCTCTTAGAAAAAGACGCTCCATTCATTTTTGATGACTCTTGTATTTCTGCCTTTGAATTAATTAAAGAAAAGTTAATTAACGCGCCAATTATGATAGCTCCGGTGTGGGACCTTCCTTTCGAGATTATGTGCGATGCGAGTAGTTTTGCGGTGGGGGCCGTATTAGGTCAACGCATATCTAAGAACTTCCACCCCATCTATTACGCTAGTAAAACCCTCACATCTGCACAAGAAAATTACACCACAACCGAGAAGGAGCTCTTAGCTGTAGTATTTGCGTTTGATAAATTCCGCCCTTACATTACTCTTTCAAAAATCATTGTTTTTACGGACCACTCGGCCCTCAAGTACCTTCTTGCCAAAACGGACGCCAAGCCTCGCTTGATTCGCTGGGTCTTACTCCTCCAGGAGTTTGACTTAGAGATCCGTGATAAGCGAGGAGCCGAGAACTTGGCCGTCGACCATCTATCCAGATTAGATAACCCCTTTATAGAAAAATTAAATGAAAAATCTTTTAATGATTATTTTCCTGATGAGAAGCTGCTTTTAGTTAACGCATCTACTTCTCCTTGGTTCGCGCACATCGCCAACTATCTAGTGGCCCGGGTGCTCCCAAAAGAGTTCTCCTCTCAGCAAAAGAAGAAATTCTTTTCTGAGCTGAAGAACTACTTTTGGGAAGACCCACATCTTTTCAAAATTTGTGCGGATCAAGTGATAAGGAGATGTGTTTCTTGTGATGAAGGAATTGATATTCTAAAACATTTGCATGAAGGTCCGACAGGTGGGCACTATCAAGCTGCTCGCACCGCTCATAAGGTGCTTTGCGCGGGTTTTTACTGGCCTAGCCTGTTTAAAGACGCGCAAGCCTTTGTGAGCAGGTGTGATAGTTGCCAACGGTCGGGCAATATTTCTAATAAAAATGAAATGCCGCAAAATTATTTCTTAGAGTGCGAAATTTTCGACCTCTGGGGAATTGATTTTGTTGGCCCCCTTCCTTCTAGCTTCGGAAACAAATATATTTTAGTTGCTGTTGATTATGTTTCACGATGGGCTGAGGCCCAAGCTCTTCCTACGAACGACTCCCGAGTTGTAGTCACGTTTTAAAAAAAATTATTTTCTAGATTCGGTACGCCTCGCGCAATCGTTAGCGATAGGGGTTCCCATTTCTGTAACGCGCAATTTTCAAAAATCCTTACTAAATACGGCGTTACGCATAAACTATCCACTGCCTACCACCCCCAAACTAACGGTCAAGTCGAAGTAGTTAATAGAGAAATAAAAAGAATTTTAGAGAAGACTGTTTCAACTTCTAGAAAAGACTGGTCAGCCAAACTTGACGATGCCTTATGGGCCTACCGAACAGCGTACAAAACCGCCCTCGGATGTACGCCGTATCGGCTGGTCTATGGAAAATCGTGTCATCTACCCGTAGAGTTAGAACACCGCGCCTTTTGGGCCTAAAAATTTTTAAACTAAATGAACTAAATGAACTCGACGAGTGGCGCTCTTATGCTTATGAAAATAATAAACTTTATAAAGAGCGGACGAAGTGTTTACACGATAAACACTTAAGGCACCCTAAAAACTTTAAGCCGGGCGACCAAGTCCTTTTATATAATTCTCGTTTACGTTTATTTCCGGGCAAATTAAAATCTCGCTGGTCTGGCCCGTTTTCTGTTTTAGAAGTATTTCCTTATGGAACTGTTTTAATTTCTCACCCTGATAAGGGTAATTTCAAAGTGAATGGTCAGCGTCTTAAACTCTACTTTTCTGGTGATGATGATGTCAGTCCAAACATTATTAAGTTTCTGCTTCACGAACTCTAACTTTGAACTTTTTAATTTTTTGCTAAAAACAATTTTATTTCGGGACAACAATATTTTTGGACAATATTATTTTTTTTGATGCGTCGAGCTCAACGACGCTTTAACCAAAGGGCGCTCTTGGGAGGCAACCCAAGTTATCTTTTTCTGTTTTCTTTATTTTACAATTTTTGCCTCGGCCGGCTCCGACAAGCTGAAGCTTCTGCGATCGCCTGCTCCAACATTGCTGAATCCATCACGAAGTCCAAAGAAGACATTCGGAGGAGCGGCATCACTCAGCTTTCGCAGCAAATAAATCCGGGGAAGTACCTGTATTTCAATTCTGTCTTTCAATTCTGTACTTTATTTTTCTCTCCTTCTCCAATCCCCTTCTTTAGACATCGAGGACAATGTCTGTTTTAAGCTTGGGGGATGATTTCCTCCTTCATTTTTGCGTAGTGTAAATAATTTTCTTTTTGTATATATTGTAAATAGTTCCAAAAATAAATTTAAAAAAAAAAATGAATATCTTAAAATTCCAAAAAAGAGAAAAATTTTCCAAAAATCCAAAAAAAGAGAATATTTCACAAAATTAAAAAATATATATATATATGTGTTCTTGAATAGTTTAGACATTTTGGTATTTCAATAGTACCCCTAGTTTTTAGTTTTGTTTTACTCAAAATCTCCTATAAAAAACTTAGTTAATTATAATATTTCTAATCGTTCTTTTTAATTATGTTTCGCAAGTAAAATATTGGCCATGCTGTGTTTCTAATTCACGGTAGCATGTTAAGGTGAAATATTTTTCTAAAACTCGCATTTCTATTATGGTTTTTTGTTGTTTATTTCCTTTACTTTCTTAAAAATTCATCATCCACTATTTTCTTTTTCGTTTTTGAATAATTTTTGTAAAGTCAACTTTTGAATAACGTAGTAGATGTGAACGATCCAAGTCACCTATTATTTCTATTTTCAAGTTAATTTCATCAATCTTCTTTTATTATCTAGGACTCGCTTTTTGAAAAAATTTCAAACCTTTGTTTTAAATAAATTCAAAAGCGTGAAAATGATTTAGGCCGTTTTTGTTTCGTTTGAGCCTTCCTGCCAACCTAAAAACTTTTACCACTAGTTAGCCGTTTTTGAGCCTTTTTCCGATTTCATTTGATAGCTCCTCCCTTCATTTCAGTTTCACCAAAGCCAAAATTTCCAACCTATCGAATCACACTAGCCTTTTTGAGTTTCATAAATTATTTTGACGATTTTGATAGGGTATTTTGTGATTTTTGTGGGAGAAAGGTTTTCGAAAAAAAAAAAGTATGTTCGAAAGTGATGTTTATTTTTTTGGCCAACTCAAAAAGGAAAATAAAAATATTTATGGCCTTTGTTTTGAAAAAAAAAAGAAGAAAAAAAATGGAAAAGAAAAGAAGAAAAAGAAAGAAAGAAAAAATGTGTATATATTTTTATGAAAGTTTTTGAAACTCTTTGCTTTGGTTTAGTGTGATTTTAAAACCTTCACGTTTATCTTTGAATTCCACTCCTAATCATTTTCCTAAACCAAACGTTTCTGTCCTATTTAAGTCCTTTTGATTCACGCTTTTTGATTTTTATTTAACAACTAAGAAAAGAAAAACAGTAAATCAGTTATAGTTTTAGATTTAAACCTAGATTTTTGATAATTAAATTGATATAATTATAATGCGTTGCTTGGATCCAGTAACAACTCAATGCGTGTTTTTCATTTTCGTTGCTTTGCTTAAGTCTATTTAAAAAATTTCGTTAAATTTTTGGATGCTTTGTTTTTATTAAGTAAAGTTTATAAAAGTTTTACCATACCTAAATAATTGTTTTAGACTTACATTTCACCTTTTCCCTACTAAGAATTTCGCATAGTACTTGTGTAGGCATAATTAGAACTTTTTGATTAGTCATTTTTATAAATTTCTAGTTTTTATATTTTTGCTTGGGGACAAGCAAAGCTTAAGCTTGGGGGAATTTGATAATACGTTTTGTAGCCTAAACAATTATCGTATTTTATATTTTATATTGTACAAATTATGTCTATTATTAGTTTATTTTTATCCTTTTTATGTAAATTTTATTGCCACTAACTTTTTCCTGTCTTTTTGCAGGTTTCCAGAAAAATTGCCAAAATGACCTGTCACGCCCCCCTGTCACGCCCTCCCTGGGCGTGACCTAGGGCGTGTCACCCGATCCCGAGGACACCTGCTGGAGGGGACAGAAAACGGTCAAAAACCGCTGACACGCCCCCTGACACGCCCTCCCTGGGCGTGTCACCAGGCGTGACTAGGGGCGTGTCGCCTTCTGCCGCAAAGCTGCCGCCGCATTAAATTCCGTCCCGCCTCAGCACGCAAATAGTACTGTCACGCCCCATGTCACGCCCGTGACATGGGCGTGACACCCTCCTTTTTCGGTGACTGACGGATTTCCGACCAATGATTTGGACATGACATGCATGTCACGCCCCCCTGTCACGGGCGTGACCTAGGGCGTGACCACCGACGTATCGAAGCAATCATCCCTCCCGCCAGAATCCAGAGCCCGAGGTCAAATCCGTACCTGTCACGCCCCCTGACACGCCCCCCCTAGGGCGTGTCGGAGGGCGTGACCAACCCGAGAAATTTTCTATAAATTGAGCTCCCCTCCTCCCCATTTCAGCAAGCTTTGGTTGAGTGGGGGAGGTGCTGCCCCTTTGTTTCTTGATCCTTTTTCATGCTTTTTCTCTCTCTCTCTCCCCCTCTCTTTGTACTTTTTGTTTAACCCTAGTTTAATCTTAGTTTGTTCTAGCTTTTATTGTAATTTTCTTCTTGCTTAGTGCTTAATGTAGGGCTAGAATAGGGTTTAATTCTCATGCACTTGTAATTTTATTTTCATTAGTGTAACTTTCCCTTTTTCATTAATAAAATTGTTCTTCCCTTAGCTTGTGTTCTTCTTATGTTTTTCTACTCATCTCCCCCCTCCACTCCATTATGATTAACTAATCCTCCTTGTACTCGATCTTGATGATCCGAGGTTAGAGCGATTATGTTATGATGTTTTAATTAATCTTTTCTTTTTAGGTTAGGGCCTTGAATTACTCTTGATTAATCACGGGTTGGGGGTATATTTTCGATATATACTCTCTGCCTTTGCTTTCATTCTGGGCTAGCCGAGAGGCCGAAAGAATGAAGTGAGCATTCAAGAGTAAAGGGAGTTGTACGCACCCCTCGAGAGAGGCAGACGTCCAAATCCCCCGGATTGGAGTAAAATCCAATAGTGGGGTTCACCGCGTAAAGCGATTTTTAGGCCTCCGATTTAGACGAGAGTCGGTCGGACCTTCCTAAACTCAGTTGGGCACGACTTCGAGAAAAGCGTGTTCAAGCTTTAGGAACCTCCACGGTCAAGGACCCTTATCCTATTAAGTTTAGATTTTTATCGCATTTTCTTAGTCGTCTTTAGCCGAGGTGAATCTTGATCGGGTGCATTTCCATTTCATATTGTTCTACCTTTCGTAGTAATCTAATATATTGTGCTCTTTAATTAACTGCAGTAATTTCCTTTCTAGCTTAGTTGTTTGCTTAATAGCTTTACTTAATTGCAGTGTTTCTCTTTCTAGTATAACTTTTCTTTCTCCCTTGCACTTAGATTTTCTAAAACCCTAGTTTTTCCGTCGATAAGATAATAGCGTTCATGTGAGTAAGCTTAGCCAACAGTTCCCGGATTTCAATACGACACTTGTGTCCCCTTGCTACAATTCGATAGGTATACTTGCCTCATCGGGTTGCTAGTTCGGTTGCGTCTATTTTCTTCGAACCCTAGCGCGCAACACAGCCAGCATAGGAATGTCAACTCTACAAAGCAAATAAAGGAGGTAGTTTATCAGAAACTAGAGTTCTCACCTCCCAGACAGCAAGCTAAACAAAGAAGGCACACAAGAACCCCACAAGCCCAAAATAAAATATAGTGAGACTGCTCCTCCAAAGTCTTTGTATACTCAGAGTGATGAAACCCAAAATTAACAAATTTCTAAGCACAGTACACTCAATTCAAGTCCGTTACCCTGCTACCCCCACAAGATGATCAATTATCTGTTAGTCGGGATATTGATCCCAACTTTAGGAAGGCTAGGCTCCAAGAGTTGATTGGTCTGTCACAAATAAAGAGGGCTCGAGAAGAGGGTGAAGATCCAACAAAGTTCACAACTATGTCTTCATACAGAGAAAAAGAGTTGGAAAAACTTCAAGTGAGCAAGAAAGTGTTTGATCCTGCAGAGTACATGGCTATACACCCAGAGGCTGTAGTACCAAGAACCTCCACCCTGATAGTGATTGAAGCAGCAGATATGTATATGTCAAAGAAAGAAGCTGCTAATCCTGACAGGGATTTCATATTTACTCAGCCTCGAGATAAGAACAAAGGAGCAGAGAAACAGAAGAAATAGAATCTGAACTTCTATGTGTATGGTATACTATTGAAAAACTGTGTTCTATGATACAAAGCTAACTGTTTAAATATATCTGCTGCATATATATCATTTCATTCTCTACCAGATATATATTTTCTTGCTTTGTACATTTCTTTTTATCATTGAGTCTGTAATTAGTGACCTCACCTAAATAAGGGGAGATTGTTGGATCCCTAGTTGGATTTGGGCTAGGTTCACTAAGTTAGGATATTACCCAACATGTATAGCCATGGTCATGGTTGTGTCCTAGAGTCTAGGTCTAGTCCTTAGAGTCAACAATGCCAGGTACCAGCCTCCAACACTGCCAGAGACTCAAGACTTGGAGAAAATCCAAGACTTAAAAAAAGAGCTCTATGTTCATCGATCTCAGGTCGACGAAAGTAGTGCTCAGCTCGATGAACTCATAGACAATTCTCTGAGTTGAGATCGACAAACTTGGTTCTTAGATCGACAAACTCTAGACAAAGTGACAACACTTCTAAGTCAAACTTCGATCGACAAACTTAGAACATCAGCTAGACGAACTCTGTTCTCTGATCTTAGATCGACTAATTCTTGATCATATGTATCAACACTCAACACCAGAGAACATCACACTCAACGCCAGAATGATGATTCAACACTCAACACCAGAGAACATTACACTGAACGCCAAAATGATGTTTCAACACTCAGCACCAGAAAACAGTCTAAGTCCAGAATCAAAACTCAGGTTGACGATCTTGGACCTCAACTAGACAAACTCAGTTCTCAAGTCTCAGGTCGACGATATTGGACATCAGATTGACAAACTTGGTGCACATAAAAGGAAAGTTGTCAAGCAGGAGTCAGCCATAAAAAGGTCGACGAACTTGGACCTCAGCTCGACAAACTATGGACTCAGGTCGACGAATCCATACTTGGTTGTTTCCCTCTTATATTCCTAATATATTGCAATGATTCCTGAGTAATTAATGCTCTAATATTCTCTGAATATTACCGTTGACAAGAGCATTAATTATGGTCTTCATCAGGATTATTGCCTGCCATTTTCCAAAGGGACAGTTGGGGAAACTAATCAATGCAAATTTTTCAAATCCGTCTGCATTGATTACAGAAGGAATTTAAAAATTCAAATGGACTTTTATATCAAAAATATAAAAACATAGATTCTTCTTCTTCCTGGATGAGATAGAAGACGACATACAACTGATACTGATACACATAAAACCAGTCAGGAAGAGTAAAAAAACCATCGTCTCGCAACAAGGATTCTCTCTGCTCTTGCTCTCTCTTGACAACAAAGCATTAGAAAGAAAGGAATGATAGACCAGAAGAAGAATAGCTTTCAGATGAAGAAGAAGAACAACTATTTAAATCAAGAGTCTTCTTCTTTTGTCATTCTCTCAGGAACTTTCAAAGGACAACAACTACTGAATCTGTCAAAGAGTTCCTGAAGTTCTTCTGGTTGAAGTTGAAATCTTGAAGGAATATCACCCTGAAGAAAAGTTCCTTTCACCCTGAATAAATTCAGTATTTCAGGGGAGCTTGTGCCACCATCAAATCCACAGTGTCTTATCAGTTGAATACTTGAGAAATATAAGACATCATTACTCTCTCATCCCCTCTGTAAAAAGGGTTCTCTACTCCCTTCAAAAGTGATTCCTGGTTGCAAGTCTCCTAACAAAAAGACTTGAGGTTTGGTTTTTGAGCACCTTACCAAAAGTTCATTAGTGGCAGTCACCTGAACAAAAACCTGAGTGGATTCCTACCAGGGTGGAAGAAGAGTGGATGTACCTAGGTTGGGGAACAACTTTAAAATTCTTGTGTTGTCTGGTTGCCTTTCTCTTTTGTTCTTGCCGTGGCTGTGATAGTTAAGATTCTCTTATTTTTATTAGTTTTATCTACTGTGATGTGATATAGCATATGAGTTTAGAAATAAGTAATATTATTTAGCAAAAGATTTTAATTACTCATAAATACTATATTCACCCCCCCCCCTCTAGTGTATATTAGATCTAACCCTCACTTTCACACTGGACCTCCTTGGCATTGCGTGGTGACTCCAGCTCTAGGATGGCCTTCCCTTTATCTGGGTTGGTCTCTACCCCTACCGGTGTTATAAGGTGTTCAAGGAACTTCCCACAGCTCGCCCTGAAGACACACTTCAAGGGGTTCAACCTCATCTTGAACTTCTGTAGGGTGGAGAACGTCTCCACTAGGTCCCGTCGATACGAGTCCATACACTTTCTCTTGACCATCAGATCATCAATATTGACCTCTAGGTTCCTCCCACTTAGACCCTAGAAGACTCGATCCATCATGCATTGGTATGTAGCCCCTGCATTCTTCAACAGAAAGGGCATCATCCTATAGCTGAATCACCCCTCCCTCATCATGAAGGAAACATCCTTGACATCAGGAGGATGCATTTGAATCTTGTTGTAACCTTAAAAAGCATCAAAAAAACTCATTATAGAAAAACCAACGGCTGAATTAACAAGCCCATCGATCCGAGGTAGGGGGTAGCAATCCTTGGGGCATGATTTATTTAATAAGGAAAAGTCAATACACATGCGCCATTTTCCTTCACCCTTCTTTACAATTACCACATTTGAGATCCAGCACGGATACTGGATCTCCGAGATGAAGCCGGCCTCCAGAAGCTTCTTTACATCCTCGCGGATGGGCTCCTCCACCTTGGTAGCGATGATCCTCATCTTTTGGAGGATGGGGCGCGTTCGGGGGTCCAGGTTTAGGCGGTGACATGCTATATCCGCATCGATGCCCGGCATGTCAGTCGCACTCCAAGCAAAGATGTTAGTGTTGCTCTGGATGCAAGCCAACACTCGCTCCTGGTCCTAAGGACATAAGCCCCCACTAATCCGCACCCTTTGCACCTGGTCGGCGCTGGTGAAGACCTCCATCTCTACCACCTCCTCTGCCGGCTCTAGCCGTTATTTCCCCTAGCCGACCCTCGCCTCCTCTTCCTGCCAAAACTCTTCCTCCACTCATGCCTCCTCCACTTCCATCGCCTCTCCCAGGATCTTGTGCTGCTCAACTTCCATGCCCCTTAGGGCCTCCATCTCAACTCCTTCTCCTCCTACTTCCTCAACTCCTCCTCCTACTTCCTCAACTCCTTCCTCCTGCCTTCCATCTCGCGGCTCCGACTCTCCATCTCTCCGGACCTCCTGCACAACTCCTCTCTGCTCCTGCACCATCTCCCCGATCGCCTCCTCTAGGCTCACCTCCTCTCCAACAACCTCTTCCTGCTCCGCCATCTCGCTCTACAGCTCTTCTGCCTCTGCCATCCAAGATACGGTGTTGACCGTCGTCACATAGCATTGCCTCGCAACCTTAGGGTCCCCCTGATCCTCACCTGCACCCCTCCATTGTTGAACTTGAAGCACTGATTGGGCAAGGAGGGGATAAAGCGAAAGGCGCTGATGAGGGGGCGCCCAAAGATGGCATTGGAACTACTTGGGGGGTGTACTATCACAAACCTATAGTTCCCTAACATGCCACCCAACTTCATATGCAGCCCTACTCCTCGTTATACCTCCTTCTTCTCTCCTGAAAATCCAAACAATGGCCCATCCGAAGCTAAGACCCTCTTTCCCTCGACCTTCATCTCGTCGAAGGCCTTCTTGAAGATCACATTAATGGAGCTCACATTGTTGACCAGGATCCTAGAGACCATGAAGTTCTCTACCACCATCTGGATCACCAAAGTGTCGTAGAACGGGTCTTCGAATCTGGCATATTTGCTGTTGAAAAAGTAAATTTTTCCTCCTGAGGGGGAGCCTGGGAGGTCGAGTTGACACCCCTTCGGCACATGGTTTGAAGGCTCCCCTTGTGAGTTACCTCAATCCCAACTCCTCCATGGATCACCCTGATCCCTCCTCGGGTTTCCACGTTTTCCCAGTCCTCTCACCTGTATTCCCCATCTCCCTGTTGCACCTCCGCGATACTTATTGGCAGATCCTGCCTCCCCAGCCCCCTAGCTTCTCTCATCTCCAGGAACTCTGGGCAGGTGGTCGTCGCATGACACTCCTCCTGGTGGAAGTCACAGAAAGGCAACACCACCCTTTTCGCTCTTCCATCTCTGCCTCCTCTTCTTCCATCTCCTCCCCAAACTCCTCTTCTTCCTCCTCTACCTCGGCCGACCTCCATCGCTTCTTATTGTGGTGGGAAGTGACCTCTCTATCCTTTCCTCCACACTAGTTGATCAAACCTCCTTGGCTCATGGAAGTTGTCCTTTCCTTGGAAGCCTCAACCCTGCCCCTAGGGACGCCCCTCTTGGGGCCTCCAACCCAACCGGTTGTTTTGGTGTCGGTCCCTCTATCCGTGATGCTGTTCTTAATACCCCCTGCCGCCCTCTGGACTTTTCTCTCCTCCTCCCTTCCCTTTGCTCTCTGTGTTCCCTCTGCTTTCCTGTTGCTGGTTCCATCACATCATCCTCTACCAACCTGGCCAGCTTCCTGTCAAAAGCTAGATTGGCCCTCTCAAAGTCTAACTCCTTCGCCGCCCTCTCCATGAGCTCCTCAAAAGAGAGGGGGCACTCTCTTCAACTCCATGATAAAGAATCACGGGCTCAGCCCTAGGGTAAAAGAAAGCATCAGTGCACACCCTGGGACCTCTTGAACTAAGAGGATCTCCTCCTAAAACCGATCAACATAGTGACCCAACATCTCGTCTTGCTTCTGCCTCACCGCAAATAGGCATTCCGCCTCGTTCTTCAGCTTCTTCGATGTCGAGAACCTCAATAGGAAACTTCGACGCAGGTCCTCAAAACTGTAGATTGAACTTGTCGAAAACTGGTGGAACCAGTCTCGGGCTTTCTCCTTCAATGTGATGGCAAACAACTTACACTTGAAGGCTTCGGTCATCTGCCTTATCAAAACCATATTTTCAAACAACTGTACATGATGCACAGGGTCATCTTTCCCCAAATAGTAGGACATATCGGGCTCCCAAAACCCCTCCTGCACCAGAGCCGATATGATGAGCTTACTGAAAGGGCTCTCGCCACCTGCCTGTCGAGAAGGCATGTATCATGGCCTTTGCTGGCTTGCCCGATCTGCGAGACCATGCCCAGGGAAGAGCTCTCGCACAACCGCCTCCCTCTCGCCAACCTCTGCCGGAACCTCCTTCCCAGGACGCTGGCCTGGGAAGAGCTCTCGTGCGGATACGTCCCTCTCGCAAACCTCAATCGGGACCTCCTTCTTGGGGCGCTGCCCATGAGCATTCTCGTCCAAGAGCGGGACCGGGTCAAATGGAACCTGAGGGGTTTCCCACTCGCTCCTTGCCGAGAAGGCCAGGCTGATGGTCTACATGACATCTCTCCTGAAGTGATCCAACATATTCCTTGTCGCCTCCTCTCCCCGGGGGGGGGGGACCTCCAACCAAAGGACTAAACTCAAGGCTTTTTTGCACTGTCTACCTTCCACGATCACCGCACCATAACTGTTGAAGCCAAAACTTGACCTCAACGAAAGTTCAAAAAAAAAGGGCTGTAGCCAACACCTGCTTCCCCCCAAGCTCCGGTCTCTGACTGGTTGTAAAGGATCAAGAACCGACCCAAAGCATCAGTAGGGAGGTCCCACATATCACCCAGAAGATATCTGAGAGATTCCCCTCCAAAGCCAAAAGCTGGGCTTGGAGCTCCTCAGAACCCACTAGAAGATCTTAGAGAAATATTAAAGCTTGCCTTCTAAAGAGCCCTTGTGGGTCTATTTTTAGCATTTGCTGACCTGAAATTACTAAATTACCCCTGGCTGCTCTGCCAACAGCCAAACTCCACTATTCTGAGGAGCTAAATGCAGACTCTGTAGGTATATAGATAATTTTACCTAAGGGCATCCGGGTAATTTCAGATGAGGGCATCCAGGTAATTTTACCTTTGGCCCCATCCTGCGGGAAACTTCCTGTGAAGAATTGAAGGTGCTTATGCCTTGCCGAGAACTCTCCCGCCTTCACCTGGCAGGAGCTAAAAGGATATAGAGGTGCTGAAGAATTCCACTGGATACGCCTGCTCCCGCCCCCGTGAGGCGCGAGCCTTCTTGCTCGCCTCTGGACGGGAGTAGGTCTCGGTCGAAGCCCATCCCGCCTTGGCAGGCATCGAGCTCTGTTCGATGAACTACTCACCTTAGCGTGATTATTCTCGCCTGAGAGCGCTAAGTTGTCAACCTAAATCACCTAGAGGTGGGTGAATAGGTGAATTTCGTGTCAAATGCGGAATAAAAAATATAACACAGCACAGATCCGTAATCAAGCAATCACACAGACGACAAGAGATTTATAGCAGTTCCCCAATCTTGGGTACGTTCACTTTTCTCACCGATCTAGCAAATCACTAGACTCGGCTACTCCACTATCTCGGATTGCAAAAACAATCCTACACCTCGGAACCACGTTCCTACAAAAACTCGATCCCAAACGGATCTACACTCGGAAGATAAAATTTCCAACCACTCGGAGAAAGATCTCCTACAAAGAAATTTGTTTAAATAAAATTTACAACAAGAATATCACAGATCTGGATCTTTGACGTAATCTTCTTCTTGAGAGCTTTTCGGTTTAAACAAAAACAGTTGAAGAAGACTTGACTGAGATCCACGATTCTGAGATCAGGAATCACCACGATCAAGAAAGTAAATCAGAGACGATGAAGCACAGAGAGATCGGATGATTCTTCTTGAGTCTGGATCACTAGAAAAACTGAGATCGATAGCAGCGGCGTGAGAACGATGATCCAGAGCTTCTCCCGAAAACGGTAATGGCGGCGGATTAGAAAATTAGGGTTTTCGGGATTTTCTCTTTTTTAAAAGATAATCTCTGTAAACACGTATTTAGTCAAATCTGAAAGGACCTATTTATAGGCTATCTCCAACGGTCATAATCGTAATTAAGATTGACACGTGGACCAATCAGAAAAAGGTTAATTTCAAATCTCCGTCAATTCTGGACTTAACGATTTCTGGAATTCTGAGCCGACATACTCGGGTTAGATAAGATACTCGAGTATAAAGGTCTGCTACTTGTGTAGATAAGAGAAACATGTACTCGAGTAAAAGAAATGACTTCTCGAGTGCCTTGGAAGAACTACCCGAGTTACTCTAGACAGATTACTCGAGTAAGTAAAAACTTCTACTCGAGTACTAATCCAAACTACTCAAGTATAACAAAAATCTACTCGAGTGCTAAGCCATTCTACTCGAGTATAAGAAGGATCTACTCGAGTGCTAAGCCAATCTACTCGAGTATAAGAAGGATCTACTCGAGTGCTAAGCCACTTACTCGAGTATATGAGCGAAGTTACTCAAGTATGTGGACTTAGAAATATTTAGACTGAATAGTTAGCCCTACTCGAGTATAACTAAGAGACTACTCGAGTATAACTAAGGCTCTACTAGAGTACACAAACACCTACTCGAGTAAGTAAAAGAGGTACTCGAGTATATGAAAGGATTTACTCGAGTATATGGACTTAGAAACTTTCTGAGATGAGAAGTCTAGATCAACTCGAGTATGATCAGAACACTTCCTCGAGTAACTTGAGAACTACTCGAGTATGTAATCCAATCTACTCGAGTGCTAAGTCACTTACTCGAGTATATAGAAGATACTACTCGAGTATGTGGACTTAGAAAAAATTTCTTCTAAGAAAGTCTTCAATACTCCATAGTCCAGTAGTCCAAGTGCATGGAAACAAAGTGTACCCCAATAGAGAGGCTATACATGAGTCAACACCTTGGATCACACAATGAGGAATTACATTGTATGGTCCTGTGTTTGATGACCCACTATAGACTGACATTGGTTTACACTTGGCAATAGAGTCCTGCATGCACAACTTAAACACAACATCAAATACAACTTAATTCATCTTAGTTTCAGGTCTGACTTCCCACAAATCTGGGGTATTGTGAAGACAATTCCCAACAATCTCCCCCTATTTGTAGAAGTCAGCACCCTTTGCACTAAGATGAATTTCTAGAAAAGAAATGATCATTTATACCAACAAGCAATAGAAAATGACTAAAACAGAGAATAATAGTAAATAAGAGAACCATAATCAGAATTAGATATATTAAATAGAAAGATTTTCCAGTTCCACAAAACACTTTCAGGGGTAATTTTCTCTGTGTTGTTTAGCTTTCTTCAGCTCTTGCCTTTCCAAATAACTGAAGGGTTTAGGAAAATAAGTCTTTGGTCTTGGAGGAGCTGCTGGATTGTTGAATCCCCATTGCCTGTCATGTAATCTGATCTTGATTTGAGATATATCATAGGCTTTCCATTCTGAGTAGCTGTACAACTTATCTTTATTTTCCCCAAAATCAGTTACCAGCTTTAGAGTGTCAAAGATTAAAGATTTGGAGGTTGGACTCCAAACTTCTGAATGTACTGACTCTGATCTACCCTCTAAAGCTTGAGCTTGCTCTCTCTTAGGTGCAGAACGGCTAGCAGAAGCGCCGTCACCATATTTTCTTTTCTTGCTGGGGCCACCTTGATCAGTAGGTCTTCTAGAGGAGGAAGCACCTTGATCAAAGTGCCCCTGAGAGCTGGCAGTGACATCCTCTTTCCACACATCAGAATATGAAAGAGGAGGCTCAGAAATTTCTCCAGCAGGTCTGGGAGAGAAGGTTGGCATTGCCTCTGCAATGGTATCATGAACCTGGGCATCAGATGGAGGATGTTCCTCAAGAGGATCTAAGCTTTTAGGAATGATGAAGGGGTCGAGCTGGAATTCTGGAAAATTCTGATTATGTACCCAAACTGCAGTGTCATAAATGTAGAATTTGACAGCCTGTAGCTGGGCTAGAATATCTGCTTTCATGGTGTTAACTAATCCATCCAGGGTCTCTTTAGACTTGGTAGAGATTTCAGCAGAAATTTTCTCAACTTGTTCTTTCATAATTTTCTCCCCCTTGCTGATTTCTACAGATAGCTTTTCAATAGCTTCATCTCTTAATGTGCCTACTTCTTCACAAACTTTCATCACATTGGCTTCAGCTCTTTGGTCTAGAAAAATCTGGTTATGTGCCACTATTTCAGATTGATTTCTGACTTCACCCATGCTGGTGATGGTGTGATCTATCGCTTTTCCACCTATTTTGAAGAGTTGTTTAAGTTCATCAGTGTTGGCTTGAATTTATGCAAAGCCTCTGCTCATCTAAGTTTCAAGAGCAGAGACCTTGTTGTTAACTGATTTCAGAGACTCATCAACGTAATGTCTCTGTTCTTGGAGCATCTTCTCAATCTTAGTGATGATGTCTGAGGAGCTGAGGGAAGCAGAAGATGGAGCACTGGCAGAAGTAGAGACCTGAGGGAGCTGAGAGACTGAGGGAGTCCAAGGAGGGATTTCTTTCACAACCACTGAGCTAGCAGTTCTCTTGGTGTGAGTGATTTCTACTGAATCCAGGGGATCTGTGAAGGAGGGGAGAGTGAAGGCTCCTTAGAGGAGGCTCCACAGGTTCTGGGGATAACTCCTCTTCATCGGACAGGATGATACTATCATGTTGTTCTGCTTCTGCAATGGGAGACTGAGCTGAGGATGGAGAGGGCTCCTTAAGAGGGATCTGTTCATCTTGAGCTTGAACCTCAGGAGTACCAACAACTGGGTCTGCTGGAGGTAGGGGAATGTCTGACCTGAGTTCTTCAATAAGTTTATCAATCTCTGCAGCTGTGGATAGAAGGTCTTGTTGAACTTGAATATCTTCTAGAAGAGGAGGAGGAGAAGGATCTCTGACTGTCTGGGAGGGAAGTTCTGTCAACAGAATCTGGGAGCTAGATGAGGCAAGCTCCCCCTCAACTACTGCACCCAGGGTGTTAGTAGCTTGATGTAGAGGAGGAGATGGAGTCCTGTCATCAACAACATGCTGTGGGCTGGGGACATCTTCATCTATAATGACTTTGGAGGCTTGGGCAGTGTTCTTGAGTTGGATTTCATATCTTTGGATGGAAGAGATATCCTTTGGAGAAATCAAACACTGTAGGATTAATCTCATGGAGGAGGAGGGAGATAATCCTGGCATAGCTTGGTTTGTTCACAGTTTCTTTGATCTTGTCCAGTATCATCATTCCAAACTGGAATTTTTTCCGGCATACTATGGCTTGCATAACATCAAAAAAGTTTTGGGAAATTTCTCTGAGGGAATAGGTTTTGCAGAGAAGAACTTTGGCAATGACATCCACAAGAAATTTCCCCTCTAAATTGAAATCTGCACTTCGGAACGAATATCCTTCATACGGGTTTATTCCACAGAAGAAACTGGTTCTCTCGGAATCTTCAGAAGTCAGATCATCTTCTTCATCCACCACTGGCAGTTTTAACAGGGTAGCTAATGAAGTTTTGTCCAGACGGATTTTTATCCCACTGACCTTGGTTTTGAGAACTGTACCATTTCGCTTGATCTTCAGATTCTTGTAGAACTCTTCCACTACAGAAAATAGGATCTTACACGGCGTCTGTAGTAGGAACGACAGCCCGGCTGTGTCAAGGAGAATGAGAAGGTTTCAGAAGTCGTCAGAGAGTTTGGCGATGCCATCTATAACTAATTCGGACCCGATTCCAATCTTGGATGGAGGAGCCATCGAGTTCTGGAGTAACGGATTCTGGAGAAGACAACGCTCTGCGGTTCTGGAAGACGAATCGCCGGCAAGTACTCGAGAAAGGTTTTGTGGAAATGGATTACAGGATCATTCTATTTATATACATAACCCTAATTAGGTTTAAGATTGGGTTTTAAAATAAAACATACCTTATGGGGGGCGGCAAAAATCGAGGTGTGCGAAAAGAGAAAAATGATATTTTCAAAGTTCTGGAATTTCCAGGTACTCGAGTATATATCGGCATACACGAGTAATCTGTTGTAACCTACACGAGTAAGTCGAAGACCAAGTAGGTCATGAAGTACTCGAGTGAGTTACTAAGTACTCGAGTATGAAGAATATGTACTCGAGTGAATTTTTACCTACACGAGTAGATACTTTGAGTTACTCGAGTATATTGTAATGTACTCGAGTGTAGTCGTGTAACTACTCGTGATTGTTTCCAAGTACTCGAGTATGTGAGTACACTTACTCGAGTAAGTCACTTTGACAAAATATTTTTCTCAAAGCACTGATCTTTACCTCCACCAACTTTTAACTCTGAGACTTTGATAGAGACCACTAATCTTCTTTGTTGAGCATTCCAAGTTCAGTTTTGAAGAATGAGAACTTGGTCTCATCTAGCGGCTTCGTGAATATATCTGCAACTTGCCTATCTGTGGAGACGTATTGTAGATCTATGTCTCAATTCTCCACATGCTCCCGGATGAAGTGATAGCGAAGCTCTATGTGCTTTGTCCGGCTGTGGGAGACTGGGTTGTTGGCGATTGCTATTGCACTGGAAGAGTCGCAAAGCAGAGGGATGTTCTGGAACTTCATGTTGTAGTCTTCAAATTGATTCTTGATCCATAGAAGCTGTGCACAACAGCTCCCTGCAGAGATGTACTCTGACTCAGCCGTTGAAATTGCCACACAGTTCTGCTTCTTACTGCTCCAGGAAATAAGTCTCCATCCCAGGAATTGGCAAGTCCCAGAAGTGCTTTTCCTGTCGTCTTTACTTCCTGTAAAATCTGCATCTGAAAATCCAATTAGTTCACTATCATTACTTCTTGGGTACCATAAGCCAAGATTTGGTGTACCTTTGAGGTATCTCAAGATTCGCTTTGCAGCAATGTAGTGAGATTCCTTAGAGTTCACCTAAAATCTAGCACATACACATGTTGAAAACATTATGTCTGGTCTACTTGCGGTAAAGTAGAGCAAGGACCCAATTATGCTTCTGTACTTGGTTTTATCAAAAGGTTTCCTTTTCTCATCCTTGTCCAGAGACATAGCTGAGGCCATTGGAGTCCTCATAGAGGTTGCGTTCTCCATCTGAATTTCTTAAGTAGCTCTTTGGTGAATTTAGTCTGTGAGATGAGAATTCCATCCTCAGATTGTTTCACCTGAAGCCCTAAGAAATACTTCAGCTCTCCCATACTGCTCATTTCAAACTTCCCGTGCATAAGTTTAGAAAACTTCTTGCAGAGGTTGTCATCCGTAGAGCAAAAAATAATGTCGTCAATATATATTTGTACCAGCAAAATCTTGCCTTTTATTTCCCTAAGAAATAATGTCTTGTCTATCTTTCCTCTTGTGAACTTGCTCTCAAGAAGAAAGCTAGACAGCGTCTCATACCAAGCTCGGGGAGCTTGTTTAAGACCATATAATGCTTTTTGCAGTAAGTAAACATGATTGGGAAAGTTTGAATCAACAAAACCTGGCGGTTGCTCTACATACACTTCTTCCTTTATGTCACCATTCAGGAAGACGGACTTGACGTCCATCTGATAGACGGTAAAGCCCTTAAGTGCAGCGTAGGATAGAAATAACCTGATCGCCTCCAGTCTTGCCACTGGAGCATATGTTTGATCAAAGTCGATTCCTTCTTCTTGATGATAGCCCTTGGCGACAAGTCTTGCTTTATTCTTTATAATTCTTCCATCTTCGTCCATCTTATTCCGGTAAACCCATTTTGTCCCGATGACATTCTTACTCTTGGGTCTAGGAACAAGTGTCCAAACTTTGCAACATTTGAACTGATTCAACTCTTCTTCCATGGCTAGTATCCAGGATGCATCCGAGTTTGCTTCCTCGAACTTCTTAGGTTCAACCTGTGATAGAAAGCTCAGGAATAAATTCTCGTTAGTTGTACCTCTCCGGGTTCTGACACCATCTTGAGGATCTCCTATGATTTGATCTAAGGGATGATTTCAAGTGTCTGAACTCTAGAGTCCTTGCATCTGGGATCTCTTCAGCCACTGGTGTTGCATCTTCAGCTGGGATGTGTTCTTCATCTTGATCATCTACCTCTCCAATAGGGGTAGTAGAGGTGATCTTGATGAATGTCTCATCTTTATCTTGAGTAGGCTCATCCAAGCTAAGTTCCTTCATCTTGGTACCTGTATCTTCAATGAGCACACTAGAAAAGTTGCTTTGCAGCAAACTCGTCTCATCAAATACAAGGTGTATCAACTCTTCTACCACCAGAGTTTTTCTATTAAATACTCTATAGGCCTTACTATGCCTACAATAACCTACAAAAATACCTTCAAAGCTTTTCTCGCTAAACTTGGTAGTACGATACTTGTCGTTGTTAAGTACGAAGCACTTACAACCAAAGATTCTAAAATATGAAATGGTTGGTTTCCTGCCTTTTAAAAGTTCGTAAGGAGTCTTATCATGGTTCTTGTTGATGAGAGCTCGATTTTGCACGTGACAAGCGGTGTTGACGGCTTCAGCCCAGAAATACTCTGGAAGTGAGGCATCACTCAACATAGTCCGGCAAGCCTCTATGAGTGTTCTGTTCCTTCTCTCAGCTACTCCATTTTGCTGTGGAGTGCGAGGAGAGGAAAACTCATGAAAGATACCTTGACTTTCGCAGAATTTTGTCATGGCTCCAGACTTGAATTCCGTTCCATTGTCACTTATAATTTTGACTACGGAACAGTTGTATTCATTCTGGATTTGCCTAACAAAACTAGTGAAAGTACCGAAGGTGTCTGACTTGTGTTTCAGAAAGAACACCCACGCAAAGCGCGAGTAATCATCCACAATAACCAACGTATATTCCTTACATCCCAAACTTCTAACTTGCAGTGGACCAAACAAGTCCATATGGAGAAGTTGTAAGCTTCTATTGGAATCCTTGCATATTATGCTTTTAAATGAACTCCTTGTTTGCTTGCCTTTGATACAGGCGTGACAAGGACTGTCCGTAACACACTTGACATTAGGGGCATCACGGACTAAGTTTTAGGAGAATAGTTTATTAATAGTTTTGAAATTAATATGTGCTAGTCTCTTGTGCCATTGGTCAGCAAGAGATGCACTACTTTTTGCTAAAAGACACACTGTTGTAGACGAGTCTATACAAATGAAGTTTAAACAGAAAATATTTCTTCTTCGAGTGCCTGATAAAACAGTTTCCATGTTGTCAACCGATTTTATCAAACACTTGTCAGCATGAAATTCAACCACGTATCCTTTATCGCATAGTTGGCTTATGCTGATGAGATTGTGTTCTAATCCTTCAATATATGCTACATCCAAAAAGGATACGCTACCGTTAGTAATCATACCGTAGCCTTTAGTTATTCTTCAATCTGAACCTCCAAAGATAACCTTTGGTCCGTTGCAGACTGAGGGGAAATTCTGGAGTAGGCTTCTTGTCCCGATCATATGCCGAGAGCATCCACTGTCCAAGTACCAGATTTGCATTTTGGTGGTCTTTGGACATACCTGCAATTACAATCACGTAGCCTTAGGAACCCAAACAAGTTTGGGTCCTTGGTCTCGAGTTAGAATATTCCCCCTACGAGCATTAGCCTCATGAGTGGTCATTCTCACGTTGCTAACTTGAGGGGTTGCAACATTTCTAGGATTGAACCAACAATCAATGCCAAAATGACCAATTTTGCCGCAGCACCAACAGTCGAACTTGTTTTATCTTTGCCTAGTGTATTCCTGCTTGATTTTCTTAAGTGATGGTCTAGCAGGAACTTCACTCTTGGAGGAAGAAGCTTCATGATGATGGCAGCTACATGAAGTCTTCTCCTTCATAAGCTTTTCCACAATAGGTTTTACCTTTGGTGTCTTCTTGATGTTATGACCATGAGCATATGGTCCATAGTTCTGAAGTTGAATCTCTTCATAAGGTGCCTTAAAGACACTCTCGCCAAAGTTACGAGGACGAGTCCAACCTTGGTATCTTGACTTAGGCTTCTCGGGGATCGGCCTAGAGAAGTGTCCATAGGTGGACTCATAGTCGTATTCGTTCGTAGGAAAGATAACTTTCTTGAACAAAACCGGTTCCAAGGGAGCTTTCCCCTTTTCTTCTGCTAGAGCCTTCCGGGCAGCCTTATTCTTTCTCTTGGCCTTGTTTCTCCTAGAAGATTTACTAGAAGCACCAATGTGGCCTATACCAGCACCCTTGGCCTTAGCTGAGAACTCAGCAACGAGTGGAAGAACTGTCTTAGGCTTGGAGAAACTCTCAACAAGTTTCTTCTCAGCCTCGAGTAGTTGTTCCAATTCTTTGATGATTTCATCTTTAAGGTCGAGGTGCTTGAGAGCTTGATTGTATTCTTCCATAGCAGCATTGAAGTTCTCTTGAAGAGAATTAGTCTTGGTGACTTCTTCTCTCAAGCTGCTCTCAATAGCCTGTAGAGATTTTATCTCTTTGGCTTGAGTTTTCACGACTCTGCGACATTTTTCGTAAGCCGTGAGTAACTCCTTATACTGTCCCATGAGTTCAGATTCATCTTCAGAGGAATAGCCCTCTTGCTCATTATCATCATCAGATTCAGAGAGAGGAGGGTGAGATTTTACCTCCCCAGTGAACTGGGGGACTTGTTCATCATCAGAGTGAGCCATGAGCCCAAAGTAAGCTTCCTCTTCTTCACTCGACTCAGATGAGTCGGAGTCGCTGAGAGTTTTGCTCTTCTTGGCTAATAAGCTCTTCTCTGTCCTCTTCTTGTGGTATGAAGATTTCTTTTCCTCTCTTCTGCCACCCTCTTTCTTCTTGTGAGGGCAGTCCGCGATGACGTGACCTGGCTTATTACAACAATAACAAACGATGTTAGTTGAAATTTGTTTGTTCTGTTTGGAGTTATACCTGTCATGGCTGCTTGAGCCATTCTTTCGCTGATCACCGTTATGTCGTGATCTTCTGTATAAGGCATCTTTGCCTCTCCATTGCTTCTTCTTGTTCAAGAATTTCTTGAACTGCCGCGAGAGCAAAGAGAACTCTCCTTCAGATAGTTCTGAGCCTGAGGTGCTTGGCTCGGAGCCTTCTTCTTCACTTACTTCTTGAGGAGGTGCTGGCGAGGCAGCTTTGCCCTTCCTTGAACTGTCAGCCTTTAAAGCAACCGACTTCTCTTTTGAGGAGAAGGGACTTATCTCTTCTTCGGCTTTTCTGGAGTTGATTTGCAGTTCATAGGACATCAGCTTGCCAAATAGATTCTGTGGATCTGTCTCTGCTAGTCTGCCAAACTCTCGGATAGCACAGACTTTATTGTCCCATTCTTTGGTGAGAGATCTCAGAAACTTATCATTCAGCTCCCCATTAGTAAAGACTCGGCCATACACTCTCAGTCCATTGACTATCTTAAAGAAGTTTTCAAATGTGTCAGCTATGGGTTCCTTGTGACCTTGTCGGAAGGCTTCATACTTCTGATTTAAGAGGGATCTCCGATCATCCCTAAGTTCCTCAGTCCCTTCCATCAGAGTCACCAGGGATTGCCACATCTCCTTGGCAGATTGGCAATGTATAAGATTTTGCAGCATTGAGTCATCGACTGCACTTGCGATAATATTTTTAGCTTTCTTGTCCAGGGAGACAAGTGCAATCTCGTCCTTATCCAAGTCCATCAACTTCTTTGGAACCTTTTTGGTTGGGTCTATTGTTGATGCAGTCATAGAAACACTTCTTCCACAATCATGAAGATCCGGGGATCTACTGCTTCCATGAAGAGCTTAACTCTTTCCTTCCACATAGGAAAATTGTTCTTGGTGCAGATAGGGAGCTTAGCAAAATCCTTGGTCTTACTCATGCTTGATACTTCTCTTGAGACAACTTGGTGAGGATTAGATCAAGGTGTTAACCTTTTAACGATCAACCTCTCTCTGATACCAATTGAGAGCACTAAGTTGTCAACCTAAATCACCTAGAGGGGGGTGAATAGGTGAATTTCGTGTCAAATGCGGAATAAAAAATATAACACAGCACAGATCCGTAATCAAGCAATCACATAGACGACAAGAGATTTATAGTGGTTCCCCAATCTTGGGTACGTCCACTTTTCTCACTGATCTAGCAAATCACTAGACTCGGCTACTCTACTATCTCGGATTGCAAAAACAATCCTACACCTCAGAACCATATTCCTACAAAAACTCGATCCCAAACGGATCTACACTCGGAAGATAAAACTTCCTACCACTCGGAGAAAGATCTCCTACAAAGAAATTTGTTTAAATAAAATTTACAACAAAAATATCAAAGATTTGGATCTTTGACGTAATCTTCTTCTTGAGAGCTTTTCGGTTTGAACAGAAACAGTTGAAGAAGACTTGACTGAGATCCACGATTCTGAGATCTGGAATCACCACGATCAAGAAAGTAAATCAGAGACGATGAAGCACGGAGAGATCGGATGATTCTTCTTGAGTCTGGATCGCTAGAAAAACTGAGATCGATAGCATCGGCGTGAGAATGACGATTCAGAGCTTCTCCCGAAAACGGTAATGGCGGCGGATTAGAAAATTAGGGTTTTCGGGATTTTCTCTTTCTTAAAAGATAATCTCTGTAAACACGTATTTAGTCAAATCTGAAAGGATCTATTTATAGGCTATCTCCAACGGTCATAATCATAATTAAGATTGACACGTGGACCAATCAGAAAAAGGTTAATTTCAAATCTCCGTCAATTCTGGACTTAACGATTTCTGGAATTCTGAGCCGACATACTCGAGTTAGATAAGATACTCGAGTATAAAGGTCTACTACTCGAGTAGATAAGAGAAACATGTACTCGAGTAAAAGAAATGACTACTCGAGTGCCTTGAAAGAACTACCCGAGTTACTCTAGACAGATTACTCGAGTAAGTAGAAATATCTACTCGAGTACTAATCCAAACTACTCGAGTATAAGAAAAATCTACTCGAGTGCTAAGCCAGTCTACTCGAGTATAAGAAGGATCTACTCGAGTGCTAAGCTAGTCTACTCGAGTATAAGAAGGATCTACTCGAGTGCTAAGCCACTTACTCGAGTATATGAGCGAAGTTACTCAAGTATGTGGACTTAGAAATATTCAGACTGAACAGTTAGCCCTACTCAAGTATAACTAAGAGACTACTCGAGTATGACTAAGACTCTACTCAAGTACACAAACACCTACTCGAGTAAGGAAAAGAGGTACTCGAGTATATGAAAGGATTTACTCGAGTATATGGACTTAGAAACTTTCTGAGATGAGAAGTCCAGATCAACTCGAGTACGATCAGAACACTTACTCGAGTAACTTGAGAACTACTCGAGTATGTAATCCAATCTACTCGAGTGCTAAGTCACTTACTCGAGTATATATAAGATACTACTTGAGTATGTGGACTTAGAAAAAATTTCTTCTGAGAAAGTCTTCATTACTCCAGAGTCCAGTAGTCCAAGTGCATGGAAACAAAGTGTACCCCAATAGAGAGGCTATACATGAGTCAACACCTTGGATCACACAATGAGGAATTACATTGTATGGTCCTGTGTTTGATGACCCACTATAGACTGACATTGGTTTACACTTGGCAATAGAGTCCTGTATGCACAACTTAAACACAACATCAAATACAACTTAATTCATCTTAGTTTCAGGTCTGACTTCCCACAAATCTGGGGTATTGTGAAGACAATTCCCAACATCGCCTGCTGCAATGCGAGAGCTCTCTTGTTTCGAACCTGCTCAACGAACGCCGAGCCCAGCTCGACGATACCTGAGCTTCGGCGAAAGTGGAGCTCAATCCTGATTGGGCGAGAACAGTTTTCTTTACCTGGGGCTAGCCCAAAGCTAGCCCAAACCCATCTCTGAGTGTTTCTGGGTCCCACTCAGCGAATATGGGGTTGTATAATAATTGTTACTATGTTCCATCCATAACTAGAAACATTATATCTATTTCAAGTTTGGACATGATTGGATTTTCTTTTAATATTAAGAACAATTG
The DNA here is from genome assembly GCA_039513925.1 of Platanthera zijinensis. Classification (NCBI taxonomy): domain Eukaryota; kingdom Viridiplantae; phylum Streptophyta; class Magnoliopsida; order Asparagales; family Orchidaceae; genus Platanthera; species Platanthera zijinensis. Next base: position 163,161,364 of record CM077085.1, read on the forward strand.
ATGTTCTATCTTTAAGAATGTTGTTTGTTAAGTTTTGAACTTAGAACATCAGATGTATAATATAGAAAATATTAAAAGACTAAAAACGAATGAATCAAACCCTACGTACCTTTGGCATTGTCGTTTGGGTCATATAAATGAGAAACGCAAAGCCAAGCTCCATAAAGATGGGCTACTGGACTCATTTGATTATGAATCATTTGAGAGATATGAATCCTATTAATTAGTCAAGATGACTAAAGTCCCTTTCACCAGTTTCAATGAGAGGGCTGATGATCTCTTGGGTATAGTACATAGTGATGTATGCAAATCCATGAGTTCTATTTCTAGAGGTGGGTACTTCTACTTGGTTATATTTACCGATAATTTCAGTAGATACAAGTACATGTATCTTATGAAGTGCAAATCTGAAACCTTTGAAAAGTTCAAAGAGTTTAGGAATGAAGTAGAGAACCAATTGGGTAAGAAGGTTAAAGCACTCAGATCAAATCGAGGTGGTGAATACCTAAGTAATGAGTTTTGTGATCATTTGAAAAAGTGTGGTATTATATCACAGCACACTCTATCCCGAACACCACAACATAATGGTGTGTCTGAGTAGAGGAATCAGACTCTGTTATACTTAGTAAGGTCGATGATGAGTCATGCAGATCTGCTTGTTTCCTTTTGGAATTTTTCTCTAGAAACTTATGCTTTTACACTAAATCGTGCACCAACGAAAGCGGTTCTAAAGACACCATATGAGATATGGAATAGGATGCGTCCTAGTATATCATTCATTAAGATTTGGGGTTGCGAGGCATACGTGCGACGTCAAATGCCTGACTAGCTGGCACCCAAGTTAGATAAATGTTATCTTGTGGGGTATCCTAAGGAAACTAAATGGTACTATTTCTACCTAGGGTCTGAGGGTAAAGTGTTTGTCGCGAGAAATGATGTCTTTCTTGAGAAAGAGTTCTTAAATAGAAAGACTATCAGGGTATAACTTGAAGAAGTTCAAGAGCCACAAATAGCGAATCAACTAGAATTGGAACCTAAGGCATGCCTAAAAGTTTTTGTAGCTAGAGAGCCTGCTCAATAAACACAAGTTCCACATAAATCTGGTAGACCAAGGTTTGAGCCCGAGATATATGGATTTCTCATGTCTCAGATAGCTAATGTGTTACTTATGGATCATGATGATGAGCCTGTAACCTACCAAGAGGCTATGGGTGGACCGGACTCCGAGAAGTGGCTTGAGACCATGAAATCTGAAATGGAATCCATGTACACAAACTAAATTTGGACCTTAGTGGAGCCAGCTGAAGGGGTACGACCCATAGGGTGCAAGGTCTCTTCAAGAAGATGGCTGACATGGATGGAAATGTACAAACATTCTAAGGGAGATTAGTGGCTAAAGGTTTCAAGAAAATACATTGTGTTTACTATGATGAGATCTTTTCCCCTATTGCCATGGTAAAGTACATCAGAATTATGATTGTTATTATTGCATATTATGACTACGAGATCTGGAAGATGTATGTCAAAATGACTTTTCTAAATGAAAATCTCCTTGTGGAAGTATGTATGACACAACCCGAGGGTTTTGTATCTCAAGGCTTAGCCACTAAAATATACAAGCTGCATAGATCCATTTTTGGATTAAAACAAGCTTCTCGAAGTTGAAATCTTCATTTTGATAAAGAGATCAAAGAGTTTGGTTTTATCAAGAATGAGGATGAACCGTGTGTTTATAAGAGGATTAGTGGGAGTAGTGTTATCTTCCTGATATTGTATGTATATGACATACTGTTGATCAGGAATGACAAACTGACCATATAAGTTGTTAAGAACAGCCTATGTAATTGATTTTCTATGAAAGACAAGAGCGAAGCAACTTAAATTCTTGGTATTAAGATCTATAGAGATAGATCGAAGAAGTTGCAGGGTTAGACTCAAAGTACATACATAGATAAGGTGTTGAAATGGTTCAACATAATTGAGTCTCTCTAAGGACTAGTATCCAAAGTCTTGTGAAGATAAGGATCGCATGAAGTTGATTCCATATTCTTCAGCAATTGGGTCAATCATGTATGAAATGATATGTACTCGACCAGATGTCTCTTATGCTTTGAGCATGATATCCAGGTATTAGTTTGATCCCGGTAAAAGTCACTTGATTGCCATCAAGAATATCTTAAAGTACTTGAGAAGGAAGGATATGTTCTTGGTATTTGTCCGAAAGGAAGAGCTCATTGAAAGGGATTACACAGATGTTAGATTCTAAACTGATAGGGATGACTCAAAGTCTCAGTCAGGGTTCATATTTTGCCTAAATGGAGGAACTGTTAGCTGGAAGAGTTCCATGCAAGAGAAAGTTGTTGATTCTATAACTGAGGCCGAGTATATCACCGCTGCAAATGCGGCGAAGGAGGCTATATGGATTAGGAAATTTATTAGTGATTTAGATGTAGTTCATAGCATTGTTGATCCCATAGTTCTCTACTGTGACAACAATGGTGCAATTGTACTTGCATCGGAACCTAGATCTCATCAACGCTCCAAGAATATACTTTGGCAATTCCATCTTATTCAAGATATTGTCGATCAAGGAGATATGAGCATTTATAGAGTGCTGACTAAAGAAAATATAGCAGATCCACTGACAAAGCCTCTAGCATAGCGAAAGCATGATGGTTATGTTAGATCTATGGGTATATGATACCTTAATGATCAGCCCTAGTGGGAGTCTTGTGAATTGTGTATATGTCAGTTTTTCTAATAATTCATTTGATGAATAAAGTACTATACAATTCATTTTATATTTATGGCAAGTTCTTTTGTTATGTAAAATTTATTTCTATTATGATAGATTGATTCAACGTAATAAATCCCCTTAGAATGTTTGCTTCCAAAGGAGTCAAGTGGTGACTTGAATGCTAGAGCCTAAGTTTTAGAAGATTCATTCTTAAATGGTCCCTGGTCGAGTGTTATCTTAGAAGCTCAGGGCAATGATGATATTTTAATACTAGCATGTGCATTGACTGATGACCAGTTCTCAGAGATTATGATATTATGATATCAAGTCATCACTTTGGTACTTGTTAGTGAATAAGTTATAATGGAAAGACCCACCATGAGAATACTTTGTGGACATTTATATGAACATGTCAAAAGTATGGCTCAAGTGGTAATGGTGTTTAAGGTCCTTTGACCTGAAGTATCAACACTCATAGATTGATGAAGATCGTGCTTTGATGCTATCAAAAGTCCAGTATTGAGTAAGTTAGATGATAAAGGTGGTTATTGGGTACGTTACAAGTAATTTGGGTGTTTACGTGTGAGTAGAGATGAGATTTGTTGTCCTATATGACAGGAGTAGCATCCCTGGGCCCCTTGATGGAATGGGACTAAAAAATGCATGGCCATGCTTGGCTGAGTCAATTGTGATATTGGGATCATAAATTTTTGGAAGTCCATTCTAGATCAGGAAACTAGGATTTAATAATTATGAGGGTGACACAGTCTATACCTCTAGTTCTTTCTCGATGTAAGGGAAAAAGGGACATGACAACACTGATACATTGGTCACAATAGCTTTTGAGTTATAAACTCTTATTGCTTGGGGAGCAATGATGCATTGCTAGATGCCGCTAATTGTTTAGGAAGCTTTTGTTTGATACTTTTAAGATCAAGTATGAGACTGTTGGTCTTACTATTATGATCTAGTAGTGATCAAACACGTTGTCTAGCTGACAATGCTATATAAGCCTATCTAGGTCGCACATAAGAGCATTTGGAGAATCTGGAGGAATGGATTTTTTTTGTCTTACTCATGTGATGAGTGAAGGACAAAGTCCTGGCAGGCTTGAGTGTGTTGAGTTTACTCTGCTTGGCATCGAGTTTGTCGAGAAAATTCAATGATTCGTCGAGTCAAGTGTTGATTCATCGAGTTGTCGTCCAGTGCGTCAAGACCATTCGACGATTCCTCGAGTCAAGTGTTGATTAGTCGAGTTGGCATCGAGTGCGTCAAGACAATTCGACGATTTGTCGAGTCAAGTGTTGATTCGTTGAGTTGGCGTTGAGTGCGTCGAGGCAATTTGACGATTTGTCGAGTCAAGTATTGATTCATCGAGTTGGTGTCAAGTGCGTCGAGACAAGTCGATGATTCGTCGAGTCAAGTGTAAATTCATCAAGTCTGGCATTGAGTGCGTCGAGACCACTTGACACTTCATCAAATAAAGTGCTGATTCGTCGAGGCGTTGAGAGTGTTGAGTCCACTCGAAGATTCGTCGAGTAAAATGTTGATTCGTTGTGTCAAATCCTGTGGTCTCTACCAGGCGTTTAGTGCATTGATTCCACTCGACGATTCATCGAGTTAAGGGTAAATTCGACAAATTATATTAAATATTCTACGGGTTTGCCGATAGCGATGACTTTTTGCTGTTTATTCCTTTGGGTATAAATTGAAGATGTCTTAGGGTTTTGCGTAACACACGAAAGCAAATGACATATGCGTAACCCGAGACTGAAAAGGCCACCAGAAACCATTTCCGAAAGTCCTGATCTCATCGTAGTCGCTCAGCCCGTTTATTGTGCCTATCATCGTTGCCTCTTCTAGAGTATATTTAGCAGTTTGTGTAAACACTGTGTAATTTCCTCCAACCTAGATCTTGTGTGACAAGAGTCTAAGGGTTCTCTCGTTCATGTGGATCACCTGTAGAGGCATGGACATTATTCTATGCTCAAAACTCCAGCCGCTATTGATCGACAAATTTCTTCGTGCATCTTAGTTGAGTAGAGACTCAATCCTGTAAATGTAAATTTTGATTTACATCACTTTACTTCTTGATCAAGTTTCTTCGCAAGATCTGAACTATTTTGGGTTTTCTTGTTCAATTTTCGCTGCACACAAATGTTGTGACGTATTGAAAAACCCAACATTACTCACTTAGCTCTCTTTGCTGATTCATACCAGCAGGATGATGCCTTATATAAGAAGTGGGCCTCTAGAACGATCTGAGGTAGGCACTCATTTATCCAGTGGATGGTAGCCTAATCTGGATCCTGGAGATGGAAAAGAAGTTGTAGGCGGACCAACTCATTGTTCGGAGCAGGTGAAAAATACTAGTAGACGATACGATTATTAGTGGTAGGAGGGAACAATAGAATGGTCGGTTCTTCAGACAAAGGAGAAATGGGGACCAACCCCACCCGAAGTATAGACAGGAGCAGAGGGATCCGACAGTATTCGCCCCTCAACCATTACAGATGAGGGAGATGTCAAGGCAAGTAGATGGGTCACCTCCCCCAGCTGTGCGGTATAAATGCCGCCAGCCTTAACATATTCTGATTAACTGCCCCAAGAGACAGGCACCACCACCACCACCATAGGCTTCCCCATAGGCTTATCGTTTCAATGGTCTGGGATATGGTCGAGGACGTGGGTTCCAAAGCGGCGACCATAGGCCAGATAAGGATCAGATGTTTTATCTGGATCTTGCTCAACCCCGGCACCCGGATAGGGTTATAGTAGGTATGCTAGCAATTTAATTTTTTTTCTTTCTCCCTATATAGTAGAACTTATATAAAATTGGTAGAACTAGGGAAGAAAACTATAAAACTTTCCACCTAAGACTGTTTAATAAACTCAGGAATAATAACAGTACGTGGAAAGACTGCCCATACCTTACTCGACACAGGGGCATCGCATAACTTCATCGCGGAAGATTTTGTCAAAGACATGGACCAGGTCTGACACTATACAGGATTCACCAGGATGGTGTGTCTTCCCAATGAGAGGGAGATCCAATCTACTACAAAATGCCTTCTAAGGGTGACCATCGACTGTCTAACACTCGAGGCTCTAGCGATCATCTTGAAGATGCTGGACTTTGATCTTGTCTTGGGAATGTTATGGATCACCTAGAACATTGCACAGATTTATTACCCTGTGAGGAGGGTCATGCTGAGATACGACAACACCTACTTATCCTTCGAAGGTACTATCTAGGTCTCCCGTAATCGACTTTCTTCTATTTAGGCCATCGAAGCCCACCTGTAGGGGGTGAGGTTTATCAGCTGTTATTCGAGATGACTGAGGAAAAGAACTCTATCTCCAACATCTTGGTTATACGAGATTTCGCTGATTTTTTCCCAGAGAAGTTGCCAACGCTGCCACCGCACCTTGAGAATGACTTTCGGATCCAACTAGTGTGAGGGGCTAAGATGGTATCTAGGGCTCCAAATAGGATTGAACCAAAGGAGCAAGTGGAATTTAAGAGTTAGCTACAGGAGTTGGTTGAAGCTGGGTTTATTTGACCAAGCTCCTCGTCATAGGGGGCAACAGTATTGTTCATAAAAAAGAAGGATGGTACTCTCAAACTATGCATTGACTATAGAGGACTAAATGGGCTGACTATACGGAACATGTACCCTTTACTTAGATTAGACGAGCTATTTGATCAGTAAGAGAGAACTCATTGGTTCTCGAAACTGGATTTGATATCAGGATATTATCAGCTACAGTTCAGGAGGAGGACATCCCGAAGACCGCATTTAGTAGCCAATATTGCCTCTATGAGTTCACAATGATGCCATTTGGTCTCACGAATGCACCCTCTGCATTCATGAGTCTGATGAACTGTGTATTCGAGGTCTATCTCGATATCTTCATCGTTTTATTTATTGATAACATCCTCATCTACTCGAGGACGGAGGAGGAGCATGCACGACAATTGGAACAAACTCTAGAGAAACTCCGGGAGCACAACCTTTATGCAAAGTTTAGTAAATGTCAGTATTGGTTGAAGGAATTGGTCTTCTTAGGTTATATTATTAGTGGAGCTCGACTAGCTTTGGATTTAGGAAAGATCTAAGCATTGCAAGATTGGCCGCCACTGAAGATGACATCTGACATACGGATTTTCATAGGACTCATCAGATACTACCTGTCAAAACCCACATTTTCTCCGAGGAAAACGAATTATCAGAGTAGGAGAAAACACGCGTCATGATGCCACGTCGAGCAGGGGATAACTGCCGACGCTCAGGCAAACCACAATCAACTATACTTTAAGAAAATTCATAAGTTAAATGATTAGAAAATCAGTTATATTTTTAAAGGTCGTATCCCTCGGCTCGGTGGATCACCTAGTCCACAATTTAAAAACTATATTTATACACTGCGGAAGAATACTTTATTCAGGTTTGACATCCTAAAAGATTGCATAAGTGTCCCCAGAGGACAACTTATACTATGCAGGACCCTACTTTTAATTTATACTATGTATAAGAAAATTATCTTTTTACGTTGTTTGAAAAATAGTGACGAGTTTTATAAAACATGTTGATCATGAGTAATACTTATAATAGTGTTTTTAGGTTTAAAAGTAACTAGCAACTTAGCATAAATAATCCCCAGAGCAAGTAGACTAACTCCAGAAAGGTAGCAGCAAAAAGCAACATATCTAGTATCAAGATAAAAACTACCAGTGGGCGCCAATAATCTGACACGGACCCCCTGACAAGTATGTATGTCTGTAAGAAAAACAACACCAAAACTACCTCGCAGGAACAAGGAACTGATCTCTATAGCACCAGAGACCACCAGCAACTGCACATCACCACTAGCCGTCAGAGCGGCTACTATCCAGAACCTTAGGCATTCAAAGAAGAAAGAATACCTCAGCAAGCAAACTAGAAAACTGCTCGAAAGTGTAAATCAGAAGTTAAGTAAAAGAGGAAAACAAAGCAGTAACAGACACAACTGCCCAAGGCAAGGCAAAAAGGAAGTGCACTAAGTGCGAGGACACAACGGTAACTCTTCCCAAAAGCTACAGAGTCAACAAGGCTACCATGAGTGCAAATGTTGCAATCTACCAAGAAAGAAATGTCTAACACCCTAAGCTGTGAGAGATGATCGTAGCAAAAACATCGCGGATCCTGGTTGGAGGCAAACTCAGTCCCCCAACCACTATTTCCAAGAAACCAAGCTCAGGGGTCTACATGTGAAAGATCTAGGGACCTCCCACCCCCTTGCCCAGCCCGTACCTTGAGCAAGATAAAACAAAAAAGGGTTTCCTTGGCTAAATTACAATACACCTCCCCAATTAAGAGCTTCAAACCATCACTACTAACCACGTCCCACGATTTGGCCTTTTTGGAAAACAAGAAAATAGCTGACAAGGAACCTCAAAATCAAGGAATTCACTCGGGGAAGAAAATCAAGGTAAGGGAAAAGAGTTAAGATGACTCAACATGGCCTGGCGTTGAGTGAGCCCCACACACTCAATGCCTAACCAGACCTTGGCATTAAGTTAGCAAACCTCACTCAGTGCCATAATCAACCATGGCGTTGAGTGAGGTTCACTGACTCAACGCCCTCCGTAGGAACAGCTCTGGCGTTGAGTGAGTTAACCTCACTCAATGCCAAAACAGCTATGGCGTTGAGGGAGGTCCACTCCCTCAACGCCTTCAGCAAAACAGGCAGTGGTGTTGAGTGAGCTAACCTCACTCAACGCCAAAACAGCTACGGCATTGAGTGAGGTCCACTCACTAAACGCCTTAACACTAAACCGCAAAAAACCAACGGTGGCGTTGAGTGAGTCCACCTCTCTTAACGCCAAAACAGCTTTGGCGTTGAGTGAGGTCAACTCACTCTACGCTAAAGTACTTACCTGCAGGAAAACCCTAAACCAACGCCATCCGGAAGAGGTCGGCAGGAATGCCGATCGATGCTCGCCGAATCGGCGGGGAAGCAGATCGATTCTCGCCAAATCGACGGGAATGCCGATCGATTCTCGCCGAATCGGCGGGAATGCCGATTGATTCTCGCCGAATCGGCGGGAATCACTAACGATACTCGTCGAAGTCGGCGAGAATAGCTTTGTGATTCCCGTCGATTTCGACTTAGACAAATTTTATCACTCAATCGCCTCACTACTTAGCCGCAAAAGAGCAGACCAAACTATGGCTTTGAGTGTGTGCACCACACTCAACGCCAAGCCCGGACAGCTTTTGGCTTTGAGTGTGTGCACCACACCCAACACCAAAACCCGAGAGCCTACCAAGACTGGTTCTATCCAGAGCACTACAACAAAAACATCCCTCTCTCTCTCTCGGCTCCACCCGCAAAAGCACCAAATAAGAAATAAAAATCGTGAGTCTAAATGGTGAAAACAACCAGCGGGTTGAGCAAAAACAACACAACCAGGGGGGCTCATAAAGGGAAACTGAAGCACAGAGTTTTAGCAAGTAAAAAGAAGAAAGCTTGGCTTATATCCTAGGGCTAACCGGGGAGTTAAGAGGGGGAAGATATAAATAGCAAATGCAAGAACCACTTGCCTCAGTTTTACAGCGAAGCTTCACTCAAGCCTTTCCTCTCCCTCGGCACCAGTAGCAGCAACACCTAACCAGCACATCCCGAGCTTTAATGGCGGAAAGGGCAAAAACCGAAAATCCAAATCTCCTAAAACCCTACGGAAATAAAATCTCTTACCGTAGAAACGAAGGTCAGAGCGAGAGCAATCCAGATCCACTCTCGGAATCGAAATCTGTCCACAAACGCTCCCAGAATCGCCGTCCGAAGGGGTAGCAGGTCCGGCAGTTTTCCTCTGTTTTCCGCGAATAGGAGCAGGAGACGGTTTTCGGGAAGGAGAAGAATGAGCCCGCTAATTTGGCTTAAGGCTTTTAAATAAATCTAACCACGCCTAATCAGCCTTAACCGCCTCTGAAGCCGCCGGTTCATTACGAAAGCTTTTGACCGTAGAAATCATCTAAATAGCTTTAAATATACACATTTGCTTTTATTATTAGCACACCGAAAACGACGCGAAAACTAAACTACCTTGGAATTCGACGAAACTCGTACCGTAGCTAAATACCCATGCTACGAACGCAACGGCGAAGTCGAAATTAACTTTCGATGAACAGAACTCGAGTTATACTCACCCAAAGCCAAAACACAAGCATCCCCCGAGAGGCCACACCGGGTCACCCAAAATGATCGGCTTGCTAGGGAGATCTTGCCAATAGGCTACAAAATAGGCCACCCAGTTCTAAGGAGTTAAGAAAACACTCCACAGATGGCACAAGCCAAGAAAACGCATCGACGTAACGCCAAACGAGAATTAAATAATCGCAGAAAAATTGGGGGCGTTACAGTCACTCCCCCTAAAAGAAAGTTTCGTCCCAAAACTTTACGCACAACACTTCTACTATAGAAGGGAAAGTAACAAGCCAAACATTACAAGAAGAAAACAAACCAAACTAATCAGGGAAATAGTTGAGGGTGAGCCTACCTCATAGCAGACTCTAACTCCCAAGTCGCGCTTTCCAAACCCTGATTCTTCAATAGAACTTTGACCATCGGGATGGACTTCCTTCACAACACCCGATAATGAGTATCCAATATGCGGACTGGCACTTCAATAAAAGAGAGATTAGGCCACAACTGGGGCACAACATCCAAGACTTGCCCACTACTGCGCACACATTTCTGCAATTGGCTTACGTGAAATACATTATGAACACCTGGGAAGTTTGCTGGCAAATCCAACCTATAAGCTGACACGCCAATCCGTTCAACAATCTTAAACGGGCGAACATACCTCGGGTCAAATTTGCGGTTCTTACCGAACCTCTTAACTCCAACCATCGGGGAAACCTTAAGAAACACAAGGTCCCCTATAGAAAACTCCAAGTCAGACCTATGCCGATTGGCGTTATTCTCGTATCTCTCCTGAGCTATACGAAGCTTTTCTCGAATAAGCTTCACTGCGACTTCCATCTCCTCGATCGCATCCGGGCCCAACAAGGGACTCTCACCTGCCTCATCCCAAAATAGGGGAGTTCTGCAGCGCCTCCCATACAAAGCTTCAAACGGAGAAATTTGCAAACTTTCTTGATAACTGTTACTGTATGCAAACTCCGTAAGCCGCAATCGCTCATCCCACGCTCCACCGTGGTCTAGAATTTAGCATCTGATCATATCCTGAACTATCTGGTTCACCCGCTCCGTCTGCCCATTAGTCTCTGGGTGGTAAGGAGTTGAATACCTCAGATCGGTACCCAAACCCTCCTGCAGACTCTTCCAAAAGCGAAAAGTAAACCGGGAATCTCAATCAGAAATGATGCAAATAGGAACACCGTGCAATCTGATGACCTCATTCAAGTACAACTCTGTTATCTTCTTCATCGGGTAGTCAATCTTATACGACTTGAAGTGAGCACACTTCGTCATTCTATCCACTATAACCCAAACAAAATCAAATCCCCTTGGAGATTTCAGTAAGCCCGTGATGAAGTCCATAGAAATACTTTCCCACTTCCAAGTCGGGATCTCTAGTGGAGTCAACTTGCCACCAGGCCTTCCACGATCGGCCTTCACACGCTTGCAAGTGTGGCACTCAGCAACAAATCGGGCTATATCACTTTTCATCACATACCACCAGGCAATTTGCTTCATATCACGATACATCTTCGTAGATCCTGGATGGTAGGCAACACTGGATCCATGAGCCTCTCTGCATACCATACCCCTAATGTATCCAACAGCAGGGATGCAAAATATGTCGCGGTACTTCAAAGTTCCCGCCTCATCGATTGAAAAATCCGGCAACTCCCCTCTCTCAGTCCTGAGATATAAGTGCAGAAGGTCCGGATCATCCTTCTGGTGCAACCTAGTGAGGGAAATCCAAGAAGGCTCTACCACTGCCAAACTAATCTGCATGTCGCAGCATCCCACTGAGATATCCATAAGGAGAAACTCTTCCACTAAACTATCGGTAAAGAGATTAAAGATCTTCCGCGTCTTCCGACTCAGGGCGTCGACCACCACATTGGCCTTGCCTGGATGGTACTGGATCTCTACATCATAATCAGCCACATACTCTAGCCACCGACGCTGGCACAGATTCAACTCCTTCTACGTGAACACATACTTCAGGCTCTTGTGATCAGTGAAAATCTTGCACTGAGCCCCATAAAGTAGATGCCTCCATAGCTTCAACGCATAAATCACCGCTGCAAACTCAAGGTCATGCGTAGGGTAATTTCTCTCGAGAGTCTTTAATTGTCTTGACCCATACGCAATCACTTTTCCAACTTGCATCAACACGCAACATAAAACAACATGCGAAGCAGCCATGTAAATGTCATACTCCACACCCTCAGTAGGTAGGGTGAGAACGGGAGCAGTGCACTATCTGTTCTTTAGCTCCAAGAAGGCTACTTCACACTTCTCGCTCCAAACAAAGGCCGCGTTCTTCTGAGTCAACCTGGTCAAAGGTGCAGCTAGGGTAGAGAAACCCTCCACGAACCTCCTGTAGTAGCCGGCCAACCCTAGAAAGCTCCTGATCTCCTTGGGCATGCCCGACCTACTCCAATCCATCACTGCTGCGATCTTTTCCGGGTCAACCGAGATCCCATCCTTGTTCATCATATGGCCCAGAAACGAGACCTGAGGCAACCAAAATTCGCACTTGCTCAATTTGGCGAATAATTTGTGATTCCTCAACTCCGATAGAACCAAGCGCAGATGCTGCTCATGCTCCTCAGCATTCCGAGAATAGACCAGCACGTCATCGATGAAAATCACAACGAACTTGTCTAGGAAATCGTTGAACACCCGGTTCATCATATCCATGAAAGATGATGGTGCGTTGGTCAGACAAAACGACATCACCAAGAACTCAAAATGTCCATGCCTCGATCTAAACGCAGTCCGTGGAATATCTGCCTCACGAATCCTGAGCTGATGATAGCTAGAACGAAGATCGATCTTGGAGAACACTGTGCTACCGCGCAGCTGATCAAACAAGTCATCGATCCTCGGCAGAGGGTACCTGTTCTTAATGGTGACTTTGTTCAACTCCCTGTAGTCGATGCAAAGCCGCAACGACCCATCCTTCTTCTTCACAAATAGAACAGGAGCACCCCAAGACGACTAACTCTGCCTGATAAACCCTTTTGCCAACAACTCATCTAACTGGACTCGCAACTCCTCTAGCTCACGAGGGGCCATCCGGTACGACGCCTTAGAAATAGGACGCGTACCCGGTTCCAAATCAATCACAAATTCGACATCCCGATCGGGAGGAAGACAAGGAAGGTCATCAAGAAACACATCAGCGAAACCGCGAACAACGAGAATCTGCTCTAAGCGCAGTATACTAACAGCGGTCCCAACCACCGAGACTAAACAAGCAAAACAACCAGAAGGAAACAACTTTTGAGCACATACCGCAGAAAAGACAGGAGAATCTTGGCACGGATCAGCATACACACTTCCCGGCTGACCATTGTCCTTGATGAAGTCCAAGTGCTTCCCTTTGCATTGAATGACCGCATCACACTTAGACAGCCAGTCCATACCAAGAATGACATCGAAGTCCTCCAGGTCAATCATCTTCAAGTCTACCCTCGCAAGAAAATCCCATAACAAAAAAGGTCAATCTAGAATTCCCAAATCTGATATCATAGATTCACCAGAAGGGAACTTGACGCGGAAGGTACCACGAACTCGATCTAGAGTTAACCGGTGTCGCTCCACAAAGGCTCTAGCCACAAATGAGTGGGTAGCGCTGGAGTCGAAAAGAACACGTGCACAAAGGTTCTTCACCTTAAATTTCCCTATAGGAGTATATATAACTAAGGATCTACAAAAACCAAACTGCAACCATTCTAACAAATAAAACCTTCAAGCTGGAAAAATAAACAACTAACCTGAGATGACCTGAGTCGAAGCTTTGGCCTCCTCAGAAGAGATCACGTTCAGCTTTCCTTTACCCTTGTCCACATGCTGAGGCGGAGGTAGTGCCTGAAGTTTAACTGCATGAAGAGCAGGATGGACCTGAGGACACCTAGACTTGATGTGACCCTTCTGCCCACACTGATAACAAGCTTTATCCTTGGACCAGCACTGGGCAGCATCATGCCCGGGATGCTTGCAAACAGAACAGGAAATATCCCTCCTAGGAGCACCCTGAGTAGCATGAAACTGCTCCTTCTTCTGAGTTGCTGCCTTCTTGAAACACCTTTCGACAGGGTGGCCCGACCGGCCACAGAAGCTACACACCACCTTGCTCTTCTTTCCCAAAGCAGCATCAGGTACCTGGGTTTTCTTCTCCTCGACGGACTTCCTCTTATCCTTCCTCATTTGCTGGCCTCTGCTCTTTGCGGTCTCGATAGCCTCCACATTCAGAGCAGCCTCCACTACCCTTGCATAGGTCTCTGATCCATAAGCGCTGGTCAACTGCTGCACCTCGCTCCTCAAGCCACCAAGAAACCGCTTGACTCGATCAACCTCAACACTCACCAACCCAGGAGCGAATCGGCTCAACTTGCTGAACTCTATCTCATACTCACCGACCGTGAGTTGCCTTTGCTTAAGGTGGAGGAAGTCGTTCAAAAGATGGTCACGCTCGACCGAAGGCAAGAACTTCCTCAGCAGCATTTCCTTGAACACTTCCTAAGAGCTACTAAGCTCTCGTTATCTCTAAGCCACAAATTCTTCGCCAAACCCTTGAGATGATAGGCGGCTATCATCACTCTCTGATTGTCTGCAATACTGGAGTACGAGAACATCTCCTCTATGGAGATCAGCCAATCGTCTATGACCATGAAATCTGCCTTCCCATCATACGTAGGGGGGCTAAGTCTCTAAAACTATGAGATGAATGTCATCTCCGCTGGCACCACCACTGGAGGTCTTAGGGGTGAGGGAGGAGGAGGAACAGCAATCCCCCCTGCAGAGCCTTGCACTCCCTGAGTCTATCCTGCCACAACTGCCACCAAAGACTGGATCTGGGCTCGCACCTCCACAAACTGCCTGCTCAAGGAATCACTACTCTGCCGCAAGCTCTCGATCACCGCATCATTCTGCACTCCAGATTACTAACCCTCAGATAGGGGGGTCGATCTAGTCGAAGGGAATCTTGCCATCCTAAATTCATAACAACCTTAGTCAGATCCTAGTACGACAGCTGCAACTAACTATAGGTACAGACAATACATAGATAAATATGAACTCAAAGCTGCTAAACTTACTCTGGGAGTTAATTTTTTTACAAGAATTGATGTTATGCCTTAACCTAGGATGGTTAACCACCACCATACAAACACTTGCGCCTAGATTGGGAATGCATGACTTTATATTATTTTTGACTCAAAAATTATGTGTGTACATATGTCATCCTGCAAGCCTTTAGCTTGACACGTTGTGCTCATGCAATGTTATGCTATGCATGTTTGTGCTATGCATTCTAAAAAGGCCCTAATGCATGTTATGAGCGGCGTACACATGAAAATGTTATGCATCCCATACTACATAACATCCTCATGCAACAAAAAAGAAAATTAGCTCGTCGTAGCCATGTTATGAGGTTATGCATCCCATACTACATAACCCTCACATGTTGCCCCTATGGTGGATCCATATAAGAACACATATTATGCATCCCATACTACATAATATGCCTCGTATACTTCATGTTATGCTATGAGTGTAGTGTTCGTGCTTTTTCCAAGACGTGCTGATGACATATCGGTGTGTGAATGACATGATGCTGAACTACTAATGCAATCAAAAGGGAAGGTTGCCCGACTAGCCTGTCAAACAACATCCTTCTGATACCAACTATCACAACCCGCATTTTCTCCGAGGAAAACGAATTATAAGAGTAGGAGAAAATACGCGTCATGATGCCACGTCGAGCAGGGGATAACTGCCGATGCTCAGGCAAACCAATATCAACTATACTTTAAGAAAATTCATAAGTTAAATGATTAGAAAATCAGTTATATTTTTAAAGGCCGTATCTCTCGGCTCAGTGGATCACCTAGTCAACAATTTAAAAAATATACTTATATATTGCGGAAGAATACTTTATTCAGGTTTGACATCCTAAAAGAGTGCATAAGTGTCCCCAGAGGACAACTTATACTATGCAGGACCCTACTTTTAATTTATACTATGTATAAGAAAATGATCTTTTTACGTTGTTTGAAAAATAGTGACGAGTTTTATAAAACATGATGATCATGAGTAATACTTATAATAGTGTTTTTAGGTTTAAAAGTAACTAGCAACCTAGCATAAATCATCCCCAGAGCAAGTAAACTAACTCCAGAAAGGTAGCAGCAAAAAGTAACATATCTAGTATCAAGGTAAAAACTACCTGTGGGCGCCAACAATCTAACACGAACCCATTGACAAGTATGTATGTCTGTAAGAAAAACAACACCAAAACTACCTCGCAGGAACAAGGAACTGATCTTTATAGCACCAGAGACCACCAACAACTGCACAGCACCACTAGCCATCAGAGCGGCTACTATCCAGAACCCGAGGCATTCAAAGAAGAAAGAATACCTCAGCAAGCAAACTAGAAAACTGCTCGAAAGTGTCAATCAAAAGTTAAGTAAAAGAGGAAAACAAAGCAGTAACAGTCGCAACTGCCCAAGGCAAGGCAAAAAGAAAGTGCACTAAGTGCGAGGACACAACAGTAACTCTGCCCAAAAGCTGTAGAGTCAACAAGGCTACCATGAGCCCAAATGTTGCAATCTACCAAGGAAGAAACATTTAACACCCTAAGCTGTGAGAGATGGTATTGGCAAAAACATCGCGGATCCGGGTTGGAGGCAAACTCAGTCCCCCAACCACTATTTCCAAGAAACCAAGATAAGGGGTCTACATGTGAAAGATCTAGGGACCTCCCACCCCCTTGCCCAGCCCGTACCTGGAGCAAGATAAAATAAAAAGGGTCGCCATGGCTAAATTACACAACACCTCCCCAATTAAGAGCTTCAAACCACCACAACTAACCACGACCCATGATTCGGCTTTTTTGGAAAAACAAGAAAATAGCCGACAAGGAACCTCAAAATCAAGGAATTCACTCGGGGGAGAAAATCAAGGTAAGGGAAAAGCGTTGAGATGACTCAACACGGCCTGGCGTTGAGTGAGCCCCACTCACTCAACGCCTAACCAGACCTTGGCGTTGAGTTAGCTAACCTCACTCAGCTCCAGAATCAACCATGGCGTTGAGTGAGGTTCACTCACTCAACGCCCTCCATAGGAATAACTCTGGCGTTGAGTGATATAACCCCACTCAATGCCAAAAAAGCTATGGCGTTGAGTGAGGTCCACTCTCTCAATGCCTTCAGCAAAACAGGCAGTGGCGTTGAGTGAGCTAACCTCACTCAACGCCAAAACATCTACGGCGTTGAGTGAGGTCCACTCACTAAACGCCTTAGCACTAAACCGTAAAAACCCAATGGTGGTGTTGAGTGAGTCAACCTCTCTTAACGCCAAAACAGCTTTGGCGTTGAGTGAGGTCAACTCACTCTACGCTAAAGTACTTACCCGCATGAAAACCCTAATCCAACGCCATTCGGAAGAGGTCGGTAGGAATGCCGATCGATTCTCGCCGAATCGGCGGGAAAGCAGATCGATTCTCGCCGAATAGGCGGGAATGCCGATCGATTCTCGCTGAATCGGCGGGAATGTCGATTGATTCTCACCGAATCGGCGGGAATCACTAACGATACTCCTCAAAGTTGGCGAGAATCACTTAGTGATTTTCATCGATTTCGACTTAGACGAATTTTCTCACTCAATCGCCTCACTACTTAGCCGCAAAAGAGCAGACCAAACTATGGATTTGAGTGTGTGCACCACACTCAACGCCAAGCCCGGGCAGCTTTTGGCTTTGAGTGTGTGCACCACACGCAACACCAAAACCCGAGAGCCTACCAAGACTGGTTATAGCCAGAGCACTACAACAAAAACATCCCTCTCTCTCTCTCGGCTCCACCCGCAAAAGCACCAAACAAGAAATAAAAATCTGGAGTCTAAATGGTGAAAACAACCAGCGGGTTGAGCAAAAACAACACAAGGAGGGTGGCTCATAAAGGGAAACTGAAGCACAGAGTTTTAGTAAGTAAAAAGAGAAAAGCTTGGCTTATATCCTAGGGCTAACCGGGTAGTTAAGAGGGGGAAGATATAAATAGCAAGTCCAAGAACCACTTGCCTCGGTTTTATAGCGAAGCTTCACTCAAGCCTTTCCTCTCCCTCGGCACCAGTAGCAGCAACACCTAACCAGCACATCCCGAGCTTTAATGGCGGAAAGGGCAAAAACCGAAAATCCAAATCTCCTAAAAACCCTACTGAAATAAAATCTCTTACCGTAGAAACGAAGGTCTGAGCGAGAGCAATCCAGATCTAGTCTCGGAATCGAAATACGTCCACAAACGCTCCAAGAATCGTCGTCTGAAGGGGTAGCAGGTCCGGCGGTTTTCCTATATTTTCCGCGAATAGGAGCAGGCGACGGTTTTAGGGAAGGAGAAGAATGGGCCCGCTAATTTGGCTTAAGGCTTTTAAATAAATCTAACCACGCCTAATCAGCCTTAAATGCCTCCTAAGCCGCCGGTTCATTACCAAAGCTTTTGAAAGTATAAATCATCTAAATAGCTTTAAATATACACATTTGCTTTTATTATTAGCACACCATAAACGACGCGAAAAACAAACTACCTCTGAATTCAAAGAAACTCGCACCGTAGCTAAATACCCGTGCTATGAATGCAACGGAGAAGTCGAAATTGACTTTCGACGAACAGAACTCGAGTTATACCCACCCGAAGCCAAAACACAAGAATCCCCCGAGTGGCCATAACGGGTCACCCAAAATGACTCGGCTTGCTAGGGAGATCTTACGAATAGGCTACAAAAAGGCCACCCAGTTCTATGGAGTTAAGACAACACTCCACAGATGGCACAAGCCAAGAAAACGCGTCTACGTAACGCCAAACGAGAATTAAATAATCGTAGAAAAATCGGGGGCGTTACACTACCGAAAGTTCGTAAAGGGATTTTCCAGGATTGCCATCCCACGTACATCATTCACGAAGAAGGATACACCATTTGTATGTACGCCGTAATGTGAATTTGCATTCCAAGAGCAGAAGTATCGGCTTACCTCGACTCCCATCCTTGTCCTTCCCTATGTGAAGGAATGATTCCAAGTCTACTCTGATGCATCTTATCAGGGGATGGGTATTATCCTAATGGAGCATGGACACGTGATAGCTTATGCTTCCCGCCAACTAAAGAAGTTCGAACAAAACCACTGGGTGCATAATATAGAGTTGAGACCTAATCTTCGCCTTGAAGATCTGGCGGCATTACTCTATGGAGTCCACTTTGAATTTTTTTTTCAGATCACAAAAATCTCAAGTACGTGGTGTAACATCCCATGTTACATCTAGGCCCCTTAACTTAGATTAGGTTAGGCATGGGGTGGGTGTTAGGGTAATTAGCTAGGTTTGACCCTAGGTAGTGGGTTGTAGCCATGTGGGGCCCACTATAGGACCAAGTCAAACTAGGTAAAACTAGCATAAATGGGAACCCTAGCCACACCATGACCCCACCATATTGCCCTAAACCTAAAAACAATCTAAGTAGACCCTAGGGTAGGTCGTTGGGTCACCTAATTGACCCATGTTGACCCAAGTCAACCTTAATCCCTAATTGGTCAAACCCACACCTAAAGGCTCAATTAGTCCAAGTAAGGCATCACCATGGCCTAACCCATGTTGTGTGGTGTCATAAGGTTCATGACCAGCCAAATGACCATTGGCAGCCACTACCCCTCTAAATTTGGAGAGAGATTACATGCATGGGGGTAGATTTGGAATTTTGGTGAAAAGGAAGAGAGAGAAAGGAGGAAATGAAGGGATGGAGGCCATGTGGCCCTCCTCCTCTCTTCCCAAGCCCTCCTTTGAGCTCCAGCAGCATTTACCAGCCATTTCCAGCAAGCTTCATGCGACATGGCATCTGGGAGGAGCATCCAATGTAGAGGCCGAAATCCCCTTAATGACAACTCACTATACAACCAATATCAGCTCATTTTAACCCTCCCATTAGCTTCATAAAATCCAAAGGAGTGGAATTCGATACCTAGATCGAAGCTTTTGGTGGAGAATCGGGTTCGGGAGCAAGCTCGCCGGAGAGGAGAAATTCCATGGCCACCCACGGCCACCGCCGTCGTCGGGCTCCGATCAAGGTCTGTTTCGCCTCACCTCTAACTGTACTAGCTTTCTAGATCGATTAGGTGATACATCGGGCTCAATTGAGCCCGATCTAATGTGATATTTTCATGGATTTTCGGATTTTAATGGAGTTCAAGTTCGCCGGAAATCGCCACCTCCGGCGGCCAAGTCGCTGCCAAACGTTTGCCCTCACCTCAACGGAGGTGGTGGTGGTGGTGACCGGCTAGGGAGGAGGCCGAGTGGCCGGGAAATGACCTTGGAAGGAGCTCCAGGTCAGGCAAATCTCGACCTTTGGCTGTTTGGAGAAGATGAACAGATGCCCTTTATCCTGCTTTGACATTAGTGCTGTTATGATGTATAGTTTTCTGTCCTTGTTTATACAGTCACTTGCATGTTAAATTTAGGGAACTTAGGGCCATTTTCAAGACTGATGATTAATATGAAACTTGTATCCCTCCTTCTTACCTTTAATATTCCACCCTAAACTTGTATTTTGGTCCAGTAGATTTTTCTATAGGGTTGTTTTTCTAGGACGGGTCCTAGGCTAGGGAAGAAAGTAAAATGGATGCACATGCCAAAGCAAGAGTCCACATGGGCCGAAATTTTGTTCATGCTACTTATTTGGGCATTTCTAGCCCCTCCCCAAAAATGAGAATTTTTGGAGAATAATTTCCTATAGTTTTAGTCAAAATATGATAAATGAAATAAATATGATTTCTGGAGTATTTCAACTCTAATGAGTCCCAAATTTTGGTGGCATGTCCATATGAACATTATAAGTGTATGTTTAAAATTTCACCCAATTTGGACCACTGCATGTTGGGTAAACCCACTTGCATGTGTTGGCTTGTTATAGGCTTGGTGTGCATTTAGCCTAAAATGAAATAAGGTGTATTCAGCCAACTTGGAACATTAAAAAATCATGATTTTCATTATAGATACACATGAGTGTCTAATACACCTCTCATAGCAATAGTGAGATTTTTGGGAACAAAAATCCCATTATTTTGATTTTTTTGAAAATTTGGTCCTTTGAGGAAATAAATTTAAAAATAGGTTTACCCTTATCATAAAATATTCAATTTCTATTGAGAACTAAGGAATGATATAATAAACCTTAGATATAAATTATATCTCTGTTGGATGAAGTTTAAGAAGTTTAAGGAGAAAAATGACCATTCTACCCTTTTTTTAATTTGTGTAGAAATGAAGGGTATATTCCTTTGAAAAATCTGAGAAAATTCTTATTGCTGTAATTATATCTTTTATATCTTGTACAATTTATTTCAGAATTTTGGGGTGCCAAATAATGTACTTAGGCCCAATAATGGCATTTTGGTAAATTACTTGAAAATGTAATTGGTAAGCCACTGTACATTAGAAGTTTATGAAACTCTGTATTTATCCTTAGCTCATCAATATATGTACTCTGTAATTTTCCTAGAATTTTGGTTATTGAATTTCTTATATTTCATTTGGAAAATGTTAATTATGTGAATTTTGAATTAATTAAGGAATAATTAGACATATTTAAAGGAAAATTATGATTCTTGTAAAACACTGATATTTCACCATATTAAAGATCAGGAAAATTTCTTACATCAGTAGGATTATAATTGTTATACTTCATGTGTAAAATGACCTAAGGAATTACTTGAAGGAATTAATTTAATGGTGTAATTAACTTGGAAAATTATGGAAATCATCATGGTCACCATATAGGTCCATACCACCCTAGGATAAATAATTTTGAGGCATATGGCCAAAGGAATTTGAAGGTCACATTTGTGGGTGGTATTGGGACATGGGTATGGGTATAATACCGGTATTCGTACTAGTAGGGCCGGCAGGGGAGGATATTATAAGCTAGCAAAGTGAGGAATTTACTAGAGGAAATAACCCTGGTTGGTTTCCTAGAGGATTCCTTAACCATGTGTGGAAGAGTGCAAGTCCCGTGACAGCAACAAAAACGGGGACTGACGAGAGGCCGCCGCGCTCCTAATAACACATTAATCCTTTAGGGTCGTTCTAAAGTAATACGAGAGTTGGGGTATAAATCCTGGGTAGACACCAATAAAAGTAATTATCATTGAGAAATGAAACTTTGGGCTTGTCATCCCATCTTGGTTCCTAGTGCATTCGAGACCCCTTCATTGGGCATACCTTGGGCAGTCCTGGGATTAACCCTAAGCAACTAAGAATAATAATTGGTAGATAAGAGTAGTCTAATAGGCTAAGACAGTGATAATATTCTCACCCGCTTAGGGTTGGAAGGAGTTATGGTATATTCTCACCCGTGATGGGTTGGAGGGAGTTATGGTATATTCTCACCCGTGATGGGTTGGAGGGAGTTATGGTATATTCTCACTCGTGATGGGTTGGAGGAAGTTGTGGTATATTCTCACCCGTGATGGGTTGGAGGGAACTGAACTTGATATGTATTCTCACCCGTGATGGGTTGGAGGAAACTGAACTTTATATGTGTTCTCACCCGTGATGGGTTGGAGGGAACAAAAATTGATATGTGTTCTCACCTGTGATGGGTTGGAGGGAACTAAACTTGATATTACATTCTCACCCGTGATGGGTTAGAGGGAATCAGGAAAGTTTGGTCCTGCGAGCTGGAGGCTCGAGAGATTTAAATCAGGATAGGATTACCCTGCGGGCTGGAGGCTCGAGAGATTTATATCAGGACAGGTTGGTCCTACGAGCTAGAGACTCGAGAGATTTATATTCGGACAGGCTGGTCTTGCGAGCTGGAGGCTCGAGTTGAAATAATTGCATGTGCATAAACAAAATGGTGGTGAGTCATGCGGTACTGGGCCAATCGTCACAACGATGGCAGTACGGTGACTCGGGTGAGGTGTACGGGTGGAATGGCCAGTATGTTGTTTAATACTGCGGTCAGGCAGACAATCCCCGAAGATGTTCACCCGACCTAAAAGTCTAGCAGGCAGCTAGATTTTAGTACGCAGAGACTCTAGAGTGCACTTGTTACGTGTACAGAGGCGTACAAGATAGGTCTAGGCCTGGTAGTCTGTATACCCGCCTAGAAAGCATAAACCCCCGCTCCGCTGCTGCCGGAGCCACGACGGTGGTACCTGAGAGTGATGCTAGCTCTTGAAAAGTGGAAACTAAAGGTCTGGGATCTCAGAGTCGTGTGCGTGTGTTGCACTTGCATGCTTCATAATTCATAACATATCATCCATTTGCATTAGGACATACGCTTCATAGATCCTTATCATATAAATTTGTATGGGCTCTTTTATATGATAAGTTATTTTGGAAATCCTAACTTATATATTTGTATGGGCATTTATATAAGTTAGGGTACTCTATCATGGTAGATAGCTTTACCTTTCAGCTTTACTTTACTTTTCTGCTTTTACATTCAGTTCTTTCCTTTACTAGTGCTGCACTTTACTTACCTGTACTATATACTTAGAACTGCTAGGGTAGAATAATAATATCTATTACAACTGCTAGTTAGCTCTTGTCACCTGCTTCCACTTTTTCTACCCCTTGTTGTCCTCCGCTTCGTCCTCCCGCTCGGTACCTAGGAGCTGCGGGGCGAGGTGCGGAGGAAACGACTTAGTCTTTTTGACTAATGGTCGGTGACCATACTATTTTAGTAGCTCGTGGAGATGGAGCACCAGCACGACGAGGAGGATTGACTTGAAAAGCAGATACCGCTATCGCAGACTACTACCACTACTGCGCGTCCTCAGGTGGGACGAGTTTTGATGTATTAGATTAGCTTTCGCTTTGATTTGAGAGAGAGATTTGATATGATGTACTGGGCATACTCCCTTATTACTCTTTTCATTTTGTACTCATGCTGTACTGTGCTTTTGTACTCATTTTTATATATATATATGATTTGTACCTGTGACTGTGGACTGGATGTTGTTATAGTTTATACTTCTGTTTCTCATATTAGCCGAACATGGTTATGATCGTATTAGTTGGCAGGATCGACATCTTGTAGTGTCGACTAACCTGTGAGTTACTGTCACCGTAAGGCGGTGGTTCTGGGCATAAGACCGGGAGCCTCCTTGGTAAGGGGAGGGGTCTTACACGTGGACAAGTAGGAATTAAACATGCGAAAGATATGATGGGTAGAGTTTTTTTTCCGATTATTAGTGCACGATGCACTACCACCCAGGGAAGGAGAATGTAGTAGTAGATGCACTTAGCAGGAGAGCTACCATATCGGGAGGAGAACCCCATGTGATTGTTATGGAGCTAGTACAGATGTTGTAGTATATTCTAATATCCTTTGTATACAAGGCGAATCACAAACTTTATGAGGAGTATTTATCATCGATGAACAATACTAGTGACATATGGGTTCACATCAGGGACGGGTATACACTGGACGTTAAATTAGAGCAAATATTCAAGGATTTGGAAGCAAGCATGGCTGGGGGTTACACACTGAAGGATGGTTTACTATATTTAAGAGGCAGAGTATATGCACCAGTAGGAGGCCAGATTTGGGAGGATATTTGACTAAAGCGCACAGTAGTAGGTAATCAGTGAACCCTGGGATCACGAAGATGACGACCGATCTGATGAGGATTATGTACTAGTCGGGTATGAAGAAGGATATCACCTACATTGTGATACATTGCGAGACTTGCCAACTCATGAAGGCTTAATGCAAGAGCCCGACAGGATTTCTGCAACCACTACCAGTGCTGGAGTGGAAGTTTGATGATATCGCGATGGACTTTACACATGGACTTCCTCATTCCCATACAGGAATTGATTCTTTTTTTGGCTGAGGAAGGTTTCCCAATTTATTCCAGTCCACAAGGATGCTCCGGTCGGTGTTTTAGTACATAGGTTTTTGGAATAGTTTGTCTGCTATCATTGTGTATGAAGGACGATCGTATCAAATCGGGATGGTCGGTTTACGTCCAAGGAGTGGAGAGTAGTCCAGGCTTACATGGGTTCCTGTTTGACATTCAGTAATGCATTCCACCCCCAGACGGATGGTCAAACCAAGCGTACCAACCAGATGTTGGAGGATCTCTTACGCCTATGTATATTGGATTGCCGGGAGTCGTGGGAAATACTGCTGCCTCTAATTGAATTTTCTTATAACAATAGTCATCAGTCCAGTATAGGAATGATCCCCTATGAGGAATTGTATAGACAAAGGTGTAGAACTCCACTATCTTGGATCAAGGATAAGGATCCAAAGGCGCTTGTCTCAGAGTTTGTGAAGTACACAGATGCTCAGGTACAGCCGATTCGAGACAGGATGTTGGAGGCCCAGAGTAGACTTGCCAAGTACTATGATGTGCGACATTGTAAGGTATAATATCGGGTTGGGGACCAGGTATTCTTGATGATACGTACGATGCATGGAGTCTCGCTAGTACATGGGAGAAAGAAGCTTAGTCCTAGATATATGAGGCCTTATTGGATTCTGGAGCGAATCGGCCCCTTGGCCTATAGACTGGAGATGCCACCTGTGTTAGCAGGTTTACAAGAGTCATCCACGTCTCTTATCTTAGGTGGCTCTCCTAAGTCCTGAGAAGCATATTTCACCTATGGATTAACCTGTAGCATCTGACCGATGAATCCGCCTGAAGCCAGTCAGGATAGACGATACGGAGGTACGAGTCTTGCGGTGAAATAAGGTTTTGTTGGCCATGGTCCTATGGTCGAATAATCGATAGGAGGAGCACACCTCGGAGTCCCTAGACCTTATGTAACAAAATTACCTGAAATGTTTCGTGATAATTATAACTATAACTACCTAATAATTTCACATAAAGTTATTTTTAGTGTTAATCCCGTAGGCCTAACTTTAATTTTGGGAACAAATTTTTGTTTTTGTTTTGGGATTGGTAACATTCCACAAACAACCAGACCCCTAGGAAGTTTTGTCATGACTAGGTCATGATAGAGCCATAAGAAGACTAAGAGGACCATGAGTACCTAGGCAAATAGATGAAATCACCTAGATTTGCAAATATCAATTTTTGCTTACCTAGCCTAGGGTTTGGCTTTTCGGTCTTGATGAGTCCCTTTTATTTAGTGATTTTCAGACTCATCTGGGCTTCTTTTCTCACTCGTGCATCGTATTTTAGCCAAAAATCCATTATATTTGCTTTGTTAAGTTTATGACCACTTTGTGCACTGTTTTGGCCCATGGGTGCACAATTGCGTATTCTATTGTCGGGGGTAAGCACCTGGTGCTCCCCATGGCTTTTTTTGATGTTGTTGATTACATTCTGGTGCTGGGAGCTTTTTCTCCATCTTAGTTTTATTTATATGCAGGTAGTCGGGACATCCATGATTCATTTTCTAGCTTCTGTGTAAAATGCACGGTCGTGCGAATTTCTACTCGCACGACTTGAGATTAATCGTACGTTATACACAATAATTCTGGGGCATTTGTGGTTACCCGTGCGTTTTGTTCCCACACGGTTTCAGCCAAACCATACGAGAAGGAAACGGACGGCCTGCATTTTTTCTCTGAATTTCTGCTTTTTGGGTTTAATCGTGCGTTTTCTTCACGCACGGGCATACGCCAGTACAAGAAAACAGACTTTTAGCCACGACAGATTGTCGTGGCTAAAGTCCAAAACCGTGGCTAAAACCTTTTTTGCCACGGTTCAATTGGGTGTGGGCAATGCGAATGGGCTAATAGTATTAGCCACGCTTAATCCGTGGCAAATACATTTTAGCCACGAATTTTAGCCACGAATTAAAATCGTGGCTAAAGGGTCTGTTTTCAGCAATTATTAGCCACGGTTCAATTGTCGTGGCTAAAAGCTCCTTCTTTGCCACGGTTCAATTGTCGTGGCTAAAGGGCTTGTAACAAACGATAAATCCTCACATAAAAAGGATTCTTCCAGCGCGGTCGCTG
Organism: Platanthera zijinensis; assembly: GCA_039513925.1. Lineage (NCBI taxonomy): Eukaryota > Viridiplantae > Streptophyta > Magnoliopsida > Asparagales > Orchidaceae > Platanthera > Platanthera zijinensis. The sequence continues at coordinate 163,188,281 of CM077085.1, forward strand.
CTCGCCTCCCGCCTCCCGCCACCGCCGCCACCCCCGCCGCCCGCCGACGCCGCTGCCGCCTCCCGCGAGCCCAGCTTAATTCAAACATTCATTATGGAATGGGAAATATAAACCCGAAATAGATGTTTTAATTGGCGGTGTGGGACTAAAAATATCCCTTTTTGCCACGCATTAGGCTTCCGTAGCTAATACTAATTTATTTGCTACGAAATAGGCAAACCATGACAAAAACTTTTTTATTTGCTAGGAATTAGTCATCCCTCGATAATACTAGCTTATTAGCCACGAAATAGGTACCGTGGCTAATACTTAATTATTTGCCACGATTTTCCCTCGTGACAAAAAAACGTGGCTAAATGTCATTTTTCGTGTAGTGTGCGCCCGTGCGCGAGTAAAACGCACGGTTCCCATGTATTATCTTATTTTCCTGCGCTCTGTGTTTAACCGTACGATTTCCTTCACGCATGGGAGGAAGTGCCCGTGCTTGAGTAAAACACACGGGTCAACGCATCTTCATCCTCAAGCTTGGCCTGGAAGTTAATAACACACGGTTAGCATACGACCGTGCACTAAACCGTGTGTGCCTATTTTTTTGACATGCTTCTATTTAAGCATAGTTTTTCTTCCATTTTGGGAGACACTTTCTCCAGCCATTCCAGCCGCCTTTTTAGGGTAAAGCTCCGCATTTCCACCTTAACCCTTCATCTTACACAAAGGAGAGAAGCCCCGACCATACTCGCGAATCATATATCTTTCCAGTGCTTGCTCTCGGCTTCCTTGTTCATCTTTTAAGCTCCATTTCAAGATTGATGCCATAACTAACAAAAAAGGGAAGCTTGCAACCATCTTCCGCATCGTGACACGAAGAAGACGGGTCCATTGGAAGGTAGTGATAACCTTTTCTACCCCGGACGTAGTTGAGGACCGAGCCTGGACACGAATTGACAACCCATCAATTCCTTCCACGACCCCTCTAAGAGCATTCAGATTCAGTCGATCTCTTGACTTCTTCTTGCTTTCTTGTTGAATGTGTATTTAAATCTGTTTATGTTGATGATGTGCACTTTAGTTATAAACATTATTTGTTTCATATCTTTGTGAACTTGTTTTGTTTTACCGCTTTAGTTTCTTGAGTAGCCCCCGCATTTCAATCCGCCACCACATCCAGTTTTGCCGCTCTAGGGATTGCTAGAGGTGTGCATAGCGATGAGGTGCTCTTGACCCTCATTCCGCCATTCTCACCACCTCATCTGTAAGCCTGCTCGTCCATCTACCCAGCGATTTGGTGCATAGAGGCCTGTGTAGTCTTCCATCCCGCCTAGCGAAGCATCGCATAGCAGCGTTGCATAGGAGTATTTTATAGTATTTTACTTTTTTCCGCAAAAAATCAAACCCCCCTTCGTAGGTTTGACTTTTGGACTTCAATCTAAAGTCCTCCTCAGAATTAACTCCACCTTGATGGTTTCCCTCAAGATCGATACTTGGGAAAATTCGCCCATTTTATATTTCTTGTGCAACCGGTACACTTGTCGTTCAACGCATCAAGTTTTTGGCGCCATTGCCGGGGAACACAGTCATGTGATTTTTTTGAGAGGGAGATAGGAGATAGAAGCCCTTTTCCATTTATTCATTTCATGTTTCTTCCTTGCTTTAGTTTTTTAGAATTTTTAGCTTATTTTTCTTTGTTCCTTTTCTAGTTTTAATTTTTCAGCTGCATGCATTCCTTTTCTTTTATCAGCTATTGTGTAGTTAATTTTTTCTTAGAATATTTCTTGTTGGTGAATTCTTTCTTGTTGCACAATGTTTTCTTATTTGAATATATATTTTTGATGGTGCGGGGATTATTGGCATGATAGTGATGAGTGCCCCACTGAAGATAGGGAGCATAATTCTTGTGGTTCAGTGTATGGAGTACCGTCCTCTTATGGTACTTCATACACCATACCCAAGTCTCATGGTAACTTTTCTTTTATGCCTTCTCCTTTTTCTTATTACTCTCCGGTTCCACCAGGACAAAAGAGTAATGTAAAACGGTGTTTGTGTTGTCGTAGCACCGAGCACGTGTTGAAATATTACGCAGAATTTCAGAGCTAGTTGGAGGAGGATGATGAACCGTGTAACATCCCTCAGGCAACTAGACCCCCTAGGAGTGGTTTTGTCATGACTAGGTCATGACAAAACTTTAGAAGCTCAAGAAGACCAAGTGGACCTAGGAATATAGGTGAGATTATTATGGTCAGCAGATAATAGATTTCTAAACCCTAGTTTAGGATTATCATGAGACTCCAAGACCCCACCATGACCCCACCAACCTATTGAAAGGCCTAAGGGTCCATTGGAGTCAACCCAAGGTGGCCAAGTTTACCTTGGACCATCTTAGGCCTAAATAGGGCAAGATGCCCTAGCTAAGGGCAATGTGCCCCTAATGAGCCCAACCAACCCTACCAAAGTCTCCCTAGACCTAAAGCGGGGTTAATGGGTCATTAAGGACCCCTTGGGATCAACTCAAATGCTCATGTTGACCAAGTCAACTCCAGCCCCGAAATGGTCAAAGTGCCCTTACTAAGGGTCAAGTGACCTCCAAGGTGTCATGTTAACCCTACACAACCCTACCTAGACCCTAGGGGAGGCCAATGGGTCACCAAGGACCCATTGATGGGAACACAAAAGGTCAAATTGATCAAGGTCAACCTTAGTCTAGGTTAGGTCAAACTTAGCACAAATGGGCTAACCCAAGCTCAAGGCCTATCCACTTGGGCTAACCACCTCTTAATTAATTAATGTGATGAATTAGTGGGCTGCAATTAGGCTAGTGTGATGAACAAATTCGGCCATGAGGGGGCAGGAGAGAGAAATATTCAATTCCTCTTTAATGGAGGAGAGAGAAAATGAGTAAAGGCCATTCATGGCATAGGGAAGACAAGGGCCATTCTTCTTTGCTTGGTTCATCTCCCCTAACAGCACTGAGAAGATCAAGAGCCTTTCCAGGCTTTTCTACTGACTGGATGCAGAGAACCACCATTGTCGAGCCAAGCTTTCAATGGCCATTAATGGCCATTGATGACTTGGCCTCTCCCCTCCCTAACTGAGGCTTAAAACACCATCATTGGCCTGAGTGGAGTTTTCCCCACCATTTACCTGAAGAATTCGAGCCATTCCACTGTGTAGTTGCATAAATCCGAGCGGCGCCCCCACCACCATAACGACCCGACGATCGGCGTGACTCCAGACCCCCACAAAGGTCCTCCCCTTCTTCTTCTTCTATGGGTAGATCGTTTGACTAATTAGGGTCAAGGTTCGAGGCTCAATTGAGCCCGATCTCAATTTTGGAGAAAATTGAGATTTTAGGGATCGCCGGAAAAGGCCCCTCCATCGGCTGTGCCACCGCTTAGCGATATCCACCACCTCGACGGAGGTGGTGCTGGCGGTAGTCGGCGAGGGAGGTGGCCGGGTGGCTGGCAGTGGCAGCTGGCTGAAGCTCCAGGTCGAGTTGATCCTGGCTGTCAGCTAGAGGTAGACAATGTCCAGGGGTCACTGTATGTGCTTTAAGATTCGTGCTGGAGATTATTTGAACTATAGGTTATATTTTCATATCATTTCATTTTTGTCACAGAAATTATATCTAATGTTTCTATTTATTAAAAATTCCTAGTGACACCTATAGAAAAGTGGTAAATATCAAAGTTGTAGCCCAAGGGGTGTACTTTATTTTACAATTGGTTTGAACCATTTTGGGTGCCTGTTTTACCAGGGCACTCATTTTGGTGGACCTAGAGATGAACAGAGATTAAAATGTGTGCTGCCACTTCACGACAAGTTCAAATGACCTGAAATTTGGGCAGAGAGTCACCCTAAGCTATACCTAGGTCCTCTCCAAAAATGTGAATTTTTGGAGATAATTTTTATATTGTTTTAAAAATTATTTAATAATTCTAGTATAAATTAATAAAGGGACCTAAAGACCTCCAAACCCTCACAAATTTTGGTGAGTGGTTCTTAGGGTCATTATGAGGTTTTGTATAATTTTTCACCTCATTTAGAGTTGATTTGGTTGGGAAATGAGTTAACCCTAGTTTTTCCCCAAAAGGGGTATTTAGGTCAAAAGTGCACCTTGTTGGTTTGGGTGACCAAACCACCTAAACAGAGGATGAGATTTGGGCCACTGGTTTGACATTACATTTAACACCCTCATAGGTATTATGGGGTGGTTTTGGGTAGGATTTCCCTAGGACCCAAGTTCAAACCCTATGTTTGGACTTTGGGGGTTTGAGAAGGGCATGAGGTCAAATGCCCTTGTATGGACTTGAAATTTGGTGGAAAGGACCTTATGGTGGTTAAAGACCTTTGGTGGAAATTTTAATGGATTTAGAGATGGTTAAACCTCTCAAAACCCTAACCGTAGTTTAGGGCACAACCCTTATACATGTAAGAAAGGCCACTAAAACTTAATGAAAAGCTATGAAACTTTGGTAGTATGTTCATAGGATTAATAAAAGCCTCTGGTGACTTTATTGGTAATTTTGGAACAATACATTTAGTACCTCCTTTATAATACATGGAATTTCCCTTGATAGTTTTTTATTTATTATGATCCAACTGTTTAATAGGAAGTTATGAAAATTAGGCTGATGGTATTTTAATTTAATATACTCATACTTGAATTTTATTATAATTTTTAGATGTATATTTCTAGTACTTTCTTCACAAGCTTTTAAAAAATGCAATTATATTCAAAAATGGATTCAAAGATCAATGATTGATTTAAAATTGTGAAACTCATGTAAAAGTGTACTTAGGTAAATATGCGCATGTGGAAAATTTTATAATAATTTTTAGATGAATAATTGCAGTAGTTGTTTCATTAATTTAAGAAAGAGGATTATTGTTCTAAATTAACATTAGAGCTCATTATTCACTGGGAAGTTTTGAAATTTTGTCAGGAGTGTTTCTAGGGCATATTAGTCTTGCTTGAATTTTCTTATAATTTTTGGAAGCTTATTTAGAATACTTACTTCTTTAGATGTTAACTATGTGATTATATTTAAAAATATGGATCGAGGATTTAAACCTGGCAAAAAAATTGGAAGACTTGAATGTACTATTAAATAGCTGCCTAGTATTTACCATAATCTTATGGAGCATTTTGCATGACTTTAAGGGGCACTTCATATTCATACTAGGGCACTTAGATTTTTAGGAGAAATAAATAAAATGTCAGATAAATTAGGAAAATTCCAAGTATCTTAATTTAGTCAATAAGTGTCATGATAGGCCTCCATTAATTATCTTAGGTAGTTTGGATGACGATTTAGTGTACCTCCTATCATACATGTCATATAGCATAAGATGGTCTGCTTTTTGTAAAACTGCAAAAATTGTGTTAACATGGGGAATGGTCGTAGGGAGATGGGATTGTGGTTTACTGATTTTGGTAAGTGGATGGGAGTATACCATTGAAGTTGGGAAGAGTAGGTTTTAGAGTTGTCTAAGTTTAGGTGGTACTCGGGATCGACAAAAGATTATCTATCCTGTGAAGGGAGAGAGAAGATCAAACACATTAGGGTTAGAACCTGTGTATTACTAAAGGGATCGGGAATCGGGTATTAACCAACAATAATAAGTGCCTTGCAAAAGGGTGCTTTGGGCATCAACCCATTGTAGTTCCTAGTGCCCTTTGAGAGCCCTTCACGGGGTTTGCCAGGGGCAGTCCTGGGCTAACCTAAACTGCATGCAAAATAAACTGCAAGAGTAACTAGCATAACTTGGGATTCACTTTCACTCACCTCGATGTCTCGGTATGTTAGGTTAGGTCACTCGGGCTGTAGGATCGGTGGATTTTGTGATGGGAAGGATGGCCCGACGTGCTTTGGCTCGATTGTTGATTGTGACAGATGGGATGTTCCGGGGAGCTTTGGCTCGGTAGCTGTTACATAAGGTCGCATGTCCATAAAACATAAGGTGGTGGGTCTTCGGTATTGGAGGGTCGATGCACCGAGGCCAATACGTTGACTCGACAAGTGTTGTTTTGCACTTCACCAAATTAAGTCATGTGCGCCAGCTGGTAAGAGTACGCAGGAGCTCCGCTTAGTGCACCAGCTTCGAGGCGTACGATAGGTCTTACTGGTAGTGCCATTACCGGTTTAGAGGTGGGCGAGGCCCAACCCACCACTTCCGTTTACCACTACGGATGTATCCTGGGAGGTGATGAGTCTCGTTTATATATGGTTTTGTGGGCTCATTTGGGCTGGAATTTTTGTCCTTGCACACCACTTTTGGGCTATTTTCTCTGTTATTTCCCGCCTTATGTGCTCCGTGGATTGTGTTCTTTTCTCGATCTTGGGTGCGCAATTGCGGTTTTGATTATTGGTGGTATGCACGTGGTGCTCCCCGGGGCTTGCTCCAGTAGCTTTTACTGCATTTTTATTTTGCTGGAGGGCTCTTCATTTCTTAGTTGTCCTTTCTTGCAGGTGGTCAGTTTTCCCCATGTCATAGTTATTGTCTGAGGAAAACACACGACAGTGTGTTTTCTTAGCGCACAGTTAGTTTTGGTTGTGCATTTTCCATAGGTTATTCTAGAAAAGTGACCAGCCTGTGCGAATGCTTCACGCACGGTTTCATTGAAACCGTGCGCGAAGGAAACGCACGGTTGGCCTGTAGCCTTCTTATTTTTTTGGCAGTTTGAGCTTACTGTAGTTACCCGTGCGAATAGCTTAACACATGGTTTCATCGAAACCGTGCGTGAAGGAAAAGCACGGGTCAACACTTCTTCCTCCCAGGCTTTTGCATAAACGTAATCTCGCACGGTTCACGAACGGTCGTGCGTCGAACTATCCGAGATAAATTTTCTGATAATTTTCTATTTAAGTTGCAGATTCTTCCATGGCCAGGGATATTTTGTTCAGCCCGCCTATTCTGCTCCCAGGAACGGGAAAACAACTCTCCAGGCCCTATTTTCTCTCTCCACTAGGTGAAGCTGTTCCGACCACCATTTCTCCTCCGAAAGCTTGCAAATGCTTCGTCTCCGACCATCTTCATCTTCTCTGCCCTCCAAGCTACCATCAAAACTACTTTTTGTACTTGAGAAGCCCTCCGTTCAGATCCGACTAGGCGACTACGAAGAGGACGAGTTATAAGTAGGAAGTGACAACCCTTCTTGATCCCAGGCGCCTTCCGAAGACCGATCTAGGATGAAGATTGACAACCTTCGCTTTTGGCCGAGAATCTTGGAGAGCTTTCGTGTGCTCGGTTGTATTTCTTCACTTCTACTAAACTTGTCATGTTCTGAACCTGTGCTAGTAACTTGTACTAGATAGCATTGCTGCTCGAGTTTCATCTGAGTTTGTTTTTGATGCTATAATCTTTGGTTGTGTTTGAACCATTCTATCTTTTGCTAGAAGTGAGCGCTTGGAAGAGCTGTTTTTGATCCTCATTAGTTCTTTTGCTTCCGCTATCACTCTTCGGAGTAATTCATCCGGGCGATGCAGTGAAGGCAACACGTGCTAGTTCTTTATTATTGTAGTGTAGGATATCGAAATCAATCACCTCCTTGTTCACTTAGCGCTTGCACTCGATTCTCTAAATGCTAAAACCAATGCTCCCTAGTTGTGCTCAGCGAGAGATCGATACTCGGGGATGCTACTCCTCATTATTATGACTTGGCTGTGAATGGTAGTCTTACATCTAGCGCATAAGGTTTTTGGCGTCGTTGTCAGGGAGCACAACCGTTGTGTGTGGTTTTTTCTTTTTGGTGAAAAGTCTGTAGGTGCTTAAGTGCGTTTTAATTTCTTTTTGTTTGTTTTGTGAGTCCATGTCAGATCTGAACCCCGTTGAAAGGGTTGAATATTTAGGAGTTGACAGCTAGACTGCAAGAGCTACAAGAGCTTGGTTGCGCGATGTTGCTGTAGTAGAGAGAATGGACAATCCTGTCCATGGTGGAAACGGTCATGGAGATAGAGTGGTTGATGCCCACGAGATGGTCCAACCTCGAGTAAGGATGATGAGGGATTTCACTACCCCTACGATGCGGAGTGTTTATCCTGGGTTTGGGCCAGCTATCGCCAACCACCACTTTGAGATCAAGCCGACAATCCTAAATATGATTAGGAACAACACCTAATATTCCGGGCTGCCGAGCGAGGATCCTCAGCTTTATCTAGCTGAATTTTCTTAAATATATGGGGATCTCTGATGAAATTGTGAAATTAAAGTTGTTCCCTTTCTCATTGCGGGATAGGGCCAAGACTTGGCTACATACAATCACTCAAGGAACTGCAATAAATTAGGAAGCCTTGTCTTCCTTACTTTTGGCTAAATTTCATCCTGTCGATAAGATTTTAATTGCACATAGAGAGATAGCCATGTTTCGATAACAGGATCAGGAGACCCTTTACGAGGCAAGAGAGAGGTTTGCCAATTTGCAGCACCGGTGTCCGCAACACGGCTGTGAGCCATGGAATTTGGTGGGGATATTTTATTTCGTCGTTGAACACAATCTCCGGGCAATGATCGTTATTGCAGGGGGGACGATTATGATTTTGGCCCCCTAGGAAGCGCTGAGGCTTCTAAGAGATACGGCCTCCCACAACACTTATTGGAATGCTGGGATGAACGCCTAAAGAGGGGCGAGAAATTTGTTTGATGTGATCGCTGTGATGCAACACAATGAACCTTGCCAACCTTCTTTGGAAGGAAAAATGATGCTAACAAGATCTACCCCGCCGCCAGCGCCCGTGCTGAACATCTCGTGCCATGTTTGTGAAAACCTCGGGCACCACACTTATGAGTGCACTGTGGGGGAGCATGCTAATGATCCGGCAAGAATAAGCTTTGAAGAACATGTTAATTTTATTAATAAACAAAACCGAGCCGCTCCTTATAACAATGCTTATAACCCGAATGCGAGAAATCACCCGGATTTCTCATGGAATCAAAACGCTCATGGTCAAAGATGGCAAGGAGGCCAGCATCAATTTTATGCTCAAGCTTCCGGGAGTCAACCGCGACCACCTCAGGCGGGTTACAATCAAAACATGCAAAGGACGCGGAAAAGCGCTTTAGAAGAAATGTTGGAAAAATTAGTGGAGATGGCACTATCGAACATGGCCAGTCAAACCACCTCTATGAGGAATTTGGAGATGCAGCTTGGGACCCTTGCCCAGGTATTCTCCGAACGCACTCATGGCACCCTCTCAAGTGACACGGAGAAAAATCCCAGTGAACATGGGAAGAGTGTTGTGGAGGTGGGCAAGAGCAGTAGCAATGAATTAGCCATCAAGTGTGTGATAAATGAGATAGAAACAACAGTTGTTTGTGATTCTGATTCTTCGTGCAACATCCTTGCCTTGCAAGATGTTGTGAAATTGGATTTAAATATCGAAAATAGTATCTAGAAATCACTTGTGCTCGCCGATGGTTCGGTTGTCAAAACTGATGGGGTAATTACATATGTGGAAGTGAAACTTAACGGGGCTGTTGTAGTCACCGACGTTCAGGTACTGGGATCGGAGAGAAATAACTCAAGACCCATTTTGGGGGTTCCATTCCTGGAAGCCAGTGAGGCAACGCTATGCTTTAATGCTTGCAGAATTACCTTAGCTTCTAAGGATGAATTACCGTCTCCGCCATCATGTCCCGCTCTAGTCCCATGTAAATCTGAAAATCTACGAAAACTTAATGCTTTACTATCTGACAAATTATTTAGTGTTGATAAGGCAGATGTGGTGCTTAGCAAGCAAGGTATAACTATACAAGTGAATAAGTTGCTAAAGCCCGTGGACGTAAAATCAAGTTCGGAGCTGCTGAGTGTATAACGGGACAAAGTTAAGAAGGAATGCGGGATAAGCACGGCTACTGAGAGCTTGCGGAAAGCAAATTTAAAATCTGTTATTGGACCGAGTAAATGCAATAAAACTTTTAAGCAGGTGACGTGGGCTGATCTGCCACCCTCTGCGGGTAAGGAAAGGATGCCCTCGGTTATGGTTGGTTATCTGGATGTTATAATATCCAGCGTGAAATTACTGCCTTGGCGCTCTCCTACTGTTGAGCTGCGACGAAAGGAGTTGCTCTTGCGCAAGGAGCGGAGTTTTGCTCACCGACGCGACAAGGAGGAGGTTAGGGGTAAGGGAGATTTATCTTCTTTAGGCCCTAAAGCTTTCCCCTCTTCCTCATCCCGCATATCGGGTGAGATTCATCACAAATCAACGTTTAGCTAAGAAGTGGAGGAACTTCGGAGCCGTCTCCTTTGTCCTGCTTCTTCTATTGATCGTTTTGCTAAATTTTGTTCTCGATTTTTGTTTACTTTTCCTATTAGCGCGTTATGCTTTTGTGAGCTGAACAATTTTATATAACTCCTAATACAGGTATTTGGTCCACCTTAAGGACAGTAAAGAAAAGGGCTATTGGGAGACAAATCGAGTTTGCTGCCTTTAGCCTTGTTTTGAGGTTATTACTTGCCCTTCTTTTCTTTATTTTCTTCTTTTTGCTCGTGCTGCCTAGTATTTACTTGGTAGGAAATGTGCTTCTTGCAGGTTATCTTGTCTGGGCCATAAGCTTCTTGATCAAGTTTAACGCTAATCTTCTGGTATGCTCATCTTCGAAGCATGGGGTAACTTCTCCCCTTATCTCATTTTGATTTTAACTTCAACATATTGCTATGCTTCTTAGCATAAGTCTGGGGGAGAGCTTGTCGAGGTTACCTTTGCACGTGCACTTCATTTGCATGCCAGTAGTTGTTTTTTATTTATTTGTTAGATCATTGCATTGTGCATCATTGCACCTACATGAGCGCGTGCTTAGATTTTTGTGCGATGTGAATCAAGCTTGCTTATTTGGTTAGATTTGGTTAAATTGCCATGCTGACATAGGATTATAAGCTGGAGTAAGATGTTGGCCTTGATGTGTTCCTAGTCAAGCGCTCCCGTTTCAGGTAGAAATTGGAGTAGAATTAATTTTTCTGCATACTTTTAGTTTTATATTTTTCTAATTGCGTAAAATACTTGTATTCTACTCAAAAATTTATGAATCCGGTGCAAATCCGACTATAGTTTAGGGATGTGTGTAGACAGTCGTTAGATTCGTATTGCTTGAGTTGGAAGGGTGGTTAGTCTTTCTCGTTGGCAAAGAACTTGCCCCAAGCTACTCTCAAAGAATTGGTGCATGGTTAGTTAAGCGTGAGCATGATGTAGGCCATCATTTTGGCCAGGTTGAGCTTTGTACCCATTCCTAACATCTTACCATTGCTAGCGTCGTTTTGCCTACCCATCCTTTTGTTTCAGCTCCACATTTTATTCACCAAAGCCTAGTAGACATACCTAGTTACATGCCCAAATTGAGCTTTTCCGTTTTCTGGTTTCTAATTTGGGGTGTTTGTTGGTTGTGGAATTTGTGAAAAATGTGGATGCCTTTCAATGCTCGTATTTACTATAATTAGAAAAAGAGGGTTTAAAAAGAAAAATTTATGAAAAGAAAGTGTGAAAAAGAAATGAAAATGAGAAAAGAAAAGTTTGATTGAAAATCCACTTTGTGTTAAAACAATTTTTGGTGTAGGAGGTTTACACACCCATGTTTTAAAAAGCAAGTTTGGGGGTATGGTGTACTCACATTTTTTGTGATTAGCGGATGTATTTATTTTGTGCTAGCTTGATTGGGTTTTATGCTGAGCCTTCATTTTCATCCTTGCTTACCTCACCGTAACCCAAGCCCCATTACCACCCAAAGTCCTACAGACTCGCGCTTAGGTCAAACTAGCACCGTGGAGAGAGTGCGAACGGGCAAGCATATGTTCATCAACATTTGTGGATTGCTTTGGAGGCTGTCCCGAATCCCGATCTTTGGCAATACTCGCCTTAGCGGTTAGTCTATTTTCTCCCTACGCGTGACCGGAGGATTCACTGGCATTCTGTTTTTGTGTAGTAATAGAATTTTTGTTATGCAGGCTGAAAAGTATAAATTATTTTGTATGCTTAGAAATTTTCTCTACCATATTTTTACGCCCGCGAGCGTGCGACTTCGCATTGTACTCTGAATCATAATTACTGTTTTAGTTAGTCTTTTTCTAGTCTACAAGGATCTTCTTTGCTCGGGATGCGCAATTGGGTAAGTCTGGGGGTGTAAAGAGTCCTGTTTATATAGGGTTTTGCGTGCTCATCTGGGTTGGTTTTCTTGTCCTTGCACACCACTTTTGCGTTATTTTATCTGTTATTTCCCACCTTATGCGCTTCATGGATTGTGTGCTTTTCTCGCCCTTCGGTGCGCAACTGCGCATTTGATTATTGGGGGTATGCACGTAGTGCACCTCGAGGCTTGCTCCATTAGCTTTTAATGCATTTCTGTTTTGCTGGAGGGTCCTCCATTGCTTAGTTCTCCTTGCTTACAGGTGGTCAGTTTTCCCCATGTCATAGTTATGGTCTGAGGAAAACGCACGACCGTGTGTTTTCTTGGCGTATGGTTAGTTTTGGTCATGTGTTTTCCACAGGTTATTCTGGAAAAGTGACCATCCCGTGCGAATGCTTCACGCACGGTTTCATCGAAACCGTGCACGAAGGAAACACATGGTTGGCCTGTAGCCTTCTTGTTTTTCCGACGGTTTGAGCTAACTTTGGTTACCAGTGCGAATTGCTTCACGCACGGTATCATCGAAACCCGTGCGCGAAGGAAACGCACGTGTCAACGCTTCTTCCTCGTAGGCTTTTGCGTAAAGGTAATATCGCACGGTCGTGCGTCGAACCGTGCGAGACAAATTTTCTGATAATTTTCAATTTAAGTTGCAGATTCTGCCATGTCTAGATATTTTGTCAAGCCCGCCTTTTCTGCTCCCAGGAGCGGGAAAACAACTCTCCAGCCCCTTTTTTCTCTCTCCACTAGGGGAAGCTCTTCCGGCCACCATTTCTCCTCTGAAAGCTTGCAAAAGCTTCGTCTCCGACCATCTTCATCTTCTCCGCCCTCCAAGCTACCATCTGAGCTACTTGTTGTTGTACTTGAGAAGCCCTCCATTCAGATCCGACTACGCGACCATGAAGAGGATGGTTAGAAGAAGGAAGTGACAACCCTTCTTGATCCCAGACGCCTTCCGAAGACCGAGCTAGGATGAAGATTTACAACCTTCACTTCCAGCCTATAATCTTGGAGAGCTTTCATGTGCTCGGTTGTATTTCTTCACTTTTACTAAACTTACCATGTTCTGAACCTTTGTTAGTAACTTGTACTAGATAGCATTGTTGCTCGAGTTTCATCTGAGTTTGTTATTGATGCTTTAATCTTTGGTTGTGTTTGAGACATTCAAACCTTTGCTAGAAGTGAGCGCATGGAAGAGGTGTTTTTGACCCTCATTAGTTCTTTCGCTTCTGCTATCACTCTTCAGAGTGATTCATCCAGGTGATGCGGTGAAGGCGACCCGCGCTAGTTCTTTATTATTGTAGTGTAGGATATCCAAATCAATCACCTCCTTGTTCACTTAGCGCTTGCACACGATTCTTTAAATGCTAAAACCCATGCTCCCTACTTGCGCTCCGCGAGAGATCGATACTTGGGGATGTTACTCCTCATTATTATGACTTAGCCGTGAACGGTAGTCTTACCGCTAGTGCATCAGGAGCTTAGGATCAAGAAAGGGGGAATGAAAGGTCTGTGTGCACAGAGTCGAGTGGGTGTGTTGCACTTGCATGATCACATCATAGAATATTTCCATGTTATAGCACCATCTTTGCATAGAACCTTTGACACCTATTGCATAAAGTGATATGGGATGCTTTATATAATATGCCCGACAAAATGACCCCTTGGCTTATAAGCTCGCGTGAGCGTGCTTATAAGTACAGTTAAGATTTTTACTCTATAGATATATACATGCTTGCTAGAAAACTGATACCCTATCGTATAAATTGGTATGGGACTTTTTGTACAATAGGAGCCTTGAAGAAGATCCCTTAGCTTATGTGATTTCATATAAGTTAAGGTTACTTATTATATATTCAGTCTTTCATACCTTCATTACGGTCACATACACTCTTAGAACTGCTAGATTAGTTCCGCCGTCACCTGTTGCTTTGTTATTCTCCACCTTCATTACCTCTCCTTTCCTCCTCCCCGTTCGGTGCCTAGGAGCCATGGGGGAAGGGGTGGGGGATAATAGGACTTAGTCTTTGGACTATCGGTTTTCGAATCACATCATTTTAGGGGACCGTGGAGCCCAGCATATAGGAGTAGCCCCCGAGGTCGGCATGCTTGGAGATGGGACAGTCTAGCACCAAAGTTTAGATAGCTGGGGTTGTGAGTCCCGATCGTTAGTAGATGTTTAGTTTAGCTTCCTCCCTGAGTGATATGTAGTGAGAATATTGATGTACCGGGCATGAGCCCTATTTTCAGTACCTTTATTATTTCTGTGTACTCTCCCTTCGTTGAGATTATTTACTATATTTGTAATGTTGTGGACATGTGTAGAGTTCTTCTATTTCATACTCTCATTTTTTGCTAATATTCTATTATCGATTTGGTCGGCAGGATCGGCATTTTGTAGTGATGACCTTCCCGGGTGTGAAGGTGTCACCGCAAAGCGGCAGTTCTGGGCCTAAGAGCCCGATTCTTTAAAAAGAAAAAAATGGGGTCTTACAAGTGGTATCAGAGGAAACTTCGATCGAAATAGTAGCAGTCCACAATCCCTAGGTCATCCCTGCACGAGTTTAGTTTGGGGAAAAACTAAGTAGCGGAAAAAGTTGTGTGCCCATATGGGGGATCACATGTAAATTATCCACTTTTTAATTAGGTTTGAGTCATTTACATATAATGGCCCTTGTGGTGTAGCCTCCAACACATCCTACAACACAAGACAGAGTCCAGCAAGCTCCGAATGTTGCACCACCTCCCCTGACTCTAACTCCGTTTCTACAGTCGGAGATGGGGCAGACCCTGACAGCTATTCTGGAGAATTTCAGGGCCCGACAGGTTCTGGCTCCGTAGCCAAACCCGAGGGCCAATTGGTTGAGTATTTTCTGAGGGATTTCTCCCCCGTCCTACTTGGGGACAGAGTCGGATGTTCATAGGGAGCAGTGGCTGGACATCATATATGATATGTTGAATGGGATACGGTGCCCATGGGAGGAGAGGGTGCCTCTGGTGGTCTCTTGCTTGGAGACCCATCCCAAAAGATTGTGGAAGACACTGCTGGACACGACGTTTGCTGATAGAGAGGTTGCAGAGATTGCTTGGGAGGAGTTCAGGGCCGTATTGTTTGAGCATTTTGTCCCGCAGTCGGCCAAAGATGAGTTGGAAGACAGATTTATACAGTGAGGCAAGACAACAAGATAGTGGTGGAGTATCACCGGGACTTATATCATCTAGCCCGATTTGCGGATTCTTATCAGTTAGATGAGGCAGGATACACCAAGAGGTTCTATAAGGGCCGCTAGAGGATCTGAGAGAGGCTCTACTGATCGTATCAGACATGCCTA
Organism: Platanthera zijinensis; assembly: GCA_039513925.1. Classification (NCBI taxonomy): domain Eukaryota; kingdom Viridiplantae; phylum Streptophyta; class Magnoliopsida; order Asparagales; family Orchidaceae; genus Platanthera; species Platanthera zijinensis. The sequence continues at coordinate 163,203,724 of CM077085.1, forward strand.
TTCCTCGAATATTTGATATGGTGAAGACGATTGTGGCAGATTGATACACTACTCGAGGCCAGAAGCGGCCAACTGAGGATCAGGGCAAGGGAGCAAGAAATGATCAACGACAGGGCCGCTTTGCTGATGGGAGAGATGGGAGAAGGGCAGAGGACCATCCTTGTCAGGAGGTGAGGCAGGAGCCTAGGGAGTCGGTGGTAATGGCTCCTCAACCTCTCAAGATGCGGGTGTTGGGTATTATATCCACAATTACCTGGATTTGAAGAAGCCTCCTGTCAAGCTAAGATGAACTCACATTGTATTTGATGATATGTCTTCAAGTTGTGCTTGCAGTTATTCCACGCTAAGTACACACCAATGTAAGGGTGCAGTGGGTCAATATACACGGGTCTGCGCAACGTAATCCCTCGTTGAGAAGATCAGTGTGTTGGCTTACGTGTACTCTCTCTATTGGAGTGTACTTATTTTTAAGTACAGGGTTGAGATAGATCAAGAGCAGAAGAGGAGCAAGGAAGGGTCAAAGACCAACTCATGGGAAGAAAGACGAAGATTCTTCTAAGTTAAATTCGACGGGAATCACTAAGTGATTCTCGCCGATTCGACGGGAATCACTAGTGATTCTCGCCGATTCCCACCGACTGCATCCGACTGACTCAACGCCTTCAAGAATTCTGCTAAGTCAGAATCATCGAGAATCAATAAGTGATTCTCACCGATTCGTCGAGATTGACTCCGCATTCTCGCCGATTCGTCGAGAATTGTTTTTATTCTCGCCGATTAACTCCGGATGGCAAGCTTTTCAGCTAAAATTCTACCAAGGATAATTTGACGGGAATCATAAGTCATTCTCTCCAATTCGTCGAGAATCAAAAATGATTCCCGCCGAATTTGCCTTAGGCGATTTCTTCCTACTCGCTGGACCGAACAAAAAATTCAGGCGCTGTTTGGACCGGGCTTAGGGCTTCTCCTTGTGGGGCCCACAACGGTCACTTAGGGTTGTTCTACAGTATATATACTCACTTATTTCGAACTTGAACAGGAGCGCTTCACGAGAAAAAGAACAAACAGTCAAGCGCGACCTAGCCGATCGCGGAACTCCACCGCTCGTCGTCGCCGCTCGCAAGTTGTCGCCGCCGCAGATCTTAGATCCTCTTTGATCGTCCGGCGATAGGACCGAGGCAAGCCTAGCGTATCACGCTTCTCTCTTGAGATCTCTTGTCTCTCGATTTGTTGAACGAGGATAGCTCTTCGTTCCGAAACTATTGAGACGACTGATCCGATTGAGATCGTTGGTAGACCTTGCTTGCTTCGTCAAGAAGTTTGGATCTACAGAGCATCGCCACCGCATTCACCTGCCGCCGCCGATCTTGGGAAGATCCTCTCCAAGAGAGTGCTCCGATCGTGGACTCTTCGTCTTAATCAAGAAAGCTTTATTGAACGAAGAGGGACATCGGGTTCTCCAAACGTAGTTTGTATTTCTTGTACATTCTATTTTGACTTTGTTGTAAAGAAACTTTGTTTCCTCGTTGTAAGGGTTGGGTGCAACCCGTGGTGGAGGAGTAGTGACTCCTTCGGGTGGAAGGGTTTCTTCCATTATGAGAGGATTGGATTTCAATCCTGTTGGTGAAGTGACCGAGTTGTCCCTTATTGGGAGATAGGTCGAAGGGGGAGAGTGGACGTACCCAAATCGGGGAACCACTATAATTTCTGGTGTACTTTTCTGTGTTGTGTTTGTTGTTTGTGCAGGTTATTTTTTAATTCCGCAAAAGACTGCAAATCACCTATCCCCCCCATAGGTGAAGCTAGTTGATACTAGATAGACTTTCAAGTGGTATCAGAGGGAGGTTGCTCGTCTATAAGGTTAACACCTTGAGTAAGATCCTGCCTCTAGTGTCAAGAAGAAAACCAGACTCAAACATGAAGCTATATTCTTATGTCTCTCCTCTGAGACTCCCTGCCTGCACCAAGGAGTATTATCCCGTCTGAAAGATGAGAGTCTTGTTTCATCTGGAGGCCTTTGACCCTCGTGCATCACTCATTTTGGAAGAGGGTCCCTTCATTCCTATGAAGGATTCCAGCTCAGGAAAAGATCTCCAAATCCCTAAGAGTTCTGAAGAGATGTCTGAGACTGAGCTCTCACTCTTCAACTTGGACAAGCTGATTCGTCAGATCATCACTAACGGCTGGTCTGGATCGTCTCGTTCAAGACTGGACATGTGTAGGACTGCTAAGTCTATGTGGCAAACTATCTCAGATCTCATGATGGGATCAGAGACCGTAGAGACTGGATGCCAGCAGGATGATGAAGCATACGTGGGAATCCTCAATTCTGAAGAGGAAGGTCATGACCAATCTCTCAGTATCAGGGCTCCTGTTTCTATATCTGAGACGGAAGAAGAGTTTGAGGAAAGCAGTTTTGATGAAGCTGACACATCTGTCTCGACTGATTCTAACGCTAACCCTGAACATCAAAGTCAGGATCAGGTAACTTCTTCTTCATGCTCCTCTCCCCTTGAATTTCCTGAAGACATGAACAGTTAGGAGGGTTGTACATCTTGTGATGCAAGGGAGATGGATAACATCAATCAAAGGATTGAAAATCTTGAATCTCCATAGAGTGCCCTTCAGAAGAGCAACTTACTTGTTGAGGAACAAGCCAAGGAGATTGCTCAGTTGAAGACCATGATGGATCTCCAATTGGAATCCATCAAGGTGAAGGACTCAAAGATCTCGGATCTAGAGGTTCGTCTAGAGACCGAGAAGAGAATAGTATCTAATTTCTCCAAGATAGATGATATTAAGAGAAAAGGAGAAAACGGGTGGATCTCACGAATTATAAAATCGTGGAGAAATGGGGAAACTATTTTCAGACCCCCCACACCGAGTAGAAAGGGCACACATCATGCCTTCAGGTATGACCATAAGAACAACTATGGTCACTGCAAGGATGATCAACCCTCTTGTGGAAGTACCCTTAGTGCAAGTGCTGTTATGGCTACCCATGAGAAAATTTATTTGGCTCATCATGAACCTTTTGTATTCTCTGCCTCAGCCTCAACACTTCATGAGATTGAAGGAACAAGCTCTCACAGTAGCTCACACCACCCTAGGATATATGAAAAGGAGGTTGGGAAACATGTAGTAAGTACCCATGGGGCCCCCGGGTGTGTGGTGACTGAAAGGAAGGCACAACCTCCTAGGCCTTATGGCACTCACCACATGCTCTCTATCCACCCTCCCTCGCGTCTCGGTGGAAAGGGCAAATTTGTGAGCAGAACCTGCTCTGTCCCATTTAGACCTAAGATTATTACTACCTCAGTCAGTACATAAGGTCAGAAACGGCGATACAACATTCATGATTGTTGGTGATGTGGCAAGGTGGGTCACTATGCCATAGATTGTTGGCACAATCCCTCTGTGCCAAGGGCAAGGGTATGTCCACTTCCTCTGGGCAGAGTTAGCCTTCCTGACAGGATTCCTGTAGGAAGGCATTCCATATTTTATGCTGACGAGAACCTAGGACCCAATACATATTGGGTTCCTAAGGTACAGTAACTTTTTGTTGCAGGATAGTCTAGGTTCCCATAAATATGATGGGAACTAGACATGAGATTTTCCAAGAATGACATGGAACAAGTATATAGGATAAAAGTTAGTGCTAACTACAATGTCCTACTCTAATTGGACACCTGGTGTACCTCAAATAGAAGATCTGAATAATCAATTTAATGATCCCAGGTACACGCGTTCAGTTTCAATACTTGAGTCGTATTATATAGATGCTTATATATATATCCACACGAATATGTCGTTTCCTCTTCTAAAAGTAAATGTTTATATATATATATGCACATATATGTTCACACACCTGGTGGAAGGACGCAACAGTTAAATCATCCTTAGTTAAAATCGGAAGAATTCCCTGTATTTACATATATAATCGATGATGTATTTCAATGGGTGTAAATCAGTCCAGTTGAAATTCAAGGAGTGTGTGCAAGGGGCTATAATGAAAACTCTACACTTTTGAATCACCTAGAATTACTCAGCAATTGTTTCTATGGTTAATTTACCATTCAACTCGACCTAGGTTTTGTGACCAAGAAATGAAAAAGGGGCTATGATTCCAAATCTCGCTGAACAGTATAAACTACCCCGTACAGTGAAATAGCGGCTAACCGTCGGTGAATATAAATAGCGTAAAATCCCTTTTGACTCTTCACATTCCAGATCTTGCGAGCATCCCGCCGACTCCCAAAGAAATCTTGCCGAATCCATTGATCGTGCGGAAGCTGCTCCCTTGCCCGGTCGCCTGGTGCTCTCCGTCACTCCTCCGTGCTCCCGTCGACAACATCCTCAGGACGCAAGGATCATGTCGTGCTTCCGTCGTCTCCCTGTCAGGTTTCCCTCTCCCGAAGACGCTCATTCCAGTCGCCAACATCCCGCCGCAAGCCACTCTTTCTGCTCGGCGCTAGGGTAACGTCCCTTCATCCTTAAAGTATCTTGTCTAGTGTAGCTCCTAAACTAGAATTTCTGATAGGGTTTAGTCACTTGAACATTTCCATGTTTAGGTCTGCAATGGCTCCTAGAACCACAGTAGGGCTTCTCACCGGGAGTGAACTGGTTAGGACGGGCTTATCTCATGCCTCCGATGAGTTCAGAAATATTATCCTAATGCTTGAGGAAGCCGGACTTTACTTCATCCTGGAGCATCCGTGCAAGATTCTGGACAAAGAAGTGCTTGAATTCTTTGCAACGGCAAAGTTACGGCATAAAGATATAGTGATTAAGAGTAAGATTGACGGTCGACGGATAGAGATGATTGCAGGAAAACTGTCATAATATTTGTAGCTCACCAGTTTTGAACAAGAGGACTATCTGGAGGAAGATGATCGAGCCAGGACTCTCCTGTTCTGTGGACTTGCTCGAGGAACAAGGTCTATCAAGCGCAAGGAAATGAATGAGGAAGGGAAGCTTCTATCTGATATCATTGGGAAAGTCCTGATCTGGAAACCAGGCTCCCGTGATCATCTCTCTGGTGATATGTTCAAGATCTTGGTGGCCATAGTATGTCGAAAAAGATACAAATGGGGGGCCATGCTGTTTGAGAAAATTTAAGATACTCTACGAACCCCAAGCTTTGGAAGAATCATCAGCCTATACCTCAATCAGCTGGATGGGGACAGGTTTGACATGAGGAAGGGAGTTCCTCTCCATTTCTTGAAGAAAATAGATTCAAGTGTATTTGACAGATGGGAGAGAAGGATTGGTCAAGCAACTGTAGCTGAAGAACATGATGAATCCTTAGCTGAGGCTCATGAGGATGAAGACAATAGAACTCCAGAGTACCGAGATCCCTTGGATAAACCCAGTGACGTTCCTGACTTGCTGCATGAAGGAACTGAGGGGGAGTCGCTACCCGCTTTTACTGATACACTCAGGAAAGACATCTCTCTGATTGCAAAAGATGTCGTTGATACCCTCGCCACTGATCAGGTTAAAGAGGAGGAAGATGAGGAGGACATGGAAAATGATGCGGAAGACGATGATGATATGGAAGATGAGGCTGCTGATGAGGTAAATGATGAAGTAGTTGAGAATGAAACGACAATGAGGGAAATGGTGGAGATGGTGGAACCACGGGGTGATATTGAAGTCCCCTCTGAGGAACGGGCTCCTATGGAAGTTCCTAAGAAATCATGTTCAACAATGGAGGGGGAGTCCTCTCAGCAAAGGATGATAAGCATTCCTGAGAAAACTACAGAGGCTGCCCCTATTCCCCCATTGGAGACTGTGCACGTGTCAAGCTCTCCTAGTGAATCTGCAGAAGAGCAAGACCAAGGCATGCCTCAGGGTTATCCACTAAGACCTAATTTGGCAAATCACACCGTGAATATCGTTCAAGGTATAGTGGATGAGCTAAAAACTTCTTTTGAACAATCACACAACAAAGTGCTAAAACGTATTAAACAATCCGAGGAGCTAATGCTTAAGAATGTTGTGGAAATAAATCATAAACTTGATCTGATGGAACAGAAGTTTGATGCCAAGTATGCAGAGGCTGGCACTATAGTAAATCTTCTAATGCAAGGACTCCAAAAGAACACAGCTGATCTAGCTGTGGTGAACCAGAATGCACATGTTGTGGCCGAACACATCAAGCTATTCGATGCCAACATGGTAACTCTCAACGCAAATTAGACTTCCCTTATAACTGATTTCACTCAGACTGCAAAGCATATAGATGAGTCACTGCATTCTTATGCAAACTCCATTGCCCTCAAATCCAAAAAGGGGAGAATGCATATACAGCTAAGATGGCAGGGCTGGAACAGATTATGGTCGACAACTTCAAACAATCAAATAAGTATGTCTTTGATAGCTGCCACTGGCTAGTGCAACAAGCATCAGGTATACAAATCCCAATTCCGGTTCCTTCTCTTGATGAGGTTTCCATTGCTGTTGATGAGGGTGCAAATGTTGAGGAGGTTCCTCTTAGTGAAGCTGATGCTAAGAAGGCTGCCAGGGCTACTGACAAAGCTACTCTCAGGGCCATGTTTGACTAAGAAGCCAAAGCAAAAGGAAAAAAGAAAACTCCAAGAAGGGACGTACAAAGAGACTCCCACTGAGAAGAAAGTTAGATTGAAGGAGAGTGAAGTGCAGATTGAACGATGGAGTCCAATCTCGAGGAGCATTATATTGGACACCTTTATGCTACACCAGCGGGGGGAAATTAATCGAAATGATGTATATAATCAATATGAGTGGGAGCTGCACAAAGAATATGAAGCTAAACGAAATATATTTTTCAGGACTAACAAAGTGGAACATAAAGATCCTCCCACCAGATACTATCCGAAGCCCAAGGAATATTTTGAGAGACAAAGCAAGAAGTACTTGGCTCAACAACTGAAGGATGATCTAGCTAAGGAGAAATAGCCTTAGGATTTTGGCTTCTCATTTCCTTCATGCTTGTTTATCTCTTCATACTTCAATATGAACAATTCTTTTGGATAAATATATATATATATGATCTCTTGTTGACTCAAGTATTGTTCTGTATGCTTTTAACATTCTGTGTCTTGTCTCTCTGAATTTGTTATGTATATTACTCTGGTTGATGAAATTCATCTTAGCTAGTAGGATTTTGGCTTCTTAAAATAGGGGGAGATTGTTGGGTATTGTATCCACAATTAACTTGATTTGAAGAAGCCACCTATCAAGCTAAGATGAATTCACATTGTATTTGATGATATGTCTTCAAGTTGTGCTTGCAGTTATTCCACGCTAAGTACACACCAATGTCAGGGTGCAGTGGGTCAATATACACGGGCATGCGCAACGTAATCCCTCGTTGAGCAGATCAGTGTGTTTGCTTACGTGTACTATCTCTATTGGAGTGTACATATTTTTAAGTACAGGGCTGAGATAGATCAAGAGCAGAAGAGGAGCAAGGATGGGTCAAAGACCAACTCATGGGAAGAAAGACGAAGATTCATCTAAGTTAAATTCGACGGGAATCACTAAGTGATTCTTGCCGATTCGACGGGAATCACTAGTGATTCTCGCTGAATCGTCGAGAATCACTCGCCGATTCCCGCCGACTGCATCCGGCTGACTCAACGCCTTCAAGAATTCTTCTAAGTAAGAATCGTCGAGAATTACTAAGTGATTCTCGCCGATTCGTCGAGATTGACTCCGCATTCTCGCCAATTCGTCGAGAATTATTTTGAATCTCGCCGATTCACTCCGGATGGCAAGATTTTAAGCTAAAATTCTACCAAGGATAATTCAACGGGAATCATAAGTCATTCTCGCCGATTCGTCGAGAATCACCAATGATTCCCGCCGAATTTGCCTTAGTCGATTTCTTCCTGCTCGCTGGACCGAACCAAAATTTCAGGTGCTATTTGGACCGGGCTTAGGGCTTCTCCTTATGTGGCCCACAACGGTCACTTAGGGTTGTTCTACAGTATATATACTCGCTTATTTCGAACTTGAACAGGAGCGCTTCACGATAAAAAGAACAAACAGCCGGGCGTGACCGAGCTGATCGTGGAATCCACCGCTCGCCGTCGCCGCTCGCAAGTTGTCGCCGCCGCAGATCTTAGATCCTCTTTGATCGTCCGACGACCGGACCAAGGCAAGCCTAGCATCTCACGCTTCTTTCTCGAGATCTCTTGTCTCTCGATTTGTTGAATGAGGATAGCTCTTCATTCTGAAACGATTGAGACGACTGATCCGATTGAGATCGTTGGTAGACCTTGCTTGCTTCGTCAAGAAGTTTGGATCTACAGAGCATCGCCGCCGCATTCACTTCCCGTCGCCGATCTTGGGAAGATCCTCTCCAAGAGAGTGCTCCGATCGTGGACTCTTTGTCTTCATTAAGAAAGCTTCATTGAACAAAGAGGGACATCGGGTTCTCCAAACGTAGTTTGTATTTCTTGTATATTCTATTTTGACTTTGTTGTAAAGGAACTTTGTTTCCTCGTTGTAAGGGTTGAGTGCAACCCGTGGTGGAGGAGTAGTGACTCCTTCGGGTGGAAGGGTTTCTTCCATAGTGAAAGGATTGGATTTCAATCCTGTTGGTGAAGTGACCGAGTCGTCCCTTGTTGGGAGATAGGTCGAAGGGGGAGAGTGGACGTGCCCAAATCGGGGAACCACTATAATTTCTGGTGTGCTTTTCTGTGTTGTGTTTGTTGTTTGTGCAGGTAAATTTTTAATTTCGCAAAAGACTGCAAATCACCTATCCCCCCCCATAGGTAAAGCTAGTTGACACTAGATAGACTTTCAGCGGGAGATGCAGAGACCTGGGGGTATGGCATATCCCCCGCTAGAGTGCTTCAACTATAATCAAGAAGGGTATATCAAGAGAAACTGGCCCATGAGGGGGCACCCCTACCAACACCACAAGTTGCCCCGCCAGCTCAGTATTTTGGATGGCGAGGATGTGGTCGAGGCTGTGGATACCAGGGCGGAGACTGCAGGCAGGCGAGAGAGCAAGTGTATGCACTGGATCTGGATAAATCTCAGAATCCGAAGCAAGTGATAATAGGTACGCCAGTAATTTTAAGTTCTTTTCATTCCTAAAAAGCTACACTCATGAATTTAGAATTGATAGACTAAGTAGGAAAACCATAACTAGACTTCTAAAATATTTTACTACCCCAGGTATAGTCTTCATCAGCGGAAAACTTGCTATATATTATTCGATATGGGTGCTTCGCACTCATTCATGTTGGAGGCCTTCGTGGAAGGTTTGGAAGGCGTGGAGCGATTCACAGGCTTGTTGATGAGGATATAACTACCCGACGGATCAGAGCTATTCACCTCTGCCCACTATAACATGGAGGCGGAGATCGGCGGATAGGCATTAGAAGAACCTGCAACGATCCTAAGGATTCTAGCCTATGATCTTATCCTGGGCATGACATGGTTGCATTGGTACCATTCCCAGATCGACTGCCTGTCATAGATGATCACTGTAATCCATGGGGATTGCCACGTCATCATCAAAGGTATAAGACCTATTCCCCCTCTCTTGCTATCATCCGTGTAGGCTGTCAAGCCCAACATGTAGGGAGAGGAATTCTATGAAGTGTTGTTTGAAATAGCCTAGGCCAAGGATTCCATCTCTGGTATCCCGGCGGTGCGGGATTTTGGTGACGTATTCCTAGAGAAGCTTCCCGGGCTACCAACGCACCAGGAGCCAGATTTCCAGATACAGCTAGTGCTGGGGGCTAAGGCCGCATCTAGAGATCCTTACCGGATGGCCCCGAAGGAGTTGACAGAGTTTCGAAGCCAACTGCAGGATCTAGTGGAAGCCGGATTTGTCCTGCCGAGCTCTTCACTATGGGGAGCCCCAGTGCTATTCGTCAAGAAGAAGGACGGGACACTCAGATTATGCATCGACTACCAAGCACTAAACAGACTGACAGTCCTGAATAACTATCCACTGCCAAGGTTAGATGAGTTGTTTGCCCAGCTTGATGGGGCGCATTTCTTCTCAAAACTTTATTTGAAGTTGGGCTATTACCAGTTGCGGATTCGGGAGGACAACATTCCGAAGACTGCCTTCAGTAGCAGATATGGGTTATTAGAGTTTACCATGATGCCCTTCAGGCTCACGAATGCACCGTCGGCATTCATGAGCCTCATAAATTGGGTGTTCGAGGCTTATTTGGATGTGTTCGTCATCGTGTTTATTGACGATATCCGCATCTACTCGAGGACGGAAGAGGAGCACACACGACATCTGACACTGACTATAGAGAGACTACGGGAGCACCTCCTTTATGCGATGTTTAGCAAATGCCAGTTGTGGTTAAAGGAGGTGGCCTTCCTAGGCCATATTATTAGTGGAGCTGGGTTGGTAGTGGAACCGACCAAGATTCAGGCAGTTCGGGATTGGCCGCAGGTGAAGGCGGCCACAGACGTGCGGAGTCTTCTAGGACTTGCCGGTTATTACCGGATGTTCGGGTAGGGATTCTCTCGAATTTCCCTCCCACTCACATCCCTGACAAGTAAGGATGTTCCCTTTGTCTGGACCCCGCAGTGCGAGACGGCTATTCAGGTGCTGAAGGATCGACTCACCTCGGCTATAATTCTTGCCCTTCCTTCGGGGAGAGAAGGATTCCAGGTCTACACCGACGTTTCCAACCAGGGCATGGGTGCAATGTTGATACAGAAAGTCCATGTGATTTCTTATGCTTTCCGCCAGCTGAATAAGCATGAGCAAAACTACCCTATTCATGACTTAGAGATGGGAGCGGTCGTGTTTGATCTCAAAGTCTGGTAGCACTATCTGTACGGTGTCCACTGCGACATATACTTCAATCACAAAAATTTGAAGTATGTGGACACGCAAAAGGAGCAGAATATTAGGTAGAGGTGATGGGTGGAGTTTATAGCAGATTACCAGTACGAGATGCACTACAACCCAGGGAAGACGAACGTACTAGCCGATGCGCTAAGTCAGAGAGCCGCCACCTCCGGAGCGGAGCCCTAGATTATGACCATGGAACTGGTGTAGGGATTAGAGGATATTCTCATCACACTGGTGTCATCTGATGACCCAAAGCTTTATGAGGAGTTTTTAGCAGCGATGGGTGCCATAGATGACATTTGAGACCGAGTCAGAGATGGGCAGAGGCAGGATGCCAAGATGGAGCTGATATTCTGAGCCTTTAAGGTAGGTACTGCTGGGCATTACAAATTAAGGGATGACCTAGAATGCTTCAGAGGACGAGTTTATATACAAGAGGGAGGCCAGGTCCGGGAGGATATTATGACGGAGGCCCACTGTAGCCGGTATTCGGTATACCCAGGAGTTACGAAGATGACTGCAGATCTGAAGAAGACATTGTACTTGCCAGGGATGAAGAAGGATATCACCTACTTTGTGATCCACTACAAGTCATGCCAGCTATTGAAGGCAGAGTGCAAAAATCCAGTAGGATTATTGCAACCACTCCCGGTGCCGGAGTTGAAATTCGAGGATATCGCAATGGAATTCATACATGGCCTTCCCTTATAATGGACGGGAAACGATTTGATCTGGGTAATCGTCGACCGGATAACGATGGTAGCCAGATTTATCCCAATCGGGAAGGATGACTCGGTCGGTGTACTGGTTCGTAAATTCGTGGAGCAGTTCGTCTGTTATCATGGCGTACCCAGGATGATCGTATCAGATCGGGATGGACGATTTACGTCCAAGGAGTGGAGATCAGTGCAGACTTACTTGAGCACTCTGCTGACATTTAGTACAGCTTCTCATCTCCAGACCGACGGGCAGACGGAACGCACCAATCAGACCTTGGAAGATCTACTGCGATTATGCATTCTGGATTACGGACAGCCTTGGGAGAAGCTGTTACCACTGGTCAAGTTCTCATATAATAACAACTACCAGTCAAGCATAGGGATGGCTCCTTATGAGACCCTATATGGATGAAGGTGTAAGACTCTGTTGTCAAGGATACAGGACGAAGATCCTAAGTTTTTGGGCTCGGAGTTCATTGAGGACACCAAGGTTCAAGTGAGGCTGATATGGGATAGAATGTTAAAAGCTCAGAGCAGATAAGCTAAGTATTACGATGCTCGGCATCATCAGGTGGAGTTTTAGGTGGGGTATCGGGTATTCTTGAAGATTCGACTGATGCATGGAGTTTCACGGGTGCATGGTCGGAAGAAGAACCTCAGCCCGAGATATATGGGGCCTTACAGGATCCTTGAGCAGATCGGTCCCTTAGAAAACAGGCTGGAGCTGCCACCGGAGCTGGTGGGTCTGCACGACGTGTTCCACATATCGTCTCTTAGGAGTCTCTACTATGCCCGGAGAAGAATATTACAACCACGGATGGGTCGTTTGCATCTGATCGGTCCGTTCACCTGGTGCCGGTCCGAATTGACGACAAGGGGATACGAGTATTACGCCGCAAGAAGGTTCCATTGGTCAAGGTCCTGTGAAGGAATCACAGTCAGGAGGAGCACACATGGGAGCCGCAGTATCTGATGTAACAAAGATACCGAGAGCTTTTCTGTCAAGTATTTCTCACAACCTCTCGGGATGTTACAATTTACTTTTCATACTTGAAACCCCGTAGTCCTAACTAGAATTTTGAGGACGAAAATTTTTATTTATGTATTCGGATTTGTAACATCTCTCAAGCAACTAGACCCCTTTAGAGTAGTTTTGTCATAACTAGGTCATGAAAAAACCCTAGAAGCACAAGAAGACCAAGTGGACCTAGGAATATAGGTGAGATCATTATGGTTTACAGATAGTAGATTCCTAAACCCTAGTTTACGATGATCATGAGACTCCAAGACCCAACCATGACCTCACAAACCTATTGAAAGGCCCTAAGGGTCTATTGGAGTAAACCTAGGGTGGTCAAGTTGACCTAGGACCATCCGTGGCCTAAATAGGGCAAGATGTCGTAGCTAAGGGCAATGTGCCCCTAATGAGCCCAACCAACCCTACCAAGGTCTCCCTAGACCTAAAGTGGGGTCAATGGGTCACCAAGGAACCCTTGGGGTCACCTCAAATGGTCATGTTGACCAAAGTCAACTCTAGCCCCAAAATGGTCAAAGTGCCCTTACAAAGGGTCAAGTGACCTCCAAGGTGCAAAGTCAACCCTACACAACCCTATATAGACACTAGTGGAGGCCAATGGGTCGCCAAGGACCCATTGATGGGGATACAAAAGGTCAAATTGACCAAGGTCAACCTTAGTCAAGGTTAGGTCAAACTTAGCTCAAATGGGCTAACCCAAGCTCAAGCCCTATTCACTTGGGCTAACCATCTTTTAATTAATTAATGTCATGAATTAGTGGGCTGCAATTAGGCTAGTGTGATGAACAAATTCGGCCATTAGGGTTAGGAGAGAGAAAGCTTCAATCCCTCTTTAATGGAAGAGGGAGAAAATGAGTAAAGGTCATTCATGGCATAGGGAAGCCAATGACCATTCTTCTTTGCTTGGTTCATCTCCCCTAACAGTACTAAGAAGATCAAGAGCCTTTCTAGGATTTTCTACTGACCAGATGCATAGAACCACAATGGCCGAGCCAAGCTTTCAATGGCCATTAATGACTTGGTCTATCCCCTCCCAAACTGAGGCTTAAAACACCATCAGTGGCCTGAGAGGAGTTTTCCCCACCACTTACCTAAATAATTCGAGCCATTACACTATGTAGTTGCAGAAATCCGAGCGGCGCCACCACCACCATGATGACCCGACGATCGGCGCGACTCCAGACCACCGCAAAGATCCTCCCCTTCTTCTTCCATGGGTATATCGTAGGACTCATAAGGGACAAGGTTCGGGCTCAATTGAGCCCGATCAGAGGTTCGATTTTCCTGGTTTTTGGAGAAAATTGAGATTGTCGGGATAACCAGAAAAGGCCCCTCTTGTGGCTGTGCCGACGCCTGGCGAAATCCACCACCTCGACAGAGGTGGTGGTGGCAGTGGCCGTCCAGGGAGGTGGCCAGGTGGCCGGCGGTGGTGGCTGGATGAAGCTCCAGGTCGGGATGATCCTAGCCAAAAGCTGGAGGTAGACGATGACTAGGGGCCGCTAGATGTGCTTTAATATTCGTGTTGGAGATTATTTAAACTATAGGTTATATTTTCATATCATTTCATTTCTATCACAGAAATTATAGCTAATGTTTCTGTTTATTAAAAATACTTAGGGGCACCTACAGAAAAAGTTGTGAATATCAAAGTTGTAGCCCTAAGTGTGTACGTTATTTTAAAATTAATTTGAACAAATTTGGGTTCCTGTTTTGACCAAGGCACTCATTTTGGTGGGGTCTATACCTAGGGCTAGACAGAGATTAAAATGTGTGCCCCCACTTCACCACAAGTCCAAATGACCTAAAATTTGGACAGGGAGTCACCCTAAGCTAAACATAGGTCCTGTCTAAAAATGGAAATATTTTGAGATAATGTTTATATAGTTTTAGAAATTATATAATAATCCTAGGGTAAATTAATTTAGGGAGCTAAAGACCTTCAAAAACTCCCAAATTTTGGTGCGTGGTTATCAGCATCATTATAAAGTGTTGTATAAATTTTCACCTCATTTAGAGTTGATTTGGTTAGGAAATGAGTAAACCCTAGTTTTGCCCCAAAAGGTGTATTTAGGTCAAAAGTGCACCTTGTGGGTTTGGGTGGCCAAACAACCTCAACAAGGGATGAGATTTGGGCCACTCGGTTGACATAATATTTAAAACCCTCATACCTATTATGGGGTGGTTTGGGGAAAGATTTCACTAGGACCCAAGTTCAAACCCTAAGTTTGGACTTTGGGTGTTTGAAAAGGGCAGGGGGTCAAATGCCCTTGTATGGACTTAAAATTTGGTGGAAAGGACCTTATGGTTGTTAAAGTACTCTAGTGGAAATTTTAGTGGATTTAGAGATGGTTAAACCCCTCAAAACCCTAAACTTAGTTTAGGGCACAACCCTTATACATGTTAGACAAACCACCACAACATAATTAAAAGTTATGAAACTTGGGTAGTATGGTTATAGGGTTAATAAGAGCCTCTGGTGACTTTATTTGTAATTTGGAATAATACATTTAGTTCCTCCTTTATAAAACATGGAATTGCCCTTGATAGTATTTTGTTTATTATGATCACACTGTTTGATAGGAAGTTATGAAAATTGGGCAGAGAGTATTTTAGGTCAATATACTCATACTTGAATTTTATTATAATTTTTAGTGTATATTTTCAGTACTTTCTTCGCAAGCTTTTAAAAATTGCAATTATTTTCAAAAATGGATTTAGAGCTCAATGATTGATTTAAAATTTTGAAACTCATGTAAAATTGTACTTAGGTCAATATGCACATGAGGAAAATTTTATTATAAATTTTAGATGAATAATTGCAGTAGTTGTTTCATTAATTTAAGAAAGAGGATTATTGTTCTAAATTTAAATAAGAGCTCATTATTACCTAGGAAGATTGTAAATTTTGTCAGGAGTATTTTAAGGGCATATTAGCCATACTTAAATTTTCTTATAATTTTTGGAAGCTTATTTACAATACTTACTTCTTTAGGTGTTAACTATGTGATTATATTGAAAATTTGGATAAAGGGTTTAAACCTGGCAAAAAAATTGGGAGAATTGAATTTACAGTTAAATAGCTGCCTAATATTTACCATAATCTTATGGTGCATTTGGCATGACTGTTAGGGCCACTTCATATTCAAACTAGGGCACTTGGATTTTTAGGAAAAATAAATAAAATTTCAGATAAATTAGGAAAATTCAAAGTTTCTGGATTTAGTATATGAGTGTCATTATAGGCCTCCATTAATTATCTTAGGTTGTTTGGATGAGGATTTAGTGTACCTCTTATCATGCACGTCATATAGCATAAGATTGTCTATTTTTAGTAAAACTATGGAAATCGTGTTAACATGGGGAATGGTCGTAGGGAGATAGGATTGTGGTTTATTGATTTTTGAAAGTGGATTAAAGTATACCATTGAAGTTTGGATGAGTAGGTAGTAGATTTGTCTAAGTTTAGGTGGTACTCGGGATCAACGAAAGATCGTCTATCCTATGAAGGGAGAGATAAGGTCAAACACATTACGGTTAGAACCTGTGTAATACTAAAGGGATCATGAATCGGGTATTAACCAATAATAATAAGTGTATTGTGAAAAGGAGCTTTGGGCTTCAACCCATCATAGTTCCTAGTGTCATTTGAGATCCCTTCGCGGGGTATGCCGGGGGCAGTCCAGGGCTAACCTAAACTGTAGGCAAAATAAATTTCAAGAGTATCAAGCATAACTAAGGATTAACTTTCACTTACCACGATTTCTTGGGATGTTAGGTTGGGTAACTCGGGCTGTAGGCTTGGTGGATTTGGTGATTGCAAGGTTGGCCCGGTGAGTTTTGGCTCGGTTGTTGATTGTGATGGATGGGATAGTCTGGGGAGCTTTGGCTCGGTAGATGATACATAAGGTTGCATGTGCATAAAGCATAAGGTGGTGGGTCTTTGGTATTGGAGGGTTGATGCACGGACGCCACTCGGCAAGTGTTGTTTTGCACTTCGCCAAATTATGTCTGGTGCGCCGGCCGGCAAGAGTACGCAGGAGCTTCGCTTAGTGCACAAGCGTCGAGGTGTACGATAGGTCTGACTTGTAATGCAATTATCGGTTTAGAGGTGGGTGAGGCCCAAACCACCGCTTTTGTTTGCCAATATAGAGGTATCCTGGGAGGTTAGGCTACAGAAAGGGAGAACTAAAGGTCTGTGTGCACAGAGTCGAGTGTGTGTTGCACTTACATGATCACATCATAGCATATTTGCATGTCATAGCATCATCTTTGCATATAACCCCGACACCTATTGCATAAAGCAGTATAGGCCGCTTTATATAATAAGCCTTGCAAAATGACCCCTTGGCTTATAAGCTCGCGTGAGCATGCTTATAAGTTAAGGTTTTTACTCTGTAGATATATACATGCTTGCTAGAAAACCGACACCCTATCGTATAAATTGGTATGAGACTTTTTATACGATAGAAGTGTTGCAGAAGATCCCTTAGCTTATGTGTTTTCATAAAAGTTAAGGTTACTTATTATATATTCAGTGTTTCATACCTTCATTACTGTCACATACACTCTTAGAACTGCTAGATAAGTTCCGCTGTCACCTATTGCTAGGTTATTCTCCACCTTCATTACCTCTCCTTTCCTCCTCCACACTCGGTGCCTAGGAGCCATGGGGGAAGGGATGGGGGATGATAGGTCTTAGTATTTTAGACTAATGGTTTTCGAAACGCATCATTTTAGGGGACCGTGGAGCTAAGCATGGAGGAGCAGCCCCAGAGGTCGGCACACTTGGAGATGGGATAGTCTAGTACCGGAGTTCAGATAGCTGGGGCTGTTAGTCCCGATCGTTAGTAGATATTTAGTTTTGCTTCCGTGCTGAGTGATATGTAGTGAGGATATTGATGTACCGGGTATGAGCCCTATTTTCAGTACCTTTATTATTTTTGTGGACTCTCCCTTCGTGGAGATTATTTACTATATTTGTTATTTTGTGGACATGTGTTGATTTCTTCTATTTCATACTCTCATATTTTGATACTTTTCTATGATCGATTTGCCCGGCAGGATCGACATTTTGTAGTGATGACCTTCCCGGGTGTGAAGATGTACCTGCAAACCGGCGGTTCTCGGCCTAAGACACCGGTGCTTTAAAAAGAAAAAAAATGGGGTCTTACAAACTGGGTATGCGATTTGTTCCATCCACCTCTCAATTAGCTGCTAATTCTTATTCTGATGATATATTTGCAGTACCACCTTGCCTATGGGGACTGCTGTGGATATACCCATCAGACTTTTTGCTGATCGGTGTGACAATATTGTGGTGCCATGTCTCCCTATACATTCTTCCCCTCTTTTTGATTCACCCCCAGAGGAACCCGCACATATTTTCTTTGATGTTGTCGTTCCTCTGCTTTCTTTGCAAGAATTATTTATCCAATTTTTTAGTGAGTCGGTTGATGATGTTATGCTGGATAGTGATTCAGAGCCTGAGGTTGCACTAAAGTGGATCGAGGATGTTATTCTCTCCAATGGAGAGTGTGACACCTTGGAACATGATGACGCACTGAGGTGGGTTGATGAGGAAATCCTTTTTGATGAGGAAGTTTTCACTTCCTTATTGGATGAGGAGATCCAAACCACCACCGAGGTCCTCGAGCTCTCGGATTCCCCTCTCCATGACTCATATTACACTAACGATGATTTATGCTTGGATCCTGATGGGAGTGAGACCGGAACACTCCCCCTATTTTTTATTATTTTAGTTCTTCATCTCCTTTATTTCTTGATCCCCTTTCTGTATCTGAGCCTGTGCGGGTTGAGTCTTTGTAGGTGCTTCAGGAGGAATTGGAGCTTTCAGCTCGAGTGATGGATGATAGCATCCTATTTCGCGAGGAGATTGATTCCTCCTTTTTGAGGAAGCTCCATTCGTTGCTTTCTCCTCCGTCCGTATCCCTGAAGACGATACCTTGCTGGGCAAGGATTTCTTTTGTGGTAAGATGAGTGAGGATGAACACTCCTCCTCTTCTTACTTCTTATTTCCTCTACATACGTTGGGCAGGTATTATTATTTAGGTAGAGGGGTAACTATTTTATCGCCGTATCGATAACCATTACTGAAACGGATAATGAAACAGTTACTTATGCACTTTTCTTTTCATAGGCCATTAGCTAGAAATGCATAGAATTTAATAAGTCGTGTTGGGAGGACAATAACCCCGGTAGTTATCTTACATTTCCTGTATTTTTTATTATCATGTCTATCTTAGTTTTAGTATTACTTTGTATTTTGTCTATTTTCTTTTGTTTTTACGGAGCTCACCCATGCTGGTATTCTTGGCAACTTCGTATTAGCGGGGTTGTTATTCTTCATTTGGCGGACCTACCTCTGTTTTTCATGCTTCTTCTGGCATGCTAACTAGCTGAGCATTGGGTAACCTCTTCCCCTATCTCTTTCTAATTTAAATTTCTATATCATATGCTGTGTAGCTTAGTTTAAGTCTGGGGAGTGCCAGTATTTGTTACCTTTTGCACGCGCACATTTCATGTGCATACTAGAAGCTTTAATTGTTTTATTATTATTAGTTCATTGCATCGCACACCACTTCACCCACATGAGCGCGTGCATAGTTGTTAGCGTGCTGCGAGTTAAACTCGTTTCTTTTGTACGATTTGGGAAAACTATTGTGCCCACATAGGATTGTGAGATAGAGTAAAATTTTGACTTCTGCAGTGCTCCTAGTCGAGTGCTCTTGTCTCATGTAGAAATTGGAGTAGATTTAATTTTTTTGTATGCTTATAGTTTTATATTTTTCTATTTGCGTAAAGACTTTTTATTCTACTCAAAAATATTGAATCAAAAGTAATCAAACGGTAGTGTAAGGATGTGTGTAGCCGTCACTAGACTCGTTTTGCTCGAGTCGGTAGGAAGGATCATCTTTCTCGGTGGCTAAGAACTTGCCCCAAACTACTCTCGAAGCATTGGTGCATGGTTAGCCAAGCGTGAGCGTGATTTAGGCCATCATTTTGGCCCGATTGAGCTTTGTACTATTCCTAACGTCTTATCCTCGCTTGCCCCGTTGTGCCTACCCCTTATTTTGATTCAGCTCCACCATTATTTCACCAAAGCCTCATAGCT
Organism: Platanthera zijinensis; assembly: GCA_039513925.1. Taxonomy (NCBI): domain Eukaryota; kingdom Viridiplantae; phylum Streptophyta; class Magnoliopsida; order Asparagales; family Orchidaceae; genus Platanthera; species Platanthera zijinensis. Next base: position 163,223,436 of record CM077085.1, read on the forward strand.
GATCCTAGTCACATACCCAAGTCGAGCTTTAGTGCTTTACATTTTCATTTTGGGGTGTTGAAGTTGTGATATTCATTATGAATATGTGGATGTGCTCCTAAGTTTTTATTTGCTGAAATTGTTAAAAGAAAAAGATGATTTGAAAAAATATAAAAAAAAATGAATTGTAAAAAAAAGGTGGAAAAAAAGTATAATTGAAAATTCTATTTGAGATGAGTTTGTATTTGGAGTTGGCGATGCACACACACATATTTTAAAAATTAAGTCTAGGGGTGTGGTGCACCCGCATGTATTTTGGTTAACAGATAGATTCTTTTTTATGCTAGCTCATTTGGGTTAGGTGTGTAGCCCTCTAATTTATCTTTGTTTACCTCACCGTAACCCCATCCCCATCTCTTATCCTAAAGTCCTACGGGTTCACGCTTGAGTCAAACTAGTACCATAGAGAGACTGTGAATGGGCAAGCGTATGGTCCCCGACATTGGTGGATTCCTTTAGAGGTGATCCTTAGCCCCAATCTTTGGCAAAGCTCACCTTAGTGGGCTACCTACTTTCTCCCTGCGCATGACTGAATGATTCACCATGATTTCATTTTTGAGTAGTAATAAAAATTTGATACGCATTGTGAAAAGTATAAACTATTTTGAATACTTAGAAATTTCCTCTATTATATTTTTACGTGTGCGAGCATGCGACTTCGCATGGTACTCTGTATCTCAATTTCTTTGTTAGCTAGTTTTTTTTCTTATCTGTATAGATTTTGTTTGTTCGGGAAGCACAAACCAGTAAGTCTGGGGGTGTGATGAGTCCTCTTTATATAGTGATTTTCAGACTCATCTTGGCTGGTTTTCTCACTCGTGCACCGCATTTCAGCCGGTAATTGGTTATATTTTCTTTGTTCAGTCTATGACCACTTTGTGCACTGTTTTGGTCCATGGGTGTTCAATTGTGCATTCTATTGTCGGGGGTAAGAACATGGTGCTCCCCATGGCTCTTTCTGGATGTTATTGATTGCATTCTGGTGCTGGGAACTTTTGCACTAGCTTGTTTTTATTGCTATGCAGGTAGTCAGGACGTCCAGGATTCATTTTCCAGCTTCTGTGTAAAACATATGGTTGTGCGAATTTCTTCTCGCACGGCTTGAGATTAATCGTGCGTTATACACAACAATTCTAGGACTAACAGATTTGACCCTAGTTATACAGCATGGGTCTCACACAACCTAAATATTAAACCTAGCCCAATTCCAAACTAGGGATCCAACAATCTTTGTCTATTTGGGTGAGGTGACTAATATAAACAAAAGAAAACAATCAAAAAGCATAAAAACATATATCTGGAAGAAATAAAAACATCTAGCAGATATTTACACAGGTGCTTCATGATTTAACAAAATTAGTTCAGAAAATAACAACTAAACACAACAGTCATTTGTTCTTCTTGTGCTTCTCTTTCTCAGATTAATCAAATTTTTCAAAAGGCTGTTTGAAAATAATTTCACTGTTTGGATTTATAGCTTTTCTCTTTGACATTGTCATGTTTGATGCTCCAATTATATTGCATCAGGTTGCTCTTAGTACCACTGCTTCTGGATGCAAACTCAAATAATTATCTACATTGAAAAATTTATTAGCTTTAGCATACCTCTTGAGTTCTTATTTTCTATATAATGACATTGTTGAGTATTAAGATGGATCTTTTCCTTCAGCTTTAGCATTGTTGATCATAGAAAGTCCAACCAGCTCTTGAAACCTGGCCATTTTTGTAGTTGTTTCCTATTCTGGATCTACAAATGGGATAGATGGAGATTCTGGCCTTTTAGGGCTAGATTCCTTCTTTGAATCATCAGTAGATGCTGAAGTACTTTTAATATCAATAGCAGGACGAAGCTTTCTTTGAGAGGATTGCTGCTGACTGCTGCCATGATAACTAGGCTTGGAGAGTCTCTAATAAGTTTTGGTAACATATGCTGATCTTAGAGAAGCACTTCCAGATGCCCCAGCTGATTGAGGAGGAGGAGGAGGGTCTTTCCTGAAGTGTATAGGAGGAGACCTATACCTTCTTCTCTTCTTCCTTTCTTTTTGCTCATTTTTTAACAGCCACATCCACTGTGGCATCCCAAGGTATGGAGTAATCTTTTGCAAAATGTAGTATGTAGTATCATGTATAGGATTTTGTTTGGGAGCATCCTTGGGAACAACTTTTCTTTTCTTAACAATCTTCTTCTTCGCCTTTAGATCATCAGATTCTTCATCATCATTATCTTCATCAGAAGTTTCTAGAGGATTGTCATACATAGCATCAATCTCTTCAATCAGCTTAGATTTATCTTTCTTAAGAGATACTGGATGTACAATCTCAATTTCTGCATCAGCCATATCAGGAGCATTCTGAATATTTCCAAGTTCTTGTGCAACATCTTCAGCAATCAAATCGTCCAAACTGGGAATTGGACATTCATCCAAGATATAGGTTGGACCAGAAGATCTTGGCTCAACTTTATCAATTGTAACATCTGATGGTTCCTAAATCATTTGAGCAGCAAAACTTTCCTTTAGTTGATTAACAACTTCAGGACATATTGGAGAAGTATAACACACTATGGCCATGGATTGCTCTTGAAAACTTTTGGAAGATAATATATATAAGCAAAAAGATACTTTAATAACCCAAATAAATCTACTGTGGGATTGACAAAGCAATCACCAATAGTTAAAACTTCTATAAGAACAACCGGTTCATCTGTACACAACATATCAAAATCCACTGTCTCAATTTCTGTAATCATATGTACATCTGCATATGCATTTGCATCTACTAGCTCAACTATCTGCAAAACTACTGCTGCTTTTGCTGCTGCTGGAGGAGAAGAGATAGGAGTTTCTTCACTAGATATCTCCCCTTGCCTGGTTTCAGAGGGATCTGAAGCCAGGCCCTCAGAAGAAGGGACAATGGAGCGGCAAAAATGAGGGCAGATAGGGATGAAATAGAATCAGCAAGTGGTTTAATGGCCGCTGCTATAAGAATTTTGAGAAGGGGTGTGAGGAGTTCTAGAAGGGAGGGAATGGAAGGGAAATCCATTTGCATAAACTCAAAGGGTGTTTGAGTTGATACAGAAGGATGGAGGTTAGATGATGAAGGCAAAGAAATGGTTTCATGCATTGGTTCATCTTGAGGTGAAGGTGTGTTGATGGGAGATGATGATATAAGATCAAAAGATGGAATGGATGAGAGGTTATTGAGGGGAATGTCAGTAAGATGATGGGGAAGTGGGGATTGAGGTGGTGTGGTATGCTCTGGAGAACTAACTGGTGTTGGTTGTTGTTTAGGAGATTGAATTGGTGATGGTTGATGTTTAGGAGATTGAATTGGTGAGGGTTTATGGACTGGAGATGTAGGTGGAGTTGGAATAAGAATTTGAGATGTGGATGGTTATTGGAGGGTTGATCAAGGAATTGAAATTTGTGGAGGTGTAGGTTATTGATATGGATGTGTTGGAATCTGGGTTGATGGGATGCTTATGGAGGGGACATCTTCTGGGGGTGGGTTATTAGCTGTTACAGCTTTAGTATCCTCAGAAGGTCTTGAAGAGCAAGAAGCCTTATAAGGCTTTGAGATAGTCCTCTCCCATCTTCCAAATAAGGCACATGTTAGCCTTTATGAAGCATTAATGAATATGGTCTGTGAGACAAGGGATTCAGTTGCCTTTTCCTGAACAAAAATTCACAAGATTCTTCCCAAACAAACCTCTTTCTTACAGTTCTATTTCTTTATCAAATCAAATAAGATTTTAGACCAGTTGACTATTTTCTTGTTTACAACAACACACATTACCAGAAACTGTTGCCTGGTAATATAATCATGGGCAGTATGCTTTCCTAGCAATACTATGCACACCATATCGACTAAAAACTTATAGACAGCAGAGAAGTTTTTCTTCAATAATTTGTTAGGGTTCTCTCCAGTATGACCCATTATATTCAACATGTCATCAAACTCAGAACTATCTATCTCTAAATCTTCTTCACCATTTATCAAACAAAAAATATTTGTTAACACTGTGGGAGTTAAAGAAACTTGATTACCAGATATTGTGCCTGCCATCGTGTCAGCGTCTGGAGTGGAGGAGGTGAACACTCATTCTCTGATCTTTATAGCAACTATCTTTATTCTGGTTGTCATGAAGTTCTTCAACTATTGTTCCTCAAAGAGCTTCAGTATATCCAATAAAATTTGATCAGAATGTTGAAATGATTCGAAGTCTATATCGAATCACGTGTCAAACTTCATTGCAGAAAGGGAGCTCGCCGGAATCGCCATTTATCTCCTGCAAAAGAAAATAGAAAGATCAAATGCAAGGGGAACAAAAAGCACGGGATGGACCTTGAAGAAAACCTAGATTTAAGGTTTTCAGAAAATGAAGCGTCATACTCCATCATGCGAAATAAACAAAATTCTTCGATCAGAGGTCGTCGAAATATTTTATTGACAAAAGAGTTCGTCGATCTCAGTCTGAAGAAGGGAAAACTTTTCGTCGTTCTCAGGTTGACGAAAATTTTTTGTAGCAGTATCATATTTCTCCGGTCGACGAATAAAAATTAACGCAGAGAAATCGTCGATCTCAGGTCGACGAAATTTCTCAAGAACTGTCCTCAGATCGTAGATCTCCGTTCGACGAACAGTGACAAATTCTTCGACCGCAGACAAAAATCAAATTAATGCTTCTACATTGATCATACATAGCTGATTAAGAAAGAACTGATGGTTCCTCTCATCCAAGGGTTTGGTGAAGATGTCTGCTCTTTGCAATTCAGTGGAGATGCCGACAAGATTAATTTTCGTTTTGTCAACACAATGTCTAATGAAATGATGTCTTATTTCTATATTCTTAATTCTATTATGATGCACTGGATTCTGTGTAATAGAAATTTCACTTGTATTATCACAAAGTAGAGTTGAATTATTTAAGTTGAAAGCATAATCTAGGAGTTGGTTCTGAATCCACAGTATCTGTGAACAACAACTATCAGTTGCTATGTATTCAACTTCTATAATTGAAGTAGACATGGATGTCTGCTTTTTGCAATACCAGGACACAAGTCTAGTACCAAGGAACTAACATATCCATGAAGTGCTTTTTCTGTCTACTCTATATCAAGTAAAGTAAGGATCTGAGTATCCAGTCAACTCAAACTCTGACTCAGTTGGATACCAGAGTCCTAAATTTGGGAAACTCTTTACATATCTCAAAATTCGGTTTAAGAAAATAAGGTGAGATTCTTTAGGGTTCACTTGGAACCTAGCACAAAGACAAGTAGCAAACATAATGTCTTGCCTACTTGCTGTGAGATATAACAGGGACCCAACAATGGCCCTATATAGTTTCTGATCAATAGGTTTCCCATGTTCATTAGAATCAATCACGACATTTGTAGCCATGGGTGTTTTCTTAGCTGAAGCATCAGCCATTCAAAAACTTTTTATTAGCTCCTTAGCATACTTGGATTTGGATATGAAGATGCCATCAGGGAACTGCTTCACTTAGAGACCAAGGAAGTAGGAGAGCTCACCCATGCTACTCATTTCAAACTTGGAATGCATAAGGTCAGAGAACCTTTTGCATAGTTTGGAATCAGTAGAAGCAAATATAATGTCATTGTTGGGTATTCATCGCTAAGTACACACCAATGTACTTGATTTGAAGAAACCCTGAACAAGCTAAGGTGAATTGACAATGTATTTGATTACTTGTTTTCAAGTTGTGCTTGCAGTTATTCATCGCTAAGTACACACCAATGTCAGGGTGCAGTAGGTCAATATACATGGGTCCGTGCAACGTAATCCCTCGTTGAGCAGATCAGTGTGTTGGCTTCCGTGTACTCTGTCTATTGGAGTGTACTTATTTTCAAGCACAGGGTTATGTAAGATCAAGAGCAGACAAGGAGCAAGGATGGGCCAAAGACCAGCTCACGGGAAGAAAGACAAAAATCGTCTAAGTACAAATCGACGAGAATCACTAAGTGATTCTCGCCGATTCGACGAGAATCTCGCCGAATCATCGAGAATCACGAACTGATTCTCGCCGATTGCTGCCGGTTGACTCGAAGCCGCCTTGAATTCTTCTAAGGAAGAATCGTCGAGAATCACGAAGTGATTCTAGCCGATTCGTCGAGAATGACTCTGCATTCTCGACGATTCGGTGAGAATCAATTGTGATTCTCGGCGATTCTCACCGGCCTGTGTTATCAGTAGAGATTGAATTCTGTTAAGTAGAATTCGGCGAGAATCGTAGTTGATTCTCGCCGATTCGGCGAGAATCACCTACGATTATCGCCGAATTTGACTTAGGCAATTTTCGCCTATTCTCTAGACCGGTCCAAGTTAACTGAACTATTTCGAACCGGACTTATGGTTTCCTTTTGATGGGGCCCACAACGGTCTTGTGGAATGACCTAATGTATATATACCTCTGTATGGTTGAGCGGAACAGATACAGACATACATGAATACACGATTTCAAAAAGAAGAGCCGCCGACGTGACCTACATCGCGATCTTGCTCCGCCACCGTCATCGCCGCTCGTGCAGTTGGTCGCCGTTGCTGATCACGGTTTCTTCCAGATCTCCGGCGACAAAAGCTTAGCCTAGCACAGCATCTCACGCGTCTAACCAGAGATCTTTTGTCTCTTGATTCGTAGATCGGGAAAACCATCTCCTTCCGAATCGATCGAGATGATCGATCCTAGTGTGACCGTTGGAAGACCTTGCTACCTTTGCTACGAAGGTTGAATCTCCATTGCATCGCCGCAGCACTCTGTTGCCGCCGCCAATCCCGAGAGCCAAGCCGTCGCCCTTTGCCGCCGCCGGTTTCAGGGAGATTCTCTCCAAGAGGATCTAGGGTTATGGACTCTTCGTTGACTTCAAGAACACATCGTCGAACGAAGAGGGACACCTTAGTCTCCATAAGTTGTTTGTATTTCCAATACATTCTATTTTCATTTCATTTTAAAGGAATGATTGGTTCCTAGTTGTAAGGGTTGGGTGCAACCCGTGGTGTGGGAGTGGTGACTCCTACGTGTGGAAGGGTTCCTTCCGTTAGTGCAAGGATTGGATTTCAATCCTGTTGGTGAAGTGACCGAGTCGTCCCTGGTTGGGAGATAGGTCGAAGGGGGAAAGTGGATGTACCCAAATCGGGGAACCACTATAGATTGTTTGAGTCTTTTCTATGCTGTGTTGTTTGATCTATTTGTGCAGGTATAGTTTGTAATTCTGCAAAAACGCTACAAGACACCTATTCCCCCCCATAGGTGAAGCTAGTTGGCACTAGGTGGACTTTCAAGTGGTATCAGAGGGAGGTTACTCATCAAAAAGGTTCACACCTTAAGTAGAATCCTGCCACCAGTGTCAAGAAGAAGACAGATATCTATCATGGACGGGCTCAAGTACTCCGGCAAAATCCCAATGTGCACCAGACTGAACTTTCCTATCTGGAAGGAAAGAATCAGATTCTACATGGAAGCAGTCGACCCTCGACTCTTCATGGTTGTGGAGGAGGGACCGTATATTCCCACTAAGGCCTCCACCATTGATCCTACCAAAATGGTGCCAAAGACGCTTTCTGAAATGGACAAGGACGAGATGGTGCTGGTCGGACTTGACAAGAAGGCACAGAACATACTGATCAGTGCAGTCGATGACTCCATGATGCAGAACTTCTACAACTACAGAACATCAAAGGATATCTTTCACAACCTGATTATCCTGATGGAGGGCACAGACGAAGTGAGGGATGATCGGAGATCCCTCCTGAATCAGAAATATGAGGCCTTCAGGCAGGGGCCCAAGGAAGAGATCGGAGTTACCTTCGAAAACTTCCTCAAGATCGTCAATGCTCTCAAGGGATACGGAAGAGTGTTCACTAATGGTGAACTTAATGATAAATTCCTTAGGTCCCTTACTAAGGAATAGGACACGAAGATCTGCGCCATCCGAGAGTTTGACAGATTAGCTGAAACCGATCCCCAGATACTCTTTGGGAAGCTCATGTCCTATGAGCTCCAGTTGAACACGAGGAAATCTGAAGAAGAGGCAGAGAAGGCTGCAGCCAAGGAAAAGACTGTGGCCCTAAAAGCCATTCACTCCAGGAAGGGCAAGGGTGCAGCTTCATCCCGTGTCGGGAAAAAGGATGAGGAGGAAGACTCCGAGCCATGCTCCTCCGGCTCAGAGTTGTCTGAAGAAGATTTCTCCCTCATCACCCGAGAATTCAAGAAGTTCCTCAAGATGAGGAATCAAAGAAAGAGTGACGGTTCCTCCTCTAGATTTCAGAAGAAGAATTATTCTTCTGACAGGAATGAATCAAAACCGAACAAACATCGTAATACTGACATCATCTGTTTTGGATGCAATAAGCCAGGACACGTCGTGGCCTAATGCCATCAAGGCAAGAGATAGAAGGGGAAGGGAGAAGAGCATAAGACCTCTAGAGATAAGAAGAAGGAGAGGAGCTACATCGCCAAAAAGTCAAAGACACTGAGTGAGTCTGATTCCTCAGACTCCAGTGATGATGAGGAAGCCTACTTCGGGCTGGTGGGTCGCTCTGACTCAGAAGGAGAATGCCCCCATTCACTGGGAAGGTAAAAGCTCACACCCCTCTCTCCGACTCTGACTCTGATCCTGAGTCTCAGGATGATGACCCTGAGGATAGCCCTTCGGCCCGTGAATCTGAGCTCCTCGATAAGTATGAGCTTCTGCTCAATACTTTCGAGGAGTGTCGAAAGAGACTGAAGGCTAAGAAAAAGGAAGTTAAATTCCTTAAAGGTGAGAGTATATCCCTGAGGGAAGAGATCACCAGTTTGATCTCCCTCCGACAGGAGCACTTGGACCTGACTTCTAAGCTTTCAGAGTCTCTTAAGCTCCTCGATCTTAAGTAGGAGGAAATTGACAGGTTGGAAGAACAACTTGCGGCAGAAAAGAAGATCATTTAGAGCTTCTCTATGCCAAAGATAGTTCTTCCACTGGTTGATACCTTCACTGCTCAGGCCAAAGGAGCTAGTTTGGGGCACGTAGGGGTACCTGGTTCCTCATCCAGGAGAAATAGGAACCAGAGGAAGAATAAGGCTACTAAGAAGCCCTCTGGTGCTGAAAATGGAATGGCCCCACTCAGTCCTGTTGCGTTCAGAAAGCCAAGCTTTCCCTATAACCAACATGACTTTGAGTCAACATATGGCCATCACTTCAGGCCCTCGGTTGCAAAGCCAAAGAGCCGATATGATGGTTGGACCTTCCCACGCAATTTTGGCAAGAGTGTCTTCAAGGAACCTTATGAGGAAGTTCAGATGAAGGATTATGGCCACTTCTCTAGCGGCCATAATAGGAAGCAGGCACCCAAGGCCATGCCTGTTACACTGAGAAACCAGGAGGTAAAGAAATCATGTGACTGTTGTCATCATGATGCCTCCACCTCCAGGTCCGAGGCCCCTACTGAACCTTCCGTTCCAAGAGTGAAGCAGGTGCCTAGGAGAAAGTATAACAGATTTGACTATTGGTGCTGTGACAAAGTTGATCACTTTTTCATGGATTGCTGGTTTAATCCAAGGAATAACGAGACTCCTCATGTTGGCAATGCGAGGCAGACCACTCGTAGGGCTAACCATTCGAGGGGGAGCATGCAAACGAGGAATCTAGGACCCAAGTTCGATTGGGTTCCTAAGGCAAATTAATTCTGTTTTGCAGGAATGTCCAAAGGCCACCAAAACTCTCATATGGTATTTGGATAGTGGATGCTCCCGTCATATGACTGGGACAAGATGCCTGCTGCGGGAGTACTCTCCAGTCGAGAATGGACCCAAAGTCATCTTTGGGGGATCTGATCGGGGAGTCACCAGAGGTTACGGTATGATTTCCAACGATATACTCTCTGTCACTGACGTAGCTTATGTTGAAGGGTTAAATCATAACCTGATCAGTGTAAGCCAGTTATGTGATAAAGGGTATGACGTTAAGTTCTGCAAGGATAAATGCCAGATAATATCATGTGCCTCTTCGGAGACGGTATTAACCGGCATTAGGAGCAGAAATATTTTCTGTTTAGATTTTCTCAGTCTAGATTCTTCTACCCCCGTATGCCTAGTAGCAAAAGGCAGTGCATCTCTTTGTGAACAATGGTACAAGAGATTGGCACATATTAATTACAAGACAATTAATATGCTGTTTTCCAAAGATTTAGTAAGGGATGCTCCAATTATTAAGTGCATCAAAGATAGTCCCTGTCCTGCATATCAGATGGGCAAACAGACTCGGGCTACCTTTAAGGGCATCTCAGACAAAGACTCCTCCAGATGTCTTTATCTTCTGCACATGGACTTGTTTGGTCCAATGCAAGTTCATAGCTTAGGAGGGAAGTCTTATACGCTAGTGATTGTAGATGATCACTCTCGGTTTACTTGGGTGTTCTTTTTAAAACGCAAGTCTGATATGTTTGACATCTTCACCAGCTTTGTCAAGCAAATTCAGAACGAACTTAACTGCTCAGTGGTCAAAATCAGAAGTGACCATGGAACAGAGTTCGAGTCTGGTGCTATGACAGAGTTCTATGAAGAACTTGGTATCTTTCATGAGTTTTCCTCCCCGCGCACTCCTCAACAAAACAGAGTTGCGGAGAGGAGAAATATAACACTCATTGAAGCCTGCACGACAATGTTGAATGACGCTTCACTCCCAGAATACTTCTGGGCCGAGGCTGTCAATACGGCTTGTCATGTTCAAAATCGGGCGTTGATCAACAAAAGTCATCGTAAGATGCCCTACGAGCTACTGAAAGGCAGGAAACCAACCATGTCCTATTTGAGGATCTTTGGTTGTAGATGTTATGTACTGAACAATGGGAAGTACCCGCGTACTAAGTTTGGTGAAAAATGCTTCGAAGGCATATTCATGGGCTATAGTAGCCATAGACGGGCTTATAGAGTTTTCAACAAGAAAACCCTAGTGGTAGAGGAATCAATAAATGTTGTATTTGATGATGGAAGTTTGCTTAATTGCAAGTCTTCTAGGAGTCTTCTTGAAGATGCAGGTGACAGACTCGAAAAGCTACACCTAGATGAGCCCGAGAAAGATGCAACTCCAAAATACGTCAAGATCACCACATCAACGCCGATCGGAGAGGATGACGATCAAGATGGAGCAGTCCTCCCTGAAGAGGAAGGAGCCCCAGAAATTGCTAGAGCTCCTGATGCAAGACTTCTAGAGCTCCGACACGTGAGGGATCATCCCAGAAATCAAATCATTGGAGATCCCCGAGACGGTGTCAGAACTCGCCGAGGTACTCTTAACGAGATTCTGCATTTTAGCTTCCTGTCGCAGGTTGAGCCAAAGAAGTTCGACGAAGCGAACAAAGATGCGTCATGGATATTGGCCATGCAAGATGAGCTGCATCAATTCGAAAGATGCAAAGTCTGGACGCTGGTTCCCAGACCTAAGACGCAAAACGTGATTGGCACCAAGTGGATCTTCAGAAACAAGCTGGATGAACACGGGGTCATCATCAAGAACAAGGCCAGACTGGTGGCTCAAGGATACAGATAGGAGGAGGGGATTGACTTCGACCAGACGTTTGCGCCAGTTGTACGGCTTGAGGCAATCCGTCTGTTCCTAGCCTATGCCTCTCACAAAGGATTCACAGTCTATCAGATGGACGTGAAATCGGCATTCTTGAATGGAGACTTGAAAGAGGAAGTATACGTCGCTCAACCTCCAGGTTTTGTCAATCCTACTTATCCTAATCATGTCTACTTTCTTAATAAAGCTCAATATGGCTTAAAACAAGCTCCTCGAGCTTGGTATGAGACCTTGTCTAGCTTTCTTCTTGAGAACAAGTTCTCTAGAGGAAAAATAGACAAGGCATTGTTTCTCAGGGAAGTCAAAGGCAAGATCTTGCTTATGTAAATCTATGTCGATGACATTATATTCGGCTCAACAGACAATAATCTTTGCAAAAAATTTTCTAAACTTATGCAAGGAAAGTTGGAAATGAGCAGTATGGGAGAGCTAAAGTATTTCTTGGGACTTCAAGTGAAACAGTCTGAGGAAGGGATTTTCATTTCTCAGACGAAGTTCACCAATGAACTCCTCAAGAAATTCGGAATGGAGAATGCAACCTCTATGAGGACTCCAATGGGATCCACCATGTCTCTGGATAAGGATGAGAAAGGGAAACCTTTTGATGAAACCAAATACAGAAGCATCATTGGATCCCTGCTCTACCTTACTACAAGTAGACCGGATATCATGTTCTCCACATGTGTTTGTGCCAGATATCATGTGAACACTAAGGAATCTCATTATGTCGCTGAAAAGCGAATTCTTAGATACCTTAAAGGTACCCCTAATCTTGGCTTGTGGTACCCGAGAAATAATGATGTCGAGCTAATAGGTTTTTCAGATGCTGATTTTGCAGGGAGTAGGGATGACAGGAAAAGCACTTCTGGGACGTGTCAATTCCTCGGAAGAAGGCTTATCTCATGGAACAGCAAGAAGCAGAATTGTGTAGCAACTTCCACAGTAGAGTCTGAGTACATCTCAGCTGGCAGCTGTTGCGCACAGCTCCTTTGGATCAGAAGCCAGTTAGTTGATTATGACCTTCAGTTCAAGGAAGTACCAATGTACTGCGACACCTCCAGTGCGATTGCCATTGCCAACAATCCGGTATCGCACAACAGAACAAAGCATATTGAAGTGTGCTACCACTTCATTCGGGAGCACGTGGAGAACAAGGACATCTCTCTCTGCTATGTCCCCACGGACAAGCAGATTGCAGATATTTTCACAAAGCCCTTAGACGAGGCCAAGTTCAGTCTTTTCAAAACTGAATTGGGGATGCTAAACTATGAGGAATGAAGACTACAGAAGCTCCAGGCTCGTGTATCTAGGTGGAGCCTCTGCCAGGAACTCAAGGGTAAGCACAGGTGCAAGAACTGAGGGGGAGCATGGTGTCAAATGCACCAGACCCAAATTTGCTGAAGCCGAAAAGGGGGAGATTACCCTCTCGGCTAAGGTGCTAAGGTGTATGCTCCAAATGCTCTAAAGATAATGGTATGGAATTTCAACTCACTCTCGTTTTTTCAAAGTTGTGTTTTCTTCCAAGCCATTATATTCACCTTAGCTTATAGGGTTTAGGCTTCTTCAAATAGGGGAAGATTGTTGGGTATTGTATCCACAATGTACCTGATTTGAAGAAGCCCCTAAACAAGCTAAGGTGAATTGACAATGTATTTGATTACTTGTTTTCAAGTTGTGCTTGCAGTTATTCAACGCTAAGTACACACCAATGTCAGGGTGCAGTAGGTCAATATACACGGGTCTGTGCAACGTAATCCCTCGTTGAGCAGATCAGTGTGTTGGCTTACGTGTACTCTCTCTATTGGAGTGTACTTATTTTCAAGCACGGGGTTATGTAAGATCAAGAGCAGACAAGGAGCAAGGATGGGCCAAAGACCAGCTCACGGGAAGAAAGACGAAAATCGTCTAAGTACAAATCGACGAGAATGACTAGGTGATCCTCGTCGATTCGACGAGAATCACTAGGTGATTCTCGCCGAATCGTCGAGAATCACGAACTGATTCTCGCTGATTGCTGCTAGTTGACTCGAAGCCGCCTTGAATTCTTCTAAGGAAGAATCGTCGAGAATCACGAAGTCGATTCGTCGAGAATGACTCTGCATTCTTGACGATTCGGCGAGAATCAATTGTGATTCTCGCCAATTCTCACCGGCCTGTGTTATCAGTAGAGATTGAATTCTGCTAAGTAGAATTAGGCGAGAATCGTAGTTGATTCTCGCCGATTCGGCGAGAATCACCTACGATTCTCGCCGAATTTGACTTAGGCAATTTTCGCCTATTCTCTGGACCGGTCCAAGTTAACTGAACAATTTCGAACCGGACTTAGGGTTTCCTTTTGATGGGGCCCACAACGGTCTTGTGGAATGACCTAATGTATATATACCTCCGTATGGTTGAGCGGAACAGATACAGACATACACGAATACACGATTTCAAAAAGAAGAGCCGCCGACGTGACCTACATCGCAATCTTGCTCCGCCGCCGTCGTCGCCGCTCATGCAGTTGGTCGCCGTTGCTGATCACGGTTTCTTCCAGATCTCCGGCGATAGAAGCTTAGCCTAGCACAGCGTCTCACGCGTCTAACCAGAGATCTTTTGTCTCTTGATTCGTAGATCGGGAAAACCATCCCCTTCCGAATCGATCGAGACGATCGATCCAAGTGTGACCGTTGGAAGACCTTGCTACCTTTGCTACGAAGGTTGAATCTCCATTGCATTGCCGCAGCACTCCGTTGCCGCCGCCAATCCTGAGAGCCAAGCCGCCGCCCTTTTCCGCCGCCGGTTTTGGGGAGATTCTCTCCAAGAGAGATCTAGGGTTGTGGACTCTTCGTTGACTTCAAGAACACATCGTCGAATGAAGAGGGACACCTTAGTCTCCATAAGTTGTTTGTATTTCCAATACATTCTATTTTCAATTTCATTGTAAAGGAACGATTGGTTCCTAGTTGTAAGGGTTGGGTGCAACCCGTGGTGTGGGAGTGGTGACTCCTACGTGTGGAAGGGTTCCTTCCGTTAGTGCAAGAATTGGATTTCAATCCTGTTGGTGAAGTGACCGAGTCGTCCCTGGTTGGGAGATAGGGCGAAGGGGGAAAGTGGACGTACCCAAATCGGGGAACCACTATAAATTGTTTGAGTCTTTTCTGTGCTGTGTTGTTTGATCTATTTGTGCAGGTACAGTTTGTAATTCCGCAAAAACGCTACAAGATACCTATTCCCCCCCCCCCATAGGTGAAGCTAGTTGGCACTAGGTGGACTTTCAGTCATCTACATATATTTGTACTAACAAGATTTTATCATGATGATGATTAATAAATAAAGTCCTATCTACTATGCCTTTATAAAAGTTATTCTCTAAGAGAAAGCTAGCTAAGGTTTCATACCAAGCTCTTGGAGCTTGCTTTAGACCATAAAGAGCTTTATGCAGTTTGAAAACATAAGATGGATGAGATGAGGAGGTAAAACCTAGTAGTTATTCCACATAAGATGGACGATTGTCGAGCTGAGTTCAAAGAACTTAGAACTGATAATTTCTACTCTGAATTCTGCTAAGTCTGAGTCTACTATGGTCCTATACTGGCTGGTCCATGAAGTTTGACAATAAATACTAGCCTAAACTCTCGGACTAACAGACTTGACCCTAGCTATACAATGTGGGTAAAACACAACATAATTACTGAACTAAGCCCAAGTCCAAACTAGGGAACCAATATAGAGGGAACTAGTGGCTAACTACTCCAAGCCTAGCACATTGTTGCCCTTGATAGACTCATTCTCCTCTCAAAAGGGATAGAAAGGGTTGGGATTCAAGGGAAGGACAAGAGCTGCTAATCCCAAGGGAAAGGGCAAAGCTCAAGTGGAGCCACTAGCCTTTAAGCCTCCTGTAAAATTTGTTAGAGTGCAATTTCCTTCCAACAGTCATAACCATGAGAGTATTTATGGTCACTGGAGTCATGTTAAACTAACTTGTGTGAACAAAGAAGTTCCACAATATGTTGGTAGATCCAACAAAGGTGCAAGTACCTATGAGAAAATACAAATGGCCTATCCTGGAACATTTGTGTTAGGTGCAATAACCCCTTCAGTCAAGGGTAAAGCTACTGACTTTTCTCAAATTCCTCCAGCCCACTCTAATACAAAGGCCAAGGCTATCAGTAGACCATACCTGGCATCTCTAAGGCCATCAAGGGTATGCTTTCTAAAAATTAAGCTGCGGCTAGAAGGGCTCAATATATCCCAAGCTCTTCTACTACCAGACCCACCACTTGTAAGGATGGGACTGGAAAATCATGGAACAGGACTGTTACTACTCCTTCTAGACACAGAGCTACTATTAACACAGCCAATAGACCTACTCCAAAAAGAAGGTATAACATCCATGAGTGTTGATGCTTTCACAAAGTAAGACACTTTGTTGTTCATTGCTGGAACAATCTTAGTGTGCAAAGAGCAAATGTCCTCTTGCCTGTCAGAAAAGATGCAGACAGGTAGAATTATTTTCAGTCTAATAGGAACAAATGACCAAATAAAAATTGGGCTCCTAAGGTTAACTGATGTGTGTTTTGCACGATAGTCCAAGTGCTCATACCCCTATATGGTACTTGGACAGTGGATATTCTAGGCACATGAATGGTATAAGGAGCATGCTAAAGGAGTATGCTCCAGTAAGGAATGGACCAAAGGTTATCTTTGGTGGATCTAAAAAAGGAGTGACTAGAGGTTATGGTAAGATCTCTAATGGCATAGTCATTATCACTTGAGTAGCCTATATGGAAGGGTTACAACACAACCTGATAAGCATTAGTCAACTCTGTGATCTTGTCTATGACATAGTATTCCACAAGGATGAGTGCCAAATTAGGAGCTTAAGTGACCAAGAAGACATCTTAATAGGCACTAGAAGTGGAAATGTGTACTGTTTAGATATCCTATTTTCTAGCAAAGACTCACATGTATGCCTTGTTGCAGATGAGAAAGCCTCTTCTTGTGTCAGTGGCATAAGAGGCTAGCCCATCAAAATTATAGGACCATAGGCAAGCTATTCAACAATGAGTTGGTTAGGAATGGGCCTAAGTCTATATGTAATAAGGAGGGAATCTACTCTGCATGACAAAAGGGGAAACAGACTAAGACCTCCTTCAAGAGCATTGGCACAAAAGACTCAGTGAGGTTCTTATACCTCTTGTATATGAATCTGTTTGGTCCTATGTCAATTCAAAGTCTAGGTAGGAAAGTCTACACCATTTTGGTTGTTGATTACTTTTCCAGATTTTTCTAGGTGATATTTCTAAGGAAGAAATCTGAAACCCCTTTTGTCTTTCAAACATTTGTCAAGAAAATTCAGAATGAATTCAACAGCACTGTGGTCAAAATCAAGAAGTGACCATGGCACTGAGTTTCAGTCTGAGTGCATGACAAGGTTCTATGAAGAGCTAGGGATTCATCAAGAGTTTTCCTCTCCTAGAACACCCCAACAAAATGATATTGTTAAGAGGAATAATAGGACTCTCATAGAGGCTGGTAGAACCTTACTAAGTGACTAATCCCTCCCAGAATACTTCTGGGCTGAGGCAGTTAACACTACATGTTATGTCTTTAATAGGGCATTTATCACCAAGAGCCATAAGAAGACTCCTTATGAGATCTTGAAGAGCCGAAAAACAAACCTGAGCTATTTAAGGATCATTGGTTGCAAGTGTTATGTGCTCAACAATGGAAAAATCCATTTAAATAAGTTTGCTGCAAAGTCCCATAAAGGGATCTTTGTTGGGTACAACACTCATAGTAAGACATATAGAGTCTATAACTTAACTACCCAAGTTGTAGAACAGTCAATGCATATTGTATTTTATGAATCAACCATGGTTAACTATGAGCTGCCAAGCTCCTCCTCTTATAGTATTATAGGTATAGAGCAGTTGATGGACATGCTGACCATTAAGGAAGCTACCCCCATTGTCCAAGAAAATGATGATGGACTGTCTATACTAAGAGAAGGAGACACCATACCTAAAGAAAATGAAGAACAGCTAGCTAAAAACCATGAAGATAAGCAAGTTGTAGCTAGATTGCCTCCAGCTACCAGGCATCTAAGGGACCATCCAGTACAACAAATTATTGGTGATGAAAATCATGGAGTCCATACCATAAGAAAGAGCATGAATACAGCTCTCTACTCAAGCTTCATGTCTCAAGTAGAGCCAAAGAAGTTTGAAGAAGCAATCAAGGACTAGTTTTGGATTGGAACAATGCAAGAAGAACTAGACCAATTTAAGAGATGTAAGGTCTGGAAGTTGGTCCCCAGGCCATAAGGACAAAATGCCATAGGGAATAAGTGGATCTACAGGAACAAGTTGGATCAATATGGCATTATTGTCATGAATAAGGCTAGACTGGTTGCTAAAGGCTAAAAGCAAGAAGAGGGGATAGACTTTGACCAGACCTTTACCCCAGTAGCCAGATTGGAATCCATAAGGATTTTCCATGCATTTGCTGGCCATTAGGGATTTAGAGTTTAATAGATGAATGTCTAGTCAGCATTCCTGAATGGGGACCTTAAAGAGTAAGTATATGCGGATCAGCCACCAGGTTTTGTAGATCCTAACTCTCCCAATTGGGTTAATAAGCTTAGGAAAGCTCTATATGGGCTAAAACAGGCCCCTTAGGGATTGGTATGAAACCTTGTCCAACTTCCTAATTGAGAACAAATTCTCAAGGGGGGAAGATAGATAAGACCTTATTCCTATGGGAATAAAAGGGCAAGCTTATCCTTGTCTATATGTATGTTGATGAAATTATCTTTGGATCTATTGATTACAACCTTTGCAAGAAGTTTTCTAAACTTTTGGAAGGGAGGTTTGAAATGAGCAGCATGGGTGAGCTCAAGTTCTTCTTGGGACTTCAAGTAAGACAGACTGAAGATGGCTTATCCATATCCCAATACAAGTTCACTAGAGAGCTAATCAAAAAGTATGGTATGGAGAATTCCTCCACCATGAGAACTCCCATGGGATCAAGTATACTAATAGGCAAAGATGAGACAGGGAAACTTATTGATGAGTCTTTATATAGAGGGATAATTGGCTCCCTTCTATACCTGAGTGCTAGTAGGCATGACATCATGTATGCCACATGTGTCTGTGCTAGGTATCAGGTCTGCCCTAAAGAATCTAATTCCTCTGCAGCACACAGAATCTTGAGGTATCTTAAGGGCACACCAGATCTTGGCTTATGGTACCCTAGAAATAGGGATTTTGATCTAATCAAATTTTCAGATGCAGATTTTACAGGTTGCAAAGAAGACAGGAAAAGCACTGCTGGAACCTGTCATGTCTTAGGTAGAAGGCTAGTTTCTTGGAGCAGCAAGAAGCAAACTAGTAAGGCTATATGCACTTCTGAGTCAGAATATATATATTAGCAGGCAACTGCCATGCTCAGCTGTTCTGGATCCAATATCATCTCAAGTATTACAACCTTCAGGTAAGTAGAACTCCTCTCTACTTAGATTCTACAAGTGTTATTTCTATTGCTAGGAATCCTGTCTCACATAGCAGGAGTAGGCATATAGAAATAAGATATCATTTTATTACGGAGCATGTGGAAAAGAAAGACATCAGTCTTGAGTTTTTCCCTACATACAAGCAAGTGCTTAATATCTTCACTAAGCTATTAGATGAAGCATAGTTCAACACCCTCAAATTTGAGTTGGGTATGTTGAACTTGGCATAGCTTCAGGCACTCCCTTTTGCATTTTTTTGGTGCAAGTATTGTTCCTCTTACTGGACATACAGACTCCCAAGTAGTATCAGTTCACTGATGCTTCTACTGAGCGGGAGTAAGTTACTCTAGAGAGAAGAGAAAAGGTCAGCCAGTGGAAGGGCCAGCCCCCATCTACCTATTCTGCAAAAGTCAAAAGGGGGAGAGAAGAGAGAAGGTCCTAGTAAGGGGGAGACATAGCAGAGCAAGGGGGATACATAGCCATACAGGAAAGAGATGGCAAAGGGGAAAGAATAACATGTAACACTCAATTAAGGACATCAACATAGCCATACATGAAAGAGATGGCAAAGGAAAAAGAAAGACATGTGGCACTCAAGTAAGGACAACAACCTTGCAGCAAAATAGGGGAGTAAATGAGGTACATTTACTTATAGCTTATCAGAATTTTGATTTTGATTTTGCTGTATAGGTTATGTGTATCATTGACCAAGGAAAGAAAACCTTTTTGATAAGGGTTGATAAGGGTTTTGACTTCTTCAAATAGGGGGACATTTTTGGATCCATTGTTCCCAATGTCCCTGATTTGTGAGAAGTAAAACAGGTCAATGACACACACATCAATTGTATTTGATGTGCATTTGAGGTCTTGAGTGCAAGTAGTCCATATCATAGTGATTGTACATGTGGACACACTAAGTGGTTGATGAACATACAAAAAATCGCATGTCCTTATGTGTTGAGTGAAGCAAGCTAGCTCAATGCCAGAGGTATGGACTCAATAATATCTCGCAAAGAATTGGATAAGTACAAAAGCATTGAGTGTAGTCTACTCACTCAACGTCATATAACATATAGCATTGAGTCTGTCTCAGCCTAAACTGGAAGGCAGTAAAAAATGTGGCTAAGTCCACAGGTGTTGAGTGTAGTCTACTCACTTAACGTCGTATAATAAAAAGGATATGAGACAGGCTAAGTCAATCTAAGCCTAGAGAAATTGGCTGAAAATATTGCCAAGTCCACAAGCGTTGAGTGTGGTCTACTCACTCAATGTCATACAACTTTTAGCATTAAGTGTTGTTGTGCCAGTCAACTCCACAGAAACGTTGGGCAAAATTTTCACTAAGTCTACAGGCGTTGAGTGTAGCTTACTTACTCAACGCCAGATAACAGAAAATTTTGTTAAGTAGTTTGGCGTTAAGTGGAGCTTACTCTCTCAACGCCAAGGCACATAAATATTTGCAAAGGCCAATAGCATTGAGTGATGTAAGCTCACTCAATGCTCTCGATGCTCTCAATGCCTTAGAAAAGAAATTTGGCAATGTCCAAAAGCGTGGACTGCTTGACTTTCGTCAAGCTCATCTTCGTCAAACTGAGCTCAGCGATCGTCAAGCTGAGCCAAATTACTCAGTTTAGCCTGTAGTTTGTCGAACTCAGTTCAGCATTTCGTTGAACTAAGTCCATAGTTCGAACTAAACTTATACCTTCGTCGAGCTGAGCTCGACGTTCGTCGAACTCAGTTCAGCCGTTTCTCGAACTGAGCCTGAAGTTCATCGAACTTAGTTTGGCCTTAATCAATCAAACTTTGCAGTTCGTCGAACTGAATTTTTGTATTCGTCGAGCATAGCTCGACGTTCGTCGAACGGAGCTCAGCTTTCGTCGAGCTCAATACTTAGACAGACAGAATTTTGTCTAAGTGTTGTGGCGTTGAGTGATACCTACACACTCAACACCTTTGGTTCTAATGACTGAATTTTGTCCAAGTCCAGAGAGATGTTGAGTCATGCTGACGCCAACAAAGTCAAATTATCAACAAAAATTCAAATGGTGCGGAATTGCTGCCAGAGACATTGGCTGTCAGTTGTCTTCATCTTTTACACTTTCCAAGCAATATTTCTATCATAAATTGTTGAGGCTCACAAATAGCAAGGATCCGTTAAATTAAATTAAAATGTAAGGGATGTGCTGGATGGATTAATATCAGACATCAATCTTGGTTGTGGGGCCCACTGCTCGATTGGCCTTCAGAGTATAAAAGGAAGAAATCGGCCATAACAAATAACCAAGAGAACAATCGATTCCTCGTCTAGGTTTTTTGAAAACGAGAAGAAGGGCGGGAGAACATCATCTTCTTCCTCGCCATTTTCGTTGAGCCTGAAGAAGGAGTTCTACACAGAGAACCTTACTGGGAAGGAGATAGCTGGAGTAATTACCATCTGCAATAGCAGGATTAGAATTCATTCTGAGGGAGCAGATTTACAAGTTCTGCAGAAGGAAGGTTTATTCTTTGAAGAAAGAATCTACTGCCTACATCATTGTCTTCCACAACAAAAGGTTGGGCTTATATCTTCTCTGTTTAGGAAGAAGATGACACAGAGTTCTTGATCTGGTGTTTAATCATATAATCTTTCCCTATTACTTTCTTGTGTAATGATTCTTGGTGAATCTGGAGTTGTAAGCCAGTTTTATAAAGGCTAAGGTCTTTGTGGCCTGTGTTTGGCTTTGTGCCTGGGGAAGGTCTTTTTGACCTGCGGGTTGGCTTAGTGCCTAATTGTTAGGTCTATGAACCTCTGTGGTCCTGCGGGATCTATGTTGTAAGATATTAAGTAGCTTAGGTTTGGAGAGAGCCGAATCTAGCACACTGTTAGATAGGCGCAAAGCGACAGTGGATGTACCCAAGATTGGGGAACCACTATAAAATTATTGTATCATCTGTGAATGTTCTTGAAAGATGATAACTAACCTAATCGCAAGAACAAAAATATGATAACAAATTAGAAAAGAAAAACAGAGACAAAAACCTGTTCACCCCCTATAGGTGTTTAGCTAACCTTGAAAATAAGACTTTCACCTTCCCCTTCCTTCTCCCCGCTCGATGCCTAGGAGCCATGGGGGAGGGGTGGTTGATGATAGGACTTAGTCTTTTAGGCTAAAGGTCATTGACCAAATCATTTTATGGGATCGAAGAGCCGAACCATTAGATGCAGTCCCAGAGGTCGGTGCGCTTGGATACGGGATACTCTAGCACTGGAGTTCAGGCACAAGGGACAGTGAGTCCTGATCATTAGTAGATATTATTGATTTTGTTCCATGATTGAGTGATTTGTAGTGAGGATTTTGATGTATTAGGCATGAACCCTCTTTAGTACTTTGCTTTATCAATTTTATGGACTCTCCCTTTGTGGAGAATTATTTATATATATATATATGGTTCTGGTGGAAAAGTATTTAGTTTCCATTTACTCATGTACTTTTATATTTATTCAACTCTTTTGCGATCAGTATGGCCGATAGGATCGGTGTTTTGTAGTGACGACCTTCCCAGGTGTGTTTGTGTCACCGCAAAGCGGCGATTCTGGGAATAAGACCTCGGTGGTTTAAATGAAAAAATATTTAGGCTCTTACAAACTGGTATCAGAGGAAAACCTCGATCGAAATAGTAGTTGTCCACTAATCTTGGGTCACCCCTGCTCGAGTTTAGTTTGGGGACAAACTAAGCAGCGGAAGCTGTGGTGTGCCCATATGAGGGATCACATGTAATTGTCCACTTTTAACTAAGTTTGGGTCAAATTTTTTACAATTGTCCTTTGTTATACAGCCCCCGACACATCCTACACCGCAGGGCAGAGCCCAGTATACTCCGAATGTTGCACCACTTCCACCGGCACCCACTCCATTCTTGCAGTCAAAGATGGACAGACTCTGACGACCATTCTGGAGGCCTTCAGGGCCCAGGAGGCTCCGGTCCCGCAGCTGAACCCGGGGGCCAATTGGTTGAGAATCTTCCGAGTAATCTCTCCCCTATATTACATGGGGATGGAGTCGGTCATACGGAGGGAAGAGTGGTTGGATATCATGTTCGAGATGCTGACTGAGATGCTGACCGAGATACGGTGACCGTGGGTGGAGAGGTACCTCTTGTGGTCTCCTGCTTAGAGTCCCATGCTAAGAAATTGTGGAAGACACTTCTGGATACAACATTTGAAGATCGGGAGGTTACTGATGTCACTTTGGATGAGTTCAGGGCTGCACTATTGGAGCACTTCGTCCCCCAGTCGGCAAGAGATGAGCTGGAAGACAGGTTCCTACAGCTAAGGCAGGGAAACAGGACGTTGGTGGAGTACCACCGGGAGTTCAATCACTTAGCCCAGTTTGCAGACTCCTATCACCTGGACGAAGCGGGGTATACCAAGAGGTTTTATAAGGGCCTTCGAGAGGACCTGAGACATGCTCTTCTGTTTTTATCTGACAGGACTATTCATTGGATTCTGGAAATAACAAAGAGAATGGAGGCTGATTGGCAAACGACTCGAGGCAGGAAGAGGCCAACTGAGAATTAGGGTCAGGGAGGCAAGAATGATCAGTGGACGGGCCGCTTTGCTGATGAGAGAAGGGCAGAGGACTAACCTGAAAGTATTTAGTTTCAAGGAGAGCTAAATCACATAGAGGGGGTGTGAATAGGTTTTGGGTCTCTTTATTAATTCTTTTCTTTTCTTTTGGTTTGTTGTTTCAGTGGTTGATTAATTTCTGCTTTCAAGATGATTTACCCTGTACAAAGAAAACAAACACAGCACAACATACAGATGTTTATAGTGGTTCCCCAACTCGGTACATCCACTTTTCCTCCCAACTATCCAACTGTCTTATTATACTAGGCACTTCTCCAAAATGCTCCAAGGAGCTTACACATCAGGCCCTCAGCCTTACACTAAGATTCTTTACATAATCCAAACTCAGAACCACAAGGGTTCCTACCTCAGATCCTTGTAGACCTCCTACAGCTCAGTGATCCACTGATCACCTACCTTAGCATTATTTCAAAGGCCTACAACCTAGGCTCTACAAGCCTACATCTTAAGTCACAAAGCCCTACCCTCATAGTGTTGTAGAAATCCTAAAACCCAGTACACTTTCAGGTACTTACAGCTCAAATCCAGGTAAACTGAATCCAACAAGATGAAAGTGGGTTGATAGATATTCTTGACACAAGAGATATTTCTCTATATCAAGCTTCTTGACTAAGATAGACTCAGCCCAATAATGTCTACAGGAGATAATATCCTGAGTCTACCTTTACTGAACTAAGATATACTTTGTCCTAACTACTTTCACAGTAACATGTAATTACTTGTCCTGCAAGTTACTTGCAGAGCAATGTTCTGCCTCTCCCTGAACTGAGACAGAAGCTCAACCCTCTCTTCTTCATAGCAACAATGATCCTTATACTGGAAGCAACTTGTAGAACCCTATTCTTCCCTTCTCTCTTTCTTGGGCTGAGGTGATTCAGTCCTAACTTTGACTCCTTAGGAATAGTCCCCTAAGCCTTATTTCAGATCTCTACTTCTCCAAGCTTTCTTCTCTTCACAACTTACAATGAAAGATCTTTAGTTGATTGTGTTGCTTGAACTGTAAAGAACCTGAAGAAAGGGTCGGCCCTTGGCTGCTACCTTATGCTAAGAGATAATACTATAAACTAGCTAGCTGGTGCAGCTAAGAATGGCACCAGCAATCTTGCTGTTGAAGATGTAGATTCCAACAACTAACTTGCTCTCTTTTTCTATCTCAGCTTGAGCTTCCTGTTCTATGTCTTCTCAATCATGGATGGGAAGAAGAACAGCTGTCACTTATTTTATGTATTGAGACCCAACAACTCTTTTAGCAATGGGGCCCACACATTTATTGCTTGGTGCAAATTTTCTTTAACGCCAACTGTCGTATAGTAGGTCTGTGGCGACCTTTGTCGCGTACTGTAGTCATCCCGCCACTTATTTGAATTATGTTTACTTTTTGACTTACTGATGTCACCAACTGTGTACTTAGCCAATAATCAAGCATCAGAGAATAGGCGTTGAGTGAGTAAGCATCACTCAACGCCAAAACACTTAGATAGATTCACTGTCTCTTAGTTTTTAGTGAGTCACCTTCACTCAACGCCAAACAACTTAGAATATTGAGTCTGATTATAGGTGCTGAGTGATTCAGCTCCACTCAACTCCAATCTTGCTTTATCAGCTTTCAGCTATTTGGCATTGAGTGAGTAAGCATTACTTAATGACAAAACCCTTAGACAAAATTCTGTCTTCACTAGGCATTGACGGAGTTGAGTAAGTAACCTCCACTCAACGTTTTTTGCCTTAATCAATTTTCTGCTTATTCAACAACATAAGCGTTGAGAGCGTTGAGTGAACATGCCTCACTCAATGCTTTCTGTCTTATCCAATTTCCTGCTTATTCAGGAACATAAGCGTTAAGAGCGTTGAGTGAACATGCCTTACTCAACGCTTTCTACCTTAGCCAATTTTCTGCTTATTCTGCAACATAAGTGTTGAGAGCGTTGAGAAAACATGCCTTGCTCAACGCTTTTTGCCTTAGCCAATTTTCTGCTTATTCAGTAGCAAGGCATTGAGTGAGTTGACTTCACTCAACGCCTGTGGACTTGGCCATATTTTAGCTCATTCCAACTTTAGGCTTTTACTACTGTAGCCTAACTCACAACATTTTAATATATGGCATTGAGTGAGTTGACTTCACTCAATGCCTGTGGACTTGGCCATTTTCTCAGCATGTCACTGCCTTGGCTTTGACTATATATGCTTTACTCAGCGCTATAAGCCATCTGACATTGAGTGACTGGTCTTCACTCAACGCCTGTGTACTTAGACAGTTTTCTGTCTTTCCACCACTTAGGTAAGAACATACCTGACTTAGCCACTTAGGCTACCTGTCCCATCATAGTTTATCAGGACAAACAACAATCATTCACATTAAACACAAGTTAGATCATAATATGGGTATACATTGTTTTGCTAGTCCTTCTTCAAATTCGGGACATTGGGATCAATGGACCCAACAATCTGCCCTTATTTGAAGAAGTAAAAACCTAAGACAATGTATACACTAAACATACCTATATTATAAATATTTAAAACATATCATCACATCATAATTCAGATAAATCATAGACATAATCATCACATCATAGATAAGATGAAAATCATAGATATATCAAATGATGTAGCAGATAAGTCAAAGACATAACAAATGATGAGTTAGATAGATCATGATTATAACAAAAGGTTGTTCTATTTAATCATATAGCGAATAAATGTTTGAGCAATATATAAACAAAGAGTTTCATCCCCATCCTTGACAACAGAACCTGAAACATTTTAAGTTTCAGGTTCCCTTATCATAATTCTAGTGCCTCTAGATTTCTTTGCCGGCTTATCTTCATCTCCAGCTATCTTCTTCACTTTCTTATCAGCTCCATCAGTAGCCTTAGCCTTAGTAGCTTCTGCTTTATCCTTTTGTCTCTCAAAATAGCGGAAAAGCTTGGGAAAGTTTTTGGATGGTTCCACAACATCGGGAGCCAAAAGATTTGCCTTTTTGTTCCCCAGAAAGTCCTTTTTTGTGTCTCTATTTTCAAATTTATCCCATTCAGTCTTGCTGTTCCATTTACCTCTCTCAGATCTTTTGGATTTGACCTCTTCCCAAGCAAGCAGAATAATAGATCTTGACTCTGGGCTCAACTACTTGAAATCAGGCCTCTGTTCCATTTCTTCTCTATATTTCTTTTTCTTTAGCTTGGCATCCACTTCAGCATCATTAGTGATTCTTTCTTTGATCTGTAATGATCGGTCTACTGTGGGGCTCAAGGAAGGATTCTGAGCACCAGTAGTCTTCTCTCCCCACTAAGCATTAGAACTATCACCTTCTTCAATGTACCGAACATATTCGTGATTGTCTTGAACTTGGGTTTCACTGCTATACATCTTGTTTAAAGCATCGTGTACATGGTTAGAAATCATTCGAATGTTATTATATTGTAGTGGCTCTATTCCCAAAGAGCCTTTCACAGTACTTGTGGCCCAGACGATATTCTCAATATTTGTTCTGATGACATTTCTCTCCCCCTTTTTGACTTCTTCAATTACTTGAGTAGTTTGGGAGGTGCTAGCTTTACTTCTTTCCCCTTCCAGGTAGTTAACTCCAGCAGTTACTTGATTTTTTACTTCTAACTTTTGTTCATCAAGAATCTTGGTGCAGGCATCCATCTTAGTGAAGATTTTAGTGTTATGTTCTTTTCTAAGAATTTTATCATTCTCATGAATGGTCACAGAGTTCTTAGCCTGAATAGTTTGATTTTCAACTATAATAACAATATTCTGATTTGACACATCAAGTTTCTCCATTGTGAAATCTATAGCAGGAGCAGCTCTTGTAAAGAATTTTACTGTTTCTCCTTTCAGCAGATTCAGTTCAAACCTTATAGATTTGATCTCAGTTGCAAGATCATTTCTAACATCTTTAAGGGCTTTATCCACATAGTTTTCCAATACCCTTCTTTGCTCATCTACCAAACCTTTTAGCTGGGCCATGAAGGTAGATGGAAGCTGATCACATCTTGCAGATGTGCCCTCATCGAGGGTTTCAGTTTCTCCTTTTGCAGGCTTGCTCCTGTTCCTTGAGCTGTGCCACTCTTGTGCTGTTCTGTTTCTGGATGGGGTGAGGAGTGTGCTTACTCATCACTGTCTTCCTCTTCCTCAGATCCTGATGACACTAGATTATGTACCTCATAACCAAAAAGATCAGAAGATTTCTCCCCCTCAACCACTGCCATGCTTTTGTTTGCATGCATGTCAGCATAACCAGCATCATTTATTGGAAGAACCTCCAGTTGCTCCCCTACAAATAATGGACCATGCATTATTTCTTGTATTAGTTGCTCCACATCAATTTGAGCAATCCTTCCCTTAGTACTAGGAGTTTCCAAGTCTTTATCCTGTACTTCCTCATATTCAGACATAGGTATTTGCCCATCTGCATATTCCAATCTGGCGGCATCACTCCCCATTCCTGCTGATATTTTGTTAACAATTGCATCTGCTATTTGGCCAACATCTTTTGCTGGAGACAAATTCTCTCCTTCCTCTCCAGCAGATCCAGCTAACCTGGCAGTAGTCTCATCCACTTCAAGAATTTAATATGACTCTAGTTTGTTCACACTACTAAGTTGGGTAAGTTTAGACGAGGCGGATTCCTTGATATTCATGTCCCTCCTGGACACTTCAGTAGATGATGATAGATCAGGATCATGAGGACCTTCATCCTCAAATGAGCAGCTAAAGGAGCTGGGCTCAATAGCAACAACTCTCTTACCTTTTCTCTCCACAGCTTCCGGACCACGGGGCAGAAGGACCATGTTCCATCTCTCAAGCATTCTAATGTCCATCCTTCTCATATGGTGTATTATTGCACCAAGTTTTAGATTCAGAATTTATGGAGCAGTTTCTCGCAGAAATAGTGACAGGATTCTCCCCAAATTGGGTTCAGCCATGAATTCCACTACTCTTTCAAACATAACTCTTCCCCAATCAGTTCTCTTGGATAGTATGACCCTAGCCATAAGTTCAAACATCTTTTTTGATATTTTGACATGGGAGCCTGTTTTGCATATCAGAGCTTTCCCAATGACATCAGCTAGAAACTTACCTCTCAGGTTAAGTTCTTTCCTTTGAATTGATCCGGTTGAGTGCTTGGAAAGTCCACACCACTTCATTGCTGATTTTGCATTGTCCAGCAATAGCTCTTCTTCATCCTCAATAGCAAAAAGCTTTTGCAGCTGTAGAGCCTTGGTTATCCTTCTGGGCATTATCTTAATATTCTTTTTTCTTAACGTGGTCTTAATTTTACCAGCTGAAGAATCCGCTTTGGCATTGGCAAACAACTCCAGTACTTCCCTCTTCAACAGAAGACAGGGTTCCGTTAGGACGAAAGCTAGGTTAGATTCCTACAGAAAATTTTGCACCTGCAAAACTTCTTCCAGAGCATCAACGAATCCATTTTGCACCAGTTCTTCACCTTCGAAGAGGAAATCTGGTCCCTTGGGTGCCATCTCTCTGGAGATATTGAGAAAGCAAGAAAAAGTTGCTTTCCGTCGATTTAGTGAATGCGGGTGGTAGAAGGTACGGAATAATGATGTAGGATCAAGTGCATACCTAACAGTTCCAAAATCCCGGACCGTTGGAAAGGGCACTACTTAATTTCTTAAATAAGTAGCAGAGCTCCACGGGTCAAGTGAAGGAATAGCAGACCCAATAATCCCCCCGGCATCCTGTAACGTCTCGATTTACGCTAGGCCCCTCATCAATGCTTTTGAGTCAGGAGAAATGATTTAGGCTCATAGAGTGCAGGCGATCAGGCGCGCACTCGTGGGGAAAAGAGAGGTCGGGCCTGTGTAGGACACGGGTAGATACACGGGCATGTCCATACCCGTGTGCCGTGTGCGTCAATTTCTCTAGAGGCGTTGAGTTCTCGAGAGGTGTCGAGTGGTACTCGAGAAAGTGTGTCCTGAGTAGGACACGGGTGGGGACACGGGCGTGTCCCTACCCGTGTGTGTCGAGTTCTCGAGAGGTGTCGAGTGGTACTCGAGAAAGTGTGGCATGAGCAGGACACGGGTGGGGACACGGGCGTGTCTCTACCCGTGTGCGTCGAGTTCTCGAGAGGTGCTGAGTTCTCCAGAGGTGTCGAGTTGTACTCAATAAAATGTGGCCCGAGTAGGACATGGGTAGAGACACGGGCGTGTCTCTACCCGTGTGCACATCTTCAGAAGCAAGCCGTGTCACCCGGGGCAGGACACGGGTAAGAACACGTGCATGAACACGACCGTGTCATGTGATATGGGTAGTGGACACAGGCGTGTCCCTACCCGTGGTTGTGTCCAAGCGACACTCAAACCGTTGATGCCGTTTCTCCCGAGCAGTAGACGGGTAAGGACACGGTCATGTCCTTACCCGTGTCACTTCTGTATAAAAGAGAAAAATGAACCCAAGCCGTCTCATTCTCTTACAAACCCTATTTTCTGAAGAGGAACTTCTGGAGGAGGTAGATTTTCCTGGAGCCAACCAACCCCGTGAGGAAACGCAACCGTCATCAAGGGAAAAACGATGCCAATGAGAAGGATGACAAGATCCATGGCCGAAAATGGTGGAACCACTGGAAATGAGGTGAGCTTCCTCCCCTCTCCTTTGGAGCTATATCTATAGTTATTCTTAGGCGAGACATCGACTCAAATGAGTCTCGATGTGTGAGAAGAAGATTTCTAGCCAACCTCCCCTTCTTCAAAGCGGTGATGGGGGTGTATTCGTGAAGAGGAATGGCCTTAAGAGGGTGAATAAGTGTAAAATCCCATGTTACTTCTAGACCTCTTAACTTAGATTGGGTTTTGCATAGGGTGGGTGTTAGGGAAATTAGCTAAGTTTGACCCTAGGTAGTAGGTTGTGGCCATGTGGGGCCCACTATAGGATCAAGTCAAACAAGGTCAAACTAGCCTAAATTAGGACCATGGCCACACCATAACCCCATCACATTGCCCTAACCCTAAAAAATAATCTAAGTGGACCCTAGGGCATGTCACTAGGTCAACACTTTGACCCTAGTTCACCTAAGTCAACCTTGAGCCTAAAGTGGTCAACCCCACACTCATAGGCCCAATTAGCCTAAGTGGGGCACCCCCTTGACCCAACCCTAGTTGGGTGGTGCCAATAGGTCCATGACCATCAAGTGGGTCAGCCTACTCACCATGTTGACCAAGTCAACCCCAAAAGTCAACCAAGTCAACATTTTGACCTAAAGGGGAAGAATTAAACCCAAGTCATTTCCATTAGGCTAAGCTCACCCAACTCAGGCCAATGCCAACCTAATTGGTCAAAGTCAAGCCCCCTACCCCTCTTGTTGTGGAGAGAGAAGGCATGCAAGGGGGCATTTTGGAGATTTGACCCAAAAGAAGAGAGAGAAAAGAAGAGAGGAGAGGTGAGACCACCTTGCCTTGGCTCCTTCTTCCCAAAACCTGCTAGCTGCCTTCCCAGAGAAATTACAGAGAGTTTAGGAGGCTGGGATGGCCACATGGTAGCAATGGGGATACAACCTATGCTCCAACTGATCTCACCTCGGCCATATCTCCCTATAAATTCACTCCAGTAAAAATCCAAGCCCACCAACAGTTTCAAAACGTTGAGAGGAGTGGAATTCGAGTGCTGGATCAGTGCTTTTGCTAGGGAATCTAGGAAATGGGAAGGAGATCGCCGAAGCACCACCGCCATGCCAAACCGCCGCCAAACTCGCTGTCGAGCCTCCATTCAGGTCCGTTTCGCCTCACCTCTACCCGTACTAGAATCCTAGATCAATTAGGGGAGATATGGGGCTCAATTTAGCCCGATGCCATGTTAGAAATGAGAGATTTTTCTGAGTTTTTGTTACCGCTCGGGATCGCCGTCGCCTCCATATCCCGCCGCCACATCACCGGCAAAAGATAGCCACCACCACCGTGAAGGTGATGGCACCGTTGGCCGGGGGTGGCGCAGCCTCAGGTGGCCGAGAATGGCACCGCAAAATCCCCCAGGTCGGCTCGATCTCAGCCGTTGAACACTTGGGGAAGATAACCAGATTCCGTCCATTCTAGCTTTAAGATTCGTGCAAACAGTTAATTTAATTCTATATTATTTTTTATGACATGAATTGTTCATTTTCTGTCACAATTCAACAGTAGCTTTGCATGTTATATTTAGGGCCCTTAGGGCCATTTTTAGGATAATGATGAATATGAAAAATGTATTCCTTTGTGTTATCTTTAATTTGCCACTCTTACCTTGAAATTTGGTCCAGTGGTCTGACCTGTAGGACCATTTTGCTGGGGTTGGTCATTTGCTAGGGAAGAATTTCAAAATGATGCCCAAGTCAAACCAGTCATCCAAATAGCCCAAAATTTTGGGTTCATGCATGTTTAGGGCTTAGTTAACATCTATAAAAAATGAGAATTTTTAAGAAAAATGTTCCTATAGTTTTTACTAAAATACCAAAAATGAAATAAATGAAATATTTGGAGTTGTGGGACTCCAAATGGCCCCAAATTTTGGTGGCATGTCCTTAGGTACATTATATGTATATGTTTAAAATTTCATCCAATTTGGACCTCTGCATGTTGGGTAAATTCACTTGCATGTGTTGGCTTGTTATAGGCTCGGTGTGCAAATAGCAATAAATGAAATGTTGTGCATTCAGCCTATTTGAGGCATGCAAAAATCATGGGATTGATTCCAGAGGTTCATTAGGCTAAAGCTCACCCCTCAGAATATTTATGAGATTTTTGAGATCAATAATCCCATTATTTGGATTTTTAAAAATATAGGCCTCTTTGGAAAATAAATTTGAAAAATAGGTTTTATTCAAGTAAAAATCCCCAAAGTTTGTAAAGATAAAATGGAGGATAGAATTGACTTAGGAAAATTATATCTTTCTGTTTGAGAACTTTTGGAGTAAAATGCATTGAAATTACCATTTTACCCTTATTGCAATTATGCATGAATTGATAGAAATACATATCAGAAAATTTTGGAATTATTTCTTGATTTGCATATTTGTATGATTAACCTTGTGTATTTATCTCAAAAATTTTGGATGTACTGATAATATTTAAATTATCATAATGGCATTTTGGTAATTACATAAGAATGGAATTTGATAGGTTATTACATTATAGAGGTTAATGAAACTTTGCCATTAGTCTTAAGATAATGAAATATATGCTGTGTAATTTTCTTGGAATTTTGACTTATGTATTCCATATACTTCATTTGGAAAATGGTAATTATGTTGATTTGTGGTAATTAAAGAATAAATAGAAATACTTAAGGGAAAATTATGATGCTTGGAAGACAGTGATATTGCACCATATTATAGGTCAAGAAAATTTCTTACATCAGTAGGATTATAGTTTATTATACTTCATGTGTAAAATGACCCGATAAATTATTTGAAGAAATTAATTTAATGGTGTAATTAATTTGGAAAATTATGGAAATCATCATGGTCATCATATAGGTCCATACCACCCTAGGGTAAATAATTTGAGACATATGGCCTAAGAAATTAGAAGTTCGATTTCGGGGTGGTGTTAGGTCATGGGCTGCGCATAGTAAAAATTGGATATATCGAAGGGGCCCACTGGGGGATAGATCGACAATTGAGCTAGAGATTATGATTGGAAGTATAACCCTGATGGGTAGTGTCGTATTAGTGACGAGGGTAAAAGTGCAAGTCATCGGGTAATAACTAGAGTGGAGGTCGACGGAAGACCGTCACCCTCCCGATAATAACCTCTTAAGTCATTAGGAATGCTCAAGAGTAACAATGAGAGCAAAGGGAATTGTTGGTAGATAACAAATAAAGTAAACATCTTTAAGAAAGGGAGCTTTGGGATTCAGCCCATCCTAGTTCCTAGTGCCCCCGAGAGCCCTTCACCGGGCATGCCCTGGGCAGTCCTGGGATTAACCGTAAGTCACTAAGTATAATAACCGGTAGGCAAGAGTAGTCTAATAGGCTAGGTAAACTGAACATGTCCTCACTCGTGCCGGGTTGGAGGGACTTGGAGTCTGTTGACTACTTGCTCACCCGTGCAGAGTTGGAAGAAGTGGTTGGTTTACTTGCTCACCCGGGCAGGGTTGGAGGAATCAGGACAGGTTGGTCCTGCGAGCTGGAGGCTCGAGTTGAAATAATTGCATGTGCATAAAGAAAATGGTGGTGGGTCATGCGGTACTGGGCAAATCGTCACACCGATGGCAGTACGGTGACTTGGGATAGGTGTACGGGTGGAAGGGCCAGTATGTTGTTTAATACTGCGGTCAGGCAGACAATCCCTGAAGACGTATACCCGACCTAAAAGTCTAGCAGGCTGCTAACAATTAGTACACAGAGACTCTAGAGTGCACCTGGGACGTGTACAAAGGCGTACAAGAGAGGTCTAGGCCTTGTAGTGGTATACCCGCCTAGAAAGCGAAGAAGCTCGATCCGCTGCTGCCGTAGCAAAAATGGTGGTACCTGAGAGTGATGCTAGCTCTCGAAATGTGGGAACTAAAGGTCTGGGATCTTAGAGTCGCGTGCGTGTGTTGCACTTGCATGTTGCATAACCATATCATAAACATTCATACTCATTAGGTCATACGCTTCATAGATCCTTATCATATAAATTAGTATGAGCTCTTTTATATGATAAGTTACAATTCCTGGAAACCTTAACTTATAAATTTGTATGGGCATTTTTATAAGTTAAGGTACGCTCTGTGATGATAGCGTAGTGGTAGTATAGCTTTACCTTCTGCTTTACTTTCAGTTCGGTAGTATAGCTTTACCTTCTGCTTTACTTTCAGTTCTTTACTTACTGTACAACACTTTACTTCTCTATACCTTGCGCTTAGAACTGATAGATGTAGAATTATATTATACACTTGCTAGTTAGCTTCTATCACCTGCTTCCTTTTGCTACCCCTTGTTGTCCTCCACTTCGTCCTCCCGCTCAGTGCTTAGGAGTTGCGGGGCGAGGTGCGGAGGAAATGACTTAGTATTTTTGACTAATGGTCGGTGACCATATCATTTTAGGAGCTCGAGGAGATGGAGCACCAGCACGGCGAGATGGCAGGACTTGAGGAGCAGATACCATTACCATCGGCTACTACTACTACTGTGCGTCCTCAGGTGAGATGAGTTTAGATGATTAGATTTCGCTTTTTTTTTTATCTGAGAGAGTGAGAGATTTGATTTGATGTACTGGGCATAAGCCCTTATTACTCACTTTCATTTTGTACTCATTTGGGACTATTCATTTGTGTACTTTTCATTTACTATATATATGATTAATACTGTGGCTGTGGATTATGCTTTGTTTACTCTATTTTATACTTCTGAAGCTCATATTGGCCGAACAGGTTTATGATAGTGCTAGCCGGCAGAATCGGCGACTTGCGGTGTCGACTAACCCGAGTGTTAGTGTCACCGTAAGGCGACGGTTCTGGGCATAAGATCCGGGTTAGTCCCGGAAAGGGGGGAGCGGATCTTACAAACTGGTATCAATTGAACAAACGATCATATGAGAAAGAAGTCCACAACACTGGAACACCCCGCTCGAGCATTAGTTTGCGGACAAACTATGCGGCGGAAGCAATGGTGTGCCTATGTGTAAAAAGTCACATAAAATAGTCCATTTTAAGCAATGAGTTAGGCCAATTTTTGACGTTTACCTTATCTTTATGCAGTCTCCGCAGAATGTGGTCCCTCCCCCTCCTCCTGCCACTCCTTTCATGCAGATAGAGATGGGACAATCTCTGACGGCTATATTAGATGCCTTCAGAGCCCAGCAAGCCCCGACACAGCTACCAAACCCAGGGTCGAGGTGGTTGAATGCCTTTAAGAGTCTTTCTCTGCCAGTGTATCACGGGACAGAAGATGTGGTGATTACGGAGGAGTGGCTGGAAACTATTCAGGAGTTATTAGCTGGCATCAGCTGCCCAGTTGGACAGGCAGTCCCTCTTACCACCTCAGCACTGGAGGCTCATGTGAAGAGGTGGTGGAAGTCTGTACGAGACTCTACATATGCTGATAGGGAGCTGATGGATATTTCTTGGGAGGAATTTAGTGATGTGTTTTTGGAGCACTATGTATCCTCCACAGACAGAGATGCCTTGGAAGCGAGATTTTTGAATCTCTAGAAGGGGGGCAAGTCTATTATCGAATATCAAAGAGAGATCTCCCACTTGGCTAAATTTGCGGGATTCCATGACTGGGATGACCGGAAGTATGCAAAAAGATTCTACCAAGGGATCCGAGACTCCTTAAGGCAGCCCTTATTATTCATATCTCATGGCACCACTACACAGATTATTGAGTTGGCGAAGAAGCTGGAGGCTGACCAGCTAATGGTGCAAGGTAGAGGAAAGAGACCGCTATAGGGGTCATTCTCCGGAGATGGTAGCAGGGTATCCCAGAGGGGCAAGGTTATCGGCTACAGGAGGGGTGGGGGACGTAGCCGTCCCAAATACAGGCAGGAGCAGGGGCCTCCTCCACCATTGGCTCCCCCACCTCTGCAAATGCAAGGACCAATGAGGCAAGACAATCGGTGTCAGAGGCATATCACGTGCTTTGGATGCGGCCAGCCTGGGCACATCAGGTCACAGTGCCCACATCTGATCCACCCACTCCCTCCTCCTCCACCTCCAGTGGCCCCTCCAGCACACCAGGGTCGAGGCTGAGGTCGTGGACATCATGGCCAAGGACGTGGCCAGGAATAAATGTATGCGCTGGACCTCACAGAGCCGAGGAACCCCGAAGAAGTGATTACAGGTACTTTAATTATTGCCAAATTTAGAATTTTCAACTTTAATGAGTACCTTGAGAACCTTAGAAATAATCTTTACCTTTGAACTCAAACAAAACCAAGGGATAGTTATGATCAGCGGTAAGCCCGCCCATACTCTCTTCGACACGGTGCCTCCCACTCATTCGTGTCAAACACGTTTATTGAAGGACTAGAGGGTGTGGAAAGGTTCCCTGGACTGGAAATGAGGGTGCGTCTTCCTGATGGCTCAGAGCTTTGGACCACGGATAGCTGCAACATGGAGGCCGAGATTGGAGGCAAGGCATTCGAGGCTCCGGCAGCGGTCCTGAGATTGCCGGACTTTGATCTGATTTTGGGCATGACCTGGCTCCATTGGAACCATGCCCAGATCGACTGCCCCTCGAAGAGGATCACACTCAGACATGGAGATTCCTACGTCACCATTGAAGGTATCCGTCCCATCCCCCACCTTTCTTTATCTTCTGTACAGGCTGTCAAGGCCTATGAGCAGGGGGAGGAGGTGTACCTCATTTGCTTCGAGATGGCAGCAGTAGATAGTTCCATAATTAACATCCCGGTGGCTCGGGATTTCTCCGATGTATTCCCATAGAAATTGCCCGGACTACCACTAGCCCGGGATTTGGACTTCAGGATTTAATTAGTGTCGGGGGCGAGACCAGTGTCCCGAGCACCTTACAGGATGGCTCCCAGGGAGTTGGCAAAGTTTAGGACTCAGCTTCAGGAGCTAGTGGATTCAGGATTTGTGCGACCGAGCTCATCGCCGTGGGGAGCATCCGTTCTATTTGTGAAGAAGAAAGATGGATCACTGTGGTTATGTATAGATTACAGAGAGCTTAACCAGTTGACGGTTCGGAATACCTATCCACTGCCTCGGATAGACGAGTTGTTTGATCAGCTTCAGGGAGCTTTCTGGTTCTCTAAGCTAAATTTGAGGTCCGGATACTATCAGCTCCGCATCCGAGAAGAAGATATACCGAAGACGGCATTCAGTTCACGCTACGGGCTATACGAGTTCACGGTGATGCCTTTTGGGCTCACGAATGCCCCCTCAGCATTCATGACGCTCATGAACCGTGTATTCGAGCCTTATTTAGATCACTTCGTCATAGTATTCATCGATGATATCCTGATCTACTGCCGGACTCAGGAGGAGCATGCAGATCACTTGGCACAGGTTTTATAGAGGCTGAGGGAGTTTCAGATGTATGCAAAGTTTTCAAAATGCAAGTTCTTGATGAAGGAGGTCGCTTTTCTAAGGCATACTATCAGCGGGGCTGGATTGGCAGTGGATCAAGCCAAGACAGAGGCAGTGCGGGATTGGCCACGGCCAAAGACAGCGTAGAACATCCACAGCTTCTTGGGTTTAGCAGGCTACTATCGCAAGTTCGTGGAGGGATTCTCGAGGATAGCCCTCCCCCTCACGTCCTTGACGAAGAAGGATGCAGGTTTTTATTGGGCAAAGCCGTGCGAGACAGCTTTTCAGGAGCTTAAGGACCGACTCACCTCATACCCTATCCTTGCAATCCCATCTGGGAGTGAAGGATTTCAGATTTATAAAGATGCCTCTTATCAGGGGCCATGTTGTCCTGATGCAGCATGGGCATGTGATGAGTCCATATTTTATACTTAATTCCGGACTCATCTGGGCTCATTTGCATGTCTTTGCACTACGATTTAGCGCCATTAGCACTCCTTTTGGTTCGCTACGACATTCCACGTCTTGTGCACCTTTTTAGCATATTTCTGTGTGAAAGTGAAGGGATAGATACTACTCTAGAGGGGGGGGTGAATAGAGTTATCAAATTTTGCACTAGACAAAACTCAATAGTCTACCCAACTCCCTTGGAGTGAAATGTGGAATGAAAAGATTATAGATATAGAAATAACCCTAAAGCCTAACACAAGTGTTGTGCACAAACTCAAGCTAACTGTAATTACAGTTAAGGCTTGGAAATCCTAATCAGCAACTAACAAACCTAGTTATATCTAATCACAGCCACAATGCAAGTAATTAAACAAGGCAAGCCAGACGACACAAGGAATTTATAGTGGTTCCCCAAACAACTTGGGTACGTCCACTCTTCTACCAACAAGGTAGGAATCCACTGCAGGTTTTTGATCAGGTGCCCTGCCACCAACAGGATCTGCTTCAGGTAGATCCAGAAACCCTTTAGACTTTTGATCAGGTGTCTAAAAACCGAACACAGGTTTTTGATCAGGTGCCCTGCCACCAAGGGATACTTTTGAAGGGAGTAATAACCCTGTACAGGAGGGGGAAAGAAGGTTAAGATGTCTTCTCTATTTTACAATAGATTAGAGAAGCACAAAGACTTGCACTGAGCTAGAAAGCTCAAGGAATCAAGGCTCCCCCTGGCTCAAAGAATATCCAGGTGAAGTCTTGCTTCAGTGCAGAAACTCTTCGGTAAAAACTGAAGGAAAAACTACAAGAAGATATAAAATAATAAAATAGAAATCTTCTAGCAGCTATCTTCTTCTTCTTCTTCAAAATAACTCTGAGTCTGAACTTCCTGGAAGCAGGAGAACTCAGGTTGAAGAAGAGCAGAAGAGCTTAACACTTCTCAGTTGAATTGAATATTGCTGAGAGCAGTTGTACTTGATCTTGATGAGAGTTTGAAAGCTTAAATGAATAACTGGTTAGCTAGCTGAAATCCTTCTCCAAAGGATTCCTTTTATAGCAGCAACAAGCAACGACTCTTTTCAATTTGAACTGTTTGTCTTCTTCTGAAACTTGAGACCTGGGCTGCAAATATCACAAAGACAAACAAACTCTGCAGCAAAATATTCTATAAAAGGGATAAACCTTTTTCAAGGAAGCTGCAGGAAGCAATCTGATAATACAGGTACCAAATAAAATCACATCAGAGACAAACTCTTTATAGCAAAAGGAAGACTTTTCAGTCTAACGGCTATAAAGGACTGACAACAGATAAAGTAAAATATAATGTCAGCTAATAAGACAAACAACTTTATCTGAAAAGATTTTACTCAGGCAGAAGGGATGGAGCAGATATTGCCTGGAAATATTATCATAAAACAACTGAAATAACATGTCAGATAATGTATTAATTAATTAAATATAATAAATAAATACAAAATAAAAAGGCAGACAGAAAACGTCGAACGACCCTCGGAGATCGTCTATCGATGCACGGAGATCGTCGACCTATCGGGCAGATAGTCGAACGATCTAGATAGTCGAACTATCAAAGGAGATAGTCGAACTATCACAACAGATAGTCGAACTATCAGAAGATAGTCGAGCTATCAGATAGTCGACCTATCAACAGATAGTCGAACTATCAAAGAACGACAGATAGTCGAACTATCAACAGATAGTCGAGCTATCAGGTAGTTGAACTATCAAAGCAGAGAGTCGAACTACCAAGGGAAAACAGATAGTCGATCTATCAGCAGATAGTCGAACTATCAGAAGAAAGCAGATAGTCGATCTATCAACAGATAGTCGAACTATCAAACAACGCAGATAGTCGACCTATCAAACAGATAGTCGAGCTATCAGATAGTTGAACTATCCAAGCAGATAGTCGAACTATCAAACAAACAGATAGTCGAACTATCAACAGATAGTCAAACTATCTCAGCACACAGATAGTCGAACTATCAACAGATAGTCGAACTATCCTCGCAGACAGAACGTCGAGCAACTGATAGACGATCGTCGAACAGTTAGTCGACGATAGTCGAGCGGCGTTCGACTATAGTCGAACGAAAAAACTACTTAACCAAATTCTTCATCTGGAAAATCGGGGACTCTACAGCTAGACCACTAACCATTGACCATAGATATTTCTTGGGTCAAGGGACAAAAGGAGAAGACTAAACTCAAATCAAACTAGGGTACCAACAATCTCCCCCTATTTGAGTTAAGTCTCTCAAAAACTAAAACACAGAACTAGCTATAGAACAATAAAACAATACAGGAAATAGATAACAATTAACTAGCAATTATCAAACAGTCAGATATATATAACAGCAGTCAATCAGAATTAAGAATCTACAGAATCTGGTTTAGGGTCAGAAGAGCTAGGAACAAAAGAAACTTTCCACAAGGGATCAATAGCTTCTTTCTTAGACAGCTTCAAATCTTGCACACCAATAATCTTTAGTTCTGCAGCCCTTGGAACAACTGCCTCTGGATGCTTTTCCATATATATAGAAGGATCAAATACCTCAGAACTAACCTGGATCTTATCGAGTTCCTTCATTCTGAACTTTGACATTGTTGTAAATCCTGTAGAGTCCTTTCCTTCAGCTTTGGCTTTCTTTATCTGAGCTGATCCAAAAAGTTCTAGAAATCGAGCCATCCTGAAATCAGGATCTAACTCTTGGCTTTCATACACATATTCAGATGATGTATCAATAGGCTTCACAGTTTTAAATTTAACAGATAAATCTAATAAACTTTCAGCTGTACCTTTAACTTCTTGAACAACTAAAGATGGAGGAGGAGCAAATTCAGCAAACTTCTTACTTGATTTTTCAGAGAAGATGGTTCTTTTACCTTTTGCAACATCCTTAGCAACATGAACTGGTATATCAGGAGAAACCTTTCTCTTGGGAGATGGAGGAGGTGAAAAAGTTGGCTTTTGATATATAACCTCCTTTACTTGATCTTTAACCTCAGTATCTTGCCTTTGAGTACCAGTATATGATTTGCCTTGGTGGCTCTGAGAACTTTTCCTTGAATGAGGCTGAGAAGGAGCAGATTTTGCAGATGGATTAGCAGATAAATTCCCAGAGGCTCCAGCACCAGGAGGTGGAGGAGGAGGACCTCTGGGTGTCCATCTGGAAGCAGGACTATCATATCTCTTAGATTTCTTTCTCTCCTTTTGCTGGTTCTTGGAAAACCACATCCAATGTTGGAAGTCTTTCGACTTAGGGTCAATCCCTTTCAATATGTAATAGGGAGTATCATTGTCTCGATTAGGAGGAGGAGGAGCAATAGCTTTCCTTTTTCTCTTTGCAGCTTTCCTTTTCTTAGAGTCCTCAGATATATCTGAATCATCTTCATCTTCAGAATGAGAAGAGGGAGGAAGATCATAAGGGTCATAGGCTTCAGATACAACCTTTTCCTTTGCTTTCAGATCAGCTTTCTCTTTTTCTTCTTCTAGGGCATCCTGAGCCAGAAGAGAATCCAGATCAGGTCCTGGAGAGTCATCCCATACAGTAGATTTTTCATCTTGCAAAACTTTTTCTTTCTCTTTCAAAATATCTTGTACTCTTTGCTGCCAGGCAGCTCTTGCTTTCTCTTCTTCTAAACTCAGTACTAGAGTCTTTTCATCTTGACTTTTAGATTCAACATCTTCTATATCTTTTTGAACAACTAAAGCCTCTGCAACAGATTCTCGAATAACTATTTCTACTTGAGCAGCTATATCTTCTTTAATATAATCTGTAGATTCATGAACACAAATCTGCTAAATAAGCTAAAAGCATTCCTTCTAGGTATTCACAAACTAGCAAATCAATTGACTCGTCCATAAAATGGATAAGTGAATTACCTTCATACTTTACCAACTCCCAGGATTCATCTAGATAGGATGTAATAATGCCTTCTAGGAAACGGGCAACCAAAGGAGTGGTGAGATCTTCTAAACAAACTTTGACAGCAAATTCAGATAACATAATTGCATCGGATATTTCTTTTTCAGATAACACTAAAACTGATTCTTCTTGAGCTGGAGCAGTCTCTTCTTGAACTGTCATCACTAAATTTGTCACCGCTGGAAGATCTGCTGGAAGGGAGGCTGGAAGCTCTGAGGCTGGAAGCTCTGAGACATCTTCATAGAACATCTCCCCCTGCCTGATTTCAGTGGGAATTGAAACCAGGCCCCTGGAAGAAGAGGGCTCAGCAGATTTAGAGAGGGATTGGATGGTAGCAGTCAAAGTAGCAATGGAGGAGGCAAGTGGAGCAATTGCCTCTTCAATCATGATTTTGATTGAAGGGGTAATCAACTCCAAAATGCTGGAGATGAATGCTGGGGTGACTTCAAAAGAATGAGGGGGAACTGCAGATGATGGAAGATCAGCAGGAGGAATGTATTCGTGTTGAACTGGAGAACGAACAGGAGATGGAGAATGATGTGGAGAACGAATAGGGGATTGATGAGGTGTTGGAGTCCTCTCAGATCCTAACAAATCAAAACTAGGATCAGATATCCTAGCCAGATGAGAAGGAATAGGAGATGTAGGAGGAGAAGGAATAACAACCGTGGTTGTATCTCGAACAGGAGAAGCAGGAAGTCGTACTTCAGCTGAAGTTGATGGAACTTCAACTGAGGTAGACGGAACTGAAGAGGATGGAACTACTTCAGTAGAAGTTGATGGTAAGGCAGAAGAAGATGATGGAAGAGAAGGATGAGCTGAGCCAGTTTCTTCCGGGTGAGGAGTGACTGAATCAGTCCTTGTGCTATCGGATGTCGCTGGAGCAACCCTTGTGAGAGCGGGCTTCACAAACGTCCTCTTCCACTTGGAGAACAGATTCAGATCCATCTTCTTGCTGGCATTAATTGTTGTAGCAGATGAAATCAGCAGATGGGGATACTTCTCTTTCAGAAAAATTCCAATAACCCTGCCTAGGGTAACCTCTTTCTTACTGTTCTTCTTTCTTATCAAATCGAACAAAACTCCTGCCCAATTAATCCTTTTCTGATTTACAATTGCACACATCAGTGCAAATTGTTGTCTAGTAATGTTGTCATGGGCGGAGTACTTTCTTAGAAGCACTTTTCTAACTAACTCAGCAAGAAATTTGATCTTGAAGGGGAAATTTACCTTGAGCAGCTTCGTGGGAATGCCCTCTGCATGTCCCAGCTCAATCAGCATTCTTCCGAACTCTGGAGCATCTTGCTCAAAATCTTCTTCACCATTTATCAATCCAAATACATCAGTCAGAATGGCGGGAGTTAAAATAATCTCTTCTCCGCCAATAGAGCCGGTCATCGATTCGTCGGTGGAGGACGAAGTAAATGCCCATTCCTTAATCTCGGGAATATTTAACTTAATCCTTGTTGACATAAGTCTTTCTAACCCTTGATCTCTGCATAACTGGAGGATTTCCACAATCCCTGATTCACAACAGCTGAAGGCATCGAAGTCGACACTGAATCCTACGTCGAACTTCACAACTACGAGCAATGCTGGAGAAATCGCCATTGAAGTGCTGGAGAATGTGCGAGAAAGACGGAGAAGACGAATCGGCAGAAAATCGCAAGAGGAGGAGCAAGCGGGAAGACGGAATGTGAAAGGACGCTCTCCGTCGACGATAAAACAAAAGATCTTTTAACCTAGGTCGACTATCGGCTTTATATTAGGCCGGAGATAGTCGATCTATTTTAAAAGATACTAGACACGATGGTCGAACGACCGTTCGACGATCGGCCCAGAAGCAGAGTAGTCGAGCAATCGTTCGACTATTTCTGTCTTCTCAAACAACAAGCTGTCGTCATCCAGAGATCGACGATGAGCTCGACATGTTTGACGATGGTCGA
The DNA here is from genome assembly GCA_039513925.1 of Platanthera zijinensis. NCBI lineage: Eukaryota > Viridiplantae > Streptophyta > Magnoliopsida > Asparagales > Orchidaceae > Platanthera > Platanthera zijinensis. The sequence goes on from CM077085.1 coordinate 163,267,481, forward strand.
ACGCCGGTCGACGATCTTCAAACAGATAAGCTATTATCAACCAGAGGTCGACGATAGGCTTGATCCGTTCGACGATCTTCGAGCATCGTTCGACGATCTTCAAACAAGTTTCAACATTGGCAGATATAGTCACACTTAGTCTTTTCCATTGATCATGCCTAGTTGAACCAAAAAGAACAGATGCTTCTGTTCATCTAAGGGCATGGTGAATATATCACCTCTCCGAAACTCAGTGGATATAAACTCAAGACAAATCTTGTTCTTTTCCACACAATCTCTCAGGAAATGGTGCCGAATCTCAATGTGCTTCGTTCTAGAGTGGTGCACTGGATTTTGTGCAATTGAGATAGCACTGGTACTATCACACATGATTTTGGTGTTCTTGTGTGAGTAACCATAATCCACAAGCTAGTTTTGAATCCACAGGATCTGTGAACAACAACTGGCAGCTGCTATATATTCAGCCTCTGCAGTTGAAGTTGAGACAGAAGCCTGCTTCTTACAGAACCAAGAGACCAATCTCTCTCCCAGGAACTGACAAGTTCCTGAGGTGCTCTTCCTGTCAACTCTGCAACCAGCATAATCAGAGTCAGAGTATCCAATTAACTCAAATTCTGATTCTGCTGGGTAACAAAGTCCTAGATTTGGACATCCCTTCAGGTATCTCAAGATTCTCTTTAGAAGAATCAGATGAGATTCCTTGGGGTTGACCTGGAATCTAGCACAAAGGCATGTAGCAAATATTATATTAGGCCTACTTGCAGCTAAATATAATAGGGAACCAACAATGGCCCTATAATTCTTTTGATCATCTGGCTTGCCGTGATCATCAGAATCAATAACTATATTAGTAGCCATAGGTGTAGGCATTGCTGAAGCATCAGCCATCCCAAATTTCTTTACCAATTCCTTGGCATATTTGGATTGGGAGATGAAGATACCATCAGCATCTTGCTTAACTTGGAGACCAAGAAAGTAAGACAGCACACCCATACTACTCATCTCAAACTTAGAGTGCATCAGGTCAGAAAACCTTTTGCAAAGTTTGGGATCAGTGGAGCCAAATATAATATCATCCACATACACTTGAACTAACAGGATTGTGTCCTTGTGGTGCTTGACGAAAAGGGTTCTATCAACTACTCCCCTAGTAAAGTTGTGCTCTAAAAGGAAACTAGCTAGAGTCTCATACCAGGCTCTGGGTGCTTGCTTTAGTCCATAAAGAGCTTTCTGCAACTTAAACACATGTGAGGACTGAGTTGAAGAAACAAACCCTGGTGGTTGTTCAACAAACACCTCTTCCTTAAGCTCACCATTCAGGAATGCACTTTTGACATCCATTTGAAAGACCTTAAACTTCATGTAGGCTGCATAGGCCAAGAAGATCCTTATTGCTTCTAGCCTTGCAACAGGAGCAAAGGTTTGGTCATAATCTATACCTTCCTCCTGTCTGTAGCCCTGAGCTACAAGCCTTGCTTTATTCCTTACAATAATTCCATTTGCATCCAACTTGTTTCTATACACCCACTTGGTGCCTATGATCAGTTGGCCTTTAGGTCTTGGAACCAAAGTCCAAACTTTACATCTCTCAAACTGATTGAGTTCCACTTGCATAGCAATGATCCAGTGGGGATCTAGCTCAGCATCTTTAAAGGTGAGGGGCTCAACCTGTGAGAGGAAACAAGCGTGCATCACATCTTGTCTTAATTAGTGTCTTGTTTGCACACCAGCTGATATGTCTCCTATCACTTGAGATGTGGGGTGATCTCTAAGTGTGACAATATCAGCAGGTGGGATGTGATCTTCAGCAACAGTTGGGATTAATTCCTTAGGAGGAATTTGATCTACTGTTGGTGGTACAACAACAGCTTCTGCAATGTCTTCATCACTGTCTGATTCAGTGATCTGAAGAGTTGATAGTTGAAGAATTTCTTGAGTAGCATCAGGTACCTGCAATGAACTAGAGGAAGGAGAATTTTCCTTCTCCTTGTAAAACATCTGAGACTCATCAAAAGATACATGCACAGATTCTTCAATTTTACAGGTTGATTTGTTATAAACCCTATAAGCTTTGCTTACTTGGGAATATCCAAGCATAATTCTCATTGAAGCTTTTGCTTCAAATTTTCTAAGATATTCTTTATTGTTATTATGAATATACACTACACAACCAAATACTCTAAAATAATTAATTTTAGGTTTCTTTCCTTTAAGCAACTCATAAGGAGTTTTACACTTAAGCTTGTGTATCAGACTTCTATTCAAGACATAATTGGCTGTACTAACAGCTTCTGCCCAATAGGAGAGAGGCATATTAGCATCTGCCAACAATGTGCTAGCAGCTTCAATGAGTGTTCTGTTCTTCCTTTCAACTACCCCATTTTGTTAGGGAGTTCTAGGAGCTGAGAAGCTATGTTTGATACCTTCTCTCTCACAGAATTCTTGCATGAGAAGAGAGTCAAACTCAGTACTATGATCACTTCTGATCAAGGCCACATGAGTAGAGTACTCAGTCTACACACATAATAGAAAGTCTGTAAGGGCTTTGAAGTTATCAGCCTTAGTTCTCAAAAAAAAAACCCAACTGAACCTAGAGAAGTCATCTACAATTACTAAGGTGTAATACTTCCCTCCTAAACTCTATACATTTATTGGGCCAAAAGGTCCAAATGTAATAAATACAGGATTCTAGTGAATCACTTTTATTTACTGATTTAAAAGAATTCCTGGTTTGCTTGCCTAGCTGACAAGCCTTGCATAGGCTCTCCTTCTTGTAGGGGCAAGAAGGTAAACCTCTAACAAGGTTGTGTTTAGATAACCTAGATATATTTTTAAGGTTAACATGACTAAGCCTCTTATGCCACAAAGAATTATTATTAATTGTTACTTCATTAAATAAACAAATTTCAGAATGAGTTGAATTGAAATCTACTAAATAAATATTACCTATTCTAATGCCTACTAAAACAACATTATTATTTAAAGTAATATTACAAGAAGAGTTAGAAAATGAAACCTGGTAGCCAGCATCACATAGCTGGCTGACTGAGATCAAATTGTGCTTCAGTCCAGTCACATATGCAACTCTCTTGAAAGTAACATCTCCAATTGTAATCCTGTCATAGCCTTCTGTCTGACCACAGCTTGAATCTCCAAAGATAACCTTTGGGCCGAGCTTTGCTTTGAATTTTGACAGATGATTTTTATTTCCTGTCATATGCTTGGAGCATCCACTATCCAAATACCACTTATTTTGAGTGATAGGATAGGCCTTCACCTGCAAGACATTTATTTAGACAGTGTGGACCCAGGTAACCTTGGGTCCCTTGTTTTTCACATAAGAAAAGCTAGAAATAAATGAAAATGCAGGCTGAGGGTGATAACCTAATGGGTGAGATCTCCTAGGTGGGATTCTCCATGCAGATGATGGGTCAACAAACCTAGGGTTTCTATTTTCATTTAGGTTTCTACGGGTTTGATTATGATTTTGAAAATCATATTGAAAACGTCGATCGACGTTCGACGATGGGCGCTCAGATCGTCGAGCTTCGTTCGACCATTGAGCTTCCGATCGTCGAGCGGCGTTCGACGCTCTTTGCATTTCTTTAAAAAATTTCTTCCTCTTTTCTCTCTTAGCTTTATTTAAAGTTTTATTAACTTGATTTACTTGCTCAGTGTTCTTCATTGCACTAGCTGAAATGAAGTTCACTGGAGTTGAAAGATTATTTTTAAGAATAACTGGGGGTTCACTGGGAGAAGCTCCTAAGCCTAGTTTGTTATTGCCTGACCTAGTGTTAGTCATGCTGGTTATCTCTAACAGCTTAAGCCTTCTACCATTTAGAGATTCCTCTAACCTTTTAGACTTAGCTAACTCTATTTTAAGAAATTTAATTTCTTCACTACAAGTAGTGAGATCTTCCTTTAACTTAATATTTTCTGTAGCAATTAATTCTGAGTCAGCTAACTTATTTCTAAGTTCTTTAATCTCTTTTTCTGAACTAATTAAGTCTAAGCATAAGGATTTAAAATCTAATTTAAATTCTTCAGAAGTGAAGTCATAAGAAGATAGTACCTCATCTTCTGTTGGCATTTCTTCTTCTGAATCTGAACTCTCTGCAGCTGAGTGATTGCTGCAGGCATTGCCATCAGGCAAACTTCCTTTGCCTTCTTCTCTTCCTCATCCTCACTGGAGCTAGAGGAGGAAGATTCTTCATCAGAATCACTCCAAGTTTCAGCAATGAAACCTCTCTCCTTCTTCTTGTTCTTGTAGGAGGATGGCTTAGAGTGCTTCCTGTGCTGTTCCTTTTCTTTCCTCTTATCTTTGTTCTTCTCCTCTGGACAATCTGGTAAGATATGTCCAGGTTTCCTGCAACCATAATATATAATTTCTTTAGCAGGAGAACGATCATACCTTGGTTTGTCTTCATAGCGTGAAGACTTCTTTCTGAATTCCTTTCTCCCCATCTTGAGAAACCTCTTGGCAAATAATGCCATTATTTCCTCATTGGATTGGCTGCCTTCAGAAGCATCAGCAGTCTTAAGAGCTAGAGATTGCTCTTTTCTTGTTGGAGTAGGGGTCTTTGCTTCATCTTCTGCTTCCCTTGTCTTCAGTACTTGCTCAAAAGACTTGAGCTTGCCGAGAAGGGCTTCAGTTGAAATCTCATTTGTACTTCTGGCTTCCTTGATGGGCCAGATCCTTAGATCCCATGTGCTAGGGAAGCACATAAGAATCTTATCATTGACCTCTGTCAATGATATGTCCTTGTCAAGGGTCCTCAGCTCATTGATGATTGAGCTGAGCCTTGTGTACATGGCTTCAACTGATTCAGCATCAGTTTTCTTGAAGTTCTCATATTGTGAGATAAGGTTGGACCTTCTGTCCTTCCTTTCATCAGCTGAACCAGCTACAATCTGGTTCAGTGTATCCCATATAGCTTTTGCTAAAGAGCAGTCAGCTACCTTCTGGAATACCTCATCAGACATTGTCTGAGCCAGAATGTTCATCGCCTTGGCATCTGCTATCTTTGCCTTCTTATACTCATCATTGTAATCTGGAGGAGGCACTGCACTCATATCAGTTGATGATGAGGCAGTGGCAGCAGCAGGTGCTCTTGGGGGTCCTGACAAAATAGAAGCAAAGATACTTTCATCAATAGAATTCATATATAATTTTATCCTTGCCTTCCAGATGCCAAACTTAGCTAAGTTGCATGCTGGAGGTCTGGTGCTAGAATAATCCTTGGACTAGGCCATGATAGTGAATATCTATAATCCTTGGTATCTATCAGGATCTTGTGACTTAGGTGTTAGCCTATTCTGTCAGTCAATCTCCCTCTGATACCAATTGAAAGTGAAGGGATAGATACTACTCTAGAGGGGGGTGAATAGAGTTATCAAATTTTGCACTAGACAAAACTCAATAGTCTACCCAACTCCCTTGGAGTGAAAAGCGGAATGAAAAGATTGTAGATATAGAAATAACCCTAAAGCCTAACACAAGTGTTGTGCACAAACTCAAGCTAACTGTAATTACAGTTAAGGCTTGGAAATCCTAATCAGCAACTAGCAAACCTAGTTATATCTAATCACAGCCACAATGCAAGTAATTAAACAAGGCAAGCCAGACGACACAAGGAATTTATAGTGGTTCCCCAAACAACTTGGGTATGTCCACTCTTCTACCAACAAGGTAGGAATCCACTGCAGGTTTTTGATCAGGTGCCCTGCCACCAATAGGATCTGCTTCAGGTAGATCCAGAAACCCTTTAGACTTTTGATCAGGTGTCTAAAAACCGAACACAGGTTTTTGATCAGGTGCCCTGCCACCAAGGGATACTTTTGAAGGGAGTAATAACCCTGTACAGGAGGGGGAAAGAAGGTTAAGATGTCTTCTCTATTTTACAATAGATTAGAGAAGCACAAAGACTTGCACTAAGCTAGAAAGCTCAAGGAATCAAGGCTCCCCCTGGCTCAAAGAATGTCCAGGTGAAGTCTTGCTTCAGTGCAGAAACTCTTCAGTAAAAACTGAAGGAAAAACTACAAGAAGATATAAAATAATAAAATAGAAATCTTCTAGCAGCTATCTTCTTCTTCTTCTTCAAAATAACTCTGAGTCTGAACTTCCTGGAAGCAGGAGAACTCAGGTTGAAGAAGAGCAGAAGAGCTTAACACTTCTCAGTTGAATTGAATATTGCTGAGAGCAGTTGCACTTGATCTTGATGAGAGTTTGAATGCTTAAATGAATAACTGGTTAGCTAGCTGAAATCCTTCTCCAAAGGATTCCTTTTATAGCAGCAACAAGCAACGGCTCTTTTCAATTTGAACTGTTTGTCTTCTTCTGAAACTTGAGACCTGGGCTGCAAATATCACAAAGACAAACAAACTCTGCAGTAAAATATTCTATAAAAGGGATAAACCTTTTTCAAGGAAGCTGCAGGAAGCAATCTGATAATACAGGTACCAAATAAAATCACATCAGAGACAAACTCTTTATAGCAAAAGGAAGACTTTTCAGTCTAACGGCTATAAAGGACTGACAGCAGATAAAGTAAAATATAATGTCAGCTAATAAGACAAACAACTTTATCTGAAAAGATTTTACTCAGGCAGAAGGGATGGAGCAGATATTGCCTGGAAATATTATCATAAAACAACTGAAATAACATGCCAGATAATGTATTAATTAATTAAATATAATAAATAAATACAAAATAAAAAGGCAGATAGAAAACGTCGAACGACCCTCGGAGATCGTCGATCGACGCACGGAGATCGTCGACCTATCAGGCAGATAGTCGAACGATCTAGATAGTCGAAATATCAAAGGAGATAGTCGAACTATCACAACAGATAGTCGAACTATCAGAAGATAGTCGAGCTATCAGATAGTCGACCTATCAACAGATAGTCGAACTATCAAAGAACGACAGATAGTCGAACTATCAACAGATAGTCGAGCTATCAGATAGTTGAACTATCAAAGCAGATAGTCGAACTACCAAGGGAAAACAGATAGTCGATCTATCAGCAGATAGTCGAACTATCAGAAGAAAGCAGACAGTCGATCTATCAACAGATAGTCGAACTATCAAACAACGCAGATAGTCGACCTATCAAACAGATAGTCGAGCTATCAGATAGTTGAACTATCCAAGCAGATAGTCGAACTATCAAACAAACAGATAGTCGAACTATCAACAGATAGTCGAACTATCTCAGCACACAGATAGTCGAACTATCAACAGATAGTCGAACTATCCTCGCAGACAGAACGTCGAGCAACTGATAGACGATCGTCGAACAGTTAGTCGACGATAGTCGAGCGGCGTTCGACTATAGTCGAACGAAAAAACTACTTAACCAAATTCTTCATCTGGAAAAGCGGGGACTCTACAGCTAGACCACTAACCATTGACCATAGATATTTCTTGGGTCAAGGGACAAAAGGAGAAGAGTAAACTCAAATCAAACTAGGGTACCAACACTGTGTGTGTGTGTGTATTTCCCCTTTTTGCTTGCATTTTATTAATGTCTGTGACTTCCATGATTGACAACCCGTCCAGTTTTCCTGCAGGTTCGGGGATCGTGTGGGCGTCCGGGATAGGGCTTTCACCATTTTTTGGCAAAGGGGTAAATGGTCGTGCGTTTTTACCCACGCACGACCATCGACCTCTTTGGCGCAGGATCATCGGTCGTGCGCAGTCATGACCTCTTTTGTGAAAGTTCTGTCCCGCCATATCGCATGATCACCAGCTATACCGTGCACGATCACTGCTCGTGCATTGCCGATCGTGCGCAGTCATGACCTATTTTGTGCAAGTTCTGCCGCCATATCACACTATCACGGGCAATAGCATGCACGACCACTGGTCGTGCGCCTATGATCGTGCGCAGTGTTTAATTATGTTTTCTATAAATAGCGCAGGTCTCGCCCTAATTTCGAGAGCCGCAATTTCTTCTGCCATTTTTCGTCCCCGACGAAGGGTTCCGCCATTTCCCTTCATCCTCCACCTTAGGGAGAGGCTCCGGGCAAGATTTCACCTCCAAATCCAAGCCGGAGCTTCCTCTCGGCCTCCTCCATCATCTCTTGGGCTTATTTCAAGCTTCAACGCCATATCCACCAAGAAAGGGGAAGCTTGCAACCTTCTTCCGCTATCGTGACATGAAGAAGACGGGCCATTGGAAGGTGGTGACAGCCCTTCTCTACCCTGGACGTAGTTGAGGACCGAGATTGGATGCGGATTGACAACCCGACGATTCCAACCGTGAATCCTCAGCAAGACTTCGGATACGGTCGATCTCTTGTCTTGTTCTTCCTTTGTTGTTGTTTATGTGTTGTTGTAAACTTCATTTATAGATGATGTACGCTTAATTGTAGAATACGTTTATATGAAATCATGTCTATGTGATTTGTATTTTCGTTATTTATTGCTTGAGGTGCGCCTTGTTCCATCCACCTCCATCCACCCTTGCCGCACTAGCAATTGCTAGAAGCGTGCGTAGCGAAGAGGTGCTTACAACCCTCATTCCGTCGTTCTCTCCACCTCATCCGCTAGCCTACTCGCCCATCCTCCTAGCAACTCGGTGCATAGCGGCCCGACTAGTCTTCATCCCGCCTAGCGAAGCTTTGCATAGCGGCATTGCATAGGAGTAGTTGATAGATTTTTACTTTCTTTTATAGAAACCATCAAAACCCCCATTTCATTTCCTCCGACCCGAGGACTTCAATCTCAAGTCCTCCTCGAAATTAACTCCACCTTACTGTGTTCCTCAGGAGACCGACACTCGGGGATTTATTCCCAAACTTTATTACTTGTGCGACCGGTGCGCTTGCCGTATTTACAAGCATCAAGTTTTTGGCGCCATTGGCGGGGAACACAGTCGTGTGAGTTTTTTGAGAGGGAGATTATAGATTGAAGCCCTTTTCCATCTGTTCATTCCAAGTTTTATTTTTCTTTTCTTTAGTTTTTATAATTTGTTGCTTATTTATCTTTATTCTTTTTCTAATTTTGATATTTCAGTAGCAGGTGTTCCTTTTTATTTATCTGCTTGTGTTTAGTTAATTTTTGTTTAGAAAATTCTCGTGGTGAATTCTTTCTTGCTGCACCATGTATTCTTATGCGTATATCCGTTGCCGTTGGTGCGGGGATTATAGGCATAATAGTGATGAGTGCCCCACTGAAGAATGGGAGCATAATTCTCGTGGTCAGTGTATGGAGCACCGTTGTCTTATGGTACTTCATACACCGTACCCCAGTCTTATGGTCACTACTCTTCTCTGCCTTCACATTTTTCATATTCCTCTCCGGTCCCACCTGGACCAAGGAGTAATGGAAAACGGTGTTTGTGTTATCGTAGCACCGACCATGTGTTGAAAGATTGCGCAGAATTTCAGCGCTAGTTGGAGGCGGATGATGAACCGGATATCCGGATTGTCTCATCCACCTCTCAAAGGGCTGCTCCTTCTGATTCTGATGATGTATCCGCAGTACCACCTTGTCTATGGGGGACTGCTGTGGATACACCCATCAGACTTTCTACTGATCGATGTGACGACATTGCGGTACCGTCGCCCTCTATACCTTCTTCCCCTCTTCTTGATTCACCCCCGGAGGAACTTGCACGTACTTTCTCTGATGTTGTTGTTCCTCCGTTTTCTTTGCAAGAATCATCTACTCCTCTTTTTAGTGAGTTGGTTGATGATGTTGTGCCCTTTGGAGATTGGGAATATGAGGATGCGCCATGGTGTGACGAGGACATTATTCTCTTCAATGGAGAGTATTATGTCTTGGAACACGGTGACGCACCGAGGTGTGTTGATGAGGAGATCCTTTCTGATGAGGAAGTTTCCACTTATTGGTTGAGGAGGCCCAAATCACCATCGAGGACCTCATGGTCTCAGCTTCCCCTCTCCATGACACACATGACACCGACAGTGATCTATGCTTGGATCCTGCTGAGAGTGGTTCCGGGATCACTCTCCCTATTTCTGATTCTTTTAGTTCTTCTTCTACTTTATTTCTTGATCCCCTTTCTTTATCTGAGCCTGTGCAGGTGGAATCTCCACGGGTATGTGAGGTTGTCAATGCGCCATGCATTTTTGCCACTGCCGTCGCTTCCTACGAATCGGTGGTGGACGATACCTTGCTAGGCAAGGATATTTTTTGGGGTGAGTTGAGTGAGGACCAGTGCTACTCCTCATCTTACTTCCTATTTCCTCTACCTGTGCGTCGCAGGTATTATTACTCAGGTAGAGGGGTAATTGTTCTATCACCATATCGGTACCCATTACCGACACGGATATTAGGATAGTTGCCTGTGCACTTTTCTTTTCATAGGCCCATTTGTTAGAACTTTTCTTTTGCTGAATAAGTCGTGCTGGGATGACAATAACCCCAGTACTTATCTTTCATTTTCTACATTTTTTTTTATTTTTTATGTCTAGCTTAGTTTAGTATTTATTGTTTTTTGTCTTTTCTTTTCTTTTGTTTTTGCGGAGCTCACCCCTGCAGGTTTCCATTGCGAATTCATTCTGGCGGGGTTGTGATTCTTCGTTTGGCGGGCCTGCTTCTACTTTTCATGCGTCTTCTGGTATGCTCACTAGCTGAGCATTGGGTAACTTCTCCCCTTTTCCCTTTTTGATTTTAATTTCAATATCATATGCAATGTTGTTTAGTTTAAGTCTGGGGGAGAGCAGTACTGTTACCTTTTGCACGCGCACATTTCATGTGCATACTAGAAGCTTTTACATTTTTATTTTGATTATTTCATTGCATTGCACACCACTACACCCACATGAGCGCGTGCTTAACTTTCTGCGTGTTACGAGTTAAACTCGTGTCTTTGTCAGATTTTGGAAAATTATGGTGCTGGCTTAGGATTGTAAGACAGAGTAAAATGTTGGCCTTGCTGTGTTCCTAGTCAATTGCTCTCGTCTTGTGTAGAAATTTGAGTAGATTTAATTTTTCTGTATGCTTATAGATTTATAACTTTCTATTTGTGTAAATACTTTTTATTCTACTCAAAAGTTGGTGAATCCGGTGTGAATCAAACGGTAGCTTAGGAATGTGCATAGCCGTCACTAGACTCGTTTTGCTCGAGTCGGAAAGAAGGATTATCTTTTTCGGTGGCTAAGAACTTGCCCCAAACTACTCTCGAAGCATTGGTACATGGTTAGTCTAGCGTGAGCGTGATGTAGGCCATCATTTTGGCCCGGTTGAGCATTGTACCATTCCTAATGTCATATCCTCGCTAGCCCCATTGTGCCTACCCTCCTTTTGATTCAGCTCCACCTTTATTTCACCAAAGCCTCATAGCCGATCCTAGTCGCACACCCAAGTCGAGCTTAAAGTTTAAATTTTCATGTTGGGATGTGATGTGGTGTTATTATTTGTGAATATGTGGATGTGCTCCAAGATTTATATCTGCTGAGATTGTGAAAATAAAGAAAATGATTTGAAAAAAAATATGTGAAAAAAGAAAAGTGAAAAGAAAAAGTTTATTGAAAATATTATTTGAATGATTTTGATTTGGAGTAGGCGGTGCACACACCCATGTTGTAAAAATTAAGTCTGGGGGTGTGGTGTACTCGTTTATATTTTGAGGTTAGTAGTTGGATTCTTTTAGACTAGCTCATTTGGGTTAGGTGCATAGCCTTTCTTTTTTATCATTGTTTACCTCACCGTAACCCAAGCCCCGTGATTATCATAAAGTCCTACAGATTTGCGCTTGAGTCAAACTAGTGCCGTGGAGAGAGTGTGAACGGGCAAGCGTATGGTCCCCGACATTGGTGGATTCCTTTAGAGGTGATCCTGAGCCCCGATCTTTGGCAAAGCTCACCTTAGTGGCCAGTCTACTTTCTTCCTATACGTGACCGGTTAATTCACCGTGATTCTATTTTTGAGTAGTAATAAAATGTTGATACGAATTGTGAAAAATATAAACTATTTTGCATACTTAGGAATTTCTTCTATTGTATTTTTATGCATGCGAGCATGCGACTTCGCATGGTACTCCGTATTTCAATTTCTATGTCAGCTAGATTATTTTCCCTGCCTGCTTAGATTGTGTTTGCTCGGGACGCGCAAACAGTTAAGTCTGGGGGTGTGATGAGTCCATATTTTATACTTAATCCGGACTCATCTGGGCTCATTTGCATGTCTTTGCACTACCATTTAGCGCCATTAGCACTCCTTTTTGTTCGCTACGATATTCCACGTCTTGTGCACCTTTTTAGCCTATTTCTGTGCGTGTGTGTATTTCCCCTTTTTGCTTGCATTTTATTTATGTTTGTGACTGCCATGATTGATAACCCGTCCAGTTTTCCTGCAGGTTCGGGGATCGTGTGGGCGTCCGAGATAGGGCTTTCACCATTTTTGGCAAAGGAGTCAATGGTCGTGCGTTTTACCCACGCACGACCATCGACCTCTTTGGCGCACGATCATCGGTCGTGCGCAGTCATGACCTCTTTTGTGAAAGTTCTGTCCCGCCATATCGCACGATCACCAGCTATACCGCGCACGATCACTGCTCGTGCGTTGCCGATCGTGCGCAGTCATGACCTATTTTGTGCAAGTTCTGCCGCCATATCGCACGATCACGGGCAATAGCGCGCACGACCACTGGTCGTGCGTCTGTGATCGTGTGCAGTGTTTAATTCTATTTTCTATAAATAGCGCAGGTCTCGCTCTAATTTCGAGTGCCGCGATTTCTTCCGCCGTTTTTTGTCCCCGACGAAGGGTTCCGCCATTTCCCTTCATCCTCCACCTTAGGGAGAGGCTCCGGGCAAGATTTCACCTCCAAATCAAAGCCGGAGCATCCTCTCGGCCTCCTCCATCATCTCTTGGGCTTATTTCAAGCTTCAACGCCATATCCACCAAGCAAGGGGAAGCTTGCAACCTTCTTCCGCTATCGTGACACGAAGAAGACGGGCCATTGGAAGGTGGTGACAACCCTTCTCTACACCGGACGCAGTTGAGGACCGAGATTGGATGCGGATTGACAACCCGACGATTCCAACCGTGAATCCTCAGCAAGACTTCGGATACGGTCGATCTCTTGTCTTGTTCTTCCTTTATTGTTGTTTATGTGTTGTTGTAAACTTCATTTATAGATGATGTACGCTTAAATGTAGAATACGTTTATATGAAATCATGTCTATGTGATTTGTATTTTTGTTATTTATTGCTTGAGGTGCGCCTTGTTCCATCCACCTCCATCCACCTTTGCCGCACTAGCAATTGCTAGAAGCGTGCGTAGCGAAGAGGTGCTTACGACCCTCATTACGTCGTTCTCTCCACCTCATCCGCTAGCCTACTCGCCCATCCGCCTAGCGACTCGGTGCATAGCGGCCCGACTAGTCTTCATCCCGCCTAGCGAAGCTTTGCATAGCGGCATTGCATAGGAGTAGTTGATAGATTTTTACTTTCTTTTATCGAAACCATCAAAACCCCCATTTCATTTCCTCCGACCCGAGGACTTTAATCTCAAGGCCTCCTCGAAATTAACTCCACCTTACTGTGTTCCTCAAGAGACCGACACTCGGGGATTTATTCCCAAACTTTATTACTTGTGCGACCGGCGCGCTTGCCGTATTTACACGCATCAACATGTCATTGCTTATTCTTCGCGACAGTTGAAGAAGCATGAACACAACTATCCAGTACATGATCTCGAGCTCGGGGCTGTGGTATTCGCCCTCAAGACGTGGAGGCATTACTTATACAGGATTCATTGTGATATCTACTCAGATCACAAGAATCTCAAATACATTGACACGCAGAAGGTTCTGAACCTGCGCCAGAGGAGATGGCTAGAGTTCCTCTGCGATTATGATTATAAGATGCACTATCACCCGGGGAAGGCAAATACTGTAGCAGATGCTTTGAGCAGGAGAGCCGGCACTTCTAGACCGGAGCTTCGGGTGATGTCTATAGAGTTGCTACGCATGATGGAAGATATGAATATTACCATGGTTTCAGAGGATGAGCCAGTGGTGTATCGAGTGTACCTGAGCTCTTTGATCAGTGATGACGATATTCGAGAGCGCATTATTACACATCAGAGACTGGATGCTGCACTAGAGCCTATTTTCAGCGCCTTGAAAGGGGAAAGTATGAGGATTACACGCTGTAGGATGGTCTCCTTCGATTCCGTTGTCGAGTATACATACCAGCAGGAGATGGTATCCGGGATGACATTATCAGAGAGGCACACTGCTCCAGATACTAAGTGCATCCCGACATCACCAAGATGTGGGCAGACTTACGGAGGACCATGTACTGGCCTGGGATGAAGAGGGAGATCACCTATTTTGTGACACACTGCGAGACCTGCCAGCGCGTGAAGGCGGAGCGCAAGAGCCCGGGAGGTTTACTACAGCCACTGCCAGTCCCAGAGTGGAAGTTCGAGGACATTACTAGGGATTTTGTACACGGATTGCCTCACTCCCACTCTGGGAATGATTCCATCTGGGTCATTGTAGACAGTCTGACCAAGGTAGCACGTTTCATTCCGGTAAGGAAGGATTCTCCAGTTGCAGTTTTGGTGAGAGTGTTCGGGGAGCAATTCGTTAGATACTATTGCATCCCCAGGTCTATTGTCTCGGACCGAGACGGTCGCTTCACTTTCAGGGAGTGGAAAGGGCTGTGCATGCTTACTTGGGTTACAGACTCAATTTTAGCACTGCCTTCCATCCGCAGACCGACGGCTAGACGGAGCGGTCAAACATGACTATGGAGGACCTGCTCAGACTATGCATTTTGGATACGGGGAAGCCTTGGGAGAGGCTGCTACTATTGATTGAGTTCTCGTACAAAAACAGCCACCAGGCTAGCATCGGGATGGCTCCATATGAGGCACTTTATGGGTGGAAGTGTAGGACACCGCTATCTTGGGTTCAGGACGTGGACACTCGAGCTCTTGGTTCAGACATTGTGGAAGATACGGAGGCTTGGATTCGTTTGATCAGGGATCAGCTACTAGAGGCCTAGAGCAGACAGGCAAATTATTATGTTGCTCGGCACCGGAAGGTGGAGTTCTAAGTTGGAGACAAAGTTTTCCTGAAGATTCGTCCAGTACACAGTGTCTCTTTGGTGCGGAGGCACAAGAAGCTCAGTCCACGATACATGGGGCCATACTTGATCTTGGAGCGGATCGGCCCCTCGGCTTACCGACTGCAGCTGCCACCAGAGTTGAGTACCTTACACGACATCTTCCCTGTCTCTTCTTTGCGAAGAGCTCTCCTTCGGCCGGAACAGCACATTACTACCACGGTTGGGCCAGTAGCGTCAGATAGATCAGTTAGACTGGAGCCGATACGGATTGACAATACGGCCGTCTGAGTGTTACGGAAGAAGAAGGTCCCTCTCGTGAAGGTGTTGTGGTCAAACCATGGACAGGAGGAGCACACCTGGGAGCTAAGGGATCTGATGTTGGAGAAACACCCGGAGTTATTTACATCAGGTACATTTTAATTTATGCTTAAAGTTTCTTATAGTTATTACAAGTAGAACCCCGTAGACCCGAACATAAATTTCGGGGACGAAATTATTCTTTTTGTTTATAGGATTTGTAACATCCCATGTTACTTCTAGACCCCTTAACTTAGATTGGGTTAGGCATAGGGTGGGTGTTAGGGAAATTAGCTAAGTTTGACCCTAGGTAGTAGGATGTGGCCATGTGGGGCCCACTATAGGATCAAGTCAAACTAGGTCAAACTAGCCGAAATAAGGACCCCAGCAACACCATGACCCCATCACATTGCCCTAACCCTAAAAAATAATTTAAGTGGACCCTAGGGCATGTCACTAGGTCAACACTTTGACCCTAGTTCACCTAAGTCAACCTTGAGCCTAAAGTGGTCAACCCCACACTCATAGGCCCAATTAGCCTAAGTGGGGCACCCCCTTGACCCAACCCCAGTTGGGTGGTGCCAATAGGTCCATGACAATCAAGTGGGTCAGCCTACTCACCATGTTGACCAAGTCAACCCAAAAAGTCAACAAAGTCAACATTTTGACTTAAAGGGGAAGAATTGAACCCAAGTCATTTCCATTGGGCTAAGCTCAGCCAACTAAGCCCAATGGAAACCCAAATGGTCAAAGTCACCCCCCTACCCCTCTGGTTGTGGAGAGAGAAGGCATGCAAGGGGGCATTTTGGAGATTTGACCCAAAAGAAGAGAGAGAATAGAAGAGAGGAGAGGTGAGGCCACTTGGCCTTTGCTCCTTCTTCCCAAAACCTGTCGGCTGCCTTCCCAGAGAAATTACAGAGAGTTTAGGAGGCTAGGATGGCCACATGGAATCAATGGTGATACAACCTATGCTCCAACCGAGCTTACCTCGGCCATATCTCCCTATACAATCACTCCAGGCCAAATCCAAGCCCACCAACAGTTTCAGAACGTTGAGAGGAGTGGAATTCGAGTGATGGATCAGTGCTTTTGCTGGAGAATCCATGAAACGGGAAGAAGATCACCGGAGCACCACCGCCATGCCAAACCGCCGCCAAACTCGCCGCCGAGCCTCCATTCAGGTCTGTTTCACCTCACCTCTACCCGTACTAGAATCCTAGATCAACTAGGGGAGATATCGGGCTCAATTGAGCCCGATGCCATGTGAGAAATGAGGGATTTTTTTGAATTTTTCTTACCGCTCGGGACCACCATCGCCGCCGTCTCTCGCCGCCACATCACCGGCAAAAGATAGCCACCACCACCGTGAAGGTGATGACACCGTTGGTCGGGGGTGGCGCAGCCTCAGGTGGCCGGAAATGGCCCCGCAAAATCCCCCAGGTTGGCTCGATCTCAGCCGTTGAACACTTGGGGAAGATAACCAGATTCCGTCCATTCTAGCTTTAAGATTCGTGCAAACAGTTAATTTAATTCTGTATTAATTTATATGACATGACTAGTTCATTTTCTGTCACAATTCAACAGTAGCCTTGCATGTTAAATTTAGGGCCCTTAGGGCCATTTTCAGGACTAATGAAGAATATGAAAAATGTATCCCTTTGTGTTAAATTTAATTTTCCACCCTTATCTTGAAATTTGGTCCAGTGGTCTGACCTGTAGGACCATTTTGCTGGGGTTTGTCCTTAGCTAGGGCAGAAATTCAAAATGATGCCCAAGTCAAACAAGTCATCCAAATTGCCCAAAAATTTTGGTGCATTCATGTTTAGGGCTTAGTTAACATCTATAAAAAATGAGAATTTTTAAGAAAAATGTTCCTATAGTTTTTACTAAAATACCCAAAATGAAATAAATGAAATATTTGGAGTTGTGGGACTCCAAATGGCCCCAAATTTTGGTGGCATGTCCTTAGGGACATTATATGTATATTTTTAAAATTTCATCAGATTTGGATCTCTGCATGTTGGGTAAATCTACTTGCATGTGTTGGCTTGTTATAGGCTTGGTGTGCATATAGCAATAAATGAAATGATGTGCATTCAGCCTATTGGAGGCATGCAAAAATCATGGAATTGATTCTAGAGGTTCATTAGGGTAAAGTTCACCCCTTAGATTATTTATTGGATTTTGAGATCAAAAATCACATTATTTGGAATTTTAAATATATAGGCCTCTTTGGAAAATAAATTGGAAAAATAGGTTCTTTTCAAGTAAAAATCTCCAAAGTTTGTCAAGTTAAAATGGAGGTTAGAATTGACTTAGGAAAATTATATCTTTCTATTTGAGAACTTTTGGAGTAAAATGCATTGAAATTACCATTTTACACTTATTGTAATTATGCATGAATTGATAGAAAAACATATCAGAAAATTTTGGAATTATTTCTAGCTTTGCATATTTGTATGATTAACCTTGTGTATTTATCTCAAAATTTTTGGATGTACTAATAATTTTAAATTATCATAATGGCTTTTTAGTAATTACATAAGAATGGAATTTGATAGGCCATTACACTATAGAGGTTAATGAAACTTTTTTATTAGTCTTAGGTTAGTGATATATATGCTCTGTAATTTTCTTGGAATTTTGACTTATGTATTCCATATACTTCATTTGGAAAATGGTAATTATGTTGATTTGTGTTAATTAAAGAATAAAAAGAAATACTTAAGTGAAAATTATGATGCTTGGAAGACAGTGATATTGCACCATATTATAGGTCAGGAAAATTTCTTACATCAGTAGGATTATAGTTTATTATACTTCATGTGTAAAATGACCCGATGAATTAATTGAAGAAATTAATTTAATGGTGTAATTAATTTGGAAAATTATGGAAATCATCATGGTCATCATATAGGTCCATACAACCCTAGGGCTAATAATTTGAGACATATGATCCAAGAAATTAGAAGTTAGATTTCGGGGTGGTGTTAGGTCATGGGCTGCGCATAGTAAAAATAGGTTATATCGAAGGGGCCCACCAGGGGATAGATCGACAATTGAGCTAGAGATTACGATTGGAAGTATAAACCTGGTGGGTAGTGTCGTATTAGTGTTGAGGGTAAAAGTGCAAGTCATCGGGTAATAACTGGAGAGGAGGTCGACGGAAGACCGTCGCCCTCCCGATAATAACCTCTTAAGTCATTAGGAATGCTCAAGAGTAACAATGTGAGTAAAGGGAATTGTGGGTAGATAACAACTAAAGTAAACATCCTTGAGAAAGGGAGCTTTGGGCTTCAGCCCATCGTAGTTCCTAGTGCCCCCGAGAGCCCTTGACCGGGCATGCCCCGGGCAGTCCTGGGATTAACCTTAAGTCACTAAGTATAATAACCGGTAGGCAAGAGTAGTCTAATAGGCTAGGTAAACTAAACATGTGCTCACTCGTGCCGGGTTGGAGGGACTTGGAGTCTGTTGAGTACTTGCTCACCCTTGCAGAGTTAGAAGAAGTGGTTTGTTTACTTGCTCACCCGGGCAGGGTTGGAGGAATTAGGACAGGTTGGTCCTGCGAGCTTGAGGCTCGAGTTAAAATAATAGCATGTGCATAAAGAAAATGGTGGTGCATCATACGGTACTGGGCCAATCATCACACAGATGGTAGTACGGTGACTCGGGTGAGGTGTACGAGTGGAAGGGCCAGTATGTTATTTAATACTGTTGTCAGGCAGACAATCCCTGAAGATGTATACCCGACCTAAAAGTCTAGCAGGCAGCTAACAATTTGTACGCAGAGACTCTAGAGTGCACCTGGGACGTGTACAGAGGCGTAAAAGAGAGGTCTAGGCCTGGTAGTGGTATACCCGCCTAGAAAGCAGAGAAGCCCGATCCGCTGCTGCCGTAGCCACAATAGTGGTACCTAAGAGTGATGCTAGCTATCGAAATGTGGGAACTAAAGGTATGGGATCTCAGAGTCACGTGCCTGTGTTGCACTTGTATATTGCATAACCATAGCATAAACATTCATACTCATTAGTTCATACACTTCATAAATCCTTATCATATAAATTAGTATGGGCTCTTTTATATGATAAGTTACAATTCCTGGAAACCTTAACTTATAAATTTGTATGTGAATTTTTATAAGTTAAGGTATGCTCTGTGATGATAGTGTAGTGGTAGTGTAGCTTTACCTTCTGCTTTACTTTCAGTTCGGTAGTATAGCTTTACCTTCTGCTTTACTTTCAGTTCTTTACTTACTGTACTGCACTTTACTTCTCTATACCTTGCGCTTAGAATTGATAGATGTAGAATTATATTATACACTTGCTAGTTAGCTTCCGTCACCTGCTTCCTTTTGCTACCCCTTGTTGTCCTCCACTTCATCCTCCCGCTCGGTGCCTAGGAGTTGCGGGGCGAGGTGCGGAGGAAACGTCTTAGTCATTTTGACTAATGGTCGGTGACCATATCATTTTAGGAGCTCGAGGAGATGGAGCACCAGCACGACTAGATGGCAGGACTTGAGGAGGTGATACCATTACCATCGGCTACTACTACTACTACTACTGTGCGTCCTCAGGTGAGATGAGTTTAGATGATTAGATTCCGCTTTTTTTTGACTTGAGAGAGTGAGAGATTTGATTTAATGTACTGGGCATAAGCCTTTATTACTCTCTTTCATTTTGTACTCATTTGGGACTATTCATTTGTGTACTTTTCATTTACTATATATATGATTAGTACTGTGGTTGTGGACTATGCTTTGTTTACTCTATTTTATACTTCTGATGCTCATATTGGCCGAATAAGTTTATGATCGTGCTAGCCGGCAGAATCGACGACTTGCGGTGTCGACAAACTCGTGTGTAAGTGTCACCGTAAGGCGGCGGTTCTGGGCATAAGATCCGGGTTAGCCCCGGAAAGGGGGGAGCAAATCTTACAGTAAGGGTGGAGGAACTTTTGGTTGCGATTTGGGAAGACCGGCTTGAGGAGGAAGATGAACCAATGTCGTTCATTCCGCTTCATGATTCGTGTTGAAATCTGTGTTCTGCACGCAGCGACTTTCTTAGCTATTTTCAGGCAAGAAAAGGTCAGATCTGGGCTTTCGACTAAACACAAAAGTTATAGCCCTTTAAATTACCTTTCTAACGAGTGGTTACATGACTTCAGGTTAATTCTGTAGCCACAGGAATGTCTGATCGAAGTAGAGGCTGCAGACTAAGCGCGTAGAAATTATATTCTGTACGCAGCAGGCTTTGGAGCCAATTTCATGTGGCATACAGTCTGATATGGGTTTTAGACTTAACATGGAAGTTGTAGCCCATGGAAAGAAATTTCCATCGAGTGGTTACACGCACTTACCGGATTCCTGTAGCCACGGGAATCTTCGGTTGAAGTTGTTGTGCTGCCAATGTTCTGCACCTGAAATTCCTGGATTAGTTTTATAATTGAATTTGATCTCGGAAGGGGTTTTGTAACAATCCGATGTTAAGTCATAGGCAAATCATAATATGTAGGGTTTTGATAATTCAATGCATGATGAAACTATTGGATAGGCCCCATGTAAACTAAAAGTGAAATGGTATGAGATTGAATGAAGAGACTTTGTGGGTGATAGTGAACAGATGATAATTAGTGGTCTAATCACGAGAATACTTGAACTTGTGTATTTGGTCGGTTTTGATTGATATGGACATGTATTGTGATAATCGGACGAGTAACTCATGTGCTCACGAGTGATTGGGCTTGGTCCTCGGTGTTCATGTCCCGAGGCGTCTTCCGTATTATAGTGTGGTTGAGTGGCTCGTGGTGTGAGTGGACACGCGGTGTCGTAATCCTGGGTTAAGGATAGTGTGGCAGGTCTACGGGCTCACCAATCGTCACACTGATGGGAGTTGACAGCTAAACCTTGGGCGGTTGGGCTTGGTCCCCGGTGTTCACGTCCCGAGGCTCCTTCCGTGCCAAGTGAACGGTTGGGCTTGGTCCTCGTGCTCTTTTTTGAGGCTCCTTCCGTGTAATGCATAGGCCAGTTCGGGGCTAGGATCTCGGTGCACATCTACCCGAGACACCCGCTGAGCCGCAGTACCCATGTGAGATTCGCTGTCGTGTTCTTTGCGTTAAGGTGTATGAAGGCCTAGGCTAGGTAGTGTGGAGACCAGCCTAGTAGTGGAGATGCCCGTCCACGGTCACCATCCGGCCACGACGGTTGACGCCTGAGAGGTTAGCCACCTGCTCGAAAAGTGGGAATTACAAGTCTGTGTCGACATTTCAAGTGCATGTTCATTGGTCAGTCATTGCATTGCATACATGTCATTACACTCCATTGCATACACAAGATCCTCATCGTATAAGTTTGTATGGGCACTCCTATACGATGAGTTACTTAATGCTGAACGATCCTCAACTTATATGTTTGTATGGTCATTCATATAAGTTGAGTTACATTCTGTTATAATACTACACTCTCATGCTGCTATAGATGATACAACTGCTAGAATAAGATGTTGCTTATTTATTACACTGCTTTATTTACATTGAGATATAGCACCTGCTTGTACCTATGTTTCATTTATATTGTACCCTATTCCTTTCTCCGCCCGGTGTCGAGGAGTCGCCGGGGGAGCGGATATGAAGCCACTTAGTCTTTATGATTAACGGTTGCTACGTCTTCCTTTTTAGGAGGAAACCCCACAAGTGGAGCAGAAGGTTATGTAGCCGGACAGCCAGGCTAGGACGACAGGGCCTGACGGGACGGTACTGTCGCTACCATCGGTTACTGATGTGAGTGTGAGAGGCTTTTGTTGTATCCGTTTTGGGAAAACTATTACGTACTTTGATGTTAGAAGCTTCTTGAAGCTTCTCTACTGTTGTTATATCATGGACTATCTGTTTGGTGTGGATTTGACTTCTATGTTATATATTGTTGGGTTGGCAATGTATGATATTGGTTATGGCCAACAGGATAGGTGTCTTGTGGTACAGGCTAGCCCGAGTGTTAGTGCTACCGCAAGGCGGCTGTTCTGGGCATAAGATTCCTCTCGTTCCGCGTATTATTGAAAGACATTGTTTCAAGAGCCTAAACACCTAGAGGGGGTGAATAGGTTCTAATCTTTTTGAGTCTTTTTTATTTTAAGGCAAACAGATGGCACAGATTAATTCTATTTACAGAAATTAAATACAACACAGGAAACACCAGATTTATAGTTGTTCCCCAAGATTTGGGTACATCTACTTTCCCCCTTCGCCTATCCAGCAGATAACTGGATTCAGCCTAAATTCCTTCCACTGGCTCGGATCCGCAGATCTTACAAACTCAGAACCCAAAATGGTTCCTACACCTCAGACATTATACAATTCCTACCTCATATTCTTCCCTGAATCCTACCTCACGCCTAAGCCCTACCTCAGCCTTTATAATTAGGCTTACAACTCAGACTTTCCATAAGTCCTACCTCAGGCACACGTCCCTACATCAGCCTTTATAATTTTAGGCTTACAATCTCATATCAGACAATAGATCCTACAAGAAATTGTGAGAAATAAGTATTTGAAAACTTCACCAGCTAGATATCTCTGTTGATGTTGTCTTCTTGATTAGTACTTATATAGACTGATCCTTCTGATCCAACCGAACTTCGCTTTTCAAAGCTTCTTGATTAGAACAAATAGGATGGATCTTCTCATGAAGTTGAAGTTGATCTTCAGTTAGCTTCTTCCTTAGATTCAGATTGAACTCTCATTCTTTTTTGCAGACAACCCTTGATTTGTCAGAATTCTTCTTATTGATACCTCACGTTGTTGTTCATTACTCATCTGTCATTTCCGATCTGGCTCTTATATAAAGCTTGCTTCATGGTTACCGACTGATCCGGTTCATAAAAAACTTTTGACAGTTCTGACAGTTCTAACAGTGGTGTCAGACCGGTTAGTTATGACAGCTGTCAAGTCACCATTCACGTCACCAGGTTCTTCAATGTCTTTCCAACTCAGCACACAACACTCAGCAGACTGCTTCACATGTGTCGACACATATAGGCTAAGTGTCGACACAAGTCTTCAAGGTGTCGACATAAATAGTCCAATGATGGAGACATTGCTGATGCGGCCTCCAATTATCCCCATCGGAGATAGTTTGTGGATTGGGACGATCGCTGCCGCAAGCTCGAGGATCGCTTTTCTTCCACGAAGCCACCGCCACCTCCGCCACATGTTTTGCTCGACGTCCGCCGCCATTTTATAAAAATATATAATTATAAATTAAATAATTATAATTATATATTTTTAATAATTTATTATTTTAAGCAATCTTATTTCAAGCATCTTTATGTTTATTGCATTTAAATAAGTCATGTAATGATGGGGTGCTTATAACCATCATAGGTTGTTTTAATTATTTCATTTCTTGTATTATGATGGGTGCTTATAACCATCATAATTCTCATTTTGAATTTTGAATTTTGAATGTTGATTGGAGGGAGATTGAGTGGTGTAGGCTATATATAGCCTTGTTTTGAAGGCTTAATTATTGAATCAAAGAAAATTTGAAAACCTAAATTGAGAATCCCTCTCCTTCTTCTCCTTGGCCGACTCCCCCTCTCTTCTCCTCCTTCTTGGTCGCCGGGCACCATCTCCCTCCCCCTTGTCCTTCAAAAATTTCGCCATACACATCCTCCCACTCCTAGCCGACAACCTCTCCCTCCCTTTTATAGTTTCGGCCACCCCCACCCCAACCACCCCTCACAAGTCCGGCAATCCCACCTCTCACCTGAGGCCTCCTCCTCCTCCCCACCAGAATTCCCCTTCCTAAAAACCTTAAAGCTCCTCTACCATATTCATCCCTTAACTTACCATATTTGGAATATATCATTCCTTTAATATACCACAAACCTACCACCTTTTCTTTCTCCAGCATTATTGGGAAATATTATTTCCATATTCAGAAGATTTCGTCGGGACTTTCCAAATATAGCGTGATACGAAGAAGGCGACGAATTTCCCTCCCTCCGGCGTATCTCTGGCGAAGCCGTTGAAGAACGATTCTCGTAGAGTGATCCAGATTCATCAAATCCTGTTGGGTAACGAACATTTCCACCTTTATGTGTTTCTCTTCTTTAGATAGATCTTTTGGCATTGGCAAATTGCGTGACTTGTGTAACGCTTAAATTTTTCGTTGCTAATTTCTTTTAGTTATTGTCGTGTTTATTTCCTTCATTTAAGTTCGAGAGGCGTGGCGGCCCTCGTTTGTATTTTGTTGGGAGAGAACCACCCTTGCCCGAATCTTTTGTTTTCGGTGATGTCTCTTTTGGTACAACGCGCTCGACCGAACCGTGTGGGTTCTTTTCGCTTGAGAGGACTTTGGCCTATCGCCTTGGTATTATCTTAAGGGGTCTTGCGAACCTCCCGTAATTGTTAGTTTAGTAGTAATATTAATTAAACCGATGCTATGTTAAATGCTTGAGTGTAACGTGAGAGTTACTCGAGAGCGTCGCGTTTGTTTCGTCGGCCACCAAAACGCTCGAAAGTGTGGGCCTACATCAAATTGGTATCAGAGAGAGGTTCACGTCAATTTCCTAATTGTCCCCCTCCCCCTTTTGCTTTGAGCACCGACATGCACCTTGCACGTTCATTGCACAATATAAAAAAATCAATTTTAAATTTTTGGTCTGCAAATAGCGGCCTAAAATTTTTAATTTTTCTCAAATTTCAAAAAGAAAATTCTGGAATTTCTCAATTATTTTCTTAGTATGAAAACAAAAAAAAAATTATTTTTCATTAAGTAATTATTTTTATTAAATTGTTTTAAAATTTTAATTTTGGTCTGCCAATAGCGGCCTATATTTTTATTTTCTCAGCAAAACAAAATTTTATTTAATAATCTACCTATTTATTCCAGCAAGAAAATAAAAAAAAATATTTGTTATTTTAAGTAATTAGCAGGAATAATTCCATCTTTGAAAATTAAATATGGTCAGGTTATTTAGTCATTGCAAGTGCACCAGTTCTAGGTGAGTATTTTCTCTCTGGTTCTCACTAAATGACATATGACGTATATGCTACTCAGTTAGGCTATTACTATGCTACGAATATGGCTAAACACACCCCTAGGGCACACCACATTTATCCTACCTATGACGGTTTAGAGTATCCTCAAAATTTTAGAGACGGGCTTAAGGGATTAGAACAATATTTTAATAGTCACTTATGGGATGACTACGAAAAGGTTAGCTTTGCCCGAGAGCGATTAGTAGGTCGAGCCTGATTATTTTGGTTAAACGAAGAGCGTCGTGTTGGTAGCTATTATTATGTGTGGTCGCACATGCGTAGCCTCCTCTCGGATCAATTTGATCCCGTCTACCTGCGCACAAATAACACCATACCCGTTAGTAAGAATAGTTACGGCACTAAACCCGTATCTGCTTATAGGAGTGACCCAATGACTCAGGATAGATCTTTTCCCTAGAAAGGTAGTAATACCCAAAGTGTCTAGTCCCACCTATAGGGAACATAAGTCATTTAGACCCCAAAATTTGAACTCGAAAGAGGTTATTATTAGAGTGCTTTCTTCTTTAGCCTCGACATCTAATCCCTCTGATATAGTGACTGATACCTCTTAGGATTCTTATGTGGATATAGAATCTCTGGATGATGAAGTTAATCAGCTAGGTGAGAGTCTTCCTTCACTTAGGATAGTGCCTGACTCTCCTGTTGAACCTGAGGATGTGATTAGGACTGAGCCCATCACTGAGGACGAGGCAAGTTTCACTGATGCTTTTAGTGACGTTGAGGAGATTGGTTACCCTAGTGACCTGGACGAGGATTTCTCCCCTGAGGAATCATCTCCACCCCCCTTCAACGATATTTTAGTCATGGAGTCGTCTGATGATCCTGAGTCAGACGACATTCCGGCTGAGTCGGTAGAGTCATCCTATGTTGAAAGCTTACCTGTTACTAAATTAGGTGATGACTAGATAGGGCCCGATATTATTATGGTTGACCCAGCATTAATAGATGTTTCAACGGTATTGGAAGAGTCACCTTGGGATGGTTGTTCAATTTGGGATAATCTTAGTGTGATACATCTGGGAGTTAGTTCTTGGAAGTTATCAACATCATTTGAGGATCAAATTAATTTAGATTCTCCCCGGGATTCGATTTGCCCATCCCTCTATTTTGATCATGACGACGCACCCACTTAATGGGAAGAGTTGGTTAACGAAGGATGTGTAGTTTTGGAAAAGTTATACTGTGGGGAAAAATTATCTTTGGATGACGGTAGCCCTGAGGGCCAGAAAGACACTTCGTTGATGATAGCTCCTTTGCCTAGGGCCCAAAACTGTTTAGAAATTTTGTCGGATACGATTTTTCCTACCTATGATACGATCACAAATTCTGAATTAACTGAAGTATCTAATAAGTTGGAAGTCTTGTCGGCTGAGTTTTAAGTGAGAACGAATCCACTGTTTAATTTTTCCTATGATTTTAAAGGCCTACAACAGGAGGCTTTTTTTTGGACGAGTAATTCGTGTTTTGACGTTGAGTGTGACTTAACTTCCCCTACAGAATCACCCATGTCAACTCTCCCTCCGGTTAATTTAACTCGAGTAGATGATTTGTTAGGACACGAGCTAGTCATTTCTATTCCTTTATATTTGGAGAAGTTTATTATTATCGCCTTTCCTTTAGGCTTACTTCGAAGGATGTGGGTAAACGTAGTTGGTGACGAGCATTTTCTGCTAGCTATTCATAACGACATTTTTAAATCAAAATTTAATTCCAAATTTAAAACGAAAGCGTTAGGCTCCACAAAAATAATTTTTGAATTTAAAGCACCCGTGCCACCTGACATAGTTCCGTTATTTTCTTCTATTAATTCTAGTCATGTTGTACATGGGTTCACCCTACATGGTTTTAAGTTAATTTGGCGCATTCTTATCCTTTAAATCCATCAAAATGTGTCCATTAATTTACTTGCGAGTTTGTGTTAGAAAGTCTCCCACTGTTATGTGATTGATTTTGTTTTGGCTTGTCTCACCCCTGAACGGATGCTCCCGAGCACCTTAGAAAAAATAACGAATTGGCTAGTCTATTCTTTACGAATTTTATGGAAGTTTGGTGACATGACATTTCTTTTAAAAGTTTCCATTGATTGGGGCATAGCTCCTATTTTCATAGTTACATACTTTATGCTTTATGCTTTTATGCCACTTGAAATGTCTACCTCTCCGTATATATTTTCCACTATGCTTTCTATTGGGTTGGGTGGTGACAGTTTCCTAGGATCGTTCTACTTCTCGGTCTCCATCGGAGGTATGTTGGTGGATGTTGTTGAAATTCTTTTTCCTTCTTTGGCTAATGCGAAATTGAGGTCCCTCTAAGATAACCTTTTGCCAGACAGGTTCTTAGTGCTGATGGATGTACATGCTACTACAACACTGATAGCGGGGCCAGATTTTCCCCATGCTGCTGCTGTTTTTGACGGTTCTTCCCCCTTGGTCAACTCATCAGTGATGAGTACTTTTGAGTGGGGGAGGATTGATGGAGACATTGCTGATGCAGCCGCCATTGATCGTCATCGGAGAGAGTTTGTGGATTGGGACGATCGCTGCCACAAGCTCGAGGATGGCTTTTCTTCCACGACGCCACCGCCACCTCCTCCACATGTTTTGCTCGACGTCCGCCGCCATTTAATAGCAATATATAATTATAAATTAAATAATTATAATTATATATTTTTAATAATTTATTATTTTAAGAAATTTTATTTTAAGAATCTTTATGTTTATTGCATTTAAATAAGTCATGTAATGATGGGGTGCTTATAACCATTATAGGTTGTTTTAATTATTTCATTTCTTGTATTATGATGGGTGCTTATAACCATCATAATTTTCATTTTGAATTTTGAATGTTGATTGGAGGGAGATTGAGTGGTGTAGGCTATATATAGCCTTGTTATGAAGGATTAATTATTGAATGAAAGAAAATTTGAAAACCTAACTTGAGAATCCCTCTCGTTCTTCTCCTTGGTCGACCCCCTCTCTTCTCCTCCTTCTTGGTTGCCGAACACCATCTCCCTCCCCCTTGTCTTCAAAAATTCAGCCATACACATCCTCCCACTCCTAGCCGACACCCTCTCCCTCCCTTTCATAGTTTCGGCCACCCCCACCACCACCACCCCTCACAAGTCCGGCCACCCCACCTCTCACCCGAGGCCTCCTCCTCCTCCCCACCCAAATTCCCCTTCCTAAAAACATTAAAGCTCCTCTACAATATTCATACCTAAACTTACCATATTTGGAATATAACATTCCTTTAATATACCACAAACCTACCACCTTTTCTCTCTCCAGCCTTATTGGGAAATATTATTTCCATATTTAGAAGATTTCGCAGGGACTTTCCAAATATAGCGTGATACGAAGAAGGCGACAAATTTCTCTCCCTCCGGTGTATCTCTGGCGGAGCCGTTGAAGAACGATTCTAGTAGAGTGAACCGGATTTATCAAATCCGGTTGGGTAACGAACATTTCCACCTTTATGTGTTTCTCTTCTTTAGATAGATCTTGTGGCATTTGCAAATTGCGTGACTTGTGTAACACCTGAATTTTTCGTGGCTAATTTCTTTTAGTAATTATCGTGTTTGTTTCCTTCGTTTAAGTTCGTGAGGCGTGGCGGCCCTCGTTTGTATTTTATTGGGAGAGAACCACCCTTTTCCCGAATCTTTTGTTTTCGGTGGTGTCTCTTTTGGTACAATGGGCTCGACCGAACCATGTGGGTTCTTTTCGCTTAAGAGGACCTTGGCCTATCGCCTTGGTATTATCTTAAGGGGCCTTGCGAACCCTCTGTAATTGTTAGTTTAGTAATAATATTAATTAAACCGCTGCTACATTAAATGCTTGAGTGTAACGTGAGAGTTATTCGAGAGCGTCACGTCTGTTTCGTCGGCCACCAAAATGCTCGAAAGTATGGGCCTACATCATCTAAGTGTTGACACAAGTCTTCAAGGTGTCGAAACAAATACTCCAGGTGTCGACGCAATCATATTTCTGCTTTTTGAAACTGCCTATGTTGTATGTGTCGACACAAGTTCTGTGTGTCGTCACATCAGCTTATTGTCTCGACATTTCTGTTGCAGACAGTTGGTGTTGAGTGTTTTTCAAATGGCGTTGAGTGTGTGTCGACACAAGTCCTGTGTGTCGACACAATTACTTCTGAACTCGACACAGCCTTTTGAGAGTTGGTGTGTCGACACAAGTCTTGTGTGTCGACACATTTGCTTCAGGTGTCGACATATCTCCTGAGTGTCGACTCATCTTCTGTTTTAAGTGTCGACACAATTCTGTTTTAAGGTTTTGACAAATTCTGGATATCGACACAACTTCTTCTTTAGGTGTCGACATAGCTTTGAGTGTCGACACAACTTCTTTATATGTGTCGACACATTTTTTCTAGTGTGTCGACATAGCTTCCCTGAGTGTCGACATAGCAGCTGGGTGTAGACATAGCTTCTTCATAAGTGTCGACACATTTTGCATGTGTGTCGACACAGCTTGCCTGAGTGTCGACACAGTCTCCTTGAGTGTCGACATAGTTTCTTCACAAGTGTCGACACTTGTACTCAGAAAATTTTCCTTCAAATTTTTAAACCTGCACAATGAAACTCAAACTTCTACCAAATACACATTAATGCATATCATTGACTAAGTTGTGGCTTCTCCAAATCTAGTACACATTTTCCAATGTACCCAACAATCTCCCCATATTTGGAGAATTCATAACACTTAGTCAAAGATATACATCTCTTAAGATAAAACAAAATTGTAATAGAAGAAAAAACATTTCAGAGCAGGTTATTATATAATAATTGTAAACAACAAACACTTAATACTGAACCAGATTTTATTAATCAGAAAAACTTTGGTTTATATGAATTTCTTAAAGAACAAAAGAAACAAAATAGTACATTGTTCTATTACATAAACCTAGCAGTCCTATTACTAACTAGGCTCCTTAATAACTATTACTTTGCCAGACTTGATTTTAGCCTGCAAAGAAGGTTCAGCATCTTCAGCTAGCTTTTTTCCATTTGAGAGCTTTCTTCTTTAATGCTTCAGCCTTGATCTTCTGTCTTTCAAGATAGTGGAAAGATTTGGGGAAGTACTTGCTTGGCTCTTGAGCATTAGCAGGTAGCTTCCCAGCCTTAGCACTTCTTCTATGCTCTAGAATTTCTTCTTGTCCAGCTTTATATTTATTCAACTCTTGCCTAGAATACAACTTACCCTTGTCATGGGTTTTATCCTTAACAGCTTTCTGGGCAGTAAGTATGATATTTCTAGAAGTTGGGCTCCACTGCTCAAAATCTTACTTCAGCTCAGCCTGCTCTCTGAATCTCTTCTTGGAAAGTTGAGCTTCCTTCTAAGCTTCCAATACAGCTTCATACATTTCAACCTTTTCCAGAATTATATTTTGTACCTCTCGTGGAGGACTATACATTTTCAGCACTTCTTCTTTAACCATCTCAAAATCAGCTGGGTGTTAGATCACCTGAGCAACTTCAGGCTGATCTCCTTCAAAATATTCAGGTTGTATCCCATACTCAGCTACATTAGCATCATCACAAAGAGGAGGATATCCAAGAGTAGCTCTGATGTTAATGCTAGTCCATTTAGCATGGTCAGAGCTGGCTTTGACTAGTAATCTCTCCCCCTTTATGACTTCTCTTGCAATATGATCTTTTATATCTTCTTTCTGAAATCTGACTTGATCAGTTATATATTTAGTTCCTTCTTTAAAATAAGCTCTGAATTTTGTCAAGAAAGTTTTAATTTTCTCCTGAGATTCTTGAAATGTGGCTTTGATAGCAGATATATTTTCCTGGATTTGCTTGGAGATTTCAGCCTTTAGAGTAGTGCTAGAATCAGAGAGCTTTGTCAATATTTCATGATGTTAATCCTTGAGATTGTCATTCATCCTTATCTGATTATCCAGTACATATCCCTGCTTCACTTCAATTTCATCCACTTTAGCTTGGATATCTTGTTGTTGCTTGGCCAGGAACACCACAGCATTACCTCCTTTATGGAAGCAATCTGTCATTTCCTTCTTATGTTGATTCACTTCAAATCTAATGGATTTGATTTCCTGGGCCAACTGAAACTGTAACTCCCTATGAGTTTCATCCACATATTTTTCTATAGTCTGCCTTTGATTATCTAATTTTATTTGCATTTGGACCAGTAAAAAACTGAAGTCCATGCTTGATTTAGATGGTGCAGTTCCCAATTGTAAAGCTTTCTTATATCCAGAACTCTTCTTCTTTATCACAGACAGCTTTCTTTTCTTAACCAATGTGGCTTCTTCATCTTCAGAAGATTCAGATGTACTTTTAATATCAACAGTTTCCTTTTTAGCTGGGGTATCCTTGGATAACTCCCCCTCAGTCCTTGGAATTTCCTTTTCTTTCTAAATTTCCTCCCCCTCAGTCATATCAGGAAGAGGATCAGGAAACAATTCTTTCATTGTAAATTCCTGCTGTATCTGTTCAGAAGGAATAAGATTAGGTTTTTTTAAAAAAAACTTAAAAGACTAATATCACTTGAAAGACCTCTTTTGTTGTGTAAACAAAAGTGTTCCTTTGAGCAATTTTTGAGGAGAATACTATAATACATCACTAGTCTGTGGAGAAGGTACTTACTGGCTCATTTTGAGCATCATTCTTGTCAGTTACTTCAGCTGCAGTGTTGATTTCAGATACAACATCCATTATTGTGTCTGCAGCTAAGTCACTATCCAAGACAGCATCATCAATACATCCCCCTTGGGAAGGAAACTACATTTATTTTTCTAGGTTTTCTCCCCCTAGAGTAGAGTAAATTTGTTGCTCTTTGAGCTCACAGTCCTTTGCTTGAACATGAACATCTTGTTGTTGCTGGTCTTCATCAGAACTGAAGACCACCTCTTCCTCAAAATCATTTGAGGAGTCAGCCTATACAACCACCTTCTTTTTATTCTTGTCTTTGTTAGTTTTCTCCTTAGGAGAAGGGACTTCCTTGGTTAGAACTCTGTCCCACCTGGACAGTATCTACATCCATTTTTCTCATATAATTTATCATAGAGCCATTTGCTTGTTTCAGAACATTTGGAATTACAGATGTTAAGCATAGGCTGAGGATCCTTCCCAGGTTAGGTTTCTTTATTCCTTGTTGCAGTTTATCAAACACTACTACTGCCCAGTCAGTGTTTATCATGTATATGATTCTCACCATCAGATTGAACATGTGGCAGAAATCTGATCATGTCCACCTGTCTTACAGAGAATCACTTTGCCAACAACTTTAGATAGAAATTTTCCTTGGGAATTCATCCCTTTTCTAGTGATAGAGGATCCAATCTTGATATTGGGACTCAGCTCACACCAGCTTAAAGCTTCTATAATATGGGAAGGGGTTATTTATTCTGTATCCTTGATCAATGGAAGATGTAGTGATTTCCTGATAGTTTTCAATGTGTGTTTCACTCGGGTATCTTGAACAGTCACCTTGATTTTCTTGCCTTCTAAATCCACTGTAGCAGTTAAATAAAACTCCATGACTTCCTTCTTCCAAATTTTGGTCGGTTCTGAAACCAAAAATTCGAGTCCATTTGCAGAAATTACGGCAATAACTCCCTGAATTTCGTCAGAAGCAGTTGTGAAACCTTCGCGAACCAGTTTGTAACCTTCATTAACCTTATCTTCTTGGTGTGGCACCATTGATGTAAGTACTAGAGGAGAAGAGAAGAGAAGGTCTATGTTGAAAGAAGGTGTAGAGTCAAAAATTCTGATAGCGTAGTCGACTAAATTTTAGATTCACCTTTTTATAGTACTTGAGTCAAGGGCAGATCAAAAGTCGGGCTTAAGTCGACAAATCAGTTTTTGTGTCGACAAAAATGACCTAGGTCTTGAAAGTACTTAAGTTAAGTCATCATGACTATGTGTCGACCTGCTAATGTCTAAGTCGACAAAACGTATTTTAAGCCGACACATTTATGTGTCGACACACTTGAGTCTGTGTCGACATACTTGCGTCTGTGTCGACACTGACAACTTAAGTCTCTACAAATTTGTGTCGACACCAACTTTTTGTGTCGACACAAATATCCTCACGACTTTTAGTCTCGAAAAGGTTGTGTCCACACCTATTCTCCTGTCGACACAGATACTGTTTCTGTGTCGACACATCCTTTTCCTGTGTCGACACAACATACTGAGTGTGTCGACACAACTTGTTTGTGCCTACGAAAACTTTGTACTTAGACAAATTTCAAGAGAAATTTGGTGCTTACTGATGCTACTCATGGAAACTCATGTTAACCTATTCTAGGTTTAACATACCTAATTCAATTTTGAAATTATTGAATTTAGTTTCATCCAGTGGTTTTGTGAAAATATCAGCTATTTGATTATCTATTTTTACAAACTCTTGACTAATGTTTCCTTTTCAACATGTTCTCTGATAAAATGAAACTTTATTTCTATGTGCTTGATCCTACTGTGTGATACAGGATTCTTAGCAACAGAAATAACACTTGTAGAATCACAAAATAGTTGAATGCTACTTACCTGAATGTCATAATCTTCTAGTTGATGCTTCATCCACATCAATTGTGCACAGCAGCTACCTGCAGCTATATACTTTGATTCAGCTGTTGATATAGCTACGCTTGTTTGCTTCTTGCTGCTCCATGACAACAGCCTCCCACCAAGGAACTGATAGGTTCCTGTGTTACTTTTTCTATCTTCTTTGCATCCAGCAAAATCTTCATCTGAGAATCCTGTTAATAGAAAATCTCTATTCTTAGGGTACCAAAGTCCTAGATTATGTGTGCCCTTAAGATATCTAAAAATTCTTTTAGCTGCAGTATAATGAGATTCCTTAGGGCATACTTGATACCTAGCATAGACACATATTGCATACATGATGTCATGTCTACTAGCAGTCAAATATAGTAGGGAGCCAATTATCACTCTATACAAAGACTCATCAACAGGTTTCCCTTCTTCATCTTTGCATATAGGCATACTTGTTCCCATTGAAGTTTTCATTGTATAAGCTGAGTCCAAACCATACTTAATCAACTCCTTAGTGAACTTAGATTGGGATATAGATAACCCACTCTCAGTCTGTCTAACTTGAAGTCCCAAGAAGAACTTCAGCTCACCCATACTGCTCATCTCAAACTTCCCTTACATAAGTTTGGCAAACTTCCTACAAAGGCTGTTTTTAGTAGAACCAAAGATAATGTCATCCACATATATCTGGACTAGTATTATCTTGCCTTTTGATTCCCTATAGAATAAAGTTTTGTCTATCTTTCCTCTAGAGAATTTATTCTCAATGAGGAAGGCAGACAAGGTTTCATACCAAGCCCTTGGAGCTTGTTTCAAACCATATAGAGCTTTCCTAAGCCTATATACATAATCAGGAAAGTGAGAGTCTACAAAACCTGAGTAGGCTTCTTCTTTTAAATCACCATTCAGAAATGCTGATTTCACATCCATTTGATATACGTTTAACCCTTGATAGACATCATAGGCTAAGAATAGCCTTATTGCCTCCAGCCTTGCCACTAGAGCAAAGGTTTGATCAAAATCAATACCTTCCTCTTTCTTGTAGCCTTTTGCTACCAGTCAAGCCTGGTTCTTGACTATAGTGCCATTCTCATCAAGCTTATTCCTGTAGATCCACTTAGTTCCAATTATGTGTGATCCTTAGGTTTTGCACAAGTTCCCAGACCTTACACCTTTTGAACTGACTGATCTCTTCTTGCATTGCATTAATACAGTTGGTGTCTTGCATGGCCTCTTCAATCTTCCTGGGTTCTATATGAGATAGGAAACTAGAACACAAAACTGTGTTCATGCTCCTGCTCCTTGTTAGTACACCCTGACTTGCATCACCAATGATCTGGTGAGCTAGATGATCCTTCTGGTTTCTCCTTGCTGGAGGAATTCTGTAAACATTATGGCTATCTCCAGTTTCCTCATCTTGATGCTCCACATTTTCTTCTTTACCCAGAGGGACTTGATCTCCCCTGGATAGCTGTCATCTTTCTCCTCATCCTATTTAGCAGGAACATCTTCATTTATGGTCAGCTTGTCCAGCTTATCTGTTAGACCTGTAGAACTAACTGATGAACTAGAAAATTTACTGTTAATAAACATTGACTCATAAAATACAACATGCACAGATTCTTCTACAATTGAGTAGTCAAGTTGTAGATCCTGTATGATCTACTATGGTTGTTGTGCCCAACAAATATCCCTTCGAGGGATTTGGCAACAAACTTAGTTTGGTAGTGTTTACCATTGACTAGCATAAAACACTTACTACCAAAGATTCTGAAATAAGATATATTTGGTTTTCTTCCTTTTAAAATCTGGTAGGGAGTCATCTTGTATTTTTTATTGATGGAGGCCCTATTGAGCACATGACATGCAGTATTTACTACCTCAGCCCAGAAGTATTCAGGGAGAGTAGTGTCATTCAATAGATTTCTACTGGCTTCAATTAGAGTCCTATTCATTTCTTTCAGCAACACCATTTTGCTGAGGAGTTTTAGGTGAGGAGAATTCCTGATGATTCCTAAGTTCTTCATAGAATTGTGTCATACATTCAGACTGAAATTCAGTTCCATGGTCACTTCTAATTTTGACCACTGACCTGTTATATTCATTCTGTATTTGTCTGACAAAAGTCTGGAAAATAGTTGAGGTTTTAGATTTCTGCCTCAAGAAGAAAACCCATGTAAATCTAGAATAGTCATCCACAACAACAAGTGTGTATGCTTTCAAACCAAGACAATGGACTGGCATAGGACCAAACAAATCCATATGCATGAGATACAAACATCTCTTTGAATCTTTGATGTCAAGTGACTGAAAAGAGGACTTAGTCTGCTTGCCTTTTTGGAAAGCTGAGAACACACCCTCTTTTATGCACTAAACTTGAGGACAATTCGTCACTAATCCCATGCTGAACAACGGTCCAATTGACTTATATTTTAGATGAGCTAGCCTCTTGTGCCATTTGACACATAGAGAAGGTTTCTCTCCTGCAACCAAACAAATAGGTGAGTTGTTAGACTCACACTCTAGGTTAAGGCAATACACATTTCCTTTCCTAGTGCCAGTCAACCTGATCTCTTGATCACTTGACCTTTTTACAAGGCACTCCCATTTATGGAAAGAAATATCATAACCTAGATCACTAAGTTGACTTATGCTAATCAGGTTATGTTTTAAACCCTTTACGTAAGCCACTTTAGTGATAGTAATTGAATCAAAAGATATGTTACCAAATCCTTTGATGATTCCCTTTTCTGATCCACCAAAGATAACTTTTGGTCCATTCTTTGTGGGCACATAGTCCCTCAACATTCTCCTTGTTCCAGTCATATGTCTGGATTAGCCACTATCCAAGTACCATATATGGGTATGGTCACTTTGATTTACCTGTAACAAATAATGAATCACTTACCCTTAGAACCCAACATGCTATTGGGTCCTAGGTCCTTGTTAGTTTGAAACCCTGTGACTGATCTAACAGGAATCCTACTTTTGGTTTTTACACTTAAGTTAAACAAGCAATCCATGGCAAAGTGGCCCACCTTGTCACAACACCAACACTCAAACCTATTATACCTCTTCTTAGGTACAGGCCTTCTTACTTTGTGGTCAGAAGACTTATTAAGTGTTGGTGCTGGAACAACATTCTTAAAGAACTCCTCTTAAATATGATAGGAATGCCTATAGATTTTTCTATTGACATTTACACCCTTGCACATGAGATTTTCATGCTCACAGTGACCATGTGTAATGTTATGATCATACCAGTTAGTAGGATTCACTACCTTCTTAAAGAAAATAGGGGGATTAACCATTTGAGGCTTAATTGAGACTTTACCTTTTCTTTGAGAATTGGTAGCCCTTGTTCTTCCCTTAAAGCCTAGACCATTCTTTCCTTTTTGTGAAACAAAATTGTCTATCAAAGGTAAGACTTATTTTTGCTTGGAGAATTTGGCCACTAGCTCTCTCTCTTGTTGAAGTTTTCCCTCCAGTTTCTTGATATGATTCTCTTTGAATGAGATTGTACCCATCTGAATAACTGTAATGTTTTTCAATTTGGCAACCTTATTCAGTTTTTGATCCAGCAATTTTGCTGAATCTGCTGCAGCCAGTTTGAGAGACTCAATCTCCTTGGCCATCTCTTAACAAGATACTTGGTCTTATTTAGAGCATGCAACAGCCCACCATACTCATCAATGAGTTGGTGAACATCCCCCTCAGACTCAGATCCATCCACTTCTTTTGAAGAAGATGCTTCCGATTCTGATCCTGTAAAGTAATATGAGACTGAGGAAGAATTGTTTACCTTACTTGGGCCAGGCTGATCCTGTCACTTATCTTCTTCAGATTGAGCCATCAGCCCTTTACAGCAATACTCTTCTGCTCCATTTATGGAGTCCAGCATCTGTAGGAATTCTAGTTCCATAGAATCCTCTTCTGTTGAGAAGAGTCCAACATATGCTTCTGCCTCTTCTTCTTCAGATTTTGAAGATGAAGAGTTTGTCCAACTCTTCTCCTTCTTACGCACAAGAGACTTCTCCTTCTTGCCTTTGATTTCCTGCTTCTTCTTGTCCTTTGATTCCTTCCTTTTGTCAGGACAATCAGCAATGACATGCCCAGACCTGTTGCAGCAATAACACAAATCATAGAATTAGATTGTTTACCAGGTTTAGAAGCATACCTATCCTCCTTAGGTGTTTTCTTCTTCCTGCAGTATTCATCCTTGGAATAGGATGTTGATGAAGGCCTGGTTCTCCATTTATTTTTCTTCATGAACCTTTGAAATTGTCTAGTGAAGATAGCAAAGTCTTCATCAGATGTGTGACTATCTGATGTACTTATTTCAGGAACACCTTCTTCTGCTTCAGTACTCCTTCTAGGTGGAGAAGGAGATTTTCTCCTACCCTTCCTTGAGCCCTCAGCCTTGAAGGCTACTGACTTTTCTTTAAGTTCAGATCTGCTGCCCTTCTCTTCCTCTTTTCTAGCAGTAAGCTGCATTTCATATGAAAGCAGCTTTCCAAAAAGTGTCGGTGGAGATGTGTCAGCAAGTCTGCCCACTTCCCTGATTGCACATATCTTAGTGTCCCAATCCTTTGTTAGGGACTTAAGAAACTTGTCATTCAGTTCATAAGTTCTAAAGACTCTTCCATTTGTCATCAGTTCATTCACTATTCTGAAAAACTTTTTATAGCATTCAGCTATGCTGTTGGCTTTAGTTTTCCTAAAGCTCTCATACTCCTAATTAAACATAGACTTTTTGTCCTCTCTGATTTCTTCTATGCCTTCCATATAGACAATCAGTGTATCCCACATTTCTTTGAATGTTTTACAGTGTACAAGATTCTGGAATGTTGCATCATCTATGGCACTTACAATTATATTTTGAGCTCTTTTATCTAATGTAGCCAAGATGATTTCATCCTTAGTCATCTCTGGATAACTCTTTGGAGTTTGAATGTTTGCATCAAGAACTGAAACCTTCATTGGGATGAAGGGCCCTTCCTGTACTGTGATATAAATTCTTGGATAAGATGCTTCCATAAATAGCCTAACCCTTTCTTTCCAAATGCCAAAAGATTCTTTCCTGCATAAGGGCAATTTCATAGATCCAAACTCCTTTTGATTATCACTTGAACCCATTTTTGTTGTCTGTTATTAGCCTTGGAAAAATCCTCTGACTGTTAGGTCAAATTTTGAGTAACATCCCTCTGATACCACTTGAAAGACTTTGTTTCAAGAGCCTAAACACCTAGAGGGGGGGGGGGGGGTTGAATAGGTTCTAATCTTTTTGAGTCTTTTTGATTTTAAGGCAAACAGATGGCACAGATTACTTCTATCTACAGAAATTAAATACAACACAGTAAACACCAGATCTATAGTGGTTTCCCAAGATTTGGGTACATCCACTTTCCCCCTTCGCCTTTCCAGCAGATAACTGAATTACTCCTAACTTCCTTTCACTGGCTCGGATCCGCAGATCTTACAAACTCAGAACCAAAAATGGTTCCTACAACTTATACTTTACACAAGTCCTACCTCAGATTCTTCCCATAATCCTACCTCAGGCCTCAGCCCTACCTCAGTCTTTATAATTAGGCTTACAACTCAGACTTTCCACAAGTCCTACCTCAGGCACACTGCCCTACCTCATCCTTTATAATTTAAGGCTTACAATCTCAGATCTAACAATAGATCCTACAAGAATTTGTGAGTAATAAGTATTTGAAAACTTCACCAGATAGATATCTCTGTTGATGTTTTCTTCTTGATCAATTCTTGTATAGACTGATCCTTCTGATCCAACCGAACTTAGCTTTTCAAATCTTCATGAATAGAACAAATAAGGTGGATCTTCCTTGAAGTTGAAGTTGATCTTCAGTCAGATTCTTCCTTAGATTCAGATTGAACTCTGAATCTTTCTTGCAGACAGCCTTTGATCTATCAGAATTATTCTTATTGATACCTCACGTTGTTGTTCATTACTCATCTGTCATTTCCGATCTGTCTCTTATATAAAGCTTGCTTCATGGTTACTGGCTGATCCGGTTCATAACAAACTTCTGATAGTTCTGATAGTTCTGATAGTGGTGTCAGGCCGGTTAGTTATGACAGTTGTCAAGTCACCAGTCACGTCACAAGTTTATTCAATGTCTTTCCAACTCAGCGCACAACACTCAGCAGACTGCTTCACATGTGTCGACACATATAGGATAAGTGTCGACACATGTCTTCAAGGTGTCGACACAAATACTCCAAGTGTCGACACAAGTCTTCAAGGTGTCGACACAAATACTCAAGTTTCAAGACAATCATACTTCTGCTTCTTGACACTGCTTATGTTGTATGTGTTGACACAAGTCCTGTGTGTCGACAAAGCAGCTTATTGTCTCGACATTTCTATTGCAGACAGATGGTGTTGAGTGTTTGTCAAATGGCGTTGACTGTGTGTCGACACAAGTCCTGTGTGTCGACACAATTACTTTTAAACTCGACACAGCCTTTTGAGAGTTGGTGTGTCGACACAAATCCTGTGTGTCGACACAATTGCTTCAGGTATCGACATAGCTCCTGAGTGTCGACTCATCTTCTATTTTAAGTGTCGACACAATTCTGTTTTAAGTTGTCGACACAACTGTTTCTTTAGGTGTCGACATAGCTTTGAGTGCCGACACAACTTCTTTATAAGTGTCGACACATTTTGCCAGTGTGTCGACACAACTTCCCTGAGTGTCGACATAGCAGCTGGGTGTAGACATATCTTCTTCATAAGTGTCGGCACATTTCGCCTGTGTGTCGACACAGCTTGCCTGAGTGTCGACACAGTCTCCTTGAGTGTCGACACAGTTTCTTCACAAGTGTCGACACTTGTACTTAGAAAATTTTCCTTCAAATTTTTAAACCTGCACAATGAAACTCAAACTTCTATCAAATACACATTGATGCATATCATTGACTAAGTTGTGGCTTCTCCAAATCTAGTACACATTTTCTATTGTACCATACAGTTGTGTTCCGGGAGGGGGGTCTTACACGTCCAGCACAACTCGTCGGCTCAGAGGTTGGGTTACCACGTGGCCCACATGGCTCAAAAGTGGGGTTACCAAATATTCACGTTTGCCTGACCCGCCGGACCCACATAGGTTGAAGGGAAAAATAGGGATGTAATAGCGCCCCCAAGTCTTGAACCCGTGACCCCCTCTTATACCAAATGTAGGATCAAGATCATACCTAACTATTTGAAAAGCTCGGACCGTTGGAAAGGGCATTACTTAATTTCTTAAATTAGTATCAGAGCGCCACGGGTCAAGTGAAGGAACGACGGACCCAACAATTGACTTGGCGTATTGTACAAGTCCTTCTATTTATAAGTATTGCTAGAAGGAAGGCGGAAAGTCAGTAATCCATCTTTGTTGTTTTAGCCATGATCAGTGGCCAAAATTGAGTCCCGGCACATATCCACAGTCTGTGTTTTCTCTAGTGTTTGTTAAGTAGGCTTAATTAGCTTAACATTAGTTTTATTTAGAAATTAAATTTTCAATTAGCCCTTAACTGTGTTGTCCTAACTAGTAGGGGTAATATAAACCTGCAGTACACAATCTAAATCGTGTTCTATTGGGGTGCAATTAGACCAAATTTTAATAACCTTATTTTTATTTCAACTGAGAGAGTATTAGTCCCCAACCTCAATTGACTCAACCAAATTTTCATACTAACCAAGCTTAGTATTCCATATGCAATATGTCTTTGGGTATGTTGAGACAAGTTAAATTTTGTGGCATGGTGAACATGTGAGCCACTAACACATGAATTAAGAAGAGCTGCTATTTTGACATCTTCTTAGTCATTTGTTTCAATAACCTTTCTTATGCACAAGTAATCAATTTTGAAATTAAGTGGTAGAATAAAAGAAAGATTAATTCTACTTATCTCTGCTCTATAGACTTGAATTTCATGCTGGAGTCACAGTTTCTGAGCATACAAGCAACCTTGATTTTGAGATTTATCCCTTGATGTTCATCTGGATTTCCTTTGTAAAGCTCCCCCTTGATAATTGCGCTTGTCATTGACATTTAGTGTATGTTGATAAGTTGAATCATTTCTTGTACCCAGACTTAGGTATGGCACAACATTGTCCAAGGACCATAAATGGTTATGGCCACCTGGACTATCATGCACGACAGAATTACCTTCCCTTAGGAACCCAAGTTTACTTGGGTCCTAGGTTCTTGTTAGCTTGAAAAGAAAACAAATGTATACCTACAAGCGCCCTGTCAGGAAGACTTTCTCTTTCCCTTGGCACAAAAGGGTTGTGCCAACAATCTAGGGCAAAGTGGCCCACTTTGCCATAGCACCAGCACTCATGAATATTATATCTTCTTTTCTGAGCAGGTCTGACAGAATGGTTGACAACAAACTGAACAGAAGAATAATCAGCTTCCTTGTTCCAAATTATCTTAGCCATAGTATGACTGAGAGTAGATCTGACATGATAAGAGCTTGGATTTTCATAAGGTCTATTAACAGCAGTTCTCCTTGTAAAGGACATGCTGTTGGTGTCCTTGGAAGATTCCAAGTCATGCATCCTGGCAGATTTACCCTTTGTCAGAGTGTGAGTAGGGAGATTTATAGAAAAGGCCACTGCCTTGCTCATGAGAGATGGAGCTGGTGCATTAAATACAAAAGGTACAGGATGGGCCTTTTGCATTTCTTCATGGGGATCCCTCTAAGCACTCAAACCCATGTCCTTTCTTCTTCCATTGTAAGAGACATTTGTAGTTTTATAAGAAAGATTCTCATTCCTCTAGTGACCATCCCTGGGGTCTTGGTCATACCTTTTGGAAGGGAGAATTACCTTGTGAAAGGTAGGCTGAGGCCTGACAGAAACTTAGCCTCTTTTCTGAATTGGATTACTTTAGAAATCCACTCAGATTCAGATCTTCTCTTGATAGAATCTATCATAGAGAAGTTAGAAACAATTCTCCTCTCCCTATCAAGTTTCTCCTCAAGATTCTTGATAATAGAGTCCTTGTATTTTAAGGACTCAACATGGATATCTACCATGTTTTTCAGATGAGCTACTTCCCTCTCTTTTACACATAGGAAGGATAAAGCTTTATCAAGATGAGAAGCAGTATTCTGAAGGGAGGCTATTTCATCTGCTTGTTTCTTAACAAGCAGCTTGCTTTCCTTGAAAGCTTCCAGAAGGGAAGCCTGATTGTCAATCAATTGATTAATATTATCATCTGTCAAAGGACCCTCATCATCACTAGATGTGGAGACATCAGAGTCTATACAGGATTCATATCTAAACTCTGAGGATGAGCTAGATGGGGAATGTACCTTATTTTTCCCAGGCTGATCTTGGCAAGATTTTACTTCTAGGGTAGCTATTTGTTCATGGAATCTGCATTCCTCTTCATAACTTCATCCACCTCTGTGTCACTTTCTGAATGTGACAGAGGGGCCCTGATTCTTGCTCTTGTATCTAGAAGGATTTTTTCATCACCAAGAGCAGCCAATAGCCCAATGCTGATCTTGTCCTCTGTGTAGATTTGCTGCTCCATATAGTTCCTCATATTATGGTTTATACTTGAACACATAAGTTTAACCTTTTAGTTATCCTTGGAGGTCAACTCCGACTGTTAGGTCCATTTTGAGTAACTTCCCTCTGATACCACTTGAAAGTCTTTAGTTTCAAGGATAGCTAAATCACCTAGAAGGGGGGGTGAATAAGTTATTGGTCTCTTTGTTAATTCTTTTCTTTTCTTTTGGTTTGTTTCTTTAGTGGTTGATTAATTTCTGCTTTCGAGATGATTTACCCTGCAAAAAGAAAACAA
This sequence comes from Platanthera zijinensis, assembly GCA_039513925.1. Taxonomy (NCBI): domain Eukaryota; kingdom Viridiplantae; phylum Streptophyta; class Magnoliopsida; order Asparagales; family Orchidaceae; genus Platanthera; species Platanthera zijinensis. Next base: position 163,311,265 of record CM077085.1, read on the forward strand.
ACACAGCACAACACACAGATGTTTATAGTGGTTCCCCAACTGGGTACATCCACTTTCCCTCCCACCTATAAAACTATCTTGTTAGACGAAGCTGATAGTTTTACTTTCAAGACAACCTAAACACCTAGACGGGGGTGAATAGGTTCTAAAGCTTGTTAACACTTTTATTGGCAGAATTCAATTACAGAATTAAAACACACAGCACAGCAGTCACAGAAATTTAACCATCACAGATTACACACTGTTTTATAGTGGTTCCCCAAGGTCTGGGTACATCCACTTTCCCCTTCACCTATCTAGCAGTATGCTAGATTCGGCCAAACTTCCTCTTTACTCAGATCCACAGATCCTACAGCTCAGAACCTGAAAAGGTTCCTACAACTCAGGCTCAATAGCCCTACCTCAGCCCTATCACAAAGCCTACAACTCAGAGAAGAACCTTCTCCTACACTCAGGCAAACAGCCCTACCACTCAGAGATCAACTCTCCTACACTCAGCCTTTATAACATAGGCTTACAACTCAGATCTGTATTGACAGATCCTACAGAAATTAGAAAAGAAGTTTTTAATGTCTTGCCTTTGTTGAGAGAGAAAAGAACAAGACAAATCTTGATCAGCTGATGAAATCAACTGAATCTGAGCTTTCTTCAAAGCTTCTTGAATCTGAACTTAGCTGAGTTGATTTCCAAATAGCTTCTTGAGAAACCAATGATGGCTTCCTTCTTCTTCTTCAAGTGGCTGGATCCCTCTCTATCCAACACCTTTGATGATACTTCTGAATTCTTGAAAGAACTCTTCTTAGACTGATCCTGAGATCGTCTTCTTAGATCTTCTGATGAAGATCTTCTTTAATGCCTTGCACTTTCTTGAAGAGAGGACTTGTCTCTTAACTGATGTGTTGATTAAGAATTAATTTCCTCTTGTGTGTTGTATGTCTTTCTTCTTCTGAATCTGTCTATTTATAGATCTTCTTCATGATAACCGGCTAATCCGGTTTCTAACTGACTTCTGACAAGTCTGACAGCTTCAGTTAACCTGTCATAACCCACAGCTGTCAAGTCTTCAAATAGATCCTGTGCCTTAGTCTTGGACAGCAAAGTGTTGTGACAGACTATCAGAAAGTGTCGAGACCAACTGTCTATATGTGTCGACACAAGTGACTTTGGTGTCGACACAGCCTTTGATGATGTCGACTAGTTTGCCTTTAAGTCGACACTGCTTCTTCAGAACTTCATCTTAAGAATGAGTCGACACAGAGAATTTGTGTCGACTCAACACTTCATCCTTCTTCAGAAAATAACTTGGTCTTGACTTTGCAGTGTGTCGACACAAGTCCTGTGTGTCGACACAGTTGTTGTAGATTCAGAACTCAGTATGTGTCGACTCTGCCTTCAGGTGTCGACATAGTTGAGGTCGACTATCTTTCTGTGAGTCGACACTGCTTCCCAGTGTCGACACAAATGTGGTCGACTATCTTTCTGTGAGTCGACACTGCTTCCCAGTGTCGACACAAATGTGGTCGACTATCTTTCTCTGTGAGTCAACACTGCTTCCCAGTGTCGACACAAATGTGGTCGACTATCTTTCTCTGTGTCGACACAGCTTCCTTCAAGTGTCGACACTTGGACTTAGAATAATTTCCTGTATTCTTTAATACTTCTTCACCTGCACATGTCAACTTAAAACAACATCAAATACACCTTGATGTATATCATTAAGCTAAGTTAGGCTTCTTCAAATCAGGTACACATTTTCCAATGTACCCAACAATCTCCCCCTATTTGGAGAAGTAATAACCCTTTTAGTTAATGATATACACCATTTATGACAAAAATAATATGATGATGTATGACATTACAGGAATATTTTATATAAACAAAATTTTAACAATTCATCACAGAGTGAACATGAATATATGATTCCAAACAAAATTTTGTTTATAACTTGATAATATTTGATTACAGATGTTTACATTGAATGATCAAAACATTTACAAAACATTTGAAAGAACTTAGAGCTAAGACTGATCAGGCTCTCTTATAACAATTCCTTTGCTAGATTGGATTTGAGCCTTCACAGGAGCTTCAGCAACTTCAGCAGGCTTCTTGCCTTTTAGCTCAGCTTTCTTCTGAGCTACTTCCTTTAGCCTTTGCCTTTCAAAGTAACGAAAGGGCTTTGGAAAGTACTTGCTTGGCTCCTGAGCATCTGTTGGCAGCCTTCCCAGCTTGGCTTTTCTCCTGAACTATACTATGCCTTCCTGCCTAGCTTCATACTTTTGTCATTCCATTTCATTATACCACTTTCCTCTTTCATGTACTTTGTCCTTTACAGCCTTCCATGAAGTTAGTATAATATTTCTTGAAGTAGGGCTCCACTGCTCAAAATCTGGCTTAAGTTCAGCCTGCTCTCTAAATCTTTTCTTGGATAGTAGAGCATCTTGATGTTCTTTCAAGTTGGCATCAGGCTTATCAACTTTTTCAATAACAACCTTGGTAACCTCCTTTGGAGGTCTATACATATCCTGAACTTGCTGATCAATCATATCAAAATCAGGAGGAGGGTAAATGACTTGGGCAATCTCAGGTTGATTGCCTTCAAGTAGACCTGTTTGAATTCCTGACTCAGCCACCATAACATCATCACACAAAGGTGGATATCCCAATGTGGCTCGAATACTATTTGTCACCCATTTGGTGTGCTCTGAGCCAGCATGAACTAACAACCTCTCCCCCTTTATGACTTCTCTGGTAATATGATCTCTTAGATCATCCTTCTGAAATCTGATCTGGCCATCTAGATAATTCACACCTTCTTTAAAATATGGTTTCAATTTTTGAAGTTTGTCAGATATTTCCTTCTGAGATGTAGTGATGGCAGATTGAACTGAACCTATAGCTTCCTTTAGTTTCTGATCAAAAGCTTCCATCTCTTTTGCTCTTGCTCCAGTCATCCCTGCAGTAGCCTTTTTGAACTCTTCAAGAATTTCGTGGTGAGATTCAGCCAAATTATCATTCATCCTCAGCTGATTCTCCAAAACATAACCTTGCTTCAAAGCAATATCATCCACTTTAGTGAGGATAGACTGTTGTTGTTTAGCCAAAAATACTACAGCATTACCTCCCTTATGGAAGCAATCTATCATCTCCTTCTTATTCATATTTACTTCAAATCTAATAGACTTAATATCTTGAGCCAAGTCAAATTGAAGGGATTTATTGCTCTCATCAACATACTTCTCCATTGCTAATCTCTGCTCATCCAACTTAACTTGCAAATCTACCATGAACTTGTTGTAGTTAAATTCAGAGGGAGATTGGTGAGTTGAAGTTTGGAGTGCCTGCTTATAACTTTGGGTCCTTCTCTTGAAGACTATGAGCTTTCTCTTCTTAGCCATTCTGGCTTCTTCAGTCTCAGAGTCTGATGAACTTTCTATTTGAACTCTTTCAGGAGGAGTAGGAGAAATATTAGTTTCAGTGACATGTTGCTCAGTCTCAACATTCACAGGCTCCCCCTCAACTACTTGTTCCTCCTCAACTCCTTGTTCCTTCTCAGCTTCTTGCTCTATCTCCATGTCTAGTGCCTTTTCATTATCTTGCTCCTCCTATACTCTATCAGTAGCAATTTCAACATTAGGAAATAACTCATCTAGAGTGTATTCCTTCTGAGCTTGAACAGATGTTGAATCATCCAGATCTGCAATATTCAAATCTTTTGATAAATCAATTTGTTCTTTCTCCTGCACTAATTCAGACATCTGCTCCCCCTGCACTTGTTCAGTATTTGGAATATCCTGGGCAGGTGAATATACTTGCTCCCCCTACACCTGTGCAGGAATAGAAATATTAGTAATGTCCTTGGCAGGAAAATACACTTGCTCTCCCTGTACCTGTACCTGGTCAGAAGTAGATACATTCTGGACAGTAGAGTAAGCATGCTCCCCCTGCATCTGTGCAGGAATGGTTGATTTCTGAACTTGAGTAGACTCAGGATGATCTTCAACCTGCTTTCTCACTTGCTCTTCTGGATGCTGGGCAGTGCCTAGATCATGTGCAAGGGATCTCTTAGGGGTGTCCTGCCTGTTCTCATCAGGCACATCTTTAGACAGCACTCTATCCCATCTTGAAAATAATCTTATATCCATTTTCCTCATGTGATTAATCTTTGTCCCAGGCAGTTGTTGCATAACCTCAGGGATCACCCCAGTCAGGTATAAACTTACAATTCTAGCCAGATTTGGCTTCTTGATTCCTTCCTTGATCTTATCAAATACTACAGTTGACCAGTCAGTTGGAATTGTAAACACAATTCTGGTCATTAGGCTGAACATATAAGCTGAAATCCTATCATGTCCTCCTGTTTTGCACAAAATTACCTTCCCAACTACTTCTGACAGAAACTTGCCCTATTGATTCATGCCCTTCCTGGTGATAGCTACTCCAATCTTCAGGGTTGGATCCAATCCACACCATTGGAGAGCCTCCCTGGTCTTAGAGGCTGGAACCTCTTCTTCATTCTCAATGTTTGATAATTGAAGTATTTTTCTTAAATTTCTTGGTGTCTGTTTCACCTTCGTCCCATGAACAGTGGATTTTATCTTGAGACCAGCTGAATCCACTGATGCAGAGGTAAAGAATTCAATCACCTCCTTCTTCCAGATTTTTGATGGTTCATAGACTAGAAATTCTAATCCAGATTCTGAAATTAGAGTGACAACCCTTTGAACATCTGTCGGGGAATCTGCAAAGGCATTGCGCACCAACTCATATCCTTCGTTGACGTTATCGGCAACCTTTGGCGCCATTGATCAGACGAGAAATCTTGAGATAGAAGAGAGAGAGAGATTGTCGACACAGGGTTTCAGTCTCCAAAACCTTGTAAGCGTGTCGACAGAATAAGTTCTTGACCTATTTATACCTTCTAGGGAAAGAAGATCAAAAGTCAGGCAAAAACAGTCTATATGTGTCGACACAGATGGAGTGTGTCGACACAAACTTCTATTATCTAGACAGCAAGTCTGTCTACTATGTGTTGACACCAATTGTGGATATGTCGACACCTGAGAGACATAGTAGAGCATTAGAAATTCTGTGTCGACTCTTAGGATAAGTGTCGACACAAAATCTGTAAGTGTCGACACCACTATTCTGGTGAAGTCGACACTACATTCCTGGTTGAGTCGACTATTTGATTCTTAAGTGTCGACACAAATTCTCTGTGTCGACACATATTCTCTGACTAGTCGACATGACTTCACTGAGTTGACACATTATCACTGAATGTGTCGAAACTATTTTACTTAGCCAATTTCTGTTTTTGTCAATACCACTTGATAATCTAATATCACTTGTAAGATTGTTGATAAACTAATCAATGGTCAGCATGCCTAATTCAATTTTAAATTTATTGAATTTTGTTTCATTCAGTGGCTTAGTAAATACATCTGCTATTTGATAATCTGTTTTAACAAATTCCAATGAAATGTCTTCTCTTTCTACATGCTCTCTAAGAAAATGGTATTTAATTTCTATATGCTTAGTTCTACTGTGAGAAACAGGATTATTAGCAATAGAAATAGCACTTTTAGAATCACACAATAAAGGTGTTCTACTTACTTAAATACCATAGTCTTTCAACTGATGTTGTATCCACAATAGCTGTGCACAGCAGCTGCCAGCAACAACATATTCTGACTCAACTGTGGATATTGCCACACTGGTCTGCTTCTTATTACTCCATGATATCAATCTTCCTCCCAAGAATTGACAAGTACCTGTTGTACTCTTTCTATCCTCTCTACAGCCTGCAAAGTCTGCATCTGAATAACCTGTTAGTAGAAAATCTCTATTCCTAGGGTACCAAAGGCCTAGATTAGGTGTGCCCTTAAGATATCTCAGAATCCTTTTGACTGCAGTATAATGAGATTCTTTAGGGCAGGCTTGGTACCTAGCACAGACACATGTAGCATACATAATATCTGGTCAACTAACAGTGAGATATAGTAGAGAGCCAACTATTGCTCTATACAAAGATTCATCAACAGGTTTACCTGCATCATCTTTGCATATAGGCATACTTGTTCCCATAGGAGTTCTCATAGTGGAGGATGACTCCGTACTATACTTCTTAATTAATTCTTTGGTGAACTTAGACTGGGATATGGACAGGCCATCATCAGTCTGTCTTACTTGGAGTCCCAAGAAGAACTTAAGTTCCCCCATACTGCTCATCTCAAACTTGCCTTGCATAAGTTTGGCAAACTTTTTACAAAGGTTGTTTTTAGTAGATCCAAAGATTATGTCATCAACATAGATCTGAACTAAAATGATCTTACCTTTGGATTCCCTAAGGAATAGAGTTTTGTCTATTTTTACTCTTGAGAATTTATTCTCAATAAGGAAAGTAGATAGGGTTTCATACCAAGCCCTTCAGGCTTGCTTTAACTCATACAAAGCTTTCCTAAGCTTATAGACATAATCAGGTTTAAGAGGATCTACAAAACCTGATGGCTGCTCTACATAGACTTCCTCTTTTAAATCACCATTCAGGAATGCTGATTTCACATCCATCTGGTACACTTTGAAGTCTTGATAGGCTGCATAGGCAAGGAACATTCTGATTGCCTCCAGCCTTGCTACTGGGGCAAAGGTTTGATCAAAGTCAATCCCTTCTTCCTTCCTGTATCCTTTTGCAACCAATCTTGCTTTATTCTTCACTATTATTCCACTCTCATCCAATTTGTTCCTATAAATCCACTTTGTGCCAATTATGTTGTGGCCTCTTGGTTTAGGAACAAGCTCCCAGACATTGCACCTTGTGAATTGATTCAGCTCCTCTTGCATAGCATCAATCCAGTGCTGGTCTTGGATGGCTTCTTCAAACTTCTTAGGCTCCATTTGAGACAGTAAACTTGAATGCAGATCTGTGCTTTGATTTCTGCTTCTAGTCTGCACTCCCTGTCTTGGATCACCTATAATCTAATCAGCTGGATGATATCTTAAATGTCTTGTAGCTGGAGGAAGATTCCTTTCTGGTTGAACATCTCCAGCTCCTTCTTCATGCTGAACCTCTTGGTTTTCATCAGCATCTATTGAGTCTTGTACTCCCCCTGGACAGTAGCCTTCATTTTCCAATGCTCTATCTTCCTTTGATGCTTCAGCAATGGAGAGCTTGTCCATTCTTTTTCTTATACCTGTTGAATCATTTGATCTACAAGACAACTCACAGTTGATTAATCTTGTTTCATCAAACACAACATGTACAAATTCTTCAACAACTTGAGTAGTCAAGTTGTAGATTCTATAGGCCTTACTATTTATGCTGTACCCAACAAATATCCCATCTTGGGATTTGGCAGAAAACATAGTTAGGTATGTCTTGCCATTGTTAAGTATATAGCATTTACAACCAAAAATCCTGAAGTAGGATAGATTTGGTTTTCTACCTTTCATAATCTCATAGGGAGTCTTTTTGTGGTTCTTGGTGATAGAAGCCCTATTGATCACATGACATGTAGTGTTAACTGCCTCAGCCCAGAAATATTCTGGGAGAGAGGTGTCACTCAATAGAGTTCTGCCAGCTTCAATTAATGTTCTATTCTTTCTTTCAGCAATGCCATTTTGCTGTGGTGTTCTAGGTGAGGAGAACTCTTGGAAAATCCCAAAGTCTTCACATAATTTTGTCATGCTTTCAGATTAAAACTCAGTACCATGGTCACTTCTGATTTTGACCACTGTACTATTCAGTTCATTCTGAATTTGCTTTACAAAACTAAGTAATACACTTGGGGTTTCTGATTTCTGTCTCAGAAAGAACACCCATGCAAATCTAGAATAGTCATCTACTACCACAAAAGTATAGACCTTCCTACCTAGACTATAAACTGGCATAGGACCAAAAAGATCCATATGTAAGAGGTATAGGCACCTCACAGAATCCTTGTTTTCAAGGCTTTGAAAGGAGGATTTTGTCTGCTTGCCCTTTTGACAAGCTGAGCATATTTCTTCCTTTATACACTTAACTTGAGGACCATTCCTCACTAACTCTTTGCTAAAGAGTTGGCCAATTGTCTTGTAGTTAAGATGAGCCAATCTCTTGTGCCACTTGACACAATGAGAAGCATTATCATCAGCTACAAGACAGATGGAAGAAGCCTTGTTCTCACATTTAAAATTAAGACAATAGACATTTCTCTTCCTATACCCAGTCAATATGATCTTTTAATCACTTGACCTTTTGATATGACATCCATCCTTAATAAATGAAATGTCATATCCTAAATCACTCAGCTGGCTTATGCTTATTAGATTGTGTTTCAAACCTTTTACATAAGCCACTTGGGTGATAGTAATTAGGTTAGTAGAAATGTTACCAAACCCTTTGGTGATTCCTTTTTCAGATAGTGATCTTTGACAGATGTATACTCCTTCAGCAGCCCCTTTGTTCCAGTCATGTGCCTGGAACAACCACTGTCTAAGTACCATATAGGGGCATGGCCACTTGGACTTTCCTGCAACACAGATTTACTTACCCTTAGAACCCAAGTAAGTCTTGGGTCCTTGGTTCAGGTTAGCATTAACAAAGCTACCATTATCTCTTCTAACAGGTAGACTATTGTTCTTTCTAACACTTGTGTTATGCCAGCAGTCTAATGCAAAATGGCCTCTCTTGCCACAGCACCAACATTCAAACTTATTGTATCTAGATCTAGATACACCCTTGACAGAAGAATTTCTGTCCATTGCTGGTGCTGCATCAGCTTCACCCACTGATTTCTTATAACCATTGGGTTTATGAACATGGACAGGTCTGTTGGCATTTACACCCTTGTTTATCAGAACATTAGTCTTAAAATGACCATGAATATCTTCATGATCATATTGGTTAGAAGGCACTTGCACCTTTCTAAACTTAATAGGGACTGAAAGGTTCAGTGGCTTGACAGGAGCTTTGCCTTTCCTCTTTAATTGGGCTGCCCTGGGGTTACCTTTGAATCCTAGTCCTGCCTTACCCTTTTGAGTCACAAATTCATCTATCAAGGGTAAGACAGACTTTGGCTTAGAGTAACTAGCCACTAACTCCTTTTCTATTCTTAGTCTGGCCTCCAGACTCTTCACTTGATCATTGGTATAATTGATTGTGCCCATCTGAATAATAGTTATATTCTTCAGTTTGGCAATTTCATTTAACTTCTGATCAATTACTTTTTCAAACTCAGTTGCAGCTACCTTTAGATCAGCAATTTCCTGAGCCTGAGATTTAACCAGGTTCTTGCTTTTCTTAAGGGCCTGCAACAAGTCCCCATACTTATCTATCAATTGATAGACAACTCCTTCAGATTCAGATGCATCTACATCACTTGATGCAGATGTAGCTGATTCTGCACTTGTACTACAAACAGATTTTATTGAAGGACATAGTACCTTACTAGGACCAGACTGATTCTGACACATGTCTTCTTCTAATCCTTCCATCAGTCCCATGCACTGATGATCTTCTTGTTCATAGATGGAGTCTAGCAATTGCATGAACTCCTCTTCTTCAGTAGCAGCATACAGTCCAATATATGCTTCAGCTTCAGATTCTGATTCTGAAGTTGATTGATCTGTTAGGCTCTTTTCCTTCTTTGCAACAAATGATTTTTCCTTCTTGCCCTTTTGATAAGTCTTTTTCTTGTCTGATGACTCCTTTCTCTTATCAGGACAGTCAGCCACTACATGTCCAGGCCTATTGCAACTATAGCAGACAATCTTTGAAGTAGTGGCCTTGCTGCGCTTTGTTCTGCTCTTCTCTTTCCTTGATGACTTTTTCTTCTGATAATAGTCATCAACTTGCTGTGATGAGGAGGGCCTAGACTTCCACTGCTTCTTCTTTAAGAATCTCTGGAATTGCCTTGTAAATACAGCAAAATCTGCATCTGACTCACAGCTTTCTGAACCCTGATTATCTGAATTTTCAGAACTAACTTCTGCAACTTCCTTAGGAGGAGATGATGATATCCTCCTATTCTTTCTAGTGGCTTCTGCCTTGAAGGCCACTGTCTTCTCTCTATGCTCTCCTTTTGAATTCTTTTCCTCCTCCTTCCTCACCATAAGTTGCATTTTATAAGATAGCAACTTTCTAAACAAGGTTGGAGGAGAAATCTCTGCCAGTTTAGCCACTTCTCTTATGGCACAGATCTTTGTGTCCCAATCCTTTGTCAAGGATCTTAAGAATTTGTCATTCAGTTCATAGGTACTGAAGACTCTTCCATAGGACTTTAACTCATTCACAATTCTATAGAATTTCTTATAGCATTCAGTTATGTTATCAGTTTTTCCTTGTCTAAAACTTTCATATTCCTGGTTGAGCATTGACTTATTATCCTGTCTTACTTCTTCAGATCCCTCCATGTAGACAATCAAGGTGTCCCACATTTCTTTGGAGGTCTTGTAGTGAATCAGATTCTGAAATGTAGAATCATCTATGGCACTCACAATAATATTCTGAGCTCTCTTGTCCATGGTTGGCAAAATGATTTCATCCTTAGTCATTTCAGAATAACTCTTTGGAGTTTGAATATTAGCATCAAGAACTGATACCTTCATTGGAATGAAGGGTCCTTCCTGAACTGTGATGTATATCCTTGGGTCAGATGCTTCCATGAACAATCTGACTCTTTCTTTCCAAATTCCAAAGATTTCCTTCCTGCCGATGGGTAAGTTCATTGACCCGAACTCCTTGTGATTTTCTCCAGAACCCATCTTCTTGAATCTTGATTCTGCCTTTCAGATCTACCTCAGACTGTTAAGTCCTTTTTGAGGAACCTCCCTCTGATACCACTTGATAGTTTAACTTTCAAGACAACCTAAACACCTAGAGGGGGGGGGGGGTGAATAGGTTCTAAAGATTGTTAACACTTTTTTTTGGCAGAATTCAATTACAGAATTAAAACACACAGCACAACAGTCACAGAAATTTAACCATCACAGATTGCACACTGTTTTATAGTGGTTCCCCAAGGTCTGGGTACATCCACTTTCCCCCTACACCTATCTAGTAGTATGCTAGATTCGGCCAAACTTCCTCTTTACTCAGATCCACAGATGCTACTGCTCAGAACCTGAAAAGGTTCCTACAACTCAGGCTCAACAGCCCTACCTCAGCCTTATCACAAAGCCTACAACTCAGAGAAGAACCTTCTCCTACACTCAGGCAAAACCCTACCACTCAGAGATCAACTCTCCTACACTCAGCCTTTATAACACAGGCTTACAACTCAGATCTGTATTGACAGATCCTACAGAAATTAGAAAAGAAGTTTTTAATGTCTTGCCTTTGTTGAGAGAGAAAAGAACAAGACAAATCTTGATCAGCTGATGAAATCAACTGAATCTGAGCTTTCTTCAAAGCTTCTTGAATCTGAACTTAGCTGAGTTGATTTCCAAACAGCTTCTTGAGAAACCAATGATGGTTTCCTTCTTCTTCTTCAAGTGGCTGGATCCCTCTCTATCCAACACCTTTGATGATACTTCTAAATTCTTGAAAGAACTCTTCTTAGACTGATCCTGAGATCGTCTTCTTAGATCTTCTGATGAAGATCTTCTTTAATGCCTTGCACTTTCTTGAAGAGAGGACTTGTCTCTTAACTGATGTGTTGATTAAGAATTAATTTCCTCTTGTGTGTTGTATGTCTTTCTTCTTCTGAATCTGTCTATTTATAGATCTTCTTCATGATAACCGGCTGATCCGGTTTCTAACTGACTTCTGACAAGTCTGACAGCTTCAGTTAACCTGTCATAACCCACAGCTGTCAAGTCTTCAAACAAATCTTGTGCCTTAGTCTTGGACAGCAAAGTGTTGTGACAGACTGTCATAAAGTGTCGAGACCAACTGTCTATATGTGTCGACACAAGCGACTTTGGTGTCGACATAGCCTTTGATGATGTCGACTAGTTTGCCTTTAAGTCGACACTGCTTCTTCAGAACTTCATCTTGAGAATGAGTTGACACAGAGAATTTGTGTCGACTCAACACTTCATCTTTCTTCAGAAAATAACTTGGTCTTGACTTTGCAGTGTGTCGACACAGTTGTTGTAGATTCAGAACTCAGTATGTGTCGACTCTGCCTTCAGGTGTCGACATAGTTGAGGTCGACTATCTTTCTGTGAGTCGACACTGCTTCCCAGTGTCGACACAAATGTGGTCGACTATCTTTCTGTGAGTCGACACTGCTTCCCAGTGTCGACACAAATGTGGTCGACTATCTTTCTCTGTGAGTCGACACTGCTTCCCAGTGTCGACACAAATGTGGTCGACTATCTTTCTCTGTGTCGACACAGCTTCCTTCAAGTGTCAACACTTGGACTTAGAATAATTTCCTGTATTCTTTAATACTTCTTCACCTGCACATGTCAACTTAAAACAACATCAAATACACCTTGATGTATATCATTAAGCTAAGTTAGGCTTCTTCAAATCAGGTACACATTTTCCAATGTACCCAACTGAAGCACTTCTCCAAAATACTCTAAGGGGCTTACACCTCAGGAACTCTGGCTTACACTCAGATTCTTCACAAAATCCAAACTCAGAACCACAAGGGTTCCTACCTCAGAGCCCTGCAGAGCTTCTACAGCTCAGTGATCCACTGATCACCTACCTTAGCCTTATTTATAAATCCTACAACTCAGGCTCTACAGCCCTATAGTTTAAGGCACAAAGCCCTACTCTCAGATTCTACAGCAATCCTACAACTCAGTACCATTTCAGGTACCTACAGCTCAGATCTAGATAAACTGAATCCTACAAGATGAAAGTGGGTTGATGGATATTTTAGACATAAGAGATATTTTTCTATGTCTAGCTTCTTGACTGAGATAGACTCGGCCCAACAATGACTATAGGAGATTATTTCCTGAGTCTACCTTTTCAGAACAAAGATATACTTAGTCTTAACTACTTTCACTGCAATAAGTAATTACTTGTGCTGGAAGTTACTTGTAGAGCAATGTTCTGCCTCTCCCTGAACTAAGACAGAAGCTCAGCCCTCTCTTCTTCACAGCAACAATGATTCTTGTAATGGAAGCAACTTGCAGAACCCTATTCTACCCTTCTCTCTTTCCTAGGCTGAGGTGATTCAGCCCTAACTTTGACTCCTGAGGAATAGTCCCCTAAGCCTTCTTTCAGATCTCTGCTTCTTCAAGCTTTCTTCTCTTTAAAGCTTCCAGTCAAAGATCTTCAGTTGCTTGTGTTGCTGGAACTATGAAGAACCTGCAACAAGGGTCGACCCTTAGCTGCTACCGTATGCTCACAGAAAATACTCTAAACTAGCTAGCTGGTGCAGGTGAGAATGGCATCAACAATCTTGTTGTTGAAGATGTAGATTCCAACAGATTAATTGCTCTCTTTTCTATCTTAGCTTGAGCTTCCTGTTCTATTTCTTTACAATCCTGGTTGGGAAGAAGAATAATTGTCACTTCTTTTATGTATTGAGACCCAATGGCTCTTTTAGCAATGGGCCCCACACATTTAATGTTGGCTGCAAATTTGCTTTAACGCCAACTGTCGTATAGTAGGTCTGCGGCAACCTTTATCGCATACTGTAGTCATCCCACCACTTATTTGAAATATGTTTACTTATTGACTTGCTGATGTCACCAGCTATGGACTTAGACAAAAATCAAGCATTAGAGAATAGGCGTTGAGTGAGTAAGCATCTCAACGCCAAAACCCTTATACAGATTCACTGTCTCTTGGCGTTGAGTGAGTCACCTTCACTCAATGCCAAACTACTTAGAATATTGAATTTGATTTTAGGCGTTGAGTGATTCAGCTCCACTCAACGCCAATCATGCTTTATTAGCTTTTAGCTGTTCTGTCTTCACTAGGCATTGACAGCGTTGAGTCAGTAACCTCCACTCAATGCTTTTTGCCTTAATCAAATTTTTGCTTATTCAACAACATAAGCATTGAGAGCGTTGAGTGAACATGCCTCACTCAACACTTTCTGCCTTAGCCAATTTTCTGCTTATTCAGCAATATAAGTGTTGGGAGCGTTGAGTGAACATGCTTCACTCAATGCATTCTGCCTTAGCCAATTTTTTGCTAAATCAGCAACATAAGCGTTGAGAGCGTTGAATGAACATGCCTCACCCAACGCTTTCTTCCTTAGCCAAGTTTCTACTTATTTAGTAGCATGCAATTGATTGAGTTGACTTCACTCAACGCCTGTGGACTTGGCCACATTTTAGCACATTCCAACTTCAGGATTTTAATGATGTAGCCTAACTCACAATCTTTTGTTGTATGGCATTGAGTTAGTTGACTTCACTCCATTCCTATGGACTTGGCCATTTTCTCAGCATTCCATTGCCTTGGCTTTGATTGTATATGCTTTAATCAGCGCTATTAGACATCTGACATTGAGTGACTGATCTTCACTCAACGCATGTGGACTTAGACAGTTTTCTATCTTTCCACCACTTAGGTAAGAACTTACATGACTTAGCCACTTAGGCTACCTATCCTATTATAGTTTATCAACACAAACTGCAATAATTCACTTTAAACACAAGTTAGATTACAACATGTGTATACATTATTTTGCTCGTCCTTCTTCAAATTCAGGACATTGGGATCAATGGACCCAACACAACCCCTCCAAGAGGTGAGATAGGAGCCGAGGGAGCCGATGATATTGGCCACTCAACATCTTCAGATGCGGGAGATATAGAGGCCCGGGGGTGTGGCACTCCCCCACCCGAGTGCTACAACTATCATCAGATAGGGCACATTCGAAGAAATAGCCCAATGAGAGGGGCACCTCTACCGGCACCACAGGATGCCCCGCCCGCTCAGTAGTTTATAGGTTGAGGCCGTGGAAGAGGACGTGGTTTCCATGGTAGAGATCGGAGGCAAAGGAGGGAGTAGGTGTTGCTCTTGACTTGGCTCCACCTCGGGACCTGGGCAGGACGATTGCAGGTATGCTAGTAATTTTAAAGTTGTATTTAATTTTGGAACTTTTGAAACAACAAACAAATTGTAGCATACTAGGAAAGAAAACCATAGGCCCAGTTACCTAACAATACTTAAAAAAACAGGAACAGTTATTGTATACGGCTAACCTGCACACACCTTGGTTGATACGGGGGCGTCACACAATTTCGTCTCCGAGGAGTTCGTAAAGGGACTGGAGAGAGTCAGACATTATTCGGGAGTCGCTAGGAGGGTGCGTCTCCCAGATGGGGTTGTAGGTATTAACTAATGCTAAGTGCCTCCTGAAAGTGACTATTGATGGTCTTACACTCGAGGCCCTGACTACGGTCTTGAAGATGAAGGACTTTGACCAGGTTCTGGGTATAACATGGCTTACTTGGAACCATACCCAGATAGATTACCCGACAAAGAAGGTTGTACTTAATTATGATGGCACCTTCACGACCTTCGAAGGTATTACCCCTGTCTCATGTAGGATGTTATCTTCTACAAAGGGCGCCAAGGCCCACATGCAGGGAGATGAGGTCTATCAGGTGTTCTTCAAGATGATTGTCGCCGCATCACGAGAAGGATTTCCAGATTTAGTTGGTGCCTGGAGCTAAGCTGGTATCTATGGCTCCCTATCGTATGGCTCCAAAGGAGCTGGTGGAGTTCAGGAGTCAGTTGAAGGAACTGGTGGAGGCTAGATTCGTTAGGCCAAGTTCCTCGCCTTGGGGAGCTCCGGTCTTGTTTGTGAAGAAGAAGGATGGGACCCTCAGGTTGTGCATCGACTATCATGCAGTAAACCGATTGATAGTCCGGAACACATATCTACTGCCAAAGATCGATGAGTTATTTGATCAGCTATAGGGAGCATATTGGTTCATGAAGCTAGATCTGAGGTCGGGATAATATCAGTTACGGATCAAGGAATAAGACATCCCGAAGATGGCATTAAGCAGCATATATGGCTTGTATGAGTTTATTGTGATGCCCTATAGGCTTACGAATGCGCCATCGGCATTCATGATCTTGATGAACCGGTGTTCGAGCCGTACCTCGACAGGTTTGTCATTTTTTTCATTGATGACATCCTCATTTACTCTAGGATGAATGAAGAGCATGCACACCATTTGGCTTTGACGCTGGAGAAGCTCGGGGAGCATCAGTTTTATGCCAAGTTCATCAAGTTCCAATTTTGGCTGACAGAGGTAGCCTTTTTAGGCCACATTATCAGTGGAGCATGATTAGCATTGGATCTCGCAAAGATTAAGGCTCTGTGAGACTAGCCTCAGTTGAAGATTGCCAAGAATGTCCGATTTTTTTGGGATTGGCCGGGTACTACCGGAAGTTTGTGCAGAGATTCTCTCGGATAGCCCTTCCACTCACTTCTTTGACGAAGAAAGACACTCCATTCATTTGGACACCGCTGTGTAAGGTGGACTTGAAGGAGTTGAAGGGTCGGCTTATGTTGGCCCTTATCCTCGCTCTCCCGTCTAGGAAGGAGGGCTTCCAGGTGTACACTGATGCATTGTTTTTGGGGATGGGTGATGTACTAATGCATCATGGGAATGTGATAGCATACGCCTCCCACCAGCTAAAGAAGCACAAGCAAATCTACCTTATACATGACTTTGAGATGGGAGCAGTGGTGTTTTCCATGAAGATTTGGCGGCATTACCTTTATGGTGTGCACTGCGAAATATTTTCAGATCACAAGAATCTGAAATATGTCGATACACAGAAGGATTTGAAAATCCGCCAGAGATAATGGGTGGAGTTCTTATCTGATTATGAGTACACGATACACTATCACCTGGGGAAGGCGAATGTGGTGGCAGACGCACTGAGTCAGAGGTATACCACTTCAGAAGCGGAGCCCTAGTTGATGGCTATGGAGATGGTATGGATGATGGAGGATATGTAGATTACCTTGTTGTCTTCGGACGACTGAGAGCTTTATGAGGAGTATCTTTCCGCGATGAGCACTACCGATGATATTCGAGATCGCATCAGGACTGAGCAGAGAAGGTATGACAAGCTGGAGATAGTATTCTGGACCTTGGAGGCGAGCACGCCCGGGGAGTATACTGAGAGAGGAGGGTTGTTATGCTTTAGAGGATTAGTGTACATACCGGCTGGGGGAAGGATTCGAGAGGACATTATGACTGAGGCTCACTACAACAGGTACTCGGTGAACCTGGGAATCACCAAGATGACAGCCGACCTGAAGAGGACGATGTATTGGTCGGGCATAAAGAGGGATATCACATAATTCATGACCTATTGTGAGGCTTGTCAGTTAGTGAAGGCAGAGTGTAAGAGTTCAACCAGGTTATTGCAGCCACTTCCAGTGCCAGAGTGGAAGTTCGACGACATTGCCATAGATTTCATACATTGTCTTCCTCGGTCACATGCGGGGAACGACTCGATATGGGTGATCGCCGATCGATTGACGAAAGTGGCAAGATTTCTACCAATCAGGAATGATGCTTCAGTTGGTGAATTTGTCCGATGTTTGTAGAGCAGTTCATACGATACCATGGAGTTTTGAGGACGATTGTATCCAATCGTGATGGAAGATTTACGTCCAAGGAGTGGAGGTCAGTCCATGCTTATTTTGGGACCCAGTTGACATTAAGTATAGCCTTCCACCCTCAGACGGATGGGCCGACAGAGCGCACCAATCGGACACTAGAGGATTTATTGCGTCTTTGCATACTGGACCGCACAGAGCCATGGGAGAGGCAGCTACCGTTTATCAAATTCTCGTACAACAACAGCCATTGGTCCAGCATCAACATGGCCACTTATGAGGCTTTATGTGTTCGGAGATGCATGACTCGTTAGTCGTGGATTCAGGATGAGGATCTGAAGGCACTTCGCTCTGAGTTCGTCGAGGATACATATGCTCAGGTGTGGTTGATTCGAGATAGGATGTTGGAGGCCCAGAGTAGGAAAGCCAAGTATTACGATGCTCTCCATCGTCAGGTAGAGTTTCAGGTACGAGACCGTTTGTTTCTTAAGATACGACTGATGCATGGAGTCTCGCGGGTGCGTGGTCAGAAGAAGCTCAGTCCGAGATATATGGGGCCTTACAGGATCCTGGAGCGGACCGGTCCCTTGGCTTACAGACTGGAGCTGCCGCCAGAGCTAGCAAGATTGAACGATGTCTTCCACATCTTCTCCCTCAGGAATTCCCTACTTCGGCCAGAGCAGCAGAATATGACGACAGATGGGCTTATAGCTTCTGATCGACCGGTGCACATGGAGCTGAACCGGATAGAAGATACCTGGATACGGGTCTTGTGGCGCAAGAAGGTTCCGCTGGTCAAGGTCTTGTGGAGGAATCATGGACAATAGGAGCACATGTGGGAACCATAGGACTTGGTGCAGCAAAGATATCCAGAACTTTTTCATGTCTGGTATTCCCTTTAACCTCTCGGGATGTTACATTTTACTTCTCACACTGGGTGTAAGCCGAACTTGAATTTCGAGGACGAAATTTTTTTTTTTATGTATTGCGATTTGTAACATCCCTCAGACAACTAAACCCCTAGGAGTGGTTTTGTCATGACTAGGTCATGACAAAACCTTAGGTAGCCAAAGAAGACCAAGTGAACTTAGGAATGAATGTGAGATCACCATGGTCTGCAAATAGTAGAATTCCAATTACTAGCTTAGGGATGATCATAGAGCTTCACCATGACTCCATGACCCCACCACGACATCACTAACCTATTAGAGGGTCAAGTAGAGCCATAGGGACCCACTAGGGTCAACTAAAAGGTCAAGTTGATCAAAGTCAACCCAAGCCCTTATTAGGTCAAATTAAGCTCACCCATGCCCACTTGACACCCACATAGCCAAAGGGACACACCTAGATCTTCCCAAGCCCTAAGGGAGGCTAATGGGTCACCAAGGACCCATTGGGGTCAACAAAAGAGGCTAAGTTTACCGAAGTGAACCCTAGCCCTAAAAAGTTCAAAGTGCCCTAACTAAGGGTCAAGTGGCCTCTTAGATGGCCAACCAACCCTACCAAACCCTTGCTAGACCTTAGGGGAGGTCACTGGGTCATAAAGATCCGATTGGGGTCAATCCAAATGGTCAAGTTTACAAAGGTCAACACCACCCTAATATTATGTCAATCTAGCTCAAATGGGCTAACCCAAGCTCAAGCCCATTTACCCCTTTAGGCTAACCTCATTTCCGTTAATATATGGGTTAGTGGGGTGACATTATGCCAAAGTAGTCATCAAAATTGACCTTGATTACTAAGAGAGAGAAAAAGCTCCATTTTCCCCTTTAATGGAGGACATAGAAAGTTGGGAGTAAAGGCCATTAATAGCTTGGAAGGCTAAAGGCCCTCTCTTCTTGCTAGAATCTTCCTCCCTGGTCAGTTAGGGGAAGATTAATTGACTTTTCAACCCTTTCCAGTGGCTGGGTGCTGAAAGAGAGGGATAAATCTGACTTACTCTAGAGGGGGGGGTGAATAGAGTATTTTAAAAACTTGATTAGTTTTTATAGCGGAATTAAAATAAGTGATAGTAGTATATATATAAAAAGAGGTAAGAAAAAGAAACTATCACAGCACAGCTGAAATAAATAAAGGAATAACCCGACAACAGAAGAGAATTATAGTGGTTCCCCAAAAAAGGGTACATCCACTCTTCTACCACCCTGGTAGGAATCCACTAACAAGTTTTTGATCAGGTGCCCTTCCACCACAGGTTTTGGTTAGATGCCCTGTCACCATAAGATCTATTTCGAGGGAGATCTCACAACCCTTTAGGCTTTTTATCAGGTGGCCAAAAACAAAAAAAAAGTCTTTTGATATGGAGACTTGTCAATCAGGTGATAACTTTTGAAAGAAGTTAGAAACCCTTTTTATAGTGGGAAAATAAAAGTGATGTGGTCTTCTTTTTCTCAAACAACTGAGAAGACTTTAGTGGATGCTGTTGTCAAAGCTCCCCCTTAGATAGAGAATGGTTCAGGAAGATGAGAGCTTTGCACAGGGTATAGGTCTTGATGGAGATCTTCAGAAGCTTCTTGGACTGGTGTTGAAGAGTTGTCCTTGTGAAGCCTGAAGTAGAAACTGAAGAAGACAAAAGATCTGTGTGTTGTTGTTCTTCTTCAATTTTTTGTAGATAGCAATACTATTCTCTATATCAGTTGTCTGTAAAAATTCTTTGTGAAAAGATCTCTTGTTGTTATTCTTTTTGAAAAAGATCTTTTTATATTATGAGAGGATTTCCAACTGTTGATTTTTGAATATTATCCTTGATTTGCTGCTGAGAATCTGGGAGTTAAAACTGCTTAAAAATGTCTTTAATGTGTTTCCTCAACTGTCCAAGTAAATAAGTCAAGTAATTAACTCTGTTAAATCCATAATTAATGCTTCCAAACAATGACTATATTCTTGAGAATATAAGCATTAATTATCAGAGAATTACTGTCTTAGAATAATACCAATTGAAATCAAAATGATGGAGAAATCGCCAAAACTGATACTGTCAGAAATCGTCGAACTAAGGACAGATTTTGTCGACCTGAATTCAAAGTTCGTCGAGCTGAGAAATCATCTTCATCGAGCTAAGCTAAGAGAAAATTGATCTGGATAAAAACTATCAAAGCTGAGCTCCAAGTTCATCGTACCGTGGTAGAATTTCGTTGACTAGAGAAACTTAGAGAAGAGGGAGTTCGTCGACCTGAGCTCGTATTTCATCGAGCTTAGCTTAGAGTTGAAACTCTGAGTTCGTCGATTTGCGATCGATGATCGTCGAACTGAGTTCGAAGAACATCGAACTGATTTTCTGAACTCTTAAAAACTGCAATTCTTCTAAGTCTAGATCTCTGAAGTCTTCTCAAGGCTGGATCATATGATGTTTAATCTAGTCAGACTGATCTAACCTTAGAACTAACAAATTTACCCTAGGCTATACATGATGGGTCAATAACCAAATAGTGAACCTAGCCCAAATCAAAACTAGGGATACAACAATCTCCCCCTATTTGAGTGAGATCACTAAACAAAAATAGAAAAGCATAAAAACACAAAGCAATAAAAATATATGACAGAATTTTAAACTAATCAACAGATATGATATAGCTAAGTGTAATACACATATATATATCACAGAGAAATAAATATTCAAGATTTTTCAGAGGAAGGAGCAGATGATGATTTAGAAAAAATAATTGTCCTTTGAGGATTTTCTGCTTCCTTCTTTAGATATTTTTATGTCTTGAACTCCAAGAACTGTCACAGATGAAGCTCTGGGAACAACAGCTTCTGGATGTACCTGTATATTTTCATTTGGATCAAATAAATGTCTGTCTACCTGAAATTTGTCAAATTCTTTCTTCCTGTAGGTCGACATAGTAGTGAACTTGATGGATCTGATCCTTCTTCTCTGGCCTTATTCATCTGAGACAAACCAATCAATTCTTTAAATCTAGCCATTCTAAAGTTTGGATTTAACTTAGGTTCATAAACTGGAGAAGCAGGTCTCTCTAGATCAGATTTAGAAGCATCCTGAGAAGATTTTTGAGGGTTTCTGAAAAAATGGATTGCTGTTGAAAGTTTGTGGGAGGAAGAGACTGTTGAGACTGACCTGAATAGTAATACTTTGGAGGTCTATATTTATTCTACTTCCCAGCAGGTCTATTGGACTGATGGGAGGCTAGCATGGGAGTCTGAGAGCTGCTGTAAGCTGGCTTCTATGTTTTTGCAACACTTCCAGAAGAACCTGCGCAGGAGGAGGAGGAGGAGGTCCTCTACTGGTCTGCTTAGGTTGGGAGCTGTATCTTCTTCTTTTCTTCCTTTCCTTTTGGTCATTCTTAGATAACCACATCCATTGAGGCATTTCTCGATATGGAGTAATATTATGCAGAATGTAATAAGGTGTGTTAGTTATAGGATTAGGCTTAGGGACAGCCTTGGTAGGAGCCTTTTTCTTCTTAGATTTTATCTTCTTAGGACCAGATTCATCAGAATCCTCATTATCATCATCATCATCATCAGATGATCTAGGAGGATTGTCAAATAAATCATAAATTTCCTTTATAGTTTCTTTAGAGATCTGCTTCTCAGCCTGAGTCTGTACTTGAAATTCTAGCTCTACAAAACTATTAGTAAGATCTGATCTCCTTCCTCTTCTTCCATGTTAGGAAACATGATATAATCAAGATCCGGCATTAGGGACTCAGCCCATATTCAAGGAGGAGGACTATAAAAATCTTCAGCAACTAATATTTCTGAAATCACAGGAGCTGCAAGGCTTACCCTTAGTTGATCTAAGATTTCAAGATTTATTGGAGCAGTAAAACATACAATGTCCTTGGAGTAATCAACATCAAAACTAGGTAGAATATATTTGTAAACTGGATTGAAAGAATTGAGTAAAGAATTCAAATCAACTGTGGGATTTATGATAAAATCACCAGCCATGCTTATTTCTTCATCTATATCATAAGCCATATCCATATCAAAATCATCTATAATATCAATAATTTCTATTGGAATGTCTGCCTCAGGGGAATCTGCTGCTGCTGCTAGAAGAGGAACTGGAACTGTTGCTAGAGGAGGAACTGGAACTTCTTCATAGGACATCTCCCCCTACCTTTTTTCAGAGGGTCCTGAAGCAAGGCCACTAGAAGAAGGGACAGTAGAGAGGGTAGCAATTCTAGTAGATAGAGAAGTGATAGAGGTAGAGGGAGGAGCAATAGCATTTACTATTAATTGCTCTAGAGTAGGAGAGATGAATTTTAGAAGATCCTTAGTAATATCAAAAAATTTAGATATAGAGGTTCTGGAGCAAAGGGAGTATAGGAGGAATGATGTCCACAATTGGAACATATAGAAAAAGCATTGGGGAAGACTGTATAAAGGAATTCAGGGAATGTGGAGGTATGGTTAGAAGGAATGTTGGATGGAATGGTAGAAGATGTGGTTGGAATTGTAGTAGTAGAAATTGTAGTGGTGGGAACTGATGTAGTGGTGATGTCTTGGATGGGTGATTGAGCTGGGTATTGATGTGGAGATGGTGGAGGTGGAGATAGTTGATTGAAATTAGGCTGTGGAGATATAAATGGAATGTCAGCCAGATGAGTTGGAAGAGAAGACTGATGTGTGTAGATTAAGAATCCTTTAGTATGTGGATTGGAGAGGAATTGGATGGTTGCTGGAGGGGAGTTATGATGGTTGTTTTTTAGAAGGGGGTGAAGGAATTCTGATGGAGGGAGTAATTTCTTATGGAGGTGGGGGAGTAGTTGTAACTTTCCTTGTGTCCTCAGAAGTCCTGGAAGAGGAAGCCCTTGAGGGTTTAGGGATAGTCCTCTCCCATCTACTAAATAAGGCATATGTAAACCTCTTGGAGGTATTAATGAATGTGGTCTGTGAGACCAGTAGTTCAGATGCCTTGGCCTGGTGAAAAATGCCTAAAATCCTCCCAAAACACACCTCTTTCTTAGAGTTCTTCTTTTTAATCATGTCAAACAGTAACTTTCCCCAGTTTACTGCATTTTTATTCACCAGAACACACATCAATATGAACTGGTTCCTGGTTATATAGTCATGGGCGGTGTGTTTTCCCAGCAACACTTTCCCAACGACATCAGCAAGGAACTTATACTCAGCTGATATGTTCTTTTTAAGCAGTTTGTTAGGGTTTCCATCAGAATGACCCATTTTGATCAACATATTATCATATTCAGAAGTATCTACCTCAATATCCTCATCTCCATTTACCAAACAAAAAATTTCTGTTAAAACATCAGGGGTGAGGGTAACCTAATTTCCTGCAATGGTGCCAGACAGAGTGTCTACATCAGGAGAAGATGAAGTATAAACCCACTCCCTTATCTCTATTACGGCCAACATGATCCTGGTGGTCATAAATTTCTTCAATTACTCTTCCTCGAACAGCTGTAGAATATCCATGAAGATCTGATCGGAGTGACGGAAGGAGTCGAGGTCGATGTCAAAATCGGTGTCAAACTTCACGCCAGAAAGGGAAATCGCCAGAATCTCCATTGGTTTTCCTGCAAAAAGAAAGAGAGATCAAGTGTAAGAGAACAAAAAGCACGGGATAGAGCTCGAAGAAAACCTAGTTATAAGGTTTTCAGAATATGAAGCGGCAGGCTCCATCCTGTGAAAATAAAAGAAAATCTTCGTTCTCAGGTCGACGAAAAATTTCATGAAGAAATGATATAGTCGATCTTAGTTTGAAGATGCGTCGTTCTCAGGTCGACGAAAAATTTTCGGAAGCAAGATCGTTGATCTTCGCTCGACAAAAATAACTTCACATAGAGAGTTTGTCGATCTCAGGTCGATGAATTTTCTCAAGAACTATTCTCAGATCGTCGATCTCCGTTCGACAAACTATGACAAATTCTTCGACCTCAGACAGAAAATTAAATTAATGCTTCTCCATTGATCATACCTACCTGATTTAGAAAGAACAGATGTTTCTTCTTATCCAAAGGTTTGGTTAAGATGTCTACTTTTTGTAAATCAGTGGAGATAAAGACAAGATTAATTTTCTTTTTGTCCACACAATCTCTAATGAAATGATGTCTTATTTTTATATGCTTTGTCCTACTATGATGTACTTGATTTTGTGTAATGGAAATTGCACTGGTACTATCACAAAATACAGTTGAATTATTTAGATTGTATCCATAATCCAGGAGTTGGTTTTTAATCCACAATTTGTGTGAACAATAACTGCCAGCTGTAATGTATTCAGCTTTTACAGTTGAAGTGGACACAGATGTTTATTTCCTACAAAACCAAGACACAAGCCTATCACCAAGGAACTGGCATATTCCTGATGTGCTCCTCCTATCAATTCTACATCCAGCAAAGTCAGCATCTGAAAATCCAGTTAATTCAAATTCCTACTCAGTTGTATAAAAGAGTCCTAGATTTGGGCAACCCTTTTTATATCTCAAAATCCTTTTTGAGAAAGTAAGGTGAGATTCTTTAGGGTTCACTTGGAACCTTGCACAACGAAATGTAGCAAACATTATGTCTGGCCTACTAGCTGTGAGATAGAACAAGGACCCAACAATAGCCCTATATGTTTTCTGATCAACTGGATTGCCATGTTCATCAGAATCAATCACAGCATTGGAAGTCATGGGTGTTTTCTTGCTTGAGGCATTAGTCTTCCCAAATCTTTTAACTAATTCCTTAGCATATTTGGGTTTGGAGATGAAAATTCCATAAGGGGATTTCTTCACTTAGAAACCAAAGAAGTAAGAAAACTCACCAATTCTACTCATTTCAAACTTAGAAGACATCAGGTCAGAAACCTTTTGCATAGCTTGAAATCAGTAGAGCCCAAAATGATGTTATCTATATATTTTTGTACTAACAATATATTATTATTATGCTGCCTAGTAAACAAATTTCTATCTACAATGCCCTTAGTGAACTTATGCCCTAAAATAAAGCTATCTAAGGTCTCATACCAAGCTCTTGGAGCTTGCTTTAAACCATAAAGAACTTTATGTAATTTGAAAACAAAAGAGGGATGAGTTGGAGAAATCAAACCTGGTGGTTGTTCAACATATACTTCCTCTTTGAGTTCACCATTTAAGAAGACACTCTTGACATCCATTTTGTAGACCTTGAACTTTTTGTAGGCTGCATATGGAAGAAAGATTCTGAGAGCTTCCAATCTTGCAACAGGTGCAAAGGTTTGATCATAGTCAATTCCTTCTTCCTGTCTGTATCCTTGTGCTACTAGCTTTGATTTATTCCTGATGATAGCTCCTTGTACATCCAATTTATTTTTGAGTATGCACTTAGTTCCAATAACTTGTGTGCCTTTGGGTCTAGGAACTAAGTCCCAAACTCTGCATCTCTCAAACTGATTGAGCTCTTCTTGTATTACAATAATCCAGTGGGGATCTTGCTCTGCATCTTTTATGGATTGCGGCTCAAGTTGAGAAATGAAGCAAGCATGCATCAAATTTTGGTGAAGTTGATGTCTTGTTTGCACACCAACTGATATATCTCCAATCACTTGAGATACAGGGTGATCTCTAAGTGTGATAAGATCAGTTGGAGGAGTTGGTTCAGCAACAACATTGGGAAATAATTCCTCTTGTGGAATTAAACTTGTTATTGAAGGTTCAGCAATCATTTCATTAAAATCTTCTTAACTATTTTCATCATCATGTGGAGAAGGAGGTAATATAGCCTGATTGGTGAGGTTCAGATAATCCAATTTCTCATACAGTTGGGATACCTGCAATAAATCTTTGGCAGAAGAATCCTTCTCCTTGTAATACATGTTAACCCGGAATCCGCGACTAGTTCTCCAGGTTTTCAAGTCCGGGCGGCTTGTGCATTCTAGCCGCCGTTATCAGCTAGCCGGCTTATCGTCAGACAAGCCGGGCGGCCTCTACATCGGACAGCCTCCAGCTCCAGTCCAGCCGTCATCTAGGGGTCGGCCTATCCTAGCCCAAGGGGCGCGACCTATGTCCCAGGTCCTCGTCAGAAGAGGTCCAGACCAGCCCGCCCAGTGGCCGAGTCCTGCAGCTCGGCAGAAGAAGATCGCCAGTCCGCGCGGCCTGTCTCTTGGTTTTTCTTCTTCCTCTCGATTCCCATCACCGCTGCCCGATTCTCTTGTACCCCGGGCAGCTGGCAATTTTAGCCCTGCCCGTTTGGGCAGGCCCCAAAGCCTATAAATAGGGGGCGGGAGTACACCCAAAGCACGCTGACTCGAGTCCAAGAGCTCGCTTGTTAAGAGCTGCGGCCTCGATTCTAGTCCTTTGCGGTCTATTGTCCGGCCGGCTTCCTCCTTTCTTTCTTCTTCGCTAAGTGTAACCGCTTATTTTCTTATAAAAGGAAAGCCCGCCGCAGGAGAGGCATTCAGGCCGCGGCGGGCGAACTCTGGTGTTGCCGCTGGTAGCGGCCCTTTCTCTCTTTTCTCTGCCCGGTTTTATCCGCCATTCCTAGCCGCTAGTAACCGACTAGCCGACAGTCTTTTCCCCATTTCTTCCCCCAGTGCTCGAACGGTTAGCTGGTGGTGCCCGTCTTCCCCGTCGCTTTTTGTGCATCAACAGTTAACACGCGGCCTTCAGATCTCGGTTAGTCGCTGAAGTTCAGCGGCCATACAATGTCAGACCGGCAGCCTGTTCAGAACAACCTCAGCCCCAGCGAAGTTCTGCTCTTGGAAGCTCTTCTGCAGTCCCGCCGGGAAGAAAATCAAACCCGCCAAGAGATGATCCGGCAGCTCGCCGCGATCAATTATAATCTAGCCGCAATCAATAAGCGGTTAGACTTGCAGTCCGCAATCATTCCGGTTACGCCAGCCAACCAGACCCCAGCGGACAGCAAGCAGGTCGATCCGCCGGCCTACTCGCCTACCTTCCCGGGCTATTCGCCGAGCTATTCGACCTCCTACCCGGCCTGGCCGCCCGAGTATTCGGCAACTCGGCCTCCAGTTTCGAAGAAGCCCCGTGTTTCGGAAAAAGGACAAAAAAGTTCGTCAGACCTCCCCCAGGTCGAACAACGGGAGGAAGAGCCAAGTCACAAGAAACCCGCTCGAGCAGCGCGCAGAGATTCTATATCGGTACTCTCACCTGGCAAGTCATCATTCTTATGGGTTTGCAACCCAAAAAGTTAAAAGATCACTGAATCAAGAGATATCGCCGAGTCTAGCTACATCCCCCTTTAGTGCCGTTGTCATTAGCGTAACACCACGAGGACCACGTGTTGCGGGGAGATTTCGCACCGTGTAGTGGAAGCTTACCGGCCTTGATGCGGTGGAGTTCTAGATTGCGGATCCCGGCTAGTACCTAACCCCACTTCTGCATTATGGAGGAGCGGAGTGGTGATCAGCTCTACCACGCCATGTAAGGGATATCGTTGCAACTATGATGCGTCTGTGCGGTAAGCGATACACGCATGCCCCGCAGATCGTCTTAGCATGCGACCCTCGAATACTCTTTGATACTCTCAAGCAGTGCCTGCAGGAGACCCACAGTCTTGTCGATCTCTGAGGAAAGCAATGTGACTCCGGCCGCACCTGCCCGGAAGATCGACTTGAACTGTACTCCAGGCAAGAGAGCAGTGTATTCTTTTCTTCAAGTAGAAGTCTAGTCGGCGGTCAGAATTCAGACCGCGCGGTTATCATATCCTGGCTAAAGAGAGTATCCGCCCGGGTAATTTGATATTATAAGGCTGAATAGAAATCCAACAGCAAGTTGCGGATATTATTATTCTTACCGCTCGGTTATCTCTGTGACCAATCGGTTTTCTTAAATTGGTCTCATATTTGAAGTTGCCAATATTTATTCTTACCGCGCGGATATCGTTATTAATCGGGCGAGTTATTTGGCTATCTTCAGCTCAATACAGCAGACATCATTATTAATCATGCGAGCTTATTGGTTTTCTTCAGTTCACTATAGCGGATATCAGTATTATTCGTGCGAGTTATGCATAAATCACTTATCAGATATATTCGCGCGAGTTATTCTTATCTCCACATCCATTCTGCTTGTGTATTGTCCAGATATCTCATGGCATATTATTATAATCGATCGAATAGAAATACAATACCGAGCGAATAAAGCATATTCAGCAAAATCAAACAGTATCATTTTTATATTGTCAGAAATTGCAAAGTGTATTATCCGCGCGGCTTACAAAGATCATGCCGCCGGATCAAAGGAGTATCATAGCATATCAACTTTTCCAGTTATCCTATCCGCTCAGTCCGCCGGCTTATGGTATTCATTCAAATCAATTCGCGGCTTGCAATGTAAAGAAGTCGCAATATGTTTATCTCTATCGCCAAGTAGTTTTCCCTATTGGAAGCCAGTTTCGTATTAAAGCTCGGACAGGCCGCCACATTCGGCTTGGTTTTTACAATATCAATCCGGTTTATCTCCTTAGCCGAGCGGCTTGTCGATCGCCATTTGAACTGCCTTATCTTCTTGGCAAATAGTCTCCTAACCGCCCGGCTTATTGCTCTATATACGCTCAAGGATGATCGGATTATTATAATTTCGCAGACTAGTATATCCGGTTAATGGTATTCTACTCGAGTTTAATCGCAGTAAGTTAGTTATTATTCGGAGAAGTCATCAATGAAATTTCTTAAGTCGGAAACGAATAAGAATGATTAAACCGCATATTCAAACAAGCAAGTAAAATTACAATAGATTCTCACAAAAGGTAAAACGTTTTCATTTCTAATATCAAGTATAAGGGGTAGACCGCGCGGTTTACAAAATCTTACCGGCGGTCTCAAAAAATGTAAAAACTTTTACATGTAAACTATTCTAGCTATTCGGTCTCTATCTTTTGGACGCAGGAGTACCGGAGTCCGGTTCACCGTCAATATCGATCTCAGAAGGCGAGTAATCGCCGCTGTCCGACGAGGATGAACGCGAACTACCAGTGCCCCTGGTCTCCGACGAGCTGGCATCAACCCGCGCGGTCTCAGACGCTTGACCGCCGGTCTTTGAAGAAGCACTCTCGCTCCTGCTGTCCTCCCCTTCCTCTTCTGCCTCGCCCTCTCCGCCAATCTTCTCCTTGCCTTTCAGCGCGCGATAAACCGCAGCCACCCTTTTCTTCAAGGGTGGATACAGGTCGGCGCAGGTGAAGTCGGTGAATCCCGGGGCGAGGCCGCCCTGATCTCGAAGGCGTTTCAGCGCTCCGTCGATCCCCTGGACAAGCTGGGGAAAGACCGCGTCTTGAAAGGCTGAGTTCGCTGGATCGTACACTTTCTGCAAAGGAAAGAAAAAGGTTAGTTCGGGCGGCTTGATGAATTAAGCCGCAAAAATCAGGTAATGTCTTACCGCATGCGACTCCTTCAGCCGTGCGATTTCTTCATCTTTCTCGGCGAGTTGCCGCTGCAGGTCGCCTTCAATTGTAACTAACCGCCTATGGGCTAGGCCCATATAGTGGTTGGCTACAAAGCTTCTCGCGCCGACCTGCGCGGCAAACCGCGAGAAGTCTTCTGCAGGTATCTTCTCCAGCGCTTTCAAGTTGCGCCTGCCATACAAAGCCGCGCCAGCCACAGAGGCATGGCGGCTTACAGTTTCCTTCCCCCAGTTCGGGAGGGCGGTGGAAACCTTTACCGACTCCCCGTCGGCACTCCACTGCATGGTGGGGTTGCCGTGGAGATCTTTCAAGCGGCTACCCATACCATGCAGTATGAAGCCGCTGGAGGAGTCTGATTCATCCTCCTCTGTAGCCCGCTCCGGCCTGGCCCTCTTCGCCCTTTTCTCCCTTTGTGTCAGGGTTAGGCCGCCTGGAGTGAGTGGCTTGTTCAGCGGGACCGCGACAGCAGCTGCAAGGCGAAGTTAAAAAGTCAGTTGGTAGGCCGCGTGGCTAGCATAACAGTTCGGCCGAGTGATACTTACTGTCCTCCGCATGAACGTCCTCCAAAGTCGGGAGCAGCGGGAGGTAGTGGGTGACGTCGAGCCGCTCCCCTTTGAAGAAGTTGAAGATCTCCTTCTCCACGCCGTCCAGTCCGCTGCTGCCAAAAGCGGCTTCGTCGCGAACTTGCGGATGGACCGGCAGGAGTCCGAGGTTGCCCTCGAAGATAAGGTATCTTTCTGACCAGTTCGCGATTTTGTTCGCCAAGTTTACAACTTTCAGGCCGCGGCAGCCGAAGTAAAGATGGCCTCTGAAGATCTTCGTTCCCGAGTCCGGGATAGACCGCATAGAGAAGCATTCTCTGAACAGCCTTATCGAGAACCGAACTCGCTCCGACCTCAGATAAGAGATGAAGCTGTAAATCGCCGCTATCGAGTTCGGGGGCAGCTGTCCGGGCACTACTCCGTAATGGTCGAAGACCGCGACGGCTTCCATCAGTACAGGGAACCGGAAGCCGCAGTCGAAGTGGTCGACAGGGATTGCGATTTGGTTGGCGGTGGAGGAGTTAATCCGCTCGTGAGGAAGCGGAAGCCGCGCGAGCAGCGGGCTATCTTTCATGTACTTCTCCACAAAGCTATCTAGCTCGGCTTGGGTAAGCCGGCCTTCCTTGTGGTCTGCAGAGTGAAACGCAGAAGCCGCATCGGTCCTAACGGCTGGAGCTTTGTCAGACCGCATCGCCTTTGCTTTAGCTCGCATTCTGATCTTCTGTGCCGAAATCTCCGGGGTCATCTCAATTTATAGATTTCCTATGCAGCTACAGTAGTGGTTGTCAAATCGCGGTTAGACATCAGGCCGCACGGCTCAACCTGCAAGGTAAAGTATTCTAACCGCATTCTAGTTCGGCAGGTCGAGCGATTAAATTTCCAGTACTTGGCAAAATTTCCAAAGAAGAAAAGACAGCGACTACAAGAATTCAAACCGCGCAAAGCCGCATGCAATTCGGAGTAATATACAATCAAACAACAATTGTCCACAGGAATCAAACCGCCCGGCATCACGAGTTGATGCTTATTACAAAGCCAAATAAAAGTTTTCTTAATTATCTCTCTCCACTCTCTGGAGCCTCTCGCCCAACCCGCGCGACTTGGTCGCCGGCCTGTACCAGCTGGACATACACTTGACTAACGAGGTTGTGGATATTGTGCAGAGTCCGGTGAACTCGCCAGGTATCACGCTCTACGCGGGTAAATGGAACCAGCGACAGAGCGCGATCTCCCGGGTCGCCAGAATCAGCGACCTGCCTAACCGCCGCGACTACTGGGGAGTACGAAGTCTCTCCGGAAGCCGGGCGATTTGGTAGTTGCTGCTGTTCAGCGGTCGTCCCAGCAGGTCGCAAGCCTCTGCCGGCCTCCTCTGGTCGATCCTTATCCCTTTCCTCGTCAAGTCGAGCGGTGTCCGCTCTTTCCCTCTCAATCCGGCCGAGCATCAGCACTAAAGCCTGCAGATCTAGTTTCTCTTTCTTCTCCCGTTCCAGGTTGGCCAGCGCCTCTTGAGTCTTCTGCTCCGCGGCCTCTAGCGCAATCCGCATCAGTGTTCTTTCCTCTTCCAACGTAGTGACTGCCGCCGGTGCTCTTTGTTCAGCGGCCTCAAGCGCAGTCCGCATCGCCATCTTCTCCTCCTCCCAGCTGGCCAAGGCCGCCTGCATCCTTTTGTCAGCGGCCTCCAGCGCAGTCCGCTTCGCCGTTCTCTCCATGTCCGCGCTGGCCAGTGCCTCCTGCACCCTTTTGTTAGCGGTCTCCTGCGTAATCCGCATCGTCGCTTTCTCCAACACCAAGCTGACCAAGGCTTCCTGCGTCCTTTTTTCAGCGGCCTCCAACTCAGACCGCATCATTCCTCTCTCCTGCTTTAAGTCCTCCAGTACTTCTTGAGTTCTCTTTTCAGCGGCCTCCAGCATAGACCGCTGATTTTCTTCTTGAAGCCGCCACTCTTCTTCCTTGGCTCGAAGGGCCTCGGCATGCTCCCTTATCCTAGCCTGCAAGGCGGCGACCTCCTCCTGGAATTCGGCTGTCCTCTGGTCGCGGACACTTGGAGGCAGCGGCGGCATCAGTGGAGGTAAGAAAGTCGACAGATCGCTCGGCTTCATGACAGATTCATGTGCACCTGCAGCAAATAAACAGGCGGTTAGATTCAGTGACATGACCGGCATCTGGTAGAAGATCTCGTTAGAACGAGACCGCAGCTCGTGGTTATCTCTCCTTCGAAAGCCGCAGTATCAAGTCTAGCCGCTGGTCGCCTAAACCTTTCTGAATCTATTCGCTTCAGCTTTTCTTTCCATAGCCGCGCGGTCTCCTTAGCTTTGCTTTTCAGCTCAGCCGTGGTCAGGAAGAAGCTCGCCGGCGGATTGAAAATTGTATCCGCTCCCTTCTTCCGTGACCGCGGCTTGTAGAATTTTACAAAACGCTTAACTTCTTCGTGTTTACCTTGCAGGGCAGGAAATGTAGTCGCCACCTGCTTCCCGGCGATTAACTTTTTCATCTCCTCTATCTTCTCTCTGAGTTTTAATTTTTCAGCTCCTTCTGAAACCGCAGGAGCCGGTTCGCCGAGCTTCTCTCCTGTAACTTCGATATCGGTGTCGGCGACCTCCGCAGAAGCCGGCGGAGTTGCCAGTAACTTGTCCAGCTGCTGAAATTTGTCCATGCCCTTCAGGATATCGCTCAGGGATTCGCTAGCCGGAGGCGTACTCTCTAGCTCGTCTGACTTGGAAGACGGATTCGACAGACCCTCAGATACGTCTTTTTCCCGCGGCTTAAATTGCACACTAGCCGCTCCGGTCTTCACAGAATCATTGCGGTTATCAACCCGCATCTTCCTCGCCTTCTTCTCCATCCTTTCCTCAAGGGTCTCGGCCTTTTTCTTACGTCGCTTCAAGTGGCCGACTATTGTCTCTGTCCGTTTCCTCTTCTTAGTCAGAGACCGCTCGGCTTCCAGTGGCTTCTTCGACTCGTCCTCTTCAATAATGATCAAGTCAGCGGATGTGGGCAACTCGCGCGGCTTGGAAGAGTCGACACTCTTCTCCTCCGTACCGGCGATCTTCAAAAGAGGTTCACCCGATGGCGAGTAGGTAATGTCGAAAGATTTGGTGGCACCAGCTTCCGGGAGAGCAGATTTGGAAACCGCTTCAACTTTGGTCGCGGCCTGCGAGGATTCTGCAACGACTTCCATCGGTTTCTTTCCAGAATCAGAAGCCGCCGGTGCGATCGGCTTCTCGGTTTTCTTCTCAGGCGGTTGGTCGGAACTGTCCGCTTTTCTGCTCCTCTTTTTCGATCCAGACGACTTCTTTTCGCGTTCTAGCATCGAGGACATGACATCCATCTTGTAGAAGTCTCTGTCGGCTTGGAGGATTCTGACCGCAAGTGGCGAGTAGTGACCCGTGGCTTGGCAGAAATCTTGAAGAAATGGCAGGGCCCTCGGCATTTTATAGACGCAGAGGCATTAATGGCAGTCGCGGTCTCCGGCTTAGTTCTACATTTTCGAAGTTTTTTATAAAACTTAAAAATGTGCGGGGATTATGTTAACCCGGAATCCGCGACTAGTTCTCCAGGTTTTCAAGTCCGGGCGGCTTGTGCATTCTAGCCGCCGTTATCAGCTAGCCGGCTTATCGTCAGACAAGCCGGGCGGCCTCTACATCGGACAGCCTCCAGCTCCAGTCCAGCCGTCATCTAGGGGTCGGCCTATCCTAGCCCAAGGGGCGCGACCTATGTCCCAGGTCCTCGTCAGAAGAGGTCCAGACCAGCCCGCTCAGTGGCCGAGTCCTGCAGCTCGGCAGAAGAAGATCGCCAGTCCGCGCGGCCTGTCTCTTGGTTTTTCTTCTTCCTCTCGATTCCCATCACCGCTGCCCGATTCTCTTGTACCCCGGGCAGCTGGCAATTTTAGCCCTGCCCGTTTGGGCAGGCCCCAAAGCCTATAAATAGGGGGCGGGAGTACACCCAAAGCACGCTGACTCGAGTCCAAGAGCTCGCTTGTTAAGAGCTGCGGCCTCGATTCTAGTCCTTTGCGGTCTATTGTCCGGCCGGCTTCCTCCTTTCTTTCTTCTTCGCTAAGTGTAACCGCTTATTTTCTTATAAAAGGAAAGCCCGCCGCTGGAGAGGCATTCAGGCCACGGCGGGCGAACTCTGGTGTTGCCGCTGGTAGCGGCCCTTTCTCTCTTTTCTCTGCCCGGTTTTATCCGCCATTCCTAGCCGCTAGTAACCGACTAGCCGACAGTCTTTTCCCCATTTCTTCCCCCAGTGCTCGAACTGTTAGCTGGTGGTGCCCGTCTTCCCCGTCGCTTTTCGTGCATCAACAATACATGTTAGCTTCATCAAATGTAATATGTACTGATTCTTCCATTTTCAAAGTAGATTTATTAAACACCCTATAAGCATTGCTGATTTGGGAATTTTCAAGAAAAATTTCCACTGCAACTTTGGCTTTTAATTTTCTAAGATGTTTCTTGTTGTTATTATGAATGTAATATACATAACCAAAGTATCTAAAATAGTCTATTTTAGGTTGCTTCCCTTTGAGTAATTCATAGGGAGTCTTGCCCTTAAGTTTATGTATCAAACTTCTATTCAGGACATAATTTGTCGTGCTTACAGCCTTTGCCCAAAAGGATAGGGGCATGTGAGCATCTGCAGCAATGTTCCTACAACTTAAATCAGGGTTTTGTTTTTCCTTTCTGCTACCCCATTTTGTTCAGGAGTTCTAGGAGCAGATAAGCAATGCCTGATAGCTTCCATCTCACAGAATTCTTGTATAGGAAGAGATTAAAACTCAGTACCATGATCACATTGGTTCAATGCAACTGGAGTAGAGTACTCAATCTTTATGCTCTTAAGAAAGTCTGTAAGAACTTTAAAGTTATCTTACTTGTTTCTAAAGAAGAACACCCAAGTGAAGCTAGAGAAGTCGTCTACAATTACTAAGATATAAGATTTCCCTCCCAAGCTCTGTACAACAATGGGTCCAAATAGATCCATGTGTAGCAAATACAGAATCCTGGGTGAATCACTCTTATTAATAGATTTAAAACTATTTTTGGTTTGCTTGCCTAATTGACAAGCCTTGCAAAGGCTTTCCTTCTTGTAGGGGCAAGAAGGAAATCCTCTAATAAGTTGTCCCTAAAGTGTTTAGCAATATTTTTAATATTTACATGTCCCAATCTTTTATGCAAAGTTCATTATTTTTACTAATTTGATTAAAAAACAGATTTTTGACCTATTAGATTTGAAATTTACTATATAGATGATTCTTTGCCTAAGTCCAGTTAAGATAGTTTTATTCTCTATAGAAGAAAAAATGCAAGAAGAATGGTTAAATGAAATCCCATAACCTTCATCACAGAATTGGCTTATGGATATTAGGTTATGTTTTAAACCACTCATATATGCTACCTTCTTGAAAGTGATAGCTCCAATCTTGACAATCCCATAGCCTTCAATTTGGCCACGGTTGGAGTCACCAAATATCACTTTTGGACCAAACATGGACTTATAGTTTGTTAAGTTTTCCTTGCTACCTGTCATATGCTTTGAGCATCCACAATCCAGATACAACTGTTCCCCTGTGGTAGGATAGACTTTCACCTACAAAATGAAAAATTAGGTGTTCTTGACCCAGGTAACCTTGGGTCCTTGATTCTTTTCAAATCTAAAGCTAGAGATATAAGAGTACTCAGGTTGGTTCTTATATCCTACGGGGTGAAATTACCTAGGTGGAATTATCCATTGGGTAAATGGGTAAACAAAATATTTTGGTTGATTAAATGTTCTGGAATAATTAAAGTTTCTATTAGGCTAAACTAGGATCGACGATTTCTGATAAGTTCGTCGACCTGAGTTAGATGAATAGGGATGAGTTCGTCAAAATTCGTTCAGAGAATGGAAATATTCATTATCTGAGCCGCAAAATTGTCGATCTCAGCTCAAAGAACCAAATTGGTTTCGTCAATCACAGTTCCAAGAATAATTAAAATAAAATTCTCCGTTCGGAGTTCGTCGACTTGAGTTCACTGAACTTTACACATTTCGTCGATCTGAGTTCAACGAAATCTATTGAACATTATTATGATTAAGATTTTTCTTGTTCTTTCTCTTTTTCTTAGGTTTCTGTTTTAATTCAGTTGGTTCATTGTTTTCATCTACCTTTTCTTTTCCTTTTTCTGATATAAATTTAGTGGGGGTAGAAGTATATTTTTCTGAATAAAATGAGGTTGGCTTGATGATGTACATAAGCCCAGCTTGCCATTGAGCCTGGCATTTCCTGTGCTTGTAATGTTCATCAATTTGATGCTTCTCCCATTAAGGAATTCTTCAAATTGCTTAGCCTCATTTAGTTTAGTTTTTAAAGAAATAATTTCTTCTTAAGCTATAACTAGTTTATCTTTTATTTAAATGTTTTCAGAGAGTAGATTTTTATGTTCAGTTATATTATCTCTGACAAGTTTGATTTTTTTCTCAGATTTGATTAGATCATTGCATAATAATTTAAATTTAGTTCTGAAATGAATAGAATTAAAGTCAAATGAGGATATTACCTGATCCTCTTTAGATTCAAAGTCTTCATTCTCTGAATTTTTAGTTCTGAAAAGTTGTTTAATGCATTGATAGCCATCAAGCAAACTTCTTTTGCTTTAGCTTCTTCCTCATCTTCACTGGAGTTGAAGATGAAGATTCTTCTTCTATTTCACTCCAAGTTTCTACAGCAAAACCTTTCTCCTTCCTCTTGTGCTTGGTTGAGGAGGGCTTGCTGTACTTCTTTTCAGAGTCTTTTTCTCTTCTTTTCTCCTTCATCTGATTCTCTGGATACTCAGGAAGAATGTGTCCATGTTTTCTGCAACAAAAGCAGACAATCTCCTTGGTAGGATTTTTGTCATATCTTGCTCTTTCATCTTGTCTGGATGACTTCCTTTTGAAATCTTTACTGGCCATCCTGTAGAATCTCTTGTCTAATAAGATTATGAGCTCATCATTTACTAGATGATCTTCTGGTCCTTCAGATGCTTTGAAAGCAATGTTTTGCTCTTTTCTTCCTGATGGTTCTTATGCTCAACTACTTCTCTTGACTTTATCAGTTGCTCATAGGATTTGAGCTTGCCTAAGAAAAGACTTAGTGGATATTTCATTCAGGGTTCTGGCCTCCTTGATTGGCCAGATCCTTGAGTCCCATGTACTGGGGAAGCACATAAGGATCTTGTCATTAATCCCTGTCAATGAGATGTTTTTATCCAGTATTTTCAGCTCATTGAGAATTAAGTTGAGTCTGTTGTACACGTCAGTCACTGATTCCGACTCATCCTTCTAGGAATTTTCATACAGAGAGATGAGGTGGGATCTCCTGTCATTTCTCTCATCAGCTGATCCTGTAACCATTTGGTTTAGAGGGTCCCAAATGGCTTTAGTTGAAATGCATTCAGCCACCTTCTGAAATATGTCATCTAACATGGTTTGTGCCAGAATGTTCATGGCCTTTGCATCAGCAATTTTTTCCTTCTTTTGAGCATTAGTCCACTCAGGTGGTCAGACTGCATTTGTGCTTGTTGAAGTCAAAGCTTCTTGACTTGGAGGACCTGTCAAAATGGAGTTGTTGA
This sequence comes from Platanthera zijinensis, assembly GCA_039513925.1. Classification (NCBI taxonomy): domain Eukaryota; kingdom Viridiplantae; phylum Streptophyta; class Magnoliopsida; order Asparagales; family Orchidaceae; genus Platanthera; species Platanthera zijinensis. Next base: position 163,349,194 of record CM077085.1, read on the forward strand.
TGTCTTCATCAATAGAGTTCATATATAATTTGACTCTTGTCTTCCAGATTGCAAACTTATTTAGATTGTAGACTAGAGGTCTGGTTCTTGAATATTCTTTATTATGTGCCATGATATAAGAGAGATACTAAAGATATAAAGATCTATCATGGAACTTTTGATTCAGGTATTAGCCTGTGAAATCAAACAAACAATTCCTCTGATACCAATTGAAAGAGAGGGGATAGATCTGACTAACTCTTGAGAGGGGGTGAATAGAGCATTTTAAAAACTTGATTAGTTTTTATAGCAGAATTAAAATAAGTGATAGTAGTGTATATATATAAAGAGAGGTTAGAAAAAGAAACTATCACAGCACAATAGAAATAAAGAAAGGAACAACCAGACGACACAAGAGAATTATAGTGATTCCCCAGAACTAGGTTCATCCACTCTTCTACCACCCCTGTAGGAATCCAGTAACAGGTTTTTGATCAGGTTCCCTGCCACCACAGGTTTTTGCTCAGGTGCCCTGTAACCATAAAATCTATTTCAAGGGAGATCTCACAACCCTTTAGGCTTTTGATAAGGTTCACAAAAACCAAATCAAGTCTTTTAATAAGGAGACTTGTCAACCAGGTGATAAATTTTGAAGGGACTTAGAAACCATTTTTATAGTGGGAAAAGAAAAAGTGATGTTGTCTTCTCTTTCTCAAACAACTGAGAAGATTTTAGTGGATGTTATTGTCAAAGCTCCCCCTGAGATGAAGAATGGTTAAGGAAGATGAGAGCTTTGCATAGGATATAGGACTTGATGAAGATCTTCAGAAGCTTCTTGGACTGGTGTTGAAAAATTGTCCTTGTGAAGCCTGAAGAAGAAACTGAAGAAGACTAAAGATCTATTTGTTGTTCTTCTTCTTCTTCAATTTTCTATAGATAGCAATTCTATTCTCTGTATCAGTTGTTTGTAAAAAATTCTTTGTGTAATGATTACTTGTTGTTCTTCTTTTTGAAAAATATCTTTTTTTTCTGAGAGGATTTTCACGCTGTTGAATTTTGAATATTATCCTTGATTTTCTACTGAGAATCTGGGAGTTGAAACGGCTTAAAAATGTATTTAATTTTTTTCCTCAACTGTACCATTTAATGAGTCAAGTAATTAACTCTGTAAATCCATAATTAATGTTGTCAAGCAACGACTATATTCTAGAGAAAATAAGCATTAATTTTCAGAGAATTACTTCCTTATAATAATACCAATTGAAATCAAAATAACAAAAAAATCTCCAAAACTGATACTGACAGAAATCATTGAATTCAGGACATATTTTGCCTACCTGAACTCAAAGTTCGTCGAGCTGAGAAATCGTCTTCATCGAGCTGAGCTCAGAGAAAATTGATCTGGAGAAAAACTGTCAAAGCTGAGCTCCAACTCCATCGTACTGAGGTAGAATTTCGTCAACCAGAGAAACTGAGAGAAGAGGGAGTTCGTCGACCTGAGCATGTATTTTGTCGAGCTAAGCTCAGAGTTAAAACTCTGAGTTCGTCGATATGCGATCGACGATCGTCGAACTGAGTTCAAAGAACTTTGAACTGATTTTCTGAACTCTTAAAAATTGTAATTCTTCTAAGTCTGGATCTCTGAACTCTTCTCAAGGCAAGATCATAAGATGTCTAACCTAGTCAAACTAACCTAACCTTAGAACTAACAAATTGAACCTAGGCTATACATGATGGGTCAATAACCTAATAGTCAACATAGCCAAAATCAAAACTAGGGATCCAACAGGTGCAGTTAACCCACCTTGGCAGAAATCCTCCTTTAATGGACATTAATGGCATTGATGTAATGACCACTTCTTTTTCACCTTTAGTTATCTTAAAAGCATCCCTGGGTCCATAGCAATCATTTCCACTATTCCATTGAAGGTGCCGAGTGAGTTGGTAGTGCTGTTGCAGAACTCCGATCGGCGCCACCACCATCAATGGCATTCCGGCGATCGGCTGGCCTCTAGCTCTCCCTACAGGTCCTCCTCTACTCCTCTCTTCGTGGGCTAGAATATTAGATCTTTATGGAGAGAAATTGGGCGCAATTGAGCCCGATTGGGTGAGATAAATTCTGGATTTTCATGGCTTTTTATGCCTTGCGGGTTCGTCAGGAACCACCCCTTCGGTGATCGTGCCACCGCCCGGCGATAGCCCCTACCTCAACGAAGGTGGTGCGTGGTGGTCGGCCAGGAAGGTGGCCGGGTGGCCGGCAAATGGGCATGGAACATGCTCTAGTTCGGTTTAATCACATCCTTTGGCTGGAAGAAGAAGATAATGCCAAGGCCATCCGATTCTGATTTAAGATCTGTGCTAGATATAATATATTAAATATTGATTTATGTATTTTCTGTCACAGTTATTGGTCTGTTTTAAATTAATTATTAAAAATACGTAGGGTCCCTTTAGTAAAAGTGGTTTAAATGAACGGTGTAGCCCTATGAGTCTATTTTAATTTAAAATTGGTTTGAGCCAATTTGGAGTTCAGATCAGATCACAGCACATATTTTGTGAGGTCTATACCTAGGCTAGATCAGAGATTTCTTTGATTTCCCTAATCAATCCAGTCATCCAAATGAATTGAAAATTTGTATTGGGTCACTCTTACCTATACTTTGAACATATGCAAATATAGGAATTTTTGGAAAACATGTTCCTAAAGTTTTTGTAGAAATTTAATAATCCAAGCATGGATTATTTAAAGGGTCTAATGAACTCCATTGTAAGACCCCCCCCCCCCCTCTCAGAACACAAAACACGGCACGAGGGGAGTCTTATGCCCAGAGTAGCCTCCTTGCGGTAGCATTAGCACACGGGCTAACCTGAACTACAAGACGCCTATCCTGCCAGCTATAATCAATGTCATTCATTGCAAACCCGACCAAGAATATAAAACAGAAGTCAAATGAACACATAAATATACTAATCCATAAGAATAGTACATCAAATAAAAGAAGCATCAACAAGCTTCTATAATATCAGAGTACGAGTACAAAATTGCCCAAAGGATATCACCAAAATCTCTCAAAGACTTACATCAGTAATAGACGGCAATGACGGTACCATCACATCAGGCCCTATCGTCCTGGTCTGGCTACCCTCCTACAAAACCTATTGTTCTATCTGTGGGGTTTCCTCCTAAAAAGGAAGGCGTAGAAACCGTTAGTTAAAAATACTAAGTGGCTATAACATCCGCTCCCCCGACGACTCCTTGACACCGGACGGAGAATTTAATAAGGGTACAATATATATATAAACATTAGTACAAGCAGGTGGTAAAGGATTAATCAATAATAGTGTATATCAAAGAACTACAATAATTAAGTATATCAATCTACTTTAGCAGTTCTACCATTTAAAATAGTATATAAGTATAAATCTACGACAGTAAGTAACTTAACTAATATGAATGCTCATACAGACATATAAGTTAAGGATCACATTAACAGTAAAGTAACTCATCGTATAAGAGTGCCCATACAAACCTATATGATGAGGATCATGTGTATGTAATGATATGAATGCAACGCAATCACTCACCCATGATCATGCACATACAACTGTTATGTCGACACAGACTTGTAGTTCCCACTTTTCGAGCAAGTATCTAACCTCTTAGGCTTTAAGATCAAACTCCCCCTTCCGAGTAGTTAACCTTGATCTTATGCCAAAAACTGCCGCCTTATGGTGACACTAACACACGGGTTAGTTGACACTGCAAGTCGCTGATTCTGCCAGCTAGCACGATCATAAACCTATTCGGCCAATTAAGAAACAGAAGTATAAAACAGAGTATACACAACATAGTCCACAGCCACAGTACTAATCATATATATAGCAAATGAAAAGTACACAAATGAATTGTCCAAAATGAGTGCAAAATGAAAGAGTAATAAGGGTTTATGCCCAGTACATAAAATCAAATAACTCTCTCTCTCTCAAATCAAAACAGCGGAATCTAATCATCCAAACTCATCCCACCTGAGGACGAGCTCCAGTAGTGGTAGTAGGTGGTATCGGCATCTGCTCCTCATGTCCTGCCATCTCATCGTGCTGGTGCTCAATCTCCTCGAGCTCCTAAAATGATATGGTCACCGACCATTAGTCAAAAAGACTAAGTCGTTTCCTCCGCACCTTGCCCCGCAACTCCTAGGCACCGAGCGGGAGGACGAAGTGGAGGACAACAAGGGGTAGCAAAAAGGGAAGCAGGTGACAGTATCTAACTAGCAAGTGTATAATATAATTCTACATCTATCAGTTCTAAGCACAAGGTATAAAAAAGTAAAGTGCAGTACAGTAAGTAAAAGAACTGAAAGTAAAGTAGAAGGTAAGGCTACACTACCACTATACTTATCATCACAGAGCGTACCTTAACTTATAAAAATGCCCATACAAATTTATAAGTTAAGGTTTCCAGGAATCGTAACTTATCATATAAAAGAGTCCATCTTAATTTATATGATAAGGATCTATGAAACTTATGAATGATTATGCTAAGGTTATGCAACATGCAAGTGCAACACACGCACGCGACTCTGAGATCCCAGACATTTAGTTCCCATATTTCGAGAGCTAGCATCACACTCAGTTACCACCGTTGTGGATACGATAGTAGCGGATCGAGCTTCTCCGCTTTCTAGGCTAGTATACACACTACCAGGCCTAGACCTATCTTGTACGCCTCTATACACGTCCTAGGTGCACTATAGAGTCTCTGCGTACTAATTCCTAGCTACCTGCTAGACTTTTAGGTCAGGTATATGTCTTCGGGGATTGTCTGCCTGACCGTAGTAATAAAAAACATACTGGCCCTTCAAACCATACACCTCACCCGGTTCACCGTACATCCATCGGTGTGACGACTGGCCAAGTACCGCATGACCCGCCACTAATTTATGCACATACAAGTATTTCATCTCGAGCCTCCAGCTCGCAGGACCAACCTGTCCTGATTCCCTCTAGCCCATCACGGGTGAGAACACATATCAGTTCCCTCCAACTTTGCGCGAGTGTGCATGTGTACCGTTTCACTTAGCCTAGTATACTACTCTTGTCTACCGATTATTAAACTTAGTAGTTTAGGGTTAATCCCAGGACTGCCCAAGGTATGCCCAATGAAGGGGTCTCGAATGCACTAGGAACAAAGATGGAATTAAAATCCAAAGTTCCCTTTCGCAAGGATAATTACTTTTAGTTTATGTCTACCCATGATCCACACTCAACTCTCCTTATTACTATTGGGCGATCCTAATGACTTAGGTTGTTATCGGGGAAGGTGACAGTCTTCCGCCGACCTCCACTCCAATTATTACCCAATGACTTGCACTTAATCTCATCTCTAAGACAACACAACTCACCAGGATTATACTTTCAATTGTCATCTCCAGCTTAATTGTCGATCTATCCCCCGGTGGGCCTTATAGTATAATCTTACTTTTACTATGCGCAGCCACTGACCTAATACCACCCCGAAGTCGAACTTCAAATTCCTTTGGCCACAAACCCTTAATTATTTATCCTAGGGTGGTATGGACTAATGAAATGAGCATGTTGATTTTCATAACTTTCCTAGGTCACTAAGGCTTCTAATTAAATCATTTAATTTAATTCCCTAGGTCACTTTACACATGAAGTAGTACAATTTATAATCCACTGACCTAAGTAATTTTTACTGGGTTGTATATTGATAAAATATTGCTGTCTACAGAGTTTCATAATTTCCCTTTGATTATTTATATTTATTCCTTAATTAATACAATATCCACATAATTACCATTTTCCAAATGAAGTATATGGAATACATAAGCAAAAATTCCAAGAAAATTACAAAGCATATATATCATTAATTTAAGACTAATAGCAGAGTTTCATTAACCTATATCGTGTAATGGCCTATCAAATTCCATTATTATGTATTTACCAAAATGCCATTATGCTAAATTAAAAATTATCAGTACATCCAAAATTTTTGAGATAAATACACAAGGCTAATCCTACAAATATACATTGCTAGAAATAATTCCAAAATTTTCTGACATGTATTTCAATAAATTCATGAAAAATTGCAATAATGGTAAAATGGTATTTTTAATGCATTTTACTCCAAAGGGTCTCAAACAGAAGGATAAAATTTTCATAAGTCAATTATAACCTCCATCTTATCTTGACAGAATTTGGGGATTTTTACTTGAACAAAACCTATTTTTCCAATTTATTTTCCAAAAAGACTATATTTTTAAAATTCCAAATAATAGGATTTTTGATCTCAAAAATCCCATAATTAATTTGAGGGGTAAACTTTACCCTAATGAATCTCTCGAATCAATTCCATGATTTTTGCATGCCTCAAATAGGCTGAATGTACATCGTTTCATTTATTGCTATTTGCACCCCAAGGTCATATTTAGCCAACACAAGCAAGTGGATTAACCCAACATGCAGTGATCCAAATGTGCTAAAATTTTTATTAAGCACCAATTATGTCCCTAGGGACATGCCATTAAAATTTGGGGCCATTTGTGTGCTTATAACTCCAATTATTTCATTTATTTAGTTTTTGATACTACGCCAATACTATAGAAAAATTTGTCCCAAAAATTCTTAATTTTTTGCAGGGGCTATATATGCCCTAGACATGCACATGCCCAAAATTTTGGGCCCTGTGGACATCTGGTTTGGCATGGGCTTAAGTTTTAGTTTCTGCCTTATCCTAGGACCAGCCATAGCAAAATGGCCCTAAAGGGGGCCCTACGGCTCCAAATCTTATGTTTAGGGTGGCAAATGAAAGTTAAGACCAAGGTCTAAAAATTTCGTTTATGGTCAAGGCTCTGGATATGCCTCTAAGAGGCCTATTTTTAACAAATAAAACTCTGTATAAAGTGTGACAAAAAGTCACTATTCATTTATTTCATTTCATAACATATATTTAAATTTTGCACGAATCTTAAAGCAACCATGGACGGCATCTGGTCACCGTCCCCAATCACTGGATGGCTGAGATTGAGTTGTCCTGGGCCACCTTTGCTGGCTTTTTCCGGCCAGATGAGCCACCGCCACCGCCGGCGATTGTCGCCACCACCTCCGTTGAGGTGGGGGCTAGCGTTTCCCGGCGGTGAGGCCGCCGGAATTGGCCTCTCCGGCGATCCAGAGTAAGAAGAAAAAGCTCGAAAATTTCTCATTTCCTCTCATGGCATCGGGCTCAATTAAGCCCGATATCTCCCCTACTTGATCTAGACTGCTAGTATAGGTAGAGGGGCGGCAAAACGAACCTGAGTTGGAGGCTGGCGGCGAGTTTGGCTGCGGTTTGCCTTGGAAAAGCTGCTCCGGTGATCTCCTAGCCGAAAGCTTGTTTCTCCACCAATTTCCTTGCTCCAGCTATCGAATTCCAGTCGATTCCTCCTTCTGAAGCTAATGGTGGGGCTGGTTTGGACTGAGGTTGCTTATAAATGGAGATAACTCCAAGGTGAGCTCGAGCTCAACCTTGTATGCTCCGCCCATGGTGCCATGTGGCCATCCCAGCTCCAAATCCTTCTGAAATTCTCTGGGCAGTCGGCCAGCAAGCCCTTGGGCAGAAAAAGCCAAGGCCAAGTGGCCTCCTTCCCATAAACTCACTTTCTCTCTCCTTCATTTGGTTAATTCTCCAAAATTCCCCCTTGCATGCACTCTCTCTCCACAACCAGAGGGTGGGGCTGGTATTTGACTCTTTGGGCTGCTAATGGGCAATATTTGGTGGACTTGGCCCAAGGGAAATGGCTTAGCCATTATTTTTCCTCTTTAGGTCCATTTGTTGACTTTGTTGACTTTTTGGGTTGACTTGGTAAACATGGTGAGTTTGCTGACCCCACTTGATGGTCATAAGCCTAATGGCACCACCCAACTTGGGTTGGGTCAAGGGGGTGCCCTACTTAGGCTAATTGGGCCTATGAGTGTTGGTTTGATCACTTTAGGCCCAAGGTTGACTTGGGTCAACTTGGGTCAAAGTGTTGACCTAATGACATGCCCTAGGGTCCACTTAGATTGTTTTTAGGGTTAGGGTAATGTGGTGGCTCATGGTGTGGCTAGGGTCCCTATTTAGGCTAGTTTGACCTAGCTTGACTTGGTCTTATAGTGGGCCCCACATGGCCACAACCCACTACCTAGTGTCAAACCTAGCTAATTTCCCTAACACCCACCCTATGCCTAACCAAATCTAAGTTAAGGGGACTAGAAGTAACATGGGATGTTACAAATCCTATAAACAAAAAATAATAATTTCGTCCCCAAAATTTAAGTTCGGGTCTACGGGGTTCTACTTGCAAGAATTATAAGAAACTCTAAGCATAAATTAAATGTACCTGATGTAAAAAACTCCGGGTGTTGCTCCAACATCAGATCCCTCGGCTCCCAGGTGTGCTCCTCCCGTCCATGGTTGGACCACAACACCTTCACGAGAGGGACCTTCTTCTTCCGCAACACTCGGACTGCCGTATCGTCAATCCGGATCGGCTCCAGTCTAACTAATCTGTCTGGCGCTACTAGTCCGGCTGTGGTAGTAATGTGTTGTTCCGGCCGAAGGAGATCTCTTCGCAAGGAAGAGATATGGAAGAAATCGTGTAAGGTACTCAACTCCGGTGGCAGCTGCATTTGGTAAGCCAAGGGGCCGATCTGCACAAGGATCAAGTATGGCCCCATGTATCGCGGACCTAGCTTCTTGTCCTACGCACTCGAGAGACACCATGTACTAGACAAATCTTCAGGAAAACTCGGTCTCCAACCTAGAACTCCACTTTTCGGTGCCGAGCATCATAATACTTTGCGTGCCTGCTCTGGTCCTCTAGTAGCTGATCCCTGATCAAACGAATCTGAGCCTCTGTATCTTCCACAAAATCTTAACCAAGAGCTCGAGTGTCCACGTCCTGAACCTAAGATAGCGGTGTCCGACACTTCCTCCCATACAGTGCCTCATATTGAGCCATCGCGATGCTTGCCTGGTGGCTATTATTGTACGAGAACTCAATAAATTGTAGCAGGCTCTCCCAAGGCTTCCCCGTATCCAATATGCATAGTCTGAGCAGGTCCTCCATAGTCCTGTTTGTCCGCTCCGTCTGGTCGTCGGTCTGCGGATGGAAAGCAGTGCTAAAAGTGAGTCTGGAACCCAAGTAAGCATGTACTGCCCTCCACTCCCTGGAAGTGAAGTGACCGTCTCGGTCCGAGACAATAGACCTGGGGATGCCATGATATCTGATGAACTGCTCCACGAGCACTCTCACCAAAACTGTAACTGGAGCATCCTTCCTGACCGGAATGAACCATGCTACCTTGGTCAGTCTGTCTACAATGACCTAGATGGAATCATGCCCAGAGTGGGAGCGAGGCAGTCCGTGTACAAAATCCATAGTAATGTCCTCGAACTTCCACTCTGGGACTGGCAGTGGCTGTAATAAACCTCCCGGGCTCTTACACTCCACCTTCACGCGCTGGCAGGTCTCGTAGTGTGTCACAAAGTAGGTGATATCCCTCTTCATCCCAGGCCAGTATATGGTCCTCCGTAAGTCTGCCCACATCTCTATGATGCCGGGATGCACTGAGTATCTGGAGTAATGTGCCTCTCTGAGTATGTCATCCTGGATATCATCTCCTGCTGGTATGTATACTCGACCACGGAATCGAAGGAGACCATCCTGCAACGTGTAATCCTCATACTTGCCCCCTTCCAGGGCGCTAAAAATAGGCTCTAGTGCAGCATCCAGTCTCTGATGTGTAATAATGCGCTCTCGAATATCATCATCAATGATCAAAGAGCTCAGGTACTCTCGATACACCACTGGCTTGGCCTCCGAAACCATGGTAATGTGCATATCTTCCATCATGTGTAGCAACTCTATAGACATCACCCGAGGCTCCGGTCCAGAAGTGCTGGCTCTCCTGCTCAAAGAATCTGCTATAGTATTTTACATCCCCGGGTGATATTGCATCTCATAATCATAATCGCAGAGGAACTCTAGCCATCTCCTCTGGCGCAGATTCAGATCCTTCTGCGTGTCAATGTACTTGATATTATTGTAATCCGAGTAGATATCACAATGAATCCAGTATAAGTAGTGTATCCACGTCTTGAGGGCGAATACCACAGCCCCGAGCTCGAGATCATGTACTAGATAATTATGCTCATGATTCTTCAACTGTCGCGAAGTAAAAGCAATAACGTGTCCATGCTACATCAGGAGAGCACCCATCCCCTTATAAGAGGCATCTGTATAAATCTGGAATACTTCACTCCCAGATGGGAGTGCAAGGATAGGGGATGAGGTGAGTCGGTCCTTCAGTTCCGTAAAAGCTTCCACGCACTGCTCTGTCCAATCAAAAACCACATCCTTCTTCATCAAGGACGTGAGGGGGAGGGCTATCCTCGAGAATCCCTCCACGAACATGCGATAATAGCCTGATAAACCCAAGAAGCTGCGGATGTCTGAAGCTGTCTGTGGTCGTGGCCAATCTCGCACTGCCTCTATCTTGGCTGGATCAACTGCCAATCCAGCCCCGCTGATAATATGCCCCAGAAAAGCGACCTCCTGCATCCAGAACTAGCATTTTAAAAACTTTACATACATCTGAAACTCCCTCAGCCTCTGTAAAACCTGTGCTAGGTGCTCTGCATGCTCCTCCTGAGTCCGGGAGTAGATCAGGATATCATCGATGAATACTATGACGAAGCGATCTAAATAAGGCTCAAATACACGGTTCATGAGCGTCATGAATGCCGAGGGGGCATTCGTTAGCCCAAAATGCATCACCGTTAACTCGTATAGCCCATAGTGTGAACTGAATACCGTATTCAGTATATCTTCTTCCCGAATGCGGAGCTGATAATATCCGGACCGCAAGTCTAGCTAAGAGAACCAGAAAGCTCCCTGAAGCTGATCAAACAACTCGTCTATCTGAGGCAATGGATAAGAATTCCGAACCGTCAACCGGTTCAGCTCTCTATAATCTATACATAACCGCAGCAATCCGTCTTTCTTCTTCACAAATAGAACGGGTGCTACCCATGGCGATGAGCTCAGCCGCACAAATCCCGACTCCACTAGCTCCTGAAGCTGAGTCCTGAACTCTGGCAACTCCTTAGGAGCCATCCTGTAAGTTTCCCGGGACAATGGTCTCGCCCCCTGCACCAACTAAATCCTGAAGTCCAAATCCCGGGCTAGTGGTAGTTGATGCGTAAAAATCATCTCACGAACTACAATCTGAATAGGCAAGTGTACCTATCGTTTTATAGTATAGTGATAAAAATAAATCAAGGTCGTATAAAAACTCGGGGCAGGCAAGTACTATTACTCACAACGATTCTATTATCCTACTAAATGATTGATTGGTTTTGAAAATAAAATAAAATAAACTTAGTTAAAAGAGAAATAAACTATTGCAAAAGAGTGCTCGATCGATGATTCACTTTGAAATAAAATAACGGAATAAATTAGTTTTACATTTGTAATTCTATTAAGACCGTGACGGATCCGATATTAGGAAGTAATCTCGCTAGAGCATTAAATCCCCTACCTTATAGACGCTTTGACCGAAATCTCTTTACAAGTCAAAATGGCCTAAAGCCGCATTACCGAAGTGACCCGTACTATTGGATTTGACTCCAATCCAGAGGATTTACGTCATCCTATCTCTAGGGTTGCGTTCAACTCCTTCCTTCCTTGAGTTATCTTTCAAATTCACGAGCCTCTCGGCTACTCAAATATGAGATCGGAATCTACTACCGTATACTAGCAATACGGAGTCGATACGAAATAAATAAAGGAAGGATCAAAAATAAAAATACAAATGCAACATAAAATGAAAGATATTATTTTATCGCAAAGCTTATCGCGATTTGGCACAAAAACTAATTAGCTACGCATAGTAGGAAAGAGGAAAATAAAATAGAAGAAATAGAAATTCATTTGCATTGCTTGATAAAATAAAAGAGAATATAATATTAAAAAAAGACAAGACTATATTATGAAGAAAATTACCACAATAAAAGAAAACTACAACAAGGGAAGAAAAGAAAAGAACTATAACTCTACTTTCTATCACAAAAACTTCACTAAAAAAACTACTTCACAAAACAAGAGGCAAGGGGATCCTTTCATAGGAGAGGGAGAAGGTTCTAGAAAGAGCGGAGACAAGGGGGTGGCCGACCATGTGTGGTGGAAAAAATGCTTGAATGTCATAATGTGGGAGAGAGAAAATGGGAGGTTCAATGTATTTCATTTAGGGAAATAAAAAATAGAAAATATGGAAAATAGATGGGGGATGAATGTGGAATAAAGAGAAGAAGAAAACAATAAAAGGGGAGAGTGGGAGGGGGCCGACCATAGGTGGAAGATGCATGAATTAGAAAGGTGCATGCATGGAGAAATTAATGTGGAGGGAGAGAGAGGTGGCCGACCACATTGGATAAATGGGTTATATTTTGTGGGCTTTGTAGTTGAAGTAGGGGCTGCACTTGAAGAGGGCTCGAGTTGGTCTTGCAGTGGATGTAGCGGCTGCTCCAAGGGCTTTGTGGGCTCGGGTTGGCAAGGGAGGGCTGCATAATGATGGCCGGGCTACTCCAATGGCTCATGAACCTACAAAAAAGACAAAATAAACATGTTATGTTATGAATAACAAAATTAAAACAACATAATATAAAAACATTAAAATGTTAAAATTATAACATTAACATATTACATAACATTAATTATAATTACTAAACATAACATAATATAATACATATAGTAGTATAATACATATAATAAGATTATATAGATTTTTATATCAAAACATAAAATAACTATAATAAAACTAGGAATTTATAAAAAGACATTAAAATATGAAATAACAAGCATAAAATATAAATAAAAATAGGCATTTAAGCTACAAAATTACCCCAAAAACGATGACTAAAACAAGTCATCAAACTCCCCCATGCTTAGTCTTTTGCTATTCCAGAGCGAAAGTAAGAGAAATATTTATAAGACAACAATAAAATTTCCAATTAAACTAAAAAATTATTTACACCAAAATCTATCCAAAAATAAAATTTAGGGATTTATGAATTAAGTCCTAAATTATGAAATTAAAGTGAAAAGAGAGGAATGTTTAGCCAAAAATTCTCTAATAAATTAACTAGCACTCAAAATTGAGTAAATTGCAAACAAGGTTAGATTGAAATTATAAAAATCATAACTTAAAAGAAACTTAAGGAAAAAATGCAACCCACTACTTATGCTCTCCCAATATTTTAATTTAAAAACTAAGACAATAATATTGGCTAAGGGGTTTAGGGAGGAAATTAACATGAAGAGGTCTTTCATTGGATGTGATCATCATTATATTTTTTTTCACACCCCACCAAACTTTATTTTTTATAAAATATATATGTAATACCAGAAAATGATAGACTAACATCCTATCACTTCCCCCGACATATATGAACTTTTAATTCCTCTCTTCATCAGGGTTGCATATGTGTACCAGAGAATAAGGAACTAACATCTCCTTATTCTCATGACATATGATCTAACAATAAAAGAAAGAAAAAGAGAGTTGGGTAAAGATAAGGAGTTAAACAAGGTTTTAGAAAATAAACTAAAATACTAGAGAGCAACTACTAGTAGATTGAGATTTCCTAAGAATCTAAAAGCATGAGGTAATAATCATTAGAATCCAAAATTGTTAAGCAAAATTACTATAAAATTGAAACTATTTAAAATAAAAGAGAAAAAGTGCTAAATAAATTACTCTAAGCAAATTAAAATCATAAGATTATCCTCAAAACAAGGTTAGATTGAAATATGATTTTATTTTGGAATTTTTGATTTTTCTATTTTTTTTGGGTTTTTGATAAGGCTAAATAAAAGCAGTACTAAAGAAACTTAATAAAACTATACTAATCCTTTTTTTGTTTTTTTTGAAGAAATTTAAAACATTTTTAGAAAAGAAAGAAAAAAGAAATAAAACAATGAAACCCTCCCCCATGCTTGAATTTTGCATTGTCATGAATAAAAAATAAAAATAAGAAAGAAAAAAGAAGAAGAAAGGGGGAGGGGGGGTGCAATAAAGTAAATAAAAAATGAAAACGACTTCCCCAAATTCGTAAGGCCGAATGCAGATGTCGCTCCCCCATGCTTGAGCTGGACACCGGCTCAGGCAAAACGAACTGCCGGAAGTTTTATTCCTGCAAAACAAAACAAAAAGAAAAAGAAAGAACAAAAAGGATAAGCAAGGGGTGCCTCCCAACAACGCTCTTTGTGTAACATCGTCTGAGCCCGACGTTATTGGTTAGCTAAATGGAAAATAAAAACTAAAGTGAAGAGGTAACTCCCTAAGTATGTGCTTAGGAGAGTAAATCAAAAAAAAAGAAAAATTGAAGAATCGCAACGATATGCGGTGGAACCTTCAAAGGAATGACGCCCAAAATTTTACGGGCAGAGTTATAGAAGAACTCCGCCGTATGTAAAACGGGAAAGAAAGGGTCGTCAAAAGAAGAGGAAGAAAAAGAAGAAGAAATAGAAAGACGAATAAAAGAAGTAAAAAAAGAAATTTCATCAACAAAAATTTCACAAGGAGAAGGAGAGACTTGTGAAATTTGTGGAGAAGAAGGGGTAGAGAAGACTAAAGAAGAATTATCTAAAATAAAAGAAGAAGAAGAAAAAGACTCGTTAAAACAAGAAAAATTTTGAACAGTTGAATTTGAGATTGAAATGGAATCGCAAACGTCTTCGGAAAAAGAATTAAGGGACGTCTCGTCATCCTCAACGGGTAAGAAGCACACCGGAATATCCATAGAAGTGTCTTCCAAAGGAGGAAGGAAACAATCCGGGATATCTGAATAGTTATCCTCCTCGAGAGGAACAAGACAAGCCGGGATATCTGGTGACTCATTACATGAAGAAAGTGGAGGAGACGGAGAAGAAGACGAAGAAAATGAAATGGCCTCACGAGAAAAATAATTCATAATGGTTTTGAAATGCAAATTAATATTATCAAGAGAAGTTTGCAATTCAAAATACCCATTATCGATTGAATTAAAATTTAGAGGCGCGTCGCTTTGCGGGGCAAAATCATAAGAAAAATAAGACGGGTTCCCCATCTCCCAAGTAGGATAAAAATTGGAGTAAGGGTCAAATTGGCCATTTTCACCTTCCCCAGAAAAATTAAAATCAAAAGATGGAGGGGTTCCCGAAAGACATTAAGAATAAAAGTGGTCGGGCGACCCGCAAAAAGCGCAAAAAATATGAAGATTCCATAAAAAAACTGTTACCAAAGATTAAAAATAAATTTTTTTGATATATTTTTTTTAGAAAGTAGAAAAATTAAAATAAAAAAATTTAGTAGAAGTAATAAACTCGACGCTTTCATAATATTGCCAAAAATCTCCCCGGTAACAACGCCAAAAACTTGATGCATAAAAATTGTCTCACGGACTACAATCCGAATAGGCAAGTGTACTTATCGTTTTATATTATAGTGATAAAAATAAATCAAGGTCGTATAAAAACTCGGGGCAGGCAAGTACTATTACTCACAACGATTCTATTATCCTACTGAACGATTGATGGGTTTTGAAAATAAAATAAAATAAAATAAACATAGTTAAAAGAGAAATAAACTATTGCAAAAGTGTGCTCGATCGACGATTCACTTTGAAATAAAATAACGGAATAAATTAGTTTAACATTTGTAATTCTATTAAGACCGTGACGGATCCGATATTAGGAAGTAATCTCGATAGAGCATTTAATCCCCTAACATATAGACGTTTTGACCAAAATCTCTTTACAAGTCAAAATGGCCTAAAGTCGCATTACCGAAGTGACCCGTACTATTGGATTTGACTCCAATCCGGAGGATTTACGTCATCCTATCTCTAGGGTTGCGTTCAACTCCTTCTTTCCTTGAGTGATCTTTCATATTCACGAGCCTCTCGGCTACTTAAATATTAGATCGGAATCTACTACCGTATACTAGCAATATAGAGTCGATACGAAATAAATCAAGGAAGGATCAAAAATAAAAATACAAATGCAACATAAAATGAAAGATATTATTTTATCGCAAAGCTTATCGCGATCGGGCACAAAAACTAATTAGCTACGCAAAGTAGGAAAGAGGAAAATAAAATAGAAGAAATAGAAATTCATTTGCATTGCTTGATAAAATAAAAGAGAATACAATATTAAAAAAGACAAGACTATATTATGATGAAAATTACAACAATAAAAGAAAACTACAACAAGGGAAGAAAAGAAAAGAACTAGAACTCTACTTTCTACCACAAAAACTTCACTAAAAAAACTACTACACAAAACAAGAAGATAGGAGCTCCTTTTATAGGAGAGGGAGAAGGTTCTAGAAATAGGGGAGACAAGGGGGTGGCTGGCCATGTGTGGTGGAGAAAACGCATGAATGTCATAATGTGGGAGAGAGAAAATGGGAGGTTCAATATATTTCATTTAGGGAAATAAAAATAGAAAATATGGAAAATAGATGGGGGATGATTGTGGAATAAAGAGAAGAAGAAAACAATAAAAGGGGAGAGAGGGAGGGGGCCGGCCATAGGTGGAAGATGCATGAATTGGAAAGGTGCATGCATGGAGAAATTAATGTGGAGGGAGAGAGAGGTGGCCGGCCACATTGGATAAATGGGCTATATTTTGTGGGCTTTGTAGTTGATGTAGGGGCTGAACTTGAAGAGGGCTCAGGTTGGTCTTATAGTAGATGTAGGGGCTGCTCCAAGGGCTTTGTGGGCTCGGGTTGGCTAGGGAGTGTTGTATCATTATGACCGGGCTACTCCAATGTCTCATGAACCTACAAAAAAGACAAAATAAACATGTTATGTTATGAATAACAAAATTAAAACAACATAACATAAAAACATTAAAATGTTAAAATTAAAATATTAACATATAACATAACATTAATTATAATTACTAAACATAACATAATATAATACATATAGTAGCATAATACATATAATAAGATTATATAGATTTTTATATCAAAAAATAAAATAACTATAATAAAACTAGGAATTTATAAAAAGACTTTAAAACATGAAATGACAAGCATAAAATATAAATAAACTTAGGCATTTAGGCTACAAAATTACCCCAAAAACGATGACTAAAACAAGTCATCAGTAGTCCGGGAAATTTCTCCGGGAATACATCGGAGAAATCCCGAGCCACCGGGATGTCAGCTTTGGAACTCTCTACTGCTGCCATCTCGAAGCAAATGAGGTACACCTCCTCCCCCTGCTCATATGCCTTGATAGCATGTACAGAAGATAAAGAAATGTCGGGGATGGGATGGATACCTTCAGTGGTGACGTAGGAATCTCCATGTCTGAGTGTGATCCTCTTCGAGGGGAAATCGATCTGGGCATGGTTCCAATGGAGCCAGGTCATGCCCAAAATCAGATCGAAGTCCGGTAATCTCAGGACCGCTACCTGAGCCTCGAATGCCTTGCCTCAGATCTCGGCCTCCATGTTGCAGCTATCCGTGGTCTGTAGCTCTGATCCATCAGGAAGACGCACCCTCATTTTCATGCTAGGGAACCTTTCCACACCCTCTAGTCCTTCAATAAATGTGCCTGATACGAATGAGTGGGAGGCACCCTTGTCGAAGAGAGTATTGGCGGGCTTACCGCTGATCATAACTATCCCTGGGTTTTGTTTGAGTTCAAAGATAAGGATTATTTCTAAGGTTCTCAAGGTACTCATTAAAGTTGAAAATTCTAAATTTTGCAATAATTAAAGTACCTGTAATCACTTCCTCGGGGTTCCTCTGCTCTGTGAGGTCCAGCGCATACATTGGTTCTTAGCCACGTCCTCGGCCATAATGTCCATGACTGTTGGGTATTGTATCAACAATTACCCGGATTGGAAGAAGACTCCGGTCAAGCTAAGATGGATTCACAATATATTTGACGATCTTTTATCAAGTTGTGCTTGCAGCTATTCCATGATAAGTACACGCCAATGTCAGGGTGCAGTGGGTTAATATACACGGGTCTGCGTAACGTAATCTTTCGTTAAGTAGATCAGTGTGTTGACTCATGTGTGCTCTCTCTCTTGGAGTGTACTTATTTTCAAGTACAGGGTCAAGGTATATCAAGAGCAGAAGAAGGAGAAAAGATGGGTCAAAGATCAAGTTATCAAAGGAAGGAAGAGAAAATTCTTCTAAGACAAAATCGATGGGAATCGCTCGTGATTCCCGCCGACTTCGACGGGAATCGTTTTTGATTCCCGCCGATTCGTCGAGAATCAGTTAGCCTCTCCCGCTGACTTCTTTCGGGTGAAAGTTTTCAAACAGGGATTTTGTCAAGGAAGAATCGACGGGAATCGCTAGTGATTCCCGTCGACTTCGACGGGAATCATTAGTGATTCCCGCCGATTCGTCGAGTATCAATTAGCCTCTCCCGCCAACTTCTTCCGGCTGATAGTTTTCAAACAGGGATTCTGCCAAGGCAGAATCGACAGGAATCGTGAGTGATTCCCGCCGACATCGATAGGAATCACCAACGATTCCCGCAGATTTTGCCTTAGGAAAATTTCCTCCGTTCGCTGGACCGAACCAACTTGTCGTAAGCTGTTTCGGCCGGGGCTAGGTCTTCTCCTTGTGGACCCCACAATGGTCATTAGGGTTGGCTCCTGGTATAAATATACGTGTATTTTGAACCTCCATATACAGTGATTCACGAAAACACGAAAGAGGCCGACCGTGACCTAGCGCATCGCGGAAGCCGCCAATCGCCTATAGTCGTTCGCAAGTTCATCGCCGCCGTTTATCTCAGTGCTTCTCTGATCTTCCGACGACAGTACTGAGGCAAGCAGAGCATCTCACGTATCTCTCTTGAGATCTCTTGTCTTCCGATTTGTAGAATGATACTTGTTCTCCATTCCGAATCGGTTGAGACAATTGATCCGACTGAGATCATTTGTAGACCTTTCTTGCTTTGTCAAGAAGTATGTATCTACAAAGTATCGCCGCCGCAATCACTTGCCACCGCCGATCTTGAGAAGACCCATTCCAAGAGAGAAAACTTGTTGTGGACTCTTCGTATTTTTCGTGCAAGCTACAACGAACGAAGAAGGAAATCGGAATCTCCAAAAGCTTTGTTTGTATTTTCTTTTACATTCAATTTTGGTTTGTTGTAAAGGAATTTTCATTCCTTGTTGTAAGGGTTGGGTGCAACCCGTAGTGGTGGAGTTATGATTCCTTTGTTGGAAGGGTTCCTTCCGTAGTGTGAGGATTGGATTTCAATCCGTTTGGAGTAGTGACCTAGTCGTCCCTTGGTGGGAGATAGGTCGAAGGGGGAAAGTGGACGTACCCAAATCGGGGAACCACTATAATTCTTTGTGTATTTTCTGTGCTCTGTTTGTTAATTTGTGCAGGTAAATTTAATTCCGCAAAAGACTGCAATACACCTATTCCCCCCCCCCACCCATAGGTGGATTTAGTCGACACTAGAAACTTTCAAGTTGTATCAAGGGGAGGTTGCTCATCAATAAGTTTAACACCTTGAGTAATATCTTGTGTCTAGTGTCGAGGAGAAAACAAGATTCAAGCATGGAGCTATACTAAGATGTCTCTCCCCTGAGACTGCCTGCATGCACAAAAGAATATTTTCCCATCTGGAAAATGAGAGTTCAGTTTCTTCTGGAAGCCATTGACCCCGTGCTTTATTCATTGTGGAGGAGGGTCCCTTCATTCCCATGAAGGCTTCTGACTCTGGAGAAGATCTCCAAATCCCTAAGAGTCTCGCAGAGATGTCTGAAACTGAGCTCTCACTATTCAACTTGGACAAGCTGGTACGATAGATCATCTCTGAAATTTGGTTAGGTTCTTCTCTTACAAGATTGGATCAGTGTAAGACTGCAAATTCCATGTGGGAAACAATCTCTGACCTCATGGAGGGAAAGAAGACTGCCTGGAATGAATTCCAGCAAGAAGATGAAGCATATGTGGGGGTCCTCATCTCTGAAGATGAAAGTCAAGAAAAACCTGTCAATATCAGGGCTCCTATTTCTCTATCAGAGACTGAAGAAGAGATTGAGGAATGCAGTTGTGATGAAGCTGAAACATCAGCTTCTACACACCATATCTCTAACCCTTATCAGCCCAATCAGGATCAGGTATCTTCCTCCTCTTGCTCTTTCCCCCATGTATTTCCTGAAGACAGGAGAAGTTCAGAGGATTTTCCATTAGTTGATGCAAGGGATATTGACAGTTTCAATCAACAGATTGAAACTCTTGATTCCCTTCGTAGAGCCCTTAAGGAGAGCAACTTGCTTGTTGAAGTACAAGCAAAGGAAATTGCTCAGTTGAGGACCATGATGGACCTCCAATATAAATCCATCAAGGTAAAGGACTCAAAGATCTCGGATCAAGAGTTTCATCTAGAGATCGAGAAGAGGATAGTATCTAATTTTTATAAGGTAGATGCTATTAAGAGAAAGGGAGAAAATGGGTGGATCTCGCGAATTATAAAATCACGGAGAAATGGGGAAACAGTTTACAGACCCCCCCCCCACACCGAGTAAGAAGGGCACACATCATTCCTTCAGGTATTGTACAACCTCGGGCTTGCGGGCAAGAAGGCCCAGACAAGAGGGCCCAGGCAATGAGAGGGCCAAGGCAATGAGAGCCAGGCGAGAGGGGTTATGCGAGACGGCCCAAGTGCCATATGGAAGGAGATTGGCGAGTGAGTGCCGAGAAGGGAGGCTTTCCTGACGAGTGGCTAGTTCGCCACGCGAGAGGACTCCAGGGGTGGAGCTCTCGCCAAGAGGCGTTCCTCTCATCAGGCGAGAGGACACTATAGGGGAGTTCTCGCCAGGTGCCATTTTGGTTCAAGGCCGGTTCAGATAGGGCTGGGCCCACCTTTTGGGCCCCAGGGGTGTTTTACTATTTTACCCTGGGGGGTCTACATTTAGCCCTTTAGAATAGCGGAGTTTGGATGTTAGCAGGCCTAGCAAATGGTATTCTGGTAATTTCAGGACTGTTTAAGTGGGTTATTTGCAGTCCCAGTTCAGAAGCCTATAAATAGACCAGTAAGGTGCCTTTGAAGAGCAAGCTCTCTTGACTCTTTTCACTTCTTCTAAGGCACCTAGTTCAGCATTGGCTAGGGAGGGGGAGAGCTTTAGTCTCTTCAGGGTACGAGGTGGGACCTCCTCGCTAAAGCCTCTGGTCTAGTTATTGGCCTTGCGTGTGATCCTAAGGGAGTAAGCGTGAGCTACCTCTTTAGTTCCGAGCTTTAGGAGAAATCGACCTTGTTGGTTCCAACATTTTTGGTGCGGTGAGCGTGGATCAACATCTTGTGCGAAAGAATGTAGGGTTACCTCATGGCGGGAGATATAGGAGGAGAAGATGAGGGGTCCCCAAGCAAGGGGGGTACGTCAAAAGGGCAGAGTTCATGACGTCCATTGCCGGGATCATGGACATGCTGAAGCAGATCGCACAGAGAGGGGAGTGCGAGACCCCCCCCCCCCCCCCCCCCCGCCCAAGATTCCGGGCCTCGCGCTCCGCGAGGGGGCCAACCCAACAAGGGTAGGCGAGGATGCACCCGGGAGGCGACCAAGAAAGGAAGTGGCAGCAGAAGGGAGTCGGCGAGAGGTAAAAGGAAGGGAGCTTTTCCCCGGCCCAGCGAGTGTCGTCTCGCCCGCGGGGCTAGTCACGCGAGTGGATATGGCGAGACCACCGGCGAGAGGGTCCCCTTTTTGCGAGTTGGTCCTCTCGGCACCCGTTCCGGAGGGGTTCCGCGAGCCAGAGATGACCTACTATGTGGGGAAGGATGATCCCCTTCAACATCTGCAATGGTTTGAAGATGAGGTCTCCATCAGACCAATGATAGACGCCTTCAAGTGCCTCCTCTTCGCCATCACTTTGAAGGACAAGGCCAGGGACTGGTTCCATCAGCTCCCGACAGGATCGATTTATTGCTTCAAATACCTGAGCAAAAGTTTCCAGTTGTGCTTTTCGACCTCTAAAAAGAGGAAGAAAAACCCGGAGTCAATTTTCTTGATCAAGTAGAAGGCCGATGAGTCCTTGGCCCAGTATGTGGATCGCTTCCCGGAGGAGATTCTGGACATCAAGGAGGTGCCTGGTTTCTCCCTCCAGATGGCCTTCACCGTGGGGTTGAGAGAAGGCTTCTTCGAGATGAGCCTAACCGGAAGGCACCATTGTCCTTTGAGGGGTTTATGGAAAAGGAAGTGAAGGAGATAGCCATGGAGGCAGTGAACTCGACATTTGCTAAGAAGTTGGCAAGGTTGACGGAGGTGGAGCAGAGAGAACCAGGAGGAACGAGGCAGCAAGAGGGAAGGAGAAGGGAGGAGCAAAGAGGGCCCGCGCATCCGGAGTTTGGCTGGTGGCAACCGGGAGGTCCAGTTCCGGGACCAGGAAGAGGTCCTCCTCAGGGGGGAAGAAACTATTATCCGGGACCAGGGAGGTTTCTCCGCTAGGGTGGGGGCATGGTCCGAGGCCACTCCCACCCCCGCCTCAGCAAGCTATGGCCATTGGCCGAGGGAGAGGAAGAGGAAGAGAGCGTGGGAGAGCAGGAGTGGGGAGGAGGAGGAACCCCCAAGAAGGGAGATGTGGGGGAGGAGTTTTGCCATACTGTGACTTCCATGAAGAGGAGGGTCATGCAACGACCACTTGTTCGGAGTTCTTAGAGTTGAATAGGGGGAAAGGAGGAGAAGACCAACAGCTACCAGTGCGGATAGTGGAGATGCCAGGAGCCGCGGAGGAGGATCGATGCGTGGATCGGTCAGAAATGGGATTCGAGGAGGGATCGGGGTGATTCATGGAGGGGTGGGGATCGAAGCCACCCAGAAGGCCATTCTTCATACCATGTACCGTCGGAGCGTTGCCTCGACGTCGCAAGCCCCGCCCCCGGACGAGAAGATCACCTTTTCCAGAAGGGACCTACCTGATAATGAGGACCCTTTCTGCGATGCGTTGGTGATCAGGAATGCCATTGAAAACTTCACGGTGTCCAAGATCTTGGTGGACAACGGGAGTTCCGTCAATGTAATCTTCAAGAAGGCATTTAACGAGAAGAGGGTGGAGGCCCGAAGGGTGTTGGCGGCGGATGGGCCGTTGTTTGGTTTCTCGGGAGAGAGGAAGGAGGTCGAGGGAGGAGTAGGACTCCAGGTGATTCTGGGGGGGTTGTCCAGGAACTGCCGTTTTGTGATAGTGGATGCCCCAACATCTACAATGCGATTTTTGGGCGCCCTTTGATCAGCGCCTTTAGATGTGTACCATCCTCGTTCAATCAGTGCTTGAAGCTCAATTCGGGAGGAACCCAGATCAGGGTAAGCGGGGATCCAAAGGCGGCTCGGGAGTGCTACGTGACGGCGGTCAAAACCATTTAATGGAAGGGTGACGCAGAGGAGCTAAGGAAAAGGATGGAACGAGAAGAGTTGGAGAGAAAGGAAGCAGGAGTGGAGAGAGGCAGTACGGTGGAGCCAGTGGTGGCGGGAGAGCAAGTGGCCGGAGGAGAGGAGCTGGAGAGAGAGGAAGCAGGGGTGGAGGGAAGCCTTGCAGTGGAGTCAGAGATGGTTGGGGAGCAGGAGCATAGGGGGAATGGAGGAGGTGTTGGGGGGAAGAAGAGAAAGAGGGCATCATCAAAGGGGAGCCTGGGAGAAGGGAGAGGAAGGGCCTAGGAGAGGGTGGCTGCAGTGGAAGACTTTGGAGTGAAGGAGTACGGGTCAAAGGAGCTGGAAGAGGACCTGATGGAGCCAGAGGAAGAAGAACCTTCGAGGTTGAGGGTGGCCGTCGAGGTTCTAGAGATGGAGATCCTCACAAAAGATGGAAGAAAGGAAAAGATCAAGATCAGCGGAGAACTCACTCCCAAGGACCAGGAGGAGATCCGAAGGTGCGTGCAAGAGAACATCGATTTCTTCTCCTGGAGCACAGCTGACATGTCGGGGGTCGACGCGGACGTGGCGTGCCACCGTCTCAACCTCGACCCCAAGGTCCGCCCCATCCAACAGAAGAAGAGGGCCATCGCCTCCAAGATGGCCAGACCTATAGGAGAAGAGGCGGAGAAGTTGCTCCAGGCAGGATTCATATCTGCCAACAGGTATCCGGGGTGGGTGAGCAACGTTGTAATGGTAAAAAAGGGGAGGGGAAATGGAGAAATTGTAATTATTTCTCTCTTTTGAATAAAGCCTGCTCGAAGGATTGTTATCCTCTGCCTCGAATCGACGTGCTGGTTGACTCAGCCGTCGGCTTATCACTAATGAGTTTTTTAGATGCCTTTTCAGGGTACCACCAGATACGCATGCATCCTCCGGACGTCAAGGACGTCACCTTTGTCACGGAGGATGGGTGTTTTAGTTACAACATGATGCCCTTCGGGCTAAAAAACATGGGAGCAACCTATCAAAGGATGATGGACCGAATATTCTGGGAGCAAAAGGGGCGGAACCTCGAGGTCTGTGTGGATGACTTGATGGTCAAGAGTCGGGACCTCGAGTCCCATGTTTTGGACCTGCATGAAACTTTTACAACTGTAAGGAAGTATAAGATGAGACTTAACCCCCTGAAATGTGTATTCGGAGCCAGCAGGGGGAAGTTTTTGGGACATCTCCTTACCCCTGCGGGGGTGGAGCCCAATCCAGACAAGGTAAAGGCGATCCTAGAGCTAGGATCTCCTAAGAATGTCAAGGAGGTCCAGCGTCTCACTGGCAAGTTGACAGGGTTGAGCAGGTTCCTCTCTAGGGCAAGAGAGAGGTGCTTCTCTTTCTTTCGAACTCTAAGGGGAGGAAGGGAGTTTGAGTGGACCTCAGAATGTGAAAGGGCCTTTGCGGCTCTAAAGCAGCAGCTCACCCAGACGCCGCTACTTCAAGGGTCGAGGGAAGGGGAGAGTTTGTTCCTCTATTTGGGGGTAGGGACGGGGGCGGTTAGCTAGGTCCTCATCCGAGAGGAAGGGAAGTAGCAGTTACCCATTTATTACGTGAGCCGGGTCCTCAAAAAGGCACAGCTGAAGTACCCCATCTTGGAAAAACTGGCCTTCACTCTCATCGTGTCGGCCCGGAAGCTTAGGCCATACTTCCATCCCATGCAATTCAGGTCGTGACGGACCAACCTCTTCAGCGTATCCTCGAGGGGGTCGAGCGCACGGGAAGATTAGCCAAGTGGTCGATAGAGCTCAGCGAATTCGACCTCTCCTACGTCCCTCGAGAGGCTATTAAGGTGCAGGTAGTGGCGTATTTCTTGGCGGACTATGTGGTAGAGGCCGAGGAGGTGGAGGTATCACCCGTAGTGTCTTGGGAGATGCTTGTAGATGGGGCCTCTGGTAAGAATTCTTTCGGGGGAGGGGTCATCTTGATAAGTCCCGAGGGGACTAGGATTGAGCAAGCCTTGAAGATACATTTCACCCTCACAAACAATCAAGCCGAGTACGAAGCAATCATCACCGGGCTTAGGCTGGCTAGGGAGTTAGGCATACAGGATATCAGAGTCTTCACGGACTCCTTGGTTGTGGCAAGGCACATCAACGGAGAGTTCGAGATGAGGGAACCGACTCTCCAGTTGTACGTGGTAAAGATAAAGGGTCTCGTTGGGATGTTTCATAGCTTCTCCATCCAGCACATTCCTAGGGAAGAGAGTGCTAGGGCAGACCTGCTCGCGAAGCATAGCCCTCAGGCCGGGGGGACTATGACCAAACTCTTCAGGCCTTCCATATAAGAGGGGGAGATAATGGAGGTCGACCAGGAGGTGTCTTGGATGGATCCTCTTGTGATCTTCTTGGCGTCGGGATGTCTACCCAAGAGGGATCTCGAGATGAAGCGGATTAGGTACAAGTCGGCTTATTACTTGTTGAAGGAAGGGGTACTTTACCGAAAAACATTGTCTGGATTGCTAGCCCGGTGTGTGTCTGATAAAGAAGCATCAATGGTACTGGAGGAGGTTCATTCGGGGGAATGCGGAAGCCACTCAGGGATTGGGACCTTGGAAGGGAGGGTACTAAGGCAAGGCTATTTCTGGCCCACCCTCCGAAAAGATGCGGAGGAGCTCGCCAAGAGATGTAGAAAGTGCCACGAGTTTGCTCCCTTGCAGCTCCTCCAAGTATAGAGGCTTCGAACGATCACCTCTCCATGGCCCTTCCCATATGGGGACTGGATCTGGTGGGACCGTTTCCTCAAGCCAGCGGTCAGAGGAGGTTCCTAATCGTCATGGTGGATTATTTTTCAAAATGGTTGGAGGTGAAGGCTCTAGCAAAGGTGACATTGCAAGTGGTCAAGAACTTTGTGTGGGGGGAGATTATTTGTCGGCACGGGCTCCCTTTGCCCATAATCACTGACAACGGGCCACAATTTGCCAGCAAGGAGTTTTTGGATTTTTGTGTACAGCTTGGCATAGACCTTCGGTTTGCTTCGATTCACCACCCTCGAAGCAACAGGTCAGGTAGAAGCGGCAAATAAGATCATTGTGAATCTCTTAAAGAAGAAAGTTCAGAACTTGAGGGGGAGCTGGGTGGAACAACTCCCCTCCGTCTTGTGGGCTCTGCGAACTACACCAAATACGACCACATGAGAGATGCCTTTAAAACTCTCCCATGGCTCGGAGGCCATCATACCCGTAGAATTTGAGATTGAATCTACCAGGGTAACAACAGCAAGGACGAGGGATGAAAGGTGGAAGGTAGATAATGGAGAGGAGCAAAGGCTTTCACTCGACCTCGTGGAGGAGCTCAGGGAGCTAGCATCAATCTGGCAGGAGGAGGTCAAGCGCCGGATGTCTCAGTACATTGATAAGCACATCAGGATCAAGCAATTTCAGAAAGGAGACTTGGTCCTCAAGAAGGTGGATGCCGCGAGTAGGGGGGCCTCGGTAGGAAAGCTCAACCCCAATTGGGAGGGTCCCTTCATCATAAAATAAGTTTTGAAGTCAAGGGGGTATAACCTCCAGGATGTGAATTGGGTACCCTTGGATCGCACCCGCAGCGGTGATGATCTGAAGCGTTTATACCTATAATGATAATTTTCTTCTGAATTTATTTGTGTGATTTTTAATGATCTTCCTTCCTGAAGGTATGTCATGATTTCCTAGCACAATGCACCTCAGGGCATCCTTCTTACAAGAAGGGGTTGGAGGAGAAAGAGGAGAGGAGACCCCGAGCAGACCTGCTGACCAGGCTCTCATAAAGCTGGCAGGGCTGTAGGCTCACTCAGGGGTTGAGGAGAAAGAGGAGAGGAGACCTCGAGCAGACCCGCTGACCAGGCTCTCATCAAGCTGGCAGGGCTGTAGGCTCACTCGGTGGTTAGAGGAGAAAGAGGAGAGGAGACCCCGAGCAGACCCGCTGACCAGGCTCTCATCAAGCTGGCAGGGCTGTAGGCTCACTCGGTGGTTGGAGGAGAAAGAGGAGAGGAGACCCCGAGCAGACTTGCTGATAAGGCTCTCATCAAGCTGGCAGGGCTGTAGGCTCACTCGGTGGTTGGAGGAGAAAGAGGAGAGGAGACCCCGAGCAGACCCGCTGACCAGGCTCTCATCAAGCTGGCAGGGCTGTAGGCTCACTCGATGGTTGGAGGAGAAAGAGGAGAGGAGACCCTGAGCAGACCCACTGACATCGCTCTCATCAAGCTGGGAGGGATGTAGGCTCACTCGATGGTTGGAGGAGAAAGAGGAGAGGAGACCCCGATCAGACCCACTGATCAGTCTCTCACCAAGCTGGAAGGGCTGTAGGCTCACTCAGTGGTTGGAGGAGAAAGAGGAGAGGAGACCCCGAGCAGACCCGCTGACCAGGATCTCATCAAGCTGGAAGGGTTGTAGGCTCACTCGGTGATTGGAGGAGAAAGAGAAGAGGAGACCCCGAGCAGACCCGCTGACCAGGCTCTCATCAAGCTGGAAGGGCTGTAGGCTAACTCGGTGGTTGGAGGAGAAAGAGGAGAGGAGACCTCGAGCAGACCCGCTGACTAGGCTCTCATCAAGCTTGCATGGCTGTAGGCTCACTCAATGGTTGGAGGAGAAAGAGTAGAGGAGACCCCGAGCAGACCCGCTAACCAGACTCTCATCAAGCTGGCAGGGTTGTAGGCTCACTCGGAGGTTAGAGGAGAAAGAGGAGAGGAGACCCCGAGCAGACCCGCTGACCATGCTCTCTTTAAGGTGGCAGGGCTGTAGGCTAACTCGGTGGTTGGAGGAGAAAGAGGAGAGGAGACCCCAAGCAGACCCGCTGACCAGGCTCTCATCAAGCTGGCAGGGCTGTAGGCTCACTCAGTGGTTGGAGGAGAAAAATGAGAGGAGACCTCGAGCAGACCCGCTGACCAGGCTCTCATCAAGCTGGCAGGGTTGTAGGCTCACTCGGTGGTTGGACGAGAAATAGGAGAGGAGACCCCGAGCAGACCCGCTGACTAGGCTCTCATCAAGCTGGCAGGGCTGTAGGCTCACTCGGTGGTTGGAGGAGAAAGAGGAAAGGAGACCCCGAGCAGACCCACTGACAAGTCTCTCATCAAGCTGGCAGGGCGGTAGGCTCACTCGGTGGTTGGAGGAGAAAGAGGAGAGGAGACCCCAAGCAGACCCGCTGGCCAGGCTCTCTTCGAACTGGCAGGGCTGTAGGCTCACTCGGTGGTTGGACACAATAACGAAAGAGGAATAAGGTCCTCTTCCACGGAGTGGTTGTCTCCTCCCCATCCCCATTCATCTCCTTACTCTGCCATGCTACAGTTCTTTGTGAACAAGGTTTTGTTTTCATTTCCATGCTTGATATGGACATTGAAGCTATAATTTGGAAGCAGAAATGCGTCGAACAGCTGTAATTTGGGTTGGGTGTTTACCGGAGTCTTGTAACTGGTGTCTTGGTGTAAAAGCAGATTAAACAGAAAAAACACCGACCCTTGGCACAATAACAGAAGAGGGGGTACTTCAAGAAAACTCCCTGCATAAAGAAGAAAGAAGAGGGGGGGAGTTCACCCTCCATGTCGACTCGCGCCGAGAGATACCAATGGGCAAGGCGAGAGCGCGGAGCGAGTGTCCTCACGCCCGCGAGAGTGACGGGGGTTGGCCAGCTCGCCCCCTGAGTCATGTCTGCTAACGACAATCGATGAGAGGAGGGACAACCCCCTCTCGCAAATAAAAGAACCTGCATATCTCTCAAGCAGTCCAGGCAAGAAAAAAAAAGAAAAAAAAAGAGGCTAATCCCATTGATACGCGAGCAAAACATATATTTACATATGAATCACGTATTAATCATATCTACGTTTTCAATACAAAATTACATGCAAAAGGGAGGAGTGTCGGGATTACAACAAAAAGAAAGTTGTGCTCAAGGTGCCCTAGTTCTTCTCGCTCGCCGAGGAGTCCACATCCTCACCATAGATCTCTGGCACGAGGTCGCTGTCTGTAATATCTTTGCAGTCCTCTCTAACGACGCCCATCTCGCGCATCATCTTTAATATGAGCTCGGCGGTCCGGATGTTAGCGTCTCGGCAAAAATCTTCGACCTCGTCATGAGTATAATGAGCGGAGGGAGGTGGAGGAATCTGCGTGTGAGAGGTTGAGGCCTCCTTGGGCTGGGCGTTTTCTGTCTTCAACTCTTTTACTTCTGCCTCCAGTGCTTCCACTCGCAAGCGCAACCTCTCTGCCGTCTCAGCATCCTGCAAAGAAAGGTCGTTAAAACTAGTGAGAGAGAGGTAAGAAAGCTGGCTAAGTAACAACTAACCACTCCGCCGTTGGCCTTGGCGAGAAGGCTCTCGGCCACCTTTAGCCTCTTCGCGAGATCTCCTGATTTCTCGCACTCGGCGGCAAGGTTGGCGTCTGTTGAAGTTGGTGACCGGGCGGTCTGGCGGTCTGTCTTGGCGGTTTGGAGACCGCGCGGTCTGGCGGTTTCCCTTACGTGGTTTGATTGCTGTGCTGTTGCAGTCTGGTTGCCGAGCGGTCAGGCGGTCTCCCCTGGCGGTCTCTCTCTCTCTCTAGTGGTAGCCGTGTGGTTAGCCCTTCTTTCTAACCGCACGGCTTGTGCAGTTTGTTCTGTATAGTCCGCTTTGTCCTGTAATTTTTTAGTCCCACATCTTTTATTTGTATTCTCTCATCTCTCCTCCATTCTATATAAGGGAGGGCATACCTTTGTAATAGATACCTTTTTCTGATAATAAAGTTTCAGTTATACCAGTTCCGGCATGTTTTAGTTCGTTTTCTAACATGGTATCAGAGCCATCGATCTTTGGCTCCTGATTCTGTTCGCTCTGTCCGAGCGGCTTGCTTCTTCTTCTCGCGACCTGTTCTTGCAGCTTGTTTCTTCCGCCTGCTTGCTTGCTCCTTGTTCGCGCGGCTTTCTTCCTCTTCTCGCGACCTGGTCTCACGGCTTGTTTCTTCCGCCTGCTTGCGCCCTGTTCGCGCGACTTCTTTTCTTCCTTGTCGTTGCCCTTTGTGTGCGCGACCTGTGCCGCGTCATGTTGCCTTATTCGCCGTGTTTGCTTCCCAGCGGACATCTCTCTATTCGCGTGGTGTCTCTCTCCTCTGTTCGCGCGGTTTGATTTCTCGCCGCTCGACTTCTTTCCCTCTGCTTGTTTCTGCGGCTTGGTCGTGGCTATTCTGGCCGCTGGTGTGCTCTCATCGTGACCGTTGTAGACCTCTTTATTCTAACCGTTGCGATTTCTCTCTGTTCGCGCGGGTTATTCCTTGTTTAGGCGGCCTCTCTGCCCCTCGTCCATTAGCCTCTCCTGCTTGTTAGTCGCCGCGACCTCCTATTTAGTCGCGCGGCTTGTGCTTCCCTCTTCTTCCTCTATTGCCTTGCTCTGCATCTTGGTCGTGGCCCTTCTTGCCGCTGGTGTGCTGTCACCGTGACCACTGCAGTTCTTTTGTTCCTCCCTTCATGGCTTCCATATACTCCTCTAAGCCGTTCGCCTCGGTGGTCACGTCTTCTGGTAGTGCCCACGTTGTTACTCAAGGAAAATGGCTGATCGACACCGGTGCAATCTCTAGTGTTTTTCTCTCCTCGAAACACATGGTCGGTTGCCCCCGGTTATTCTCGCTGACGGCTCTTCATCATCGGTTCATGGGACGGGGATAGTTCATGTCACTCCGTCTCTTTGCTTGGAGGATACTCTCTACGTGCCCAAGTTCCCGTGCAACTTATTATCTGTTACCTCTCTATGCAAGCAATTACAATGTTCTGTTACTTTTACTTCTACTACTTGCTCTTTTCAGGATCCGGACTCCCAACGGACGATTTCTACTGGGACTGAGAGTGGCGGCCTATACTTCCTGGACAACATTTCCGCTTTCTCCACCTTCTCCTCCACCTCCACAAATCTTCTCCAATGGCATCTCCGCCTTGGTCATGCTCCTCCTCATCTTCTTTGTCAACTTCTGCCCCACCTTCCTCCACAAAGTCCTCCGCTCAACTGTGAGGCCTGTCAGCTTGGCAAGCATCACCGCTCCTCCTTCCCTCCAAAGCACGTTCGTGGATCCACCCGTCCGTTTGATCTCATCCACTCCGATATTTGGGGTCCTTCTCCTACTCTTACCGTTGGTCGGGGTAGTTCATATTTTGTCACATTCATTGATGATTTCTCTCGCAGTACGTGGGTGTATCTGTTAAAAGATCGCTCCGAATTATTCTCTGTATGGACATCCTTCTATCTCATGATCAAAACTCAGTTTAATGTTTCTATTAAAGTTCTTCGATCTGATAATGCTAAAGAATATATCAGTCATGACTTTCAGGCCTTCTGCATGCAAAATGGGATTATTCATCAAACTAGTTGTGTCTATACTTCCCAACAAAATGGGGTGGCAGAACGCAAAAACCGTCACCTTCTTGATGTCGACCGCACCTTGATGACCCAGATGCATGTTCCTCGCTCCTATTGGGGCTATGCTGTTCTCCTTGCCTGCTGCCTTATCAATCGCATTCCCTCCACCGTTCTCCACGGAAAGACCACATTCTCCATTTTGTATCCGGACAAAGAGCCGTTTCCTCTCCCTCTCCAAATCTTTGGATGCACTGCCTTTGTGCATGCCCCTTCTGCCACCCGTGATAAGCTATCCCCTCACTCCACTAAATGTATCTTTCTGGGGTACTCCACCACTCAGAAAGGTTATTGTTGCTTTGATCCCGTCCTTCATAAGCAGTTCGTCTCTGCTGACGTCACCTTCTTCGAAAATACCTCCTACTTCTCGGATGACTCCTCTCCTCTTCTCCTAGCTTTTGATTCTCCTACTGTTCCCTTTGTTCCCTTGTCTCCTACTACGATATTCACCCCTACACCGTCCACATCCACTCCTCTCACTCCACCTCTCTCTCCTTCTTCTCCGCCACCGTCTCCACTGTCGTCGCTCTCTACTCCTGGGCCAACTCTCTCTGCCACGGATGCTCTGGATGCCGAGGGACCTGCTGACCTGGATCTTCCTATAGCTCTTTGCAAAGGGGTGCGAACGTGTACCCTACACCCTCTTACTGCTATTGTTTCATATGATCGTCTTACCCCTTCTCGCAGGGCCTTTGCTCTGGCTATCTCTGCCACTGCCATGCCCCGCTCCTACCAGGAGGCCCTTGCTATTCCTCACTGGAAGATGGCCATGGATGAGGAAATGGCCACCCTAACGGAGCGGGGTACTTGGACTCTTGTTCCTCCTCCCTTTGGTACTGATGTTGTTGGCTGTCGCTGGGTCTTTGTGGTGAAATTTGCCCCGGATGGCACTGTGGACCGTTATAAAGCTCGCCTTGTTGCTAAGGGCTTTACTCAAACCTATGGGGTTGATTACTTTGACACCTTCTCTCCCGTGGCTCCTCTCAGCACTATACGGGTCCTTCTCTCTGTGGCGGTCAATAAAGATTGGCTGATTTCCTAGCTGGATGTAAAGAATTCCTTCCTTTATGGTGATCTTCAGGAGGCCGTCTACATGGAGCAACTTCCTGGGTATGTTCCTCAGGGGGAGACACGAGTGTGCCAGCTGAAGAAGACAATCTATGGCCTCAAGAAGAGCCCTAGAGCTTGGTTTGACAAGTTCAGCGGCATCGTGGCGGCCGTTGGTTTTGTGCACAGCTCTGCCGATCACTCTCTATTTATTCGCAAAACCTCCTCGGGGCTGGTGGTTCTTGCAGTATATGTTGATGATATTCTTCTCACTGGCGATGACCAAGAAGGGATAGCCTTGACAAAGCGGCATCTTCGTCAACATCTGGTCACGAAAGATATGGGCTCTCCAAAGTACTTTTTGGGAATCGAAATTTCTCGGAAGCCCGACTCCTTAGTCCTCTCTCAGCGTAAGTATGCCCTTGATCTTTTGAAAGATGCAGGATTGACTGGGGCCAAACCTTCCCGGTGTCCCATGGCTGTTGGAGAAGACAAAACCTGGACAGATGATTCGCCGCTTCTTTTAGATACTACGAGGTACAGGCGTCTTGTTGGTAAGCTTATATATCTCACAGTGACCAGGCCTGACATTTCCTATGCTGTGGGCAAGGTGAGTCAATTCATGCAAACACCTAGGGAGTGCCATCTTCAGTCCGCCTTGCGGATCTTGGAGTACGTCAACGCCGCCCCTGGGAAAGGATTGCTTTTTCAGAAGAATGGTCATCTGAGGGTTGAAGCATACTCAGATGCGAGTTACGCTGATGACAAAGGTGATCGCAAGTCTACCTCCAGTTTTTGCACCTTTGTTGGAGGTAATCTGGTAAGCTGGAAGAGCAAGAAGCAGTTTGTTGTTTCTAGGTCCAGTGCTGAAGCAGAGTATCGGAGTATGGCGTCGACCACTTGTGAGCTAAAATGGCTACGGGCTCTAATGCTGGATTTAGGAGAGGTCTACAACCATCCTCTACCTATGTTCTGTGATAACAAGGCCGCCATATACATCTCCAAAAATCCGGTCTTCCATGAAAGAACCAAGCACATTGAGGTTGACTGTCATTTCATTTGTGAAGAAATCTTAAAGGAAGAAATTTGCACTCCCTTTGTCACTTCTGATAAAGAGCTGGCTGACATCTTCACCAAGCCAGTTTCCGCCTCGTTTCATCATATTTTTGACAAGCTGGGCATGATCGATATATATGCTCCAGCTTGAGGGGGAGTGTTGAAGTTGGTGACCGGGCGGTCTGGCGGTCTGTCTTGGCGGTTTGGAGACCGCGCGGTCTGGCAGTTTCCCTTCAGTGGTTTGATTGCTGTGTTGTTGCTGTCTGGTTGCCGAGCGGTCAGGCGGTCTCCCCTGGCGGTCTCTCTCTCTCTCTGGTGGTAGCCGTGCGGTTAGCCCTTCTGTCTAACTGCGCAGCTTGTGCGGTTTGTTCTGTATAGTCCGCTTAGTCCTGTAATTTTTTAGTCCCATATCTCTTATTTGTATTCTCTCATCTCTCCTCCATTCTATATAAGGGAGGGCATACCTTTGTAATAGATACCTTTTTCTGATAATAAAGTTTCAGTTATACCAGTTCCGGCTTGTTTTAGTTCGTTTTCTAACAGCGTCGATTTCTTTCCAGCGCCGGGTGTTGTAGATGAGGCGATGCGAGAGTCGGTGGGATAGCTCTAGAGTGCGCAGCTGAGAGTGCGTCGTCCTAAGGATTAGATCTCGCGTGGTAGCCGCGTCGAGCTCGTCGGGGGCGAGACCTCCATAAAGGCCGAAGCTTAGGGAGAAGGCGTGGACGGTCGACTGGACCTGCTCCGTCCAGGAGGGGAGGAGGGTTGAGATGGAAACCCGGTGTGTTCCCTTATCCCAGATGAGCGAGGGATCGTTGGCACCGTCAGGGATGGACGGGCCCAAGTTGAAGTTAAGGTGGGCGGACGGTGCAGGAAAGTAAGAAGGAGCCCCCACGCGAGAGGGGGACTTGGAAGATCGGTGAGAAGAATTCGCAGGCAGCGCGAGAGGGGCCCCCTCCTCAGGAAGCGAGACGGCCATGTGCGGAGAAGTTAAGGGAGGCGAGTGAGGGGATTGGGATCTCAGAGAGATAGGACTCAAGGATCCTTACACCGTCGCTGTGTCTGCAGGGACCTTGTCCTTCTCGGAGGGGAAAGAGATGACCTTCTTCATCCTCATTTTCAGTTTCTTCGAAGGGCTGAGGAGGGAAGGAGTCGGGTCCTCAGCCACCCTCTTCTGTAAAGAGGGGGTCAGTGAATCCTTGGCCGCCTCGGCCGCCATTATGGCAAGAGCCACATCCCTAGATGGTTTGTTGTTGCTTCTGTAAGGAGGGTGCACCGACACGTTCCTCTCTCCTGGTAAAGGCGAGACGGAAAGTCGGGAGAAGAAGTCAGCGAAAGGAAAATACTAAAGGCAAGAAAAAAGGGGGGAGGGTCGAGCATACCTTCTCCGGGGAACACGGGAAGCAGAGAGCCGAGGCCCCGTCTCAAATACCGGACCTCGAAATTCTTCCCGGCAAGGTACTCACAGAGAAGCTTGTCCGTACCGCCGACCTGCGGGGTGGCGTAGAAGATTTCCGCGGGAGAGACGGGCGCGAGAGGGACGCCGCCTAGGTTCCCGCGAATGAAGACAAAGCGATTCAGCCAATGATGATTCTTATTTGGCGTCTCGCATACCTTCAAACTCAGCCTAGTGAAGAAGGACACCCCGTCTTGGTTTGCGTGGTAGACGAACATTTTGCGGAAGACTGTGAGACGAAACTCTATCCTCTCTCGCCGCATATAGCACGCGAATGCGACCATAACCGATACCGCGTTAGGGAGGGCACGATGCCGAAGTATTTAAGAACTTGCTTCACCTCTGGCAAGAGTTGAAGCCTGAGCCCCGCCTCGAAGTGCGAGATGGGGAAGGCGAGCTCCCCAGCATTGAAGGTGTTCACGCTCTCACCAACCTTGGGAGGGCGTGACTCAAAGCCCTCCGGCAAGTACTCTCTCTGGAAGGTCTCATACTCGTCCGCAGAAAGGCGACCGGGAGGGAAACTGTGGTCTGTGAACCTCTTCCCACAGCGGCTACGTCCCTCACCCTCCTCTTGTCTTCTTTTCCCAATAAATGCGCGTGACGGAGGGAGAATTGGCGAGTAGGGAATCAGCGAGAGGGCACGAGGAGTAAAGGAGAGGGATATGCGGGCCTAAGTCTAGGGAAGCGTGCTTTCAGCCCTGGCAACGGGGGTATTTATAGCCCTCACTGAAGTGAGAGGATAGGCGTATAGGGAACAGTACCAGGGAAGGGCAAGAGCCGGTAGGCAGTTTTTTTCTCTCCCTCCGAGCCTCGGGCAGCGGAGTCTGAGTGGGCCGTCAACCCAGTTAGGCGGTGGAAGAATATTACCAGAAATTAAAAAATTGACATATTTAAAAATTCAGCATAATGAAATTTGGAGGCTGTCGCAACCATCAAATAGGCAGACAAATTATCAAATCAAGCAGGTCAACAAATTAATAGTTCAAACCCGCATAAAGCGGGTGGTAAGTTCGAAGGGGCGCAGAGGGCGCGAGACAGACAGAACATTTTACAGCAGGCGAATGAAAGAGTCAAAGAGGCGAGAGGTAAGAAGGCTCGAGCTCTCGTCAGTTCTTGTCCCACCTCCATCGTCCTCCGCAGCCTCTCACGCAGGGAGGGAGGCTAGGGAGGTTGAAGGCGTGAGGCGCCTCAACACCACGGCGGGCGAGACGGAGCTGTTGGTCGACGTCATTCAAGATCGCCTGGGGGTTTGTCTGGTTCACCTCAATGTTGGCATCTATCTCAGAAGATAAACGAGCGCATTCCACCTCTAGCCAATCGATCCGGTGGTCTGCGACTTTTTTTACTTTTTCCAGCGCCTGAATGATGCGTGCGTGCTTCCACAGCATCTCGGCCACCGTACGCTTCATTTCTAGGGGGTCTATGGGGTCGCCCAGAAAATCCTCGATCTCATCTATAGGAGGAGGAGGCGAAGGGGCCAGTTGCCTAGAGTAATCTTCGATCGGCGAGTATGCGGCCAGCGAGTCCTCGGCAGGGGCTTCACTCGCACTTATGGACGAGCCAAAAAGATAAGACGGCGAGAAGAAGAAAGCAGGTGTCAGAGGTGATGCCTCTTACCGAATCGGCTGGTGGAGCCCGAAGCTGTAGAAGGATCATCCCTCCTCGCCACAGGAGTAGAGGGAGGAGTGGAAGCTTGGGGCAAGAGGGGCCGGGAAAGGAGCTCTAAAACGTTGATACGAATGGTCTTTGGACGATGGGGAGGCGCTGGGATTTTCTGGGTAGAAGTGGCAAGTAAAAGGTGTGGGGTAGATGGAAATCATAACAGGCCTGAAGGGTTTACCTCCTTTCCTTTTAGGCTAGCTGGAGCAGGAGGTACGCGCCCCCTGGGAGCGAGCGAGAAGGTTCTCTCGCCGGGAGGTGAGGATCAGGGACTCTTAACTTTTTTGGGGGAGACATGGATGGCGGTAGCGAAGGAGGGGCGCGCACAGGGATCTTGTTCAGACCTATTGTCGTCGCCTTGTTTCGCTTATGCACGGCCGCGATGCGGTCCCGAAAACTTTGGCTGAGAGACATGGGGGCAGATGCTGAAAGAGAATAGAGGAAAGAGAACGGCACCTTGCAGGAAGGAAATTTCAATATTTATAGATTAGGTAAGGGGCCCACCAAAAGATTCCCTCAATAAATTCACTGTACCATCACGGGTCTCGGTTGAACTATCTTTCCAAGTTTGTAAACAACCTCGAAAAAACTGGGGATTGTGTACAACCTCGGGCTCGCGGGCAAGAAGGCTCAGACGAGAGGGCCTGGACGAGAGGGCCCAGGCGAGAGGGCAAAGGCAACGAGAGGGCCCAGGCAATGAGAGCTAGGCGAGAGGGGTTATGTGAGATGGCCCAAGTGCCATGTGGCAGGAGATTGTCGAGTGAGTTCCGAGAAGGGAGGCTTTCCCGACGAGCTGCCAATTTGCCACGCGAGAGGACTCTAGGGTGGAGCTCTCGCCAAGAGGCGGTCCTCTCGTCAGGCGAGAGGACCCTATAGGGGAGTTCTCACCAGGTGCCATTTTAATTCAAGGCCGGTTCAGATAGGGCTGGGCCCACCTTTTGGGCCCCACGGGTGTTTTACTCTTTTACCCCGGGGGGTCTGCATTTAGCCCTTTAGAACAGTTGAGTTTGGCTGTTGGTTGGCCTATCCAAGGGTATTCTGGTAATTTCAGGACGGTTTAAGTGGGTTATTTGAAGTCCCAGTTCATAAGCCTATAAATAGACCGGTAAGGTGCCTTAGAAGAGCAAGCTCTCTTGACTCTTTTCACTTCTTCTAAGGCACCTAGCTCAGTATTGGCTAGGGAGGGGGAGAGCTTTAGTCTCATCCGAGTACGAAGTGGGACCTCCTCGCTGAAGCCTCTGGTCTAGTTATTGGCCTTGAGTGTGATCCCAAGGGAGTAAGCGTGAGCTGCCTCTTTAGTTCCGAGCTTTTGGAGGAATCGACCTTGTTGGTTCCAATAGGTATGACCATAAGAACAACTATGGTCACTGCAAGAATGATCGGCCCTCATGTGGAAACACCCATAGTGCAAGTGCTATTATGGCTACCCATGAGAAAATACACATGAATCATCATGAACCGTTTGTATTTACGGCCTCAGCTCCCACACCTCATGACATTGCAGGAACCAGCTCTCACAGAACATCTTCCCACCCTAAGACAAAGGAAAAGGGAGTTGGCAAACATGTGGCAAGCATCACTGAGGCCCCCAGATGGGTGCTGGCTGAAAAGAAAGCACCACCCCCCAGGCCTCATGACACTCACCACATGTTAACCATCAGACCCCCCTCGTGTCTCGGTGGAAAGGGTAAATCTGAGAAAAGATCCAGCGTTGCCTCCTTCATACCTAGGGTCATGACCAACTCCGTTAATAGATCTGGTCAGAAAAGGAGGTACAATATTCATGAATGTTGGTGTTGTGGCAGAGTGGGTCACTTTGCCATAGATTGTTGGCACAATCCTTCTGTGTCAAGGGCAAGGGTATGTCCACATCCTTTGGCAAGAGACAGCCTTCCTGACAGAAATCCTGTAGGAAGGCATGCTGTATTTTATACTGACAAGAACCTAGGACCCAATACCTATTGGGTTCCTAAGGTAAGGTAATTCTTTTTTACAGGAGAGTCTAGGTACCCATGAACATGATGGGACCTAGACAAGAGATGTTCCAGGCTTGCTATGGAACAAGATTATGGGAAAAGAGATAATGCTAACTACAGTGTCCTACTTGTACATGATACCTGTCGTACTTCAAATAGTGGATCCGAATAATTAATTTAGTAATCCCAGGTACGCGCATTCAGTTTCGAAAATTGAATAGCATTACATAGATATACATATATATACAGACATATATGTAGACTTTCTTTCAAGTTATATATATATATATATATATATATATATATATATATATACACACCTGAAATGGAAAGACACGCAAGCTAATAACTGTATGATCCTTATTTTAGAATCTGATAAATTTTCTATATCTTGATAATGTGTGAAAGTGGGTGTCATTTAGTCCGATGACTCTCATGGGACTTGCACCAGTAGTTGCAATTATAATTATTACATTTTGACTCACCTAGAAATAGCCGGTGATTATTTCTAGTGTTAACCTTCCATCGAATCGGCTTAGCTATTTTGACCTGAAAATTTTTAATCCATTATTTAAGAGAGCAAGGTGAAATTAGTAGGAATTCCCGTTGCCTTAAATTTTCGAATAAGCAGGAATTCCCGTCGATCGATATAATCGAACGGAACTAGCGGAAAAGTGCTAATTTATAATCGATCCATTTCCCGACAGTTCACATTCCCGTCGACCCTACGGAAATCAGCATCCCTGCAGAAACTCTCAGCTTCCCTGCGGATCTTGCGGAAAAAATTATGCCTCTCGTCGCTCTCCAACCGTCGTTCGTCATCTCCCGTCGACTCTACGTTCCTGTCGTCGGAATCAGCTCGATGCTACTATCTCGCCGATCCTCCACCAGCCCTTCAGCCCCGACGCAAGCTTCTCTTTGGCCTCAGTCTGCATCTACCCTAGGGCTAGACCTACTAACCGCCTGCTACGCGTATCCTTCCTTGCACCCTCCGTGAGTGAAAGGTAACTTCGGTTGATTCCTTGAAATACATATTCGGCTCCACTTTCAAGGATCATCCCTCCTAGTTTAGTTCCTACAAATTCTAGATTTAGATACAGTTAACTCCTTGGGTTTAACTCGCTTAGGTTCATAATGGCTCCTCGGACAACGGTCGGGCTCCTCACTGGAAGTGAATTGGTGAGGACAGGCTTTGCTTTTGCCTCAGACGAATTCAGAAACATCATCTTGATGTTGGAATAAGCCGACCTCTCCTTCATTCTCGAGCACCGGTGCAAGGTTCTCGACAAGGAAGTTCTTGAGTTTTTCGCCAACTCCAAGCTGCGTCACGAGGACACATTGATAAAGAGTAAGATATTAGGCCTAAGGATAAAGATGACGGCTGCAAGACTGTCCCATCATCTTCAGCTCTCCAGCTTCGAACAAGAGGACTAT
This sequence comes from Platanthera zijinensis, assembly GCA_039513925.1. Lineage (NCBI taxonomy): Eukaryota > Viridiplantae > Streptophyta > Magnoliopsida > Asparagales > Orchidaceae > Platanthera > Platanthera zijinensis. The sequence continues at coordinate 163,389,609 of CM077085.1, forward strand.
CTAGACGAAGATGATCGTACGAGGACATTGCTTTTTTGTGGATTGGCTCGAGGGACCAGGACTATTAAACACAAGGACATGAACGAAGAAGGAAAGATTCTTTCAGATATCATAGGGAAGATTCTGATCTGCAAGCCTGCTCCCATGATCACATCTCAGGAGACATGTTTAAGATTCTGATAGCCATGGTGTGCAGAAAGAAACTGAACTGGGGGGCCATGTTATTTGAGAAAATAAAAGATACCCTAGATACTCCTAACTTCGGGAGAATCATCAGTCTCTACCTGAACCAGATGGATGGAGATAGGTTTGATATGACTAAGGGAGTTTCCCTTCACTATCTAAATAGGATGGACTCCAACGTCTTTGATAGGTGGGAAAGAAGAATTGTCCAAGGGGATGCGTCTGGAACACGTGTTGATGAAGAATATAGAGCACCAGAGTTCACAAATCCTTTGGATCAGCCCAGTGAAGTTCCTGATCTGCTGAATGCAGGAACTGAGGGGGAGTTATTACCTAGTTCTTCTGCTGCTATCAGGATGGAAGCCCAAGTCAGAGGACAAGTAAACGTTGTTACTGATATTACCCTCATCAGACTGACAGTGGAAACTCTCCCTACTGATCAGACTGACGAGGAGGAAGAAGAGGATGATGTGGAGAATGTTTCTGCTAGTGAGAATGATGTGGATTCCCCTGAACAGCATGTTGCTGAGGAACTTGATGATGAGCAAGTTGGAAAGGATATGTCCATGAGGGAGATTGATGTTGAACTCCCTTCTGAGGAACAAATTAAAGCAAGGGTTCCTGATGTGCCTAACACAACAGTTGAGGGGGATACCTCCCGGCCTTAGGAACAACTTGTTACTATGCTGAAGGGGGTGATGAGTATACATGGAAACATGGCAGATGCTGTCTCTATCCCTCCACAGGAGACTGTAAATCTATCGAGCTCCTCAAGTGAATCTGACGAGGAGAGTCTTGACTCACAGAGTCCTATCCCTCCAGAACACGACCAGGCTTTACATCAAGATCATCCGTTAGGACCTAGCTTGGAAAATCACACTGTAAATATCATTCAAGGTATAGTAGATGAACTGAAGATCTCTTTTAAACAATCTCACAAAAGAGTACTTAAACGAATTAAGCAATCAGAGGATCTAATGCTAAAGAATGTTGTGGAGATAAATCACAAGCTGGATAAGATGGAACAATGATTTGAAGCTAAGTATGCTGAGGCTGGAACTGCCGTCAATCTTCTGATGCAAGGGCTATAGGATGACACTACTTACCTGGCAGTGGTAAATCAAAATGCTCATGTCATAGCAAACAACATCAAACTGTTCGATGCCAACATGGTCACCCTCAACACGAATCAGAATACCTTGCTGGCTGATTTCACTCAGAATATAAAGCATATAGATGAGTCACTGCACTCTTATGCAAACTCAATTGCCCTAGAAGCCAAAAAGGGGGAGAAGGAATATGCAGCTAAGATGGCAGGGTTAGAGCAAATCATGGTCGACAACTTCAAACAATCAAACGAATACGTATTTGAAAGTTTTCATTGGCTAGTTCAGCAAGCTTCAGGTAAACATATTCCTGTTAATCCTACTGATGATGTTACTGCTGCTGCTGATGAGGTTGTTGTTGCTGAGGAATTTCCCTTAAGTGAATTTGATGCCAAAAAGGCTCTTAAAGCCGCTGCCAAAGCTGCTCACAATGCAATGTTTGATCAAAAAGCGATTGCGAAAGGGAAAAGAAAGTTTCAAGAAGGAACTTCTAAAGAAAATCCAGCTGAGAGGAAGTCTAGAAGGAAGGAAAGTGAAGTCAAGAACGAACGGTGGAGTCCCGTGTCTAGGAGCATTATACTTGATACATTCATGCTACAACAGTGGGGAGAGCTTAATAGAAATGAAGTATATAGTCGGTATGAATGGGAAAGGCATAAAGATATAAGGCAAAAAGAAACATATTCTTCAGGTCAAACACAGTTGAGAACAAAGCTCCTCCTCCCAGGTAATATCCAAAGCCAAAGGAATATTTTGAAAGGCAAAGCAAGAAGTTCCTTGCTAAACAACTAAGAGATGCTGAGGCAAAGGAGGGATAGACGTGAAATCTAGATATTTAATTTTCAATATGCGTGTACTTCTATTACTTCTATTCTTGTATTTTAAAAATGGACATCACTTTGGATTTATATACACATGATCATATGCTGATTTTATTTTTGGTTTGAATGCGTGTAATCTTATTATTCTAATTTCTTGTCTTGCATACTTTTATATATATCTTTTTGGTTGGTGTAATTCATCTTAGCTAGTAGGATTTTGGCTTCTTCAAATAGGAGGAGATTGTTGGGTATTGTATCCACAATTACCCGGATTTGAAGAAGACTCCAGTCAAGCTAAGATGGATTCACAATGTATTTGGCGATCTGTTATCCAGTTGTGCTTGCAGCTATTCCATGCTAAGTATACGCCAATGTCAGGGTGCAGTGGGTCAATATACATGGGTCTGCACAATGTAATCCCTCGTTGAGTAGATCAGTGTGTTGACTCACGTGTGCTCTCTCTATTGGAGTGTACTTATTTTCAAGTACAGGGTCAAGGTAGATCAAGAGCAGAAGAAGGAGCAAAGATGGGTCAAAGACCCCAAGTCATCAAAGGAAGGAAGAGAAAATTCTTTTAAGTCAAAATCGACGGGAATCAATAGTGATTCCCGCTGACTTCGACGGGAATCGTTAGTGATTCCCGCCGATTCGTCGAGAATCAGTTAGCCTCTCCCGCCGACTTATTCTGGGTGACAGTTTTCAAACAGGGATTCTGCTAAGGCAGAATCGACGGGAATCGCTAGTGATTCCCGCCGACTTCGACGGGAATCGTTAGTGATTCCCGCTAATTCGTCGAGTATCAGTTAGCCTCTCCCGCCAACTTCTTTCGGGTGACAGTTTTCAAACAGGGATTCTGCCAAGGAAGTATCAACAAGGATCGTGAGTGATTCCCGCCGACATCGACGGGAATCACCAACGATTCCCGCTGATTTTGCCTTAGGCAAATTTCCTCCGTTCGCTGGACCGAACAAACTTATCGTGCGCTGTTTCGGCCGAGGCTAGGGCTTCTCCTTGTGGACCCCACAACGGTCATTAAGGTTGGCTCCTGGTATAAATATACGCGTATTATGAACCTCCATATACAGTGATTCACGAAAACATGAAAGAGGCCGAACGTGACCTAGCGCATCGCAGAAGCCGCTGATCGCTTGTAGCTGATCGCTTGTAGCCGTTCGCAAGTTCGCCGCCACAGTTGATCTCAGTGCTTCTGTGATCTTCCGATGATAGCACCGAGGCAAGCGGAGCGTCTCACGTATCTCTCTTGATATCTCTTGTCTTCCGATTCGTAGAACGAGACTTGTTCTCCATTCCGAATCGGTTGAGACGATTGATCCGACTGAGATCGTTTGTAGACCTTGCTTGCTTCGTCAAAAAGTGTGGATCTATGAAGTATCGCCGCCGCAATCACTTGCCGCTGCTGATTTTGAGAAGAACCATTCCAAGAGAGAAAACTGGTTGTGGACTCTTCGTATTTTTCGTGCAAGCTACAACGAACGAAGAAGGACATCGGAATCTCCAAAAGCTTTGTTTGTATTTTCTTTTACATTCAATTTTGGTTTGTTGTAAAGGAATTTTCATTCCTTGTTGTAAGGGTTGGGTGCAACCCGTGGTGGTGGAGTTGTGACTCCTTTGTTTGAAGGGTTCCTTTCGTAGTGTGAGGATTGGATTTCAATCCGTTTGGAGTAGTGACCGAGTCGTCCCTTTGTGGGAGATAGGTCGAAGGGGGAAAGTGGACGTACCCAAATCGGGGAATCACTATAATTTTTGTGTGTTTTCTATGCTCTGTTTGTTAATTTGTGCAGATAAATTTAATTCCGCAAAAGACTGCAATACACCTATTCCCCCCCCATAGGTGGATTTAGTCGACACTAGAGACCTTCAACAACCTCGGCCTCGACCTCGTCCTCGGCCTCGACCCTGGTGTGCTGGAGGGGCCACTTGAGGTGGAGGAGGAGGGAGTGGGTGGATCTATTATGGGCACTCCAACCTGATGTGCCCAGGCTGGCCGAATCCATAGCACGTGATCTACCTCTGACCCCGATTGTCTTGCCTCATTGTTCCTTACATCTGCAGAGGTGGGGGAGCCAATGGTGGAGGAGGCCCTTGCTCCTGCCTATAGTTGGGATGACGTCGTCCCCCACCCCTCCTATAGCCGATAACCTTGCTCCTCTGGGATGCCCTGCTACCATCTCCAGATGATGATCCCTCTAGCGGTCTCTTTCCTCTGCCTTGCACCATTATCTGGTTATCCTCCAGCTTTTTCGCCATCTCAATAATCTGTGTAGTGGTGCCATGAGATATGAACAATAAGGGCTGCCTTAAGGACTCTCGGAGCCCATGGTAGAATGTTTTTGCATACTTCCGGTCATCCCAGTCATGGAATCCAGCAAACCTGGCAAGATGGGAGAACTCTCTTTGATACTCGATCACGGATCTGCTCTCCTGCTAGAGGTTCAAAAACCTTACTTCCAAAGTATCTCTGTCTGTGGTGGATACATAGTGTTCTAGGAACGTATGACTGAACTCCTCCCAAGAAATGTCTGTCAACTCACTATCAGCATGTATAGAGTCCCGGGCAGACTTCCACCATCTCTTCGCATGTGCATCCAGTGCGGAAGTGGCAAGAGGGACTGCCTGGCAGATTGGGCAGCTAATGCCAACCTACAACTCCTGAATAGTCTCTAGCCATTCCTCTGTCTTCACCGCGTCCTCTGTCCCTCGGTATACTGGCGGAGATAGACTCTTAAAGGCACTCACCCAATTTGATCCTGGATCTAGCTGCTGGGTCGGGGCCTGCTGAGCTCTAAAGGCTTCCTAGATAGCCGTCAGAGTTTGCCCCATCTCTGTCTGCATGAGAGGAATGGCAGCTGGAGGGGGAGGAACCACATCCTGCGGAAGCTACATAAAGGTAAGGTAAACGTCAAAAATTGGCCTAACTCATTGTTTAATGGACTGTTTTATGTGACTTTCGCATATGGGCACACCATTGCTTCCGCTGCATAGTTTGTCCGCAAACTAATGCTTGAGCTGGGTGTTCCAGTGTTTTGGACTTCTTTCTCATATGATCGTTTGTTAAAGTGATACCAGTTTGTAAGATCCAACTCCCCCTTCCGAGGAGTTAACCCGGATCTTATGACTAGAACTGCCGCCTTACGGTTACACTAACACACGGGTTAGTTAACACCGCAAGTCACTGATTCTGCCGGCTAGCACGATCATAAACCTGTTCGGCCAATTGAGAAATAGAAGTATAAAACAGAGTATACACAGCATAGTCCACAGCCACAATACTAATCACATATATAGCAAATGAAAAGTACACAAATGAATAGTCCAAAATGAGTTCAAAATGAAAGAGTAATAAGGGCTTATGCCCAGTACATCAAATCAAATAATTCTCTCTCTCTCAAATTAAAACAGCGGAATCTAATCATCCAAACTCATCCAACCTGAGGACGTGCTCCAGTAGTGGTAGTAGGTGGTATAGGCATCTGCTCCTCAAGTCCTGCGATCTCGTCATGCTGGTGCTCCATCTCCTCGAGCTCCTAAAATGATATGGTCACCGACCATTAGTCAAAAAGATTAAGTCGTTTCCTTCGCACCTTGCCCTGCAACTCCTAGGCACCGAGCGAGAGGACGAAGTGGAGGACAACAAGGGGTAGCAAAAAGGGAAGTAGGTGACAGTAGCTAACTAGTAAGTGTATAATATAATTCTACATCTATCAGTTCTAAGCACAAGGTATAAATAAGTAAAGTGCAGTACAGTAAGTAAAAGAACTGAAAGTAAAGCAGAATGTAAGGCTACACTACCACTATACTTATCATCACAGAGCGTACCTTAACTTATAGAAATGCCCATACAAATTTATAAGTTAAGGTTTCCAGGAATCGTAACTTATCATATAAAAGAGCTCATACTAATTTATATGATAAGGATCTATGAAACTTATGACTGATTATGCTAAGGTTATGCAACATGCAAGTGCAAAACACGCACACGAATCTGAGATCAAAGACCTTTAGTTCCCATATTTCGAGAGCTAGCATCACTCTCAGGTACCACTGTTGTGGCTACGGCAGCAGCGGATCGGGCTTCTCCGCTTTCTAGGCGGGTATACACACTATCAGGCCTAGACCTCTCTTGTACGCCTCTGTACACGTCCTAGGTGCACTCTAGAGTCTCTGCGTACTAATTGCTAGCTACCTTCTCGAATTTTAGGTCGGGTATACGTCTTCGGGGATTGTCTGCCTGACCGCAGTAATAAACAACATACTGGCCCTTCAACCCATACACCTCACCCGGGTCACCGTACTGCCATCGATGTGACGACTTGCCTAGTACCACATGACCCGCCACTAATTTATGCACATGCAAGTATTTCATCTCGAGCCTCCAGCTCGTAGGACCAACCTGTCCTGATTCCCTCTATCCCATCACGGGTGAGAACACATATCAGTTCCCTCCAATTTGGTGCGAGTGAGCATGTGTACCGTTTTATTTAGCCTAGTATACTACTCTTGTCTACCGATTATTAAACTTAGTAGTTTAGGGTTAATCCCAGGACTGCCCAAGGTATGCCCAATGAACGGGTCTCGAAGGCACTAGGAACCAAGATGGAATTAAAATCCAAAGTGTTAACCCCAGAATCCGCAACATTTCCAGCTAGGCATCTTGCCCTTCCCTCGCTGAGCTTAAGTACTCAGTTCGCCCAGCTCGCCAGTGAGCATGGTCCGTCACCTAGGCGGACTCCAGAAATCCGTCCGCTCAGGTCGCCCTCAGTTCCCAGCTCTGCTAGATCGGCGAGTCAGGCTCAGACCGGCAGGCTCCGAGTCAGGCCGCCCAGGTCGCTCAGGTCGCGGCTAGTCTAAAAATCACGCGCTCAGTACGACCAAGGGAGGTCTCCAGCTCGCTGGCTCAGTCCGCCTGTCCCGCGCGAACTGCTTGTCCCTTCTCTTTTTTGTTTCCCGTCACCGCTGCCCGGCTCTTTTGTACCCCGGGCAGCCGGTTATTTTAGCCCTGCCCGCTTGGGCAGGCCCCCAGCCTATAAATAGGGGGAAGTGGTGCACTCAAAGCACGCTGACTCGAGCCCTGGAGCCCACTTGTTAAAGGCTACGGACTCGAATCTCTGGCTTTGCGACCTCCGGCTTGCTTTCCCCATTGCTTTCTTTTTCTTTTCTTGTAACCGCATCTTGGTAATAAAAAGCAAGCCCGTCGCAGGAGTGGCATTTAGGCCGCGACGGGCGAAGTCTGGTGTTGCCGTGCTCTACGGCTCTGTTGCTTTTCCGTTTCCTTTTCTAGTCCGCCAAGTAGATTGCTGCTCGCAGTTTGTTTTTCCTTTCTCTTCCCCAAGTGCTCGAACGGTTAGCTGGTGGTGCCCGAGTCCGTCGCTTTTCGAGCATCAACAGTTAACACGCAACCTTCAGATTCGAGCAGTTTTTTGAAACCGCGGATAGAAATGTCAGACCGCCGAGGTCGCCGCTCCGACCGCTCCAGCTCCCCCGATGATTCGCTGTGGGAGGCGTTGGAGCAGTCCCGCTGGGATGCCGAAGTATCTCGTAGAGAGACTGACCAGCGGCTCGATACGATTAGCCAAGCTTTGTTAGCATTGACTCAGCGACTTGCTCCCCAGGTTGCTGAAGAAGTTGCTGAGACACCTGTCCGCCAGACTCCAGTCCGCCGGACCCCGGCTCGTCGCACCCCTCTTCAGCAGTCGCCTGCGGCTGCGCCTCCGCCTCTCCACCAAGCTCAGTCCGCAGCTCCCCCGCGACCTCAGGCGGCTCAGTTCGCCCCCCTGATGGATTTCTTCAGGGAGGCAGCCCGAGGGACCCCTGCTCGCCGACTAGACTTTGTCGATCGGCAGTCCGCGGAACTCGCAGAGTTTCATCCTCCAGTCCGCCCTTCTACTGATTCTGAAACTCCCTCTCCCTTCATCGATCGAATCCGATGGGAGTCAGCGCCGAGCAATTTCAGAGAGCCTCGTCTCCCTTTTTATTCAGGGGAGACTGATCCAATCTCCCACCTGCAGGCATTCGAAGGGGCAGTAGCATTGAGAAGCCTCTCCGACGCCCTGAAATGCAAGCTTCTGGTGACCACTCTTGATGGACAAGCAAGAGAATGGTTTTATGAGTTGCCTCCAGGCACCATTTCCTCCTTCGCTGAGCTTCGTAGCGAGTTGCTCCTGAGGTTCGCAACCTCTAAGAAGAGAAAGGATGGGCCGGCAGCCCTTTTTGATATTAGGCAAAGAGACAATGAATCGGTGGCAAGATTCGTTGATCGGTTCCAAAAAGAAATTCAAGGGGTAAGGAATGTGAACCCCGATTATTATAAAGTTGCCCTGATTCACGGCCTCCGGGAGGGCCCGTTGAAATTCAAAGTGACAACAAAAGCACCGTCAACCTATCAGGAGCTCATCGCGATAGCCAATCGCTTTATTGAGGGGGAAAATGCCAATCCTACCTATATCTCATCCCTGACAGCTAAAGCTGGAGGAAGGGATGTCCCTCACTCCTCTTCCAACAATCAGTACCACAGTAAGCCTCCCCGGCCTGATTTCCACCCTCCACCTCAGAGGGGGCGCAACCTCCGCCATAAGAAACCTTTCCTTAGCCATCAACAGTTTCATGATCAGAGACTGCCGTTGGCCGCCGCTCCCGCCGTTCCCCTTCAAGCGCTCCCCATTCTTCAGAGAGCCCAGCCAGCTTCAAATCCTCACGGGAGCAGCCCTATGGAAGAGCTTGTAGATCTAGGCATCGACTTTGAAGAGGTTGCCCAAGTAATCCAGAAGAAAGTTGAAGAAAAGAGGCAAGGGCCTCAGAGAGATTGGAAGCCCAGAGACAACTCTCAGTTCTGTAATTTTCACAAGGAGAAAGGTCATCTGACTAAAGACTGCAAGGCTCTTCAGAAGCTAGTTGAGAGGTTGCTCGCCGAGGGTAAGCTCGAGGACCTGGGCAGGAAGAATGATTCTTCAAGGCCTTCCACCTCCAAGGGCAAGGAGGTGGCTGAAGTTCACCAGGAGTGCATAGAGATAAGGGATGAGGGCCATCTGGGGCTCATTAACATCCAGAATGAGTGTATTGATGTTGTGGACGAGGGGGCCTTGGGAAGACTCTTTTTCATCCATGGCGGAGCAGGGGCTGAATCTACCCGGAAGTCCTCTTTGTCAAGGCTTTCGCGAACTGAGGTTGCTTCTACTTCTTCTGCCCCACCTTCTGAAGTCGTCACCTTTGACTCTGCGGACCTTCCTGCCACCGCCAACCCCTTCGATGATGCCATCGTGGTCCAGGCAGCCATCGGAAACTTCACGGTCGATAGAATTCTCATCGACACCGGCAGCTCCGTGAATCTCCTCTTTAAGTCTACTTTCGAAGCCCTGAGGACTGGAAAAACTCTGCTTTCCACCGAGGGGCCACTCTATGGCTTCTCAGGAGAAAGGAAGGAAGTTGAAGGAAGTGTCACACTCACGGTGACGCTCGGAGGGGTGACCAAAGAAATCCAGTTCATAGTGGTAGATGCTCCGAGCAGCTATCATGCCATCTTTGGAAGACCGTTGCTAAACAAATATCGCGCCATCATTTCAACATACCATCTAGCCCTCAAGTTCTGCAAGGATGGCCGCCAGTGTAGGGTCAGGAGCGACCCAAGGCAGGCTCGAGAGTGTTACCTCCGAACAGTCAACATGACTGAGGTTTCCCCCCCAGCTTTTCCAGCAGCAGCGGAAGCCACTCCTTCAGAAGATGCTGAGAATAGAGAAGGCGCTCACCTGGAACCTGCCCAGGTGACGCAAGAAATCCCGATCGCAGAGGGAGAAGGAAGAAAGCTCTCCATCAACTCCGAATTGCCAGAAGATCAAAAGGCGGAGTTGATATCTTGCCTATTGGAGAATCTGGATGTCTTCGCTTGGTCAGCGGAGGACATGCCAGGGGTGGATCCCGACGTGGCTTGCCATCATCTCAATGTCGATCCAGCCGCCAAGCCCGTCCAGCAGAAAAAGAGGGATGTAGCTGTCAAGCTAGCAGAGCCCATCAGAGAGGAGGTTGCTAAACTCCTCAAAGCGCGCTTCATTCAAGAGATTCAGTATCCCGAGTGGGTCTCCAATGTTGTAATGGTTAAGAAACCTGGGGGAAAGTGGCGTATGTGTGTAGATTTCACCCGTTTGAATAAAGCATGCCCGAAAGATTTCTACCCCTTGCCTCGAATAGATTTATTAGTTGATTCTGCGGTAGGGTATCCGTTTATGAGTTTTTTAGACGCATTCTCTGGTTATCACCAAATAAGAATGCATAAACCTGATATCCCTTGCACATCGTTCATCACTAATGACGGTTGCTATTGTTATCTTGTGATGCCCTTTGGGCTTAAAAATGCTGGCGCAACCTATCAACGCATGATGGACCAAGTATTTAAAGAACAAAAAAGTAGAAACCTCGAGGTGTATGTGGATGACCTTCTGATTAAGAGTAGGTCTCTTCCGCAGCACCTGGTAGATCTTGTAGAGACCTTTTCTACTCTACGAAGGCGCAAAATAAAGCTTAACCCGTTAAAATGCATCTTTGGGGCAAGTAAAGTGAAATTTCTCGGCCATCTCCTTACTCCCGAGGGTATTGCCCCCAATCCTGACAAGGTTAAAGCCATCCTTGGTATGACCCCTCCCCGTTCACCCAAAGAGGTTCAGCAGTTAGGGGGGTGGTTGGCAGGACTCGGGAGGTTCATCTCTCGAGTTGGAGATAAAAGTGCACCATTCTTTAAGACTCTTCGGGGAGCATCCAAGTTTCAATGGACAGAAGAGTGCTCCTTGGCTTTTGAGCAATTAAAAAAGCAACTAACCTCGACTCCTTTACTCCAAAGCCCTCGAGCAGGGGAGGCGTTATTCCTATACCTAGGGGTTGGTCCCGAGGCAGTTAGTTCAGTTCTGATTCGCGAAGAAAGCAGGAGGCAGTTCCCTGTTTACTATGTCAGTCACATCTTGAAGGATGCAGAGGCAAGGTATCCCATCCTAGAGAAGCTAGCTTTAGCATTGGTTATGTCTGCCCGCAGACTCCGTCCGTATTTCCAGGCTCATTCAATTCAGGTAGTTACTGATCAACCTTTGAAGAATGTGTTAGAAAAACCAGAGCATTCAGGCAGGCTAGCTAAATGGGCAATCGAGCTGAGTGAGTTTGAAATTTCCTATGTGCCCAGAACAGCTATCAAGGCACAGGTGCTTGCAGATTTCATGATTGATACGACAGAATCCAGCTCGGACCAAGCAGCAAGGTCCCCTTTATCTTGGACCATTTATGTGGATGGAGCTTCTAGTAGAAACTCCTCGGGTGCAGGAGTAGTTCTGATAAACCCGAATGGTGTCAAACTTGAGCAGGCCATCAAGTTCTATTTTCCAGTGACTAACAATCAGGCGGAATATGAAGCTTTATTAGCCGGCTTGAGGCTTGCACGAGAGCTTGGAATTGATCACGTCCATATCAAGACTGATTCACTGGTAATGGCTTCGCAAGTTCTCGGCAACTTCGAGACCAGGGAGCCAGTGTTGAAAAGGTACCTTATGCTGGTAAAGGTTGAGGTTGGCAGATTCAAAAGTTTTACTATTGAGCACATTCCAAGAACAGAGAATGAGGAGGCCGACGTTCTCGCAAAATACGGGCTCTCGTCAGGAGGGACAACTTCTGAACTTTTCCGCCCAGCAGTGGAGGAAGAAGGGCTAATGCAAATCGATCAGAGTCCCTCTTGGATGGATCCGCTCATTCTCTACCTATCAACCGGGAATCTACATCAGTCAGTCAAAGACAAGAAGAAATTCAGGTTGAAAGCAGCACATTATTACCTGATATCCGACATTCTCTACAGGAAAACCTTCTTATCCACAATGGCAAGATGTGTTTCAGAAAGTGAGGTTCCCACCATTCTCCGAGAAGTGCATTCTGGCGAGTGCGGAAGCCATTCGGGAGCAAGAACATTAGAAAGAAGGATCCTGCGGCAAGGTTACTTCTGGCCTACAATGAAGAAGGACTCTGAGGCCTATGCGAGAAAATGTGTTCAATGCCAGAAATTCGCCCCTCTTCAGCATCAAGCAGCTCAATCTCTCAGGTCGATTACAACCCCTTGGCCCTTTGCAGTTTGGGGAATGGATCTCATTGGCCCTTTTCCCATGGCAAGTGGGCAGCGGCGTTTTATTATAGTTATGATCGACTACTTCAGTAAGTGGATTGAGGCTAAAGCATTGGCAAAGACAACAACCCAGGTCGTGAAGAATTTTATTTGGGGAGAGATAGTCTGCCGACATGGAATCCCTATGGCAATAATCACCGATAATGGACCACAGTTCAATAATGCGGAAATGATAGACTTTTGCAGACAGATCGGAACAGAGCTGCGCTTCGCATCGGTGCATCATCCCAGAAGCAATGGTCAAGTAGAAGCAGCTAACAAGCGAATCCTCAACTTGCTTAAGAAAAAGGTTCAAAATCTCAAGGGCAGTTGGGCTGATCAACTTCCCTCAGTCCTCTGGACCCTGAGAACAACACCTTCATCTGCAACAGGAGAAACCCCGTTCAAGCTTTCTCACGGGTCCGAGGCGCTGATTCCTGTTGAGTTTGAAGTTCTGTCGCCTAGGGTACTGCTTGCCAGGCAGGGCACGGAGGATTGGCTTGAATTGAACAGCGAGGAGATGAGGTTCAGTTTGGAGCATATCGAAGAGGTCAGAGACAAGGCTGCTATCAGGCAGGAGGAAGTAAAAAGAAGAATGGCCCGTTACTTCGATAAGAACGTAAGGATCAAACACTTTCAAGTGGGAGATCTGGTTCTTAAAAAGGTCGATGCTGCTGCAAGAGCCAGCTCAGTTGGGAAGCTTAATCCTAGCTGGGCAGGACCATTCATTATCAAGGAAGCACTTCAAAATGGGGCCTATCGGTTACAAACGTTTGAAGGTGAAGACATGCCGCACACATGGAGCGGAGATGACCTAAAGCGGTTCTTTTCCTGAACTTCTTTTCCTTTCTTCCGGTGTAAACTCTTTAAGAGGTTCACTATTAATAAAAATTCCTTGCCAACACTTTTATCAAGTATCCTTGTGTTTCAAGCGTTGACAGTTAAATATATGGAGCAAGGGTAATTCTAAGCGATTCTCTCTGAACTCTCTAGTTTATGGTTATACGAATCTCTCAAAATTGATACTCGCCTAAATACTCATACTAACACTTCCTCGAATGCCTTTTTCTTTCTTACCTCCTCGAGCAACTCCCGACAGTTGCTTGATGCCAGGAGATATCGCCGTGTCCAGCAAAAACCTCCCCTAGAACCGTTGGTGTCAGCATAACACCACGACGACCACGTGTTGTGGGGAGATTTCGCACCGTGTAGTGGGAGCCTACCAACTCTAGTGCGGTAGGATACTGGATTTCGGATCCCGGCTAGTACCTAACCCCACTTCTGCATTATGGAGGAGCAGAGTGGAGGTCAGCTCTACCACGCCACTCAAGGGATATTGTTACAACCCAGATGATCGCACGGGGAAAGCAATGCCGCTCCGGCCGCACCTACCCCCAGATCCTCTTAGGGTTGTGACTCTCGAACACTCCTTGGTACCCTCAAGCAGTGCCTGCAGGAGACCCACAGTCTTGTCGATCTCAAAGGAAAGCAATGCCGCTCCGGCCGTACCTGCCCAAGAGATCGACTTAGACTGTACTCCAGGCAAGAGGGCAGTAAATTGAGTTATTGAGTCTGCAGATCTCGAGGTCCAGTGAGGAAAGCAATGCCGCTCCAGCCGCACCTACCCGCTTGGCCTCCAGACTACGGCTTTCTTCTTCACAGGGGTCGTCATTATTAATGAAGTGCGGACTCCAGTTGCCTTATCCGCTCAGTCCGCCGTCACCTGGGTTGATTCTGTAATTCATAGCCTTGTGAGGAAAGCAATGTCGCTCCGGCCGCACCTACCCGCTTGGTTGTGAATTACAAGTCATTTCTGATATTTTTCATTAATGAAGTGCGGACTCCAGTGGCCTTATCCGCTCAGTCCGCCGTCACCTGGGTTGATTCTATAATTCATAACCTTGTGAGGAAAGCAATATCGCTCCGGCCGCATCTACCCGCTTGGTTGTGAATTACAAGTCATTTCTGATATTTTTCATTAATGAAGTGCGGACTCCAGTTGCCTTATCCGCTCAGTCCGCCGGTCCATGGTTGATTCGCTAATTCGTAATCTTGTGAGGAAGGCAATGCTGCTCTGGTCGCTTCTACCCGCATATTATGAATTACTGGTCATTTCTGATGTTGCTGACTGAGGCAGTGCGGACATTGGTTTTCTAATTCGCCTGGTCCGCAGAATTTGTTCGATACACACAATGTGCTTGGAAGAAATTCAAGCGCGAATATCTGCGGATGATGACCCTAGTCCATCCAATTCGCTTATTCATGACGTTTGGGTTAGCAGATTATGGCTTTTTCGTTATCTTTGTTCTCGCAAAAACTGGCAAAAGTTCTGTGAAATGCGGACTGAGAACTGAACTCATCCAAGCCCGCATCACTCGTCTCTTTCCCAAGGAATACATTCTGTTCGTATTATAACAAGATTGTGGCAGTGAAATTTCAGCTAGCAAAGATATAAGAGCGACCTCTAAAGTATCAGCAAGCAACAAGCAGAAAATCTCAGAAGATATCAAAAGTATCCTTTTTTATATATATATTCATTCAAAAATTACATGTCCTGGCGGACTCGCGTAAAGTCCGCCCCTCCCCCTTACATTAAAGAAAACCAAAAAATTACAATGTATATATCCCCCTATTCTATCCTCTACTTCTTGTCCGCGGGCTTCTCAGGGCTTGACCCATCCACATCCACTATAGGCGAGTAGCCGCCTGAGTCACTGTTGCTGCTGTCGTCAGAGTGAGAAGCGGCTGAGGGTTCTGTTCGCGAGCTACTCTCACCAGAGCTGGAGTTAGCGGACTGATCCGATTGACCTCCTTGCTTTTGGCTTGAGGCCACTTCCTCGTCAGCAGACTCCTCCTCGTCATCTTCGGCAACCGCTTTTCCCTTGTCAGCTTGCTCAAACTCGGCAACTTTATCCTTTAGCTCCGGGAAGAGCTTCAGGAAGGGAATAGAGTCTACCCCAGCCTTCGCGTACCCATCGCTGATAACACGCTCAAGCGCGACCTCGACGCTTTCTCTTACAAAAGGAAACATGGCCTTTTGAAAGTCTGGGTTGGTTACCTCATATGCGATCTGCAAAAGATTTCAAAACATCAGTCCGCGAAAGATAAGCAAGATTAATGGCGATTAACTAAGCACTTACGGCCTTCTCTTCTTTATATTGATTAACTTTTGCACCAAGCCGCTTATTCCTCTCTTTCAGCGAATCGCTTTCTTTCCTATGCCGCGCATTGTCCCTAAGCAGCTCGCGCGTAAGCCTGCCTAAGAAATGATTGGTGACGGCAGCGTTTGCACTGGCCTGCGCAGCGAGAAGGGGGAGGTCATCTGGGGCCACACCTTGCAGATCGCGGAGGTTCTGCTTCCCGTACAAAGCGGACAGGGCGACGTGGGCATGGCGAGACGGGCGCGGGCTCCTCCAAGAGGGAAGAGCCGTTGATAGGCGGACATATTTTTTCTTTTCATGCCAGTGGATCATGGGGTTGCCTCTCAGATCCTTCTGCTTCTCGCCGAAGCCCGCAATGTCGAAGCTGCCATCAGAAGAATAACCCGCGGCGGGGTCTCCGTCTTCCCTCCTCTTTTTTGCGATTTCTTTTCTCCTTTCCCCTTGCGTAGGAGTCTGTCCGGCAGGCGCAACGGGCAGATTTGCGGGCACCGCCAAGGTCGCTGCAAGAGAGAAAGTTAGCTAAAATTCCCAAGTTGTTGCGGATACAAACGAAGGTCGCAAGACTTACTCTCTTGGCGGCTAACAGTATATAGCCCAGGCAGCAGCGGGATGTAATAGTCAACATCCAGCCTCGCTCCGTCAAGGAACTTGACGATGGCGGTCTCGGCATCGTTCAGCCGCACGCTCTTGAAGTCAGCGTCTGCGCGCAGCTGCGGACTGGTATGAAGGAACCCCAGGTCGCCTTCAAAGATGAGATACCTAGAGGTCCAGTTGTGGATCTTATTCGGCAAGCCCACAACCTTCATTCCCCTACAATAGAAGTAGATGATGCCTTTGTACTCAGGGTCTCCCGTCGGTGTAATAGAGCGAACAGAGAAAATCTTCCTGAAAACCTTCAAGGAAAATTCAATTCTCTCAGCCCGCAGGTAAGCAATGAAACTGCAGATCGCAACCATACTGTTCGGGGCAAGCTGGCCCGGAACCACCCCATAATGCTCGAAGATCTCCGCGACCTCCCAGAGCAGGGGGAATTTGAAACCGCAGTCAAAATGATCTATTGGAATTGCGAGCTGGGTAGCGGTTGAAAAATTCAGCCGTTCGTGGTGCTCGGGGAGCCGCGCGAGCACGGGCGAGTCCGCCATATGAACTCCCAAAAACGCCTCCAGATCGGCTTCGGTTAATCTACTCTTTTTATGATCAGCAGCGTGGAAGGCGGCTGCGGCTTCAGTACGTGCGGATACCATGTTTTCAGACCGCAAGTCTTCAGCTCCCACTGCTTTCTACGCAAACAAAGAATAACAACTCTATTTATATAAAAATCGTCTGACATGACAGCCGTCAATCCGCTCAGATCGGAAAGCTAGTCCGCTCAGCTCGCCGCTTCCCTGTTTTCCCTGCAATATCAGATATTTTTTAAAGGCTTTGCGGATTCAAAGCCCGTCCGCTCAGCTCGCCTCTTCCCTGTTTTCCCTGCAATATCAGATATTTTTCAAAGGCTTTGCGGATTCAAAGCCCGTCCGCTCAGCTCGCCTCTTCCCTATTTTCCCTGCAATATCAGATATTTTTCAAAGGCTTTGCGGATTCAAAGCCAGTCCGCTCAGCTCGCCGCTTCCCTGTTTTCCCTGCAATATCAGATATTTTTCAAAGGCTTTGCGGATTCAAAGCCCGTCCGCTCAGCTCGCCTCTTCCCTGTTTTCCCTGCAATATCAGATATTTTTCAAAGGCTTTGCGGATTCAAAGCCCGTCCGCTCAGCTCGCCTCTTCCCTGTTTTCCCTGCAATATCAGATATTTTTCAAAGGCTTTGCGGATTCAAAGCCAGTCCGCTCAGCTCGCCGCTTCCCTGTTTTCCCTGCAATATCAGATATTTTTCAAAGGCTTTGCGGATTCAAAGCCAGTCCGCTCAGCTCGCCTCTTTCCTATTCTCCCTGCAAATAATTGCGAATTCACGGTATGCCCACAGGGATCGCAATTTTCTGGTAAACAAGATAAGCGGGCATAAAACACCAGTCCGTAAAACTTACATTTCACAACAGGATTGTCCAAAAAGAATAATAGTATGCGACAAGCAGAGTAATATCACAACGCAGATACAATCACACAACGACGAGTTTCAACAACAATATTATACAGCAGCTTAAAAAAATAATAGAAAACAAATGTTTAGGCCTTAGCGCCTTCCGCGGTCTCTCTGAGCAGGTCGCACCTCCTCCTCCATTCCAACATGTGCAGCCAGGTCACTTCCTCGCAGGATCTCGCAGTAGAGTTGGGAAACCAGGTGGTGCATGTTATTGAAGGTGCGGTGCATATGAGCCATGTCTTTGGCTACCCGCGGAAATGGAATCATTTGAACTGCCAGGGTTGGATCTGCGACCACCGCGGGCTGCCCGCCTGCCGCAGGGGCTGATCCCTCCCCCACAGCAGGCTGAGGCGCTTGCGATCTCACCCCAACGGCTTCGCTTACTTGCTTCTTTCCTTCTCTCGCCAAAGCTAAATATTTGCTCCTATAATGGCGGACATCTCCGCTCAGACGATTTTTCTCCTTGTTCGCACCTTCCAGTGCGGCTGAAAGGCTGGCGACCTCGCTTTCCAGGATTTTTTCCCGCGCTTTGCTTTTCTTTAGTGCAGTTCGAAGCTCGCATAACTCTTCCTCATTATTCTTCGCTAACAGTACACTGTCTTCTTTAGCAGGCAGCTCCTCCGGTGCGAATTCATCAGCAGTCCGCGCAGCGGCCTCCGTCACATTTGGTGGCGTAGGCACGATCTCGCCGACCTCGACGGAATCGGGCGTGGATTTCTGAACTGCAACAAAGAAAGTGAAGACGCCTCAGTATCCAGGCCGCAATAGCTCCAGAAGAAAAAAGAGAAGGGAAAAGGTTTTTATCGACTTTTGGTTATCTTCGCGGCGATCTGACGACTATCAAGGATAGGTCGCCTCACGCGCTCCGGATCAAAAGCCTCTAGGCGACGCCTCCATTCACGGCGGACTAGCGCTCTAGTCTCGGCCAGCGATCTGCTCGAAGTAACTATGTCTTCAGTTTCTGTAAGGATCTTGACTGGCCGCGACTTTCGTGGAGGGGATTTGTACAACCAAGAGCTCTGAAACCGCCTGGTCGCCGGCTGCAACTTACCAGATCGCATCAGCTCGGCAGCAATCTGAAGATCCTCAGTCCGCTTATCCACCACGAGCTTCTCCGAGGCCGCTTCAACCTTCGCCTTCATTATTGCGAGCTGATCCTCGTTTTTCTTCCTCTCTTCAGCTGGAAAAAAAGAAGAAGGGTCGTCAAGATTTTCTCCTCCAGTTGCGGTATCAGGCTGCAGCACCTCCAGTAGAGAGCGATTTATACTCGCAAGCTGATCGTTATCTATAGAGTCGAGTATCTCAGTGGTTGATAAGCTGAGCGTGGAAGGGGGATCACCTCCTGCGAGCAGAGGATCGGGGGTGACGAGATCGTCTTGGACTTCTTTTTCTCGCGGCCTATGCTGCAAGCTCGCAGCTCCAGTCCGCTTGGAGATATTTTTCTCTTTTCTTACTTTCAACTTCTTCTCTACCCGCTCGGCGGCATTACCATCTCTTTTCCTCTTTTTCTTCTTCTCAGGAGTCTTCTCTAAATCGATGACAGCCGGCTTGGGTTCTGGAACTGAGTTTGGAGCGACAGCTTGCTTTTCGATGGAACTGCTGGTCGCGTTTTCAGCGGACTCCTTATCTCGCTCCTCGGCAACCTCCTCTCCCCTTTCCACTATCGTCTCACCAGCAGGAAGCTTCTCCTCGATCCTTTGCTGCTGGACTTTCGGCGAGGAAACTTCCTTTTCCGTTTCTATCCGCAACATGATTATCCCAGAAGGAGAGCGATGCACCTCCATACTGGAGGAGTTCGCAGGGTTTTGGTCAGAAACGGAGGGCGGATTCGGTTTCTCCCGTAGAGGACTTGGAGGAGCATTCGCGATCTCTACAGTATCGCGGACTGGATCTTGCTTCGCCTGGTCTGAACTCTCCCCCTGGTGGCGAGCAGGCGCATCTTTTCGGTGGCTCGATTTCTTAGGCCGAGAACTCGCTTTCGGCTTCTCAATCGGAGCAGCCATGCTGCCAAAGAAAGACCCTAGCCTCGCCATGCCGGACTGGAAAGTCGAGACCGCAAGTGGTGAGTAACGACCCGTCGCGCAGACAATTCTGACAGAAGACAGCGCTTCCGGCAGTATTTATAGCACAAATAGCATTAATGGTAGTTGCGGACTCAGCGGTTAAGGAAACATTTTCGGAATTTTCCAAAACTCAAAAATGTGCGGGGATTATGTTAACCCCAGAATCCGCAACATTTCCAGCTAGGCATCTTGCCCTTCCCTCGCTGAGCTTAAGTACTCAGTTCGCCCAGCTCGCCAGTGAGCATGGTCCGTCACCTAGGCGGACTCCAGAAATCCGTCCGCTCAGGTCGCCCTCAGTTCCCAGCTCTGCTAGATCGGCGAGTCAGGCTCAGACCGGCAGGCTCCGAGTCAGGCCGCCCAGGTCGCTCAGGTCGCGGCTAGTCTAAAAATCACGCGCTCAGTACGACCAAGGGAGGTCTCCAGCTCGCTGGCTCAGTCCGCCTGTCCCGCGCGAACTGCTTGTCCCTTCTCTTTTTTGTTTCCCGTCACCGCTGCCCGGCTCTTTTGTACCCCGGGCAGCCGGTTATTTTAGCCCTGCCCGCTTGGGCAGGCCCCCAGCCTATAAATAGGGGGAAGTGGTGCACTCAAAGCACGCTGACTCGAGCCCAGGAGCCCACTTGTTAAAGGCTGCGGACTCGAATCTCTGGCTTTGCGACCTCCGGCTTGCTTTCCCCATTGCTTTCTTTTTCTTTTCTTGTAACCGCATCTTGGTAATAAAAAGCAAGCCCGTCGCAGGAGTGGCATTTAGGCCGCGACGGGCGAAGTCTGGTGTTGCCGTGCTCTACGGCTCTGTTGCTTTTCCGTTTCCTTTTCTAGTCCGCCAAGTAGATTGCTGCTCGCAGTTTGTTTTTCCTTTCTCTTCCCCAAGTGCTCGAACGGTTAGCTGGTGGTGCCCGAGTCCGTCGCTTTTCGAGCATCAACACAAAGTTCCCTTTTGCATGGATAATTTCTTTTAGTTGATGTCTACCCATGATCCACACTCAACTCTCCTTATTACTCTTGGGCGATCCTGATGACTTAAGTTGTTATCGGGGAGGCTGACGGTCTTCCGCCGACCTCCACTCCAATTATTACCAAATGACTTGCACTTACTCTCGTCACTAAGACAACACTACCCACCAGGTTATACTTTCAATTGTAATCTCCAGCTCAATTGTCGATCTATCCCCCCGGTGGGCCTTATAGTATAATCTTACTTTTACTATGCGCAGCCCATGACCTAATACAACCCCGAAGTCGAACTTCCAATTCCTTGGGCCACCAACACTTAATTATTTATCCTAGGGGTGTATGGACTAATGAAATGAGCATGTTGATTTTCATAACTTTCCTAGGTCACTAAGGCTTCTAATTAAATCATTTAATTTAATTCCCTAGGTCACTTTACACATGAAGTAGTACAATTTATTATCCACTGACCTAAGGAATTTTTCCGGGGTTGTATATTGATAAATTATTGCTGTATACAGAGTTTCATAATTTCCCTTTGATTATTTATTTTTATTCCTTAATTAATACAATATCCACATAATTACTATTTTCCAAATGAAGTATATGGAATACATAAGCCAAAATTCCAAGAAAATTACAAATCATATATATCATTAATTTAAGACTAATGAAAGAGTTTCATTAACCTCTATATTGTAATGGCCTATCAAATTCCATTCTTATGTATTTACCAAAATGTCATTATGGTAAATTAAAAATTATAAGTACATCCAAAAATTTTGAGATAAATACACAAGGCTAATCTTACAAATATACAATGCTATAAATAAATCCAAAATTTTCTGATATCTATTTCCATCAATTCATGAATAATTGCAATAAGGGTAAAATGGTAATTTCAATGCAATTTACTCCAAAGGTTCTTAAAAAGAAGGATAAAATTTTTATTAGTCAATTATAACCTCCATATTATTTTGACAGAATTTGGGGATTTTTACTTGATCAAAACCTATTTTTCCAAATTATTTTCTAAAAAGACTATATTTTTAAATATTCAAAATAATGGGATTTTTGATCTCAAAAATCCGATAATTAATTTGAGGGGTGAAATTTACCCTAATGAATCTCTGGAATCAATTCCATGATTTTTCATGCCTCAAATAGGCTGAATGTACATCATTTCCTTTATTGCTATTTGCACCCCAAGGTCATATTTAGCCAACACATGCAAGTTTATTAACCCAACATGCAGTGATCCAAATGTGCTGAAATTTTTATCAGGCACCAATGTTGTCCCTAAGGACCTGCCACCAAAATTTGGGGCCATTTGGGTGATTATAACTCCAATTTTTTCATTTATTTAGTTTTTGATATTATGACAAATACTATGAAGAACGTTGTCCCAAAAATTCCTAATTTTTGTCAGGGGCTAGATATGTCCTAGACATGCACATGCCCAAAAATTTGGTCCATGTGGACATATGGTGTGGCATGGGTTTAAGTTTTAGTTTCTGCCCTAGCCTAGGACCAGCCCTAGAAAAATGGCCCTACAAGGGGCCCTACTGCTTTAGATCTTCTATTTAGTGTGGCAAATGAAAGTTAAGACCAAGGCCTACAAATTTCATTTAGGGTCAAGGCTCTGGATATTCCTCTAAGAGGCCTATTTTTAAAAAATAAAACTCTGTATAAAGTGTGACAAAAAGTCACTATTCATTTATTTCATTTCATAACATATATTTAAATTTTGCACGAATCTTAAAGCAGCCATGGATGGCATCTGGACATGGTCCCCAATCACTTGATGGCTGAGATTGAGCCGTCCTTGGCCACCTTTGCTGGCTGTTTCCGGCCAGTTGAGCCACCGCCACCGCCGGCGATTGTCGCCACCACCTCCGTTGAGGTGGGAGCTAGCGTTTCCTGGCGGCAAGGCCGCCGGAATTGGCCTCTCCGGCGATCCCGAGCAAGAAGATAAAGCTCGGAAATTTCTCATTTCCTCTCATGGCACCGGGCTCAATTGAGCCCAATATCTCCCCTATTTGATCTAGACTGCTAGTACAGGTAGTGGGGCGGCGAAACGAACCTGAGTTGGTGGATGGCGGCGAATTTGGCGGCGGTTTGCCATAGTAGAGCTGCTCCGGGGATCTCCTGGCCGAAAGCTTGTTTCTCTACCAATTTCCTTGCTCCAGCTATCGAATTCCAGTCGATTCCTCCTTCTGAAGCTAATGGTGGGGCTGGTTTGGACTGAGGTGGCTTATACATAGAGATAACTCCAAGGTGAGCTCGGGCTCAACCTTGTATGCTCCTCCCATGGTTCCATGTGGCCAGCCCAGCTCCAAATCCTTCTGAAACTCTCTGGGCAGTCGGCCAGCAAGCCCTTAGGCAGAAAAAGACAAGGCCAAGTGTCCTCCTTCCCATAAACTCACTTTCTCTTTCCTTCATTTGGTGAATTCTCCAAAATGCCCCCTTGCATGCACTCTCTCTCCACAACCAGAGAGGTGGGGCTAGTCTTTGACTCTTTGGGCTGCTAATGGGCCATATTTGGTGGACTTGGCCCAAGGGAAATGGCTTAGCCATTATTTTTCCGCTTTAGGTCCATATGTTGACTTTGTTGACTTTTTGGGTTGACTTTGTAAACATGGTGAGTGGGCTGACCACACTTGATTGTCATCAGCCTAATGGCACCACCCAACTTTGGTTGGGTCAAGGGGGTGCCCTACTTAGGCTAATTAGGCCTATGAGTGTGAGTTTGACCACTTTAGGCCCAAGGTTGACTTGGGTCAACTAGGGTCAAAGTGTTGACCTAGTGACATGCCCTAGGGTCCACTTAGATTGTTTTTAGGGTTAGGGCAATGTGGTGGGGTCATGATGTCGCTAGGGTCTATTTAGGCTAGTTTGACCTAGCTTGACTTGGTCCTATAGTGGGCCCCACATGGCCACAACCCACTACCTAGGGTCAAACCTAGCTAATTTCCCTAACACCCACCCTATGCCTTACCCAATCTAAGTTAAGGGGCCTAGAAGTAACATGGGATGTGACACAGGCGTCATCCGTCGTGGCCAGATTGTGACAATAGAGCGGGCGTCTTCACTACTAGGATGGAATCCACACTACCTAGCCTAGGCCCTTATATGCCTCAATACAAAGAACATAATGACGGAGCTCACATGCCTACTATGGCTCAGAGGGGTCTTGGATAGATGTGCACCCTTAACACAGCCCAAACTGGCCTAACATCGTGGCACAGAAGGTGCCTCTGTGAACATATCACTAAAGGACCCAGGCAAACCGTCCACTAGCACGGAGAGTGACTCAAGAAGTGAATACTGAGGACCAAGGCCCAACCGTGCAAGTTTATCTGTCAGCTCCCATCGGTGTGACAACTAGCGTGCCCGTTGACCTGCCACACTATTCTTAACCCAGGATCAAGACACCCCATGTCAACTCACACCGCATGCATTTCACATATAGGGCTCCATAGTGATTCCCTTATCAACATATCATTTAGGTGCGGCAACACCCTCGCACTTCCAACCCTTCTATATATCCTTAACACACAAGGGTTCATCATTTACACAAGTGGCAAGACACCATATACAACACACCAATCCCACACCGCTACCCGTAGGGAGACAACTCTAAGCAGTGGACTACTATAATCATTCCATTAACCATAATACTACATGGCCAGACATTAATCTCACCTATTTCCTCTCTTAATAACCAAGCATTCTCAGCAATTGTACTTCCACATGACTTTCACAACAACATAATCATACTTCACATATTCATCAACCATTTGATTATCCTAATTACATATAGACTATGGTCACCCAACCTTAACATCAACTGGATACAATCTCTTTACCATGTTAAAACCATTGGTGCATATATGGATCTATCAACTAAATGCAAACCACCATTTGTTCATCGCAATTGTTACCAATCATGTACAACAAACTTCAAGGCAACCTCATTATAAATCTACCATAACTTTTTTGCTGGATTCAAAGCCGATTCAACACAAACTCGTGAACAATATGTGCAGGAAAGATTACTGTACAACAACTTCGATCGGTGATTCTCGAGGCCACAGGAATCCAGTGAAGGCATGTAACCATTCATTGGAAAGGTCTTTCCAATGCTACGACTTTCGTGTTTAGTCGAAAGCCCAGATCTGGCTGCATCATGTCCGTAAACGGCCTCGAAGTTCCTTAAGTGCAGAAAACTGATTTCTGCGCGCATCTTAAAGCGAAACAAATATCATCGGTTCGTCTTCCTCCTCTAACCGATATTCTCAAATCACATCCAAAAACCTCCTCCCTTATTCACCCTCATAGGGCCACTTCTCTTCACGAAACCATACCCCATCTTCACATAGAAGGAAGGAGAGGTTTAAGACGTCTAATTCATAGGACACAAGTCCCAACATGGCCTCTTCCTAGAAAACTTCTTCTCACAAATCAAAACTCTTTTGAGTCGATATCTCTACTAGGAATAACTAAAGATCTAGTACCAAGGGAGATTGTAGGAAGCACACCTCATTTCCAGCGGTTCCTAGTTTTCCAGCCATGGATCTTGTCACTCTCCTTGGTGGCTTCTTTCTTCTTTGTTGGTATTATTCTCCCCGGAAAAATGGAAGGATCTTCCCTCCAGAAAATAACTTTGGCAAATCTGCTTCTCCTTCGGGTTCAGCAAAGGTAACTATTTGGAAAAATGATAAGTGACGACTAGGGTTTATGTAAGCTTCCTTTTTATAGTGAGAAATTAGGGTTACCTGCTTTGCCACGTGTCGGCCTTACATTGAATCGCAAATTCTTGCTTTAAATAAGTCAATTCGAAAGGTCAAGACCAAATTGGGTCCTTTTGGTGCCTTTCCCGAAAACCCAGTTCAACCCACACATTGAACCAGCAAGCAGCGGGCCAAAATATTCGTTCGATGAAAATTCGTCGAATGGGGCTCGACGAAACATCAGTTCGACTAAATCTCAGTTCAACGAAATCTCCTGCGTTCGACGAACTGTACTGGTTGGCTATTTCTCCATTCGACGAACGTCGAATGGAGCTCGACAAAACTCTCGTTCGATGAAATAGTGTTCAGCGCGTTAATCAATGTCAAGTTAGATCGACTAATTCTTGAGGTTGATGCAACCTGAGGTCCACAAAAGCTGAGGTCGGCGAAATTTCGGTTGACTATATCATGCTAAGTTCGACGATATACTGATTTTGACAAACTCTTCTGAGCTCGACGAAATACCGAGTTCGACGAACTCTTCTGAGTTCGACGAAATACTGAGTTCGACGAAATACTGAGTTCGACGAACTCTTCAGGGTTTGACGAAATACTGAGTTCGACGAACTATTCTGAGTTTGACGAACTACTGATTTCGATGAATTTTTCGGCAGCCTTAGCCGGTCCTTTTGATTGTTTCCGAGACAGCAAGGCTTTCTCGAGAACAATCCATATCGATTCCCTTGTCTATGAAATATCGCATTGCCTGATATTCTACAAAAATTCCCCACCTAATCGTCGAGTCCAATCGACTCACTAGACACTAACCAATACTGAGCAATTATCTTGGTTCAAAACGCGCGCGAAGGGTCTAGCACAAAATGGGATGTTACAAACCCTATAAACAAAATAAAAGATTTCGTCCCCGAAATCAGGCTAAGACTATGGGGAAGTAAAGTATGGAATTAAATTAAAACAGGCTTTTAGAGTTACCGTGCGGAAACAACTCCGGGTAGCGCTTTTGCATCAAATCCACAGGCTCCCAAGTATACTACTCCTTCCCATGATTAGTCCATAGAACTTTTACCAATGGGACACTTTTCCACCGCAAGCTCCTTGTTTCAGTGTCCACAATCCGCACCGGCTCTAGTCGAATAGACCTATCATTTTCCACTACTTCATCTGTGGTGAGGACATATTGCTCATTTTGCAACAGTGCCTTCCGAAGTGAAGACACATGGAATACGTCATGAAGATTCTCCAGTTCTGGCGGTAACTCCAACCAATAACCAAAAAGTAAATCCTTTCCAATATAGCATAAGGCCCAACGTACCTTGGACTGAGCTTCTTCATACCATGCACCCGTGACACTCCATGCATCAGCCAGATCTTCAGAAACACTTTGTCACCCACTTGAAATTCTACCATCCGGTCCTTTGCATTATAATATTTAGCCTGCTGACCTTGAGCCTCAAGCATGCTGTCTCGTATTAATCTAACCACCCCATCAGTGTCATCAATATTTTGAACTCCCAAAACCTTCGGGTCTTCATCCTACACCCATGTCAATGGAGTCCTTCACCTTCTCCCATAAAGTGCTTTATGGGGAGCCATCCCGATGCTAGCTTGATGGTTATTGTTATATGAAAATTCCACAAAAGGCAAGAGCCTTTCCCATATCTCTCCTCTATCCAACACACATAACCTCAATAGATCTTCTAAAGTTCTGATTGTCCTCACAGACTATCTGTCCATGTTAGGATGAAAGGTTGTGCTTAAGGTAAGGCTTGAACCCAAATACGCCTGTACGAACTTCAATTCTTTAGAGGTAAAACGACCATCCCGGTCAGAAATAATTGTCTTTGGCACGCAATGGTACCGTACAAACTGCTCCACAAAGAGACGTACCAAAATGTCCACATGAACCTCTTTCTTCATAAGAATAAACTTGGCTACCTTTGTCAGGCGATCCACGATTACTCAAGCTGAATCATTCCTTGAACGTGTGTGAGGCAAACCGTGAATGAAGTCCGTGGATATATCCTCAAGCTTCCACTCAGGGATGGGCAACGACTATAATAATCCTCCAGGGTTCTTGCATTCCGCCTTTACCCTTTTACAGGCCTCACAATACGTAACAAAATACCTGATGTCTCTCTTCATTCTGGGCCAAAACATGGTCTTTCACAAGTCACTATGCATCTTTGAGATCTCTGGGTGCACTGAATACTTAGAACAATGCGCTTCTCTTAATAAGTCCTCCCAGATTTCAATGACCTTGGGAATATATAGACGGAAGCAAAAATAAATGAGGTTGTACTTTAGAGAATACCCTAGTCTTCAACCGACTTAATCACGAGGGATAGAGCAACATCCTTCCCTTTCTCTGCCAGGATTCGGTCTCGAATATCACAGACTATACTCATAGTTTCCAAGTACTCCGTATACTTTTCCAAATGACCATCATACACTAAAGTAATCTCCAAATCCTCGAGCATTCGAGCTGATTACATACTCATCAATTGAGACTCCGGGCTCGACTCTGGTACTTTTCTGCTCAACATATCAGCCACGAAGTTTGCTTTTCTGGGGTGGTAATTCAAGGTAAATTCATAATCGCATAAAAACTCCAACCACCAACGCTGCCTCAAATTCAGCTCCTTCTGTGTATGGACATACTTTAAGTTCTTGTGATCCGAAAAGATCACGCAGTGGATGCTATATAGATTGTTCCTCCAAACCTTCAAGGAAAACACCACTGCTCCCAATTCAAAATAAAGTACGAGATAGTTGACTTCATGCTTCTTCAGATGCCTTGACGCATAAGTCATCACATGCCCGTGTTGCATCAATACCGCTCCCATCCCTTGATATGATGCATCCGTGTAAACTTGGAATCCTTTCTTTGTAGATCGAAGTACTAGGATGATGGCGTAGGTAAGTCTATCTTTCAGCTCTTGGAATGCCGCTTCGCACTGGGGTGTCCTTTCGTACGACACACCTTTCTTTGTTAGAGCTCTGAGTGGGAGGGCCTGCTTTGAAAATCCTTTCACGAACTTTTGATAGCTCCCATCAAGTCCAAGGAAACTCCACACATCGGCTGCTAACTTCAGAGGCGACCATTCCTTCACAGCACGCACTATAAGACCCCTTTTTTTTCTTTTTCAAACCCCCAAGGTCTTATGCCCAAAATTGCCGTTTTGCGGTGACACCGACACTGGGGAAGGACGCCATTACAAAACGTTAATTCTGCCGACCTTTTCGATCACAAAAGAGAGAGAAGTAAATATAATTTGAATAATATCAAGTCCACAGAATCATATATAAATGAAAAAAGAGAGTACTGCAATAGAACAGTACAAACGAAATATAAACGGGCTCAAGCTCGGTACATCAGAGTCCTCACTACATATCACTCATCGTAGAAGCTATAAGAAAGAATAATCACTCACAGAGCTGGTCACTGGTGCTCTGGAACTTTACTAGCCCACCTCCATGCGCACCGTACTCCGCTGGTGGTGGTCCCTGAGCTGCTGGTCCCTGTGTCCCATCCGGAGCTCATGTAATGTTGTGGTTCGAAAACAATTAGTCATAAAGACTAAGTCCTATCATCTACTCCCCCTCCCCCTACAGCTCCTAGGCACCGAGCGGGGAGGAGGAAAGGGAAGCTACAAAGGTGGAGAGTAAGCAAAACAGGTAATAGTGGAACTAATCTATCATTTATATATATTGTATAAACAACTGAGGTAGAAAGGTACAATCTAGCAATTCTACAACAGTGAGCAGTAAAGTAAACAAGTAGAGTAGACAGCATATGTAAGAAATAAGGTATGAAATAAGTAACCTTAACTTATATGAATGCCCATACAAACTTATAAGTTAAGGGGTTTTCTATAAGGCTCCCATCGTATAAAAAGTACCATACAGATTTATATGTTGGGGTGTCAGTTGTATGCAAATGTGAGTGTAGTGAAAAGCGAAGCCATGATTCATGCAAGTGCAACTCACGCACACGACTCTAAGCGCACAGACCTTAAGTTCCCCCTATTCGGGCTGCTAGCTTCACTCCCAGGAACCTTCGTAGTGGCAAATAGAGACAGTGGGTCGGGCCCCCAACTCCTAGGCAGGTATCCACACTACCGGGCCTAGCACTTCTATATGCCCCTAGAAGAACACAACCTAGAGTATCTGCATACTAATGCTGGCTATATCCACCAGACTTTCTTTGGCTAAGTGTCCCACATCGCTGAGTTAACATATCTACATCGGTGTGAATGACCGTCCAATACCGAAGACCCACCACCTTATTCTTTATCCAAACCTCGAGCCACCGGCTCCCCGGACTATCTCGTCCGTGCATCTACCTTCCAAACCTACCGTCCGGATGGCAATCAAATCAACCAAATCAACCTCGCAAGCTACCGGGGTGTATGAAAGTGAAACCCTACTTATACTAGTTTCTTTTGTAGTTTATTACTCCTACGGTTTACGTTAGCCCAGGACTGCCCAAGGTATTCCCCGTGAAGGGCTCTCGAGGGCACTAGGAACTACGATGGGTTGAAACCCAATGCTCCCTTTCATTGGGCACTTAGTATTATTAATTGCTACTCAGTTCCCAATCCCTTAAATATTATATTGGATCTAACCCTAGTGTATTTGACACTTTCTCCCCTACGGGGGAGACGATGTTTCGTCGTCCCCGAGCACCTCTAATCACTAACCAGACTTCCCACTCCCCATCATGACTCCCGTTAAAAACCTCATTTCACTTACCAGACCAATACACTAATATGCCATCTCCCTAAGTTCATTTTGCACCATAATATGATTCCTGTAGTTTTTACTAAATGCAGACCATACTAAGCTATATGATGTATACAATGGGAAGTACTCAAAATATTTATCCAAATGTCATAAGTTATTTACTGGGAGTCTATCATAACATGATCAGGCTAAATACAGTAATTCAAAATTTTCCTAATTTTTTTGATATTTAATTAATTTCTTTCCAAACTAATCTATGCTTGAATTGAACATGATGTACAATATTTTCTCAAGTAATGACCACCAAAAATTTATGAACACTAGATAACAGGGAATTAATAATACATATAGAATTCCATAATTTTCCTTAAAAGCTTTGGATTCTAATTAATTAATCCAATGTAATTCCAACAATCATGGATAAAGAAGGAAGAACTACAATTTATCATTACAAAATTATAGAAAAATTACTGAATCTTAAGGGTGACCAAATAGGACCTCTGAGAAAATATCATAATTTGTCAAGCCTACAAAGTACCAAAATTAATTCAAATTGTCTTACATGGGAAATAAAAGTTTGTGAAGCAACCCATATAACATAACTTCCAAAAATTCCACAAAAATTTACAAAGCTTTGTAACATCATAAAAGGTCCTCTGAACGAATTTTATAAGATTCCAGTGAGTGGTTAACTTATAAAAAATTCCTAAGTAGATAGTACAATTTGATGGTTCGTAAATGAAGTATTATATTTATTGATCTAAAATTCATAACAGAATTTCCAAATATGAATATCACTACGAAAACACTCCTACCAAAGTTTCACTAAGAATCATGGTCATATGACCCATTATAAAATTCCTAGGGTGTAAAGACCTAAATACTTATTAAGTGGTTTATGTGGGGTATTTATGTCCAACTACTACCTAATCACTTCATAGGGCATTTCACCACCCCAAAAAATACCAAGTCCATACAAGGACATATCACCCTATGTCCTTCACAAACCCCCAAAGTCCAACCTTTGAGTTGGAACTATGGTCCTAGCTAACCCACCCCAATCCATCTCAAACTCCATGAGAGGGTGTTTTAGCTTACCATGGGGCTCTGGCTAGGGTCCCAACACATTTGAGTGAGAATTGGCTCCTCCATGCCCCAAATACTATTTGCCCTAATTTACCCCTTAGGAGACCAAACTTTTGTCAAACAAAAACCTATTCAAGTCCAACCCAATTGGGCTGAGATTTTTCTCAGGGTCAACAATGACCCTAAGAGTCAGCCACCAAAATCTTGGTTAGTTTAGATGTCATTAAACCCCTAAAAAAATTCATAAATGGTTTCTCAAATTTTTACAAAAACATTGGACATAATTTTCCCTAAAATTCTCATTTTTGGATATGTTCTAGTAACCCCCATCCAAAATTTCATGTCATTTGGATGGCTGGATTGGTGAGGGCACTCAAAATACTATCTGGTCTAGTCTAGGAATAGACCCCACCAAAATGGGAGTTGTGGTCAAACCACTTACCCAAATGGATTCAAACAAATTTTAAGTTAAACTAGACTTCACGGGCTACAACTTTCATGTTGGCCATCTTTCCTGTAGAGGGGCCTATGTATTTTTAATATTTAATTTAAAACCACCCAGTAAACGGGCAGAAATTATAATAATAGGAATTAATAATTAAAACCAGCATGAATCATTAAGCAAGATCTAAGGGCCCTAGCATTGTCTTCTTCCTCCAGCCAAAGGCCGCGATTGATTCATCCTGGAGCAACTTCCAAGCGTCGTCACCGACCATCCAACCACCACCCTGGCCGACCACCGCCACCACCTCCTCCATTGAGGTTGTGGCTATCGCCAGGCCGCAGCACAGCCGCCGGAGGGGCGGATTCCAGCGATCCCGACAGGTTAATTTTTGCGAAAAAAAACTAGGGAAACTCCCTTCCCGATCTGGCTCAATTGAACCCATTTCTTAACCCTAATGATTGCTACGATCTATCCGTTGAGAGATAGGAGGGGAGGACCTTGTTTACGGGCTGGAGGCGTGCCGATCGACGAAAAGCCATTGACCGTGGACGTTTCGTCGGCGCTCTACAATGGCACAATGAAGTCTCTTGTCTCCTTCGGGCAAGGTGTGGAAACGAAGGCTTGGAGTCTATTGAAGCTTTTAAATCAATAAAATGGGGGAGGGGAGGTGTCTAGCTTGTGGTTGCAATTAATGGCCCTTTATGGTGAATCTCGACCATGGTGGTGGGGGATGAACATGGCTCAATCAATTCTAGTAACGGCTGGAAACTCCTCCTCTTCCCTAGAAGAGTTGAATCCATCCATAAAAGAGGAGGGGAAGGAGGCCAAGGCATCAAGTGCCATTAATGGCCATGCAAGCCAACTTTGTCCATGGCAGTGAGATTTCTCTCTCCTCCATTAACACATAATTTAGGGTTTAACACCGTCTTAATAAAGAACTGCTTAATATTTTATTAAATAAGTCTTAATAAAAGAAACAACCAATTAACTCATCCTGGCCCAATTCCCGAAAAGGTCTGGTTCAGCTGAACCAGCAACCAGACCAAAATTGCAAGGAATAATCTATGTAAAATGGCGTTGAGTGCACTAGACGCTCTCGACGCCATTCGGCCTGTGACGTCGAGTGCACTTGATGTCATTTAGCCTATGGTGTTGAGTGTGCTCAACTCACTCAACGCCATAATTTAGCAGAAATACTCTAAGAAAAATTGCATTGTGTGCACCTGATGCACTCAACGCCATTTAGCCTATGGCGTTGAGTGCACTCGATGCACTCAACGCCCGCCACAAAATTCTCCCCAAGTATGATGGCATTGAGTGCACTTGACGCACTTAACGACATTCAGCCTATGGCGTTGAGTGCACTCGACACACTCAACGCCTGAGCCACAAGTTCTTCCTGAGTAAGATGGCGTTGAGTATACTCGACGCACTCAACGCCATTCAGCCCATGGCATTGAGTGCACTCGACTCACTCAATGCCCGAGCCTAAAAGACTATTTAAGTAGATATCTGATATATTCGTCGAGTCTTATCGACTCACTCGATGCTCCCCGGACTTGAGTCAACTTGGCCTCTTTTTTGTTGACCGCAATGGGTCCTTAACGACATATTGGCCCCCCTAAGGGTAGAGATGCCATGATGGAATCATGGAACTAGGATAAAACCCTAAGGTCATGCCTAAGGTAGTAATTGAGATTATACTACTTGCAGACCAAGGTGATTTTCACCTTGACCCAGGGTCACTTGGCCTCCTTGGGCTTTTTAGTGTTTTTTCATGACTTAGTCTTGACAAAACCGCTCCTAGGGGGTCTAATCGTTTGAGGGATGTTACATGCACCTTGGTCAGATAAACAACTAACCGAGTGCCACTGATCACGTGGCCTATGAAGCCAACTTATCGAAGCTAAAATTCACACTTGTTAAACTTATCAAATAAGATATGCTCCTTTAGCTTCTTCAATACTAGTGTCAAGTGTTCGACATGTTCTCCTTCTGTCTTTGAATAAAACAGAATGTCATCAATAAAGACGATGATGAAGATATCAAAGTATGGTTCAAACACTTTATTCATCAAACTCATGAATGCCGAAGGGGAATTTGTGAGCTCAAACGACATCACTGTGAACTCGTATAGGCCTTACCTCGAACTAAATGTTGTTTTCTGAATGTCCTACTCTCGTATCCTCAGCTGATAATACCCCGAGCGCAAATCCAATTTGGAAAAACATTGCTCTTCCACTAGTTCATCAAATAGCTAATCGATCCGGGGTAACGGGTAAGTGTTCTGCACCGTCAATCGGTTGAGTTCTGGTTAGTCAATATACAATCTTAGTGTTCCATCCTTTGTCTTAATAAATAGAATAGTGGCTCCCCAAGGTGATGAATTTGGGTGAACGAACCCTGACACTACCAATTCCTGTAATTGAACTCTAAATTTGACGAGTTCCTTTGGATCCATCCTATACGGGGTCCGACAGATGGGCTTTGCACCTAGTACTAGCTTAATTTGAAAATCCACCTCTCTATGGGGGGTAATCCTGGCAATTTCTCAAGAAATACCTCGAGAAAATCTCGCACAACCCGTACATCCTTGATATCCATTATCATCTTTTTCAGTTCAAAATAAATCATACAAATATCATCCCATTTCAAGTGGGCTTTTAAGTCCTGTATCGAAGAAAAAAACATGCGGGGTATGAACTTAATACCTTGGATGGGGATTTCTGAGTCTCCATGTCTCAAAATGATTTGATTTGTCGTGCAACCAATCTTTGCGTGGTGCTAATCCAGCCATGCCATGACCAGAATGTGATCAAATTCCGCCATTCTCAACAATGTTGCCGGGGTATTAAAGAATATTCCTCCAAGGAGTACTTCAAACTAACACTTTGCGGACGCAGTTACTTCAGAGCCATCCGGGAGGCGTACCCTTTGGGTGGTACCGGTGAAGTATTGTACCCCTTCTAAGTCTTTAACAAAATCTGATGACACAAATGAGTGTGTTGCTCTGGTGTCGAACAGAGTGTAGGTCGGTTTCCCACCAACCATCACGGTGCCTAAGTACCAATAGAAAATACTCAAAGCTAGATTTCTAGTACATCTTAGGCAACTCAAGGTTAATGTTGAAAATGTGTTAATTAACTTTAACATACCTGCGATCACCTCCTGAGGGTTCCGGTCCTACACCATGTCCAGCGAGAACACCTGATCCCGAGCAGGTCCGGGGTATCCTCCTCGTGGTCCTCGCCCTCCACCACGCATGTATACCTGACCTCATGGAGCTGTCAGAGGGAGAGCAGGAGGAGAATTCCCACCTAACTGTGGGCAGGTACGTTAGATGTGGCCCTGTTGATTGCATTGGAAGCATACTCACTCATACCTCCCTTCTGGTTGTTGGAACTGTTGAAACTATGAATGTGGAGGCAATGCTGGCAGTTGTGGGACCGGGCACCACATTCTAAAATTCCGGTGGGAACGCCCACCACCTCTCTTGTATCCTCTTCCACCTCTATTTTCATGCTTTCTTCTGTTTCTAGGGCCAACTTCCAGCACACCCTCAACGGGTCTCTTACCACTTCCCAAGTGGTCTGCCTCTAGCCTCTATTCCATGCCAATTATCTTTGCTAAGCTGGAGTCTACTATAAATAAAAGGGCTTGCCTCAGGGAGTCTCGCAAACCTTTATAGAACCATTTTGCATATCCTCTGTCGTCCAACTTGTAGGAGTCAGCAAATCTAGCCAGATGCTGAAACTCTCGCTGGTACTCTGTCACTGACTTGGATCCCTGCTTCAGCTACATGAATCCATCTTCAAGCCCATATCTAGCTGAAGAAGGGATAAAGTGCTCTCAGAAAGCTCCAGAAAACTCGTTCCAACTAATATTCATGTAGACTCTTCCTTGGATGGTGGAGCCCATGAGAGACTTCCACCACCTTTTCGCATGTTGTTCCAGAAGTGACACTGCAAGGGTCACAACCATATTGTTCGGACATCTAATACCCGCCATTAGCTCTTGCACGGTGTCGAGCCATTCCTCCGTACATACTGATGACTCTGTCCTAAGGTAAGCAGGAGGGGAGAGATCTCGGAAAGTGCACAACCAATTATAACACGTCGCTTATTGTTGTACAGGGGCTTGTAGGGACCTAAAGGCATCCAAGATAGCTGTGAGCGTCTGCCCTAGCTCCGATTGCTGAAACTGTGTGGGTACGGATAGGGCGGGAGTGCCCCCCACTGGCTCAACGTGCATTGGGATCTACACATAAGGTACCAACCTAAGGTCAGGTTAGCTTATCTTAAGGTCAAAATTGGACATACTTAGTGTGAATTACATATGGGCACACCACTGCTTTCGCTAAGTCAGTTTGTCCCCAACCTGACTAATCGAATGGGGGTGTCCCCATTGTTGAATGACTTTCTTAGTTCAGGATCGTAGCAAGCTAATACCATTTGTAAGACCCCCCCTCCCGGAACACAAAACACGGCATGAGGGGAGTCTTATGCCCAGAATAGGCGCCTTGCGGCAGCGTTAGCACACGGGCTAACCTGTACTACAAGACGCCTATCCTGTCGGCTATAATCAATATCATTTAATACCAACCCAACCAAGAATATAATACAGAAGTCAAATCAACACATAAATTTACTAGTCCATAAAAAAAGTACATTAAATAAAAGAAGCATCAACAAGCTTCTATAATATCAGAGTACGAGTACAAAATTACCCAAAGGCTATCACCGAAATCTCTCAAAGACTCACATCAGTAACGGACGACAATGACAATACCATCACATCAGGCCCTGTCGTCCTGGTCTGGCTGCCCTCCTGCAAAACCTGTTGCTCTATCTGCGGGATTTCCTCCTAAAAAGGAAGACGTTGCAACCGTTAGTCAAAAAGACTAAGTGGCTATCACATCCGCTCCCCCGACGACTCATCGGCACCCGGCGGAGAAAGGAACAAGGGTACAACATATATATAAACAGTAGTACAAGCAGGTGCAAAAGGATTAATCAACAACAGTTTTTATCAAAGAACAACAATAATAAAGTATATCAATCTACTTTAGCAGTTCTACCATTAACAGCAGTATATATGTATAAATCTACGACAATAAGTAACTTAATTTATATGAATGCCCATACAGACATATAAGTTAAGGATCAGCATAACAGTAAAGTAACTCATCACATAAGAGTGTTCATACAAACTTATACGATGAGAATCTTGTGTATGTAATGTATGTAATGATATAAATGCAACGCAATGACTCACCCATTATCATGCACATGCAACTGCTATGTCGACACATACTTTTAGTTCCCACTTTTTGAGTAGGTAGCTAACCTCTCAAGCGTCATCCGTCGTGGCTAGACGGTGACAGTAGAGCGGGTGTCTCCACTACTATGTTGGCATGCACAATAGTTTGCCTAGGCCTCCGTATGCCCCAATTCTAAGAACATAACAGCGGAGCTCACATGCGTACTACGGCTCAGAGGGGTCTTGGGTATATGTGCACCAATAATACAGCACAAACTGGCTTATCATTGTTGCACGGAAGGTGCCTTTTTGAATATATCACCAAAGGACCAAGGCCAACCATCCACTAGCACGGAGGGTGCCTCAGGAAGTAAATATCGAGGACCAAGGCCCAACCATGCAAGTCTATCTGTCAGCTCTCGTCAGTGTTATGACTAGCAAGCCCATAGACCTGCCACACTATCCTTAACCTAGGATCATGATAGCGTGTGTCAACTCACACCGCATGAATTTCAAATATAGGGCTCCACAATGAGTCCCTTATTTTATTTCACATCTCGTGCTCAACAACATGCAAGGGCTCCACACTGAGTCCCTAATTAACATATCGTTTTAGTGCTGCAAAACCCTTGCACTTCAAACCATTCCACATGTCCTTACTACACAAGGGTTCATCATTTAAACCGGTAGCAAGCCACCATATACAAACACCAATCCCAAACTGCTACCCGTGGGAGACAATGCTAAGCAGTGGACTACTATTCTCATTCCATTAACCATCATACTACATGGCCAGACATTAACCTCACCTAGTTCCTCTCTTAATTACCAAGCATTCTCAGCAATTCTACTTCCACATGACTTTCACAACAACATAATGGTACTTCACATATTCATCAACCATTTGATTATCATAATTACATAAAGACTATGGTCACCTAACCTTAAAATCAACTGGATATAATCTCTTTACCAAGTTCAAACCAGTGGTGCACATATGGATCTATCAACTAAATGCCAACAACCATTTGTTCATCGCAATTGTTACCAATCATATATAACAAACTTCAAGCCAAACTCACTATTAATCTACCATAACTTTTCTGCCGGATTCAAAGCCGATTCAACAAAAACTTGAGAACTATATGTGTAGGAAAGATTACTGTACGACAAATTTGATCAGGGATTCCTGAGGCTACATGAATCTGATGAAGGCATGTAACCATTCATTAGAATGGTCTTTCCAAGGGCTTTGACTTTAGTATTTAGTTGAAAGCCCAGATCTTGCCGCATCGTGTCCGTAAACGGCCTCGAAGTTCTCTGCGTGCAGAAAACTGATTTTTGTGCGTATCTTAAAGCGAAACAAACAACATCGGTTCGTCTTCCTCCTCTAATCGATATTCTCAAATCACATCCAGAAACCTCCTCCCTTATTCACCCTCACATCTTCACATAGAAGGAAGGAGAGGTTGAAGATGTCTAATTCCTAGGACATAAGTCCCATCATGGCCTCTTCACATAGAAGGAAGGAGAGGTTGAAGATGTCTAATTCCTAGGACATAAGTCCCATCGTGGCCTCTTCCTAGAAAACTTATTCTCATTAATCAAGACTCTTTTGAGTCGATATATCTCCAAGGAATAACTAAATATCTTGCACCAAGGGAGTGGGTAGGAAGCACACCTCATTTCCGGTGGTTTCCAGGTTTCAAGCCAAGGATCTTATCACTCTCCCTTGTGGCATCTTTCTTCTTCGCTGGTATCGTTCTCCCCGGATAAATGGAAGGATCTTCCCTCCAGAAATTCGCTCTGGCAAATCTGGTTCTCCGTCGAGTTCGGCAAAGGTAACTGCTTGGTAAAATGACAAGTGACGGCTAGGGTTTCTATAAGATTCCTTTTTATAGTTAGAAATTAGGGTTAACTTCTTTGCCATGTGTCGGCCTGACATTGGACAAATTATTCTTGCTTTAAATAAGTCAATTCGAAAGGGAAAGACCAAATTGGGTCATTTTGGTGCATTTTTCGAAAACCCGGTTCAACCTGCACATTGAACCAGCAAGAAGCAGGCAGAAATATCCGTTCGACAAAATTTGTCAAACGACGCTCCATGAAACCTCAGTTTGACTAAATCTCAGTTCAACGAAATCTCCTACATTCGAAGAACTGTACTAGTTGGCTATTTCTCCGTTCGACGAACGTCGAACGGAGCTCAACGAAACTCCAGTTCGACAAAATAGTGTTCGACGCATTAATCAGTTTCAAGTCAGATCGACTAATTCTTGATGTCGACGCAACTGGAGGTCGACGAAAGCCGTGGTCGATGAAATTTCGGTTGAATAAATCATGCTGAGTTTGTTGATATACTGAGTTCGACGAATTCTGAGCTCGACAAAATACCGAGTTCGACGAACTCTTCTGAGGTCGACTAAATAACGAGTTCGACGAACTCTTCTGAGCTCGACGAAATACTGAGTTCGACAAACTCTTCTGAGTTCGACGAACTACTGAGTTTGACAAATTTGTTGGCTGCCTTAGCCGGTCCCTTTGATTATTTCCGAGACAGCAAGGCTTTCTCGAGAACAATCCATTTCGATTCACTATTCGATGAAATATCGCATTGTCCAATATTCTACATAAATTCCTCACCTAATCGTCGAGTCCAATCGACTCACTCGACGCTAACCAATACTGAGCTAATTCTTTTGGTTCAAAATGCGTGCGAGATGTCTAGCATGAAATGGGATGTTACATCCAAACCCTCCCAAATTTTGACGAGTCGTTCTTTGGGTCAATATTGGACTCTGTATAAAATTTCATTCCATTTTGAGATGATTTGGTTTGGAATTTGGTAAACCCTAGCCTAGGCCCAAAAAGGGTTAATTAAGTTAAATTGTCCCTTGAGGTGTTGAGTGACCAAATCACCTCAAAAGAGATTGAAACTTGGGCCACTAATTTGTTATGACCATAAACACCCTCACATGGAGTTTGGGGTGGATTAGGGTGTGTTTGCCCTAGAACCCTAGTTCAAAGCCTAAGGTTGAACTTTTGGGGTTTGCGAAGGACATGTGGTTATATGTCCTTGTATGGACTTGGTGTTTAGTCCATGTGATCTTAGGATGGTTAAATGCCCTAGGATGGAATTTGGTGATATTTAGACTTAGACTCAAAACATAAAACCAATTTGGGATAGTTTGGTCCTATGTTTTTTATGAAAATGTTGAAGGGTCATATGATCTTGGATTTTCATGAGATTTTGGTAGGTGTAAATTTATAGTACTATTGACCCCTAAAATTTATTATAGGATGTTTAGAAAATAGTATCTCATACTTGTAGGTATAATCTCCACCTTGCCCTTTTTGATGATTTTAAAGTTACCATGGTTAGATTAACTTAAATTATATGAAACTCTGGCAAGGTTTATTAAATATCATTTAGAGGCACTACTAAATTATTTTGATCATTTGGGCATTTACTTCTAGTACTATATGTTCAAAATTACCCATGGCCTAACTCCTGGGAAAATTTAATAAATGTAAAATTAATTAGGAAAATTACAAGTTTCTCGATTTAGGCTAGATGTGTTATGATAGACCCCCAATAATTATCTTAGGGCCTTTGGATGAAAATTTGGAGTACCTCCTATCATGTACGTCATATAGCTTAGGTTGGTCTGCATTTAGTAAAACTGCGGAAATTATGATAACATGGGGAATGGACATAGGAAGATGTGGTTGATAGTTTACTGATCTTGGTAGAGTGAAAAAGTAAAAGTGAGCTTCATTAAGAGTCATGATGATGAGAATTTTGGGTTGGCTAGTGTTAGGTGGTGCTCGGTATCGACGAAAGGTTGTCTTTCCTGTGGAGTGAAAGAGAGTCAAAATACACTAGTGTTAGATCCAGTATAATATTAAAAGGGATCGGGAATTTGTTAATAACCAATAATAGTAAGTTCTTGCGAAAGGGAATGATGGGCCTCAACTACCATCATAGTTCCTAGTGCCTTATGAGAGCACTTCACCGGGAATACCATGGGAAGTCATGGGCTAACCTAAAATATAAGAATAATCAATGTTTAAGAGTAACTAGTATAACTAGGATTACACTCACACTCCCCGGTGTTGTGGGAGTTAGGTTGGGTCTCACGAGCGGTAGGCTCGGTGGTTTTAGTGATGGGCAGGTTAGCCCGGCGAGTTAATGGCTCGGTAGATATTTGTGACGGACAGGTTAGTCTGGGGAGCTTTAGCTAGGTTGATAATTGTGATGGACGGGATAGTCCGGGGAGTTTTGGCTCGGTGGGAAAATATAATAATATTTTATGTGCATAAGATAAAAGGTGGCGAGTCTTCGGTATTGGAGAGTCGCCACACCAACACATATCGTTGACTCGACATGTGTGGTTTAGCACTTGGCCAAATAAAG
The DNA here is from genome assembly GCA_039513925.1 of Platanthera zijinensis. Taxonomy (NCBI): domain Eukaryota; kingdom Viridiplantae; phylum Streptophyta; class Magnoliopsida; order Asparagales; family Orchidaceae; genus Platanthera; species Platanthera zijinensis. The sequence continues at coordinate 163,430,814 of CM077085.1, forward strand.
TCCGGTGCGTAGCCAAAAAGAGTATGTAGGAGCTCCTCTTAGAGAACCATCATTGAGTCCTACAATAGGTCTGGCTGGTTGTGTTGATAAAGGTGGGCGAGGCCTAACCCACAACTTCTGTTTGCCACTATCGAGGTATCCTGGGAGGTTAGGCTCCAGAAAGGGGGATCTAAAGATCTGTGTGCACAGAGCTGAGTGTGTGTGTTGCACTTGCATGTTCACATCATAGCATACTTGCATGACTTAGCACAAACATTGCATATAACCCTTGACAAATATTATATAAATTGGTATGAGACACTTTATACAATAGGCCTAACAAAATGACCCCTTTGTCTTTAGGTTTGTATGGGCATTCCTATAGGTCATGGTTACTTATATAGTTTACCTTCTCATACTATACTTGCTCACTTGTTCTTGTGTATACTTATACTGCTTACCTATTACTACCTACATATACTTGCTATGTTTATGAACTCATGAAAGACAAGTTCCACCGCCACCTGCTTACCTTTGTTACTCTCCACCTTCATTACTTTCCCTTTCCTTCTTCCCCCTCGGTGCCTAGGAGCCATGGGGGAGGGGTGGGGAATGATATGACTTAGTCTTTTAGACTAACGGTCGTTGAGCAAATCATTTTAGGGGATCGTGGAGCTGAACTAGGAGATGCAGCCCCAGAGGTCGGTGCGCTTGGATATGAGAGAGTCTAGCACCAGAGTTCAGGTAGCAGGGACAGTGAATCCCGATCATTAATAGATATTATAGATTTGCTTCTGCGATTGAGTGATTTGTCATGAGAATTTGATGTGTCGGGCAGGATCCCTCTTTAGTACTTTGCTTTATCATTACTATGGACTCTCCTTTCGTGGAGAATTATTTAAATATTTATGATTCTGGTGGACTAGTATTGAGTTTCTTTTTACTCATGTACTCTTATATTTATTCTACTCTTCTGCAATCAGTATGGCCGGCAGAATTGACATTTTGTAGTGACGACCTTCCCGGGTGTGTTGGCGGCAGTTCTGGGCATAAGACCCCGGTGGTTTAAAAGAAAATAAATGGGGTCTTACAAATTAAGTCCAAAATGGGGAGAAAAGTCAAACTTAACTCCAATCCAATTGGGCTAGGCCCAATTAGGGTGACCCATTAGCTACAAACAAAGGGAAATAACCAGAAATGCCACTTAATTTCTTGAGGGGGTGACTAGGAGAGAGAATTGGAAGCTTTACCAAAATGGAGGAGAGAGAAAGAAGAGCATTCATGGCTTTGGAAGTCCATGGGGCATTCATTCCTCCTCTAATGGCTTCATTCACTCCCTTTGATAAATTTTGAGAAGATGGATGGGTTTTCCCATCCTCCTAGATGCAGCATTTAAAGGGTTTTAAGGTGGCAAAAAAACTCAATTCATGGTCATTAATGGCCATTCAAGGCCTGACCCTGCGTCTCCTCAAATTGACCCATTTATCATCTTCAGAAACTATCAAGCAATAAAATCAAAACTTTACATCACTGCCTTAGATAAAGGATTAAGAAATCTATAAGGAGGTGCTTAGAGGTCGTCGACCATGGAACACCACCACCAAACTCACTGCCAAGCCAGTCTGCCAGTCTAGTTCACTTCCCCTTCCTCTGTGCTATATCTGTAGATCACTAGGTGGAGAAATCAGGCTCAATCGAGTCCAATTAGTGATGAGAAAAGTGGGATTTTTCCATGAAATTCAACCTCTTGGGTTTGCCAGAAATGGCCTCTTCGTTGGCCATTCTGCCGCCAGGCGATAACCACCACCTCAACGGAGGTGGTGGTGGCAGTAGCTAGTCATGGAGGTGGCCGAATGGCCGGGAGAGGGCTTTAGAATTAAGTCTGGGCCGGGGCAATCTCATCCCTTGGCTTATTGGGGACGATGAACACGAGTCGTCATATTGGCTCGATCGGATATTTGTACGCTGAAATGTTTAATAATGTATTAATTGTATTTTTGTCACATTATTTTTGATTAATGGTTTTAATTATTAAAAATAGTAAGAAGCCTATCATGTATTTGTGCCCAACATAGAAAAGTTAGCTATTGATTGAATTAATCCAATTTGGCTCATTGGATTTCCCTTAGCACTAAATTTGGTGCAAGGTGTCCCAAAGGCTAACCATAGATTTAACTGAGTGCCCCTGGTGGCACACTAAGTCAAATGGCCTAAAAAATTGACCAAAGGCTGGTCTAGCCATCACCTTCATTATATCCAAAAATCAGAATGCGTGGAGATGCTTTTTCTAGAGTTTTTGTAATAATTTAATAAATCATACATGTGATAAACATAGTGTCTATTGACCTTTAATTTCCCCAAATCTCTAGTGGATGACAAGAGGGTTCATTATACGGCCATAAAAAACATTTCAGCCATTTGGGGTTGATTTGAAGGGGTAACCTAGTGATCAAAGATGGTCAACCAGAGAAAATAAAACCTAGTTCTTCAAAAGATCACTTAGTGGATTTGAGTGACCAATCCCTCAACCAAACAAGGTGAAACCTTGGCCACAACATTTTTATCACATGAAACACCCTCAAGAATAATCTTAGGATTATTTAGGGTTGGAATGCCCTGAAATCCTAGCTCATGCCTTAAGGCTGTCTATAAGTGTTAATGAAGGAAATATGGTCACATCTACAAGGATTGGCTCAAAACTTTGTAGATAGTTTCATTGGATGGAGAGACACCATGGTAAACTTATTAGGATTTTTATAGCTATTTTCCCTCACTAAACACTTATTACTTAGTATGAGAACTTTTCTTTCAAGTGCAAAATATATGACCATATAGTGTTGGAAGACTATGAAACTTCGATAATGGGCTTATACTGAAGCCATAAATCTCTGCAATTTTTATTTAAATTTTAGTTGGAGATTTGCAGTACCTCCTTTATTATTTTAGATATTATTGTCCAAAGAAATAAATTGGTCATCATGATGCTCTGAAAATTTTATTATAATTTTGGGAAGAAATTATGTAGTGGACCTTCATAAATTGTCCAAGGTTTAAATTCCTTTATCAAATTAATTATATGGCTAAATGAAATTAGAAGAACATGAAATTTTTTTAGTGACACATTCTGGTCATTATCGCCCTCTAGTAATTTTATCACAATTTTTCGATAATAAATCTTTGTGCTTCCTTTGTTTAATACTATTTCGATCAAAAGAATAATATTGTGGTTTATGATCGAAATTATTTTGGAAAAATTATAAAATTTATACCTTGCTGTTATTTAGCCAATATGATGTTGTAGAAATTTTATTAAGGACATTGTATATCAGAAACTTATACCTCATGTTCAAAGTCACAAGTGGCGTAATATTAGGAAAATTATTAAAAAGGTTGAATAAATTAGGAAAAATACAATTCTCTAGATTTAAGCACAACATATTATGATAGATCCCCAAAAATAATCCTAGGGATTTTTGTGAACTATTCAAAGTATTCCCTTTCGCATGCTTAAACTAGTTCATTTGGTATGCATATAGTAATTTGGGGTATTTAGGGTAATATTGTAGGTCTCGCATGGATTGTAACATAGTGGGTGCACCTAAATTTTGGTGGAGTCTAGATGAGGTCACCCTTAAGGCCTGTTGGGTATTGTATCCACAATAAACCTGATTTGAAGAAGTGTCCCCTTATGATAAGATGAATTGAGATTGTCTTTGATGTTTTGCTTTTTTTATGTGCTTGCAGGTCTGTATTGCTAAGTACAACACAATCTGATGTTACTGTGGGTCAAGAAACACGAGACTATACAATGTAATCCTTCATTGTGTAGGAGAATGTGTTGACTCACGTGTAATCTCCCTATTAGGGTGTACTTTTATCTCAAGTGCATTAGAAGGATCAAGGAAGGACAACGACTTGAGATCAGCAGAACAAGAATTTTACCCAAGTAAAATTCATCAGAGTACCGTACGGGATATTCGTCGAATTCGTCGACTATATTCACGGATACTCGTCGAATTTGTCATGTATACCTACCGACACTCGTCGAATTCATCGTATTTTACTTAGGGTAAAATCTCTGACAGTTAAAATATAAGTTGTGTAAGAATCGACGAGTATCATCAAGTATACTCGTCGAATTCGTCAAGTGTATCTTCTTATATCGATCGAATTCGTTGAATATATATGTCGATACACGCCGAATTTTTCGAGATTCATTGGGTAAACCTTTGGGTTTCCGAATTTACTTTTCTAGATTTTTCTAAGTCAGATTAATCAAATATGGCTTTGATCAAACATCGAATGCATCGAGTGTATCGGCCGATACTCGTCGAATTCGTCGAGTATGTCAGCCAATACTCGTCGAATTCGTCGAGTATTTCCTTGTTAAAGCTTTGTGTTATAATTTCGACTTGACTGAAATTCTCCATTTATTTTTCATTAATATTCATATGTAGTTCGACGAATATACCTGGCTATACTCGACTATACTCGACGAATTAGACTTAGGGTTATTTTCTTGTTGTTTTCAAAATTCTAGTTCTCTCTTCCTAATAGCCATGTACAGTGACTTACGCATGTATCAGCATGGAAAGATTTTTCTAGCCATTGCAAATGAAGATTCCTGTATATATTAAGGGTGTATTTTACTTCAAGCCTAATCATGCTCAAGTCAAATAAATAAAGTTCTCAATCAAAGAATCCTCTTCGGCTTCCTTACGTCATTTGAGATTTCTGCTCGGCTGATGATTGAACTGCATGATTCCATCGTCTTCAATTAAATCAACTAGATCGTTGTTCTCCAAAGTTTCTAATTCTCTGAGACTTAGTCGATCAGTGATCACAGTCTTCAAAGCATTCATATTTTTCGTGTTCTATAAGACATTCAAGATCAACCTATTCGAAGAACGGCGTAGTGAAAACTTAGATCTAAATAGGATTACTTATAATCTTTTCTTTATAATATAAATTGTTATTTACATTTTTAAGAGGCTTTCCCTCCGAGTTATAGATCCGTGTGCGGTTCGAGTTGTAGGAGAGGTTGTTCCCCGAGTGGTAGGAGCATTGTCTCCGAGTTGTAGGAGTTGAAGCTCCGAGGTGTAAGATTTGTGTAATTCTGAGAAAGGTGAAGTAGCCGAATCTAACCCTTACTGGTAGATAGGCGAGGTAGGAGAGTGACGTACCAAACTCGGGGAACCTCTATAGATCTCTTTGTTCTATGTTCTTTAATTATTAAGCTTTTTTTATTCTGCAAAAAGACAAAGACCTCACCTATTCACCCCCTCTTGCTGATTTATGTAGACACTAGATACTTTCAATTGGTATCAGAGGGGTGTTGTTCGATATAAGGTTAACCCCTTGAACAAGATCTCTCATCTAGTTGTCTAGAGATCCCGCTAAGTTGCAATGTACAAAAGCAAGGATATGTCTTCTATAAAGTTACCTGTGTGCACAAAAGAAATAGAACTTTCCCATGTGGAAAGAAAGAGTCAGGTTCTTCATGGAAGCAGTAGAGGCCGAGATATTTCAGATTATTGAAGAAGGACCTCATATTCCTACACAGTCGTCTGCCCTAAATTCTACTGTCATGATTCCAAAGAAAATGATGGACTTAACCAAGGATGAAATTGCCCTAGTCTCTTTGGATAAGAAGGTGAAGAATATTATAGCCAGCGTAGTGGACGATTCAATGATCTAAAACTTATTCCACTGCAAATCTACCAAGGAGATGTGGGACTATCTAGTTGTGCTCATGGAAGGAATAGAAGAAGTCAGAGATGATCGCAGATCTCTGCTGAATCAAGAATACGAAGAGTTCAAACAAGGTGCAAATGAAACTATAGCTGACAGCTTCGAGAAATTATTCAAGATCATCAACGGACTCAGAAACTACGGTCGCACCTTCCCTAATGGTGAACTAAAAGAAAAATTCCTTAGAACCTTGACAAAGTACTGGTATACCAAATTTGTAGTCATTAGGGAGTTTGTGAAGCAGCGGGAGATTGACCCACATAGCCTCTTCAGAAATCTACTCTCCTACAAAATTCAGATGAACACCAGAAGGAAAGAGGAAGAAAGCAGCATGACTTCAAGCATAGAGAAGTTAGTTTCCCTGAAAGCTAAAGGTTCAAGAAAATCTAAATCCATTTCACCAATAAGGACACAAGCTCCAGATACTAAGGAAGACTCTGAGCCAAGCAGTTCAGGCTCTGAGTTATCTGATGGAGAGTTCTCACTCATCTCCAAGCAGTTTAAAAGATTGCTCAGCAAGAGGAGGCAAATGAAAAATCAGTCCACCTCCTTTGATTTCAGAAGATTACATCATGAAGGTGATCGCTCCAAGATGAGCTACAACCGAGAGGACAGGTATAAATCTAAACCGAATAAGGATTCTTCCCTTGACGTTGTTTACTACTGTTGTAATATGGCAGGACACAAGATTACTGAGCGTCCTTACAAAAATATGTAAAGTTCCAAGAAGGAAGAGAATAGATCCTTCAAAGGTAAGAGAAAGGAAGACAAAAACATCGTTGCTAAGAAGTCTAAGACTCTTAGAAATAGTGACTCGAGTGAGTCTAGTTCAAAAAATGAGGAAGCCTACTTTGGGCCCATAGCTCAATCAGATGAGGAACTAGGCGACTGTCAATACCCATGTAAGGTAAACTCTCACACAATCCTTTCTAAAACTAAAACTTCCACTATTGGTCATAAAGACTACTCTTTTGAGGAAGAAAAAATCTGACTTGATGGCTAAACATAAAGAACTCTTGAAATCTTTTGACAAATGTTGCATGGTAGTCAAATAACAATTAAAATAAATTACTTCTCTCAAGGCAGTGGAATCAAGCCTAAGGGAGGAAATTACTAAATTAACTCCTCTCAGAATCAAGTTCAATCCTTGCAATTGGAATTAAAATGCTCTGCTGAATTATTAAGTCAGATGGAGAAATACTTAGATGAGCTGGAAGAAAAGCTCTTGGTCGAAAGGAATCTAGTTGAAAGCTACTTGAAGCCAAAGACAATTCTTCCCTCATTGATGAGTTTTCTGCTCCTAAGAAGGGTAGTGGTCTTGGACACATTGCTGGAAAAGGTAAGGTGGCCAAGAAAGAGAGTACTAAATACAAAGGGAAGGAACCACAAGGTCAACCCTTATTTAAGAAGGTAATCTTCCTGACGAATAAATTTGACCTTGAGTCGTCCTTTGGTCACTTTGCTAGGCCTACTTATGTGGAGCCTAAGAAGCGCTATCAAGGATGGACTCATCCACGAGACTTTGGTGTGGGTGATTTTATAGCACCTTATGAAGAAATTCTACTCAAAAGCTATGGTCCTTACGTTCGTGGAACAAGTGGTAAGAAGGCTCAAAAATCCAACATTGTTGCTCCCAAGGCCAAGGAAACGGTGAAGCCTTATGTATGCTGTGATTATGAGGATTCCACCTCAAAGTATGTTTCCCATGGTAGACAACCCATACAAAAGGTAAAGCAGGAGTACATGAGAAGGTAAAAATGGTTTGACTGTTGGTGTTGCGGGAAAATTAGTCACTTCACCGTAGATTGCTGGTTTCATCTGGTAAAGCTTGAAACTCTACAAGTTAACAGTGCTAGGCTGACCACTCGCAATGCTAATATTCCAAGTCTTGTTGTACTAACAAGGAAACAAGGAACTAAGTAAGTTTGGGTTCCTATGGTAAAATGATTTATGTTTGCATGTATGTCCAAAGTCCAACAAAATGCCAATCTGGTATTTGGACAGTGGATGCTCTCGGCATATGACCGGGTCAGAAGCCTATTTTGAGAATTTACCAATGTTGAAGACGAGCCAAAAGTTATCTTTTGAGTGTCTGATAGGGGAATAACTAAAGTCTATGGAATGATTTCCAATGACATAGTCTCTTTTATGGACGTGGCTTATGTTGAAGGATTACAACAAAATCTGATAAGCATAAGTCAATTATGTGACAAAGGCTATATCATTGAGTTCTACAAGAACAAGTGCCTGATAAAATCAACTGGAAATCTGGAGACGTTCTTAACCGGCATTCGGACTAGTAAAATTTTGGGTTTAAATTTTCCATGTTTAGATAATTCAATACCAATGTATTTTTTTTGCAAAAGATAGTGCATATCTCTGTGACCAATGACACAAGAGATTAGCACATATTAATTTCAAAACTATAAATATGCTATTTTCTCACAACTTAGTGTGTGATGCCCCCAACATTAAGTGCCTTAAAAAGAGTCCATGTCACATATTCTAGATGGGTAAGCAGATAAGGGCTACCTTTAAGAGTATTTCTGGAAAATATTCCACTAGAAGTTTATATCTACTTCATATGTAATTATTCAGTCCTATGCTAATTAACAGTTTAGGAGGTAAAGTATATATGTTGGTCATTGTTGATGACTACTCTTGTTTAACTTGAGTTTTCTTTCTAAAACACAAGTCAGACACCTTTGAAGCTTTCGCAAGTTTTGTCAGTCAAATACAAAACATATTGAACTACTCAGTGGTCAAAATCAGATATGATTATGAGACAGAATTTGAGTCTTGTGCCATGACAAAATTCTGTGGAAGTCAAGGTATATTTCATGAGTTTTCCACCCCATATCCTCCACAATAAAATGGAGTTGCCGAAAGAAGGAATAGAACCCTCATTGAAACATGTATGACTATGTTGAATTACGCTTCACTACTAGAGTACTTCTGGTTTGAAGCAGTCAACACAGCTTGTCTCATGCAAAATAGAGCACTAATCAACAAAAACCATCGTATGACTCCCTATGAACTATTGAAAGGCAGAAAAATGACTATGTCTCACTTTAGGATCTTTGACAGTTAATGCTTCGTACTTAACAATGGGAAGTATTACTGCACAAAGTTTTGTGACAAAGGTTTTGAAGGTATTTTTGTAGGTTATAGTGGGCATAGTAATGCATATATGATTTTTAATAAGAAAACCCTGGTGGTAGAAGTTTCTATAAATGTTATATTTGATGAGACAAGTATTCTTCATAGAAGCTCATCTAGTGTTGTTCGTGTAGATGCAGGTACCAGGTTAAAGGATCTAAACTTGGAAGAAATGGTCAAGGAATATATGCCAAGCTCAGTTAAGGTTGTCAATCAAGTGTGGTGGATTAAGAATTACTAGATGAAGAACTACCTCAACCTATAGAATATGTTATAGAGTGGCAAAACTTCCTGGTAGGAGAGGAAGAAATCTAGAGTTAAGACAACTGAGAGATCACCCAGTTGATCTGATCATTGAAGAGCCAAGCGATGGTGTTAGAACCACAAGAGGTACTGCTAATAAAATTCTACATAATAGTTTTCTATCTCAGGTTGAGCCAAAGAAGTTTGAAAAGCAAACAGGAATGCCTCTTGAATTATGTCCATACAAGTGGAGCTCAATCAGTTTGAAAGATGCAAAGTATTGGAGTTGGTGCCCAGGCCAAAAGGACAGAACGTGATAAGTACCAAATGGCTATTCAAAAACAAGCTCGCTAAAAATGGAGTAATCATAAAGAATAAATCCAGGCTTGTGGCACAAGCCTACAAATAAGAAGAATGGATCGAATTCGATCAGACATTTGCTCCAGTGGCCAGACACGAAGCGATCAAGTTGTTTCTTGTGTATGCTTCCCTCAAAGTCAATCAAATGGACGTGAAGTCATCATTCCTCAACGGGAATCTTAAAAAGGAAGTATACGTAGCAAAACCCCCTGTTTTTGTCAATTCTACTTTCCCTGACTATGTCTATTTTCTTAACCAAGCTCTTTATGGCTTTAAACAAGCTCCCCGAGCTTGGTACGAGACGCTCTATAGCTTTCTTCTTAAGAACAAGTTCACAAGAGAAAGATAGATAAGACAGTACTTCTTAGGGAAGTAAAAGGCAAGATTTTGATAGTATAAATTTTATTCTATGACATTATCTTTGTCTCTATGGAAGACAACCATTGCAAGTAGTTTTATAAACTTATACAAAATAAGTTTGAAATGAGCGGTATTGGTGAGCTGAATTATTTCTTAGGACTTCAGGTCAAACAATCTAAAGATGAGATTTTCATCTCTCAGACGCAGTTCACCAAAGAGTTACTTAAGAAATTTGGAATGGATAACGGAACCTCGATGAGGACTCCAATGGGCTCAACTATGTCTCTGGACAAGGATGAGAAAGGGAAACCTTTTGATGAAACCAAATACAGAAGCATAATTTGATCCTTGCTCTATCTTACTGCCAGTAGAGCTGACATAATATTCTCAACATGTGTGTGCGCTGGATTTTAGGTGAACTCAAAGGAATCTCATTACGTCACTACAAAGCGAATTTTAAGATACATTAAGGGTGCACCAAACTTGGCTTATGGTACCCATGAAGTAATGATGTCGAGCTAATTGAATATTCAGATGCAGATTTTGCAGGTAGTATGGATGACTTGAAAAGTACTTTTGGAAAATTCCAATTCCTCGAAAGAAGGCTTATCTCATGGGGTAGCAAGGAGAAAAATTGTGTGGATACTTCCACTGCGAGTCAGATTACATCTCTTCTGGCAGTTGTTTCCCACAACTTCTTTGGATTAGGAATAAACTTGAGGATTACAACCTGAAGTTCAAGGAGATTCCAATGTTTTACGACTCCTACATTGCAATAGCGATTGCAAATAATCCAGTCTCTCACAGCCAAACAAAGCACATCGAAGTAAGATATCACTTCATCCGGGAGCATGTGGAGAACAATGACATAGCTCTCAACTATATCCTGACAGATAAGCAAGTCACAGATATATTCGCATAGCCACTAGATGAGGCCAAGTTCTCGTTTTTCAAAATGGAACTAAGCATACTAAACAAAGACTCATGAAGTTGGCTAAGGAGAGAGGATTTCACTATGGAAGGACTTCAATAAGCAGAGAAATGGTCCAAGGAAAATTCATTGAATATCACTCATCGTATCTCACCGATTCATCGAAACACGTCTAATATTTCGATGAAACTTGACAAATTTGTCTCTGCTTCACGACAAACTCGCCGAATTGGACTTAGTTCAATTATTTTTATTATTGGATCTGAAGAGACGCCAGGTATGTAACACCCAAAAAACTAAAAAATAGAACTTAAAGGTGGCTATCGATGGGCGACAGTGGTTATTACTGGAGATAACACTCAACGCACTCGACGCTTTCAGCGAAGTGCTGAGTAGACTCGACGAATCATTGAGTCGACTATGGCGTGGCGATTGTCAGTATCGTGCGGTGATACCACTCGACCCACTCAACGCACTCGACACACTCGACGCACTCGATGCTATCAACGCATTCAACGAATCGTCGAGTGGGGATATCAGAGTGGCGACAGTGGGTATCGCATGAAAATAGTGCCACGTAAGGATGGACACGCATCAGATCGATGGACGACGACTGAAGAGCGGTGGTTGACTGGGGTCAAAGAAGCTATCGATGATATCACCCAGGCGATAGCGGATATCGTTTGACGATAGTGATAAATTTGACTGGTCAGGTGAAATCATAGCCATTCATTCCTATTGAAGAGAGGATCCTGTGTCTGGGGTAAATCCTGGGGTCACTTAAGTAGAGGTGTGGAGAAAAGAGAAGTCATTTTCTCTTCTCTCACTCTCTCTCCTCCTTTTCATAACTCTTGAAAGAAAGAGCTAAGGAAGAAGAAGGATGGGGTGTGAAGCTTTGCAAGCTTGGAGGAGGAGATCTCATGGTCGGAATCAAGAACTGAAGCAAGATCCATGAAGAGGAAAGCGAGGCACTCCTTTCCAGCCTTATAGAAAAGCTTGCTCATGGCTCTAAAATGACCTATGAGGGAAACGATCTTCCTGCTTGGATAAGTGAAGTCCTCCTTTTTGGCATATGCATGGAATCCCCCATCGAAAGGTAGAGAATCGATAGAATTCCAATGGGTTGATACGTGATTTCACTGGGTATTTTTGCATAAAGAATACAGAAATTGCATTATGAAAAAGGCATGTTGTGTGAAGACAATCCAGAAAGGTTTGTCTGGATTGGTGATGTTTTATTTTGTATGCTGGAGAAGACTCCGTGTATAAACGGGTTGTTTATGGGGTCAGATGGGTTATTCCTGTGAAGTGGGAGTAGCATGAAGTAATGAATATGCTCTCTAGGAAAATACCTAGAAAATACCTTAGTTTGCATAACTATTGGATATCGCCAGGTTATAGTGAGTATAGCTGGCGATATCTCTTGATGAGCTGTGATTGATGTGATAGACTAGTTTTTGGCACTGTAGGATGTTGCAGGGTTTTGGCTAGAAAGTCGTTCCAATTGTGGCTGAGTTTGGAGATAGAAGAGAGTTCTGTCGCTAACGCTAGGCGAGAGTTATAAGACCCCCCCCCCCCCCCCTTTTTTCTTTTAAAACACCGGGGTCTTAGGCCCAGAACCGCCCCATTGCGGTGACACCTTCACGCCCTGATGGGTCATCACCACAAAGCGCCATTCTGCCGGCCGATTCCATCACAAAAAGGTAGCACAATGAACTAGTACAAGTTCACATGAAAATCACTTATATAAAAATAAAATCTCCACGAAGGGAGTGTCCACAGAACAACATATCAGAGTACTAAAATATGGGCTTATGCCCGATACATCATTTCCTCACTACAAATCACTCATGCGGAAGTAAAAACCAAACATCTACTAAAGGTCGACACTCACGGTCCCGGCTGTATGATATCCGGAGCTAGACTGCCCCATCTCCAAGCGCACCGGTCTCTAAGGCTGCTCCCCCGTGCTGGGCTCCACGATTTCCTAAATTGATGTGGTTCAAAAACCGTTAGTCATAAAGACTAAGCCTTATCATCCCCTACCCTTTCCCCCATGGCTCCTAGGCACCGAGCAGAGAGGAAGAAAGGGAAGGACATGAAGGTGGAGATTGAATAAAAGGAACAGGTGGCAGCGGAACTAATCTAGCAATTCTATAATAAATATGACAGAAAACAGAAAGTAGGAAAAGTAACCTTAACTTATGTGTGGAAGCGCATAAGCCAAGGGATCTTCTGCAAGGCTCCCATCGTATAAAGTGTCCAATATCATTTATACGTTGGGGCGTTGGTTATCAAATAACACCATATAATTATAGAATTTAACCTTAATTTATAAACTTGCCCACACAAGCTTATAGACCAACGGGTCGTTTTGCAAGTTCTAATGTATAAGCATCCCATTCCACTTATACTTTAGGTGTCAGGGTTAAATGAATCGTTTATGCTATGGCATGCAAGTGGGTATGATTGAACATGCAAGTGCAACTCACACACCCGACTCTGTGCACACGGACCTTTAGTTCCCCCTTTCGGAGCCGTTACCTCCCAGGATACCTCCGTAGTGGCAGACGGAAGCGGTGGGTTGGGCCTCGCCCACCTCTAAACAAGTAAAGCACTACCGGTCAGACCTATCGCATGCCTCAATGCTTGGTGCACGAAGCGGACTCCTGCGTACTCTTGCCGGCTTGCGCATCGGACTTCTGTTGGCAAAGTGCTAACCACACTTACCGAGTCAGTATATTGGTGTCGGTGCATCGACCCTCCAATACCGAAGACCCACCACCTTAATTTTCTTTCCTTTTATGCACATGCAAGCTTAATTATAATCACACAAAAACCGAGCCGAAGCTCCCCGGACCAAAACGTCTGTCTCTTAACCAATCGAGTCGAAGCTCCCCGGATCATTCCGTCCGTCTCTTAACCAATCGAGCCGAAGCTCCCAACAATCTACCTGTTCTAACAGTGTTTGTGAAATGTGAGGTCTTAATTACTAAGTTACTCTTTTCAGTTTGTTATTACAGTTTACGTTTACCCAGGACTGCCCCTGGTATTCCCTGTGAAGGGCTCTCAAAGGGCACTAGGAACTATGATGGTAGCTGAAGCCCATCGTTCTCTTTCGCAAGGCACTTATTGTTATTAGTTGATTCTCTTTACCCATTCCCTTCACATATTACGATAGACTAACCTAGGGTGATTTTTAACCTTCCTCTCTTCGGGAAAGACGATCTTTCGTCGAACCCGAGCACCTCTTAACTTTAACCATCACCACTTCTCATTACTCTTCATAACATTCTATTGCGAAATCTTCCACATCTATCCACCCAGACAAAATGACTAACTCCAACAACTATCCCAGATCATGTCCTATTGCAATTTAACAATTTGCTATATATAGACAAACCTAGACTATATGTCGAACCTGTTAAGAAATGATCCAATACTCATCCAAATGCCCTAGCTTATTTACTGGAGGTTTATCATGATATGATTAGCCTATAATCAGAAAACTATAAATTTCCTAATTTATCTGGCATTTAATTAATTTTCTCAAAATTCCTTGGGCTACCAGTTTGAACATGAACTACCCTAAGTACTCATGCAAGATGTCCAACAAAATTATTATAAATATTTTGCTATCTCAAAATGGTAAATACAAAGCATCACAATTTTTCTATCAACAAAAGAGCACTAAAACTATTTTAGAAATATTTTCTATCTTTCGTTATTTATGAATCAAGTACAGAGAATTTCCATCCAAAAATTATAAATTAATTATATTATGCAGGTACTCCTTAAAAATAGCATTGGCCAAGTTTTATAATTTTTCAACAGCAATATCAACCATAATTGATTTTTAAATTATAAAATCCCTTTTAAACATTTGTGAAGGAAGTACTAGATTTACTCAACTAAAAATTATACAAAAATTCAGGAGAAACCATTCTGATTTAAACCATTTACTTCCAAGATTTCATGGGGTTTCAATGAATAGAAAGATTCAAATTATTAAAACATCAATTAGGGCTATAACAATTGTTACAAATGAAGTACTAGAAATAGACATCATAAAATTCCAGTAAAATTGCTATAAATTCTACCCGCCCCAAAACTTACTCTACCTGAGTTTCACAGCTTTTAGATAATGTTTAGTGACAGATTTTACTTATTTGGTATTTTACCATAAAGCTAAGGTTAGGGTTTTGAGGTATCTACCTGTCTCCAAATCTTCCAAGATCCCATCAAGATGATTCATATCATGCTAATGTCAACTCTACTGAATTTCAAGGCAATACGAGAGAAATTGCCCCCATGTCCTTCACAACCCTCAAAACCCTCCATTTAGGGTTTGAGTTTGGATCTTAGGGTAAACCAACCCTAAACCACACCATTTTATCCAAGTGGGTTATAATAACCCTTCCAAGTCATTGGTCAAAATATCAGCCTCTGTTTAAGAGATTTGACCGTTCCAACCTCTTAGTGCACTTTTTACTCAAAAACGCCTCATTAATGCCTAGATAAAAATAGTTGACTTCCTATCCAAAACTCATCCAAATGAGTTGGAATTTTGTACATAGCTAGGTTCTATAGCCAGGGACCACTCACCAAAATTTGGGAGGGTTTGGATGTCATTTGACCAATTAGATAAATTACTCTAACTTTAATAAATTAAAACAAAAACCATAGGCAAAGTATCTCCAAAAATTACCATTTTTGGACAGCCTTTAGGTATGGCTTAGGGTAACCTCCTGCCCGAATTTCAAGTCATTTGGACAAGGGACGAAGTGTGGGATTTCATTTTATTTCCTGCACAACTATAGGTACAGCCCCGACTAAACCGTGTGCTGCGGTAAACCGCTTACCCAAATGAGTTGAAATCAATTTTAAATTAATCTGGACTCGAAGGGCTATAACTTTCGTGACTGGTCATTTTCCTTAATCGGCCTATATGTACCTCATTTGGTAATATCAAAAAGTGAGTTAAAAAGGAGATAATAATTCATTATAATTAATGAATAATAATAGAATTTACTGTTCATCTCCCCTACCAAACAGAACCCGTAAACTGAACTCAGAAACATATATTTCCTGTAGCTCTCCCGCGATCCATTTCCGGCTGTCCTGTCACTTCCCTGGCCAGCCACCACCATCACCACCTCCGTCGAGGCGATGGCTATCGGTCGGCGGTGGTTTGGCCACCGGAGGTGGCGGTTTCCGGCGTACCCGAAAATATATTTTTCGTGGTATCTCCATGAAAACACGAGGTAGGTATGACTCCTTTGAGCACGAACTTCCTTTATAAGATCCTAAGATCTACTTACAAAAGAAGAAGAAGAGGAGGACCTTGTTCACAGTTTGGAGGCAAGATGAACGTCGGATTGTCATAACGCAGTGGTGGCGTTCCCAAACTTCTCCTACAGCAAAAAAATAATCCAATCCATTTGGTCAAGAGTGTAAACTTCTCATCTTGCTCAAAGGGGGCTTTTAAAGATCTCCAAGTGGGGAGGGGTGTTGCGCGCTAGGGTTCGAATAAAATAAATGCAACCGAACTAGAAATCCAATTAGGTAAGTATACCTATCGAATTGTAGCTAGGGGACACAAATGTCGTATTGAAATCCGGGAACTTTTGAGTATGCTTACTCACACGAAAATTATTATCTTATCGACGGAAAAACTAGGGTTTTAGAGAATCTAATTGCAAGGAAGGAAGTAAAGCTAAAGCTAGAAAGAGAGCTATTACAGTTAATTAAAGAGCATAAGAAAATCAATTACTACGAAAGGTTAAAAATATGAAATGGAAATGCACTCGATAAGGAATCACCTCGGCTAAAGATGATTAAGAAAATGCGATAAAAATCTAAACTTAATAGGATAAAGGTCCTTGACCGTGGAGGTTCCTAAAGCTTAAACAAGCTTCTCTCGAAGTCGTGCCCAACTGAGTTAAGGAAGGTTTGACCGACTCTCGTCTAAATCGGAGGCCTAAAACTCGCTTTACGCGGTGAACCCCACTATTGGATTTTACTCCAATCCGAGAGATTTGGACGTCTGCCTCTCTCGAGGGGTGCATACAACTCCCTTTACTCTTGAATGCTCACTTCATTCTATCGGCCTCTCGGCTAGCCCAGAATGAAAGCAAAGGTGGAGAGTATATATCGATAATATACTTCCAACCCATGATTAATCAAGAGTAATTCAAGGCCCTAACCTAAAAAGAAAAGATTAATCAAAACATCATAACTTAATCGCTCGAACCTCGGATCATCAAGATCGAGTACAAGGAGGATTAGTTAATCATAGTGAAGTGGAGGAGGGGGGATGAGTAGTAAAGCATAAAAATAACACAAGCTAAACAAAGAACACTTCTATTAATGAAAAGGGGCAAGTTACACTAATTGAAATTGAAATTACAAGTGCATGAAATTTAGAACCTATTCTAGCCCTACATTAAGCAATAAGCAAAACTAAAGATTAAAAAGAAAGCTAAGGAAACTAAATATTAAACCATGGTTAAGCAAAAATTACAAAGGAAGAGAGAGAGAGAGAGAAAACTAAAAACATGAAAAGGGAAGTAAGAAATAAAGGGGCAGCACCTCCCCCTCTCAACCAAAGCTTACTGAAATGGAAGGGGGGCCATAATTTATAGGAAAAATTCTCGGGTTGGTCACGCCCTCCGACACGCCCTAGGGGGGCGTGTCAGGGGGCGTGACATGTATGAAGTTCACTATAGGTTGTGGGATCTGGCGGGAGGGATGATTGCTTCTGTACGTCGGTCGACACGCCCATGGTCATGCTCGTGTAGGGGGGGGGCATGCCACGCACGTCATGTCGAAATCATTGGTCGGAAATCCGTCAGTCGTCGGAAAGGTTGATGTCATGCCCCAGGTCACGCCCGTGATGGGGGGAGTGACAGTACTGTTGCGTGCTGTTGCGGAACCTGCATTTAATGCGGCGGTAGGCTTTGCGGTAGAGAGCGACACGCCCTTGGTCACACTTGGCGACACGCCCGGGGAGGGCGTGTTAGGGGGCGTGACAGCCGTTTTGTTCGTTTTTCTGTCCATTCCATAAGGAGTCCTCGGGATCAGGTGACACGCCCTAGGTTACGCCCAGGGAGGGCATGACAGGGGGGCGTGTATGGTCATTTTATGCCAATTTTCTGGAAACCTTCAAAAAGACAAGAAAAAGTCAGTGGCAATAATATTTACATAAAAATGATAAAAAAAATAAACTAAAAATAGACAAGATTTGTACAATATAAAATAGAAAATACGATAATAGTTTAGACTACAAAACGTATTATCAAATTCCCCCAAGCTTAAGCTTTGCTTGTCCTCAAGCAAAAATATAAAAACTAGATAATCATAAAAAAGGACAAATCAAAAAGTTCTAATTATGCCTACACAAGTACTATGCGAAATTCTAAGTAGGGAAATGGTGAAATGTATGTCTAAAACAATTATTTAGGTATAGTAAAACTTTTATAAACTTTACTCAATAAAAACAAATCATCCAAAATTTTAACGAAATTCTTTAAATAGACTTAAGAAAAGAAACGTAAATGATAAAAACGCATTGAGTTGTTACTAGATCCAACAACGCATTATAATTATATCAATTTAATTAACAAAAATCTAGGTTTAAATCCAAAACTAAAACGATTTACTTTTCTTCTTTTCTTAGTTGTTAAATAAAAATCAAAAAGCGTGAATCAAAAGGACTTAAATAGGACAGAAACGTTTGGTTTAGGAATATAATTAGGAGTGGAATTCAAAGATAAATGTGAAGGTTTAAAATCACACTAAATCAAAGCAAAGAGTTTCAAAAACTTTCATAAAAATATATATACATTTTTTTTCTTTTTCTTCTTTTTTCCATATTTTTTTCTTTTTTCAAAACAAAGGCCATAAATATTTTTATTTTCCTTTTTAATTGGCCAAATAGAAATAAACATAACTTTTGAGCATACTTTTTTTCAAAAACCTTTCTCCCACAAAAATCACAAAATATCCTATCAAAATCGTGAAAATATTTTATAAAACTCAAAAAGGCTAGTGTGATTAGATAGGTTGGAAATTTTTGCTTTGGTAAAAATGAAATAAAGGGAGGAGCTATCAAATGAAATCGAAAAAAGGCTCAAAAACAGCTAAATAGTGGTAAAAGTTTTTAGGTTGGCAAAAAGCTCATACGAAAAAAAAACGGCCTAAATCATTTTCATGCTTTTGAATTTATTTAAAACAAAGGTTTGAAAAATTTCAAAAAGCGAGTCCTAGATAATAAAAGAAGATTGACGAAATTAACTTGAAAATAGAAATAATAGGTGACTTGGATCGTTCATATCTACTACGTTATTCAAAAGTTTACTTTACAAAAATTATTCAAAAACGAAAAAGAAAATAGTGGATGATGAATTTTTGAGAAAGTAAAGGAAATAAAAAACAAAAAACCATAATAGAAATGCGAGTTTTAGAAAAATATTTCACCTTAACATGCTATCATGAATTAGAAACACAACATGACCAACATTTTACTTGTGAAACATAATTAAAAAGGACGATTAGAAATATTATAATTAACTACGTTGGTTATAGAAAATTTTGGGCAAAACAAAAACAAAAACTAGGGGTACTATTGAAATACCAAAATGTCTAAACTATTCAAAAACACAATTTTTATTTTAATTTTGTGAAATATTCTCTTTTTTTGGATTTTTGAAATTTTTTCTCATTTTTTTGGGAATTTTAAGATATTCATTTTTTTTGAAATATTTAAGAAGAATAAAAAAAAAGGAAAGAAAAAGTATTTACCCTAAGCAAAAATGAAGGAGGAAGTCCTCCCCCAAGCTTAAAATCGACATTGTCCTCAATGGCAAAAGAAGGGGATTGGAGAAGGAGAGAAAAATAAAATACAGAACTGAAAGACAGAATTGAAAGACAGGTACTTCCCCGGATTTATTTGCTGCGAAAGCTGAGTGATGTCGCTCCCAGAATGTCTTCTTTGGACTTCGTGATGGATTCAGCAGGCGATCACAGAAGCTTCAGCTTGTCGGAGCCGTCCGAGGACAAAAATTGTAAAATAAAGAAAATAGAAAAAGATAACTTGGGTTGCCTCCCAAGAGCGCCCTTTGTTTAAAGCGTCGTTGAGCTCGACGCATCAAAAAATAATATTGTCCAAAAATATTGTTGTCCAGAAATAAAATTGTTTTTAGCAAAAATTAAAAGTTCAAAGTTAAAGTTCGTGAAGCAGAAACTTAATAATGTTTGGACTGACATCATCATCACCAGAAAAATAGATTTTAAGACGCTGACCATTCACTTTGAAATTACCCTTATCAGGGTGAGAAATTAAAACAGTTCCATAAGGAAATACTTCTAAAACAGAAAACGGGTCAGACCAGCGAGATTTTAATTTGCCCGGAAATAAACGTAAACGAGAATTATATAAAAGGACTTGGTCGCCGGGCTTAATGTTTTTAGGGTGCCTTAAGTGTTTATCGTGTAAACGCTTCGTTCGCTCTTTATAAAGTTTTTTATTTTCATAAGCATAAGAGCGCCACTCATCGAGTTCATTTAGTTGAAATTTTCGAAGGTCACCGACTGAGCGGGGATCGAAGTTTAAAAATTTTAAGGCCCAAAAGGCGCGGTGTTCAAACTCTATGGGAAAATGGCATGATTTTCCATAGACCAGCCGATACGGCATATATCCGAGGGCGGTTTTGTACACTGTTCGGTAGGCCCATAGAGCATCGTCAAGTTTGGCTGACAAGTCTTTCCTAGAAGTTGAAACTGTCTTTTCTAATATTCTTTTTATTT
Organism: Platanthera zijinensis; assembly: GCA_039513925.1. Taxonomy (NCBI): domain Eukaryota; kingdom Viridiplantae; phylum Streptophyta; class Magnoliopsida; order Asparagales; family Orchidaceae; genus Platanthera; species Platanthera zijinensis. Next base: position 163,451,404 of record CM077085.1, read on the forward strand.
CTCTATTAATTACTTCGACTTGTCCGTTAGTTTGGGGGTGGTAGGCAGTGGAAAGCTTATGCGTAATGCCGTATTTGGTAAGGATTTTTGAAAACTGTGCGTTACAGAAATGGGAACCCCTATCGCTAACGATTGCGCGAGGCGTACCGAATCTAGAAAATAATTTTTTTTTAAAACGTGACTACAACTCGGGAGTCGTTCATAGGAAGAGCTTGGGCCTCAGCCCATCGTGAAACATAATCAACAGCAACTAAAATATATTTGGTTCCGAAGCTAGAAGGAAGGAGGCCACCAAAATCAATTCCCCAGAGTTCGAAAATTTCGCACTCTAAGAAATAATTTTGCGGCATTTAATTTTTATTAGAAATGTTGCCCACCCATTGGCAACTATCACACCTGCTCACAAAGGCTTGCACGTCTTTAAACAGGCTAGGCAAGTAAAAACCCGCGCAAAGCACCTTGTGAGCGGTGCGAGCAGCTTGATAGTGCCCACCTGTCGGACCTTCATGCAAATGTTTTAGAATATCAATTCCTTCATCATAAGAAACACATCTCCTTATCACTTTATCCGCACAAATTTTGAAAAGATTCGTGTCTTCCCAAAAGTAGTTCTTCAGCTCATAAAAGAATTTCTTCTTTTGCTGAGACGAGAACTCTTTTGGGAGCACCCGGGCCACTAGATAGTTGGCGATGTGCGCGAACCAAGGAGAAGTAGATGTGTTAACTAAAAGCAGCTTCTCATCAGGAAAATAATCATTAAAATATTTTTCATTTAATTTTTCTATAAAGGGGTTATCTAATCTGGATAGATGGTCGGCGGCCAAGTTCTCGGCTCCTCAATTATCATGGATCTCTAAGTCAAACTCCTTGAGGAGTAAGACCCAGCGAATCAAGCGAGGCTTGGCATCCGTTTTGGCAAGAAGGTACTTGAGGGCTGAGTGGTCCGTAAAAACAATGATTTTTGAAAGTGTAATGTAAGGGAGGAATTTATCAAATGCGAATACTACAGCTAAGAGCTCCTTCTCGGTTGTGGTGTAATTTTCTTGTGCAGATGTGAGTGTTTTACTAGTGTAATAGATGGGGTGGAAGTTTTTAAATATGCGTTGACCTAATACGGCTCCCACCGCAAAACTACTCGCATCGCACATAATCTCGAAAGGATGGTCCCACACCGGAGCTATCATAATCGGTGCGTTAATTAACTTTTCTTTAATTAATTTGAAGGCAGAAAGGCAAGAGTCATCAAAAATGAGTGGAGCTCTTTTTCTAAGAGATGAGTGAGGGGCTTTGTGATTTTGGAGAAGTCCTTTATAAAACGACGATAAAAGCCAGCATGGCCTAGGAAAATTCTTATAGCTTTTATGTTCATAGGCGGCGGCAGCTTCTCGATAATTTCTATCTTGGCAACGTCTACCTCAATACATTTAGTAGAAATTTTATGACCCAACACTAACCCTTCCCTCACCATAAAATGGCATTTTTCCCAATTTAGGGCAAGGTTAGTTTCTTCGCATCGTTCTAAGACTTTTTCGAGGTTTTCTAAACATATATCGAAAGAATCGCCGAACACGGAGAAATCGTCCATAAATACCTCCATAATGCTTTCTACGTACTTGTCAAATATTGCGAGCATACATCGCTGGAATGTAGTTGGCGCATTGCACAATCCAAACGTCATTCTTCGGTAAGCCAAGGTGCCGAAGGGACAAGTAAACGTAGTTTTCTCTTGGTCCTCGGGAGAGATGGGTATTTGAAAGTACCCCGAGAGGCCATCGAGAAAACAATAAAAGCTATGGCCGGATAATCGTTCTAAAATCTGGTCGATAAACGGTAAAGGAAAGTGGTCCTTGCGGGTGGCGTCATTTAACTAACGGAAATCTATACACATACGCCAACCCGTCACCGTTCGTGTCGGGATTAATTCATTATTCTTATTACTAACTACGGTTATCCCTCCCTTCTTTGCACTACCTAAACGGGGCTTGTTGATGCGCGAAAAGAGACGGGGAAAACGGGCACCACCAGCTAACTGTTCGAGCACTCGAGGAAGAAAAGAAAAACAAACTGCGAGCAGCAGTCTACTTGGCGGACTAGAAAAGGAATAGAAAAGCAAGAGCCGTGGAGCACGGCAACACCAGACTTCGCCCGTCGCGGCCTGAATGCCACTCCTGCGACGGGCTTGCTTTTGATTGCAAAGAAGGGGTTACAAGAAGGGAAAAGGAAAGCAACGCAGAAAGCAAGCTGGAGACCGCAAAGCCAGAGATTCGAGTCCGCAGCCTTTTACAAGTGGGCTCCTGGGCTCGAGATAGCGTGCTTTGAGTGCACCACTTCCCCCTATTTATAGGTTGGGGGCCTGCCCAAACGGGCAGGGCTAAAATAACCGGCTACCCAGGGTACAAAGGAGCCGGGCAGTGGTGACGGGAAACAAAAAGCAAAGAAGAAGCAGTCCGCGCGGGACCGGTGGACTAGGCCAGCGAGCTGGAAACCTCCCTTGGTCGCATCGGGAGCGATCCTCAGACTAGTTGCGACCTGAGCGACCTGGGCGACCTGAGCGACCTGGGCGACCTGAGCGACCTGGGCGACCTGAGCGACCTGGGCGACCTGACTCGGAGCTCGCCGATCTGAGCTTGACTCGTCGATGGAAGGTCGACGATCCAGCTGTTGGGAACCAAGGACGACCTTGGCGGACTGATATCTGGAATCCGGCCAAGGAGGAACGAGGCGTCTAGTTGGATATGTTGTGGATTCTGGGGTTAACATAATCCCCGCACATTTTTGAGTTTTGGAAAATTCCGAAAATGTTTCCTTAACCGCCGAGTCCGCAACTATCATTAATGCTGTTTGCGCTATAAATACCGTCGGAAGCCTTGTCCTCTTGTCAGAATTGGCTGCGCGACGGGTCGTTAGTCACCTCTTGCGGTCTCCACTTTCCAGTCTGGCATGGCAAGATTAGGGGATTTCTTTGGTAACCTTGCTACTTCGACTGAGAAGCCCAAGGTCAGCTCCCGCCCTAAAAAGATCAGTCGCCGTCACGATAACCCACCCCGCAACCGAGGAGAGAGCTCAGGTCAAGAAAAATCAGACCCAGCTCGCGACATAGAGCCTGAGAAGGTCGCGACTGTTGTTCCTCCAAACCCACCAAATGAGAAATTGAATCCGTCATCTGTTTTCGACAAGAATCCTGCGAGCTCTTCCAGCATGGAGGTACACCGCTCTGCTTCTGGGACTATTATGCTGCGGATAGATACGGGCAAAGAAGTATCGTCGCCGAAAATCCAGCAGCAGATGATCGAGGAGAAGCTTCCTGCTGACGAACAGGTAGAGGAAAGGGCAGAAGAGGCTGCTGAGGAACGAGTTAAAGAGCCCGCCGAAGTCGCAGCTAAAGGTTCCGATGAGCAAGCTAAGGAGCCAGTGCCTTCCCTGGCTCTGGTTGTCGCACCGACATTAGTCCGCGAACATCAGCAGGTCGTCATTGACTTGGATGAGACGCCTGAAAAAAAGAGGAAAAGAGACAAGGGTACTGTTGCGGAGCGAATAGAGAAGAGGCTGAAGGTTAGGAAGGAGAAGAATGTCTCCAAGCGGACTGGTGCTGCGAGCTTACAGCATAAGCCGAGAGAAAAGGAGGTTCAAGATAGCGATCACGTCACCCCTGCCCCTCTGTCCACAGAAGGTGATCCCCCTTCGACGCTTAGCCTATCCACTACTGAGATCCTTGACTCAATAGATGACGAGCGGCTTGCGAGCATGAATCGCTCTCTACTGGAAGTGCTGCAGCCCGATGCCGAGGTTAGGGGAGAGAAACTCGTTGATCCTTCTTTTCTTCCAGCTGTAGAGAGGGCAAAGACTAAGGAGCAGCTTGCCATAATGAAGGCAAAGGTCGAAGCGGTCTCGGAGAAGCTTGCCGCGGATAAGCGGGCTGAGGATCTTCGGACCGCTGCCGAGCTAATGGGGTCAGGTAAGTTGCAGCCGACGCCCAAGCGATTCCAGAGCTCATGGTTATATAAATCTCCTCCACGGAAATCGCGGCCGGTCAAGACCATTACAGAAACCGGTGATATAGTCGCCTCAAGCAGATCGCTGGCCGAGACGAGAGCGGTAGTCCGCCGAGAATGGAGGCATCGCCTAGACGCTTTTGATTTAGAGCACGTGAGGCGACCTATCCTTGATAGTCGCAAGATCGCCGCAAGGATTACCAAAAGTGAATTGAACTTTTTTATTTTTTACCTTTCTAGGCCTATTGCGACTTGGATACTGAAGCGAATTTTATTTTTTGTTGCAGTTCAGAAATCAACACCAGATTCAGTCGAGGCCGGCGATATCGCGCACACGCCACCAGATATATCAATGGAAACTGCGGCGCGGACTGATGCTGAACTCGTACAGGAGGAGCGACCTGCTCAGGAAACGTACACGTTATTAGCGAGGAAGTATGAGGAGGAGTTATGCGAAATTCGGGCCGAATTAAAGAAAAGTAAAGAGCGAGAAAAGATCTTAGAAAACGAGGTCGCCAGCCTTTCATCTGCGCTCGAAGGAGCGAAGAAAGAGAAGAACTGACTAAGCGGAGATGTCAGCCACTACAGAAACAAGTACTTGGTCTTGGCGAGAGAAGGGAAGAGACAAATGAGCGAAGTTGCTGGGATAAGGCCGCAACCATCTTCTCAACCTATTGCGGGAGAGGGGTCGGCCCCGGCGGTGAGCGGGCAGGCCGCGGTGGTCGCAGATCCGACCCCGGCAGGTGTTCCCTTAATTCCGTTCCCGCGGGTAGCCAAGGATGTCGCTCATATGCACCGCACTTTTAACAATATGCACCACCTAGTTTCTCAACTTTACTGTGAGATCCTGCGAGGGAGCGACCAGGCGGCTCATGTTGGGATGGATGAGGAGGAGCGACCTGCCCCGCGAGATCGCAGAAGGCGCTGAAGTCGAAAAAATTGTTGTATGATTCGATGTTTGAACATCTTGTATAGCTGTGTTTGTGCTGTGACGCTACTTCTGTTTGTTGTATGATGTTATTATTTTTTAAACTTTGGATAACCTTATTGTTGAACGCAAATTGTGCGGGCTGGCTTTATGCTCGCTTATTTTGTTTACTGGAAAATCGTGGTCTCTGCGGGCCTCCTGTGAGTTCGCGGTTACTTGTAGATAAAGAGCAGGAAAAGCAGGGAAGGAGCGAACTGCGTGGACGGCCTTTGAATCCGCAAAGCCTTTAGAATTGCTTGAACTTGCAGGAAAAGCAGGGAGGAAGCGAACTGCGCGGACTGCCTTTGAATCCGCAAAGCCTTTAGAATTGCTTGAATTTGCAGGAAAAGCAGGGAGGAAGCGAACTGCGCGGACTGCCTTTGAATCCGCAAAGCCTTTAGAATTGCTTGAATTTGCAGGAAAAGCAGGGAGGAAGCAAACTGCGCGGACTGCCTTTGAATCCGCAAAGCCTTTAGAATTGCTTGAATTTGCAGGAAAAGCAGGGAAGAAGCGAACTGCGCAGACTGAGAAATCGGTCCGGGCGGATTAACTGCAGTCATGTCAGACGGTTTTCTATAAATAGGGTCTTAATCTTCTCTTTGTATAGGAAACAGTTAGAGCTGAAGCCATGCGGTCTGAAAACATGGTATCCGCGCATACTGATGCCGCAGCTGCCTTCCATGCTGCCGAGCACAAACGCAGCAGGCTAACCGCAGTTGACTTGGAAGCCTTTTTGGAGAAGCACATGGCGGGCTCTCCAGTACTTGCGCGGCTTTCGGAGCATCAGGAGCAATTGAACTTCTCCACAGCCCCCCAGCTTGCGGTGCCAATCGATCATTTTGATTGCGGGTTCAAATTCCCCCTGCTTTGGGAGATCGCAGAGATCTTTGAGCACTATGGGGTGGTTCCAGGCCAGCTCGCTCCGAACAGCATGGTCACCATCTGTAGCTACCTTGCTTACCTGCGAGCTGAGAAGGTCGAGTTCTCCTTGAAGATCTTCAGGAAGATCTTCTCTGTTTGCTCTATAACCCCGCAAGGAGACCGCGAGTACAAAGGTATCATCTACTTCTACTGCAGGGGGATGAAAGTTGTGGGTTTGCCGAATAAGATCCACAACTGGACTTCTAGGTATCTTATCTTTGAAGGCGACCTTGGATTCCTTCACACCAACCCGCAGCTGCGCCCAGACGCCGACTTCAAATGCGTGCGGCTGAATGACACCGAGACCGCCATCATCAAGTTCCTTGAGGGAGCGAGGCTTGACATTGATTACTACATCCCACTACTGCCCGGAGTGGACGCCATAAACCGTTTGGAGAGTAAGTTTCGCGACTTTCATTTGTATCCGCCATGACCTGGAAGTTGCTAATTTTTCCTCTTGCAGCGACCTTGGCGGTACCCGCAAATCTACCTTTCGCGCCGGCTGGACAGACTCCTACACAAGGAGAAAGAAGAAAAGAAATTGCGAGAAAAAGGAAAGAAGACGGAGATCCCGCCGCGAGTTATTCTTCGGATGATAGCTTTAATATCACGGGCTTTGGCGAGAAGCAGAAGGATCTAAGGGGTAACCCCATGATCCATTGGCATGAGAAGAAAAAGTATGTCCGTCTGTCAATGGCTCTTCCCTCCTGGAGGAGCCCTCGCCCATCTCGCCATGCTCATGTCGCCCTATTTTGCCTTGTATGGGAAGCAAAACCTTCGCGAACTGCAGAGTGTGGCTCCTGACGACCTTCCACTTCTCGCCGCACAAGCCAGTGCAAACTGCGCCGTCACCAACCACTATATGGGCAGGCTCACGCGCGAGCTGCTTAAGGAAGATGCGCGGCATAGGAAAGAAAGCAGACTGCTGAAAGAAAGAAATAAGCGACTTGGCACAAAGATCAACCAATATAAAGAGGACAAGGCTGTAAGTGTCAGTTAGTCGCCGTTTATCTCGCTTATCGTTCGCGGACTGACATTTTTTGGTTTCTTCTCCAGACCGCATATGAGATAACGAATCCCGACTTCCAGAAGGCTATGTTTCCTTTTGTTAGGGAAAGCGTGGAGGTGGCCATTGAACGCATTATCAGCGAAGGGTATGCAAAAGCAGGGGTGGACTCCATTCCCTTCCTGGAGCTTTTCCCGGAGCTAAAGGACAAGGTTGCCGAATTCGAGCGAGCGGCTAAGGGAAAAGCGGTTTCTGAGGACGACGAGGAAGAGTCCGCTGATAAGGAAGCTCCTGAAGATGCGGCCTCCAGTCAGCAGCAAGGAGGCCAGTCTGACCAATCCTCCAACTCCGGATCTGATGAGAGCAGTACGTGGACAGAACCCTTGGCCGCTTCTCGTTCAAGCGGCAGCAGCAGCGGTGAGTCGGGCGGCTATTCGCCTGAGGTGGATGTGGACGGGTTAAGCCCGGAAGAGCCTGCAGACAAGAAGCAGAGGATCGAATAGAAGGATAAATTGTAATAATTTTTTTTTTGTTTTCAATGTAAAAAAGGGGGGGGGGGGCGGACTCTGCGCGAGTCCGCCAGGACATGTATATAATTTTGGATGAATAGAAAAAAGGATATTTTTTAACTTCTGAGATGCTCTGCTTATTTCTTGTTTATACGTTAGAGGTCGCACTTCTCATATCAATCTTCGTTATAGCTTTATTGCTTGTTAAAAACTCTGGCTGAAATTGCATAACCACATCTCGCTGCAATATGAACGGAATGCCTTCTTAGCGAAGAGAACGAATGATGCAGACTTGGGCGGGTTCGGTTTGCAGTCCGTATCTTGCAGAACTTTTCAGTTTTTGCGAGAACCAAGATGACGAAAACCATAATCTGCTAACTCAAATAATGTGAATAAGCGAACTGGGCGGACTAGGGTCACCGCCCGCAGATATTTGCAGTGAATCTTTTCCAAGTAATCATTATTTTATATAAGTTGAATGAATCCTGAGGATTACGCAGATAAGATAAATGGAGTCCGCACTACATCAATAATAATATCAGAAATGACCCGTAATTCATAACCAAGCGGGTAGGTGCGGCCGGAGCGGCATTGCTTTCCTCACAGGATTATGAACTACAGAATCAACCCAAGGACCGGCGGACTGGGCGGATAGGATATATGGAGTCCGTACTGCATCAATAATAATATCAGAAATGACCCGTAATTTATAACCAAGCGGGTAGGTGCGGCCGGAGCGGCATTGCTTTCCTCACAGGATTATGAACTACAGAATCAACCCAAGGACCGGCGGACTGGGCGGATAGGATATATGGAGTTCGCACTGTATCAATAATAATATCAGAAATGACCCGTAATTCATAACCAAGCGGGTAGGTGCGGCCGGAGCGGCATTGCTTTCCTCACAGGATTATGAACTACAGAATCAACCCAAGGACCAGCGGACTGGGCGGATAGGATATATGGAGTCCGCACTGCATCAATAATAATATCAGAAATGACTCGTAATTTATAACCAAGCAGGTAGGTGCGGCCGGAGCGGCATTGCTTTCCTCACAGGATTATGAACTACAGAATCAACCCAAGGACCGGCAGACTGGGCGGATAGGATATATGGAGTCCTCACTGTATCAATAATAATATCAGAAATGACCCGTAATTTATAACCAAGCGGGTAGGTGCGGCTGGAGCGGCATTGCTTTCCTCACAGGATTATGAACTACAGAATCAACCCAATTCACTGCCCTCTTGCCTGGAGTACAGTCTTAGTCGATCTCTCGGGCAGGTGCGGCCGGAGCGGCATTTCTTTCCTTTGAGATCGACAAGACTGTGGGTCTCCTGCAGGCACTGCTTGAGGGTACCAAGGAGTGTTCGAGGGTTATAACCTTAAGATGATCTGGGGGTAGGTGCGGCCGGAGCGGCATTGCTTTCCCCGTGCGATCATCTGGGTTGTAACGATATCCCTTAAATTTCATGGTAGAGCTGACCACCACTCTGCTCCTCCATAATGCAGAAGTGGGATTAGGTACTAGCCGGGATCCGAAATCCAGTATCCTGCCGCACTAGAGTTGGTAGGCTCCCACTACACGGTGCGAAATCTCCCCGCAACACGTGGTCTTCGTGGTGTTACGCTGACTCCAACGGTTCTAGGGGAGGTTTTTGCTGAACTCGGTGATATCTCCTGGCAGTAAGCAACTGTCGGGTGTTGCTCGAGGAGGTAAGAGAGAAAAGGCACTTGAAGAAGTGTTAGTATGAGTATTTAGAAAAATATCAATTTTGAGAGATTCGTATAACATAGAAGAGAGAGTTCGGAAATAGAGCCGCTTAGAGTTGTCTTTGCTCAACATATTAACTGTCAATACTTGAAACACAAAGACACTTGATGAAGCGTTAGCAAGGGACTTTCATTAATAATGAATTTCTCAAAGAGTTTACATAAGAAGGAAAGAAAAGAAGTTCAGGAATAGAACCGCTTTAGATCATCTCCACTCCACGTGTGCGGCATATCTTCTCCTTCAAATGTTTGTAACCGGTAGGCTCCATTCTCAAGTGCTTCCTTGATAATAAAAGGTCCCGCCCAACTAGGATTAAGCTTCCCAACTGAGCTGGCTCTTGCAGCAGCGTCGACCTTTTTAAGAACTAGATCTCCCACTTGAAAGTGTTTGATCCTTACATTCTTATCGAAGTAACGGGCCATTCTTCTTTTAACTTCTTCTTGTCTGATGGTAGCCTTGTCTCTAACCTCTTCAACATATTCCAAACTGAACCTCATCTCCTCGCTGTTCAGCTCAAGCCAATCCTCCGTATATTGCCTAGCAAGCAGCACTCTAGGTGACATAACTTCAAACTCAACAGGAATTAATGCTTCGGACCCGTGAGAAAGCTTGAACAGGGTTTCCCCTGTTGCAGATGAAGGCGTTGTTCTCAGGGTCCAGAGAACAGAGGGAAGTTGATCAACCCAACTGCCCTTGAGATTTTGAACTTTCTTCTTAAGCAGGTTGAGGATTTGCTTATTAGCTGCTTCTACTTGACCATTGCTTCTGGGATGATGAACTGATGCAAAGCGCAGCTCTGTTCCGATCTGTCTGCAAAAGTCTATCATCTCAGCATTATTGAACTGTGGTCCGTTATCAGTGATTATTTCCATAGGGATTCCATGCCGGCAGACTATCTCCCCCCAAATAAAATTCCTCACGACCTGGGTTGTTGTCTTTGACAGTGCTTTAGCCTCAATCCACTTACTGAAGTAGTCGATCATAACTATAATGAAACGCCGCTGCCCACTTGCCATGGGAAAAGGACCAATGAGATCCATTCCCCAAACAGCAAAGGGCCAAGGGGTTGCAATCGATCTGAGAGATTGAGCTGCTTGATGTTGAAGAGGAGCGAATTTCTGGCATTGAACACATTTTCTCACATAGGTCTCCGAATCTCTCTTCATTGTGGGCCAGAAGTAACCTTGCCGCAGGATCTTTTTTTCCCAATGTCCTTGCTCCTGAGTGACTCCCGCACTCGCCAGAATGCACTTCTCGAAGAATAGTAGGAATTTCACATTCTGAGACACATCTTGCCATTGTAGACAAGAAGGTTTTTCTATAGAGGATATCGGATATCAAGTAATAATGTGCTGCTTTCAACCTGAATTTCTTCTTATCTTTTACCGACTGATGCAGGCTCCCAGTCGATAGGTAGAGAACGAATGGATCCATCCAAGAGGAACACTGATCGATTTGTATTAACCCCTCCTCCTCCACTGCTGGGTGGAAAAGTTCAGAGATTTTCCCTCATGATGGGAGCCCATATTTGGCAAGAACGTCAGCCTCCTCATTTTCTGCCCTCGGAATGTGCTCGATAGTAAAACTTTTGAACCTGCCGACCTCAACTTTTGCCAGCGCAAGATACTTTTTCAACACCGGCTCCCTGGTCTCGTAGTTACCAAGAACTTGTGAAGCCATTACCAGAGAATCAGTCTTAATATGGACATGATCAATTCCAAGCTCTCTTGCAAGCCTCAAGCCGGCCAATAAAGCTTCATACTCTGCCTGATTTTTAGTCACGGGAAAATAGAACTTGATGGCCTGCTCAAGCTTGACGCCATTTGGGTTTATCAAAACCACCCCTGCCCCTGAAGAGTTTCTTCCAGAAGCTCCATCCACATAGATGGTCCAAGCTAAGAGAGATTTTGCTGCCTAATCTGAGCTAGATTCCGTTGTGTCAACCAGAAAATCTGCAAGTACCTGTGCCTTGATAGCTGTCCTTGGTACATAGGAAATTTCAAATTCGCTCATCTCAATTGCCCACTTAGCTAGCCTGCCTGAATGCTCTAGTTTCTCTAGCACGCTCTTCAAAGGTTGATCAGTAACCACCTGAATTGAATGAGCCTGGAAATACGGACGGAGTTTGCAGGCAGACATAACCAATGCCAAAGCTAGCTTCTCAAGGATGGGGTACCTTGCCTCTGCATCTTTCAGAATGTGACTGACATAGTAAACGGGGAACTGCCTCCTGCTCTCTTCTCGGACAAGGATGGAACTAACTGCCTCGGGTCCAACCCCCAGGTATAGGAACAACATCTCCCCCGCTCGGGGGCTTTGGAGTAAAGGTGTCGAGGTTAGCTGTTTTTTCAACTGCTCAAAAGCCAAAGAACACTCTTCTGTCCATTGGAACTTGGACGCTCCCCGCAGAGTCTTAAAGAACGGCGCACTCTTATCCCCAACTCGAGAGATGAATCTCCCGAGTCCTGCCAACCTCCCCCCAACTACTGAACCTCTTTTGGAGAACGGGGAGGAGCCATATCAAGGATGGCTTTGACCTTATCAGGATTGGGAGCAAGACCCTCAGGAGTAAGGAGATGGCCGAGAAACTTCCCCTTACTCGCCCCGAAGATGCATTTTAACGGGTTAAGCTTTATTTTGTGCCTTCGCAGAGTGGAAAAGGTCTCCGCTAGATCTATCAAGTGTTGTGGAAGAGACCTACTCTTAATCAGATGGTCATCTACATACACTTCGAGGTTTCTACTTTTTTGTTCTTTAAACACATGGTCCATCATGCGTTGATAAGTCGCGCCAGCATTTTAAAGCCCAAAGGGCATCACAAGATAACAATAACAACCATCATTAGTGATGAACGATGTGCGAGGGATGTCAGGTTTGTGCATTCTTATTTGGTGATAACCAAAGAACGCATCTAGAAAGCTCATAAACGGATACCCTACCGCAGAATCAACTAATAAATCTATCCGAGGCAAGGGGTAGAAATCTTCCGGGCATGCTTTATTCAAACGGGTGAAATCTACACACATACGCCACTTCCCCCAGGTTTCTTAACCATTACAACATTTGAGACCCACTCGGGATACTGAATCTCTTGAATGAAGCGCGCTTTGAGGAGTTTGGCAACCTCCTCTCTGATGGGCTCTGTTAACTTGACAGATACATCCCTCTTCTTCTGCTGGACGGGCTTGGCAGCTGGATCAACATTGAGATGATGGCAAGCCATGTCAGGATCCACCCCTGGCATATCCTCCGCTGACCAAGCGAAGACATCCAGATTCTTCAACAGGCAAGATATCAACTCCGCCTTATGATCTTCTGGCAACTCGGAGTTGATGGAGAGCTTTCTTTCTTCCCCTTCTGCAATGGGGACTTCTTGCAACACCTGGGCAGGTTCCAGGTGAGCACCTTCTCTATCCACAACGGCTTCTGATGGAGGAGTGGCTTCTGCTGCTGCTGGAAAAGTTGGGGGGGGAAACCTCAGTCATGCTGACTGTTCGGAGGTAACACTCTCGAGCCTGCCTTGGGTCGCTCCTGACCCTGCATTGACGGCCATCTTTGCAGAACTTGATGGCCAAATGGTACGTTGAAATGATGGCTCGATAATTGTTCAGCAACGGTCTTCCAAAGATAGCATGATAGCTGCTTGGAGCATCCACCACTATGAACTGGATCTCTTTGATCACCCCTCCGAGCACCACCGGGAGTGTGACATTTCCTTCAACTTCCTTTCTTTCGCCCGAGAAGCCATACAGTGGCCCCTCGGTGGGAAGCAGAGACTTTCCTGTCCTCAGGGCTTCAAAAGTTGACTTGAAGAGGAGATTCACGGAACTGCCAGTGTCGATGAGAATTCTATCGACCGTGAAATCTCTGATGGCTGATTGAACTACGATGGCATCATCGAAGGGATTAGCGGTCATAGGAAGGTCTGCAGGGCCGAAGGAGACGATTTCAGAAGGTGGGGCAGAAGAAGAAGTAGAAGCGATCTCAGTTCGGGAAAGCCTTGACAGAGAAGACTTCCGAGTAGACTCAGTCCCTGCTCTGCCATGGATGAAAAAGAGTCTTCCTAGGGCTCCTTCGTCGACAACGTCAATACATTCACTTGGTATATCAACGAGCCCTAGATGTCCCTCATCCTTATATCTATACACTCCTGCTGAACTTCAGCCACCTCCTTGCCCTTGGAGGTGGAAGACTTTGAAGAGTCACTCTTCCTGCCCAGGTCCTCGAGTTTACCCTCGGCGAGCAACCTCTCAACTAGCTTCTGAAGAGCCTTGCAATCTTTAGTCTGATGGCCCTTCTCCTTGTGAAAATTACAGAACTAAGAGTTGTCCCTGGGCTTCCAATCTCTCTGAGGCCCTTGCCTCTTTTCTTCAGCCTTCCTCTGGATTATCTGGACGACCTCTTCAAAGTCGAGGCCCAGATCTGCAAGCTCTTCCATAGGGCTGCTCTCATAAGGATTTGAAGCTGGCAGGGCGCTCTGAAGAATGGGGAGCGCTTGAAGGGGAACGGCGGGAGCGGCGGCCAGCGGCAGTCTCTGACCATGAAACTGTTGATGGCCGAGGAAGGGTTTCTTATGGCGGAGGTTACGTCCCCTCTGAGATGGAGGTTGGAAATCAGGCCGAGGAGGCTTGCTGTGATATTGATTGTTGGAGAAGTTGGAGGCATCCCTTCCTCCAGCTTTGGCTGTCAGGGATGATATATAGGTCGGATTGGCATTTTCCCCCTCAATAAAGCGATTAGCCATTGCTATGAGCTCCTGATAAGTTGATGGTGCCTTTGTTGTCACTTTGAATTTTAATGGGCCCTCCCGGAGGCCGTGAATCAGGGCAACTTTGTAATATTCGGGGTTCACATTCCTTACCCCTTGGATTTCTTTTTGGAATCGATCAACGAATCTTGCCACGGATTCGTTGTCTCTTTGCTTGATGTCAAAAAGGGCTGTCGGCCCATCCTTTCTCTTCTTAGAGGTTGCAAACCTCAGGAGCAGCTCGCTGCGAAGCTCAGCGAAGGAAGAAATCGTGCCCGAATGCAGCTCATAAAACCATTCTCTTGCTTGACCATCAAGAGTGGTCACTAGAAGCTTACATTTCAAGGCATCGGAGAGGCTCCTTAATGCAACTGCCCCTTCGAATGCCTGCAGGTGGGAGATCAGATCAGTCTCCCCTGAATAAAAAGGGAGATGAGGCTCTCTGAAATTGCTCGGCGCTGACTCCCACCGGATTCGATCGACGAAGGGAGAGGGAGTTTCTAAATTAAGAGAAGAGCAGACTGGAGGACGAAGCTCTGCGGGCTCTGCGGACTGCCGATCATCATTATCTAGTCGGCGAGCCGGAGTCCCTCGGGCTGCCTCCCTGAAGAAATCTATCAGGGGGGCGAACTCTCCAATCTGAGGTCGCAGGGGAGCTGCGGACTGGGCTTGGTGGAGAGGCGGAGGTGCGGTTGTAGGCGACTGCTGAAGAGGGGGGGGGGGACGAGCTGGAGTCCGGCGGACCGGAGTCTGGCGGACAGGAGTCTCAGCAACTTCTTCTGTGACCTGAGGAGCAAGTCGCTGAGTTAGTGCCAACAGGGCCTGGCTGATCGTATCGAGCCACTGGTCAGTCTCCCTTCGAGACACTTCAGCTTCCCAGCGGGACTGCTCCAATGCTTCCCACAATGAATCATCAGGCGAGCTGGAGCGATTGGAGCGGCGAGCTCGGCGGTCCGACATTTCTATCTGCGGTTTCAAAAAAACTGCTCGAATCTGAAGGTCGCATGTTAACTGTTGATGTGCGAAAAGCGACGGGGAAAACGGGCACCACCAGCTAACTATTCGAGCACTCGGGGAAGAAAAGAAAAACAAACTGCGAGCAGCAGTCTACTTGGCAGGCTAGAAAAGGAACAGAAAAGCAAGAGCCGTGGAGCACGGCAACACCAGACTTCGCCCATCGCGGCCTGAATGCCTCTCCTGCGACGGGCTTGATTTTGATTGCAAAGAAGGGGTTACAAGAAGGGAAAAGGAAAGCAACGCAGAAAGCAAGCTGGAGACCGCAAAGCCAGAGATTCGAGTCCGCAGCCTTTTACAAGTGGGCTCCTGGGCTCGAGTCAGCGTGCTTTGAGTGCACCACTTCCCCCTATTTATAGGCTGGGGGCCTGCCCAAACAGGCAGGGCTAAAATAACCGGCTGCCCGGGGTACAAAGGAGCCGGGCAGCGATGACGGGAAACAAAAAGCAAAGAAGAAGCAGTCCGCGCGGGACCGGCGGACTGGGCCAGCGAGCTGGAAACCTCCCTTGGTCGCATCGAGCGTGATCCTCAGACTAGTTGCGACCTGAGCGACCTGGGCGACCTGAGCGACCTAGGCGACCTGAGCGACCTGGGCGACCTGACTCGGAGCTCGCCGATCTGAGCTTGACTCGTCGATGGAAGGTCGACGATCCAGCTGTTGGGAACCAAGGACGACCTTGGCGGACTGATATCTGGAATCCGGCCAAGGAGGAACGAGGCGTCTAGCTGGATATGTTGTGGATTCTGGGGTTAACAATAAGCATCGTACGTACAAACTCCAACTTCCCATAAATGTTTCAACTAATCAATAAAAGGCTGTAAATACACATCCATATCATTCCCAGCTTGTCCTGGACCAGGAATAATCAAGGATATTATAAAACTAGGTGTTTTCATGCACATCCATGGCGGCAAATTATATGGGACTAAAATAACTGGCCATACACTATAATTTGTTCTCATAAGACCAAAAGGATTAAAACCATCGCTTGCTAAACCAAGTCTAACATTCCGCATGTCCAATGAAAATTCTTGGTGTTTTTTATCAAATGATTTCCAAGCAAATGCGTCAGCAGGATGTCTCAACTTACCGTCATCACATCGTTGTTCTTTATGCCACCTCATCTCCTTGGCCGTTCTAGAGCACATATACAACCTTTGAAGTCTAGGTATTAAAGGAAAGTGTCTCAATATCTTGTTAGGTATATTTTTACTTCTTTTTGAAAGCATATTACCTTTTGTATTATCGGAGTCCTTGCTTGATTGCCACCTGGATGTGCCACAAGTAGGACAACTTACATAATCTGCAAATTTATCACGGTAGAGAATGCAATCATTCAAGCAAGCATCTATATTCTTACGCCCCATTCCAAGCTCTTGCATATAGTTTTTAGCTTCATAGAAACTACTTGGCAGTGTTTCACCAAAAGGGATTGCCCGTTTTAATACTTTAAGCAATTCAGTAAAAGATCGATCTGCCCATCCATAATCCGTTTTAAGTGTCAACAAAGTAACTAGAAATTTAAATTTTGAAAATTCTTTGCAACCAGGGTATAATTCTTTTTCAACATCATTTAGCAAATCATAAAATTTTCTAGCTCCTTCATTTGGATTATCATTTTTACATTCTTCTGCGACCTCATTCATATTATTATAACCAGTATTCAAATCATCCAGTATAGCCTGCATATCATCATCCTCTGAAATCTCATGTTCATCCTCACCAAGAATTGAAATGTTGCTACGATAAATCGAGTTATCCTCACCGTGACATGACCACCATTTATAAGTCCTGATAATTCCATTCAAAATAAGGCGCCCAAACACAATATCTCGAGTGTGATAGAAAATATTTCCACATTTACAACAAGGACAACGAATATTATTTCCCCTAGCAGAATGTGTAAAAGCAAAATCAAGGAAGTCATTCACTCCATTGATGTAAGCTGGTTGTCGTCGATCATTGAGATCCATCCAAATCTTATCCATTGCACTACAAGATTAGAGGAAGGTTTTCAGCTGCAGGAAGGTTTTCGGCTGTAGGAATTGGAATTGGGCAATTTTGCTATTCGGCTGCAGGATGGAATTCATCCACAGGAATTACATGAAATTAAAAATTCTATTTAGAAGTATAAAAACTACATGCATAACACAAATTTTATAATATATTCTTTGATTAATTTTTCTCGCAACTCCGCTAGATTCTTTGGTTGCTGTGAGATGTCTTCATTTTATAATATATTCTTTGATTAATTTTTCTCGCAACTCCGCTATATTCATCTAACATATGATAATGAAATTAAAACCGTCACAAACATCATCATTTTCAAAAGAAAGATCAAGTGAATGTTATATTCATTAACATATGTAAATCATAAATGGCATATGTGTTCCTATCCCATACATTACAAGCACTTCATAAATATTTTAACATTAACACTTCACATATATTTTTAGTACCTTAGGAACTTGTTCTGGAAATAGCATATACTAATGGGAAAAAATTAAAATGGAGAAATTTTAATACCTCGGGATGAAGAAAGTAAATAAGAGGGAATGACTGTAAGCACCTTCCACCGCCAAACCTGACCTGAAACCCAAAAAAATGGAGTTTAATAAGAGAAAAATTAACAATTGGGATAGGAATTTGTTCTCAGATTTCTTCTCCTTGTTTCCAGCGGAAAAAAATCATCAATGAACAAAGAAACTGCTGGAAACAAGGAGGATGAAGGCGTCCAAGGTGATTTTCACCCAAAAAACCGGCGGGAGGTTATTTCCCACGCTCAAACCATCCGCGATTTTACATCTGGGAAGCCTAAATACCACCCGTCACAGTCCCTTCCAGCAGGAATTTCATCTCCCTTTGTGCCAATTCTCCACCGACAGCGGAGAAGGGGGAGGCGAGTGCAAGGTGTCACGATGGGTTCAGAGGAAGGAACTCCCATCTGCGTGGAAGAGAAAGAGGCGAACCAGGAAGAAAAGGAGTGGCGTATGCATGGTGTCGCAGGTTTCTTAGGGGAAGGAACTTTTGATTGCGCGTGGAAGAGAAAGAGGCGAAAATCACGCCTAGGGTTTTATGGTTTTCGCGTGGAAGAGAAGGAGGCAAGAGGCGAAAATGAGAACCGCTGATTGCACGTGGTAATTCGGAATTGCGGAAAGTATATAAGTAATTAACCGCACTTAGTGTTTTTAAATGATTACAAAGCTTATAAGACCTTTTTTACCCTAAACACGGGTAAAAAAAAATTCTTAAATAGGGTGTGTGCGAAACCCAAAACTGTTTTTGTTTCGGGGGCGTTGCCCCCAAGCCCCCAACGGGGACGCTGTCCCCTGGACCCCTGCCCGCTGTCTGGTCAGCGGGACCTCCGCAGGGGGCTGCCGCCCCCGGACCCGCGCTGTCGTCAGCGCAAGATATGTCGGAGAGATTCACACTTCGATTCCTCTAAGCTCACCTAGGCGAACCCGATATGCGAAACAAGAGGACCAGAAGTGTTTCACAACTCAAACCGTTTTTACAGTGTCATGGCCAGGGAGCAATGTGCGGAAGGGGCGAGATACAAAGTAAAAGAAATGAAAATAAATGCCGGATCTGAAATAAAGATGGAATATTCTTAATTATAATTTGTATTTTATTTTGTGATCGTTATATTTCGTTACTAAATAGTCCTATTTAGTGACAGAATTTAAATTGGTTGCTAAAAATTATTTTTTTGTGACGTAATATTTATTTGGTCACTACAAAAATACTTTTAGTGACCGAAAATTTATTTTAGTCACTATTTAATTACAAATCATCTTTTAGTGACCAACCTATATTTTCTTCACAAAAAGTATGTAAGACCCCCCCCCCTTTTTCTTTTTAAAACACCGGGGTCATAGCCCAGAACTGCCGCTTTGCGGTGGCACCGACTCACGAGAAGGCCGCCACTACAAAACGCCAATTCTGCCGGCCCTTTTCGATCACAAGAGAGAGAAGTAATTATACATAAATGTAAACAAGTCCACAGAAACATGTAAAAAAAGGTGAAATCACAACCGGTCCATCGGTAGATAATAACAGGAAATAGATAACAGAAGTACTGCAAAGATACAGTTCAGATGAAATATAGATAAACGGGCTCGAGCCCGGTACATCAGAGTCCTCACTATAAATCACTCATCGTAGAAACTATAAAAGTACTAATCACTCATGGAGCTGGTCGTAGGTGCACCGGTGCTAGACTGACCCACCTCCATGCGCACCGTACTCAGCTGGTGCTGGTCCCTACACTGCTGGTCCCTGTCTCCCATCCGGAGCTCCTGTAATGTTGTGGTTCGAAAACCATTAGTCATAAAGACTAAGCCCTATCATCCCCTACCCCTCCCCCTACGGCTCCTAAGCACCGAGCGGAGAGGAGGAAAGGGAAGCTACAAAGGTGGAGAATAATCAAGCAGGTGACAGGGGAGTTATTCTAACAACTATCTAGAACAAAGTACGTTTAGCAATTCTACGGCAGTAAGTAATAAAGAAAACATGTAGTAAGTGGCAGATATAAAGAAAACAGACAGGGAACAAAATAAAGAAGTAAGTAACCTTAACTTATATGAATGGCCATACAAACTTATAAGTTAAGGGATCTTCTGCAAGGCTCCCATCGTATAAAAAGTCCCATACCGATTTATACGTTGGGGTGTCGGTTGTATGCAAATATGAGTGTAGTGATATGCTATGCCATGATCCATGCAAGTGCAACTCACGCACACGACTCTATGCGCACAGACCTTTAGTTCCCCCTATTCGGGCAGCTAGCTTCACTCCCAGGAACC
This sequence comes from Platanthera zijinensis, assembly GCA_039513925.1. NCBI lineage: Eukaryota > Viridiplantae > Streptophyta > Magnoliopsida > Asparagales > Orchidaceae > Platanthera > Platanthera zijinensis. Next base: position 163,471,141 of record CM077085.1, read on the forward strand.
TTCGTAGTGGCAAACGGAGACAGTGGGTCGGGCCCCCCACTCCTAGGCGGGTATCCACACTACCGGGCCTAGCCCTTTCGTACGCCCCTAGAAGAACACAACCTAGAGTATCCGCGTACTACTGCTGGCTATACCCACCAGACTTTCTTTGGCTAAGTGTCCCACACCGCCGAGTCAGCGTACCGATGACGGTGTGAACAAAAATCAGATATCAAAGACCCACCACCTTTATTCTGTAGTCCAACCCTCGAGCCCTCGGCTCCCCAGACTGTCCCGTCCGTGCATCTACCTTCAGAGCTACCGTCTGAATGGCAACCAAACCAATTATTCTACCTTCTTAGCTATCGGGGTGTATGTGTGTGCAACCCTAATTATACTAGTTTCTCTTTATATTATTGATTCTACAGTTTACATTAGCCTAGGACTGCCCGGTATTCCCCGTGAAGGGCTCTCAAAGGGCACTAGGAACTATGATGGTAGCTGAATCCCACCGTTCCCTTTCGCAAGGCATTTATTGTTATTGGTTGATACCCATTACCCGATCGCTTTTTAAGTTACTTTAGATCTGGCCCTAGCGTATTAAGATTCTTCCACTGCTACTCGGGGTGGACGATCTTTCGTCGTTCCCGTACACCCTTATCCTTAACCAGTCTCGCACTCTACCTATCCTGTTAACCCGGAATCCGCGACTAGTTCTCCAGGTTTTCAAGTCCGGGCGGCTTGTGCATTCTAGCCGCCGTTATCAGCTAGCCGGCTTATCGTCAGACAAGCCGGGCGGCCTCTACGTCGGACAGCCTCCAGCTCCAGTCCAGCCGTCATCTAGGGGTCGGCCTATCCTAGCCCAAGCTGCGCGACCTGTGCCCCAGGTCGTCGTCAGAGGAGGTCCAGATCAGCCTGCCCGGAGGCCGAGTCCTGCAGCTCGGCAGAAGAAGGTCGTTAGGCCGTGCGGCCTGTGTCTTGGCTTTTCTTCTTTTCGATTCCCGTCACCGCTGCCCGACCCTCCTGTACCTCGGGCAGCCGGTAATTTTAGCCCTGCCCGTTTGGGCAGGCCCCCAAGCCTATAAATAGGGGGCGGGAGTACACCCAAAGCACGCTGACTCGAGTCCAAGAGCTCGCTTGTTAAGAGCTGCGGCCTCGGTTCTAGCCCTTTGCGGTCTATTGTCCGGCCGGCTTCCTCCTTTCTTTCTTCTTCGCTAAGTGTAACCGCTTATTTTCTTATAAAAGGAAAGCCCGCCGCAGGAGAGGCGTTAAGGCCGCGGCGGGCGAACTCTGGTGTTGCCGCTGGTAGCGGCCCTTTCTCTCCTTTCTCTGCCCGATTTTATCCGCCATTCCTAGCCGCTAGTAACCGACTAGCCGACAGTCTTTTCCCCATTTCTTCCCCCAGTGCTCGAACGGTTAGCTGATGGTGCTCGTCTTCCCCGTCGCTTTTCGTGCATCAACAGTTAACACGCGACCTTCAGATCTCGGTTAGTCGCTGAAGTTCAGCGACCATACAATGTCAGACCGGCAGCCTGTTCAGAACAACCTCAGCCCCAGCGAAGTTCTGCTCTTGGAAGCTCTTCTGCAGTCCCGCCGGGAAGAAAATCAAACCCGCCAAGAGATGATTTGGCAGCTCGCCGCGATCAATTATAATCTAGCCGCAATCAATAAGCGGTTAGACTTGCAGTCCGCAATCATTCCGGTTACGCCAGCCAACCAGACCCCAGCGGACAGCAAGCAGGTCGATCCGCCGGCCTACTCGCCTACCTTCCTGGGCTATTCGCCGAGCTATTCGACCTCCTACCCGGCCTGGCCGCCCAAGTATTCGGCAACTCGGCCTCCAGTTTCGAAGAAGCCCCGTGTTTCGGAAAAAGGACAAAAAAGTTCGTCAGACCTCCCCCAGATCGAACAACGGGAGGAAGAGCCAAGTCACAAGAAACCCGCTCGAGCAGCGCGCGGGCAAGTCAGGTGCATGGATCAATATTGCGAATATCACAAGGAAAGAGGTCATCTAACAGAAGATTGTAGAGCTCTCAAATTAATTGTGAAAATGCAGAAATCAAAGGAATCCCGTAGCATGATCTAAAAAAGACATCTCATTCATAGGCTGGCAGACGCGTCAACATCAACGACAAAAGCGATCTTAAATCAATCCCTTAACCCAATATGTTTTTCTGTCTTTTGTTTCTTCTCATTATGCTCTATTAAGAAGGATTATGACTCATTGTTATATTTTGTTTCAGAGATTCTATATCGGTACTCTCACCTGGCAAGTCATCATTCTTATGGGTTTGCAACCCAAAAAGTTAAAAGATCACTGAATCAAGAGATATCGCCGAGTTTAGCTACATCCCCCTTTAGAGCCATTGTCATTAGCATAACACCACGAGGACCACGTGTTGCGGGGAGATTTCGCACCGTGTAGTGGAAGCTTACCGGCCTTGATGCGGTGGAGTTCTAGATTGCGGATCCCGGCTAGTACCTAACCCCACTTCTGCATTATGGAGGAGCGGAGTGGTGGTCAGCTCTACCACGCCATGTAAGGGATATCGTTGCAACTATGATGCGTCTGTGCGGGAAGCGATACACGCATGCCCCGCAGATCATCTTAGCATGCGACCCTCGAATACTCTTTGATACTCTCAAGCAGTGCCTGCAGGAGACCCACAGTCTTGTCGATCTCTGAGGAAAGCAATGTGACTCCGGCCGCACCTGCCCGGAAGATCGACTTGAACTGTACTCCAGGCAAGAGAGCAGTGTATTCTTTTCTTCAAGCAGAAGCCTAGTCGGCGGTCAGAATTCAGACCGCGCGGTTATCATATCCTGGCTAAAGAGAGTATCCGCCCGGGTAACTTGATATTATAAGGCTGAATAGAAGTTATCCAACAGCAAGTTGCGGATATTATTATTCTTACCGCGCGGATATCGTTATTAATCGGGCGAGTTATTTGGCTATCTTCAGCTCAATACAGCAGACATTATTAATCATGCGAGCTTGTTGGTTTCTTCAGTTCACTATAGCGGATATCAGTATTATTCGTGCGAGTTATGCATAAATCACTTATCAGATATATTCGCGCGAGTTATTCTTATCTCCACATCCATTCTGCTTGTGTATTGTCCAGATATCTCATGGCATATTATTATAATCGATCGAATAAAAATACAATACCGAGCGAATAAAGCATATTCAGCAAAATCAAACAGTATCATTTTTATATTGTCAGAAATTGCAAAGTGTATTATCCGCGCGGCTTACAAAGATCATGCCGCCGGATCAAAGGAGTATCATAGCATATCAACTTTTCCAGTTATCCTATCCGCTCAGTCCGCCGGCTTATGGTATTCATTCAAATCAATTCGCGGCTTGCAATGTAAAGAAGCCGCAATATGTTTATCTCATTCTTAAGTAGTTTTCCCTATTGGAAGCCAGTTTCGTATTAAAGCTCGGACAGGCCGCCACATTCGGCTTGGTTTTTACAATATCAATCCGGTTTATCTCCTTAGCCGAGCGGCTTGTCGATCGCCATTTGAACTTCCTTATCTTCTTGGCAAATAGTCTCCTAACCGCCCAGCTTATTGCTCTATATACGCTCAAGGATGATCGGATTATTATAATTTCGCAGACTAGTATATCTGGTTAATGGTATTCTACTCGAGTTAAACCGCAGCAAGTTAGTTATTATTCGGTGAAGTCATAAATAAGATTTCTCAAGTCGGAAACGAGTAAGAATGATTAAACCGCATATTCAAACAAGTAAAATTACAATAGATTCTCACAAAAGGTAAAACGTCTTCATTTCTAATGTCAAGTATAAGGGGTAGACCGCGCGGTTTACAAAACCTTACCGGCGGTCTCAAAAAATGTAAAAACTTTTACAAGTAAACTATTCTAGCTATTCGGCCTCTATCTTTTGGACGCAGGAGTACTGGAGTCCGGTTCACCGTCAATATCGATCTCAGAAGGCGAGTAATCGCCGCTGTCCGACGAGGATGAACGCGAACTGCCAGTGCCCCTGGTCTCTGACGAGCTGGCATCAACCCGCGCGGTCTCAGACGCTTGACCGCCGGTCTTTGAAGAAGCACTCTCGCTCCTGCTGTCCTCCCCTTCCTCTTCTGCCTCGCCCTCTCCGCCAATCTTCTCCTTGCCTTTCAGCGCGCGATAAACCGCAGCCACCCTTTTCTTCAAGGGTGGATACAGGTCGGCGCAGGTGAAGTCGGTGAATCCCGGGGCGAGGCCGCCCTGATCTCGAAGGCGTTTCAGCGCTCCGTCAATCCCCTGGACAAGCTGGGGAAAGACCGCGTCTTGAAAGGCTGAGTTCGCTGGATCGTACGCTTTCTGCAAAGGAAATAAAAAGGTTAGTTCGGGCGGCTTGATGAATTAAACCGCAAAAATCAGGTAATGTCTTACCGCATGCGACTCCTTCAGCCGTGCGATTTCTTCATCTTTCTCGGCGAGTTGCCGCTGCAAGTCGCCTTCAATTGTAACTAACCGCCTATGGGCTAGGCCCATATAGTGGTTGGCTACAAAGCTTCTCGCGCCGACCTGCGCGGCAAACCGCGAGAAGTCTTCTGCAGGTATCTTCTCCAGCGCTTTCAAGTTGCGCCTGCCATACAAAGCCGCGCCAGCCACAGAGGCATGACGGCTTATAGTTTCCTTCCCCCAGTTCGGGAGGGCGGTGGAAACCTTTACCGACTCCCCGTCGGCACTCCACTGCATGGTGGGGTTGCCATGGAGATCTTTCAAGCGGCTACCCATACCATGCAGTATGAAGCCGCTGGAGGAGTCCGATTCTTCCTCCTCTGCAGCCCGCTCCCGCCTGGCCCTCTTCGCCCTTTTCTCCCTTTGGGTGAGGGTTAGGCCGCCTGGAGTGAGCGGCTTGTTCAGCGGGACCGCGACAGCAGCTGCAAGGCGAAGTTAAAAAGTCAGTTGGTACGCCGCGCGGCTAGCATAGCAGTTCGGCCGAGTGATACTTACTGTCCTCCGCATGAACGTCCTCCAAAGTCGGGAGCAGCGGGAGGTAGTGAGTGACGTCGAGCCGCTCCCCTTTGAAGAAGTTGAAGATCTCCTTCTCCACGCCGTCCAGTCCGCTGCTGCCAAAAGCGGCTTCGTCGCGAACTTGCGGATGGACCGGCAGGAGTCCGAGGTTGCCCTCGAAGATAAGGTATCTTTCTGACCAGTTCGCGATTTTGTTCGCCAGGTTTACAACTTTCAGGCCGCGGCAGCCGAAGTAAAGATGGCCTCTGAAGATCTTCGTTCCCGAGTCCGGGATAGACCGCACAGAGAAGCATTCTCTGAACAGCCTTATCGAGAACCGAACTCGCTCCGACCTCAGATAAGAGATGAAGCTGTAAATCGCCGCTATCGAGTTCGGGGGCAGCTGTCCGGGCACTACTCCGTAATGGTCGAAGACCGCGACGGCTTCCATTAGTACAGGGAACCGGAAGCCGCAGTCGAAGTGGTCGACAGGGATTGCGATTTGGTTGGCGGTGGAGGAGTTAATCCGCTCGTGAGGAAGCGGAAGCCGCGCGAGCAGCGGGCTATCTTTCATGTACTTCTCCACAAAGCTATCTAGCTCGGCTTGGGTAAGCCGGCCTTCCTTGTGGTCTGCGGAGTGAAACGCAGAAGCCGCATCGGTCCTAACGGCTGGAGCTTTGTCAGACCGCATCGCCTTTGCTTTAGCTCGCATTCTGAACTCCTGTGCCGAAGTCTCCGGGATCATCTCAATTTATAGATTTCCTATGCAGCTACAGTAGTGGTTGTCAAATCGCGGTTAGATATCAGGCCGCACGGCTCAACCTGCAAGGTAATGTATTCTAACCGCATTCTAGTTCGGCAGGTCGAGCGATTAAAATTCCAGTACTTTGCAAAATTTCCAAAGAAGAAAAGACAGCGACTAGAAGTAATCAAACCGCACAAAGCCGCATGCAATTCGGAGTAATATACAATCAAACATACAACAATTGTCCACAGGAATCAAACAGTCCGGCATCACGAGTTGATGCTTATTACAAAGCCAAATAAAAGTTTTCTTAATTATCTCTCTCCACTCTCTGGAGCTTCTCGCCCTACCCGCGCGACTTGGTCGCCGGCCTGTACAAGCTGAACATATACTTGACTGACGAGGTTGTGGATGGAGTGTAGAGTTCGGTGAACCCGCGAGGTATCACGCTCTACACGGGCAAATGGAACCAGCGGTAGAGGTCGATCTCCCGGGTCGCTAGCAGCAGCGACCTGCCCAACCGCCGCGACTAGTGGGGAGTCCGAAGTCTCTCCCGAAGCCGGGCGGCTTGGTAGTTGCCGCTGTTCCCTTCCCTCGCCAGATCGAGCAATGTCCGTCCTGTCTCTTTCAATCCGGCCCGCCATCAGCACCAAGGCTTGCATGTCAAGCTTCTCCGCCTTCTCCCGTTCCAGGTTGGCCAGCGCCTCTTGAGTCTTCTGCTCCGCAGCCTCTAGCGCAATCCGCATCAGTGTTCTTTCCTCTTCCAAGGTAGTGACTGCCGCCGGTGCTCTTTGTTCAGCGGCCTCAAGCGCAGTCCGCATCGCCATCTTCTCCTCCTCCCAGCTGGCCAAGGCCGCCTGCATCCTTTTGTCAGCGGCCTCCAGCGCAGTCCGCTTCGCCGTTTTCTCCATGTCCGCGCTGGCCAGTGCCTCCTGCACCCTTTTGTTAGCGGTCTCCTGCATAATCCGCATCGTCGTTCTCTCCAACTCCAAGCTGACCAAGGCTTCCTGCGTCCTTTTCTCAGCGGCCTCCACCTCAGACCGCATCATTCCTCTCTCCTGCTCCAAGTCCTCCAGTACTTCTTGAGTTCTCTTTTCAGCGGCCTCCAGCATAGACCGCTGATTTTCTTCTTGAAGCCGCCACTCTTCTTCCTTGGCTCGAAGGGCCTCGCCATGCTCCCTTATCCTAGCCTGCAAGGCGGCGACCTCCTCCTGGAATTCGGCTGTCCTCTGGTCGCGGACACTTGGAGGTAGCGGCGGCATCAGTGGAGGTAAGAAAGTCGACAGATCGCCCGGCTTCATGGCAGTTTCATGTGCACCTGCAGCAAATAAACAGGAGGTTAGATTCAGTGACATGACCGGCATCTGGTAGAAGATCTCGTTAGGACGAGACCGCAGCTCGTGGTTATCTTTCCTTCGAAAGCCGCAGTATCAAGTCTAGCCGCTGGTCGCCTAAACCTTTCTGAATCTATTCGCTTTAGCTTTTCTTTCCATAGCCGCGCGGTCTCCTTAGCTTTGTTTTTCAGCTCAGCCGTGGTCAGGAAGAAGCTCGCCGGCGGGTTGAAAATTGTATCCGCTCCCTTCTTCCGTGACCGCGGCTTGTAGAATTTTACAAAACGCTTAACTTCTTCGTGTTTACCTTGCAGGGCAGGAAATGTAGTCGCCACCTGCTTCCCGGCGATTAACTTTTTCATCTCCTCTATCTTCTCTCTGAGTTTTAATTTTTCAGCTCCTTCTGAAACCGCAGGAGCCGGTTCGCCGAGCTTCTCTCCTGTAACTTCGATATCGGTGTCGGCGACCTCCGCAGAAGCCGGCGGAGTTGCCAGTAACTTGTCCAGCTGCTGAAATTTGTCCATGCCCTTCAGGATATCGCTCAGGGATTCGCTAGCCGGAGGCGTACTCTCTAGCTCGTCCGACTTGGAAGACGGATTCGACAGACCCTCAGATACGTCTTTTTCCCGCGGCTTAAATTGCACACTAGCCGCTCCGGTCTTCACAGAAACATTGCGGTTATCAACCCTCATCTTCCTCGCCTTCTTCTCCATCCTTTCCTCAAGGGTCTCGGCCTTTTTCTTACGTCGCTTCAAGTGGCCGACTATTGTCTCTGTCCGTTTCCTCTTCTCAGTCAGAGACCGCTCGGCTTCCAGTGGCTTCTTCGACTCGTCCTCTTCAATAATGATCAAGTCAGCGGATGTGGGCAACTCGCGCGGCTTGGAAGAGTCGACACTCTTCTCCTCCGTACCGGCGATCTTCAAAAGAGGTTCACCCGATGGCGAGTAGGTAATGTCGAAGGATTTGGTGGCACCAGCTTCCGGGAGAGCAGATTTGGAAACCGCTTCAACTTTCGTCGCGGCCTGCGAGGATTCTGCAATGACTTCCATCGGTTTCTTTCCAGAATCAGAAGCCGCCGGTGCGATCGGCTTCTCGGTTTTCTTCTCAGGCGGTTGGTCGGAACTGTCCGCTTTTCTGCTCCTCTTTTTCGATCCAGACGACTTCTTTTCGCGTTCTAGCATCGAGGACATGACGTCCATCTTGTAGAAGTCTCTGTCGGCTTGGAGGATTCTGACCGCAAGTGGCGAGTAGTGACCCGTGGCTTGGCAGAAATCTTGAAGAAATGGCAGGGCCCTCGGCATTTTATAGGCGCAGAAGCATTAATGGCAGTCGCGGTCTCCGGCTTAGTTCTACATTTTCGAAGTTTTTTATAAAACTTAAAAATGTGCGGGGATTATGTTAACCCGGAATCCGCGACTAGTTCTCCAGGTTTTCAAGTCCGGGCGGCTTGTGCATTCTAGCCGCCGTTATCAGCTAGCCGGCTTATCGTCAGACAAGCCGGGCGGCCTCTACGTCGGACAGCCTCCAACTCCAGTCCAGCCATCATCTAGGGGTCGGCCTATCCTAGCCCAAGCTGCGCGACCTGTGCCCCAGGTCGTCGTTAGAGGAGGTCCAGATCAGCCTGCCCGGAGGCCGAGTCCTGCAGCTCGGCAGAAGAAGGTCGTTAGGCCGTGCGGCCTGTGTCTTGGCTTTTCTTCTTTTCGATTCCCGTCACCGCTGCCCGACCCTCCTGTACCTCGGGCAGCCGGTAATTTTAGCCCTGCCCGTTTGGGCAGGCCCCCAAGCCTATAAATAGGGGGCGGGAGTACACCCAAAGCACGCTGACTCGAGTCCAAGAGCTCGCTTGTTAAGAGCTGCAGCCTCGGTTCTAGCCCTTTGCAGTCTATTGTCCGGCCGGCTTCCTCCTTTCTTTCTTCTTCGCTAAGTGTAACCGCTTATTTTCTTATAAAAGGAAAGCCCGCCGCAGGAGAGGCGTTCAGGCCGCGGCGGGCGAACTCTGGTGTTGCCGCTGGTAGCGGCCCTTTCTCTCCTTTCTCTGCCCGATTTTATCCGCCATTCCTAGCCGCTAGTAACCGACTAGCCGACAGTCTTTTCCCCATTTCTTCCCCCAGTGCTCGAACGGTTAGCTGATGGTGCTCGTCTTCCCCGTCGCTTTTCGTGCATCAACATATCCTGACCCCAATAATGGACTTAAACTTAGCTTGACCTAACCAACCAGAAACTACCAAAATTCCATCTCCCAAAGTTCATTATCCGCTCTAGTTCAGTTTCCGTGGTTTTACTATATGTAGACCATCCTAAGATGCGTGAGGAGTATAAGGGGAGGTACTCCAAATTGTCTTCTGAATCTCCTATAATATTTACTGGAGGTCTATCGTGACATAATATAGCTAAGACCAATATTTCTAAATTTTCCTATTTATCGGGCATTTAATTTATTTATTCTAAGATTCTGAATGCCCAAGTATGAACCTGAAGTGCACTAATGAGCCGACAATAAATCATCATAAAATTAGTAAAAATCCTATGAGACATTTAAACAGCAATTCCAAGTTTTTAGAAATTCAAGAGGTGTTTAGGCCTATATTTCCTAATTTACCATTTTAGGCCATTTCTACTATATTATGAAGGAAGTACTGTAAATATGTATCCAAAAATCCCAATAAAATTATACAAGCTTTATGGTAACCTAAAAGCACCATAAACCAAGTCCCATAATTTTTCTCTAAAATTTGGGCTCTGAATCTATTTTAATGTAAAATGCTAATTTTCCCACCTTAGTGAAGGAGATGCCATTTTTAATCATCTAAAATTCCATATAAACCTACAGGGTGACTGGCATAACTTTAAACACCCACTGACCAAATTTCATAATTTTTCAGATAGTAATAGGACATTATCTGTATTTTTGACTACATATCACAACTAGTACGTTAAAGAAATATGTACCCAAAATAATCCGTTAAAATTTCCAAGAAAATTACAGAAAGTATAACATGCTATAAGATTCCCTAATTCAAGGTTTCATAACATTCTAGTGCATAGAAATTCCAAAATCCTCAAGATAAATATCTAGGACACAATTAGAGTGGTAAATGAAGTACTGTATAAATTAATCTAAAAATCTCAACAAAATTATAACATGGCTATTTAGATTAGAAAATCATCCTACTCCAATTTTACTTGATTTAAAGTTCATTTGACAGCTTAATAATTCAAATTAAGGTTGGTGACCTAAACTAGGGTTAGAATTTTAGGTGGCCTAGCTGTCTCCAAATACCCGAAACTTTTGTCCAGGGAACAATAATGGCCCTATGGTTCTCTCCACCAAATTTTAAATCAGTCCAAGGTCATTTGACCCCATGGCCTTCACAACCCCAAAAACCATCATTATGGGATTTTCCCTAGGTTTCTAGGGCTACCCTACACCAAACCACCCCAAACTCCCTTGGTGGGTGTGTCATGCCCTAAACAGCCTTTGGACAAAATATCAGCCTCTAATGAGGTGATATGACCACCCAAATACTAAGGGGGTGTTTGATCTTAGATTATCCTATAAGGACCAACCTAGGGTTGGATAAAAACTTAATCAAAACATCTCCAAATGAGATGAAATTTTTACCAGAACCTTATGATAAACCCATGGACCACTCACAAATATTTGGGAGGGTTTGGAAGTCATTTAGCCATCTAATTAAATTATGCTAGGATTATTGAATTTTTCCAAAAACTATAGAAAAATATTTTCCAAAAATCCTAATTTTTGGATAGCACTTAGATATAGGTAAGATTAGGCCACACCCCAAATTTCAAGTCATTTTGACGACTGGATTAGAGTGGGGAATCTTTCTAAGGTCAAGACCGCCCTATGGATAGACCTCACCAAACAGGGTGCTGTGATCTAACAAGGACTCCAAATCGAGTGAAATCAATTTTGAATTAAACTAGACTTCAAGGGCTACATTTTCTATATTAACTACTTTTTATGTTTCAGCCCCTACGGGCTATAATTTTAAGTTTCAACCTAGTATACAGTACAGGGAATTAATTCCTAATTATTCATTATATAATATAATTAAATTCTACTGTTCACCTTCTTCTTTACTCGAACCCGCACAGCATCAAAAAAACAAAAACTTCATGTAGCTTTTATAAAGCTATTTCCTAGCCACCCAGCCGTCTTCCTAGTCAGCCACCACCACCACCACCTCTGTTGAGGTGAGGGCTACCGTCGGGCGGCGGCACGGCCGCCGGAGAGGCGGTTTCCGGCGAACCCGCCACCATGAATTTTTTTTTGGAAAACCATGGAAATGCTCACCCGATCCGGCTCTTTTGAGCCCGATATCTCTCCTAATAATTTCTAAGATCTATCCGCAAGAAAAGAGGGAGGGGAGGACCTTGTTCGCGGGCTGGAGGCATGCAGATCGTCGGGAAGCCATTTGCGCAGTGCTGGCATCGCCGGAAATTCTTCAACAGCAAGGGGAGCAATCTAAATCAGATTGATCGAGCGTGTAACCTTCTCCTCTTGCTCTAAGGAGGCTGATATAGATCTCCAAGTGGGGAGGGGAAAGGATGAAACATTCATGGCCATGAATGTTTCTCTTAATAACGTTTTGGTTATGATGTAGGGAAGAGGAAAAGGTGGAAGATGAAATGGCTGATCCAGGTGGCGATTTTCTATTGGACCTCACTCTCTCTTTCTATTAAATAATTAGATATGGAAGCGGCCCATAAATATTCCTTCTGTACATTCCCTATAATCAGAATTGATTATGACGTTGGTTACCAAAATTTCCAGTCTGGCTGACATTTCGGCCTTGGTCACGGGCATGACACATAGGTCACGGGCATGACAGGCCCGGGTGGCCAATTCTGAGTTCGACGATCGTCGAACTGAGATCGACGATCGTCGAAGGGTGGTCACGCCCTACATCACGGGCGTGACACATGGGTCACGGGCGTGATAGGGTCATCAGGCAAATTCCTCCCTCGGCGATCGTCTCGCTGAGATCGACGATCGCCGAAGGGGGGTCACGCCCTTGGTCACGGGCGTGACACCTGAGTCACGGGCGTGACAGGGCCATGACGCAAATTCTGCGCTTCGACGATCATCCCGCTGAGATCGACGATCGTCGAAGGGGTCACGCCCTAGGTCACAGGCGTGACACATAGGTCACGGGCGTGACAGGCCCGGGTTGAAAATTCTGCGCCCGACGATCGTCTCCCTGAGATTGACAATCATCGAAGGAGTCACACCCTTGGTTACGGGCTTGACGGGTTGGTGACGGGCGTGACCAACTCGTGACCCGAAATCTCGGTTGATGTATTTCAATTTTTTGGCTTTCTAGCGTTCTGTCACGACCAACCGATTCCTAGGGGTCTAGCCGGAAATGGGATGTTACAAATCCCAATAAACAAAACAAAGATTTCGTCCCCAAAATCATGGTTAAGCCTACGGGACTCTAAAGAAGCTTGTAACATCCCATGAGAATTGAAAGATTACATCTCTACAGTATGTTTGCTTTGTGCGGTTTCAAATCTAAGATTAATTCGCCCAATTAACTAGGTATATACACCCCAATAAACAAAAGATTAGTCCCTATTCTTGAAATCTCAGTCTTATTGGTTTAAAGCAGGAAAGCAAATTGATTGTCCAGAGGGGTTGTGAGGTATACCTGACGAAAAAGTTCCGGGTATTTTTGCCGCATCAAGTCCTGTGGCTCCCATGTATGCTCCTCCTGCCCATGATTGTTCCGCAGAACCTTGACTAACGGAACCTTCTTCCGTCGCAAGACCCGTACTGCTGTATCGTCAATCCTGATAGGCTCCAAGTTGATGACCGATCCGAGGCCACCGGGCCATCTGTCGAGGAAATCAGCTGCTCAGGGCGTAGCAGAGCCCTCTAAAGTGAGGAGACGTGGAAGACGTCATGCAATCCCGCTAACTCCGGTGGTAGCTCTAGTCTATAGGCTAAGATGCTGATCCGCTCCAGGATCCTATAAGGCCCCATATATCTCGGGGTGAGCTTCTTCCGCCCGCAAACTCGCGAGACTCCATGCATCGACTGTATCTTCAAGAAAACTTGGTCTCCCACCTGGAACTCCACTTGACGGTGCCTCGCATTGTAGTATTTGGCCTGTCTGCTCTGGGCTTCCAACATCCTTTCCCGGATCAATCTAATCTGAGCATCTGTGTCTCCCACAAACTCCGAGACTAGTGCCTGCAGATCCTCATCCTGAACCCATGATAGTGGGGTCCTGCACCTCCTTCCGTACAACGCCTCGTATGGAGCCATTCCTATGCTGGACTGATGGGCATTGTTGTACGAAAACTCGACCAGTGGCAGCAACCTCTCCCAAGGCTCGCCACGGTCCAAAATACACAGTCGCAATAGATCTTCCATTGTACGGTTGGTGCGCTCTGTCTGCCCGTCGGTCTGAGGGTGAAAAGCTGTGCTGAATGTCAACCGAGAACCTAGATGGGCCTGGACTGACCTCCATTCCCTGGATGTAAACCGCCCATCCTGATCCGAAATGATAGTCTTGGGCACCCCATGATAACACACAAACTACTCAATGAACCTCCGTACTAGTACACTAACCGGTGCGTCTTTCGCCACTGGAATGAATCTGGCCACCTTTGTTAGTCTGTCCACTATCACCCAGATCGAGTCATTCCCCGCACGGGATCGAGGTAGCCCATATATGAAGTCCATGGCTATATCCTCAAATTTCCAATCTGGCACCGAAAGCGGCTGCAGAAAGCCTGTCGGGTTCCTACACTCCGCCTTCACGAGCTGGCAGGCCTCGCAATGCGTCATAAAGTACGTAATATCTTTCTTCATACCCGGCCATTACATCGTCCTCTTCAAATCCTTTACCATCTTGGTGATCCCCGGGTGTACCGAATACCGGCTGCAGTGAGCTTCCGTCAAAATGTCCTCCCGAATCCGTCCTCCTACTGGTATGTAGACTCTGCCTCGGAAACACAGGAGACCATCCCTCAAAGAGTAATCTCCCTTCGTGCCTTCCTCCAAGGCTCAGAATATCGGCTCAGCTCTCTCATCCAGCATCTACCCATATCTGATGCGGTCTCGAATATCATCAGTAGTAACCATCGACCCCAGGTACTCCATGTATAGCTCCGGGTCATCCTCAGACACTAGTGAAATCAGCATCTCCTCGAACGATCTAACCAACTCCAAGGCCATCAGTTGCGGGCCTACTCCTATCGTACTCGCTCTCCGGCTTAGAGCATCTGCGACCACGTTCGCTTTCCCCGGATGGTAGTGCATGGTATACTGGTAGTCCGACAGAAATTCCATCCAGCGTCTCTGCCTGATGTTTAACTCCTTCTGGGTGACGACGTACTTCAGATTCTTGTGGTCGGATAAGATATCGCAATGTACCCCGTAGAGATAGTGTCTCCAGATCTTAAGAGCAAAAATAACTGCCCCCATCTCCAAATCGTGCACGTGGTAGTTCTGCTCGTGCTGCTTCAACTGACGGGAGGCATAGGCTATTACGTGCTCGTTCTGCATCAGAACGACACCCATCCCCTGATAGGAAGCATCTGTATACACCTGGAATCCCTCCTTCCCTGATGGAAGAGCAAGGATGGGAGCTGAGGTGAGACGATCCTTCAGCTCCTAGAAAGCAGATTCGCATCGAGGCGTCCAGATAAAAGGGGACTCCTTCTTTGTCAAAGACATAAGAGGGAGGGCAATCTGAGAGAACCCCTTTACGAACTTTCGGTAGTAACTGACAAAGTCCCAAGAAACTTCGAACATCGAGGCCGACTTTAGTGGTGGCCAATCCCGTACTGTCTGGACCTTCGCCGGATCCACTGCCAGACCTGCTCCACTAATGACATGGCCCAGAAAGGCCACCTCCTTTAGCCAGAACTGGCACTTGCTGTACTTGGCATACATCTCATGCTCCCGCAGCTTCCCCAAGGTCAAGGCCAGATGTCTCACGTGCTCCTCCTCCGTCCTTGAATAGATAAGGATGTCGTCGATGAATACGATGACGAAGACGTCCAGATACTCCTCGAACACCCGATTCATCAAGGCCATGAATGTGGAGGGTGCATTCGTGAGCCCGAACGGCATCACGGTAAACTCGTACAACCCATATCTGTTGCTGAAGGCCGTCTTCGGGATGTCCTCCTCCCGAATACGAAGCTGGTAGTACCCTGACCTCAGATCCAGCTTTGAGAACTAATGGGCTCCCTCCAGCTGGTCAAATAGCTCGTCTATCCCTGGTAAGGGATAAGTATTCTGGACCGTCAACCTGTTCAGGGCCCGGTAATCTATGCACAGTCGAAGGGTCCCGTCCTTCTTCTTAACGAACAGCACCGGAGCTCCCCATGGTGAAGAGCTAGGCCGAACGAACCCGGCCTCCACTAACTCCTGAAGGTGGCTTTAGAATTCCACCAACTCCTTTTGGGCCATTTGATAGGGAGCTCTGGATACCAGCTTAGCCCCCGGTATGAGCTGAATCTGAAAGTCCTTCTCTCAGTGTGGGGGTAGCCCTGGTAGCTTCTCCGGAAACACGTCGGCGAAGTCCCGCACTACTAGAATATCTGAAATGGAGTCCTTGGCCACGACCGCCTCAAAAAGGACCTGATAAACTTCTCCCCCCTGCAGGTGGGCCTTAACGGCCTGCATAGACGATAATAAGGTACGGGGTGCTGGTATAATACCTTCTATGATAATGAAGGAGTCGACGTGCCTCACGGTGATCCTCTTCACCGCGCAGTCGATCTGGGCATGGTTCCAGCACAGCCAAGTCATGCCCAGGATCAGATCGTAATATTGCATCTTCAGAATCGTCGCTGGTGCCTCAAATGCCTTCCCGCCGATCCTGGATTCCATATTGCAATGAGCAGAGGTCATTATCTCTGATCCATCGGGTAGGCCTCATCATCTTCCCGGTGAATGGCTCCACACCTTCCAGTCCTTTCACGAAATCCTCTGACACGAACGAGTGCGAAGCACCAGTGTCGAAGAGGGTGTGAGCGGGCTTGCCGCTAACGAAGACAATGCCTGGGTTAATTAAGTGTCTTAGTATTTTTTTTGTAGTTGCCTTCTCTTAATTTCTAACTAGGTTATGTCTAGAATACTATTTTATATGAAGAAAATTTAAAAGTACTGTCATACCTGCGATAACCTGCTCCAGGTTTCGGGGCTGTGTCAGGTCTAGAGCATACACCTGCTCCCTCTCTGGCCTGCGGCCTCGATCCTGAAATCCTCGTCTTCGGTCCTGTCCTCGTCCGCCAAACTGCCGTAGAGGTGGAGCGCCCTGATGTGCTGGTGGAGGTGCTCGCCTCATAGGGCAGTTCCTCTTGATATGCCCCGGCTGGTTGCACTGATAGCATACTGGTGGCTGCTCAGCTGTCCTTGGTATTTCCAGCATCTGTATAGGCTGGGGAGCCAGTACCCCCTGACTCCTCTGCTCCTGCCCAAACTCCTGATGAGGCTGATCCCCGTTCCTTCTCTCCCCAATAACCTGGCCCCGAGGACGGTCTCTACGACCTCCAATCAGTGTATCATCAGCCGGTCTCTTCCGGCTCTTCACTGTAAGCTGATCCGCCTCTCTCTTCTTAGCCATCTCCAGAATCCTGGCCAGACTCCCCTCTGAGATGAAAAGGAGGGCCTGTCTCATGTCGTCTTGCAGCCCCTTATAAAACCTCCGGGCTAGCCAACATCGTCCAATTGATAAGCGTCCGCATAACGGGCCAGGTGAGTGAACTCCTGATAGTACTCCACCACAGTCCTGTTCCCCTGCCTCAATCGCAGGAACCTATCCTCCAGGTCATCCCTCGCCGACTGAGGTACACAATGTCCCAGGAGCGCTGCTCTGAACTCCTCCCAAGTAATATCAGCGTAATCCATCCCCGCAAAGGTGGTGTCAAGCTGAGACTTCCACCACCTCTTTCCGTGTGACTCTAGGCAGGAGACTGCCAAAGCAACTGCCTCCTCAGTGGGGCATCGAATCCCTGCCAGCATCTCGTAAATGGTGTCCAACCATTCCTCCGTACGTACTACAGACTCCATCCCCTGGTAAGCTGGAGGGGAAAGTCCCCGGAAGACAGTCATCCAATTGGCCCCGGGGTTTGGCTGTGGATCCGGGGCTTGCTGAGCTCTGAAGGCCTCAAGAATGGCCGTCAGTGTTTGCCCCATCTCCGTCTGCTGGAATGGAGCTGGAGCCGGCGGAGGCGGGACCACATTTGGAGCCTGGGGTGTCCCCTGCTGTGATGTAGGGTTCGTCGCAGGCTACAAGTAAAAATTCTGTTTGTTAGAGAGTGAATGAATGGAATTTTTAAGTGGGGTTAGGATGGACTTTCACATGTGATTTCCCTTATGGGCACACCACTGCTTCCGCTGCTAGTTTGTCCGCAAACTATGCTCGCACGGGGGTGGCACAAGATTTTGTGGACTACTTCTCTTTCGATCGAGGTCCCCTCTGATACCACTTGTAAGACCCCCCCCCCCCCCCTTTTTTTCTTTTTAAAACACCGGGTCTTAGCCCAGAACTACCGCTTTGCTGTGGCACCGACTCACGAGAAGGCCGCCACTACAAAACGCCAATTCTGCCGGCCCTTTTCGATCACAAGAGAGAGAAGTAATTATACATAAATGTAAACAAGTCCACAGAAACATGTAAAAAAAGGTGAAATCACAACCGGTCCATCAGTAGATAATAACAGGAAATATATAACAGAAGTACTGCGAAGATACAGTTCAGATGAAATATAGATAAACGGGCTCGAGCCCGGTACATCAGAGTCCTCACTACAAATCACTCATCGTAGAAACTATAAAAGTACTAATCACTCACGGAGCTGGTCGCAGGTGCACCGGTGCTAGACTTACCCACCTCCATACGTACCGTACTCCCCTGGTGCTGGTCCCTGGACTACTGGTCCCTGTCTCCCATCCGGAGCTCCTGTAATGTTGTGGTTTGAAAACCATTAGTCATAAAGACTAAGCCATATCATCCCCTACCCCTCTCCCTATGGCTCCTAAGCACCGAGCGGAGAGGAGGAAAGGGAAGCTACAAAGGTGGAGAATAATCAAGCAGGTGACAGGGGAGTTATTCTAACAATTATCTAGAACAAAGTACGTTTAGCAATTCTACGGTAGTAAGTAATAAAGAAAACATGTAGTAAGTGGCAGATATAAAGAAAACAGACAGGGAACAAAATAAAGAAGTAAGTAACCTTAACTTATATGAATGCCCATACAAACTTATAAGTTAAGGGGTCTTCTGCAAGGCTCCCATCGTATAAAAAGTCCCATACTGATTAATACGTTGGGGTGTCGGTTTTATGCAAATATGAGTGTAGTGATATGTTATGCCATGATCCATGCAAGTGCAACTCACGCACACGACTCTATGAGCACAGACCTTTAGTTCCCCCTGTTCGGGCAGCTAGCTTCACTCCCAGGAACCTCTGTAGTGGCAAACGGAGACAGTGGGTCGGGCTCCCCACTCCCAGGCGGGTATCCACACTACCGGTCCTAGCCCTTCCGTACTCCCCTAGAAGAACACAACCTAGAGTATCCGCGTACTACTGCTGGCTATACCCACCAGACTTTCTTTGGCTAAGTGTCCCACACCGCCGAGTCAGCGTACCGATGCCGGTGTGAACGACAATCAGATATCGAAGACCCATCACCTTTATTCTGTACTCCAACCCTTGAGCCCTCGGCTCCCCGGACTGTCCCGTCCGTGCATCTACCTTCAGAGCTACCGTCTGAATGGCAACCAAACAAATTATTCTACCTTCTTAGCTATCGGGGTGTATGTGTGTGCAACCCTAATTATACTAGTTGCTCTTTAGATTATTGATTCTACATTTTATATTAGCCCAGTTCTGCCCCCAGTATTCCCCGTGAAGGGCTCTCAAAGGGCACTAGGAACTATGATGGTAGCTGAATCCCACCGTTCCCTTTCGCAAGGCACTTATTGTTATTGGTTGATACCCATTACCCGATCCCTTTTTAAGTTACTTTAGATCTGGCCCTAGCGCATTAAGACTTTTCCACTGCTACTCGGGGTGGACGATCTTTCGTCGTTCCCGTACGCCCTTATCCTTAACCAGTCTCGCACTCTACCTATCCTGACCCCAATAATGGACTTAAACTTAGCTTGCCTTAACCAACCAGAAACTACCAAAATTCCATCTCCCAAAGTTCATTATCCGCTCTAGTTTAGTTTCCGTGGTTTTACTATATGCAGACCATCCAAGATGCGTGAAGAGTATAAGGGGAGGTACTCCAAATTGTCTTCCGAATCTCCTATAATATTTACTGGAGGTCTATCGTGACATAATATAGCTAAGACCAAGATTTCCAAATTTTCCAATTTATCGCGCATTTAATTTATTTATTCTAAGATTCTGAATGCCCTAGTATGAACGTGAAGTGCACTAATGAGCCAACAATAAATCATCATAAAATCAGTAAAAATCCTATGAGATATTTAAACAGCAATTCCAAGTTTTCAGAAATTCCAGAGGTGTTTAGGCTTATGTTTCCTAATTTACCATTTTAGGCCATTTCTACTATATTATGAAGGAAGTACTGTAAATATGTATCCAAAAATCCCAAGAAAATTATATAAGCTTTATGGTGACCTAAAACCACCATAAACCAAGTTCCATAATTTTTCTCTAATATTTGGGCTCTGAATCTATTTTAATGTAAAATGCTAATTTTCCCAGCTTAGTGAAGGAGATGTCATTTTTAATCATCTAAAATTCCATATAAAATTACATGGTGACTAGCATAACTTTAAACACCAACTGACTAGATTTAAAAAAAAATGTAGACGGTAATTGGACATTATCTGTATTTTTGACTACATATTACAACTAGTATATTAAAGAAATATGTAACCAAAATAATCCGTTAAAATTTCCAAGAAAAATACAGAAGGTATAACATGCTATAAGATGCCCTAATTCAAGGTTTCATAACATTTCAGTGCATAGAAATTCCAAAATCCTCAAGATATATCTAGGGCATAATTAGAGTTGTAAATAAAGTACTGTATAAATTAACCCAAAAATCTCAACAAAATTATAACATGGCTATTTAGATTAGAAAATCACGCTACTTCAATTTTACTTGATTTAAAGTTCATTTGACAGCTTAATAATTCAAATTAAAGTTGGTGACCTAAACTAGGGTTAGGATTTTAGTTGGCCTAGCTGTCTCCAAATACCCTAAACTTTTGTCCAGGGAACTATACTTGCCCTATGGTTCTCTCCACCAAATTTTAAGTCAGTCCAAGGTCATTTGACCCCATGACCTTCACAACCCCAAAAACCATCATTATGGGATTTTCCCTAGGGTTCTAGGGCTACCCTAGACCAAACCACCCCAAACTCCCTTGGAGGGTGTGTCATGCTCTAAACAGCCTTTTTACAAAATATCAGACTCTGTTGAGGTGATATGACCACCCAAATAACAAGGGGGTGTTTGATCCTAGATTATCCTATAAGGACCAACCTAGGGTTGGATAAAAACTTAATTAAAACATCTCCAAATGAGATGAAATTTTTACCAGAACCTTATGATAAACCCAGGGACGACTCACCAAAATTTAGGAGGGTTCGGAAGTCATTTAGCCATCTAATTAAATTATGCTAGGATTATTGAATTTTTCCAAAAACTATAGAAACATATTTTCCAAAAAAACTTAATTTTTGGATAGCACTTAGATATAGGTAAGATTAGGTCTCACCCCAAATTTCAAGTCATTTCAACGACTAGATTGGAGTAGGGAATTTTTCTAAGGTCAAGACAGCCCTATGGATAGACCTCACCAAAAAGGGTGATGTGGTCTAACCAGGACTCCAAATCGAGTGAAATTAATTTTGAATTAAACTAGACTTCAAGGGCTACATTTTCTATATTAACCACTTTTTATGTTTCATCCCCTACGGGCTATAATTTTCAGTTTCAACCTAGTATACAGTAAAGGGAATTAATTCCTAACTATACATTATATAATATAATTAAATGCTACTGTTCACCTTCTTCTTTACCCGAACCCGCAAAGCATCAGAAAAACAAACACTTCCTGTAGCTTTTCTAAAGATATTTCCCGGCCACCCAGCCGTCTCCCTTGCCGGCCACCACCACCACCACCTCTGTTGAGGTGAGGGCTACCGTCGGGCGGCGGCACGGCCGCCGGAGAGGCGGTATCTGGCGAACCCGCCACCATGAAATTTTTTTGGAAAACCATGGAAACGCTCACCCGATCCGGCTCTTTTGAGCTCGATATCTCTCCTAATGATTTCAAAGATCTATCTGCAAGAAAAGAGGGAGGGCGAGGACTTTGTTCGCGGGCTGGAGGCGTGCAGACCGTCGGGAAGCCATTTGCGCGGTTGTGGCATCGCCGGAAATTCTTCAACAGCAAGGGGAGCAATCTGAATCCGTTTGATCGAGCGTGTAACCTTCTCCTCTTGCTCTAAGGAGGCTCATATAGATCTCCAAGTGGGGAGGGGAAAGGATGAAACATTCATGGCCATGAATGTTTCTCTTAATAACGTTTCAGTTATGATGTAGGGAAGAGGAAAAGGTGGAAGATGAAATGGCTGATCCAGGTGGCGATTTTCTATTGGACCTCACTCTCTATTTCTATTAAATAATTAGAGACAGAAGCGGCCCATAAATATTACTGCTGTACATTCCCTATAATCAGAATTGATTATGACGTCGGTTTCCGAAATTTCCAGTCTGGCTGACGTTTCGGCTTTGGTCACGGGTGTGACACATAGGTCACGGGCGTGACAGGCCCGGGTGGCTATTTCTGAGTTCGATGATCGTCGAACTGATATCGACGATCGTCGAAGGGTGGTCACGCCCTACGTCACGGGCGTGACACATGGGTCACGGGCGTGACAGGGTCATCAGGCAAATTCTGCGCTCGGCGATCGTCTCGCTGAGATCGACGATCGTCGAAGGGGGGTCACGCCCTTGGTCACGTGCGTGACACCTGAGTCACGGGCGTGACAGGGCCATGACGCAAATTCTGTGCTTCAACGATCGTCCTGCTGAGATCGACGATCGTCGAAGGGGTCACGCCCGAGGTCACGGGCGTGACACATAGGTCACGGGCGTGACAGGCCCGGGTTGAAAATTCTGCGCCCGACGATCGTCTCCCTGAGATTGACGATTGTCGAAGGAGTCACGCCCTTGGTCACGTGCGTGACGGGTCGGTCACGGGCGTGACCAACCCGTGACCCGAAATCTCGGTTGATGTATTTCAATTTTTGGGCTTCCTAGCGTTCTGTCACGACCAACCGATTCCTAGGGATCTAGTTGGAAATGGGATGTTACAAAGTATACTTTTAGTGACGACAAATATTTCGTCACAAATATTTCGTCACTAAAAGTCAATTTTCTTGTAGTGTATATTACACCATAAATTATAACTTATCAGACTGGGTATTCAAGATTTAAACTTATTGACAAACCAAACATTTCATGGTAAAATCATAGAATAGTAAGAATAGACAAAACAATTAGAATACAAATCCATTTAACAGATCAATATATATAGAAATGCAGCCATTAATCAGAGAACAGAGGCATAAATTTAATTTTGATCATTGCAAAAGAGAGGGATATCTACTTGCCTAAAGGAAGTTAAAATTTGCGATGACGACTGAGTGGCACAAGCGAAATCAGAAATCATATTTTTAAACTTGTACAAGAATGACAGAAACAATATAGCAAAATAGCACTACACTAACATAGGTAATTTATTATCAAATAACCTAAACATGAGAGGGGTCAGAGAATTTACCTCCCCTAGAGGTGTGGGGAGAAAAGACTACCACGCGAAGATGAAGACTTGGCGGCACTTGGGTATGGAGAAACCCTAATTTGGAGAGGACTTCACATAATCCCTACCAACTGAATTGAGGAGCGGCGCCGAAAAACACGAACTTATCACAGTTAGACAATTATGAGTGGGGCAAAAATTATGAATCACAAATTATACGAAATTTAGGGCATGATAAATTTTGATCACATAAAATGCGCAACTTGAGGCACAAATAAATCATTAGGACTACTGACAAATCTCAATATAGAGAAATAGAGGAAGATTTTTACCAATAGGATCCAAATCGGAGCCCAAGGAATAGAGAGGAGGAAACCCTAACTGTCCCTCTTGAAGGACCTGGCCAAATTTAAGGAGAATGAGAGAAAAATAAGTTTCCAGAGGAAGAGGAGGTGGATGGAGGCCCTAGGAGAGGAGGGACTGCCGACAAAAGCAAGGTGGAAGATTGTTGTCGTTGGCTTGAAGGAGAATAAGATACAAAGGTTGTCGGCCCTTGCAAAGTAGGAGCTGAAGCAGTCGACCTTGATAGGTGGAACAGACGTCGAACACGGGAGAAGGAGAAGCAGTCGGCGACCACGACATGCGGGATCGGGAGCGACGGAATCGTAGGAGACGGAATTTGCGTGGGAGACAGAGGAATTGCGGCTTGCGGGTTTGCGGAATGCGAAAAACGGGGCTTGCCCTAGACCGACGAGTTAATAAGAGGGTTTGCTCGATTCTTTTTTAATTTTAAGAGGATTAGGGATAAAACCTAATTTGTTTTATATTATTATTATAACACATATATAACTGGTTTTATATATTCTCCCCTACTTAGGAAGTTTCGTCCCAAAATTTTCTAAGAATCCGCTAAACTGGGTCTCTAATAGCGAAGATTCAGATAATATTCATTCAATCTAGGATTTCAAATCAAGGTGTGGACATTAACTATGAATGTACTGAAACAGAAAGGAGAACAAGCACGGAGACTTACTATGATAAAGATAAAAGTTACAGATACTTGCAATGCATGTCAGATTCAAGTTCACAACGGAAATCTTTAGACTTAGCGAGTTCGGACGGAAATGAAGGATTGGCTTCAGGAAACACAGAAATTGCTTCAATTAGCTCAAAATTGAAAGGTATGACTCGAGAATTTGTGAGCGAGAAAACCTTTCCACGAAGCGAAGATATAACATCGAAGAGGAAAAGAGGTTGAATGATGATTGAGTGATGACAGAAGCAAGTCACTCTAGGAATGGAAGAGCACAAACAATATTGAAGTAATTCAGTAGAACCATTTACAAGGGGACTCTAATTTCTTGCTGACACTTAGAAGCTAACTAGAGGGAAAACAAGAGGACAAAATAAGATCGATAGTTAAGCAGAATAGAAAAACAAGAATACGATTATCGAGAACTTGAAACTAGAGATTATAACGCATTTCCTACTGTCAGGAACATAAATTATGTAATAATTTCATAATTTTCATTGGACAACTCTAGGTAATGATCATTCAAGTGAAATAATGAGATCCTATGCGATGTCAAACAAATAATAAAATCATGTGTGTACAATCATTATTGTTTTTATTGGCTTCACACTTGTGCAATGATTTAAGATATGAATGCAAATAAATGGATACGCATGGCATGTTAAGCGTTCATATCACTTAACATGTCATGCATATTAGGACTCTAATGTCAGCACATTTGAATATATTAAATTGCCCATACAATTTAATATTCGCAAGCAGTGTATATCCTAGTGAAAATTTATATGCACAAAAATGCTAAGTTTGCCCATACTCCCTTAACATTCGTGTGCATACTACTCGTGCTTATGAGTAAGTGTGTGCGTGTTTCAGCCGCGAACAACAGATAATGACAAGTTAGTGAAGAAATGATGCAGATATATATATACTTACATAATAGAATTTAAAATATGTACAATTTTAAAATACTTTATCTATAGATGCTCAACCTCCCTAACCTTTCTCTAATACAAACTATCATGACCTGTCTCGACATATGTCAAAGTGCACTTCGGGCGAGACGTGATGCCACATGCATGGGCACAAAGAAAGTCATGTCTGCTAAGGTGGATGCAAAGAATACTGAAAAATTGTTTTAAAATTGTTAATTTGGAGAAAAACAGTTTGAATTTATTGCGGAAGCTGTTAGAGTTAAAAACAATAAGAATTTTAAGTGCACATGCATTTTTGTAAAATTCATGTTTTACAGATACTGCTACTGATTTCATGAAATTATGATTTACAAGAGGATGCACATGCATTTATATCAAATTCCCGTACATAAAGTATTTAAATAGCCTAAAAGTTGTTCATGATACTAGAGAAAATTACTGATTGCAATTATTCACAAAAGAAATTTTTGACAATAAATGAAATGTGTTACAATTTGGTATCGGCATGTTGGTCTTTCTCTTCCGAATTCGTGGTCGAATTCTTTTGAGGGGTGGCGAGCACGTGTAAGTACTACCGTTATAACACATACAATGAACTCAAGAATTTCCAATTAGGAATGAAAATATACTTGTTTGCTGAACCTGTGTGTTCCTTTTTGTATGTTTTCCATTTGATTGGTCGTTAAATTTTGTTTCTACACATATAGGTGACTAGAAGTGTTGCGGGTCAGTTGGAACCTGAACATTCTGTTGAAAGTGCGGCACCAGCTGAGGTGCCCACACCTCCTCCATCTGCCGAAACTGTACGTTTGATTACAGAGACAGTACATGCTGTTATGAATGCTCAGCAGGCTGGGAAGGCACGGTCTGCAATAGTGCCAATGCAAGCTGGGGTAAGGCAAGAACCGGTTGAAGTTGTGGTTGATTTGCAAACAGTGGATCAACAGTTGAAGAAGTTCATGATCTTCAATCTTCCTACATTTACTGGGGAGGGATCCCCAACCCAAGTGAAGGATTGGCTCGCAAGGATTAAGAGGATCTTGACAGCTCTCAGAGTAGAGGAGGAACAAAAAGTAACTTTAACCACTTTCCTTCTTGAAGGAGAAGCTCGATTGTGGTGGGATGAGGTTGAACTACATCACTTGGCAGGCAGATAATTGACGGAGGTCTCAATTGGAGAGTTCTCTCGGTTGTTCTTAGCAAAGCATCTGCCGATGCAGTAGAGAATTTTTATGGAGTTTGAGTTCCAATGGTTGACTCAAGGGGAACAAAGTATGATGACTACCTTCATGAGTTTATGCGTATGGGACGATATGCGGGTACTATCTTTGCCAAAGAGGAACGTAAGACTAGTCGGTTCTATAGGGGACTACGGGATGATCTACGGTATATGCTCTCGAGTTCTGTGAAGCAGGGATTTCAAGAATTTGTTTGTACGGCTCGGTCTTTGGAGAAGGACTTGAAAAGAGGGCATGGCTAAGGGAACTTGTCTGTTACATAGTCGGAGTTCAAGCCACCACGTCCGAAGAAGTCTGGGTACCGAAAGAGATGGGGTAAGAAGTCCAAATCTGCTAGACAAACTCCTTCAGTAGTTGTTTCGGAGGCATCTTCTGGTTATGGTCTGACACTTGCTACACGTGTGGTAAGCTGGGACACTATGCTCGGGACTGTCGAGTTGGCCCACCAAAAGGCGAGAAGAAGCAGGTGCATCCTATGCGAATAAAGGGAAGGTTGTGGTGGAGTCTTCTGTATCACAGGCGCAGCCCCGAGTTTATAATCTTGGATAATAGGAGGCCATCAAGCTGGCCGATGTCGTCACAGGTGCGAGTAGTTTATAGTTTTACTTTATGCTTTATGCTGTGCTTGTTGTAATCTTGGTGTTATAGGTTTTTTCCTTATACGAGACTATCCGGCAAGAGCACTGTTCGATACAGGTGCTTCACATTCGTTTCTATATGATAATTTAGTTTTGCGAATCAGGGTGCCTATACGGACCACGACAGACACTATAAAGGTGTTACTACTTAACAGATGTTTAATGTGCGTGGATAAATCTTGTTGTGTTGAGGGAAAGATAGGAAGTTGGGATTTCAAGGTGGAAACATCAGTATTACCGATATCAGAGTTTGATATAATCTTTGTTATGGACAGGCTTTCAGAGCAGCATGCCTGTATAGATGGCACTTCAAAAGAAGTTACATAAGGGAAGAATACCAAACAAGAGACTAAGTTCAATGGCATGCGAGGGACTAGTAGGATATTGATATCTGCTCTCCAAGACGTAAAGACGGTTCAGAAGGTTGTGTGTACAACCCCATATTCGATGGGTGGGAACCATAGGCACCAAGGGTCAAGACTGGACAAGCTTGGGCTAACTTTGGGCCTCAGAATTGAAGAGCTCCCGCCTAGGAGTGGGTGGTAATGCTCGAGCTCAAGAACTGGTCGAGACCTACTTATGCCCAGAGATGGGCGAGAAGGCTCGCGCCCCGCGGAAGGCCGAACTGTCTCGGTCTGTGGCATTCTTCGGCATCTCTTTAGCTCCCGCCGAGTGAGGGCGGGAGAGTTCTCGGCAATCAACAGTTCTCGGCATAGGGGTTCTCGCCGGGTGGGGCCCAGGGAGAAATTACCTGGTTGCCCTCGGGTAAATTACCAATATGCCCTCCGGGTATGCATTCAGTATTTCAAGATAGTGGGATTTTGCTATTGGTAGACCAGCCAGGGGTAATTTTGTAATTTCAGGTCAGCAAAAGACTATAAATAGACTCAAAGGGGCTCTTCAAAAAGCAAGCTCACATATTTTTCCCTATGATCTTCTAGTGCTTTCTGAGGAGCTCCATGCTCAGCTTTTTTCTTTGGAGGGGAAGCTCTCAGAGATCTTCCGGGTTAGAGGAGGGACCTCACTGCTGAGGCTTTGGTTCAGTTCTAGGTCCTTTTCATCCAGTCATAGGTCGGAGCGTGGGAGAAGTAGGTGTTGGCTACGCCCCTATTTTCGAACTCTCCTTGAGGTAAGATTCTGGCTTCAATAATTCTAGTGTGATGAGCTTGGAAGGTAGCCAGTACAAGAAAATCTTGAGTTTAGCCCCATGAAAGGAGGTGAAGTTGAAGGATCTGGCTCAGGAGGTCCCCCCCTCCTGTGGAGAAGAGACGATAAGGAAGATGCTTGAAGACTTCAGGCGAAAGGTCCTGCAGACCATTAGGCTGGCCTTCTAGAAAAGGATTGAGTGGGAAACTCCTCTGGTTCCAGTAGAGGCAGTCTCGCTCTTGGGCGAGAACGCACCTAGGCTGCGCCCCGGGAAGGAGGTCCCTGCAGAGGTTAGCGAGAGGGACGTTACTGCGCGGGAGCTCTTCCCAGACCAGCGTCCCGGGAAGGAGGTTCCGGCAGAGATCGGCGAGAGGGAGGAATCTATGCGAGAGCTCTTCCCTGGGCACGATCTTGCGAATCGGGCCATCCAACCGAGGCCGCGAGACGTGCCCTCTCGGCAGGCAGGTGGCGAGAGCCCCTTTAGTGAGCTCATCATCTCGACTCCGGTGCCGGAGGGGTTCCGGGAGCCAGACATATCCTACTACTCGGGGAAGGATGACCCTATGCAGCACGAACAGTGGTTCGAAGATGTGGTCTCGATAAGGCAGATGAAGGATTCTTCAAGTGCCGACTGTTTTCCATCATGTTGA
The DNA here is from genome assembly GCA_039513925.1 of Platanthera zijinensis. NCBI lineage: Eukaryota > Viridiplantae > Streptophyta > Magnoliopsida > Asparagales > Orchidaceae > Platanthera > Platanthera zijinensis. The sequence goes on from CM077085.1 coordinate 163,499,614, forward strand.
AGGAGAAGGCCCGGGACTTGTTCCACCAGTTTCCGACAAGTTCGATTTATAGCTTTGAGGATCTGTGCCGAGGGTTCCTGTTGAGGTTCTCAATATAGAAGAAGCGGAAGGAGGTAGAATGCATGTTTGCGGTAAGGCAGAAATAGGATGCGACGTTGAGTCATTACGTTGAACAGTTTTAGGAAAAGATCCTCTTGGTCCAGGAGGTCCCTGGGTACGCACTGATGCTCACCTTCACCCTGGGGCTGAGACGAGGATTCTTTAGCATGGAGTTAAAAAGAGTGCCCCCCTCTCTTTTGAGGATCTCATGGAGAGGGCGACGAAGGAGATAGATGTCGAAAGGGCCAATCCGGCTTTTGCTAGGAAGCTGGCCCGGTTGGCAGAGGATGACGTGAAGGAACAAGCAATAGGAAGGTAGAGGGAGCAGAAAGAAGAGAGAAGGAGGGAAGAACCCCAAGGGCTAGGGTAGGATAATGGATGGGGGGTACGAGAGCCGAACAACTGGTTGGGTTGGTGGCCCCAAAAGGGTGGCACCTAAGGTCAAGGAGGAGGCTTTCAGGGAAGAGACAACTATCGGGAGCCGAGGAGGTTTGATCAACCGGTGTGGAGGCATAGGCCAAGGGATCACCTCCCGCAGCACAAGAGGCCATGAAGGTTGGCAGAGGAAGAGGTTCAACGAGAGGAGTTTTAGGTTGAGCCGGGAGAAGAGGACGGGTAGAGACAAGAGGGGGCAGGGCGGCGTTGCTCTACTGTGACTTCCACCAGGACGAAGGTCATGCGACGGCCACCTTTCCGGAGTTCTTGGAGATGATAGAAGCTAGGGGGGATGGGGAGGCAGGATCAGCTGATATTGATCGTAAAGGTGTAGCAGGGAGAGGGGGAAGACAGGTGTGAGGACCGGGCAGACACGGGGACCTGAGGAGGGATAAGAGTGATCCATGGAGGAGTTAGGTTTGAGGCAACTCAGAAGTAGAGCCTTCAAACCATGTTCCGAAGGGGGGTTACCTCGACCTCCTTGGCCCCCCCTCTGGAAGAAAAAAATCACCTTTTCAACAGCAGACATGCCAGACTACGAGAATCTGTTCTGTGATGCCCTAGTGATCCAGACAGCGGTGGAGAACTTCACTGTAACGCCCCCGATTTTTTCTGTGATTATTTAATTCTCGTTTGGCGTTACGTCGACGCGTTTTATTGGCTTGTGCCATCTGTGGAGTGTGGTCTTAACTCCTTAAACTGGGTGGCCTATTTTGTAGCCTATTGGTAAGATCTCCCTAGCAAGCCGAGTCGTTTTTGGTGACCCGGTGTGGCCTCTCGGGGGATGCTTGTGTTTTTTCTTCGGGTAGGTATAACTTGAGTTTTGTTCATCGAAAGCTAATTTCGACTTCGCCGTTGCATTCGTAGCATGGGTATTTAGCTACGGTGCGAGTTTCGTCGAATTTCGAGGTAGTTTGATTTTCACGTCGTGTTGGGTGTGCTAATAATAAAAGCAAATGTGTATATTTAAAGCTATTTCGATGATTTCTGAGGTCAAAATCTTGGAAATGAACCGACGGCTTAGGACGCAGTTAGGTCCGATTAGGCGTGATTAGATTTATTTAAAAGCCTTAAGCCAAGTTAGAGGGTCCATTCTTCTTCTTCCCGAAAACGTTCGCCTGCTCCTGTTCGCGGAAAACAGAGGAGAACCGCTGGACCTGCTACCCCTTCGGATGGCGATTCCAGGAGCATTTGTGGACGGATTTCGATTTCGAAAGCGGATTTGGATTGCTCTCTCTTAGATCTACATTTATACGGTAAGAGATTCAATTTTCGTAGGGTTTTTAGGAGATTTGGATTTTCTTTCTTTGCCCTTTCAGCCATTAAAGCTCGGGTTGTGCTGGCTAGGTGTTGTTGTTGCTGGTGTCGAGGGAGAGAAAGGGCTCGAGTGAAGCTTCTTTGAAAAACTGAGGCAAGTGGTCCTTGCACTTGCTGTTTTGATCTTCCCCCTCTTAACTACCCGGTTAGCCCTAGGATAGAAGCCAAGTTTTCTCTTTTGCTTCCCTAAATTGTTGTGCAATAGTTTTAGGTTAGCTCTAAAATTCTGTCTTGAGCCCCCCTCCTTGTGTTGTTTTTGCTAAACCCGCTGGTTGTTTTCACCATTTAGACTCCATATTTTATTTCTAGTTTAGTGCTTTTGCGGGTGGAGCCGAGAGAGAGAGAGAGAGATTTCTGTGGTTGTGCTTTGGTTAGAACAAGTCTTGGTAGGCTCTCGGGATTTGGTGTTGAGTGTGGTGCACACACTCAAAGCCATAGTTTGGTCTGTTCTCTTACGGCTAAGTAGTGAGGCGGGTGAGTGAGAAAATTTCATCTAAGTTGAAATCGACGGGAATCACTAAGTGATTCTCGCCGACTTCGACGAGTATCATTAGTGATTCCCGCCGATTCGGCGAGAATCAATCTGCATTCCCGCCAATTCTGCGAGAATCGATCGGCATTTCCGCCGATTCGGCAAGAATCGATCTGCTTTCCCGCCAATTCAGCGAGAATCGATCGGCATTTCCGCCGACCTCTTCCGGATGGAGTTGGTTTAAGGTTTTCCTGCGGGTAAGTACTTTGGCATAGAGTGAGTTGACCTCACTCAACGCCAAATATTTTTTTGCATTGAGAGAGGTGGACTCACTCAATATCACCGTTGGGTTTTGCGGTTTAGTGTTATGGCGTTGAGTGAGTGGACCTCACTCAACGCCGTAGCTATTTTGGCGTTGAGTGAGGTTAGCTCACTCAACGCCACTGCCTGTTTTGTTGTAGGCGTTGAAGGAGTGGACCTCACTCAACGCCATACCAGTTTTGGCGTTGGGTGAGGTTAGCTCACTCAACGTCAGGGCTGTTCTGGCGTAGGGTGCTGAGTGAGTGAACCTCACTCAATGCCATGGTTGATTCTGGCGCTGAGTGAGGCTAACTTACTCAACACCAAGGTCTGTTTAGGCGTTTATTGAGTGGGGCTCACTCAAAGCCAGGCCGTGTTAAGTCATCTCAATGCTTTTCCCTTACCTTTATTCCCCCCCCCCCCGAGTGAATTTCTTGATTTTGAGGTTCCTTGTCGGCTATTTTCTGGTTTTTCCAAAAAGGTCGAATCGTGGGTCGTGGTTAGTAGTGGTGGTTTGAAGCTCTTAATTGGGGATGTGTTGTGTAATTTAGCTAAGGCCACCCTTTTTCTTTTATCTTGCACCAGGTACGGGCTGGGCAAGGGGGTGGGAGGTCCCTCGTGCTTTCACATGTAGACCCCTGAGCTTGGTTTCTTGGAAATAGGTTTTGGGGGACTTAGTTTGCCTCCAACCCGGAACCGTGATGTTTTTGCTACTACCATCTCTCACAGCTTAGGGTGTTAGACGCTTCTTCGTTGGTTGATTGCGGCATTTGGGCTCATGGTAGCCTGGTTGACTCTACAGCTTTTGGGCAGAGTTACTGTTGTGTCCTCACACTTAGTGCCCTTCCTTTTTGCCTTGCCTTGGGCAGTTGTGACTGTTACTGATTTGTTTTCCTCTTTACTTATCTTCTGATTGACTCTTTTGAGTAGTTTTCTAGTTTGCTTGCTGAGGTATTCTTTCTTCTTTGAATGCCTCAAGTTCTGGATAGTAGCCGCTCTGACGGCTAGTGGTGCTGTGTAGTTGCTGGTGGTCTCTGGTGCTATAGAGATCAGTTCCTTGTTTTTGTAAGGTATTTTTCATGTTGTTTTTCTTACAGACATACATACTTGCCAGTGGGTTCGTGTCAGTTTGTTGGCGCCCACTGGTAGTTTTTACCTTTATACTAGATATGTTATTTTTTTTTGCTGCTATCTTTCTGGAGTTAGTCTGCTTGCTCTGGGGATGATTTATGCTAGATTGCTAGTTACTTTTAAACCTAAAAACACTATTATAAGTATATCTCATGATCAGCATGTTTTATAAAACTCAAACTCTATTTTTTTCAAACAACGTGAAAAGACTGTTTTCTCTTATATAATATAAATTAAATGTAGGGTCTTGCATAGTATAAGTTGTCCTTTAAGGGCACTTATGCACTCTTTTAGGATGTCAAACCTGAATAAAGTATTTTCCGCAGCGTATAAGTATAAATTTTAAATCATTGACTAGGTGATCCACCGTGCCGAGGGATACTACCTTTAAAAATATAACTGATTTTTTAATCATTTAACGCATGGACTTTCATAATGTATAGTTGTTTGTAGTTTGCGTGAGCGTCGACAGTTATCCCCTGCTCGATGTTGCATAATAACGCGTGTTTTCTCCTACTCTGATAATCTGTTTCCTTCGGAGAAAATGTGGGTTGTGACAGTTGGTATTAGAGGGAGGTTGCTTGACAAGTTAGTCGGGCAACCTTCCCTTTTGATTGCATTAGTAGTTCAACATCATGTCATTCACACACCGATATGTCATCAGCACATCTTGGCAAAAGCACGAACACTACACTCATGGCATAACACGAAGTATACGGGGCATATTATGTAGTATGGGATGCATAATATGTGTTCGTATATGGATCCACCATAGGGGCAACATGTGAGGGTTATGTAGTATGGGATGCATAACCTCACCACATGACTGCGACTAGCTCGTTTTCTTTTCGTTGCATGAAAATGTTATGTAGTATGGGATGCATAACATTTTCATGTGTTCGCCGCTCATAACATGCATTAGGGCCTTTTTAGAATGCATAGCACAATCATGCATAGCATAACATTGCATAAGCAAAACGTGCCAAGCTAAAGACTGGCATGATGACATATGTACACACATAGTTTTTCGAGTCAAAAATAATATAAAGTCATGCATTCCCGATCTAGGCACAAGAGTTAGTACGGTGGTGGTTAACCATCCTAGGTTAAGGCATAACATCAATTCTTGTGCAAAATTAAACTCCCAGAGCAAGTTTAGCAGCTTAAAGTTCATATTTATGTATGTATTGTCTGTACTTGTAGTTAGTTGCAGCTGTCGTATAAGGATCTGACTAAGGTTGCTATGAGTTTAGGATGACGAGACGCCCTTCGACTAGATCGACCCCCCTATCTGAGGGTGAGTCATCGGGAGCGCAGAATGATGCGGTAATCGAGAGCTTGCGGCAGAGTAGCGATTCCTTGAGCAGGCATATGGTGGAGGTGCGAGCCAAGATCCAGTCTTTGGTGGCAGTTATGGCAGGACAGACTCAGGGAGTGCATGGCCCTACAGGAGGGTTAGTTGTTCCTCCTCCTCCTGTACCCCTGAGACCTCCAGTGGTGGTGCCAGCAGAAATGGTATTCATCTCATAGTTTCAGAGACTTAGCCCCCCTACGTATGATGGGAAGGCAGATTTCATGGTCATATACGATTGGCTGATCTCCATGGAGGAGATGTTCTCGTACTCCGTTATTGCTGACGATCAATGAGTGATGTTAGCCGCCGATCAGCTTAAGGGTTTGGCAAAGAATTGGTGGCTTAGGGAGAAGGAGAGCTTGGTAGTTGGTTGCTCTTTGGAAGTAATCAAGGAAATGTTGTTGAGGAAGTTCTTGCCCTCGGTCGAGCATGAACGTTTTATGAACGACTTCCTCCACCTGAAGAAAAGGTAACTCACGGTTGGTTAGTATGAGATAGAGTTCAGCAAGTTGAGCCGGTTTGCTCCTGGGTTCGTGAGTGTTGAGGCTGATCGAGTCAAACGGTTTCTTGGTGGCTTGAGGAGCGAGGTGCGGTTGACCAGTGCTTATGGATCGGAGACTTATGCAGGGGTAGTGGAGGCTGCTCTGAAGGTTGAGGCTATCGAGACCGCAAAGAGCAGAGGCCAGCGAATGAGGAAGGATAAGAGGAAGTCCGTCGAGGAGAAGAAACCCCAGGTACCCGAGGATGCTTTGGGAAAGAAGAGCAAGGTGGTGTGTAGCTTCTGTGGCCAGTTGGGCCACCCTGTCGATAGGTGGATCAAGAAGGCAGCAGCTCAGAAGAAGGAGAGAGTTCATGTTATTCAGGGTGCTCCTAGGAGGGATGTTTCCTGTTCTATTTGCAAGCGACCCGGGCATGATGCTGCCCAGTGCTGGTCCAAGGATAAAGTCTGCTATCAGTGTGGGCAGAAGGGTCACATCAAGTCTAGGTGTCCTAAGGTCCAGCCAGCACTTCATGCAGGTAAAGGAAAGCTGAACGTGATCTCTTCTGAGGAGGCCCAAGCTTCGACTCAGGTCATCTCAGGTTAGTTGTTTCTTTTTCCAGCTTGAAAGTTTTATTTACTAGAATGGTTATAGTTGGGTTTTGGTAGATCCTTAGTTGTATATACTCCTATAGGGAAATTTAAGGTGAAGAACCACTGGGCGCGCTGATGCGTGGAAAATACAGTAAGCGCACCGGTCGCACAAGTAATAAAGTTTGGGAATAAATCCCCGAGTGTCGGTCTCTTGAGGAACACAGTAAGGGATGAGTTAATGTCGAGGAGGACTTGAGATTGAAGTCCTCGGGTCGGAGGTAATGAAATGGGGGTTTTGATGGTTGCGGAAAATAAAGTAAAAATCTATCAACTACTCCTATGCAACGCCGCTATGCGAAGCTTCACTAGGCGGGATGAAGACTAGTCGGGCCGCTATGCACCGATTCACAAGGCGGATGGGTGAGTAGGCTAGCGGAAGAGGTGGAGAGAACGGCGGAATGAGGGTCGTGAGCACCTCTTCACAACGCACGCCACTAGCAATTGCTAGTGCGGCAAGGGTGGATGGTGGAGGATGGAATATGGCGCACCTCAAGTAAATATAACAAAAACACTAACTCACATAGACATGAATAAGAGTAAATGTTAACTACAAATAAGCATTCTTCATCAATACATGGAAAATAACTAAGCTAACAACAACAAGAGGAAGAGGTGTGCGAATCGACCGAATCCGAAGCCTTATGGAGGGTTCACGGTTGGAATCCCGAGTTGTCAATCCGAGTCCAAGCTCGGTCCTCAACTGCGTCCGGGGTAGAGGAGGCTGTCACTCACTCCCAATGGACCCGACTTCTTCGTTGAAATGACCCGGTAGATTGTGGCTCCAGCTCCTCCTAACTTGATGGAGAAAGCTCGGTCAAAACTCCGCTTGAAGCTTGGGGATGAAGGAGGAGGCCGAGGGGATGCTCCGGCTTTGATTTGGCGTTGAAGGCTTGCCCGGAGCAACTCCCTATGGTGGAGGATGATGGAGGGCGGCGTAAACCCTCCTTGGAGACGAAAATGGCGGAAAAATCACGGAAAGGGGCAATCTCCCGAAATTAGGGCGGAACCTACGTATTTATAGAAAGCAGAATAAACAGCGCGCACGATCACTGGCGCACGACCAGTGGTCGTGCGCCCTGTGGTCAGTGATAGTGCGCGAAGGCCAGGCAGAACTCCAGGAAAAAGTGGAATCAACGCGCACGATCAGTGGCGCACGACCAGTGGTCGTGCGCACTGAAGTCAGTGGTCGTGCGATTGCTCCGACAGAACTTTGGAAAAAGGTCCATGACTGCGCACGACCGGCAGCGCACGAGCAGTGATCGTGCGCGGTATGGCAAGTGATCGTGCAGAAGGTTCAAGACAGAGATTTCACAAATGATGCCGGGCTGCGCACGATCAGTGATCGTGCGCCAAGAGGTCGATGGTCGTGCGTGGGTAAAAACGCACGACCACTGACTCCTTTACCAAAAAATAGTGAAACGCCTATCCCGAATGCCCTCAAGATCCCCAAACCTGCAGGAAAACTGCACGGGACATCGATCGTGGCAGCCACAGCAAACAATAATAATCATAGCGAGAACGAAATACACACACACAGAAATAGGCTAAAAAGGGTGCACAAGACATGGAAAACCATAGCGAACCAAAAGGAGTGCAAATGACGCTAAACGGTGTGCAAAGACAATAAAATAAGCCTAGATGAGTCTGGAATTAAGTATAAAATATGGACTCATCACACCCACAGACTTAACCATTTGCGCGTCCCGAGCAAACAAAACCTAAGCAGACGGGGAAAATGAACTAGCTAACAAAGAAATTGCAAAACGGAGTACCATGCGAAGTCGCATGCTCACGTGCATAAAAATAAAGTAGAGGAAATTTTTAAGTATACAAAATGTTTTATATTTTTCACAACGCGTATCAAAAATTTATTATTACTCAAAAGTGGAATCACGGTGAATCATTCGGTCCTACGCAGGAAGAAAGTAGGCAGGTCACTAAGGTGAGCATTACCGAAGACCAGGGTTTGGGATCACCTCCAAAGGAATCCACCAATGTCGAAAACCATACGCTTGCCCGTTCGCACTCTCTCCACGGCACTAGTCAACTCAAGCGCAAGTCCATAGGACTTCGGGTAATAATGGGGCTTGGGTTACGGTGAGGAAAACAAGGATAAACATGAAGGGTATGCACCTAACCCAAATGAGCTAACGTACAAAACTAGCACCCGCTGCCCACAAAATAAACACGGGTGCACCACACCCCCAGACTTAACTTCTACTAAATGGGTGTGTGCACTGCCTACTCCAAATCCAAATCATCTCAAATAAAGACTTTCAATCAAACTTTTTCTTTCTCTTTTTTTTTCTCTTTTTCTCTTTTTCAAATATTTTGGCAGATATAACTTGAAAGCACTTCCACATTTTCACAAATAATAACACCATGTCACAACCCAACATAAAATGTAAACTACTAAAGCTCGAATTGGGTGTGCGACTAGGATCGGCTATGAGGCTTTGGCGAATATAGTGGAGCTGAATCAAAAGGAAGGGTAGGCACACAAGGGCGATGTTAGGAATGGGTACAAAGCTCAACCGGGCCAAAAGGTGGCCTACATCACTCTCACGCTAGACTAACCGTGTACCAATGCTTCAAGAATAGCTTGGGGCAAGTTCTTAGCAACTGAGAAAGATAATCCTTCCTCCCGACTCAAGCAATACGAGTCTAGTGGCGGCTACACACATTCCTATGCTACCGTTTGATTCACACTGGATTCACCAACTTTTGAGTAGAATAAGAAATATGTACGCAAATAGAAAAATATAGAACTATAAGCATACGAAAAAATTAAATCTACACAAATTTCTATACAAAACGAGAGCAGTTGACTAGAAACACAGCAAGGCCAACATTTTACTCCGTCGCACAATCCTAAACTAGCACAGAAATTTTCAAAATCTAACAAAGATACAAGTTCAACTCGTGGCACGCTAACATCTAAGCTCGCGCTCATGTGGGTGTAGTGGTGTGCGATGCAATGAACATAAACAAAATAAAATACGAAAAGCTTCTAGTATGCAAAAGAAATGTGCACGTGCAAAATGTAAACATGCTCTCCCCCAGACTTAAACTAAACAACACATCAAATGATAGAGAAATTAAAATCAGAATGAGCTAAGGGAAGAGGTTACCCAATGCTCAGCTAGTGAGCATACCAGAAGATGCGTGGAAAGTAGCAGCAGGCCCGCCAAATGAAGAATCACAACCCCGCCAATGCGTAGTTTCCATGGATACCTGCAGGGGTGAGCTCCGCAAAAACAAAAGAAAAATATACAAAAAAAAATACTAGAATTAAAATAGACATGAAAATGAAAATGCAGCAAATAAGATAACTACTGGGGTTACTGTCATCCCAGCAAAACTTATTAAATTCTAAACAGTTCTAGCAAATGGGCCTTTGAAATAGAAAATGCACAGGCAACTGTCCTAATATCCGTGTCGGTAACGGGTACCGATACGGTGATAGAACAGTTACCCCTCTACCTGAGTAATAATACCTGCGACGCACAGGTAGAGGAAATAGGAAGTAAGATGAGGAGGAGCACTGGTCCTCACTCATCTCACCACAAAACAAATCCTTGCCTAGCAAGGTATCGTCCACCACAAGCTCGTTGGGGGCGAAGGTGAAGGTAGAGGCTTCAACTGCAAAAGGAGTAGGAAACTCCTCATGCAAGCTGAGGCATTCGCCGACAACCTGAGCGCAAGGCTCAATGTCAACCCAACTCACCTGCAGGGAGTCAACCCGCACAGGCGCAGAAGGAGAAGGGGGGTTAAGGAATAAAGGATAAGAAAAACTAAAAGAAGCGGAAATAGGGAGAGTGATCCCGGAATCACTCTCAGCAGGATCCAAACATAGATCATGTTGGTGTCATGTGAGTCATGGCGAGGGGAAACTGAGACCACGAGGTCCTCGGTGGTGGTTTGGACCTCCTCATCCAACAAGGAAGTAGAAACCTCCTCACCGGCAAGGATTTCCTCATCACACCTCGGTACATCACGGTGTTCCAAGACATAGTACTCACCATTGATGAGAATAATGTCCTCGTCACACCATGGCGCATCCACATGTTCCCGATTCCCACAGGGCACAACATCATCGACCGACTCACTAGAAAGGGGAGTAGGTAATTCATGCAAAGAAAGCGGAGGAGCAACATCATCAGAGATAATATGCGCAGGTTCCTCCAGGGGTGAATCAAAAATAGGGGAAGAAAGCACAAGGAGAGAAGGTGCCGCAATGTCGTCGCACTGACTAATGGAAGGTCTGATGGGTGTATCCACAGCAGTCCCCCATAAATAAGGTGGTACTGCGGATACATCATCAGAATCAGAAGGAGCGGCCATTTGAGAGGTGGATGAGACGATCCGGATATCCGGTTCATCATCCGCCTCCATCTGGCGCTGAAATTCTGCGCAATCTTTCAACACATGGTCGGTGGTATGACAACACAAACACCGTTTTCCATTACCCCTCGGTCCAGAAGGGACCGGGGAGGAATATGAAAAAGGTGGAGGCGGAGACGAGTAGTGACCATAAGACTGTGGTACCGTGTATGGAGTACCGTGTGACAGCGGCGCTGCATACACAGGACCATGAGAATTATACTCAATACCGTCAGTGGGGCACTCATCACTACCATGCCCATAATCCCCGCACCAATGGCACTTGATATACCAATTTGAATACATGGTGCAATAGAAAATAATTCACCACAAGAAATTTTCTAAGCAGAAATTAAATACTCGCAAGCAAATAAAGAGTGGAACAGCCTGCTATAGCAAAATAAAAACTAGAAAGGGAATAAAATAAAAAAACAACAACAAAAAAAACAAAGCAAAAATAACACAAGAAATATACAAATGGAAAGGGCAACTATCTCAAATCTTCCTCTCCAAAAACTCAAACGACTGTGTTCCCCGGCAACGGCGCCAAAAACTTGATGCGTGGAAAATACGGCAAGCGCACCGGTCGCACAAGTAATAAAGTTTGGGAATAAATCCCCGAGTGTCGGTCTCTTGAGGAACACAGTAAGGGATGAGTTAATGTCGAGGAGGACTTGAGATTGAAGTCCTCGGGTCGGAGGTAATGAAATGGGGGTTTTGATGGTTGCGGAAAATAAATTAAAAATCTATCAACTACTCTTATACAACGCTGCTATGCGAAGCTTCACTAGGCAGGATGAAGACTAGTCGGGCCGCTATTCACCGATTCACAAGGCGGATGGGCGAGTAGGCTAGCGGATGAGGTGGAGAGAACAGCGGAATGAGGGTCGTGAGCACCTCTTCGCAACGCACGCCACTAGCAATTGCTAGTGCGGCAAGGGTGGATGGTGGAGGATGGAATATGGCGCACCTCAAGTAAATATAACAAAAACACTAACTCACATAGACATGAATAAGAGTAAATGTTAACTACAAATAAGCATTCTTCATCAATACATGGAAAATAACTAAGCTAACAACAACAAGAGGAAGAGGTGTGCGAATCGACCGAATCCGAAGCCTTATTGAGGGTTCACGGTTGGAATCCCGGGTTGTCAATCCGAGTCCAAGCTCGGTCCTCAAGTGTGTCCGGGGTAGAGGAGGCTGTCACTCACTCCCAATGGACCCGTCTTCTTTGTTGAAATGACCCGGTAGATTGCGGCTCCAGGTCCTCCTAACTTGATGGAGAAAGCTCGGTCAAAACTCCGCTTGAAGCTTGGGGATGAAGGAGGAGGCCGAGGGGATGCTCCGGCTTTGATTTGGCATTGAAGGCTTGCCCGGAGCAACTCCCTATGGTAGAGGATGATGGAGGGCGGTAAAAACCCTCCTTGGAGATGAAAATGGCGGAAAAATCGCGGAAAGGGGCGATCTCCCGAAATTAGGGCAGAACCTGCGTATTTATAGAAAGCAGAATAAACAGCGCGCACGATCACTGGCGCACGACCAGTGGTCGTGCGCCCTGTGGTCAGTGATAGTGCGCGAAGGCCAGGCAGAACTCCAGGAAAAAGTGGAATCAACGCGCACGATCAGTGGCGCACGACCAGTGGTCGTGCGCACTGAAGTCAGTGGTCGTGCGATTGGTCCGACAGAACTTTGGAAAAAGGGCCATGACTGCGCACGACCGGCAGCGCACGAGCAGTGATCGTGCGCGGTATGGCAAGTGATCGTGCGGAAGGTTCAAGACAGAGATTTCACAAATGATGCCGGGCTGCGCACGATCAGTGATCGTGCGCCAAGAGGTCGATGGTCGTGTGTGGGTAAAAACGCACGACCACTGACTCCTTTGCCAAAAAATAGTGAAACGCCTATCCCGAATGCCCTCACGATCCCCAAACCTGTAGGAAAACTGCACGGGACATCGATCGTGGCAGCCACAGCAAACAATAATAATCATAGCGAGAACGAAATACACACACACAGAGAAATAGGCTAAAAAGGGTGCACAAGACATGGAAAACCGTAGCGAACCAAAAGGAGTGCAAATGACGCTAAACGTTGTGCAAAGACAAGAAAATAAGCCTAGATGAGTCCGGAATTAAGTATAAAATATGGACTCATCACGCGCATTTTGTTCGACTCCGACGCTACCCACTCATTTGTGGCTAGAGCCTTTGTGGAGCGACATCGGTTAACTCTAGATCGAGTTCGTGATACCTTCCGCGTCAAGTTCCCTTCTGGTGAATCTATGTTATCAGATTTGGGCATTCTAGATTGCCCTATTTTGTTAGGGGATTTTCTTACGAGGGCAGACTTGAAGATGATTGACCTGGAGGACTTCAATGTCATGCTTGGCATGGACTGGCTGTCTAAGTATGATGCGGTCATTTAGTGCAAAGGGAAGCGCTTGGACTTCATCAAGGACAATTGTTAGCCGAGAAGCGTGTATGCTGATCCGTGCCAAGATTCTCCTGTCATTTCTGAAGTATGTGCCCAAAGTTGTTTCCTTCTGGTTGTTTTGCTTGTTTAGTCTCGATGGATGGGACTGTTGTTAGTATACCGCGCTTAGAGGAGATTCCCGTTGTTCGTCGTTTCGCTGATGTATTTCCTGATGACCTTCCTGGTCTTCCTCCTGATCGGGATGTCGAATTTGTGATTTATTTGGAACCGGGTACGCGTCCTAATGCTAAGGCGTCGTACCGGATGGCCCCTCATGAGCTAGAGGAGTTGCAAGTCCAGTTAGATGAGTTGTTGGTAAAAGGGTTTATCAGGAAGAGTTAGTCGCCTTGGGGTGCTCCTGTTCTATTTGTGAAGAAGAAGGATGGGTCATTGCGGCTTTGCATCGACTACAGGGAGTTGAACAAAGTCACCATTAAGAACAGGTACCCTCTGCCGAGGATCGATGACTTGTTTGATAAGCTACGTGGTAGTACAGTGTTCTCCAAGATTGATCTTCATTCCGGCTATCATCAGCTCAGGATCCGTGAGGCAGATATTCCACGGACTGCGTTTAGATCGAGGAATGGACATTTTGAGTTCTTGGTGATGTCATTTGGTCTGACCAACGCTTTATCAGCTTTCATGGATATGATAAGCCAGGTGTTCAAGGATTACCTAGACAAGTTCGTGGTGGTTTTCATCGATGACGTGTTGGTCTATTCTCGCAACGCTAAGGAGCATGAGCAGCATCTGCGCTTGGTTCTATCGGAGTTGAGGAATCACAAGTTATTCGCCAAGTTGAGCAAGTGCGAATTTTGGTTGCCTCAGGTCTCGTTTCTGGGCATTGTGAACAAGGATGGGATCACGGTTGACCCGGAAAAGTTCGCAGTAGTGATGGATTGGAGTAGGCAGGGCACGCCCAAGGAGATCAGGAGCTTTCTAGGGTTGTCTGGCTACTACAGGAGGTTCGTGGAGGGTTTCTCTACCCTGGCTGCACCTTTGACCAGGTTGACCCAAAACAATGCGGCCTTTGTTTGGAGCGAGAAGTGCGAAGAAGCCTTCCTGGAGTTTAAGAACAGATTATGCACTGGTCCCGTCCTTACCCTACCTACTGAGGGTGTGGAGTATAACGTTTATGTGGATGCTTCGCATGTTGGTCTTGGTTGCGTGTTGATGTAGGTTTGAAAAGTGATTGCCTATGGGTCAAGGCATGTAAAGACTCATGAGAGAAATTACCCTACGCATGACCTTGAGTTTGCAGCGGTGATTTATGCGTTGAATCTGTGGAGGAATCTACTTTATGGGGCTCAGTGCAAGATCTTCACTGATCACAAGAGCCTGAAGTATGTGTTCACGCAGAAGGAGTTGAATCTGCGCCAGCGTCGGTGGCTAGAGTATGTGGCCGATTACGATGTAGAGATCCAGTACCATCCAGGCAAGGATAATGTGGTGGCCGAAGCCCTGAGTCGGAAGACAGGGAAGATCTTTAATCTCTCTGCCGATCGTTTAGTGGAAGAGTTCCTCCTTATGGATATTTCAGTGGGATGCTGCGACATGCATAGTAGTTTGGCAGTGGCAGAGCCATCTGGGATTTTCCATACTAGGTTGCACCAGATGGATGATCCGGACCTTCTGCACTTATACCTCAGGACTGAGAGAGGAGAGTTGACGGATTTTTCCATCGATGATGCGGGAACTTTGAAGTACCGCGACAGATTTTGCATCCCTACTATTGGAGACATCAGGGGTATGGTATGCAGAGAGGCTTATGGATCCAGTGTTGCCTACCATCCGGGATCTACAAAGATATATCGTGATTTGAAGCAAATTGCCTGGTGGTATTGCATAAAAAGTGATATAGCCTGATTTGTTGCTGAGTGCCACACTTGCAAGCGTGTGAAGGCCGATCACGAAAGGCCTGGTGGCAAGTTGACTCCGTTAGAGATCCCGACTTGGAAGTGGGAAAGTAATTCTACGGACTTCATAACGGGCTTACCGAAATCTCCAAGGGGGTTTGATTTTGTTTGGGTTATAGTGGATAGACAGACGAAGTGTGCTCACTTCGTGCCGTATAAGATTGACTACCGGATGAAGAAGATAGAAGAGTTGTACTTGAATGAGGTCATCAGATTGCACGGTGTGCCTGTTAGCATCATTTCTGATCAAGACTCCCGGTTTACTTCTCATTTTTGGAAGAGTCTGCAGGAGGGTTTGGGTACCGATCTGAGGTATTCTACTGCTTACCACCCACAGACCAATGGGCAGACGGAGCGGGTGAACTAGATAGTTGAGGATATGATCAGATGCTACATTCTAGACCACGGTGGAGCGTGGGATGAGCGATTGCGACTTATGGAGTTTGCATACAATAATAGTTATCAAGAAAGTTTGCAAATTGCACCGTTTGAAGCTTTGTATTGGAGACGCTGCAGAACTCCCCTGTTTTGTGCTGAGGCAGGTGAGAGACCCTTGTTTAGTCCGGATGCGCTAGAGGAGATGGAAGTCGCAGTGAAGCTTATTCGAGAAAAGCTTCGTTTAACTCAGGAGAGATACAAGAAGAACGCCAATCGGCGTAGGTCTGACTTGGAGTTTTCTGTAGGGGACCTTGTGTTTCTAAAGGTTTCCCCGATCGTTGGAGTTAAGAGGTTTGGTAAGAATCGGAAATTGGACCCGAGGTATGTGGGCCCATTTATGATTGTTGAACGGATTGGCGTGTCAGCTTATAGGTTGGATTTGCCAGCAAACTTCCCAGGTGTTCATAATGTATTTCACGTAAGCCAATTGCGAAAGTGTGTGCGTAGTAGTGGGCAAGTCATGGATATTGTGCCCCAGTTGGAGCCTAATCTCTCTTTTATTGAATTGTCGGTCCGCATTTTGGATACTAAAGATCGGGTGCTGCGAAGGAAGTACATCCTGATGGTCAAAGTTTTATGGAAGAATCAGGGTTTGGAAAGCGTGACTTGGGAGTTAGAGTCGGCTATAAGGGAGGCTCACCCTCAACTGTTTCCCTGATTAGTTTGGTTTGTTTTCTTCTTGTAATGTTTGGCTTGTTACTTTTCCTTCTTTAATGAAGCGTTGTGCGTAAAGTTTTGGGACGAGACTTTCTTGTAGGGGGGTGACTATAACACCCCCGATTTTTTTTGCGATTATTTAATTCTCGTTTGGCGTTACGCCGACGCGTTTTCTTGGCTTGTGCCATCTGTGGAGTGTGGTCTTAACTCTTTAAGAATGGGTGGCCTATTTTGTAGCCTATTGGCAAGATCTCCCTAGCAAGCTGATTCGTTTTGGGTGACCCGGTGTGGCCTCTTGGGGGATGCTTTTGTTTTGGCTTCGGGTGGGTATAACTCGAGTTTTGTTCGTCGAAAGCTAATTTCGACTTTGCCGTTGCATTCGTAAAATGGGTATTTAGCTACGTTGCGAGTTTCGTCAAATTTCGAGGTAGTTTGGTTTTCGCGTCGTGTTGGGTGTGCTAATAATAAAAGCAAATGTGTATATTTAAAGCTATTTAGATGATTTATGCGGTAAAAAGCTTTGGAAATGAACTGGCGGCTTAGGAGGCGGTTAGGGCCGACTAGGCGTGATTTGAGTTATTTAAAAGCCTTAAGCCAAATTTGCGGGTCCATTCTTCTTCTTCCCGAAGACTGTCGCCTGCTCCTGTTCGCAGAAAACAGAGGAGAACCGCCAGACCTGCTACCCCTTCAGACGGCGATTTCGTGACCGTTTGTGGACGGATTTCGATTTCTAAAGCGGATTTGGATTGCTCTCTCTTAGATCTACGTTTCTACGGTAAGAGATTCGATTTTCGTAGGGTTTTTAGGAGATTTTGATTTTCGGTCTTTGCCCTTTCCGCCATTAAAGCTCGGGTTGTGCTAGCTAGGTGTTGCTGCTGCTGGTGCCGAGGGAGAGGAAGGGCTCGAGTGAAGCTTCGCTGAAAAACCAAGGCAAGTGGTCAATGCACTTGCTGTTTTGATCTTCCCCCTCTTAACTATCAGGTTAGCCCTTGGATATAAGCCAAGTTTTCTCTTTTTCTTCCCTAAATTGTTGTGCAGTAGTTTTAGGTTAGCTCTAAAATTTTGTCTTGAGCCCCCCTCCTTGTACTGTTTTTGCTCAACCCGCTGGTTGTTTTCATCATTTAGACTCTAGATTTTATTTCTTGTTTGGTGCTTTTGCAGGTGGAGCCGAGAGAGTGAGAGAGAGAGATTTTTGTGGTAGTGCTCTCGTTAGAACCAGTCTTGGTAGGCTCTCAGGATTTGGTGTAGAGTGTGGTACACACACTCAAATCCATAGTTTGGTATGTTCTCTTGCGGCTAAATAGTGAAGCGAGTGAGTGAGAAAATTTCGTCTAAGTCGAAATCGACGAGAATCACTAAGTGATTCTCGCCGAATTCGACGAGTATCGTTAGTGATTCCCGCCGATTCGGCGAGAATCAATCTGCATTCCCGCCGATTCGGCGAGAATCGATCGGCATTCCCGCCGATTCGGTGAGAATCGATTTGCTTTCCCACCGATTCAGCGAGAATCGATCGGCATTTCAGCCGACCTCTTCCGGATGATGTTGGTTTAGGGTTTTCCTGCAGATAAGTACTTTGGCGTAGAGTGAGTTGACCTCACTCAACGCCAAATCTGTTTTGGCATTGAGAGAGGTGGACTCACTAAACGCCACCGTTGGGTTTTGCGGTTTAGTGTTAAGGCGTTGAGTGAGTTGACATCACTCAACGCCGTAGCTGTTTTGGCATTGAGTGAGGTTTGCTCACTCAATGCCACTGCATGTTTTGCTGTAGGAGTTGAGGGAGTGGACCTCACTCAACACCATAGCTGTCTTGGCGTTGAGTGAGGTTAGCTCACTCAACGCCAGGGCTGTTCTTGCGGAGGGCGCTGAGTGAGTGAACCTCACTCAACGCCATGGTTGATTCTGGCGCTGAGTGAGGCTAACTCACTCAATGCTAAGGTCTGGTTAGGCATTGAGTGAGTGAGGCTCACTCAAAGCCAGGCCGTATTGAGTCATCTCAACGCTTTTCCCTTACCTTGATTTCCGCCCCCCCCCCCCCCCGAGTTAATTTTTTAATTTTGAGGTTCCTTGTCGGCTATTTTCTTGTTTTTCCAAAAAGGCCGAATCATGGGTCGTGGTTAGTAGTGGTGGTTTGAAGCTCTTAATTGGGGAGGTGTTATGTAATTTAGCCTAGGCCACCCTTTTTCTTTTATCTTGCATAAGGTACGGGCTGGGCAAGGGGGTGGGAGGTCCCTCGTGCTTTCACATGTAGACCCCTGAGCTTGGTTTCTTGGAAATAGTGGTTGGGGGACTGAGTTTGCCTCCAACCCGGATCCTTGATGTTTTTGCTACTACCATCTCTCACAGCTTAGGGTGTTAGACGCTTCTTCCTTGGTAGATTGCAGCATTTGGGCTCATGGTAGCCTGGTTGACTCTGCAGCTTTTGGGCAGAGTTACTGTTGTGTCCTCGGACTTAGTGCCCTTCCTTTTTGCCTTGCCTTGGGCAGTTGTGACTGTTACTATTTTGTTTTCCTGTTTTACTTATCTTCTGATTGGCACTTTCGAGTAGTTTCCTAGTTTTCTTGCTGAGGTATTCTTTCTTCTTTGAATGCCTCAGGTTCTGGATTGTAGCCGCTCTGACGGCTAGTGGTGATGTGCAGTTGTTGGTGGTCTCTAGTGCTATAGAGATCAGTTCCTTGTTTTTGTGAGGTAGTTTTGGTGTTGTTTTTCTTACAGACATACATACTTGCCAGTGGGTTCTTGTCAGTTTGTTGGCGCCCACTGATAGTTTTTACCTTGATACTAGATATGTTATTTTTTGCTGCTACCTTTCTAGAGTTAGTCTACTTGCTCTGGGGATGATTTATGCTAGGTTTCTAGTTACTTTTAAACCTAAAAACACTATTATAAGTATATCTCATGATCAACAAGTTTTATAAAACTCAAACTCTATTTTTTTTAAAACAACGTGAAAAGAACGTTTTCTTATATATAGTATAAATTAAATGTAGGGTCTTGCATAGTATAAGTTTTCCTCTAAGGGCACTTATGCACTCTTTTAGGATGTCAAACCTGAATAGAGTATTTTCCACAGCGTATAAGTATAACTTTTAAATTGTGGACTAGGTGATCCACCGCGCCGAGGGATACGACCTTTAAAAATATAACTGGTTTTTTAATCATTTAACACATGTACTTTCATAATGTATAGTTGTTTGTAGTTTGCCTGAGCGTCGGCAGTTATCCCCTGCTCGACATGGCATCATGACGCCTGTTTTCTCCCACTCTGATAATCGGTTTCCTTCGGAGAAAATGCGGGTTGTGACATTCACGGTCTCTAGTATACTTGTGGACAATGGGAGCTCTGTGAATGTTATCTTCAAGAAGGCCTTCGATGAGATGAAGGTCGAGGTTAAGAGGGTCTTGGCTTCGGATGGACCACTGTTTGGGTTTTCTTGAGAGAGGAAAGAGGTAGAAGGAGAGGTAGGCTTGCATGCGAAGTTAGGGGGCATGTCACGAAACTGTAGGTTCGTGATAGCAGACACCCCAAGCTGTTACAATGCCATCTTCGGTCGCCCCCTCATCAGCGCCTTTCGCTATGCCCCCTCCTCGTTCCATCAGTGCCTCATGTTCAACAATGGAGGGGTGCAGGTTTGGATCAGGGGGGACCCAAAGGTGGCAAGGCAGTGTTACGTGATGGAAGTCAACACAGTGTCTTGAATGATAGAGGCAGAAGAGCTGGAGAGGGAGATGGCAAAGCAGGAGGAGGTTGTCGGAGAGGAGTAGCTGAGCCCGGAGGGAAAAAAAGGGAGAAGGAGTGCATGAAGCCCGGAGGGGCATGGAGGTCAAGTAGCAGCAGCAAGAGAGCCTGGAGGAGACGATGGAGGTAAAGGAGGAGTGAGGAGCAGAAGGAGTTGAGAGGGAGGCCCAGAGGGGCATGGAGGTCGAGCAGCAGCAGTAAGAGAGTCTTGAGGAGGCGATGGAGGTTGAAGATGCAGGAGGGGAGGAAGAGTTTGGGCAAGAGGAAGAGACGAGGGCTGACTGGGAGCATTCGCGGTTGGAGCCGGCTGAGGAAGTATTGGAGATGGAGGTCTGCACTAGCGTAGGATAGGTCAAGATGGTGCGGATCAATTGGGTCTTAAGTCCCGAGGACCAAGAGCGAATGCGGGCCTTCATCCAGAGCAACGTCAACATCTTTCCTTGGAGCACGGCAGACATGCCGTGCATCGATGTTGATGTGGTCTGCCATCGCCTTAACTTGTACCCCCGGACACGCCCCATTCGCCAGAAGATAAGGACCATCGCCACAAAGCTAGAGGATCCCATCCGTGAAGAAGTCAAGAAGCTTCTAGAGGCTGGAATCATCTCGGAGATACAGTATCCAGACTAGATCTCCAACATGGTAATGGTGACAAAAGGGGGAGGGAAGTGGCGAATGTGTATTGACTTTTCCTTATTGAATAAATCATGCCCCATGGATTGCTACCCCCTACCTAGAATCGACGCGCTGGTTGATTCAGCCATTGGTTTTTTTATTATGAGTTTCTTAGATGCTTTTTCAGGTTATCACCAGATCCGGATGCACCCTCCTGATGTCAAGGATGTCTCCTTCATCACGAGGGAGGGGTGCTTCAGCTATAAGATGATGCCCTTTGGGCTGAAGAATGTAGGAGCTACATATCAACGAGTGATGGATCGAGTCTTCCAGGGTCAAAGGGGAAGGAACCTGGAGGTCTACGTCGATGACCTGATGGTCGATAGCAAGAGTATTGACTCACACCTACGAGACCTGGAAAAGACATTCGCTACCCTATGGTGGTTAAAGATAAGGCTGAACCCCTCGAAGGGTGTCTTTAGGGCGAGTCTCGGGAAGTTCCTAGGGCATCTTCTGACCCCAGCAAGGGTAGAGCCCAACCCTAATATGGTGAAGGCCATCCTGGAGCTAGAGTCACCGCGTAATGCCAAGGAGGTCCAACGCTTAACAGGTAAGCTAGCCGGTCTAAGCAGATTCCTCTCCAGGTTCAGGAGAAGAGATTTTCATTCTTCAAGGTGCTGCGGGGGAATCAGAGGTTTGAGTGGACCGTCGGATGCGAAGAGGCTTTTCAAGCGCTGAAGAGGTAGCTCTCCCAGGCTCCGCTACTTCAAAGCCCGAAGGAGGGGGAAGATCTAGCCTTATACCTTAGAGTAGGAGCCGATTCTGTGAGCTCCTTCATGCTAAGGGAAGAGAGAAAGAAGCAACTACAAATCTACTACGTTAGCAGGACCCTGAAGAAGTCAGAGCTCTGTTATCCCATCTTAGAGAAGATGGCATATGCTCTGATTATTTCAGCAAGGAAGCTTCGACCGTATTTCCAAGCCCATTTGATCAATGTGGTGACGGGCCATCCCCTTCGCAAGACTTTGAAGGAGTAGAATACTCAGGCAGGTTGGCCAAGTGGTCTATTGAACTGAGCGAATTTGACATCTCATTTGTCCCAAGGCTCTCCTTCAAGGCGCAAGTGGTGGTTGACTTCTTGGCCAATTACGTTGTTGAGGTCGGAGCTGAGGAGCCGCGGCCACAGGAGGAATGGAAGATGGTGGTAGATGGGGCCTCGAGAAAACATTCCCTCGGGGGAGGAGTGGTGTTGATAAGCCATTAGGGGGTCACTATAGAACAAGCGGTGGTCTTGCACTTTCCGGTGACTAATAACCAAGCAGAGTATTAGGCCGTGATAGCCGGCCTCCGTTTGGAAAAGGAGCTTGAGATCTAGGATTTGGAAGCCTTTACGGACTCGTTGGTGGTAGCATCACAGATCCAGGGAGAGTTTGAAGCCTAGGATCCCACACTTGCAAAGTACTTATCCAAGGTAAGGGTGATCATCGGAGGGTTCTGGACGTTCTCGATCCAACACATTCCTAGGGAAGAAAGCACAACGGCGGATCGGCTAGCTAAGTTTTGACATCGTTGGGGAAGAACCCTGACCGAGCTATTTTGACCTGCAATCGAGGAAGGAGAATTGATGGATGTAGATCGGCGACCCTCATGGGTGGAGACCTTGGTGACCTTCCTGACCACGGGTGAGCTTCCAAAAGGGACCAAGGGCGCCAAATGATTCAGGCATAAGGCGGCCCATTACCTATTGTTGGAGGGAGGGTTGCATCAGAATATGTTGTCAGGGCTCCTAGCAAGGTGTGTGACAAAAGAAGAGATCCCGAGGATCCTGGAATAGGTGCATTAAGGAGAGTGCGGCAGTCACTCGGGGGGAAGGACGTTGGAAGCAAGGGTGGTAAGGCAAGGGTATTTCTAGCAGACCCTGAGGAAGTACTCGGCTGAGTTTGCAAGGAGGTACCAAAAGTGTCAGCTGTACGATCCCATCCAACTCTTGCCCGCTCAAAGGCTATGAAGCAACACAGCACCATGGCCTTTCGCCATCTGGGGGATGGATCTAGTTGGGCCTTTCCCTCCAGCTAGAGGGCAGAGGAGGTTTCTCCTAGCCATGATTAACTACTTCTCCAAGTGGCTGGAGCTAAGGCACTAGATAAGGTCACCTACCAGGTCATCCGGAACTTTGTTTCGGGAGAGATCATATGCACGCACGGGCTACCCCAAACGATAGTAATAGATAATGGTCCGTAGTTTGCCAGTGAGGAATTCATCAGCTTCTGCACCCAGCTGGGTATAGACTTCAGGTTTGCCTCCGTCCACCACCCCAGGAGCAACGACCAGGTGGATGCGGCAAACAAGATCATCATGAACTTACTCAATAAGAAGGTGGAGAACTTGAGGGGTAATTGGGTGGAACAGCTCCCAATAGTTCTATGGGCCTTGCAAACGGCCCCGAACACAACCACCGGCAAGACCCCCTTCAAACTTTCTCATGGGTGTGAGGCGGTCCTGCAAGTCGAGTTTGAGGTTCGATCCCCGCGGGTCACGACTGTAGGAGAAGGAGACTAGGTTTGTAGGTTGGATAATGAGGGGGAGTTGTGCCTCTCATTAGATATGGAGGAAAAGCTACGCGATGTCGCGGCTTTCTGGCAAGAGGAAATCAAACGGCGAATGGAAAGATACATTGACAAGCACATCAGGATAAAACAGTTCGCAGAAAGAGATCTGGTGTTAAAGAAAGTCGATGTCGCGGGAAGACTAGCACCCATTAGCAAGCTCAATCCAAATTAAGAAGGACCTTACATTGTTGAAAGGGTTCTAAGAACGGGAGGTTACCACCTCCAGGATGTGGAGGGGAGATCCATGAGCCACACCTGAAGCGGTGATGATTTGGAACGTTTCTACCCATGATGGGGGAAGGTGAAACTGTGTATTTAAAGTCAGGTTATTACATCATGTTCACTAACTTGTTATTACTTTGGTCTTACCTGTTGTGGAATGCGGTTGATGGAAGGGTTGGATGTTTGCACAACCCCAAGCTCGGCTCGGCCCCAGGTAGACCCGCTGCGCAGGCTCTCATCTAGCTGACAGGTCCAAAGGTTTGCCTGTGGGGGAGAGATTTTGTTCTTGGAGATACTTCAGTTTGGAGAATTTTGCACTACCTTGAGCTCGGCTTGGCCCAGGTAGACCCGCTGTGCAGGCTCTTATCTAGCTGGCAGGTCCAAAGGCTTGCCTGTGGGGGAGAGGTCTGGTTCTTGGAGATACTTCAGTTTGGAGACTTTTGTACTACCCCAAGCTCAGCTCGGCCCCAGGTAGAACCGCTGCGCAGGCTCTCATCTAGATGGAAGTGTCTGAAGGCTCTCTTATGGGGGAGAGGTTTTCTTCGCGGAGATGCTTTAACTTGGATGTTTGTACTACCCTGAGCTCGGCTCAGCCCCAGGTAGACCCGCTGCGCAGGCTCTCATCTAGCTGGCAGGTTCGAAGGCTCGCCTGTGGGGGGAGAAGTTTGGTTCATGGAGATACTTCAGTTTGGAGACTTTTGCACTACCCCAAGCTCGACTCGACCCCAGGTAGACCCGCTGTGCAGGCTCTCATCTTGCTGGCAAGTCAGAAGGCTCGCCTATGGTGTAAAGGTTTGGTTCTTGGAGATACTTCAGTTTGGAGAATTTTGCACTACCCCGAGTGATGGAGCCGTATTCCCCTGGCATGTTGATTTGGAGCGTCCCCCTCTAGACGACGATGGTGACCCAGATGATGTTGGCGCCAACACACGCTTGATGTTACCTTGCTGCCTCGAGATGAAGATTTGCCATGATAAGTTTGGTGTCGTTGTTCATCGCCATAGGGAGTTTGTTGATTTTGATGACCGTTGCCGCAAGCTTGAAGGTTGGGACTTTGCCGCGACATCCTCCTCCAAAGCCGCGTCAAAATCTCTGCCGCATCAATGCATGAGATTATAATTTTATTGCTTAATTCCTGCATTTTAATTTCAGCATTTTATTCCTAATTTCAGCATTTTATTTTTGTTCAATGTGGCCTATATTTAGCCATGGTAAGTGCATTTAGTGGCTAGGATTCATTTTATTGTGATGAAGGATTGGATGGAGAGGTGTAATAATATATATATATATGTATGTGGAGTGGGAGAATGGAATTGAAGATTAAATAAAACCTAACTAAGGATTCGACTTGCTCCAGCCCCGCCTCCCCCGTTTTCTCTCGGCCTTGCCGAAACCCGACGCCCATGAAAACCCGCCGACCTGCTGCTACCGCCGCCCCTTTTGGGCTGTCCTTGCTGCTCCGGCGACCTCCTACCTCCTCCGGTGTGACTCCGAAGAAGGCGGCTCGGTTCTTCCTCATCCGGTGCGACTCCGGTGACCCGTGGAAGTGCGACTCTTCCACCACTATCTTCCTCCTCCTCCTCACCTCCTCTATAATTTCTGGTTTCTTGGTAACGAATATCTATCCCTAAACTTTGTGTGATCTTCTTCTTAATCTTGTGAGTTATTGGAGACCTTTGATTTCATGTTTTATCCTAACTATTGATTCACATTTTCAATTATAAAAATCTGAAATTGTTATTGCTTTACATCCAATTTTCGCAAAGATTTCCGTAAGGGTAGGTCCCCTTGGACGTTTGCAAACCGGGGTTTGTGTAGCATTTGGTTTCGAATGGATCAAAAGGATTTGATATATCATCGTATGGTTTTGTTTTGAGGGTTATATTTGGACTATTTTCCGAATTCAAATTTTTAGTCCGGAACGTCCTCTATGTGGATGGAAATGTTTGTGTTGCGATGCTAGATGTATGGTTAGGATTATGAGATTAGTATATGTATATGTTCGTGCAGGTTTGGGCTGGATTTCCACCTTGTGAGATCGCGCATTTACAAACGAAACTCTGCCGAAATTTCGAGTTTTGCGTGCACACCACGTGTTCACTTAAATTCCCCTTAGGAATTCCTTTTGTCTTCTCGTGTTTTAAATTCGTTAGGGAGTGGCCTACATCAATTTGGTATCAGAGGGTGGTTTGCCAATTTCTCAACTTGGCAGCGATCCGCTCGTTCCGAGCAACCCCACACACCCCCCATTTGCACTTAGGCGCGTTTTGTTGGTCTTAAAAATTTAATTTCTGCTATATAAAAACAAAAAAAATTGTTTTACGTATTTTCTTATTTGAGTGTTCTATGGTCCGTTATGGCGTACATTAGGAGCTCCGCACACTCACATTCATTCGTTGAGCGTAACGTTATGTTATCACCATATTTGACACCACCACCGCGCACCTCAAGGCCTATTGGAGTTCCGGCTCTGACCTATGATGGGTTAGGTGATCCGTGAGTATTTTTAAGATGGGCGAAGGATATAGAACTTTACTTTGAGCAATATCATATTGTGGACCCCCACAGAATTCCCGTTGATAAACTTCAATTATTTGGTCGAGCCCAGACCTTCTGGCTCAATGAGGAGCGACGTTTTGGGACGTCCCTCGACGACTCACTTGTAGGTTGGAGGATTATGAAGAATTTATTAACGGATTAGTATTACCCTCCATACTGCCGCTCTCCGTCTTCTAATTATTTGAATGAGTCGCCGCCCGAGATTTTGCCTACATTTAACCAGCATGTTCCCTCGTACTCCCGTATGAGTACATCTCATAATTTTGTTTCTCCCCGCCAGGGCACTAGACCCGTTTCTGATCAGCGGAGTGATTATACGCCCCACGCTAGATCTCTACCCTGCCAAGATCTGATTATTTCGAGCACATGTACACCTACCGTTAGGGAGAAAGAAAAGGTTAGGTCCTCTGTCCCGCCACCTGTCCTTGTCACTACTAGGGATGTTATTAAACCGCAGGTTAAGCCTAGGAAAATAGTTAAGAGTTGCAAGGAGAACGCAACATGTTATTCTTGTGGAGTGATTTGCCACTATGCCGTAGAGTGCCCCCACGAAGCTTAGAGCTTTTGCTCTTTTAGCTTCGACGTCTGAGCCCACCACTGAGGGTGATGGCGATTGTTCTGACGACTGTAGTGACGATGAGGAGATTGGTTATCCTAGTGACCTGGATGATGATGTCTCCCCTGAGGTATCACTCCCTGGGATTAACCCACCTCCCCCTGACCATATTTCATGCCCGTCTCCTATGATAGTTGAGGAATCGAGCGATGACCCAGAGTTAGATGACGTACCTATTGAGTTGGAAGATTTGCCTTGCGAGGGAGCCGTCCTTTTGGATCGATTAGCGGACTTAGTAGGACACTAATTTATTTTTCCTAGTCCGATCCACTTAGTTAAACTATCGTTATTAGTACCTCAATTTGATATGACTAGTGGGCTCTGTATTAGTGAGTATCCGTCGGCGGGCATGTTTTCATTTGCGACTGCGTATGATTTCTCGGCGACTGTGCCTATTGATTTGGTGTCCTCATGACATTGTTACCCGCCAAATCAACTTGCACATATCTTTCGTCCATCCTGGCACGAACTGCATGTACACATATTGTTTCCTTATTCCAGTGTCTATGAGTTGCATCACTTTCACGTCCATTCACCTTCGAGAGCTTCTGACTGCAGAATTGATGATTCTAATTTAGTCTGGTTAGCCCCCGAGTGGATACCTCCGGGTTCCGTAACAAAAGTATTACATTGGAGCGCCGACCCTTTCATGATTTTCAAGAATTTTGGGTTTAATGCAATATCTTTGGATTTATACGATGCAATCGGTTTTTCACGGCATTTCAATTTTTCGGATTTAATTTTGCAAACTTGGTCTCCATATGAGCGGCTTTCTCTGACGTTCCTCTCTTCAACTTCAAATTCTCGTGGGTTGAGAGGTGAGATTTTTTTCGTGTCGCTCTTCTATTTGGGTTTACTGGTTCTCGCATTGGATGGTAAGATCTGCACTGCTTTTCTTTTTGCTGACACATCTACGAGGTTTCCTGCTGTTCTTGCTCATGAAAGGTTTTGTTCTATTGTGGATGTTGTTGTCCCTGGCTATTCTCTACCTGGCCACTCATCAGGGATGAGTGATTTCAGGAGGGGGAGGATTGATGGAGCCGTATTCCCCCGGAATGTTGATTTGGAGCGTCCCCCTCCGAATGACGATGGTGACTCGGATGATGTTGGCGCCGACACACGCTTGATGTTACCTTGCCGCCTCGAGATGAAGATTTGCCATGATAAGTTTGGTGTCGTTGTTCGTCTCCATAGGGAGTTTGTTGATTTTGATGACCGTTGCCGCAAGCTTGAAGGTTGGGACTTTGCCGCGACATCCTCCGCCAAAGCCGCGTCAAAATCTCTGCCATACCAACGCATGAGATTATAATTTTATTTCTTAATTCCTGCATTTTAATTTCAGCATTTTATTTTGTTCAATGTGGCCTATGTTTAGCCATGGTTAGTGCATTTAGTGGCTAGGATTCATTTTAGTGTGATGAAGGGTTGGATGGAGAGGTGTAATAATATATATATATATGTATGTGGAGTGGGAGAATGGAATTGAAGATTAAAAAAAACCTAACTAAGGATTCGGCTTGCTCCAGCCCCGCCTCCCCCGTTTTCTCTCGGCCTGGCCGAAACCCGACGCCCAGGAAAGCCCATCGACCTGCTGCTACCGCCGCCCCTTTTGGGCTGTCCTTGCTGCTCCGGCGACCTCCTACCTCCTCCATTGTGACTCCGAAAAAGGCGGCTCGGTTCTTCCTCATCCGGTGCGACTCCGGTGACCCGTGGAAGTGCGACTCTTCCACCACAATCTTGCTCCTCCTCCTCACCTCCTCTCTAATTTCTGGTTTCTTGGTAATGAATATCTATCCCTAAACTTTGTGTGATCTTCTTCTTAATCTTGTTAGTTATTGGAGACCTTTTATTTCATGTTTTATCCTAACTATTGATTCACATTTGCAATTATAAAAATATGAAATTGTTATTGCTTTACATCCGATTTTCACGAAGATTTCCGTAAGGGTAGGTCCCCTTGGACATTTGCAAACCGGGGTTTGTGTAGCCTTTGGTTTCGAATGGATCAAGAGGATTTGGTATATCCTCGTATGGTTTTGTTTTGAGGGTTATATTTGGACTATTTTCCGAATTGAAATCTTTAGTCCGGAACGCCCTCTATGTGGATGGAAATGTTTGTGTTGCGAAGCTAGATGTATGGTTAGGATTATGAGTTATGTATATGTGTATGTTCGTGCAGTTTTGGGCGAGATTTCCCCCTTGTGAGATCGTGCATTTACAAACAAAACTCTACCGAAATTTCGAGTTTTGCGTGCACACCACGTGTTCACTTAAATTCCCCTTAGGAGTTCCGTTTGTCTTCTCGTGTTTTAAATTCGTTAGGGAGTGGCCTACATCACCGAGCTTAGCTCGGCCCCAGGTAGAACCACTGCGCAGGATCTCATCTAGCTGGCAGATCCGAAGGCTCGCCTGTGGAAGAGAGGATTGCTTCGTGGAGATGCTTCAACTTGGATGTTTGCACTGCCCGAGCTTGGCTCGGCCCCAGGTAGACCTGCTGCGCAAGCTCTCATCTAGCTGGAAGGTAAGAAGGCTCTCTTGTGGGGGAGAGGTTTTGTTCTTAGAGATACTTTAGTTTGGAGACTTTTGCACTACCCCGAGCTCGGCTCGGCCCCAGGTATACCTGCTGCGCAGGATCTCCTATAGTTGGCAGGTTCAAAGGCTCGCCTGTGGGGGAGGTGTTTGGTTATTACAGATACTTCAGTTTGGAGACTTTTGCACTACCCCGAGCACGGCTCAGCCGCAGCTAGACCCGCTACGCATGCTCTCATCTAGCTGACAGGTCTGAAGGCTCGCCTATGGGGGAGAGGTCTTGTTCTTAGAGATATATCAGTTTGGAGACTTTTGCAATACCCCGAGCTCGTCTCGGCCCCAGGTAGACCCGCTGCGCAGGCTCTCATCTAGCTGGCAAGTCTGAAGGCTCGCCTATGGGGGAGAGGTTTGGTTCTTGGAGATACTTTAGTTTGGAGACTTTTGCACTACCCCAAGCTCGACTCGGACCCAGGTAGACCCACTGCACAGGATCTCATCTATCTGGCAGGTCCGAAGGCTCGACTGTTGGGGAGAGGTTTGGTTCTTGGAGATACTTCAGTTTGGTGACTTTTGAACTACCCCGAGCTCGGCTCGGCCTTGATAGACCCGCGGTGCAGGCTCTCATCTAGCTGGCAGGTCCGAAGGCTCGCCTGTGGGGGAGAGGTTTGGTTATTGGAGATACTTCAGTTTGGAGACTTTTGCACTACCCCGAGCTCGGCTCGGCCCCAGTTATACCCGCTGTGCAGGCTCTCATCTAGCTGATAGGTCCGAAAGATCTCCAGTGGGGGAGAGGTTTGGTTCTTGGAGATACTTCTGTTTGGAGACTTTTGCACTACCCCGAGCTTGGCTCGGCCCCAGGTAGACCCGCTACGCAGGCTCTCATCTAGCTGGCAGGTCCAAAGGCTCGCCCGTGTGGGGAGAGGTTTTGTTCTTGCAGATACTTCAGTTTGGAGACTTTTGTACTACCCCGAGCTCGGCTCGGCCCCAGGTAGATCCGCTGCGCAGGCTCTCATCTAACTGGTAGGTCTGAAGGCTCGCATGTGGGGGAGAGGTTTGGTTCTTGGAGATACTTCAGTTTAGATACTTTTGCACTACCCCGAGCTCGGCTCGGCCCAAGGTAGACCTGCTGCACATGCTCTCATCTAGCTAGCAGGTCTATAGGCTCGCCTGTAGGGGAGAGGTTTGGTTCTTGAAGATACTTCTGTTTGGAGACTTTTGCACTACCCTGTGCTCAGCTAGGCTCAAGGTAGACCCGCTGCGCATGCTCTCTTCTAGCTAGCAGGTCTGAAGGCTCGCCTGTAGGGGAGAGATTTGCTTCGTTGAGATGCTTCAACTTGGATGTTTGAACTACCCCGAGCTCAGCTCGGCACCTGGCAGACCTGCTGCGTAGGCTCTCGTCTAGCTGGTAGGTCTGAAGGCTTGCCTGTAGGGGTTAGGGACCCTTTGTACTGCTCGGCCCTGTGTAGACTCGCTGCTCATGCTCTAATCAGCTGGGCAGGGATGTAGGCACACCTGGGGGGAAAGAGCTTGTTCTCGAATATGTTCTTTGGGGCACTGTGACTTGGCAACTTTGGCACTACACCGAGCGAGGCTCGGACCCGAGTGGACTTGCTGATCGTGCCTTCTGGGCAGGACAGGAGGTACACCTGGAAGGCAGAAGAAAAAGGTTGGAAACCCCCTAAGGCAAGAGAAGTCTCGGCTAAGAGGTCTCGGCTAAGAGGATCTCGGCAAAGGGTGTTCCCGGCGGGAAGGTTTTCAGTTAGGGATCCTCGGCCGGACAGCGAGGAGTCCTTGGCGAAAAACTCTGTTCACTCGCACGAGTTGAGTTGGGCGGCGCCCCCCTCAAGAACCCACAACCAGCGATCCTGGCAAAAGGGAATCAGCGGAAGGCAAACCAAAACGGCATGCTGGGCCTTGCGTTCTCGGCAAGTCTACACCTATTGATCGCTAAGGCGGACAACTATCCTAAGGAGACTAAGGGCCTTGGAGAGAACGTGCTTGAGAAGCATTCAACACTACAACACATATAAAAAGGTAAGAAATCAATCACAATATGCAAATATGTACAATATATCCTTCAAAATGTGATTATAGGCGAGAGAATCTCGCGCGTTTCAAAGACAAAAGGAGGGGAGAAAAGAAACTCATCAGGGGGACGCACTATACCCCCCGCTCGAGCTCCTACTGGAGCTCTCCCCGGAACCCTCCTCGGATGTATCGCCAGCAGCAGTGGGAGATTTCGGGACATCCGAGGGTGGGGATACAGGTGTGCTCGGGGGCTTAGGGATGGGCTCGAAGAGCCACGGGAGAAGCTGGCGGGCGACGATGGTTTCGCCGCCCTCATTCAAACACCCAACATCCTACAACGTCTCTATTATAAGTCTTGTCGTTTCTTGGGAATTGGCCTGCAGTAGCTTGTCGATATCGTATTCCGATAAGTGGCGGCTTCTCAGCCTCTCATCCAGCGAAGGAGGAGGCGGGACTGCGGCCGCCGCCGCGTCCATGCTCTGGAGCTGGCCTTCAGCAAGACGTTCTCGCACCTTATCCCGGCAAGCTCCTTGCGAAGCACCGTACTCTGGGAAGAATCCTGCGTTAGGGAGAAATCAGTCAATACAGAGGAGAGATGTGTTGTGGATTATAGGGACGAGAGCGAGTGCCTTGAAAGGTCTCGCTTACCTCTTCCGCTGGGCGCAAAGACAGAAGTTGTTGGGCATCCGCCAACTCGGGCTTTAGCGCTACTTCATGGGCCACTGCATGGTCCCTCTCCTTGGAGCATCTCACCGAAGTTGCGGATGATGGTGATACTCTGGCGTGCACACATATACGCGAGCTCGAACCCGTGATGCAAGGCCCGTATGGAGTCAAGGGCAAAGAGTCGAGTGGACATTTGGTCGAATATGCTGGCATCCTCCCGACTGTAAAGGTCATAGCCCAACGCGAAAGCGTAACTGGTGACCTTGTCGTGCTCCACCCAATTGGGGAGGAGGGTAGAGACGGAAAGCTAGTTGGTCTCAGGATCCCACTAGAGTAGAGGTTTCCTTCCGCATCCAGACACTGCATGCCGTGACCGAAGTTTTGGTGCCCCATTTGCACCTGCTTGGGTGGGGCCTGAGCGGAGGTTTTGGAGGCTGCGCCCTCGTCATCAGCCCCTCCTGCGGCTGGAAGTCTCTTGGCAGGGACCCCATCGGTGGTCCCGGCAGCAGTGATTGCCTCCCCGGCTACCGACTGGATCTCGACGAGGGATCGACCCTTGGCGATAGGTCGGGAGGGATAGGCCGCCACGCACTTCCCCTTATCTGCGGCAGTAGGCTTTTGTCTTTTTAGCAGATTGGATGAGAAGGTGTCAGGATTTATCTTCCCGGCACTAGACCGAGTGGGAGGAGCCGGCTAATCCCGGCAGGTAAGAGCCAGAGTTTGTGCAAGAGCCAGTGGATCTCTCGCGGCCCTGGTCTCGGCAAACGGCTGGCGCCGAGGGATTTCCCGCTCTCTTGTAAAGTCAAATACATTCAGCAGTACATTTTAGAGTATGAAATGCCAAGCTAAAGACGAGATCATACCTTCGCCAGGAGGCACGGGAAGGAGAGAGTCGATGTCTCGCATGAGAAATTGTACGTGTCCTTGGTCCCGAAGAACTCCAGGAGGGCGCTCTCGTGCGACCCCAGAGTGGGCATCTTATAGGTGGTATCGTCTTATTGGACTGGCACGAGGGGCATGTTGTCGAAGTCGCCAGAAACATAGACGAACTTCTCACCCAATTGGTGATGCTTATTTGCGAGACCATAGGTTTTAAGCAGCTAACCAGAGAAGAAGACTATCCCCCCCTTCAGATAGGTAGACTAAACTCGATCCTCTCTAATCACAGGTAATAGATGAACACCACCAGTATAGCGACTGAGTTAGGGTTGAGCTGGGCGGGAACCACCTCGTAGTAGAAAAGTGCCTACGGCATCTCGGGCTAGAGGGGGAGGCGGAACCCCACATCGAAATGCTCGAGGGGTATGGCGAGCTCTCCCTCTCCCGCAAGATTTACCCTATCGTCATTGCCTGGGTTTCTCGCAGAGAAATAGGCAGTGATGTAGAGGGAGGTGATTAGGTGGTTCTCGTCCATGGTCAGTCGGCAAGGAGGGAACTGTTGCCTCTTGAAGGCTTGCGCACAGTTGGAGCGTCCTTCTCTCTCACCCAGCATCATGGTTAGGAGATTGCAGGCGAAAGCTCGGGGGGAAAGGCGAGAATGAGAGAAGGTGGTAGAAGCGAGGGAAGGTCTCGGTAAGGCACTAAAGCAGCAAGAAGGAGGACAAGGTTTCCGGATCGGAGAAATAAATGCGGTGGATGGACAAGCCTATTTATAGAAAACCGTAGTAATTATAGTTTTTTGTAAAAAGGCGACAAGGGTACAATCTCCATGCCTCAAGTAAATGACGCCTCATTTTCCACCCCGACACACGTCAGGCACCTAAGCCAACAAGAAGACTCCGGCTCATAAATGATAGCAAATAACAGACAGCTTGGGTTCACGCAAAAACCAAGGTAAAAACATGAAAAAGAGCAATAAAGCAAAAATAGAAAAAGGGGCTCTCGCTGGGCAAGAGCTGCATAACAAATAATAGTAAAGTTTCAAACAGTCAAGGTTCAAATTAAAGAAGGGGGTACATTGCGAGAATGGTAGGCCAAGGGATGAGGGAGGTGAGACTCTATTATTTAATTTGGTTCCCATCGCCATCGCCCTCATTCTCACCTTCTTGTCCCTGGAGGAGCTCGCGGGTTGAAGTAAGATGACAGGGTGGTGCATCCAAGGGTTATTTGGTGCGCCTACTCTCGAATCAGTGCAATACACCGCCCTACGGACACACGGCGGTAGGCATTTCTTGTCGCTCCGTCTCGCCCAGGACGTTGTAATCCCACTCGAGGGCCTCCAACCTTTGCTCCACCATCTCGCGATGTTCCCTCACTGTAGAGGCATTGGCCCGCTCACGCCACACGAGTTTGGACAGGATTGCCGCTATCCTTTTTTGCGGTCTCTTGACGTTCCCGGCATCGTACAAGATTTCTTCCATCTCATCATAAGAAGGAAAGGGGGAGCTCTCGGTGTCTTCCCCTTCCTCTCCACCTTTATCTTTGTCTTTATCTTCCTCGTCGGCTCCCGCTCCCGGGTCCACATCCCCTTGAAAAAGCAAAGTTCTGTGGTTATGGAGAAGGCAAAGTAAAGGCTATGATAGTACCACGCATACCTACAGGTCGGTGTGAGATACCGGGCGGTGGCAGGCGAGACGACCCGGACTCCCCCTCAGTCTCCTTTCCAAAGAGGAGGTGGAGCGGTTTTCCTCACCCCGGGCAGAAGGTCCTCCGTGAGGTGATCTCGGCCTGGCCGAGAGCTGGAGGTAGTCGACCACTCTCGCACGGTGGCTGGACTCCTTTGGGGTTACGGAGGGTTCAGTGGCCACCCCTCCTGCCAGTAGGGCCGGATTAGCTGCTTGGGTGACAAAGTTAGCAGCTACTTTTTTTCCCGGGTGGCAAGACCCGGGCTGGCGGAAACAGGCACTGCGGGAAGTCAGTTCAACAATTTGGAATGTTGTGGTTGGAATGATAAAAAGAGGGAAGTAATGATAAATGGTTACTTAGAGTTCTCGGAGGGTCAGCCGGAGGAGTGGCCTCCGGGACTCGTGGTGGATCCCTAGGATGACGAGATGCCGAGTCTGGTGGCGCCAGCGAGGAACCGGCGCCGTCATCTCGAGCCACCTCCTGCAACAAGTATTGCATGTCAGTTATCAATCCTCTTGCTTAATCAATTCGTAGTCTTGGTAATCAACAAGCCGGAAAGACATACCTTCTACAGAGGGGAAGGATTATCCACGCGGCTTGGGGATGGGGTAGGTGAGCCCCAGTTCTCGCACAGGAGGTCCCTCTTGACCGATCTCACTTTCTTCTTCTTCTTCTTCTTCAACTGTGTTGGCTCGGCGGCTGGCTCCTTTCGCGCAAGCCAGGGGGCTACCGAGGCGATGTTCGTGAGGGCACGCGCTTGCGCCGCATCAATGCGGTCTTGAAGGCTCTATGAGAGTGGCTTGGCAACACATTTGGAACGCATCTCGAGACCACGCGAGAGCTCAGACACGGGGCATCGATTGGCAGGCACAGATTTATGGTCGTCTATTAGCGCACATATATAGCCACGGGATGGCCCACCAAAAGATTCTCTTTTCAGGACGACACGTGCTCAGCAAATATTTACGGTTTGGACGTCTTTTCGAGCGTGGGGCTAGCTCGAAAAGAGCGGTAATTGTGAACAACCCCATATTCGCTGAGTGGGACTCAGAAGCACCAAGGGTCAGGACTGGACTAGCTTGGGCTAACTTTGGGCCTCAGAATAGAAGAGCTCCCTCCTAGGAGTGAGCGGGAATGCTCGTGCTCAAGCACCGGCCGAGACCTGCTTCTGACCAGAAACGGGGGAGAAGGCTCGCGCCCCGCGGAAGGCGGAACTTTCTCGGTCTGAGGCATTCTTCGGCATCTCTTTAGCTCCCCTCGAGTGAGGGCAGGAGAGTTCTTGGCAATCAACTTTTCTCAGCATAGGGGTTCTCGTCATGTGGGGCCCAGGGAGAAAATAACTGGTTGCCCTTGGTTAATTACCTATATGCCCTCAGGGTCTGCATTAAGTATTTCATGACAACAGGATTTGGCTATTGGCAGACCAGCCAGGGGTAATTTCGTAATTTCAGCTCAGCAAAAGACTATAAATAGACCCAAAGGGGCTCTTCAGATAGCAAGCTGACATATTTTTCCCTAAGATCTTCTAGTGCTTTCTGAGGAGCTCCAAGCTCAGCTTTTGGCTTTGGAGGGGAAGCTCTCAGAGATCTTCCAGGTTAGAGGTGCGACCTCCCTGCTGAGGCTTTGGGTCAGTTCTAGGTCCTTTTCAGCCAGTCAGGGGTCGGAGCTTTGGAGAAGTAGGTGTTAGCTACGCCCCTATTTTCAAACTCTCATTGAGGTCAGATTCTGGCTTCAACATTATGGAGTCATTCTTCACACTTTTAGAGGCAGTTGAGCTGAAGGCAAGTGTTACTGAAGTGTCGATTGTATCGGAATATGTTGTTATGTTTCTAAAAGATCTTCTGGGGTTACCTCCCCAAAGGGAAATCGACTTCTATATCGAGTTGGTGCAAGGTGCGAAACCTGTGGCCCACTCGCCTTTCCGGGTAGCACCAAAGGAAATGGCGGAACTAAAAGTTCAGTTGCAAGAATTGCTAGAGCAAGGCTATATATGCCCAAGTAAGTCACCTTGGTGCGCGCCGATTCTCTTCGTGAAAAAGAAGGATGGTTGCTTGCGTTTATGCATTGACTATAGAGAACTGAACAATCTGACGGAAAAGAACAAGTATCTTATTCCACACATTAACGACTTGTTTGATCAGTTAGTTCGCTCGACTGTATACTCCAAGTTGGATTTGAAGTCAGGTTATTATCAGTTGAGAGTTCTTGAAAGTGACATACCCAAAACAGCATTTGGAACACACTATGATCACTATGAGTTCACGGTAATGTCGTTTGGGCTGTCTAATGCGCCATCGGTATTTATGGACTTAATGCATCAGACGTTTAGGGAATACTTGGACCTCTTTGTGATCGTGTTTATTGATGATATCCTCATATACTCCCAATCTGAATAAGATCATGCAAATCATTTGCGGATGGTGTTGCAGTACCTGAGGAAGAACAAGCTCTACACCAAGTTCTCTAAGTGTGAGTTTTTGCTGTCTTCAGTGGCTTTCCTTGTCCATGTAGTTAGTGGAGAGGGCATTGCGGTGGATCCTTCCAAGATATTTGTTATACGAGAGTGGCCTGTTCTCAATTTAGTAGCAGAAGTCAGGAGTTTCCTTGGGCTTGCGGGCTACTACAGGCACTTCATAGAGAACTTCTCGAGGATCGTCTTGCCTCTCACCACACTTATGAGGAAGGATCAGAAGTTCGTTTGGACGCCCGAGTGCACACGAGCTTTTGAAGAGCTAAAGAGTCGTTTGACCACGGCGCTAATCTTCACATTGCCATGTGGTCAGGACGGCTTTGAGGTGTATAGTGATGCTTCAGGGAGCGGCATAGGCTGCGTTCTTCTACAATTCGGAAAGGTGATGGAATATGGCTCACGCTAGTTGAAGGTGCACGAACAAAATTACCCCGTCCATGATTTGGAGTTGGCGGTGGTGATATTCACACTTAAACTGTTGCGTCATTACCTATATGGCGTGAAAGTGGATATTCACGGACCATAAGAGCCTGAAATATCTGTTGGACAAGAAAGATCTCAATATGCGACTGAGAAGGTGGATGGAGTTTCTTGGTGACTACACCTTCCAAATTCATTATTCTCCCGGTAAAGGGAATGCAGTCGCGGATGCCTTGAGTCGTAGGACTCCGGCAAGGGCAAATTGGTTGCTAAGGCATGATGGAAGCCTAATTCGAGAACTGTAAGCGTTAGATATTTCTTATGTTGAAAAGAATTCCACTACAAATGCGTGCTTAAACTGGACGGAGGTACAGTGTGACCTGGAGGATAGAGTTCAACAATCAACAACACTTGATGAAAGTCTACAACGCTATGCAGCGGAAATTGCAGATTCTGAGTTTTCATTTAATGATGGCCTTTTTCAGAACGACGGTCGTTTGTGTGTCCCAAATAGGGGTAAACTTCGTGAAGAGTTAAAGTATGAAGCCCACTTCACAAGGTATTCGATTCACCCCGGGAGCACGAAGATGTATAAGGATCTGAAGAAAAGTTTCTGGAGGCCTGGGATGATGGACATAGCGCACTATGTTGCTAAATGTCAAACCTGTGCCTTAGTAAAGGCTGAATGCCAAAAACCGGGAGGTTTCTTGAAGTCGTTGACTACCCCTGTATGGAAATTTGATGATATTTCAATGGATCTCTGGTAAGTCACTAATTATAGTTATTTTCATATAGTTTTTATTTAATTAATAATAAGATTATAATTATATTTTAGTAATTATGGTTCTAATTGCTTTATTTTCATATTTCAGGTCAATTTGGGCTACGGAAAATAATTTGGAGCTTGCAGGACGAATCAGGAATTGAAACGGAGAAAATGAACATTTTTTGTATCAGATAGTTGAACTTCAAATGGTCATAACTTTCAAACCAGGAAGAGTTACGGGACGTGCAACTAGTCAACGAAAAGAGGACGACGTCCTCTACAAATCTGGAGAGTTTCAAAAGTACACGCCCCCGAGACATGGGCGTGTCGAGGGCGTGAACACGAGCGTGTCTAGTTCAAAAAAAATATTTTTCTCCAGAAATCATCCCGGGACAATTCTGCACCATTTCTCAAGTACACGCCCCACTGTCACGGGCGTGACCAAGGGCATGACCTACCCGAAACTGCTAGATTAATCCCAGATTGTGTCATTTCCAGCCGTTTTGCTGACCCAGTCAGACACGCCCTAGGTCACGGGCGTGACCTAGGGCGTGACCACTTCAGAAACGCCAGAATTACTTCGCTCCATTTCCCCTTCCCGCCGTTTCCTGTAACAGACTAGACGACGCCCTAGGTCACGGGCGTGACCTAGGGGCGTGACCCGCAAAACGGCGATTTTTGGCGGTTTTTCTCCAACGTTCCCGGGCTTTCAAGACTGCAGTTTCCGAGCCTGACACGCCCTAGGTCACGGGCGTGACCAATGAGCGTGACTCCCAAGCAGAAAAATCTATAAATAGCAGATGAGTCCAGAAGCTCAAGAGGAAGATCAGGAGCTAATTTTAGGAGTATTTTGTAGCTTAGTTTTCTGTTTCTCAGCATTTCTTTCTTGTAATTTCTATTTCATAATTTAGTTTTACTTTTGCAATTTCAATTCAAGTACTTTCTCTTTGCAACCATGTTCTTCCTTTTCTTCTTTCCTTGTATCTTTTATATCATGCCAAGTAGCTAATTTTCCTAAGCACTTGATCATGATAAACTTTGAAAGTGAATAAACTCTTTTTATCAAACTCTTTATTTATCGCCATCGATTTATCTTTGAATTATTTTGTATCGAATTCATATTTCGCGAATATGTTTTCGATCCTAGATCCGTATCTTAAATGACCGAGAGGTTGCGGATATGAGTAGATCGCTCAAAGATAGAAGGAGCCGCATGCACTCCTCGAGAGAGGATGACATGGATCTTCCGGATTGGAGTCAAATCCAATAGTGGTGTTTACCGCGTAAAGCAAGCTTAGGGGTTTCGACTGGCCGAGAGGTCTTAATTGATCAACCTAAGGTTAGTCAAAAGCATGAGCTCGAGAGAGACGCTTTCGTACTTTAGGAACCTCCACGGTCGAAGTAGGTAAATTAGAGTTTTCATTTTATAGAAGTTAATTTGAATTCAAAGGGAGTCTAGATCAAGTGCTAGTTTTTTTTAGTTTACCTTCCTCCTATAGTTAATTCAACCTCTTTCTTATATTTCGATAAAATAATATTAATTTGCGTGAGTAGGAGTACTCAACAGGCCCCGAGTCTAATACGACATTTCCTATACTATATTTCGATAGGTACGCTTGCCTATTTGAGATTTTAGTTTGGATAATATTTTAAAACTACAGAAAACTTCATCAAGTTTTTGGCGCCGTTGCCGGGGACTATTTGTTGATATTTTGAAAACGCGAATTGTATTACTTTTATCCCTCTTTTTCTCTATCACCATTTCTCTTTTTAATTTTCTTTTTCAAATTCATTTCAATTAGCTAACGGTTTTTTTTATCTTATTTTATAAAAAAATGTTATCACAATTGGCCACTAAAATTGCCGAGCTTACACACAAAGTAAACTTTTGAAAGCCACAACACAACGCCAAATTGTTTGTTATTATTGTGGTGGTTCTCATCAAAGTGAATATTGTTATCATTATAATTTTTATCAAAATTTTTCTTATGAAAATAATTTTTATAATAATTATGAAAATAACTATTCTCACTTTTATGATAATTCTTTTTCTAATTTTTATGAAAATAATTTTTCGAATCCTTCTAATTTTCATGAAAATACTTTTTCGAATTCAAATATGAATAATTATTTCGATTTAAAAAATTCTTCTTCCATCTCGGATGTTGGTTTTTCTTGTTCGCAAGATCAACCGGGAAACTTCCCGAGTGATGAGAATAATTATTTAGATCCGAATTTTTATCCTTCCTTTATCACACCACACACTTCTTCTTCTAATTTTGGGGACTTTACACAATTTCAAGTTGATACTCCCCAAAATTTAGAAGAAATTATCACTTGTTCTACTAATTTTTCTCCTTCTTTAAATATTTCACCTATGGTGGAACATGAATCTTCACGTACCCACTTGGTGTCTTATTCAAAGGAGGAAGAAAAATTATTATATCAAAAATTTATTAATTTTATTGGCACACCGGACGAAGTAGAAGAAAAACATGTGTCTCCTCCTACGACTTCCAATTTTTCTCCTCCATGCACAATTTATGACTTTTTAGGAGCAAAAATTTTTGATCCTGATGCGTCAAATAATTTTATTTCCAGTAAAATTTTGGATAAAAAATTAATTTTAGAAAATAAACAACCGGAGCCTAATTTTATACCTTTGCAAGAGCCTCCTCCTTGCGAAGATTTTTCTGAAATGCTTACTTTTGATTTTCCGTATACTAACAATTTTCCTGTAGAAGAGGAGCCGTTGCAATTAAACGTCATCCACAATCCATTTGCCGCTCCTCTTCAAAAATTCAAATCACCTCAGGTATGGATAGGTGATTTGAATTTACATTTTCAAGTCAACTGCTACAACAAGGAAAATCAAGAAGACAGCGGAGGAGTAGTCGGGCGAGCGACTTTTGCTTCTTCGCCAAAGCGGGAATTAAGGGAGTTGCCTTTACACTTCAATTTTTATTTCCCTTTTTCCTAACCCAAATCGTATAGCTTAAAGACGGGAAAAAGAAAAGCGCTCTTGGGAGACACCCCTTGATTATCTTTAAATTATTACAATTTTTTTATTACATTTTTCCCCCTCCTACTTTGCTTGAAAACATTGGGGACAATGTTTATTTTTAAGTATGGGGGTGGAATCCATTTTAGGCTTTTATTTCAAAAAAACAATTGAAGAAAATCTTTAAAAATACAAAAAAAAAGGTTTCTTTTATTATCAAAAATACAAAAAAAAAAATCAAAAATCAATTTCTTGGAAAGGGCCGTGTTGGGCTTTCATCCCACAAAACCGCCTAGTACATTGCGAACCCGTCACTAGGTAGTCCTTGGGAAGTCCAAGAAATAACAAAAAAAATTAGGATTTTAATTTATCTTTTCTTTGTTTTAGTATTGTTATCTTAAAAAAAAAATCAAAAAATATAAATAAACCCCTACTTAATTTTATGTGATTTTCATCAATTTAATTGAGTTTATTTATAGAATTTTTATAATTTTTAAATTGCTAGTCTTTTATTTTATCATAGTTAGTTAAATTAATTTTTAGCGATTTAATTTTGAAAAATAAACTTATGAATTATTTTTGTTTAGAGAACCTTATTTACTTCTTT
Organism: Platanthera zijinensis; assembly: GCA_039513925.1. NCBI lineage: Eukaryota > Viridiplantae > Streptophyta > Magnoliopsida > Asparagales > Orchidaceae > Platanthera > Platanthera zijinensis. The sequence continues at coordinate 163,541,135 of CM077085.1, forward strand.
TTCTCTTAATTCTAATTAGTTTCAATTTTATAGTGTTTAGTTTAACAATTTTGATTTTAATTATAATCATTTATGCTTAAAGATTCTTAGGAAATTCTAAATTTACTATAGTTGTTCTCTAATTATTTTAATTTAATCTAAATTTTGTGTAACCTTCCCTTTGTTTTAAATTTTCTTGTTAGATCATATGTCATAAGGATGAGAGGATAAAATTCATTATCCCTTGGTACACATATGCAATTTTTTTATTTTGGTTAGATCATATGTCATGGGACTTATAAATTCCTTGGTACACATATGCAATCCCCAAATAAAAAAATAGGAGTAAGAGAATAAAATTCATTACTCCCATTTAATTTTTGTTTTGATTTGAAGAGAAAAAATATTTGTTCATATGTCATGGAAAATGAGAGGATAAAATCCATCATTTTCTGGGTAAACATATGCAAATATCAAAAGAAAAAATGTGTGGGGTGAGAGGATAAAATTCATCACCCCCAATCCAAAAACTCTTCATTTTCCTTTTCCCCAAATCCTAAAAAAATGGTTTTAGAAGTAAATTAAAATACTAAGAGAGCATAAGTAGTAGTTAAAAATTTCTTACAAGTTTCTTTTTAGTAATAATGTGAATAATTCTAATTTAATTTTGTTTGCTAAATTACTTAATTTTGAATTCTAATTAATTTATATGAGAAATTTTTGCCAAATACCTTTCTCTGTACATTTTAATTTCATAGTTTAGGATTTAATATTTAAATCGCTAAATTTTATTTTTAACTTTCTTTTGATTTAATGAATTTTTAGTTTAAATTAAAAAAATATAAATTTCTTATAAGTACTTCTCATAGTTTTGCTCTGGAATAGCAAAAAATTAAGTGTGGGGGTATTTGATAAGTCACTAATTATAGTTATTTTCATATAGTTTTTATTTAATTAATAATAAGATTATAATTATATTTTAGTAATTATGGTTCTAATTGCTTTATTTTCATATTTCAGGTCAATTTGGGCTGCAGAAAATAATTTGGAGCTTGCAGGACGAATCAGGAATTGAAACGGAGAAAATGAACATTTTTTGTATCAGATAGCTGAACTTCAAATGGTCATAACTTTCAAACCAGGAAGAGTTACGGGACGTGCAACCAGTCAACGGAATGAGGACGACGTCCTCTACAAATCTGGAGAGTTTCAAAAGTACACGCCCCCGAGACACGGGCGTGTCGAGGGCGTGAACACGGGCGTGTCTAGTTCAAAAAAAATATTTTTATCTAGAAATCATCCCGGGACAATTCTGCACCATTTCTCAAGTACACGCCCCACTGTCACGGGCGTGACCAAGGGCGTGACCTACCCGAAACTGCTAGATTAATCCCAAATTGTGTCGTTTCCAGCCGTTTTGCTGACCCAGTCAGATACGCCCTAGGTCACGGGCGTGACCTAGGGCGTGACCACTTCAGAAACGCCAGAATTACTTCGCGCAGTTTCCCCTTCCCACCGTTTCCTGTAATAGACTAGACATGCCCTAGGTCACGGGCGTGACCTAGGGGCGTGACCCGCAAAACGGTGATTTTTGGCGGTTTTTCTCCAACGTTCCCGGGCTTTCAAGACTACAGTTTCCGAGCCTGACACGCCCTAGGTCACGGGCATGACCAATGGGCGTGACTCCCAAGCAGAAAAATCTATAAATAGCAGATGAGTCCAGAAGCTCAAGAGGAAGATCAGGAGCTAATTTTAGGAGTATTTTGTAGCTTAGTTTTCTGTTTCTCAGCATTTCTTTCTTGTAATTTCTATTTCATAATTTAGTTTTACTTTTGCAATTTAAATTCAAGTACTTTCTCTTTGCAACCATGTTCTTCCTTTTCTTCTTTCCTTGTATCTTTTATATCATGCCAAGTAGCTAATTTTCCTAAGCACTTGATCATGATAAACTTTGAAAGTGAATAAACTCTTTTTATCAAACTCTTTATTTATCGCTATCGATTTATCTTTGAATTATTTTGTATCGAATTCATATTTCGCGAATACGTTTTCGATCCTAGATCCGTATCTTAAATGACCGAGAGGTTGCGGATATGAGTAGATCGCTCAAAGATAGAAGGAGCCGCATGCACTCCTTGAGAGAGGATGACATGGATCTTCCGGATTGGAGTCAAATCCAATAGTGGGGTTTACCGCGTAAAGCAAGTTTAGGGGTTTCGACTGGCTGAGAGGTCTTAATCGATCAACCTAAGGTTAGTCAAAAGCATGAGCTCGAGAGAGACGATTTCGTACTTTAGGAACCTCCACGGTCGAAGTAGGTAAATTAGAGTTTTCATTTTATAGAAGTTTATTTGAATTCAAAGGGAGTCTAGATCAAGTGCTAGTTTTTTTAGTTTACCTTCCTCCTATAGTTAATTCAACCTCTTTCTTATACTTCGATAAAATAATATTAACTTGCGTGAGTAGGAGTACTCAACAGGCCCCGAGTGTAATACGACATTTCCTATACTATATTTCGATAGGTACGCTTGCCTATTTGAGATTTTAGTTTGCATAATATTTTAAAACTACAGAAAATCGATTAGTTAAATGCTGACCGTTGCCTTATTTTCCACCGCTTGGTGGATTATTCTTTGCATGTGGTGCTGGCCCAAGTGGAAAATAGCGGGTTGAAGCCCAAGTTGCGCTGCTTCCCTCGAAGACTTGTTTTGTTTACTCTTGTTTATGTGTGGCCGACCTGCACGCCGATGTTTCTAGACCATACTTTTATAAATAGAAACTTGTAAGGCCATAAGGCCATGCACCTTGTGTGTTTGGTTGTATACATTCCTTATTGGTAGTAGTGGACATTTCTCTTCTTAATGAGTTCAAGTTTTCTACCATGAAGCATCCGCTAGAATGCTCTGTGTTAGGGTTCGATGGTTTTTATATTATTTAGTAACTTCTCCGCCTGTTTGTGGAATATAGTGTGGGGCCCCGGCCGGACCCTCTATTATACCCTACGTGACGGGTAGAGGTGTTACACCGGCCACCTCCCGACCAACAACCGCCACCACCACCTCCGTCGAGGTGAGGGCTATCGGTTAGCGGTGGTTTGGCCGGCGGAGACAGCGGATTCCGGCGAACCCGACACCATCTTTTGTAATGGAAAACAAGCGGAAAAACTCCAACCGATCAGGCTCAATTGATTCTGATTCATTCCTCTAAATATTCCAAGGATATAATCCATGAAAAAGGAGTAGAGGAGGACCTGGTTTGCGGCTTGAACGCAAGTGCTTTACCTCCTCACGATTTTTGGCCACCGAGCTTGGGCTCTTTACAAATCCTACACCAACCTCAACGAAATTGACAAAGGATAAGGTGAAACGCTTGCCCTTGCTCTGGTGAAGATCCTTAAAGAGGGGATTTGGGAGAGGAGGCTTGTAACTCCCCAATTTAAAAAAACACCATTATTTGCCAAATACCTAGCTTTTCGGTTTCAGCTAAAATAATGGGGCTGAGCCACCCCAATGGTCGGCCACCCCATGGAAACTCTTCCACTCCCACAGATGATTAAAATCCCCATAAAAGTGGGGCGTTATGGAGCCTCTATGGACATGATGGCTATTAAGCTCACATTTTCTCTCTCCTTCAAATTAGGGAAACTCCCATTCTCTCTTTCCTAGTTACCAATCTCTCAAATTGGTGGGCCCCAAAGGTGTCTCTTCACCTCCTGGACCAATGGGACACACTAGTTTGGGCTTATCCCACTTAGATTGGGCTAGGTTAGCCCAAATTGACCAATTTGAACTATGGGTTGACTTTGTCCAAATTAGCAACTTGGGTGGCTTATGCATGGGGCTTTTGGGGCCATTGGGTCCCCCATGATTCCAAGAGACTATAGGTGAGGTCAATTTGACACATAGATAGTTAATTGACCCAAAGTTAGCTAAGTTGACATTCTTAGGCATAAGGATTACCTTAGTCAACTTGGACTCTTTTGTTGACTCCAATTGGTCTCTGTGGCTTTAATGGACCCTCAAATGGGTTAGAGATGTTGTGGTGGGGTCAGGGAGTCATGGTGAAGCCCAAGGGTCAACCCTAAGCTTGTATATGAAGTTCTACTATTTGTAGCCCAAGGTAGTTCACACCCTAATACCCATCTTCACCCATCATTTAGTGCTTCCTAGGGTTTTGTCATGACCTAGTCATGACAAAACAACCCTAGGGGTCTAGTTTCAATAGGGATATTATACAGGATCTTTGTTGTAAGCTCTTATGACACGAGTGTTGGTGTTGTGCCTCATCTAACTCACTATTAGAGAGGTGTGAGGGATAGTAGACGTACAAAAGATCAGGGAACCACTATAAATCAACTGTGACATCTGTGATTGATTTTGAAAGAAAAACTAACCTAATCACTAGACACATCAAAATCAGTTAAGGTTTAAATAAATCAAAAAGATACAAAAAACCTATTCGCCCCCACCCCCTAGTTGTTTAGCTTACCTTGAAAACAAGACTTTCAAGTTGTATCAGAGGGAGGTTTCTCTTTAAAGACTCAACAAACTGAGTAGATCTCCAAGATCAGCAAGAAAATCTATCCTTATGGGTTCAAGAGTAAACTATATGGAACTAGAGTCCATGAAGCATCCAATCTATAGGAAGGGAGGGTTTGGCATCTTGAAGGAGAGGGTTAGGATGTTCATGGAGACAACTGACCATATGATCTTTAACATAGTCAAGGAAGGGCATTTCATCCTTATAAAAATGTCAGCTTTGGATGCAAATGTTTAGAGACCCATGACCTACTGTGAAATGATAAAGGATGAAGTCATCCTTGCTATAATGGACAAAAGGAAACAAAATATAATAGTTAGTGCTATAGATGACTCTACATTCCAATATATGGTACACTACAAGACTGCAAAGGAGATGTTGGACACACTAGTGGTCTATATGGAGGGTATAGAGGAAGTAAGAGATGATAGAAAGTCCATGTTCAATCAAGAGTATGAGGCCTTCAGGTAGAGAAAGACTGATAACATAACTAAGTGCAATTAAAGATTCTTCAGGATTGTCAATTAGTTGAGGACATATGGAAGTGTCTTCAGCACTTATGAGCTGAATGACAAATTTCTCAGGTCTCCAACTAGAAACTGGGATACTAAAATTTGTGCCATCAGAGATGTTGCAAAGCTTGCTGACACTCCACCAGCAACTCTGTTTTTGAAGTTGTTTTCCTATGAAATGCAGCTGACAGCCAGGAAAGAGGAGGAGAAAGTCAGCAAGTCCTAAGCTAAAGAGAAGAATGTGGCGTTCAAGGTTGAAGCCTCAAGAAGGAGCAGAAGGAAGACCCCTTCTCCTCCAAGGAGGGATGCTAAATCTGACTCAGAAAAATCAGAGACTAGCACATCAGACTGTCACATGTCTAATGAAGACTTTAATACCTTCTCTAGGCAGTTCTTGAAGTTTATGATAAAGAAACACTAGAGAAGCAGGCCCTCCTCCTCCTCTCATCCCAAAGAAGACTACTAATAGGACAAGAAGAAATCCCCTAAGGAGGATAGGTACGGTTCTAAACCTAGCAAACATGTTTCATCTAAAGTGGTTTGTTATTATTGCAGCAAGTTAGGGCCTGTAATAGTTGACTGCCTGTCAAAAGAAAGGAATCTGGTGATAAAAAGAACCACCAATAAAAAGTCATGAAGGAGAAATCCTTTATTGCCAAGAAGCCGAAGAGTTGGACAGAATCCTAATCATCAGAGTCAGAAACGCAAGATTAAGATGAAGCCTACATAGGGTTGTACTTTGCTAAAGTAGAAGCTGAAGAAGCAGACTTCATTGAGATACTGGCTGCTATTGCTGAAGAAGCTGATGAAGATCATCATGATCCCATGATTGAAGTCAGGGCCCCTCTATTATAGTAAAATGGTGATACAGAGGTGGATGAAGAAGAAGAAGAAGACAGCTGCTGCTATGGGATGATTGCTAGGACTGATGAAAAATCCATCCAGGATCAGCCTGGTCAACAAGAGGTATACCTTCTATCTAAGTCTTCTTCTGAGTCATGTTATGAGACCAGCCCAAATTTTGAAGCTCACTCATCAAGAGATGAAGGAGATTCTGAATTTGAGGAAGATGTCAATTCTATTATTGATAAGTATTGTGTCTTACTGAATGCTTTCAAGAAAATCAAGTAGCTGGCGAAGAAGAAAGCTAAGGAAATATCCTCCCTTCAGTTTGTTGTTTCCCAGCATGCTAATTCAACATCACTGCTAGATTAAAAAATGAAAGAAGTCATTGAGCTGGAAACCATTTTCTTCATTCAGATGGGCACCATAGAGTACCAAGAAAATAGAATAAGGGACCTGTAAGTGCTGCTGGAAAGATAAAAGAGAATAATGGCCAGTTATTCAAGGCAATGTTCAGTACTTCCCTTAATAGAGGCCTTCACTGTAAGACCCCCATTTTTTTTTCTTTTTCGACACCGGGGTCTTAGGCCCAGAACCGCCGCCTTGCGGTGATACCTTCTCACCCGGGAAGGTCGTCACTACAAGACGCCGATTCTACCGGCCAAATCGATCTCTACTGTAGCATAAGTATAAAAGCAAGTCCACAGAAATCACATATATAGAAAATAAACTCCACGAAGGGAGTGTCCACAGATAGTACATATAATGAAAATCTCGGGCTTATGCCCAGTACATCAAGTCCTCACTACAAATCACTCATCGCGGAAGCAAACTAATACAACTACTGGTGTTCGGGACTCACTGTCCCTACTGTCTGGACTCCAGTGCTAAACTGTCCGATCTCCAAGCGTGCCGACCTCCGGGGCTGCCCCTCCATGCTGGGCTCCGTGGTCCCCTAAATGATGTGGTTCGAAAACCGTTAGTCTAAAAGACTAAGTCCTATCATCCCCCACCCCTTCCCCCATGGCTCCTAAGCATCGAGCGGGGAGAAGGAATGTAAAGGACATGAAGGTGGAGAATGTCAAATTACAGATGGCAGCGGAACTAAACTAACAGTGTTAAGTGTGATAATAATTATACAAAATCTAAATAAGTAACCTTAACTTATGTGAAAACACATAAGCTAAGGGATCTCTTGCAGGGCTCCTATCGTATAAAAAGTCCCATACCGATTTATATGATAGGGTGTCTGTTTTACTAGCAGGCATAATATATAAATAATACTGAAAGAGAACCTTGACTTATAAGCACGCTCGCACGAACTTATAGGCCAAGGGGTCGTTTTGCAAGGCCTAATGTATAGAGCGTCCCATACCGCTTATACATTAGGTGTCAGGTTATATGCAATAGTTATGCTATGAAATGCAAATATGCTATGATGTGAACATGCAAGTGCAACTCACCCACTCGACTCTGTGTACACAGACCTTTAGTTCCCCCTTTCGGAGCCGTTACCTCCCAGGATACCTCCGTAGTGGCAGACGGAAGCGGTGGGTTGGGCCTCGCCCACCTCAAAACCAGTATTTGCACTACCGGTCTGACCTATCGTACGCCTCAACGCTTGGTGCAGTAAGCGGACGCCTGCGTACTCTTGCCGGCTGGCGCACCGGACTTCTGTTGGCGAAGTGTAAAACCACACTTGCCGAGTCAACGATATTGGTGTCGGTGCAACGAACTCCCCAATATCGAAGACCCACCACCTTATACCTTTTATGAACATGCAATAGTTATGAGTCCAACAAATAACCGAGCCGAATCTTCCCAGACTATCCCGTCCGTCATAATCAACAACCGAGCCAAAGCTCACCGGACTAACCCGTCCGTCATAATCGACAACCGAGCCGAAGCTCCCCGGACTAACCCGTCCGTCATAATCTACAACCGAGCCGAAGCTCCCCGGACTATCCCGTCCGTCATAACCAATAACCGAGCCAAAGCTCACCGGACTAAACCGTCCGTCATAATCTACAACCGAGCCGAAGCTCCCCGGACTAACCCGTCCGTCATAATCTACAACCGAGCCGAAGCTCCCCGGACTATCCCGTCCGTCATAACCAACAACCGAGCTAAAGCTCACCGGACTATCCCGTCCGTCATAATCTACAACGGAGCCGAAGCTCGCCGGGCTACCATGCCCTTTACCTTAACCATTAGGCTTATTGCCCGAGTAACCCAAACTATCTCTCGGGACACAGGGGTGTGAGAGTGTGAAATCCTAAGTTTACTACCTACTCCTCAATTTACTTTATGCCTACAACTTAGGTTTTACCCATTTCATTTTCATATTACAGTAAACTATACCTAAGGTGATTTTGACCTTCTACTCTACGGGGAAGACGATCTTTCGTCAATCCCAAACACCACCTAGCTTTTAATCAAACCCATCCCTAGCTCATCCAACCCTGAGTGATGAACTCATTCCTATAACCACTAATTTTTGACTTATGTGCCTAACTTGTACTCCAGATTATTTCTGTAGATTTACTATATGCAGACCACCAAGGTTTAATGTTATGTAAAATGGGAAGTATATCAAGAAATCATCCAATACTCCTATAATAATTAATGGAGGTCCATTATGACCTTTATTGCCCAAATCCAGAGTTTTACAATTTTCCTATTTATCTAGGAATTTATTAAATATTTATAGTGACCAAAGTCTCTAAGATTGAGCTGAAGGTACCAAATTTTGACAAGATAAAATCTCCCCAGATTTATATTATACTTAATATAATCATTTAACCTAAGATACAAAATCTCTTAGTTTTTCAGCAAGGTTCAGGCCACTGATTTTTATTTAAATGGTATATTGCAATAATTCATAAAAATAATAAGCAGGGCAATATTATTTCTGAAAATTCAAGGATAACTCTAACATGATTGCAAGGGCCCATAAATGCTCTGGGTCAAATATCATCAGTGATTAAGGAGTGATAAGCTTCAAACAAATTAATATACAGTTTTCCAAAATTGCTAAATGCAGACCACCATGTCAAACTTCATGTAAAATAGGAGGTACATCAAATAATTATCCAATACTCTTATAATAATTAATGGAGGTCCATTATGACCTTTAAGCCCTAAATCCAGAGATCCAAAATTTTTCTTTTTTATTTAATAATTTATTTAATTATTCTATTGACTAAAATTTCCAATAATGAACATGAAGTACCATTTTCATTCAATATATCATTTTACAATTTTTATATGTTATTCAAAATAAGGATATAACTCATCTTCCAAAATATATAAATTTTTGAGTAAGGTTTTATCCCCAAATCATTATTTTATTTTAATCCTTAAAAATTTATTTAAAGAAATATAAAATACTATATGGCTTCCAAAAATTCAGAGAAAGTTCAAGTATGAATCTAATGGAATTTAAATGGTTTGGGACAAATTTCATAATTTATTTATCAGTATATGGACTAATTTAAATTATTGAATAATTCTATCATTTAACAAGCTTGTGAAGTAAGTATCTCAAATATATATCAAAATTTTTTCATAAATTTTATATAAGCTTATAATGGTTCAAAACATCTTCTGCCAAATTTTCAAGACCTCCCAAGGGTCAGAGGGACCATAATAATTAGTTTATTAAAATGAGGCATCCCTTGTGTTACAGATGAAGTGCCATAAATATTATCCCAAAAGTCCCAATTAAATTACTAAAGACTAATAATATCCTTATGACCATTATAATAAAATTGTACCTTATTTGGAGGAGTTTAACTAGCCTATTCCAACCCTCCAAAGTTTGTGCCCTAAACTATGGTTAGGGTTTTGTGGGTCCCAAACTTTTCAAAACACCCTAAGATTTTTACCAGAGGGTTATAGTTACCCTAAAACCATCCCTACAAAGTTTCATAGTCATACAATGTGTTATGGCCATATGTCCTTCACAAGGTACAAAAGCCCTTCCTTAGGGTTTGACCTAGGATCTTGGGCCAAATCAACTCTAATGCCCCCAAGTTTTCATTGGAAGGTGTATAAAGTTATGCCAAGTCAGTTTCCCAAATTTGAACCTCAGTTGAGGTGAATTGGACACTCTAAGCCAAAATTACATTTTGGACCAAAATGCCCTTCTTAGGGCAAGGCTAGGGTTTGCTTGATTTCCATTCAAATCACTTCCAAACTTAATGAAATTTTAACCAGAGGTCTATATTGACCTCATATACCTCTCACCAAAATTTGGATGAATTTAGAGTTCATTTCACCCATATATTAATTTACCCTAGCATAATTAAATTATTTACAAAACTATAGCAAAATTATTCCCAAAAATTTCCAATTTTTGTCATGGTCTAGATATATGGTAGGGTGACTCCCTGCCAAAATTTCAGCTCATTTGGACCAAGGATGAAGTGTGGGAACTTAGTTTAATTACTGCCTAGTCATTTGTATAGACCCCACCAAAATGCGTGCCCTGGTAAAACCGGTGACCCAAATTGGTTCAAAAAAATTTTGTATAAAAATAAACTCAAGGGGCTACATTTTTGGTGTTGACCATTTTCTCTGAAAATGTCTCTAAGTATTTTTAATAATTAAAACAAATAAATACAAAATTCTGTGATAGATAATGAAATGATTCAAATATTTAACCTACAGTTTAATATCATTATTGCACGAATCTTGGCGCAATCCTGGACGGCATCCCGTCATTGTCCCCGCGCGCCAACGGCCAGGATTGCTCCTGCCTGGGCCAACTTCCAGCGGCTGCCGCGGCGCTCCGGCAACCTCCCCGGCCTACCACCGCCGCCGACACCTTCGTGGTGGTCGAGGCTATCTCCAGGAGGCGGCTTGGACGTCGGGAAGCACTATTCCGACAATTCTACCAAGAAGAATTTTCGGCCGAAAACCATGAAAATCCAAATCGAATTGGGCTCAATTGAGCCCCAACCTTGGCCCTAATGATGTCTACGATCTACTCATGCAAGAAGGAGTGGAGGAGGACCTGTGGTGGCGGCTGTAGCCATGCTGATCACCGGATTGGCATGGTGATGGCCGGTGGTGGTCGGCTTGTTCAGAAATGGAGGAAAGGGCTCGACTTCTTCAGGAAAAGAGTGGGAAATACTCCTTGGACCTCACTGAAGCTTTTAAAGAGGGAGAGGAGTGAGTTAGGTGGCTGAATTGCCATGTGCCATTTTTGGCCTAAGTCAATCTTGGCAGCTAGGTTGGTAGGGGGATAGAGCTTGCTCTAACCAGTCCACAATGGCTGCTGCACTCCCCCTTGTCCTTCTGAAATGAATGGGGAGGTTGGGGAGGGGGAGGAGGAACACAAAGTCCTCCTTCCTTCTTCTTCCTTCTCTTTCTTCTCCATGGGAGACTTTCTCTCTCCTAGTCACCAAGCCTGAATTTTTGGCTCCTACATGTCCCATGGCAGCCCACAAGTCCATTTGGTCACTTAAGTCATGGTTAGCCCAATTGAAATGGGCTTGAGCTTAAGTTAGCCCATTTGGGCTAACTTGACCCAAAGTTGGACTAGGGCCCACCTAGGTCAATTTGGTCCTTGAGATTTCTTTAATGGGTCCTTGGTGACCCATTAGCCTCCCCTAGGGTCAAGGTGGGGTTGGATTGGCCCTTGGAGGTCACTTGGCCCTTAACTAGGGCACTTTGACCATTTTAGGTCAAGAGTTGACTTTGGTCAACCTAGTCTTTATGATTGGTTCCAATGAGTCCTTGGTGACCTATTGGCCTCTCACTAGGCCTATGAGGGTAGGGGTGGGGTCCATTTGGCTAAGGTACTGCAATTGACCCTTGTGTAGGTCAATTTGACCTATTTAGGGTTAGAGTTGACTTTGGACAACTTAGCTCCCTTGACTACCCTCCATGGGTCCTTAGTGACCCATTGACCCCTACCTACGGTTATGGAGGTATGGGTGGGGTATATTTGGCTAATAGACTGCAATGGACCCTTGTGTAGGTCAATTTGACCTAGTTAGGGTTATAGTTGACTTTGGTCAACTTAGGTCCTTTGATTGCTCTCCATGGGTTCTTAGTGACCCATTGACCCCCTTCTAGGGTTATAAGGGTATGGGTGGGGTCTTGGAGTCTTGGGGAAACCCCATGATCACCTTTAACCAAGGTTTAGAAATCGGCTAAGTGCAGACCATAGTGGCCCTATCCACACCACCAGGTCCACTTGACTCTTTCTTGGGCTTCCTAGGGTTTTGTCATGACAAAACCACTCTTAAGGGTCTAGTTGGAAATGGGATGTTACAAATCCCAATAAATAAAACAAAGATTTTGTCCCCGAAATCAAGGTTAAGCCTACGGGAACTCCTATCGGGAAGGAAGAAACTTGTAACATCCCATGAGAGTTGAAAGATATACGTCACGACACCATGTTTGATTATATGAGGTTTAAAGATGATAGTCAAATTTAAGACCAAATCCCCCAATTGGCAAATTCTAGACCCCAATAAACAAAAGTTTAGCCCATATCCTTGAAATTTCAGTTCTACTAGTTTAAAATGGGAAGGTAAATTGAATATCTTGAGTGGTTGTGAGGAATACCTGACTGAAGAGTTCCGGGTATCTTTGTCGCATCAAGTCCTGGGGCTCCCTTGTGTGCTCCTCTCTTCCGTGATTTCTCCACAGGACCTTGACTAACGAAACCTTCTTGTGGCGTAAAACTCGTACCCCCTTGTCGTCAATCCGGACCGGTTCTAGGTGAACTGACCGATCAGATGCTATCGGTCCATCTGTGGTTGTAACTTGCTGCTCTGGGCGTAGTAGAGCTCTCCTAAGAGAGGATATATAGAATACGTCGTGCAGACTCGCCAGCTCCGGTGGCAGCTCCAGCCTGTATGCCAAGGGACTGATCCGTTCCTGGATCCTATAAGGCCCCATGTATCTTGGACTAAGCTTCTTCCTCTGTCCGTGTACCCGAGTAACTCCATGCATTGGTCGGATCTTCAAGAACACCTGATCTCCTACCTGGAATTCCACCTGACGATGCCGAGCGTCGTAATACTTAGCCTACCGGCTCTGTGCTTCTAGCATCCTGTCCCGTATCAATCTCACCTGAGCCTCGGTGTCTTCGACAAACTCCGAATCCAATGCCTTAGGGTCCTCGTCCTGTATCCATGATAACGGAGTCCTGCACCTCCGTCCATACAACGCCTCATAAGGAGCCATCCTTATACTGGGCTGATAGCTGTTATTATACGATAACTCGATCAGTGGTAACAACTTCTCCCAAGGTTCACCGCGATCCAATATGCAGAGTCATAGTAAATCCTCCAGAGTCCGGTTGGTCCGTTCCGTTTGTCCATCTGTCTGGGGATGAAAAGCTGTACTGAATGTTAGTCGAGTGCCTAAGTAAGTCTGCACTAACCTCCACTCCCTGGACGTAAATCGTCCATCTCGCTCCGACACAATCGACTTGGGTATGCCATGATAGCGGACGAATTGCTCCACAAACTTTCGGACTAACACGCCCACCGAGTCATCCTTCCTGATTGGAATAAACCTTGCTACCTTTGTCAGCCGGTCGACGATCACCCAGATCGAATCATTCCCTGTCCTTGATCGAGGAAGTCTGTGTATAAAGTCCATGGCGATATCATCGAACTTCCACTCTGGTACTGGGAGTGGCTGTAATAATCCTGCGGGGTTTCTGCATTCCGCCTTCACTAACTGGCATGCCTTGCAATGGGTCACGAAGTAGGTGATATCCTTCTTCATGCCGGGCCAGAACATAGTATTCTTCAGATCTGCAGTCATCTTCGTAATCCCCGGGTGTACCGAATATTGACTGCAATGAGCCTCCATCATGATATCCTCCCGGACCTGGCCTCCCTCTGGTATGTAGACCCATTCTCTAAAGCATACTAAGTCATCCCTCAGTGTGTAATCTCCCGCAGTGCCTGCTTCTAAGGTCCGGAATATCGGCTCTAGCTGGGTATCCTGCCTCTGTCCATCCTTAACCCTTTCTCGAATGTCATCAGTGGCGATTAATGATGAAAGATACTCTCGGTATAACTCAGGGTGATCCTCGGACACCAGGGATATTTGCATCTTATCTAACATCTGAATTAACTCCAAAGCCATCAACTGTGTCCCTACTCCGGCGTTTGCGGTCTTTCGGCTCAGTGCATCTGCTACCACATTCGCCTTTCCCGGGTGGTAGTGCAACTCATACTGGTAGTCTGCCAAAAATTCCACCCATCGTCTATGTCTGATGTTCAGCTCTTTTTGCGTGTCCACATACCTCAAATTTTTATGGTCGGAGTATATGTCGTAGTGGACACCGTACAGATAGTGACGCCAGACTTTTAGTGTAAAGATGACAGCTCCCATCTCTAAGTCATGGACTGGGTAGTTTTGCTCGTGCTTCTTCAGCTGCCGAGAAGCGTAAGCTATCACATGGCCATTCTGCATAAGCACTGCACCCATGCCCTGGTAGGAGGCATCGGTGTAGACCTGGAATCCTTCTTTCCCTGAAGGGAGAGTAAGTATAGGAGCCGAAGTGAGTCGCCCATTTAGCTCTTGAAAAGCCGCCTCACACTGTGGGGTCCAGAAAAAGGGCACCTCCTTCCTTGTCAGAGATGTGAGTGGAAGGGCGATACGAGAGAATCCCTCTACGAACTTCTGGTAGTAACCGCCGAGTCCTAGGAAACTTCGTACATCTGTGGTCGTCTTCAACTGTGGCCAGTCCCGGACTTCTTGGATCTTGGCCGGGTCCACCGCCAACCCAGCACCACTGATGATATGGCCTAAGAAAGCCATCTCCTTCAACCAAAACTGACATTTGCTGATCTTCGCATAGAGCTTGTGCTCCCGTAGTCTCTCCAGAGTCAGTGTCAGATGCCGAGTGTGCTCCTCTTCCGTCCTAGAGTAGATCAGGATGTCGTCTATGAATACTATGATGAACACATCCAAGTAGGCCTCGAAAACCCGGTTCATGAGGCTCATGAATGCCGACGGAGCATTTGTGAGCCCGAAGGGCATCACGGTAAACTCATATAGCCCATATCTGCTACTGAAAGCAGTCTTTGGAATGTCCTCCTCCTGGATTCGTAACTGGTAGTAGCCCGACCTTAGATCCAATTTGGAAAAGAAATGCGCACCTTCTAGCTGGTCAAACAGCTCATCTATCCTTGGCAGTGGATATGTATTTCGGACTGTCAATCGGTTTAGTGCTCGGTAGTTGATGCACAGTCTCAGAGTTCCGTCTTTCTTTTTAACGAACAAGATCGGGGCTCCCCAAGGCGAAGAGCTCGGTCGGACAATTCCAGCCTCCACTAGTTCCTGGAGTTGGCTTCGAAACTATGTCAACTCTTTCGGGGCATCCGGTAAGGGGCTCTAGCTGCCGGCTTAGCCCCCGACACCAGCTGTATCCAGAAGTCCTGCTCCCGGTGCCGGGTAGCCCAGGCAGTTTCTCTGGGAATTCGTCGGCAAAATCTCGCACCACCGGAATACCCGAGGTGGAGACCTTGGCCTCAGTCATTTCAAATATTACCTCATACACTTCTTCCCCCTGTAAGTGAGCCTTGACGGCCTGTACAGATGATAGCATGAGAGGGGGAATAGATCTAGTACCTTCAATGACGAGGTAGGAATCTCCATGTCTCACGGTAACTCTCTTGGACGTGAAGTCAATTTGAGCATGATTCCAGTTCAACCACGTCATTCCTAGGATCAAATCAAAGATTGGCATCTTTATGATCGTCGCTGGAGCTTCAAATATCCTTCCGCCGATCTCCGCCTCCATATTGTAGTGGGCAGAGGTGAACAACTCTGATCCGTCGGGTAATCATATCCTCATCACCAGACCCGTGAATCGTTCCACGCCTTCCAACCCTTCTACGAAGGCTTCCGATACAAACGAGTGTGAAGCACCCATATCAAATAGTGTATAAGCGGGTTTACCGCTGATGAAAACTATTCCTGGGGGTGGGGAAAGTTAAATGTCTTAGAATCTAGCTATGGTTTTCTTCCTTAGATTATCACTTCTATATAAACTTAAAGGTCATGAGGAAATAAGTTTACAATTTTCTGACGTACCAGTGATTACTTGCTCTAGGTTCCGGGGTTGAGCCAAATCCAGTGCATAAATTTGCTCCCTCTGCTGTCGGCGATCTGCACCCTGGAAACCACGTCCTCGACCACGTCCTCGTCCTCCAAATTGTTGGGCATCCGGGGCATCCTGGGGTGCTGGTAAAGGTGCTCCCCTCATGGGGCAGTTTCTCCGAATGTGTCCTATCTGATGACAGTTGTAGCATTCTGGTGGGGGAAATGTCATGCCCCCGGGTCTTGGTGCCTCCCTCATCTGAAGAGGTTGAGGAGACATTACCACCGGCTCCCTCGGCTCCTGCCTCACTTCCTGACGAGGCTGGTCCTCTGTCCTTCTTCCACTTGGTATAGCACCTTGCCGCTGATCATTTCGGGCTCTCCGGCCCTGATCCTCCGCTTGCCGCTTCCGGCCCCGAGTGGTGTGCCAATCGGCCTCAATCCTCTTTGACATCTCCAAAATCCGGGAGATAGGCCCGTCAGATACAAACAACAAAGCCTCCCTCAAGTCCTCCCGCAGGCCCTTATAGAATCTCTTGATGTATCCCGCTTCGTCCAGCTGGTAAGAATCTGCATATCGAGCCAAATGGTCGAACTCCCGATGGTACTCCACCACTGTCTGGGTGCCCTGCTTCAGCTGTAAGAACCGCTCCTCCAACTCATCCCTGGCCGACTGTGGAACAAAATGCTCCAGCAGCGCGGTCCTGAACTCTTCCCAGGTAACTTCCGCAACCTCCCTATCAGCAAACATTGTGTCCAGCAGCGTCTTCCACCACCTCTTGGCATGGGACTCCAGGCAGGAGACAACTAAGGCCACCCTCTCCTCCCAGGGACACCGTATCCCAGTCAGCATTTCGTACATAATATCTAGCCATTCTTCTGTCCGTACGGCGGATTCTGTCCCTAAGTAGGATGGAGGAGAGAGTCCTCGAAAGATGCTCAGCCAATTGGCCCCCGGGTTTGGCTGCGGAGCCGGAACCTGCTGAGCCCTGAAAGCATCTAGAATTGCTGTCAGCGTTTGACCCATCTCCGAGTGTAGGAATGGAGTGGGGACCGGGGGAGGTGGTGCAACAGTTGGAGTCTGCTGAACTCCGCCTTGTGGTGTTGGCTGCGCTGGGGGATGCGTAATAGAAGTCAAGTATAAGTAATCGCACATGTCTAACTAAAGGTGGACAATTTTCATGTGATTTCCCATATGGGCCCACCACTGCTTCTGCTGCTTAGTTTGTCCCCAAACTAAACTCGAGCGGGGGTGTCCCAGGGTTAGTGGACTGCTATTGATCTGATCGAGGTTTCCTCTGATACCACTTGTAAAACCCCCATTTTTTTTCTTTTTCGACACCGGGGTCTTAGGCCCAGAACCGCCGCCTTGCGGTGATACCTTCTCACTCGGGAAGGTCGTCACTACAAGACGCTGATTCTGCCGGCCAAATCGATCTCTACTGTAGCATAAGTATAAAAGCAAGTCCACAGAAATCACATATATAGAAAAATAAACTCCGCGAAGGGAGTGTCCACAGATAGTACATATAATGAAAATCTCGGGCTTATGCCCGGTACATCAAGTCCTCACTACAAATCACTCATCGCGGAAGCAAACTAATACAACTACTGGTGTTCGGGGCTCACAGTCCCTGCTGTCTGGACTCTAGTGCTAGACTGTCCGATCTCCAAGCGTGCCGACCTCCGGGGCTGCCCCTCCATGTTGGGCTCCGTGGTCCCCTAAATGATATGGTTCAAAAACCGTTAGTCTAAAAGACTAAGTCCTATCGTCCCCCACCCCTTCCCCCATGGATCCTAAGCACCGAGCAGGGAGAAGGAATGGAAAGGACATGAAGGTGGAGAATGTCAAATTGCAGATGGCAGTGGAACTAAACTAACAGTGTTAAGTGTGATAATAATTATACAAAATCTTAATAAGTAACCTTAACTTATGTGAAAACACATAAGCTAAGGGATCTCTTGCAGGGCTCCTATCGTATAAAAAGTCCCATACTGATTTATATGATAGGTTGTCGGTTTTACTAGCAGGCATAACATATAAATAATACTGAAAGAGAACCTTGACATATAAGCACGCTCGCCCGAACTTATAGGCCAAGGGGTCATTTTGCAAGGCCTAATGTATAGAGCGTCTCATACCGCTTATACATTAGGTGTCAGGTTATATGCAATGGTTATGCTATGAAATGCAAATATGCTATGATGTGAACATGCAAGTGCAACTCACCCACTCGACTCTGTGTACACAGACCTTTAGTTCCCCCTTTCGGAGCCGTTACCTCCCAGGATACCTCCGTAGTGGCAGACGGAAGCGGTGGGTTGGGCCTCGCCCACCTCAAAACCAGTATTTGCACTACCGATCTGACCTATCGTACGCCTCAACGCTTGGTGCACTAAGCGGACGCCTGCGTACTCTTGCCGGCTGGCGCACCGGACTTCTGTTGGCGAAGTGTAAAACCACACTTGCCGAGTCAATGATATTGGTGTCGGTGCAACGAACTCCCCAATATCGAAGACCCACCACCTTATACCTTTTATGCACATGCAATAGTTATGAGTCCAACAAATAACCGAGCCGAATCTTCCCGGACTATCCCGTCCGTCATAATCAACAACCGAGCCAAAGCTCACCGGACTAACCCGTCCGTCATAATCTACAACCGAGCCGAAGCTTCCCGGACTAACCCGTCCGTCATAATCTACAACCGAGCCGAAGCTCCCCGGACTATCCCGTCCGTCATAACCAACAACCGAGCCAAAGCTCACCGGACTATCCCGTCCGTCATAATCTACAACCGAGCCGAAGCTCGCCGGGCTACCATGCCCATTTCATTTTTATATTACAGTAAACTATACCTAAGGTGATTTTGACCTTCTACTCTACGGGGAAGACGATCTTTCGTCGATCCCAAACACCACCTAACTTTTAGTCAAACCCATCCCTAGCTCATCCAACCCTGAGTGATGAACTCATTCCTATAACCACTAATTTTTGACTTATGTGCCTAACTTGTACTCCAGATTATTTCTGTAGATTTACTATATACAGACCACCAAGGTTTAATGTTATGTAAAATGAGAAGTATATCAAGAAATCATCCAATACTCCTATAATAATTAATGAAGGTCCATTATGACCTTTATTGCCCAAATCCAGAGTTTTACAATTTTCCTATTTATCTAGGAATTTATTAAATATTTATAGTGGCCAAAGTCTCCAAGATTGAGCTGAAGGTACCAAAATTTTGACAAGATAAAATCTCCCCAAATTTATGTTATACTTAATATAATCATTTAACCTAAGATACAAAATCTCTTAGTTTTTCAGCAAGGTTCAGGCCACTGATTTTTATTTAAATGGTATATTGCAATAATTCATAAAAATAATAAACAGGGCAATATTATTTCTGAAAATTCAAGGATAACTCTAACATGATTGCAAGGGCCCATAAATGCTCTGGGTCAAATATCATCAGTGATTAAGGAGTGATAAGCTTCAAACAAATTAATATACAGTTTTCCAAAATTTCTAAATGCAGACCACCATGTCAAACTTCATGTAAAATAGGAGGTACATCAAATAATTATCCAATACTCTTATAATAATTAATGGAGGTCCATTATGACCTTTAAGCCCTAAATCCAGAGATCCAAAATTTTCCTTATTTATTTAATAATTTATTTAATTATTCTATTGACTAAAATTTCCAATAATGAACATGAAGTACATTTTTCAGTCAAGATATCATTCTACAATTTTTATATGTTATTCAAAATAAGGATATAACTCATCTTCCAAAATATCTAAATTTTTCAGTAAGGTTTTATCCCCAAATCATTATTTTATTTTAATCCTTAAAAATTCATTTAAAGAAATATAAAATTCTATATGGCTTCCAAAAATTCAGAGAAAATTCAAGTATGAATCTAATGGCATTTAAATGGTTTGGGACTAATTTCATAATTTATTTATCAGTATATGGTCCAAAAGCTCCAGGAAAACTACTTTGTGTGCAGTACAACCAAAGAATTTTATAATTGGTATGAAACTCTTAAGGGTAAAGGAAATTCCTTGACAAAGAATATACCCTAAAAATCAAAATTTAAATTATTGAATAATTCCATCATTTAACAAGCTTGTGAAGTAAGTATCTCAAATATATATCCAAAAATTTTCATAAATTTTATATAAGCTTATAATGGTTCAAAGCATCCTCTGCCAAATTTTCATGACCTCCTAAGGGTTAGAGGGACCATAATAATTAGTTTATTAAAATGAGGCATCCCTTGTGTTACAAATGAAGTGCCATAAATATTATCCCAAAAGTCCCAATTAAATTACTAGAGACTAATAATATCCTTATGACCATTATACTAAAATTTTACCTTATTTGGAGGAGTTTAACTAGCCTATTCCAACCCTACAAAGTTTGTGCCCTAAACTAGGGTTAGGGTTTTGTGGGTCCCAAACTTTTCAAAACACCTTAAGATTTTTACCATAGAGTTATAGTTACCCTAAAACTATCCCTACAAAGTTTTATAGTCATACAAGGTGTTATGGCCATATGTCCTTCACAAGGTATAAAAGCCCTTCCTTAGGGTTTGACCTAGGATCTTGGGCCAAATCAACTCCAATGCCCCCAAGTTTTCATTGGAAGGTGTATAAAGTTATGCCAAGTTAGTTTCTCAAATTTGAACCTCTGTTGAGGTGAATTGGACACTCTAAGCCAAAATTACATTTTGGACCAAAATGCCCTTCTTAGGGCAAGTCTAGGGTTTGCTTGATTCCCATTCAAATCACTTCCAAACCTAATGAAATTTTAACCAGAGGTCTATATTGACCTCATATACCTCTCACCAAAATTTGGATGAATTTAGAGTTCATTTGACCCATATATTAATTTACCCTAGCATAATTAAATTATTTACAAAACTATAGCAAAATTATTCCCAAAAATTTCCAATTTTTGTCATGGTCTAGATATATGGTAGGGTGACTCCCTGCCAAAATTTCAGCTCATTTGGACCAAGGATGAAGTGTGGGAACTTAGTTTAATTACTGCCTAGTCATTTGTATAGACCCCACCAAAATGCGTGCCCTGGTAAAACCGGTGACCCAAATTGGTTCAAAAAAATTTTGTATAAAAATAAACTCAAGGGGCTACATTTTTTGTGTTGACCATTTTCTCTAAATATGGCTCTAAGTATTTTTAATAATTAAAACAAATAAATACAAAATACTGTGACAGATAATGAAATGATTCAAATATTTAACCTATAGTTTAATATCATTATTGCACGAATCTTGGCGCAATCCTGGACGGCATCCCGTCATCGTCCCCGCGCGCCAATGGACAGGATTGCTCCTGCCTGGGCCAACTTCCAGCGGCTGCCGTCGGCACTCCGGCCACCTCCCCGGCTTGCCATCGTCGCCGACACCTTCGTGGTGGTCGGGGCTATCTCCAGGCGGCGGCTAGGCCGCCGGGAAGCACTATTCCGGCGATTCTACCAAGAAGAATTTTCGGCCGAAAACCATGAAAATCCAAATCGGATTGGGCTCAATTGAGCCCCAACCTTGGCCCTAATGATGTCTACGATCTACCCATGCAAGAAGGAGTGGAGGACCTGTGGTGGCGGCTGTAGCCGTGCTGATCGCCGGATTGGCATGGTGGTGGCCGGTGGTGGTCGGCTTGTTCAGAAATGGAGGAGAGGGCTCGGCTTCTTCAGGAAAAATGTGGGAAATACTCCTTGGACCTCACTGAAGCTTTTAAAGAGGGAGAGGAGGGAGTTAGGTGGCTGAATTGCCATGTGCCATTTTTGGCCTAAGTCAATCTTGGCGGCTAGGTTGGTAGGGGGTGGAGCTTGCTCTAACCAGTCCACAATGGTTGTTGCACTCCCCCTTGTCCTTCTGAAATTAATGGGGAGGTTGGGGAGGGGGGAGGAGGAGCACAAAGTCCTCCTTCCTTCTTCTTCCTTCTCTTTCTCTCTCCTCCATGGGTGACTTTCTCTCTCCTAGTCACCAAGCCTGAATTTTTGGCTCCTACATGTCCCATGGCAGCCCACAAGTCCATTTGGTCACTTAAGTCATGGTTAGCCCAATTGAAATGGGCTTGAGCTTGAGTTAGCCCATTTGGGCTAACTTGACCCAAAGTTGGACTAGGGCCCTCCTAGGTCAATTTGGTCCTTGAGATTTCTTTAATGGGTCCTTGGTGACCCATTAGCCTCCCCTAGGGTCAAGGTGGGGTTGGATTGGCCCTTGGAGGTCACTTGGCCCTTAACTAGGGCACTTTGACCATTTTAGATCAAGAGTTGACTTTGGTCAACCTAGTCTTTATGATTGGTCCCAATAAGTCCTTGGTGACCTATTGGCCTCTCACTAGGCCTATGAGGGTAGGGGTGGGGTCCATTTGGCTAAGGGACTGCAATTGACCCTTGTGTAGGTCAATTTGACCTATTTAGGGTTAGAGTTGACTTTGGTCAACTTAGCTCCCTTGACTACCCTCCATGGGTCCTTAGTGACCCATTGACCCCACCTAGGGTTATGGAGGTATGGGTGGGTTATATTTGGCTAATAGACTGCAATGGACCCTTGTGTAGGTCAATTTGACCTAGCTAGGGTTATAGTTGACTTTGGTCAACTTAGGTCCTTTGATTGCTCTCCATGGGTCCTTAGTGACCCATTGACCCCCTTCTAGGGTTATAAGGGTATGGGTGGGGTCTTGGAGTTTTGGTGAAGCCCCATGATCACCTTTAACCAAGGTTTAGAAATCTGCTAAGTGCAGACCATAGTGGCCCTATCCACACCACCAGGTCCACTTGACTCTTTCTTGGGCTTCCTAGGGTTTTGTCATGACAAAACCACTCTTAGGGGTCTAGTTGGAAATGGGATGTTACATTCACTTCCCGAAAGAGTAAGAAGGGGTTGGGATTCAAGTGATCTACAAGAGTTGTCAATCCCAAAGGATACAACAAAGCTCCAGCACAGCCATTGGCCTCAAGCCTCCTGTTCCATTTAAGAGAGTACAGCTACCTTCAAACAAGTATGACGAAGAAAGTATCTTTGGTCACTAGATGAAAGGTAGATCCACTAGTGTGAGTAAAAATTCTCCACACTATGGTGGTAGATATAGTAAGGGGGCAAGTGCCTTCAAGGCAGCCCATGAGGAAATTCAAATGGCCCACCCTTCATCATTTTTTTGGTGCACCAGCCCCCTTCACTGAAGGGTAAAGGTGCAGACTGTTCTCAAAATATTCCAACCCACTCTAAGACTAAGGGCAAGTTTGTCAGTAGACCTGATTTGGGCATCTCAAAGGACATCAAGAGTGTGCTTTCTCAAAAAAGGCAGTTGTTGGTAGGGCTTAAGATATCCCAAGCACTTCTGTTGCCAGACCCACCACTAGTCAGATTGAGGCTGGGAAACAAAAGAACAGGATAATTATTGCACCTTCTCGACCAAGAACTGCTATCAATACAGCCGCTAGACCAGCTCAGAAAAGAAAGTATAATATCAATGAGTGCTGGTGCGGTAGCAAGGTAGGCCACTTTGCTATTGATTGCTAGCACAATTAGAGTGTGTAGAGAGCAAATGTTAGCTTGCCTGTCAGAAGAGCTACAGGTAGGCATTATCAGACTAACATGCACCTTGGACCCATTAAGTATTGGGGTCCTAAGGTTAACTAACTTATGTCTTGCAGTATAGTCCAAGTGCCCATACCCCCATATAGTTCTGGGATAGGGGATGTTCCAAGCACTTGACTGGAACAAGGAGCATGCTGAAGGAATATACTCTAGTAAAGAATGGACAAAAGGTTAACTTTGGTGGCTCAAAAAAAGGAGTGACTAGATGTTATGGTAAGATCTCTAATGGCATAGTCACCATCACAAAAGTAGCCTATGTGGAAGGGATACAACACAACCTGATAAGCATTAGTCAACTCTGTGATCTTGGCTATGACATAGTATTCCACAAGGATGAGTGCTAGATTAGGAGGTTAAGTGACTAAAAGGTCATCTTAACATGCACTAGGAGTGGAAATGTGTATTATTTAGATTTCCTATACTGAAGTAAGGACTCCTCTGTATGACTAGTTGCAAATGAGAAAGCCTCTTCCTGTGTCCAGTGGCACAAGAGGCTAGCCCATCTAAATTATAAAACTAGAGGGAAGCTCTTCAGTGGGGAGCTAGTTAGGAATGGTCCTAAGTTAAAGTGCACTAAGGAGAGTATCTTCTCTGCATGCCAAAAGGGCCAACAAACCAAGACCTCCTTCAATAGAATTGGCACCAAAGACTCAATGAGGTGCTTATACCTCTAGCATATGGACTAATTTGGTCATATTAAAGTTGGAAGTCTAGGTAGGAAAGTCTACACCCTTGTGAATATTGATGACTTTTCAAGATTTGCCTGGGTGTTATTTCTTAGGAAGAAATTTGAAACCCCTGAAGTCTTCCAAACATTTGTCAAGCAAATTTAGAATGAATTTAACAGTTCTGTGGTCAAAATCAGAAGTCATGGAACTGAATTTCATTCCGAGTGCTTGACAAGGTTCTGTGAAGAGCAAGTGTTTCATCAAGAATTCTTCTCTCCTAGAACAACCCAGCAAAATGGGATTGTTGAGAGGAAAAATAAGACTCTCATAGAGGATGGTAGAACCTTGTTAAGTGACTCATCACTCCCAAAATACTTCTGGGCTAAGGCAGTTAACATTGCATGTTATGTCCTTAACAGGGCTTCTATCACAAAGAGTCGCAAGAAGACTCCCTATGAGATCTTGAAGGGCAAAAAAACCAAACCTGAGCAATTTCAAAATCTTTGGTTGCAAGTGTTATTTTCTTAACAATGGAAAATCGCATATAACTAAGTTTGCTTCCATGTCCCATGAAGGTATCTTTGTTGGGTACAATATTCATAATAAGGTATATAGAATCTACAACTTAACAAGTCAAGTTATAGAAGAGTCAATGCATGTTGTCTTTGATGAATCCAACATGATTAACAATTAGCTGCCTAGCTCCGCTTCTACTTTTTCAGGAACAGAGCTGATGATGGACAAGCTAACCATCAAGGAAGCTACTCTCGCAGTCCAATATAAGGCCGATCGACTAATCACTGCTAGAGAAGGGCAAGGCATACTTAAAGTGGTTGAAGACTTGCCAGATGAAGAAAATGAAGATCATATTACTGAAGCTAGATTGCCTCCAGGTGTCAGACATCTAAGGGACCATCCAGCCTACAAAATCCTTAGTGATGTAATCCATGGAGTTCATACAAGAAGCAAGAGTCTTAGTATCAACACAGCTCTCTAGTCAAGTCTCCTTTCTCAAGAAGAGCCCAGGAAGTTTGAAGAGGAAATCAAAGACCAATTCTCGATTGGAGCATTGCAGGAAGAATATAACCAGTTTAAGAGATATAGTGTCTGGAAGCTGGTTCCCAGACCTAAGGGACATAATGTCATAGGAGATAAATGGATCTAGAGGAACAAGTTCGATAAGAATGTCATTATTATAAAGAATAAGGCTAGACTGGTGGATAAAGGATACATATAAGAAGAAGGGATAAATTTTGATCAGACATTTGCCTCAGTAGCCAGATTGGAAGAAATAAGACTCTTCCTTGAATTTGCTGCCTATCAAGTATTCAATGTCTACCAAATAGATGTGAAATCAGGCTTCCTAAATGGGAACTTAAAAGAGGAAGTATATGTGGATCAGCCACCAGGTTTTGTTGACCCAAACTCTCCTAGTTTTGTTTATAGGCTTAGGAAAGCTCTATATGGGTTGAAGCAAGCCCCTAGAGCTTGGAATAAAACTTTGTAAAATTTCCTCATTGAGAACAAAATTTCATGGGGAAAATAGACAAGACCCTTTTCCTAATAAAATCTAAGTGTAAGATAATCCTAGTCCAAATTTATGTAGATGACATAATATTTCGGTCAACTGATGACAATCTTTGCAGTAAGTTTGCTAAACTTATGCAAGAAAAGTTTGAGATGAAAAGCATGGGTGAGATCAAGTTCTTCTTGGGACTCCAAGTAAGATAAACTGATGATGGCTTGTCTATATTCCAGTCCAAGTTTACCCGGGAGTTGATTAAGAAATATGGCATGGAGAATGCCTCTACCATGACAACTCCTATGGGGTAAAGTATGCCTATAGGTAAAGATGAGGTAGGGAAACCCATTGATGAGTCTTTGTATAGAGGGATAATTGGCTCCTTTTTATACCTGACTGTTAGTAGGCCTGACATCATGTATGCTACATGTGTCTGTGGTAGGTATCAGGCCTTCCCTAAAGAATCTCATTACTTTGCTACAAAGAGAATTTTGAGGTATCTAAAGGGCACACCAGATCCTGGCCTATGGTACCCTAGGAATAGGGATTTTGATCTAACATGCTTTTTAAATGAAGATTTTGTATGCTGCAAAGAAGACTGGAAAAGTACTTCAAGTACTTGTAAGTTCTTAGGTAGAAGACTAGTGTCATAGAGCAGCAAGAAGCAAATGAGTGTGGCAATCTAAACTGTAATTCGAGTACATTTCTATAGGAAGCTTCTGTTCTCAGTTGTTTTGGATTAAGCATCAGCTTCAGGATAATAATGTTGAGATAAGTAGAACTCCTCTTTATTGTGATTCTATTAGTGCCATTTCTTTTATTAGGAATCCTGTCTCAAACAATAGGGCTAAGAACATATAAATTAGGTATCACTTCATTAGGGAACTTGTGGAAAAAGAAGGCATCATCCTCAAGTTTGTCCCCACTAACAAGCAAGTGGCTGACATCTTCACTAAGCCACTAGAGGAAGCAAAGTTCAACACCTTCAAATTTGAATTTGTTATGTTGAACTTAGTTTAGCTTTAGTTGCTCCCTATAGTATTTCTGTTACAGGTTTGTTCTTTTTTCTTGCAGGCTTAGAAGATATTTAGTTATATAAAGATTGTGGAGACCAAAATGTCTATCAGGAAAATGTGATAGAAGATGCTCCTATTGTGGGGAGAGAAATTAAAATAGCTGCAAAAGAAGGTTCAACCTTGTGAAGAAAGGAAGCTTGCAGCTATATCAGATGATCTCCTACACACTGCTAGGGGGAGAAGAAGAAAAAAGGAAGCCAGTCCTCCCTGACTATTCTATAGAAGTAAAAAAGGGGGAGAGAAGGTGTTGATTAAGTTATAGATCAAGTGGTATCAAGACTATAAGAATTTATCAAGCTCAACTATGGTAGTAGGATAGGGGGTGCAGGGATGCCTATAAATAGGGGGAGTAGGTAACCTTCCTGTAACTGTCTTGTTATAATGTTTATTGTTGTAAATATGGCATGCATGTCATTGACTAAGAAATTTAAGTGAGGTTTTAGACTTTTTCAAATAGGGGGAGATTGTTGGGTCCATTGCTCTCAATGTCCTTGATTTGTAAGAAGTCAAACAAGTCAATGAAATACACCAAGTTATATTTTATGTATGGTTAAGTTTCATGTACAGGGTGAACACTTGAATAAATGACTAAGTACAAAAGTGTCAACACACTTCATAACTATGTCAACACCTTTGTAGGAGAAGTGTCGAGATCAAAAAGATACAAGACAACAGTGTCAGGATAGAAGTTTCAAGATACAAAAGTGTCGATACACTTTACAACTATGTTGACACCTTTGTAGGAGAAGTCTCGAGATCATAAAGATACAAGACAGTAGTGTCAAGACACCCGACTTCACTCGATAGTTCAGATAGCTGTGTCGAGACAATCCAGTTATCTTGACACCTTAAAAATCAAATCAGCTGAAGGAAGCTGGATGAATAAATGCAGCTAAGTCCACAGGCATTGAGTGAAGGCAGTTCACTCAATGCTATAGCACAAAAAGCATTGAATAAAGTCGGGTCTATCAAAGCCTAAGTAGTGGAATCCAGAAAAATAGCTATGTCCACAGGCGTTGAGTGATGTCAACTCTCTCAATGTCATGCATCTAAATTCGTCGAGTATTGCTGTCTAAGTCAAATCCTCAAAGTTATTGTAAAAGAAAAATAAGCCAAGTCAAGAACTATTGAGTTATGCCAGTTCACTCAACGATATACTTATTCTGTCAACACCATAGAATATAGAGAGGAAAATTGGAAAATTTGTCTAAGTCCACAGGCATTGAGTGAAGCCAGTTCACTCAACGCCAGATGATAGAAAGCTATGTGTCAAGCTCCAACAATTGCGGCCAGGTACAAAAGCATTGGTGATCTCAACGCTCTCAATGCCATGTAGTAAAGCAGTTACAGCCAAGTACAAAAGCGTTGAGTGATGAAGCTACACTCAACGCTCTCAACTCCAAGGTTGTTGAAGAAGCAGAAAATAGTCTAAGGCAAAATGCATTGAGTAATGAAGCTACACTCAATGCTCTCAATGCCTAGGATTCATAAAGAGCAGAAAGCTAAGGTAAGTATAAAAGCATTGAGTAATGGCCATTTACTCAACGCCACTCAACGCCAAGGAAGCTGCAGAATGACTAAGTACAGAATCATTGAGAGAAGGCCATTCACTCAATGCCACTCAACCCCTGAGAGGATTCTGAGAAGTTGGCAAAGTCCACAAAGGGTTGACGTCATCAAAAGTTAACAAAGTCAATGCGGTTCAAAATAGTTGTGGGAAAGCTGCAGAATAGCGTTAATGGCGTCGATGGCTAGCTGGTTGTCTTCTTGTGTAAAAGTAAAGTGATATTCAAGCAATTAAGGTTGGTACCAAACATAAAAGAGCCATTGATCATCGTACAATAAAAAGGGAAGAATGGTTGAGTCGACAAAAAGCAATTAGGGTTTTTCTATTTATGAATTCTGATGCAGACTCACACGTTTGAAAATGAATAGATCTACGGACTAGCACGAATACCTGTTGACAATTTAAATCCTATATTCGCACAATCGCTCTATGCGGCACCACGTTAATTAATTCTATCAATTATATGCTAACGTACGGGTAGCCAAACCGATTAGGATCGAATAGAGGCGATAGGACAATATTCTTTCCGTCTAAAAGGACCTACCCGGTCCGAGCAAGCGGTGTTGTACCAAAAGAGATCTACCAAATAATATACGATTCAAAAAAGGTAGATCTCTCCCAACATAAGAAAACGAAGGTTCACCAAGCCTTTCTCGAAATTAAAGGAAATTAAGAGGGAAGACAAAAGCAATTGAAAGTTCACCACGATATAATTTTTATTGCTATCAAAAATTCAACGCTAAGAATCTACCACCACAAGAATTAATCTAGGAAGAGAAACACACAATCGGTATAAAGGATTCGTTACGCTATCGGAATGGATGATCCCGATTTCTCTACTTGGATCGTTCTTCAATGGCACAGTCGGAGTCACGCCGGTTGGAGAGAAACTTTTCCTCCTTCGTCGCGTCACGCCGGAGTTGGAATCCACAAAGGAAATATTTGCGTTGGCCGATTTCTTTAAGGACGTGGGTTGAATGGTTGATTTGTTGGAGGTCGGTTTTGAGGGGAGAAAATGAGTAGGAGAGGGTTGTTAAGGTGAGAAAAGAGGAGGGAAAGAGGGGAGGAGTCTTGTGGCCGAATTCCACAAGGAGGAGAGGGAGGAGGGTGGCCGAAATTGCCAAGGAAGAGGGGGAAAGAGGGATGGACGAATTTTTCCAATGGGGGAGGAGGATTTCAAAAGATCTTTAGGGGGATTATTTTCTTATTCTTCTTCTCTCTAATCAATCCTTAATAACATGGCTATATATAGCCTACACCACTCAATCTCCCTCCTTTCAAAATTAAAAATTCAAATTGAAAATATCATGGTTATATGCACCCATCATAGCACATGAATAGAAATAATTAAAACAACCCATGATGGTTATAAGCACCCATCATTACACATGAAATGAAAATTAAAACAAACATAAAAATGACTTAATAATTATTAATAATTATTATTAAATTATTAATAATTATTAATAATGGTTTGCGCCCCCGACAGATATTATGGTGACGCTCCACATGGACATCACGGCGCCGCAAATCTTTATTTTAAGGAGAAGAAAGTTCTTCTGTAAGCGCGCCATCACCGTCTTCAATATGTTGAGTGTCATCGTATCCATCACATTCTTGTGGATGAACATCGTCTTCTTCCTTACCTTCTTGCCAAGATTGAAGAAGAAGTTCTGATCAGTGAACATGAAAGCGAATCGAGATTGCTGAAGTGATTTTCATCTGCGACAGCAAGTTCAGAATCATATTCTGAAAAAGGAGAATGAGTAGAGTAATCAAATATCTGCAGCCAAGTTGGCTGATTGAAGAAAACTAGATCAGGCAAATCAATTTTCTTCATCTGCAACTTCAGAACAGTGATTCTGAGTAACTTCTAGAATAAGCCGTCCAGTTCTGAAGATAAGTTTTCTTGTTGCTGAGAACATGCTAGGGCTGAGATAATCTTTGTCCATGAAATAGAGACACAGAGAAATCCTCTAGTGTTAAAATCAACACATTCATTGTTTATTATGTAGGATACTTTAGGATATGACTGTAGGCCAAATCAATAAAGGATGTGAGTTAAGATTCCTGTGTGAATCAGAGTTGTAAGCCTGTGTTATAAATGCTGAGGTAGGATCATTTGTTAAACTAAGTATAGGATCCTTTGGATCTGAGGTAGGGCTTAGTGCCCAAGTGGTATGTCTTGGAGAAGACTGAGAGGTCATATGGGATCTGTACTGTAAGCTCTTAGGAGCTGAGTGTTGGTGTTGTGACTCATCAAACACACTATTAGAGAGGTGGGAGAGATAATGGATGTACCCAAGTTCGGGGAACTACTATAAATCAACTGTGTCATCTATGATTGATCTTGAAAGCCAAACTAACCTAATCACTAAGCACATCAAAATAAGTTAAGGTTTAAATAAATCAAAAGAAGACCAAAAACCTATTCACCCCCCCCCCCCTCTAGGTGTTTAGATCACCTTGAAAACAAGACTTTCAACTATTTTTCCCTGTTATGAAATAATTCAAATTTTTGATTAGCGACATAAACCTTATTCACCCCCCCTATGGTTCGACACTGGATCCAACAAATATTTAAAATAAAAATACATAAATAACTCCAAAACTTCCCAAACTTTTCAATAGACTATTTAGGTCATAAATGACTTTTATTACAAGTTGAACCCATGGTGATGTGTTTTTATGATCTTTGGAAAACTATAACCTTATTAATATAATGAAATTGTCATATTAGAAAATAAGTTTAATAAAAATACATAAATCAACTACAAAAATTTCCAAACTTTTCAGATACCTATTTATGTTCGAACAGACCATAGTTAACAATTTGAACCATTAGTGATGTGTTTTGATAAAGTTTGAAAATTATAGCCTTATTTATTTAAAGAAATTGTCACACTAGTAAATAATTGAATTAAAAAATATATAAATCAACTCAAGAAATTCCCAAAAAATTTCATTAGCTGATTTAGTTCATAAATGAACTTATTTTTTAATTTTTACCCATGGTTATGTGTTTTGATGAACTTGGAAAAAATAGACATATTCATATAATGAATTTGCCACACTAGTAAATTATCGAAATAAAAATTCCTAAATCAACTCCAAATTTTTGCAAACTTTTTAAGTCACCTATTTAGGTTATCAGTACCCTTATTTTATAATTTGAACCATTGTTATGTGTTTTGATGAACTTGGAAAACTATAGCCTTATTTATTTAATGAAATTATCACACTAGTAAAAAAATTAAATTAAAATACCTAAATCAACTCCAAAAATTCCCAAACTTTTTTGAATACCTATTTATATTATAACTAACCTTTTTTATAATTTGAATCCTTGGTGATGTGTTTGGATGAACTTGAAAAACTATAACATTATTTATGTAAATGAAATTATCACACTATTAAATAAATGAAATAAAAAATATATAAATAACCTCCCAAAATTCCCAAACTACTTCGAACGCCTATTTAGGTTATATGTGATCTTATTTTACAATTTGAACCTAATGTGATTTGTTTTGATGAACTTACAAAACTATAGCCTTATTTTTTAATGAAATTATCACACCAGTACATAATTGAAATTAAAATATCTAAATCAAC
The DNA here is from genome assembly GCA_039513925.1 of Platanthera zijinensis. Taxonomy (NCBI): domain Eukaryota; kingdom Viridiplantae; phylum Streptophyta; class Magnoliopsida; order Asparagales; family Orchidaceae; genus Platanthera; species Platanthera zijinensis. The sequence continues at coordinate 163,573,178 of CM077085.1, forward strand.
TCCAAAAATTGTCAAAAAATTTTAGATGCTGATTTAGGTCATAACTGACCTTATTTTACAATTTGAATCCATGGTGATGTGTTATGATGTACTTGCAAAACTATGTCCTTATTTATTAAATGAAATTGTCACACTAGTAAATAATTGAAATAAAAATACCTAAATAACCTACAAAAATTCTTTATCTTATTCAATGGCCTATTTAAGTCATAAATGACCATGTTATATAATTTGAACCCATGATGATTTGTCTTGATGAAATTGGAAAACTACAGCCTTATTTATTTAATAAATTATCATACTATAGTATAATTAAAATAAAAATACCTCAATCAACTCCAAAAATTCCCATACTTTTTTTTTGGCCTATTTAGGTCATAAATGACCTTAGTTTACAATTTGAACATATGTCATAGTTTTTTGATAATTTTGCAAATTTATAGCATTAATTATTAAATAACATTATCACACCTTTAAATAATAAATGTAAAAAATGCCTCAATCAATCCTATAATAAACCCAACTCTTTAAGTATCCATTTATTATCATGACTTACACCTGACTAGTAAATTGGGATGGTTTTGGACTTGAGCAAAAGTCTTACGAATTATACAAGGGAAAGGTAAACCTCTAAAGTTATATTCTAGGCTCATTACTGCTCACGTTTTCCTTTACTAAAATCTGTTGGTTTTAACATACTTCAGATTCAGTAATGTACATTACTTACCATATTATCCCTGGCATGGTCACACTTCATCTTTATATATGGTTATCAAGGATTAATATACAATAAATGAATATTAGTGAAAATCATACTTATTTATAGTATGGCTTAACTCGTAAAACTAGGACTACACCTTAATATGTGTCGGGGGATCTACTTTTAAGATACCTAATTGGTTCTTAGGAAAGGAGTTAGGGTGAGCTTGTATCCAACATAAGGTGTAATGTTCCAATTCTATCTAGCCCCCATATGGGATTTGTATCAACGACAGTTGACTCAGCCTCGATCGAAGCGCTAGGATTTTGTGGTAGTCATGGAAGAGTCATAGTCAAGAAAAATTTATGATGGAAATTTAGACGATATAAGATTGGGAGAAAATTCAAGTCATCGGAACGATGCATTCAATATTTTACTTAGCATCCAGATTATACAATCGATGCTTGTCCATTTAATATTGTCGATATTTTACATAGCTTCTAGACGATGCAGCCTATGTTCATCCAGTAAATGTAGTTAATATTTTACTAAGCATCCAGACGATGCAATCGAAGTTCATCCAGTTGATGCAGTAAAAAATTTTCTTTTAAGCATCCAATCGATACAGCCAATATTGGCATTATAAATATCTAAATGATACATTCGATGCTCATCTTGTCGATATAGTCAATATTTTACTTAACATCCAAATGGTGTAGTCGATGTTCATCTAGTCAATGTAGTTTATATTGGCCTTCTAAGCATCCAGCTGATGTAGTCGATTTTAGCCTTATAAACATCCAGTCAACGCAGTCGATATTTTACTTAGCATCCAAAAGATGCCATCATTGTTAATCTTGTTGATGCATTCAATAATAACCCCAAATCCTGCGATGTCAGAGAGGAGCATCGAAAGGCAGAGGGATTTCCATTCCATGAATTAATTCTTAGAGTATACCAAACTCTCGGGAAGTCACTCTAAAGTTCGCACGGATACTACCTGGGAGCATGACAATGTTCAAAGCGGACAGTCGGTTAGGAACCATAAGGCGACTTTTTTTGGTCTATAGATCCCAATGTCCAAGATTTGTAAGAAGTCAAACTGGTCAATGACATACACACATATTGTACTTGATGTGTGCTTAAGTTCGTGCAAGCAGGTTGTCCTTGATTGGACAGGTGAACAAAAAGAGTAAGTTGGAAGTCAAATAATTTTACTAAGGCAAATGTGCTGAGACAGATGGGAAGACAGCCTTAGCATAACTGTTGAGATAGCTGAGAAGCTCAATGCAAAGCATTGAGAGAAGTATTAGTCTAAACCTAACCGCTAAGACAGGTGATAGTCTCAGTGTTGAAATAAAAAATCGGTCTCTTATGGAGTTCACCCTTGGGGAAGGGGTGGTCGCGCACGTACTTTTCTCCTTCAAGAAAAACAACCAAGGAAAAAAGGGCAAAGGACTAGACCAAGGGCCCAGCACGGAGGTCCCACCACACACCCGGAAGATCACTGAGTGCTTCCCCTCCTTAGCCAAATGTCAGGCTAAGGTACCTTAGAAGGCGCTAGAAAACTTGGAGACAAGTAAGCCTGCCTTCTGAGGTACCCTTTGGGACCTATTTTAAGATTTCGAAGATTATCTACGAAAAAATAACCTCTATTGTCCTGAAATTACTTAAAACCCCTTGTGATGGCCTGCCAACAGCCAAACTCTGTTGTCCTGACCAGCTATGCATGGTCCACCCAGGTCTTCAGACAGCGAGATTCTGTCATTCTAGCTGACTAAGAGCTGGCCTGTAGGGAGAAAATGGTAAGGAATCCCCCCCACTGGGGACTGGGCAAGTAGCCCTTCAATGCCTCTACTCAGTGGGAGGTGCGGGCCAGGCCTGGCTCTCATAAGGGATGCGGGTTAGAGGTGGCCCGCCTGGGAAGGTGCAGGCCGAGGCTGACACGCCTAGGAGGATGCTGGTCACAGGGCGACCGGGGGCCGACCCGCCTAAGAGGGTCGGGCAGGGCTGACCCGGGGGCCGACCCCCCTAAGGGGTATTGGTCGGAGGCTGACCCGTCTGGGAGGGCGCGGGTCGGAGGTTGACTCGCCTGGGAGGTCGCGGCCTAGGCCGACCCGCCTGGGCGACCCTTGGAGGCACGGGCCGAGGTCGACCCGCTTTCTTGCCTGAGTCCTTTCGGCTAACACGGGGTTGTACATAATCCCCTCTCGTTCTGAGCCTTGCAAAGGCTCAGAAAGAAACATCCAACCCCACGTGTTCGGCGAAAACCCTGTTGAGCTCAAGGGAATCTTTTGGTGGGGGGCCAATTTTACCCTATAAATAAGCTGTAGGACCTCTAGGATAACTCCTCTTCTTTTCCTTCTTCCGCGATTCAAAGTCAGAAGATGCCTATGTCTGAGGAGATGAATGCTCGCTTGGCGGCTGCGAGGGAGGTTGCTCGAGATATGGCTCTCGAAGCCGCCCCATAGCTGGTGCGCGGATTGCCCGGTCCCCTGTTCAAGCCAAAGAAGGAGAAGATCATCTGGCAGTCCCCAGTGGGGGATGGCCTCGCTTCCGGCTCGGTCAACGATGCCGAGGTCATTACTGAGGTATGTTGTTACCCTCTTTGATCTGCTACTCTTGCTGACTTTTCTTTTTTAAGGGGGCTCCCCATGAGGCGGAGTGGACAGGGTGGACCGGGGAATTCTACCCTTGTGGTGACTGATAGGGCCGCTAGTCCCTTATCCCAGGCGCACTTCCCTCCTACAACTTCTCTGTCGCCAAGGCCAACTGGTCTTGGGAATCCATTCGCTACACCCGGAGGAGGAGCCTTCTGGGGTCAGCTGGGCCTTTCTCGGCCAGCTGATGGTGTTGGGTATTGTATCCACAATGTACCTGATTTGAAGAAGCCCCTGAACAAGCTAAGTTGAATTGACAATGTTTTTTATGATTTTCTATCAAGTTGTGCTTGCAGTTAGTTACTCAATGCTAAGTACACACCAATGTAAGGCTGCAGTGGGTCAATATACACTGGTCTGTGCAACGTAATCCCTCGTTGAGCAGATCAGTGTGTTAACTCACGTATGCTCTCTCTATTGGAGTGTACTTATTTTCAAGTACAGGATCAAGATAGATCAAGAGCTAAAGAGGAGCAAAGATGGGTCAAATACCAGGTTCATAGAAAGGAAGAGAAAAATCATCAAAGTTAAAATCGGCGAGAATCACTAAGTCATTCCCGCCGACTTCGACGGGAGTCACTTGTGATTCTCGCCGATTTGACGGGAATCAGGCTTCATTCCCGCCGACCTCTTCCAGATGACTATTTTCATACAAAAATTCTTCTAAGGCTTAATCGACGGGAATCACCAAGTGATTCTCGCCGACTTCGGCGGGAATCATCCTGATTCCCGCCGATTCGACGAGAATAAGGTTGCATTCCCGCCGATTCCCTCAGGCTGTCTAGTTTTACAACTAGAAATCGGCCAAGCCAGAATCGACGGGAATCGTGAGTGATTCCCGCCGACTTCGACGGGAATCACCAACGATTCTCTCCGATTTTGCCTTAGGCAAATTTCTTCTCTCGCTGAATCGAACCAAGACGGGTTACGCTGTTTTGGCCGAGGCTAGTGTTTTTCCTTGTGGGCCCCACAACGGTCATTAGGGTTGGCTCAGGTATATATACATGCTTATTTTGAACATCTACAGTAACTATTCACGCGAAATCAAAACAGCCAACGCCGTGCCCTAGCCGATCGCGTAACTCCGTCGATCGCTGTTGCTGCTCGAAAACTAGTCGCCGACGTTGATCTTAGAGCTTCTTTGATCTTCCAGCGACAGGACCGAGATTAGCAGTGTGTCTCATGCATTTCTCTTGAGATCTCTTGTCTATCGAATCGTTGAACGAAGTTAGTTCTTCATTCCAAATCGATCGAGATGACTGATCTAATTGAGATCGTTCGTAGACCTTGCTTGCTTAGTCAAGAAGATTGGATTCACAGAGCATCGCCGCCGCAACCTCTTGCCGCCGCCGATCTTGTCAAGATCCTCTCCAAGAGAGTACTCCGGTAGTGGACTCTTCGTCTCTTTCAAGAAAGCATCAACGAACGAAGAGCGACATCGGATTCTCCACAAGTTTGTTTGTATTTCTTGTACATTCAATTTTTGTTTTGTTGTAAAGGAATATTTATTCCTAGTTGTAAGGGTTGGGTGCAACCCGTGGTGGAGGAGTAGTGACTCCTTTGGTTAGAAGGGTTCCTTCCGTAGTGTGAGGATTGGATTTCAATCCGGTTGGTGAAGTGACCGATTCATCCCTTGGTGGAAGATAGGTCGAAGGGGGAGAGTGGACGTACCCAAATCGGGGAACCACTATAATTGCATGTGTGCTTTTCTTTGTGTGTTTTTGTTTATTTGTGGAGGTATTTTAAATTCCGCAAAAGACTGCACGACACCTATTCCTCCCCCCCCCCCATAGGTGGATTTAGTTGACACTAGAGACTTTCAAGTGGTATCAGAGGGAGGTTACTCGTCAAAAAGGTTAACACCTTAAGTAAGATCCTGTGTCTAGTGTCAAGAGGAAAGAAGATCTTGGGAATGGACAGACTCAAGTATTCAGGAAAGATCCCAGTGTGCACAAAGCTGAACTTTCCCATCTGGAAGGAAAGGATCAGGTTCTACATGGAAGCAGTCGACCCTCGACTCTTCATGGTAGTGGAGGAGGGACCTTATATCCCCACTAAGGCCTTAACCATTGATCCGACCAAAATGGTGCCAAAGAAGCTCTCCGAAATGGACAAGGATGAGATGGTGCTAGTCGGTCTTGACAAGAAGGCTCAGAACATTCTTGTCAGTGCCGTCGATGACTCCATGATGCAGAACTTCAGCAACTGCAGGACTGCTAAGGATATCTGGCACTACCTAATCATCCTAATGGAAGGGACAGATGAAGTAAGGGATGATCGAAGATCCCTTTTGAAGCAAAAGTATGAGACCTTCAGGCAAGGTCCCAAGGAAGAGATCAGAGTGACTTTCGAGAACTTCCTGAAGATCATCAATGCCCTGAAGGGCTATGGCAGAGTGTTCACCAATGGTGATTTAAATGACAAATTCCTTAGATCCCTTACTAAGGAATCGGACACCAAGATTTGCGCCATCATAGAATTTTGCAAGCTGGCTGAAACTGATCCCCAGATTCTGTTTGGGAAGCTTATGTCCTATGAGCTTCAGCTGAACACTAGAAAAGCTTAAGAAGAAGCCGACAAAGCTGCTGCCAAAGAAAAGACTGTAGCCCTGAAAGCCAATCACTCAAGGTAAGGCAAGGGTACAGCCTCGTCCCGCTCTTGGAAAAGGGATGAGGAAGAAGACTCTGAGCCATTCTCTTCCGGCTCAGAGCTATCTGAAGAAGAATTCTCTCTCATCACTCAAGAATTCAAGAAGTTCCTCAAGATGAGTAATCAAAGAAAGAGAGACGGCTCCTCCTCCAGACATCAGAAGAAGAATTATTCTTCTTACAGGTATGAACCTAAACAAAACAAACATCGCTCTGCTGACATTATTTGCTTTGGATGCAATAAGGCAGGCCACGTCGTTGCTGACTGCCACCAAAGCAAGAAGGACAAGGGGAAGGGAGAGGAGCACAAGTCCTCTAGAGATAAAAGGAAGGAGAGGAACTATATTGCTAAAAAGACAAAGACACTGAGTGAGTCTTATTCGTCAGACTCTAGTGATGATGAGGAAGCCTACTTCGGGCTAATGGGTTACTCTGACTCAGAAGGAGACTGCCCCCCATTTATTGGAAAGGTAAAAGACCGTACCCCCCTCTCTGACTCTGACTCTGAGTCTCCTGATGATGATCTCGAGGAAAGTCCACTTGCCCATAAAGCCGAGCTCCTCGAAAAGTATGAGCTTCTGCTCAATACCTTTTAGGAATGCCACAAGAGGTTGTGGGCTCATAAAAAGGAAGTCAAATTCCTTAAGGCTGAGGGTGTGTCCCTAAGAGAAGAGATCACTAGCTTGTTCTATCTCCGACAGGAACACCTAGACCTGACTTCTGAGCACTCAGAGTCTCTAAGGCTCTCTGACCAAAAACAGGAAGAAATCAACATGTTCGAAGAATAACTTGCGGCAGAAAGGAAGATTGTCAAAAGCTTCTCCATGCCCAAGACCGTTCTTCCTCTAGTTTATGAATTCTCTACTTAGGCTAAGGGGGCTGTGATGTAGGATTCGTCCCGAAAAGACACTACATGGTTGGCAGGGCCTCGTCTCTCGCAACGCTTAACGCTCTTCTACTCGCACGCTAACGAAACGCAGCAATAACAACGATTCTATTTATCTTTCGCGCTAATATACGGGTAGCCGATCCGCGCTTTCGAACAGAGAATGGCTATAGGGCAAAATCCTTTTCGGCTAAAAGGGATAATATTTATCCCGGACGAGCGTTTGGAGTTGTACCAAAATAGATCCACCAAAGAAAAAGTTCACGATACGAGAAAATGGTAGGATCTATCCCAACTAAAAAAAATTAGCGAGGATCGCCAATCCTCTCGGAGTCTTCGGAAAACCAAACGAAAAATTACAAACTATTCAAGATGCGCCGCGAAGAAATCAACGATTCAAAAAGTCACGCAAAATTCGTCCACCACAAGAACTATCTAAGAAAGAAAAACTCTTGAGTAGATGGTTTCGTTACCCCGCTCGGAACGGTAGATCCGAGATGTTTTGGATCCACACGAAATGATCGCTTTCCTCGGACGCGGTGGGAGATGCACCAAGGATGAAGAATTCGTTCGTCTTCTCCGCTTCTCGCCGAGGAGGTTCACCGTCAGGCACCGTTTCCTTTGCACTTGGCCTTCAAGATTGAAGGCGGCCGAAATGTCGAAGAAGGAAGATCTCGCCGATGGAGTTGTAGAATCGGAGAGAGGAACACGAGGGTGGAGGAGAGCCAAGGTGGCGGCCAAGAGAAGGAGGAGAAGTGGAGAAGGGGGGGGGGGCGAATTTTGGAGGAGGAGGATGCAAGGGGGCAGCGGTTTTGAGAGGGAGAAAAGAGGGGGGAAAAGATTAGGGCAATCCAAGTTTATCTCATTCAAAATCCAAATGAAAATTACATAGTCCATGCCTTTTTATAAGGCTTACAACACAGAAGGCTATTTGCAGCCCAAAAGTAGATAATTGCACACCAACATGAAATAAAAGACTGAAAATAAATTAGTTCAACAACATTTTATCAAAATAAAATTAATACTAAATTAATTTCTTTTGCGTTGGCGAAGATAGTAGCCATGGCCGCTGCGGCGTCGCAAGTCCTTGACCGGTGGATCATTGTCTCCATCTTCCGCCAACATCTCGTGATCGTCATGCACATCAAGTGCGCCCTCGTCAGCATCTTTATCACCAACTAGGCCGTCATGATGGCCGTCGCCATCAATCCTCCCCCTCTCGAAAGGACTCATCACCGATGAGTGGGCGGGAAGGTAACTGCACAAGAGATCCGCATCTAAGAGATCCAACTGTGCTGCAGAGAGCCAGGAGTCGTCTGAAGCAGGACGACCACGCCATCGAATCAGAAACCTGTTTATGTCACCGCCGGGAGTGGGAAACATCGCATCCTGTAAAATCCTGTCAGGCAAGAAATTGGTTCGGGGGAACCTTGGAAATGCGTTAGGCAAAGAAGAAAAACAAATTGCATCATCAGTAGGCAACGTACCTCTCAGGGAATCCAAAGGAAAAAGAGATCCAGAGACATTCTCACCCTCCACCCCATTAGATGATATAGTGGAAATATTAAACGGAGAGACAGAAAGTTCAGGTGGTGGAGTGACATAAAGCGTTAAATCTGAAACGTTAAAAACAGGAGAAATTCCCCAATCAGTGGGCAACTTTAATAAATATGCATTTTCGCCTAATTTCTTCAGAACTTGAAAAGGACCCGCTCTCTTATTCGCTAATTTCTTTATGGTGCCCGAAGGCATCCGTTCAGGGATAAGTCGAACCATTACCAAATCACCAACATTCAAGGGGACTGCTCGCCTATGTATATTAGCATTCGATTGATAAATATCATATTGTCTAGCTAACGTCTTGCCAATGTGCTCATGGAGAGAGTGAATGTGAGAGGCGAAGTCTTGTGCGAATTGACTGGATTTAAAAGATGGCGGTTGTTGATGCACGAAAAGCGACGGGGAAGACGAGCACCACCAGCTAACCGTTCGAGCACTGGAGGAAGAAATGGGGAAAAGACTGTCGGCCAGTCGGTTACTAGCGGCTAGGAATGGCGGATAAAACCGGGCAGAGAAAGGAGAGAAAGGGCCGCTACCAGCGGCAACACCAGAGTTCGCCCGCCGCGGCCTGAATGCCTCTCCTGCGGCGGGCTTTCCTTTTATAAGAAAATAAGCGGTTACACTTAGCGAAGAAGAAAGAAAGGAGGAAACCGGCCGGACAATAGACCGCAAAGGACTAGAATCGAGGCCGCAGCTCTTAACAAGCGAGCTCTTGGACTCGAGTCAGCGTGCTTTGGGTGTACTCCCGCCCCCTATTTATAGGCTTGGGGGCCTGCCCAAACGGGCAGGGCTAAAATTACCGGCTGCCCGAGGTACAGGAGGGTCGGGCAGCGGTGACGGGAATCGAAAAGAAGAAAAGCCAAGACACAGGCCGCACGGCCTGACGACCTTCTTCTGTCGAGCTGCAGGACTCGGCCTCTGGGAAGGCTGATCTGGACCTCCTCTGACGACGACCTGGGGCACAGGTCGCGCAGCCTGGGCTAGGATAGGCCGACCCCTAGATGACGGCTGGACTGGAGCTGGAGGCTGTCCGACGTAGAGGCCGCCCGGCTTGTCTGACGATAAGCCGGCTAGCTGATAACGGCGGCTAGAATGCACAAGCCGCCCGGACTTGAAAACCTGGAGAACTAGTTGCGGATTCCGGGTTAACATAATCCCCGCACATTTTTAAGTTTTATAAAAAACTTCGAAAATGTAGAACTAAGCCGGAGACCGCGACTGCCATTAATGCTTCTGCGCCTATAAAATGCCGAGGGCCCTGCCATTTCTTCAAGATTTCTGCCAAGCCACGGGTCACTACTCGCCACTTGCGGTCAGAATCCTCCAAGCCGACAGAGACTTCTACAAGATGGACGTCATGTCCTCGATGCTAGAACGCGAAAAGAAGTCGTCTGGATCGAAAAAGAGGAGCAGAAAAGCGGACAGTTCCGACCAACCGCCTGAGAAGAAAACCGAGAAGCCGATCGCACCGGCGGCTTCTGATTCTGGAAAGAAACCGATGGAAGTCGTTGCAGAATCCTCCCAGGCCGCGACAAAAGTTGAAGCGGTTTCCAAATCTGCTCTCCCGGAAGCTGGTGCCACCAAATCCTTCGACATTACCTACTCGCCATCGGGTGAACCTCTTTTGAAGATCGCCGGTACGGAGGAGAAGAGTGTCGACTCTTCCAAGCCGCGCGAGTTGCCCACATCCGCTGACTTGATCATTATTGAAGAGGACGAGTCGAAGAAGCCACTGGAAGCCGAGCGGTCTCTGACTGAGAAGAGGAAACGGACAGAGACAATAGTCGGCCACTTGAAGCGTCGTAAGAAAAAGGCCGAGACCCTTGAGGAAAGGATGGAGAAGAAGGCGAGGAAGATGCGGGTTGATAACCGCAATGTTTCTGTGAAGACCGGAGCGGCCAGCCTCCAGCATAAGCCGCGGGAGAAAGAAGCGCCCGAAAGTCCATTGACTCCATCTTCTAAGCCGGACGAAACAGATAGCTCGCGGGTGGCCAGCGAATCCTTGAGCGACATTCTGAAAGGCATGGAGACCTTCCAGCAGCAGGACAAGCTGTTGTCAACCCTGCCGGCTTCTGAGGAGACCGCCGACATCGATGTCGAAGTTACCGGAGAGAAGCTCGGCGAACCGACTCCTGCGGTTTCTAAAGGAGCTGAAAAATTAAAGCTTAGAGAGAAGATAGAGGAGATGAGGAAGCTAATCGCCGGGAAGCAGGTGGCGACTACATCTCCTCCCCTGCAAGGTAAACAGGAAGGAGTTAAGCGTTTTGTAAAATTCTACAAGCCGCGGTCACGGAAGAAGGGAGTGGATACAATTTTCAATCCGCCGGCGAGCTTCTTCCTGACCACGGCTGAGCTGAAAAGCAAAGCTAAGGAGACTGCGCGGCTATGGAAAGAAAAGCTAAAGCGAATAGATTCAGAAAGGTTTAGGCGACCAGCGGCTAGACTTGATATTGCGGCTTTCGAAGGAGAGATAACCACGAGCTGCGGTCTCGTTCTAACGAGATCTTCTACCAGATGCCGGTCATGTCACTGAATCTAACCGCCTGTTTATTTGCTGCAGGTGCTCATGAAACCACCATCAAGCCGGGCGGTCTGACGACTTTCTTACCTCCACTGATTCCGCCGCTACCTCCAAGTGTCCGCGACCTGAGGGCGGCCGAATTCCAAGAGGAGGTCGCCGCCTTGCAGGCTAGGATAAGGGAGCATGCCGAGGCCCTTCGAGCCAAGGAAGAAGAGTGGCGGCTTCAAGAAGAAAATCAGCAGTCTATGCTGGAGGCCGCTGAAAGGAGAACTCAAGAAGTACTGGAGGACTTGGAGCAGGAGAGGGGAATGATGCGGTCTGAGTTGGAGGCCGCTGAAAAAAGGACGCAGGAAGCCTTGGTCAGCTTGGAGTTGGAGAGAGCGGCGATGCGGATTACGCAGGAGACCGCTAATAAAAGGGTGCAGGAGGCACTGGCCAGCGCGGACATGGAGAAAGCGGCGAAGCGGACTGCACTGGAGACCGCTGACAAAAGGATGCAGGAGTCCCTGGCCAGCTGGGAGGAGGAGAAGACAACGATGCGGACTGCGCTTGAAGCCGCTGAACAAAGAACTCTGGAGGCGCTGGCCCACCTGGAGCAGGAGAAGAAAGAGAAACTAGATCTGCAGGCTTTAGTGCTGATGCTTGGCCGGATTGAGAGGGAAAGGGCGGACACCGCTCGACTTGACGAGGAAAGGGATAAGGATCGACCAGAGGAGGCCGGCAGAGGCTTGCGACCTGCTGGGACGACTGCTGAACAGCAGCAACTACCAAATCGCCCGGCTTTCGGAGAGACTTCGTACTCCCCAGTAGTCGCGGCGGTTAGGCAGGTCGCTGCTTCTGGCGACCCGGGAGATCGCGCTCTGTCGCTGGTTCCATTTACCCGCGTAGAGCGTGATACCTCGCGAGTTCACCGGACTCTGCACAATATCCACAACCTCGTTAGTCAAGTGTATGTCCAGCTGGTACAGGCCGGCGACCAAGTCGCGCGGGTTGGGCGAGAGGCTCCAGAGAGTGGAGAGAGATAATTAAGAAAACTTTTATTTGGCTTTGTAATAAGCATCAACTCATGATGCCGGACTGTTTGATTCCTGTGGACAATTGTTGTATGTTTGATTGTATATTACTCCGAATTGCATGCGGCTTTGTGCTGTTTGATTACTTCTAGTCGCTGTCTTTTCTTCTTTGGAAATTTTGCCAAGTACTGGAATTTTAATCGCTCGACCTGCCGAACTAGAATGCGGTTAGAATACTTTACCTTGCAGGTTGAGCCGTGCGGCCTGATGTCTAACCGCGATTTGACAACCACTACTGTAGCTGCATAGGAAATCTATAAATTGAGATGACCCCGGAGATTTCGGCACAGAAGATCAGAATGCGAGCTAAAGCAAAGGCGATGCGGTCTGACAAAGCTCCAGCCGTTAGGACCGATGCGGCTTCTGCGTTTCACTCCGCAGACCACAAGGAAGGCCGGCTTACCCAAGCCGAGCTAGATAGCTTTGTGGAGAAGTACATGAAAGATAGCCCGCTGCTCGCGCGGCTTCCGCTTCCTCACGAGCGGATTAACTCCTCCACCGCCAACCAAATCGCAATCCCTGTCGACCACTTCGACTGCGGCTTTCGGTTCCCGGTACTGATGGAAGCCGTAGCGGTCTTCGACCACTACGGAGTAGTGCCGGGGCAGCTGCCCCCGAACTCGATAGCGGCGATTTACAGCTTCTTCTCTTACCTGAGGTCGGAGCGAGTTCGGTTCTCGATAAGGCTGTTCAGAGAATGCTTTTCTGTGCGGTCTATTCCGGACTCGGGAACGAAGATCTTCAGAGGCCATCTTTACTTCGGCTGCCGCGGCCTGAAAGTTGTAAACCTGGCGAACAAAATCGCGAACTGGTCAGAGAGATACCTTATCTTCGAGGGCAACCTCGGACTCCTGCCGGTCCATCCGCAAGTTCGCGACGAAGCCGCTTTTGGCAGCAGCGGACTGGACGGCGTGGAGAAGGAGATCTTCAACTTCTTCAAAGGGGAGCGGCTCGACGTCACCCACTACCTCCCGCTGCTCCCGACTTTGGAGGACGTTCATGCGGAGGACAGTAAGTATCACTCGGCCGAACTGCTATGCTAGCCGCGCGGCTTACCAACTGACTTTTTAACTTCGCCTTGCAGCTGCTGTCGCGGTCCCGCTGAACAAGCCGCTCACTCCAGGCGGCCTAACCCTCACCCAAAGGGAGAAAAGGGCGAAGAGGGCCAAGCCGGAGCGGGCTGCAGAGGAGGATGAATCGGACTCCTCCAGCGGCTTCATACTGCATGGTATGGGTAGCCGCTTGAAAGATCTCCATGGCAACCCCACCATGCAGTGGAGTGCCGACGGGGAGTCGGTAAAGGTTTCCACCGCCCTCCCGAACTGGGGGAAGGAGACTGTAAGCCGCCATGCCTCTGTGGCTGGCGCGGCTTTGTATGGCAGGCGCAACTTGAAAGCGCTGGAGAAGATACCTGCAGAAGACTTCTCGCGGTTTGCCGCGCAGGTCGGCGCGAGAAGCTTTGTAGCCAACCACTATATGGGCCTAGCCCATAGGCGGTTAGTTACAATTGAAGGCGACCTGCAGCGGCAACTCGCCGAGAAAGATGAAGAAATCGCACGGCTGAAGGAGTCGCATGCGGTAAGACATTACCTGATTTTTGCGGTTTAATTCATCAAGCCGCCCGAACTAACCTTTTTATTTCCTTTGCAGAAAGCGTACGATCCAGCGAACTCAGCCTTTCAAGACGCGGTCTTTCCCCAGCTTGTCCAGGGGATTGACGGAGCGCTGAAACGCCTTCGAGATCAGGGCGGCCTCGCCCCGGGATTCACCGACTTCACCTGCGCCGACCTGTATCCACCCCTGAAGAAAAGGGTGGCTGCGGTTTATCGCGCGCTGAAAGGCAAGGAGAAGATTGGCGGAGAGGGCGAGGCAGAAGAGGAAGGGGAGGACAGCAGGAGCGAGAGTGCTTCTTCAAAGACCGGCGGTCAAGCGTCTGAGACCGCGCGGGTTGATGCCAGCTCGTCAGAGACCAGGGGCACTGGCAGTTCGCGTTCATCCTCGTCGGACAGCGGCGATTACTCGCCTTCTGAGATCGATATTGACGGTGAACCGGACTCCAGTACTCCTGCGTCCAAAAGATAGAGGCCGAATAGCTAGAATAGTTTACTTGTAAAAGTTTTTACATTTTTTGAGACCGCCGGTAAGGTTTTGTAAACCGCGCGGTCTACCCCTTATACTTGACATTAGAAATGAAAACGTTTTTACCTTTTGTGAGAATCTATTGTAATTTTACTTGCTTGTTTGAATATGCGGTTTAATCATTCTTATTCGTTTCCGACTTTGAGAAATCTTATTTATGACTTCACCGAATAATAACTAACTTGCTGCGGTTAAACTCGAGTAGAATACCATTAACCAGATATACTAGTCTGCGAAATTATAATAATCCGATCATCCTTGAGCGTATATAGAGCAATAAGCCGGGCGGTTAGGAGACTATTTGCCAAGAAGATAAGGCAGTTCAAATGGCGATCGACAAGCCGCTAGGCTAAGGAGATAAACCGGATTGATATTGTAAAAACCAAGCCGAATGTGGCGGCCTGTCCGAGCTTTAATACGAAACTGGCTTCCAATAGGGGAAAACAACTTAGCGATAGAGATAAACATATTGCGACTTCTTTACATTGCAAGCCGCGAATTGATTTGAATGAATACCATAAGCCGGCGGACTGAGCGGATAGGATAACTGGAAAAGTTGATATGCTATGATACTCCTTTGATCCGGCGGCATGATCTTTGTAAGCCGCGCGGATAATACACTTTGCAATTTCTGACAATATAAAAATGATACTGTTTGATTTTGCTGAATATGCTTTATTCGCTCGGTATTGTATTTCTATTCGATCGATTATAATAATATGCCATGAGATATCTGGACAATACACAAGCAGAATGGATGTGGAGATAAGAATAACTCGCGCGAATATATCTGATAAGTGATTTATGCATAACTCGCACGAATAATACTGATATCCGCTATAGTGAACCGATTAATAACGATATCCGCGCGGTAAGAATAAATATTGGCAACTTCAAATATGAGACCAATTTAAGAAAACCAATCGGTCATAGAGATAACCGAGCGGTAAGAATAATAATATCCGCAACTTGCTGTTGGATAACTTCTATTCAGCCTTATAATATCAAGTTACCCGGGCGGATACTCTCTTTAGCCAGGATATGATAACCGCGCGGTCTGAATTCTGACCGCCGACTAGGCTTCTGCTTGAAGAAAAGAATACACTGCTCTCTTGCCTGGAGTACAGTTCAAGTCGATCTTCCGGGCAGGTGCGGCCGGAGTCACATTGCTTTCCTCAGAGATCGACAAGACTGTGGGTCTCCTGCAGGCACTGCTTGAGAGTATCAAAGAGTATTCGAGGGTCGCATGCTAAGACGATCTGCGGGGCATGCGTGTATCGCTTCCCGCACAGACGCATCATAGTTGCAACGATATCCCTTACATGGCGTGGTAGAGCTGACCACCACTCCGCTCCTCCATAATGCAGAAGTGGGGTTAGGTACTAGCCGGGATCCGCAATCTAGAACTCCACCGCATCAAGGCCGGTAAGCTCCCACTACACGGTGCGAAATCTCCCCGCAACACGTGGTCCTCGTGGTGTTACGCTAATGACAACGGCTCTAAAGGGGGATGTAGCTAGACTCGGCGATATCTCTTGATTCAGTGATCTTTTAACCTTTTGGGTTGCAAACCCATAAGAATGATGACTTGCCAGGTGAGAGTACCGATATAGAATCTCTGAAACAAAATATAACAATGAGTCATAATCCTTCTTAATAGAGCATAATGAGAAGAAACAAAAGACAGAAAAACATATTGGGTTAAGGGATTGATTTAAGATCGCTTTTGTCGTTGATGTTGACGCGTCTGCCAGCCTATGAATGAGATGTCTTTCTTAGATCATGCTACGGGATTCCTTTGATTTCTGCATTTTCACAATTAATTTGAGAGCTCTACAATCTTCTGTTAGATGACCTCTTTCCTTGTGATATTCGCAATATTGATCCATGCACCTGACTTGCCCGCGCGCTGCTCGAGCGGGTTTCTTGTGACTTGGCTCTTCCTCCCGTTGTTCGATCTGGGGGAGGTCTGACGAACTTTTTTGTCCTTTTTCCGAAATACGGGGCTTCTTCGAAACTGGAGGCCGAGTTGCCGAATACTCGGGCGGCCAGGCCGGGTAGGAGGTCGAATAGCTCGGCGAATAGCCCGGGAAGGTAGGCGAGTAGGCCGGCGGATCGACCTGCTTGCTGTCCGCTGGGGTCTGGTTGGCTGGCGTGACCGGAATGATTGCGGACTGCAAGTCTAACCGCTTATTGATTGCGGCTAGATTACAATTGATCGCGGCGAGCTGCCGGATCATCTCTTGGCGGGTTCGATTTTCTTCCCGGCGGGACTGCAGAAGAGCTTCCAAGAGCAGAACTTCGCTGGGGCTGAGGTTGTTCTGAACAGGCTGCCGGTCTGACATTGTATGGCCGCTGAACTTCAGCGACTAACCGAGATCTGAAGGCCGCGTGTTAACTGTTGATGCACGAAAAGCGACGGGGAAGACGAGCACCACCAGCTAACCGTTCGAGCACTGGAGGAAGAAATGGGGAAAAGACTGTCGGCCAGTCGGTTACTAGCGGCTAGGAATGGCGGATAAAACCGGGCAGAGAAAGGAGAGAAAGGGCCGCTACCAGCGGCAACACCAGAGTTCGCCCGCCGCGGCCTGAATGCCTCTCCTGCGGCGGGCTTTCCTTTTATAAGAAAATAAGCGGTTACACTTAGCGAAGAAGAAAGAAAGGAGGAAACCGGCCGGACAATAGACCGCAAAGGACTAGAATCGAGGCCGCAGCTCTTAACAAGCGAGCTCTTGGACTCGAGTCAGCGTGCTTTGGGTGTACTCCCGCCCCCTATTTATAGGCTTGGGGGCCTGCCCAAACGGGCAGGGCTAAAATTACCGGCTGCCCGAGGTACAGGAGGGTCGGGCAGCGGTGACGGGAATCGAAAAGAAGAAAAGCCAAGACACAGGCCGCACGGCCTGACGACCTTCTTCTGCCGAGCTGCAGGACTCGGCCTCTGGGCAGGCTGATCTGGACCTCCTCTGACGACGACCTGGGGCACAGGTCGCGCAGCCTGGGCTAGGATAGGCCGACCCCTAGATGACGGCTGGACTGGAGCTGGAGGCTGTCCGACGTAGAGGCCGCCCGGCTTGTCTGACGATAAGCCGGCTAGCTGATAACGGCGGCTAGAATGCACAAGCCGCCCGGACTTGAAAACCTGGAGAACTAGTCGCGGATTCCGGGTTAACAGCGGTAACGGAACCAAGTCAAGAGGCACAGGCGCCTTGTATCCGTGTACTATCTCATTTGGAGATAATCCGGTGGACCGAGTCTTAGAATTGTTGTACGCTAGTTGAGCATGCGGTAGAATAAGGTCCCACGTACCCTTATGATCACCCACTAAACAATGCAGTAACCCCCCCACCCCCAAACTACGGTTAACTACTTCCGTTTGCCCATCCGTCTGAGGATGGTAGGCGGACGAAAACATAAGTTTTGTACCTAATAGCTTCCAAAGTGTTTTCCAAAAATAACTAGTAAATTTAACGTCCCTATCACTCTCGTCTTGGGAACGTCCCGATGTGCCACAACCTCTTTGAAGTATAATTTAGCGACATGCGACGCATCGTTAGTGTTATGACACGCAATAAAATAGGACATCTTGGAGAAACGGTCCACAACAACCAAAATAGAATCATCTCGCCTAAAGGTCAAAGGTAGGCCTAATATGAAATCCATGCTAACGTCCACCCACGATGCCGACGGGATCGGAAGAGGTGTGTACAGACCTGCGTTGGTCTTGTTACCTTTTGCTAGTTGACAGACGCAACAACTTCCTACTATTTTATTGACCATAGGTTTGAGGCCCGGCCAAAAGAATTTATCCTCTACCAGTGCGATAGTTTTATCTCGACCGAAATGTCCTCCTAATCCGCCACTATGTAACTCCCAAATAATAAAATGTCGTAATGACGAACGTGGAATACATAACTGCAAATGCTTGAATAAATACCCATCACGGAGGTAAAATGCTGATATAGTAGTCGTAGAGTGGTCCTGAGCGGCGAAGTAAATATCCTTGAAATCCGGGCATTGTGCATACTCATCTTTAATTCTCTCAAAGCCTATGACCTTTACTTCCATGGTAGTTAATAATAGGGTGACCCGACTAAGAGTGTCCGCCACGCGGTTTAACGTACCCTTAAGGTGTTTGATAACAAAAGTGTACTCCTGAAGGTAGAAAACCCATTTGGCATGTCTAGGACTGATTTTACTTTGTGAGTTAACGAATTTTAGGGTCTCATGGTCGGATAAGATTACGAATTCTTTCGAAATTAAATAATGTCGCCAATGTTGGTGATAACGTATAACGGCATAGAATTCGCGGTCGTAATTGGAATAATTTAATTTCGAACCGGCTAATTTTTCACTAAAATACCCTAGCGGATGTCCGTCCTGACTTAAAACACCTCCGATTCCTATCCCCGATGCATCACATGATAGCTCAAACACTTTCATAAAATCCGGTAGACGGAGTAGTGGGGCTTCCGACATCCGTTCCTTAATCGTTTGAAACGCTTTAGTGGCCGCATTCGTCCAAACAAAATCGCCTTTTTTCATGCATTCGGTAATCGGTGCCATTATACTACTAAAATTTCGAATGAATCTTCGATAAAACGTGGCCAATCCATGGAAACTTCTAACTTCCCGAATATTCTTAGGTTCCGGCCATTCTTTAATTACTTGGACCTTTTTGGGGTCAACATGAATGCCTTCAGAATTCACGATGTAGCCAAGGAATTCTACGGATTTTACACCAAACGAGCACTTCTTAAGATTAATAAATAATTTTTCTTGGCGTAGTGTTGTAAGGATGGTCCGTAGGTGAGTCTCGTGTTCGCTCTGTGAGAGGCTAAATACCAAGATATCATCGAAATAGACTACGACAAATTTGCCCATATATGGTTTAAATACATGGGTCATCAATCGTGAAAACGTACTAGGTCCGTTGGTAAGCCCCTCTCCCAGCACTAGCCACTCATAGAGTCCATCCTTAGACTTAAAGGCCGTTTTCCATTCGTCCCCTTCCCGTATCCTAATTTCATGGTAGCCACTCTTAAGATCCAATTTAGAGAATATGGTGGCTCCTGATAGCATATCTAACAAGTTGTCCAAACGAGGAATGGGGAACCTATACTTGAGAGTGATTTTATTTATGGCCCGATAATCTACACATAATCTCCAAGATTTATCTTTCTTTGGGACCAAAAGAGCAGGAACGGCACACGGGCTCTTGTTGTGGCGAATAAATACCTTGGCCAGCAAATCTGAGATCAATGTTTGTAATTCGTCATGCTCGGAAGGATTGAGCCGGTAATGTGGAAGATTAGGCAAAGAGGAGTCGGGGACGAAATTAATTTCATGTTGAATATCCCTCATGGGTGGTAACTCAGATGGCAAATCTAGTGGATAGACGTCTTTATATTCCTCCAATAACGTCCGCAGAGATATCGACAAACTCTCTAAAGATAGAGTCTTCTTTAGCTTGTTGGCAAACTAGCGCATAGATGACGCCATCCAGAAAGGTCTCGCGCTCTAACTCTTTCTTGCTTATCAGACTAATAGTTTTCTTTTCCACAGGCACAATTGTGTCTTTGGAGGCACTCGACGGGTCCTTAAGCGGGGATGGTTTAAGTATGATGGTCTTACCGTTAAATTTGAATTCGTAAGTGTTGGCGCGCCCAAAATGGGTCACGTCATAATCATAGAGCCACGAGCGCCCTAGTAATACGTGACAAACATCCATGGGGATGACGTCGCACCACACCTTATCGATATAACCCTTCACCGTAAGTGGAACTAGACACCGCTTAGAGACCGCGATATACGTTTTATTTACCCATGCTATTTTATAAGGACGTGGGTGCTGCTCTGGAACTAAGTGCATACGAGTGACGGCGTTTTCAGATATGACATTCATGCAACTTCCGCTATCTATGATTAGCTTGCACCATTTTTCACCGCTTTTAAAATTTAATGAAAAAATATTCGTTCTATTATATTCATCCGAAACACGCGGTGTGGCCAAAATACACCTCATAACCATCATAAGTGAATCATCTCTTATATCACTTGGCTCGTCGTCCGATTCATTGCCAGCTTCATAGACATGCTCGGCAGGCTCAGTCGTGGAGTCCAGTAGTGCCAGTGGTTTACTCCGAGCGGGGCACTCACTAGCGTAGTGCTCTTGGATTCCGCATGAATAACACGAGGCATTAGTCTTGTTAATTCTACCTATCGGGACTCTCTCGCCATTGGGATTTTTGTTGTTCCTAGCAGTAATTACGATAGAGCTGGAATCAGTCGATCGGAACTTTCCTTTGTCCCGCAGGGAGGTCGTGGGCGGGGCACCTAATATAGATTTTCCTTTCTAAAAGGATCGTCCCTTGGACTTATAGGCGTTATGTTTTTCGATATCCAAAGCGGCATTGAAAGTCGTGTTAAGGTCCGTGTGACCATAACGCAATAGCTTGCCTTGGATGTCCGGGTTAAGTCCCTTACGGAAACGGGAGAGCGTAACTTCAGGCATTTCCCTAACCTCGCAACGTACCATCATATCCTTAGGGAGTCCCATGTACTCCGCTACCGACTTACTCCCCTGGCGAAGGGTGGCTAATTCATCGAACATTTGAGTTCGGTGATACGCGGGGACATATTGGTCGTTCAGAAGCGCTTTCATGGCATTCCACTCAATTGGGGGTAATCAATTCTCAGTCCCTAGTCGTCTCTCTTCATTTAACTAGAACGTTTTGGCCCTACCCATAAGCTTCATTCGCGCAACCCGCACTTTCTCGCCATCCGTCAGATTACGCCACTCAAAGTAACACTCGATCTCCATGACCCAATCTAGAAATGCTTGTGGTTCACCCATACCATCGTATGAGGGTGGATCAATCTTAACGGCTCTAGCTAAGTCGAACTCATAAGGGGCTCTAGGCGTGTGTTCATCATCTTGCTCGTGATATTGGTTGTGCCTATCATCGCGTTGGTGACCGGCCTGGGGTTGAGGACCCGGCCTGTGTATACCCGCCGCAGGGTTACGGGGCACCGCTTGATTGACATCCAACCCTTGTATTAGTTGCGTCAGTGCATCAAACTTAGCGTTGAACTCTTCCCGAAGCTCCGCGATGGTGGCCGGAGTGTGGTCATCATCATGGTGGTTAGCCATATGTGAAGTGGAGGGGGAATATTCAGTACCACACCTTGTGCGCATGAACGGTGGCTACTTTCGAGAGTTTGACCAGATTAAATTTATAATGTTAGAATTTTTTGGCGCTAATCCGTCGATCAAATAAAAAAATATTTTTTGACTTTTATGCTTAGAAAAATATGAAGAGCTATCAGAATTTTTTTTTAAAATTTTCTGAATTTTTCTTTTTTTTGTTTTTACTATTGGCAGACAAAATTCAGCAAAATGACAATTTTATGTTGGATTTTAACGGGTTGTGCGCAAACTAGGGAACGTCGAGATTCCTACTATGGAAAGAGCAAAGGGTGGTGTCGATTGGGAAACCAACACAACCTGGCTCTGATACCAAATTGATGTAGGATCCGTCCCGAAAAGACACTACACGGTTGGCGGGGCCTCGTCTCTCGCAACGCTTAACGCTCTTCTACTCGCACGCTAACGAAAAGTAGCAATAACAACGATTCTATTTATCTTTCGCGCTAATATACGGGTAGCCGATCCGCGCGTTGGAACGGAGAATGGCTATAGGCCAAAATCCTTTCCGGCTAAAAGGGATAATATTAATCCCGGACAAGCGTTTGGAGTTGTACCAAAATAGATCCACCAAAGAAAAAGTTCATGATTCGAGAAAATGGTAGGATCTATCCCAACTAAAAAAAAATTAGCGAGGATCGCCAATCCTCTCGGAGTCTTCGGAAAACCAAACGAAAAATTACAAACTATTTAAGATGCGCCGCGAAGAAATCAACGATTCAAAAAGTCACGCAAAATTCGTCCACCACAAGAACTATCTAGGAAAGAAAAACTCTTGGGTAGATGGTTTCGTTACCCCGCTTGGAACGGTAGATCCGAGATGTTTTGGATCCACACAAAATGATCGCTTTCCTCGTACGCGGCGGGAGATGCACCAAGGATGAAGAATTCATTCGTGTTCTCCGCTTCTCGCCGAGGAGGTTCACCGTCGGGCACCGTTTCCTTTGCACTTGGCCTTCAAGATTGAAGGCGGACGAAACGTCGAAGAAGGAAGATCTCACCGATGGAGTTGTAGAATCGGAGAGAGGAACACGAGGGTGGAGGAGAGCCAAGGTGGCGGCCAAGAGAAGGAGGAGAAGTGGAGAAGGGGGTGGCCGAATTTTGGAGGAGGATGCAAGGGGGCGGCGGTTTTGAGAGGGAGAAAAGAGGGGGGAAAAGATTAGGGCAATCCAAATTTATCTCATTCAAAATCCAAATGAAAATTACATTGTCCATGCCTTTTTATAAGGCTTACAACACAGAAGGCTATTTGCAGCCCAAAAGTAGATAATTGCACACCAACATGAAAAAAATGACTGAAAATAAATTAGTTCAACAACATTTTATCAAAATAAAATTAATACTAAATTAATTTCTTTTGCGTTGGCGAAGATTGTAGCCATGGCCGCTGCGGCGTCGCAAGTCCTTGACCGGTGGATCATTGTCTCCATCTTCCGCCAACATCTCGTGATCATCATGCACATCAAGTGCGCCCTCGTCAGCATCTTTATCACCAACGAGTCCGTCATGATGGCCGTCGCCATCAGGCTGGCTTAGGGCATGTGGGTGTGCCTGGTAAATAATCCAGGAGAAACAAAAAACAGAGGAAAAATAAGGCTGCTAAGAAGGCCTCTGCTGCAGAAAAGGGAAAGACCCCACTCGATCCTGTTTTATTCAGAAAGCCTAGCCTTCCTTGCAATGAGCAGGACTTTGAGTCAACCTATGGCCACTTCTTCCGGTCCTTTGTTGAAAAGCCCAAGAGCCGGTACGATGGTTGGGCCTTCCCCCGTAACTACGGTGAGAGTGTCTTCAAGGCACCTTATGAGGAAATCCAAGTGGAGAATTATGGCCACTTCTCTAGCGGCCATAAAAGGAAGCAGGCACCAAAGGAAAAGCCTGTTATACTGAAGGAACAGGAAGTGAAGAGATCGTGTGACTGATTTCATCATGATGCCTCCACCTCCAGATCCAAGGCCCCGGCTGGACCCACCGTTCCAAGGGTGAAGTTGGAGCCTAGGAAGCGGTACAACAAGTTTGAATGTTAGTGCTGTGGAAAAGTTTGTCACTATGCCATGGATTGCTGGTTTAATCAAAGATTCAACGAGACTCCTCATGTTAGCAATGCGAGGCCGACCACTCGTAGGGTTAACCACCCGAGGGGGAGTATGCTAACAAGGAATCTAGGACCCAAGTTTGATTGGGTTCCTAAGGGAAACTAATTCTGTTTTGCAGGTATGTCCAAAGGCCACCAAAATGTCAATCTGCTACTTGGACAGTGGATGTTCCCGGCATATGACCGGGACAAGAAGCCTGTTACGTGATTACTCCCCAGTCGAAAATTGACCTAAAGTCATCTTTGGAGGATCTGATCGAGGATTCACAAGAGGTTATGGTATGATTTCCAACGGTGTATTCTCTATCACTGACATGGCCTATGTTGAAGGGTTAAACCATAACCTGATCGGTGTAAGCCAGTTGTGTGATAAAAGATACGACGTTAAGTTCTGCAAGGATAAGTGCTTGATAATATCGTGTGCCTCTTCGGAGATGGTATTAACTGGCATTAGGAGAAAAAAAATCTTTTTCTTAGATTTTCTTATCTTAGACTCTTCTACCCCCGTGTGCCTAGTAGTAAAAGACAGTGCATCTCTTTGTGAGCAATGGCACAAGAGATTAGCACATATTAATTTCAAGACTATTAATATGTTGTTTTCTATGAATTTTGTAAGGGATTTCCCTACTATTAAAAGCATCAAAGATAGCCTCTGTCCTGCATGCAAAAAGGGCAAACAGACTCGGGCTACCTTTAAGGGCATTGCAGACAAAGACTCCTCCAAATGTCTTTATCTTCTGCATAAGGACTTGTTCGGTCCAGTGCAAGTTAATAGCTTAGGAAGCAAATCGTATACGCTAGTGATTGTTGATGATCACTCTCGGTTTACGTGGGTGTTTTTCTTGAAATGAAAGTCAGATACGTTTGACATCTTCACTAATTTTGTCAAATAGATTCAGAACAAATTTAACTGCTCCGTGGGCAAGATCAGAAGTGACCATGGAAAAGAATTTGAGTCTGGTGCTATGACAGAATTCTGTGAAGAACATGGTATCTTTCATGAGTTTTCCTCCCCGCGTAGTCCTCAGCAAAACGGAGTTGCGGAGAGGAGAAATAGAACGCTCATTGAAGCATATACGACAATGTTGAATGACGCTTCTCTTCCAGAGAACTTCTGGGCAGAGGCTGCCAATACGGCTTGTCATGTGCAGAACCGGGCATTGATCAACAAGAATCATCGTAAGACGTCTTATGAGCTACTGAAATGCAGGAAACCGACCATGTATTATTTAAGAATTTTTGGCTGCAGATGTTATGTACACAATAATGGGAAGTACCCACGTACTAAATTCGAAGAAAAATGCTTCGAAGGCATCTTCATGGGCTACAGTAGCCATAGTCGGGCTTATAGAGTCTTCAATAAGAAAACTCTAGTGGTAGAGGAGTCTATTAATGTTGTTTTTATAAAGGAAGCTTGCTTCATAGAAATTCTTACAGTGGCATTCTTGAAGATGCAGGTGCAAGGCTTGAACAGCTAAGTCTCGATGAGACTGCAAAAGGTGCAAATCCCAAGTACATCAAGGTTTCCACCTCAACTCCAACTGGAGAAGTTAACGATCAGGATGGAGAAAATCTTCCAGAAGAAGGAGAAGCCAGAGAAGCTGACTGAGCTCCACATGCCAGACTCCTAGAGCTCCAATACGTGAGGCATCATCCTAGAGATCATATCATATGAGATCCTCGTGACGGTGTCAGAACTCGGAGAGGTACAATTAACGAGATTTTACACCTTAGTTTTCTGTCACAGGTTGAGCCAAAGAAGTTCGACGAAGCGAACAAAGATGCGTCATGGATATTGGCCATGCAAGATGAACTGCATCAATTCAAAAGATGCAACGTCTGGACGCTTGTTCCCAGACCAAAGAACCAGAATGTGATCGGCACTAAGTGGATCTTCAGAAATAAACTGGATGAACACAGTGTCATCATCAAGAACAAGGCAAGACTGGTGGCTCAAGGTTACAGACAGGAGGAGGGGATTGACTTCGACCAAACCTTTGCACCAGTTGCAAGGCTCGAGACGATCAGATTTTTCCTTGCATATGCTTCTCACAAAGGATTCACTGTCTATCAGATGGACGTGAAATCTGCGTTCCTAAATGGAAATTTGAAAGAGGAAGTATATGTCGCGCAACCCCCAGGTTTTGTTAATCCTACTTTCCCTAATTATGTTTACTTTCTTAATAAAGCATTATATGGCTTAAAACAAGCTCCTCGAGCTTGGTATGAGACTCTGTCTAGTTTTCTTCTTGAGAACAAGTTCTCAAGAGGAAAAATAGATAAGACATTGTTTCTTAGGGAAGTCAAAGGCAAGATCTTGCTAGTGCAAATCTATGTCGATGACATAATATTTTGCTCAACGGACAATAATCTTTGCAAAAAGTTTTCTAAACTTATGCAAGGAATGTTTGAAATGAGCAGCATGAGAGAGCTCAAGTATTTCTTGGGACTTCAAGTGAAATAGTCTGAGGTTGGAATTTTCATTTCTCTGACGAATTTCACAAATCAACTTCTCAAGAAATTCGGAATGGAGAATACAACCTCTATGAGGACTCCAATGGGATCCACTGTGTCTCTGGACAAAAATGAGAAAGGGAAACCTTTTGATGAAACCAAATACAGAAGCATAATTGGATCCCTGCTCTACCTTACTTTTAGTAGATCGGATATTATGTTTTCCACATGCGTTTGTGCCAGATATCAGGTGAACACTAAGGAATCTCATTATGTCGCTGCAAAGCGAATTCTTAGATATCTTAAAGGTACACCAAATCTTGGCTTGTGGTACCCAAGAAATAATGATGTCGAGCTGATAGGCTTTTCAGATGCTGACTTTGCAGGAAGCAGGGATGATAGGAAAAGCACTTCCGGGACGTGCCAATTCCTCGGATGAAGGCTTATTTCATGGAACAGTAAAAAGAAGAATTGTGTCGCAACCTCTACGTCTGAATCTGAGTACATCTCTGCAGGAAGCTATTGCGCACATCTCCTATGGATTAGAAATCAACTCAAAGATTATGACTTGTAGTTCAGAGAAGTTCCTATGTATTTCGACTCCTCGAGCGCAATAGAAATTGCGAACAATCCTGTGTCGCACAGCAGAACCAAGCATATTGAAGTGCGCTACCATATCATTCAGGAGCATGTGGAAAACAAAGATATCTCTCTCTACTATGTCCCCACGGATCTTGGATCAAGGGTGGCATCAAGGGGGGGCATCAGCAAGGAACTCAAGCTCGAGCACGGATGCAAGATCTGAGGGGGAGCATGTGGCTCCAAGTGAATTCCCATATTTGTAGAAGCCGAAAAAGGGGAGATTACCCTCTCGTCTAAGGCTAAGGTGGCTGCCAACGTTAAGTATGCTCTCAGGAAAATGGTAATGAATTTCACTCTCAACTGAATTTTTAGTTTATGATTTTCATTCCCATCTGTTCTATTCACCTTAGCTTGTAGGGTTTAGGCTTCTTCAAATCGGGGGAGATTGTTGGGTATTGTATCCACAATGTACCTGATTTGAAGAAGCCCCTGAACAAGCTAAGTTGAATTGACAATGTATTTGATTATTTTCTATCAAGTTGTGCTTGCAGCTATTCCATACTAAGTACACACCAATGTCAGGGTGCAGTGGGTCAATATACACGGGTCTGCACAACGTAATCCCTCGTTGAGAAGATCAGTGTGTTGAATCACGTGTGCTCTCTCTATTGGAGTGTACTTATTTTCAAGTACAGGGTCAAGATAGATCAAGAGAAGAAGAGGAGCAAAGATGGGTCAAAGACCATGTTCATAGAAAGGAATAGAAAAATCGTCTAAGTTAAAATCTGCGAGAATCACTAAGTCATTCCCGCCGACTTCGATTGGAGTCACTTGTGATTCTCGCCGATTCGATGGGAATCAGGCTTCATTCCCGCCGACCTCTTCCGGAAGACTATTTTCATACAGAAATTCTTCTAAGGCTGAATTGACGGGAATCACCAAGTGATTCTCGCCGACTTCGGCAGGAATCGTACTGATTCCCGCCGATTCGATGAGAATCAGGTTGCATTCCCGCCGATTCCCTCAGGATTTCTAGTTTTACAACTGGAAATCGACCAAGACAGAATTGACGGGAATCGTGAGTGATTCCCGCCGACTTTGACGGGAATCACCAACGATTCTCGCCGATTTTGCCTTAGGCAAATTTCGTCTCTCGCTGAACCGAACCAAGACGGGTTACGCTGTTTCGGCCGGGGCTAGGGTTTTTCCTTGTGGGCCCCACAATAGTCATTAGGGTTGGCTCGGGTATATATACATGCTTATTTCAAACATCTACAGTAACTATTAACGCGAAATCAAAACAGCCAACGTCGTGCCCTAGCCGATCGCGTAACTCCGCCGATCACTGTTGCTGCTCGCAAGCTAGTCACTGACATTGATCTTAGAGCTTCTTTGATCTTTCGAAGATAGGACCGAGAGTAGCAGTCTGTCTCACGCATCTCTCTTGAGATATTTTGTCTCTCGAATCGTTGAACGAAGTAAGTTCTTCATTCCGAATCGATCGAGAAGACTGATCCAACTGAGATCGTTCGTAGACCTTGCTTGCGTAGTCAAGAATATTGGATTCACAGAGCATCGCCGCCGCAACCTCTTGCCGCCGCTGATCTTGTCAAGATCCTCTCCAAGAGAGCACTCCAGTAGTGGACTCTTCGTCTCTTTCAAGAAAGCATCAACGAACGAAGAGCAACATCGGATTCTCCACAAGTTTGTTTGTATTTCTTGTACATTCAATTTTTTGTTATTGTAAAGGAATATTTATTCCTAGTTGTAAGGGTTGGGTGCAACCCGTGACTAAGGAGTAGTGACTCCTTTAGTTGGAAGGGTTCCTTCCGTAATGTGATGATTGGATTTCAATCCGGTTGGTGAAGTGACTGAGTCGTCCCTTGGTGGGAGATAGGTAGAAGAGGGAGAGTGGACGTACCCAAATCGAGGAACCACTATAATTGCTTGTGTGCTTTTCTATGCTGTGTTTGTTTATTTGTGCAGGTATTTTAAATTCCGCAAAATACTGCACGACACCTATTCCCCCCCCCATAGGTGGATTTAGTTTACACTAGAGACTTTCAGATGGTGCGGGAGACGCGCCAACGCCTGGTAATTCCCTTGCTTTAGCCTGCTTCATCATTTGTCACCTTCTTCTAACCTTGCCTTCGTAGGTTATAACACGATCTCTTCTGACATCGAGATTAGAGAGGGTTACTCGCCTCCCCCTAACCTGCACGACATCATAGACTACCTGGGCGACCCGCTTAACGCCGAAAATATGAAGACTCAAGTGACGCGACTGTTTCAGAAACACACGCTGCTGCTATAGGAGGTCTTCGATAGAGTGGAGAAAGACAAGGCCGAGGCAGAGGGGCGATTTATGGCTTTGGAAAGGGTGGGGCACCCAACTGACGAGGACAGAGCGACATCCCCGGATGCACACCTTATGCGAGCTGAGGAGCGGCTTAGGCACGTCTCGGAGCAGGTCGATCTGACCCAGCGAGAGCTGACGGCGGTTCATGAGTATCATTATCCTCGCGTGCCGCCTCGATCCGGCAAGCGGGGGCGGGGCAGGTGGAAATGGATTCAGTACTGAGCTGTCTACCTCTCTCCTGCTGGCGCCCACTGTTACCTGCTGGGTCCGGACCGCACCCCTCGCACAACGATCGAAACTTCTGGAGTCATTGGAACGCTTGTTATGAACTATTAGCTGTCTGTAATAATTCAGGAACTCCCCCGCACGTGCATGGGCACGCACTTGCAACTTTTTGTTTTGATTGGGCTGGTCTCG
The DNA here is from genome assembly GCA_039513925.1 of Platanthera zijinensis. Lineage (NCBI taxonomy): Eukaryota > Viridiplantae > Streptophyta > Magnoliopsida > Asparagales > Orchidaceae > Platanthera > Platanthera zijinensis. Next base: position 163,602,473 of record CM077085.1, read on the forward strand.
ACTTTTAGGGAAGATGTGGGCAAGGCAAACGGCTCGACCGGCTCTTCTTTCTAGCAGGCTAGGCATCGCGGAGGCGACTCGCAAAGCCCAAGCTGTACCTGCTCCGGCGGGGCGGGCCGACTTCCCACGGGTCGCATATAGAGGGACTCGCACACCGATCCCAGCGAGGCCCGCATCTCTGGTTATTCTGCTTCCATGCGGGGGTGGGTGCGAGCGGCTAGTTATCGAGTGCTTCTCGCGGCCGACCGACTAGTTTACGTGGTTCTTGGTTGGGTTCGGAAATCGAAATGTCGGGGTCAAATTTGCTATCCGCACCTTTTCGCCATTGGGACTTTTTCCCGCCTTTTCTTATTCTATAAATAGGCCTCTACAAATTCACTCTTTACCTACCGCATTTAAGACTTCCTCCTTCCCTTAGCTTTTTTGCGAGAAACCTTTTGTCTCGCTCGGCAAGATTTCTGCAGGATGGGTAGCAGTAGTGGCGAGGCGTAGGGGAGGTGCAAATGTGCTTGAACCTTCTCCAAGCACGATTTCCCTCTCGCCGCCCTTACCGAGATGGAGTTTGTGGATACAGTCGGTAATTATATACCGCCGGTCTTTGAGGCGAGGCATCCTGGGAAGGAGCGAATCAACGAACTCTTTGCCGACGAGCTCGCATTCCCGATGGCCCGCTTCGAGGCGAGCCTTTGGCTACCCCTGTGGCTGGAAGTCCGCCAAGTCTTCAAATACTATGGAGTCGTCCCTGGGCAGATGACTCCAAACTCTATTGCGGTAATAGTAGGGTTCGCCTGCTTTCTGCGAGAGGAGATGATCGAGTTCAGTCTTGCGGTGTTCCGCAAGCTGTTCTCTTTTCGCGCAAACAAGGACGAGACCGCTTGCTTCGCTAGTACACATGCCAAGGTGCGGGAGACGGTCAATAAGAGCCATAACTGGCTCAAGAAGTTCTTGTTCGTCAAAGGGGACTTTGGCAACGTCCCTTTCTTTCCAGTCCAACTCGGCGAAGCGAGCTACCGCCCCCTAGCCTAGGGGGCCAAGAAGCGGGGCTATTCGGGTTCTTCATTGGGAATAACTTCGAGGTGGCCTACCTCCGCAGGAATCTTGACGACCTCGTCCCCATCCCGCTCGGTGGAGGTTAGTGGTACACCCTTTTGTGCTCTCTTAAACCCGTCAAATATTTTTTAAGTCCCATGCTTTGTAGGAGAGCACGACATTCCCCTCCATCCTCCCTACGAGAGTGTACGACATGCTTTCGCCGAGCTCGCTCAGGCCGAGGAGGCGGCGCCGCCCACCTCTAGGTCTCGGTCCCTACTCCCCCCGAAGTGCCCCAGTCGTGAGCAGCCTCAGGATCCGCCACCGTCCAAGAAATCGAATAAAATGAGCGGCGCGACTCCCCCGGCTCGCGACAAAGGCAAGGCCCCTGTGAGCCAACCTTCAACCGATACCGCCCCCGCAGCCTATCCGGTTGTCATATCTGCTGGCGGAGGGGCTGGCACATCACGCCCTCAAGAGGAGGTTCTGCACGCCGATTAGCCAGTCCCACGGGGGCATCGCAACTTTGTCTACGGTGAGGGGCCCACGGACGAGTCTGGAGTCCTGCTGCTTATATGGAACAAGGAGACCAACCGAGTCTTCATATCCTCGCTGCTGCCGAGCTGGTTGGAGCAGAATTCTAGTTACGGGGATGGTTACAACCTCTCCTTCGGCATCTACGGGTGAGAGGACGCCGATGTCTATAACGAGGAGGAGACGCGGGTGCTAATCTACAAAATTTCTCGGGCCATGTTTTGCAGCCTCAAGCCTGCCTAAATGGTCGGTCGGCGGTGCCTTCGGCTGGATAAGAACGCCACTGAAAGAGAAGGGATAGATACTACTCTAGAGGGGGTGAATAGTGTAATCAAAAATTGCACTAGTAAAGTTGACTTTCTACTCAACTCCCTTGGAGTTAAATGCGGAATGAAGGTTATAGATATTTGAGATTTAAACCTTAAAGCCTAACACAAGTGTTGTACACAAAAAGGCAGCCATCTGTAGTTACAGTTAAGACTTGGAAACCTAAACAGCAACTAGCAAACCTAGTTAAGATCTAATCACAGCCACAATGCAAGTAATTAAATAAAGCAATCCAGACGACACAAGGAATTTATAGTGGTTCCCCAAACAACTTGGGTATGTCCACTCTTCTACCAACAAGGTAGGAATCCACTCAGGTTTTTGATCAGGTGCCCTGCCACCAATAAGATCTGCTTCAGGTAGATCAAGAAACCCTTTAGACTTTTGATCAGGTGTCTAAAAACCAACACAGGTTTTTGATCAGGTGCCCTGCCACCAAGGGATACTTTTGAAGGGAGTAATAACCCTGTACAGGAGGGGGAAAGGAGGTTAAGGTGTCTTCTCTATTTTACAATAGATTAGAGAAGCACAATAACTTGCACTGAGCTAGAAAGCTCTAAAAGAATCAAGGCTCCCCCTGGCTCAAAGAACGTCCAGGTGAAGTCTTGCTTCAGTGCAGAAACACTTCAGAAAATACTGAAGGAAAAAGCTACAAGAAGATAAATAATATGAAATAAGATTTTCTTCTTTAGGCAGCTATCTTCTTCTTCTTCTTCTTCAAAAGGCTCTGAGTGAGGATCTTCCTGTTAAGCAGGAGAACTCAGGTTGAAGAAGAGAGAAGAACTTGAACTTCTTCTCAGTTAGATGTGAATGTGCTGAGAGCAGTTTGGAGACTGTAAGTTCTTAAGCTTGAATGCTGTTGTTAGCTTTTGAATTCCTTTTTCTTGGATGAACTTGATTTTTGCTATGTGGACTAGTTCATTTCTTTCCTCAAGAAGGTCTTTATATAGCAGCAGCAGCAACGGCTCTTACTTGAGTTTGAATCTTGTCTTCTTCTGAACTCTGCAAGCTGGGCTGCAAAAAGCATAAAACAAAACAAAAAATACTGCAGGCAGATATCCTATAATAGGATAAAGCTTTCTAAGAAGCTGCAAATACTTCTGATGAAATAATATAAGAGAAAGTCACATCAGAAAAGACTCTTTACAACCAAGGAAGACTTTTTGAGTCTAACGGCTATAAAGGACAGCCTGGCAGAAATCATATCTCAGCTATAAGACAAACAACTTTGTCAGAAAGGATTAGCTCATGCATAAAGAATAGAATAGATATTGCATGGAAGTGTTATCACAATTTACTCAGATAATCTTTTATAAAATATGCCAAAATAATTATGAAATTAGTCACATCACAGAAGACGACAAAACTATTTAAAACATACAGCAAAACGTCGAACGATCTTCGGAGATCGTCGACTGACGCACGAAGATCGTCGACCTATCGGGCAGATAGTCGAATGATCCAGATAGTCGAACTATTAAAGAAAATAGTCGAATTACCTCAGCAGATAGTCGACCTATCAGAACAGATACTCGAGCTATCAGATAGTCGATCTATCCGGACAGATAGTCGAACTACCAAACAAAACAGATAGTCGACCTATCAAGCAGATAGTCGACCTATCACAGAAAACAGATAGTCGACCTATCAATAGATAGTCAACCTATCAAAGCAACACAGATAGTCGACCTATCAACCGATAGTCGAACTATCAGATAGTTGAACTATCCAAGCAGATAGTCGAACTATTAAAGCAACGCAGATAGTCGACCTATCAACAGATAGTCGAACTATCAAAGCAACACAGATAGTCGACCTATCAACAGATAGTCGAGCTATCAAAGCGGACAGATAGTCGACCTATTAACAGATAGTCGAGCTATCAGATAGTTAAACTATCAGGACAGATAGTCGAACTATCAAAGACAACAGATAGTCGACCTATCAACAGATAGTCGAGCTATCAGATAGTTGAACTATCAGGACAGATAGTCGAACTATCAAAGCAAACAGATAGTCGACCTATCAACAGATAGTCGAGCTATCAACGCAGACAGAACGTCGACCAACTGATAGACGATAGTCGAGCGACGTTCGACTATAGTCAAACGAAAAACTACTTAACCAAATATTTATCTGGAAAGGCAATTCTACACAACTAGAGAATCTAACCTATTAACTAACCTTTGACCATAGATAAAACTTGGTTCAAGAGACAGAAGGAGAGGACTGAACTCAAATCAAAACCTAGGGTTCCAATAATCTCCCCCTATTTGAGTTAAGTCTCTCAACAATTAAAACATACAAAACTAATTACTGAAAGTAACATAAAATGCATAAAGAGAAACAACTAAGCAGATATCATCAATCAATCAGATAAGAAATTAACTGTCAATCAATGAAAAAAAAATAAGGAGCTTAAGAGTCAGGCTTAGGATTAGAAGAGCTAGAAACAAAAGTAATTTTTCTGGTGGGATCTAGAGCTTCTTTTTTCGATAACTTTAGGTCTTGTTCTCCAATAATTTTCAATTCTGTTGTCCTTGGGACCACTGCCTCAGGATGCTTTTCCATATACTTTGAAGGGTCAAATATCTCAGGTCTAACCTGGAACTTGTCTAGCTCCTTCTTTCTGAATTTAGACATTGTGGTCAAGCCTGCAGTGTCCTTTCCTTATGCTTTAGCTTTCTTAATTTGTGATGATCCAACCAGTTCAAGAAAACGAGCCATCCTAAAGTTAGGATCAAGCTCTGGGCTTTCATAAACATTCTCAGAAGATGAGTCAACTGGTTCTTTATCCTGATTAACTAGATAACAAGAGGGAGCAGACTTAGCAAAGTTCTTGCTAGAATTTTCTGATAAAAATAAATTGCTTACCTTTTGGAGCATCCTTCTCAGAGAGATCTGGCTTAGAGATTGAGCTTTTGATTTCTTTAGACTGAGGAGGAGAGAAGGTTGGTCTTTGATACACTACCTCCTTCACTTGTTCTTTAACAACATCAGGTCTTTGATATCCAGTTTGACTTTTACCTTGAAATCCTTGCGAACTTCTCCTTTGAGCAGATTGAGATGGATTTGATCTTTCAGATTGAGAAGCAGATTTTGAAGATAAATTTCTTGAGGCTCCTGCACCGGGAGGTGGAGGAGGAGGACCTCTAGGATTCCATCTAGGAACAGGAGAGTCATACCTCTTTGACTTTTTCCTTTGCTTTTGCTGGTTCTTAGAGAATAACATCCAATGCTGGAAGTCTTTTGACTTTGGATCAATCCCTTTCAATATATAATATGGTGTATCATTGTCTGGATTAGCAGGAGGAGGAGCAATAGCTTTTCTTTTCTTCTTAGCAATTCTTTTTCTTTTAGTCTCAGCAGACTCATCAGAGTCGATCTCATCTTCAGAATTAGAAGAGATAGGTAGATCATATGGGTCAATAGCATCTTTTATAGCTCTTTCTTTTTCCTTTCGAGCAGCTCTTTCTCGTTCTTCTTCTATGGCATCCTGTGCCAATAGAGCATCTAAATCCAAGCCTGGGGAATCATCCCATACAGTAGATTTTTCAATCTGGGCATCTGCAGCTGATTCTTGAATCTCAGAGACTGTCATAGAGACCAGCTCTGCTTGAACTTCTTGCTGATCAACTTCAGAGATTTGAACACCTGATTCTGGTTGAACTTCTGGAGCAATTTGGATAACAGGTTCTTGAGCATCTAGAACTTCTTCCAATTTATCTGTAGTTTTATGAATAAAATTGTTCTAAATGACATCTAATCATGCCTTCCAAATATTCCCAAACTATCATATCAGTTAACAAGTCTAAAAAGTAAGTAAAGGGAATACCTTCAGAATCGACCACAGCATGTCCTAACTCCCACAATTCATCTAGAAAGGAGGTGATGATTCCTTCTAGGAACAGGACAACCAAGGGAGTAGAACACTCTTCTAAACAGGCTTTAACAATGAATTCAGATTTCAGCACTACATCAGAAATTTCTTGTTCAAATAAAGAAGGAGGAGCTGAATCTGCTGTTGCTTTCTCTATTACTGCAAGATGAACTGCTGGAGGAGAGGCCAAGGGCTGCTCAGAGACGTCTTCATCAAGCATCTCCCCCTGCCTGATTTCAGTAGAAACTGAAACCAGACCCCTAGAAGAAGAGGGCTCAGTAGAGTGTGAGAGTTTCAGAATAGCAGCAGTTAGAGAGGAGATAGAGGAAGCAAGGGGAGCAATTGCCTCATCAATCATAGTTTTGATTGAGGGGGTAATTAACTCCACAATGCTAGATATAAATGCAGGAGTAATTTCAAAAGAAGATGATGATGATGGAATTTCAGAAGATGGAAGAACAGCAGGGATGGTATATGCAAGATGAGCTGGAGAATGAGCTGGAGATGGAACTGGAGATGGAGCTGGAGATACATGAGTGGATGCAGGGTGATCAAGATGATCAGAAGAGGGAATTGGAGAGTGAACTGGGGTAGAAATTTCAGACACCAACAAATCAAAACTGGGATGAGAAATCCCAGCAAGATGAGTCGGGAGAGGAGATGCAGGAGGAGAAGCAGAATGTCGTACTTCAATTGAAGTTGAAGGAACTTCAACTGAAGTAGACGACAAAACTGATGAAGAAGATGGAAGAGATAAATTTGCTGAGCCAGCTGCTAGAAGGGGGGAGTGACTGCGACAGTCCTGGTGCTCTCAGAAGTAACTGGAGCAACCCCTGCGGGAGCGGGCTTCAGGAAGGTCCTTTTCCATTTGGCGAATAGCGATGGATCCATCTTCTTACTTGCGTTGATGGAGGTGGCGGCTGACACAAGCAGGTGAGGGTATTTCTCCTTCAGAAAAATTCCAACTACCCTTCCTAGGGTAACTTCTTTCTTTCCATTCTTTTTCCTTATCAAATCAAAGAGAACGCCTGCCCAGTTTATCTGCTTCTTATTAACAATTGCACACATTAGTGCAAATTGCTGCCTTGTAATATTATCGTGGGCGGAGTGTTTTCCCAGTAGCACTTTTCCAACAATTTCCGCAAGAAACTTGAACTTAAACGAGAAATTCACTTTGAGCAGCTTGGAGGGAATGCCTTCAGCATGTCCCAGCTCAGTTAACATTCTTCCGAACTCAGGAGCATCTTGCTCATACTCTTCTTCACCATTAATCAATCCAAAAATTTCAGTCAGAATAGCGGGAGTCAAAATTATCTCTTCTCCGCTAATTGTTCCAGTCATCGAATCATCAGTAGAAGATGAAGTGAAGGCCCACTCTTTGATCTCTTGAGTGTTTATCTTTATTCTGTAGGACATGAGTTTCTCTAATCCTTGATCTCTGCACAGATTCAGAATCTCCACTATTCCTGGTTCGCAGTAGCTGAAGGCGTCGAAATCTACGCTGAAACCGGCATCAAACTTCACTACTGCAAGAAGCGCTGGAGCAATCGCCATCGAAAACGCTGTAGAAGACGAGGGCGAGACGGCGAGGACGGAGCGGCAGAAAACGCGAGACAAAGAGCAAGCGGGAAGACGGAATGTGAAAAGACGCTTTCCGTCGACGATAAGAGCAACTATCTTTTAACCTAGGTCGACCATCGGCTTTATATTAAAACAGCGATCGTCGATCTACTTAAAAGATACTAGAGACGATGGTCGAACGATCGTTCGACGATCGGTCCTGAAGCAGAGTAGTCGATCAATCGTTCGACTATTTCTGTCTTCACAAACAGCAAGCTGTCGTCAACCATAGATCGACGATAAGCTCGACCTGTTCGACTATCTTCGAACGCCGGTCGACGATCTTCAAGCAGATAAGCTATCTTCAACCATAGGTCAACGATAGGCTTGATCCGTTCGACTATCGTCGAACTTCGTTCGACTATCTTCGAACAAGTTTCAACAAGGCAGACGTCACACTTAGTCTTTTCCATTAATCATGCCTAGTTGAACTAAAAAGAACAGATGCTTCTGTTCATCTAAGGGCTTGGTGAATATATCACCTCTCTGAAGATCTGTGGATATGAACTCAAGGCTGATCTTGTTCTTTTCCACACAATCTCTCAGGAAATGGTGTCTAATCTCAATGTGCTTCGTTCTAGAGTGGTGCACTGGATTTTGTGCAATGGAGATAGCACTTGTACTATCACACATGATTTTAGTGTTCTTGTGTGAGTACCCATAATCCAAAAGTTGATTTTGTATCCACAGGATCTGTGAACAACAACTAGCAGCTGCTATATATTCAGCTTCTGCAGTTGAAGTTGAGACAGAGGCCTGCTTCTTACAAAACCAAGAGACCAATCTCTCTCCCAGGAACTGACAAGTTCCTGAGGTACTTTTCCTGTCAACTCGACAACCAGCATAATCAGAATCAGAATATCCAATTAATTCAAATTCTGACTCAGCTGGGTACCAAAGTCCTAGATTAGGACATCCCTTCAGGTATCTCAAGATTCTCTTGAGAAGAATCAGATGAGATTCCTTGGGGTTGACCTGGAATCTAGCACAAAGGCATGTAGCAAACATTATGTCTGGCCTACTTGCAGTTAGATACAATAGGGAACCAACAATGGCCCTATAATTCTTTTGATCAACAGGCTTTCCCTGATCATCAGAATCAATAACTACATTAGTAGTCATAGGTGTATGCATTGCTGAAGCATCTGCCATCCCAAACTTCTTTACCAATTCCTTGGCATATTTGGATTGGGAGATGAAAATGCCATCAGCATCTTGCTTTACTTGGAGACCAAGAAAGTAAGACAGCTCACCCATACTACTCATCTCAAACTTAGAATGCATTAAGTTGGAGAACTTTTTGCATAGTTTGGGATCAGTGGAACCAAAAATAATGTCATCCACATACACTTGAACTAACAGAATTGTTTCCTTGTTGTGCTTGATGAAGAGGGTTCTATCAACTACTCCCCTAACAAAGTTATGCTCTAACAGGAAACTAGCTAGAGTCTCATACCAGGCTCTTGGTGCTTGTTTTAGTCCATAAAGAGCTTTCTGCAACTTGAATACATGTGAGGGCTGAGTTGAAGAAACAAAACCGGGTGGCTGTTCAACAAACACCTCTTCCTTTAGCTCACCATTAAGAAAAGCACTTTTGACATCCATTTGAAAAACCTTAAACTTCATATAGGCTGCATAGGCTAAGAAGATCCTTATTGCCTCTAGCCTTGCAACAGGAGCAAAGGTTTTGTCATAATCTATGCCTTCCTCCTGTCTATAGCCCTGAGCTACAAGCCTAGCTTTATTCCTTACAATGATTCCATTTGCATCCAACTTGTTTCTATATACCCACTTGGTGCCTATGATCAGTTGGCCTTTAGGTCTTGGAACCATAGTCCAAACTTTACATCTCTCAAACTGATTGAGTTCCTCTTGCATAGCAATGATCCAATGGGGATCTAGCTCAGCATCTTTAATGGTGAGGGGCTCAATCTGTGAGAGGAAACAAGCATGCATCACATCCTGTCTTAACTGATGTCTTGTTTGAACACCAGCTGATATGTCTCCTATCACTTGAGATGTAGGATGATCTCTAAGTGTGACAACATCAGCAGGTGGGATATGATCTTCAGCAATAGTTGGGATTAATTCCTCAGGAGGAATTTGATCTACTATTGGTGGAACATCAACAACTTCTGCAATGTCTTCATCACTGTCTGATTCAGGGATATGAAGAGTTGAAAGATGGAGGATTTCTTGAGTGACATCTTTGGTAGATTCTTGTACCTGTAATGAACTTGAGGAAGGGGAAGTTTCCTTCTCCTTATAAAACATTTGGGATTCATCAAAGGATACATGAACAGACTCTTCAATTTTAGAAGATGATTTATTAAAAACCCTATAAGCTTTGCTTACTTGGGAATATCCAAGAAAAATTCCCATTGAAGCCTTTGCTTCAAACTTTCTAAGATATTCTTTATTGTTATTATGAATATAAACAACACAGCCAAACACTCTAAAATAATTTATTTTAGGTTTCTTTCCTTTAAGTAACTCATAAGGAGTTTTACACTTAAGTTTGTGTATCAGACTTCTATTCAAGACATAGTTGGCTGTACTAACAGCTTCTGCCCAATAGGAAAGAGGCATATTAGCATCTGCCAATAATGTGCCAGCAGCTTCAATTAGTGTTCTGTTTTTCCTTTCAACTACCTCATTTTGTTGGGGAGTTCTAGGAGCTGAGAAGCTATGTTTGATACCTTCTCTCTCACAGAATTCTTGCATGAGAAGAGAGTCAAACTCAGTACCATGATCACTTCTGATCAAGGCCACATGAGTAGAGTACTCAGTCTGCACACATAATAGAAAATCTGTAAGGGCTTTGAAGTTATCAGCCTTAGTTCTCAAAAAGAACACCCAAGTGAACCTAGAGAAGTCATCTACAATGACTAGGGTGTAATACTTCCCTTCTAAACTCTGTACATTTATTGGGCCAAATAGGTCCAAATGTAATAAATACAGGATTCTAGGAGAATCACTTTTATTTACTGATTTAAATGAGTTCTTGGTTTGCTTGCCTAGTTGACAAGCCTTGCATAGGCTTCTCCATCTTGTAGGGGCAAGAAGGTAAACCTCTAACAAGGTTGTGTTTAGATAACCTAGATATATTCTTGAGGTTAACATGACTAAGCCTTTTATGCCATAGAGTATTGTTATTGGTTACTTCACTAAACAAGCAGATTTCAGAGTGAGTTGAATTAAAATCTACTAAATAAATGTTGCCTTGTCTAATGCCTACTAATACAACACTATTATTTAAAGTAATATTACAAAGAGAGTTAGAGAATGATACCTGGTATCCAGCATCACATAACTGACTTACTGAAATTATATTATGCTTCAGTCCAGTCACATAAGCAACTCTCTTGAATGTAACAGCTCCAATTGTCATCCTGCCATAGCCTTCAGTTTGACCACAGCTTGAATCTCCAAAGATTACCTTTGGGCCAAGCTTTGCCTTGAACTTTGACAGATGTTCTTTATTTCCTGTCATGTGTTTGGAGCAACCACTATCCAATTACCACTTATTTTGAGTGATAGGATAGGTCTTCACCTGCAAATAAATCAATTTAAACATTGTGGACCCAGGTAACCTTGGGTCCCTTGTTTTTCACATAAGAAAAACTGGAAATAAATGAATAAGCAGGCTGAGGGTGATACCCTAATGGGTAAGATCTCCTAGGTGGGGTTCTCCATGCAGATGATGGGTCAATGAACCTAGGGTTTCTATTCATATTCGGGTTTCTATCGTTCTGATTGGAATTTTAAAATTCTTGTTGAAAGCGTCGATCGACGTTCGACGATTGGTACCCAGATCGTCGATCTTTGTTCGACCATTGGGTCTGCAATCGTCGAGTAGCGTTCGACGCCCTTTGTAATTCCTTAAATTTCTGTTTTCTTTTCTCTCTTTTAGCTTTATTTAAAGCTCTATTTACTTGATTGACTTGCTCAGTGTTTTTTATTCCACTAGATGAAATAAAATTCACTGGAGTTGAAAGTTGATTTTTAAGAATGATTGGGGGCTCACTAGAAGATGCTCCTAAGCCTAATTTGTTATTGCCTGACCTAGTGTTAGACATGCTGGTTATTTCAAGCAAATTAAGGTTTCTACCATTCAGAGACTCTTCTAACCTTTTGGATTTAGCTAACTCATTCTTAAGAAATTTAATTTCTTCACTAGAATTAGTGAGATCTTCCTTTAACTTAATGTTTTCATTAGCAATCAATTCAGATTCAGCTAGTTTAATTCTAAGTTCTTTTATTTCTTTTTCAGAACTAATTAAATTTAGACATAAAGATTTAAAATCAGATTTAAATTCAGCAGATGTAAAGTCATAAGAAGATAATACCTCATCTTCTGTTGGCATCTCTTCATCTGAATCTGAATTCTCTGCAGCTGAGTGATTGCTGCAGGCATCAATTGCCATCAGGCAAACTTCCTTTGCCTTCTTTTCTTCTTCATCCTCACTGGAGCTTGAGGAAGAGAATTCCTCATCAGAATCGCTCCAGGTTTCACCAACAAAGCCTCTCTCCTTCTTTTTGTTCTTGTAGGAGGATGGCTTGGAATGCTTCCTATGTTGATCCTTGTCTTTTCTTTTATCTTTGTTCTTTTCCTCTGGACAATCTGGAAGAATATGTCCAGAATTCCTGCAACCATAAAAGATTATTTCTTTAGAGGGGGTACGATCATACCTTGGTTTATCTTCATACTTTGAAGATTTCTTTCTGAATTCCTTCCTTCCCATCTTGAGAAACCTTTTGGCAAATAATGCCATCAGTTCCTTATTGGACTGGCCGCCTTCAGAAATGTCAGCAGCTTTGAGAGCAAGGGTTTGCTCTTTTCTTGTAGGAGTTGGGGTCTTTGCTTCAGCTTCAGCTTCCCTGGACTTCAGCACTTGCTCAAAAGACTTGAGCTTGCCGAGAAGGGCTTCTGTTGAGATTTCATTTGTGCTTCTGGCTTCCTTGATAGGCCAGATCCTCAGATCCCATGTGCTGGGGAAGCACATAAGAATCTTATCATTAACCTCTGTCAATGAAATATCCTTATCAAGGGTCCTCAGCTCATTGATGATTGAGCTGAGCCTTGTGTACATAGCTTCAACTAATTCAGCATCAGTTTTCTTGAAATTCTCATATTATGAGATAAGGTTGGACCTTCTGTCCTTCCTTTCATCAGCTGAACCAGCTACAATCTGGTTCAGTATATTCCACATAGCTTTTGCTGAGGAGCAGTCAGCAACCTTCTGGAATACTTCATCAGACATTGTCTGAGCCAGAATGTTCATTGCCTTGGCATCTGCTATCTTTGCCTTTTTGTACTCATCATTGTAGTCTAGAGGAGGCACTGCACTCATATCAGATGATGATGAGGCAGTAGCAGCAGCAGGTGCTCTTGGTGGTCCTGTCAAAATAGAAGCAAAGATACTTTCATCAATAGAGTTCATATAGAATTTGATCCTTGCCTTCCAGATGCTGAACTTGGCTAAGTTGCATGCTGGAGGTCTGGTGTTAGAATAATCCTTGGACTGGGCCATGATAGTGAAAGTGAATATCTATAAACTTTGGTATCTATCAGGATCTTGTGACTTAGGTGTTAGCCTATTCAGTCAGTCAACCTCCCTCTGATACCAATTGAAAGAGAAGGGATAGATACTACTCTAGAGGGGGGGTGAATAGAGTAATCAAAAATTGCACTAGCAAAGTTGACTTTCTACTCAACTCCCTTGAAGTTAAATGCGGAATGAAGGTTATAGATATTTGAGATTTAAACCTTAAAGCCTAACACAAGTGTTGTGCACAAAAAGGCAGCCAACTGTAGTTACAGTTAATACTTGGAAACCTAAACAGCAACTAGCAAACCTAGTTAAGATCTAATCACAGCCACAATGCAAGTAATTAAATAAAGCAATCCAGACGACACAAGGAATTTATAGTGGTTCCCCAAACAACTTGGGTACGTCCACTCTTCTACCAACAAGGTAGGAATCCACTCAGGTTTTTGATCAGGTGCCCTGCCACCAATAAGATCTGCTTCAGGTAGATCAAGAAACCCTTTAGACTTTTGATCAGGTCTCTAAAAACCAACACAGGTTTTTGATCAGGTGCCCTGCCACTAAGGGATACTTTTGAAGGGAGTAATAACCCTATACAGGAGGGGGAAAGGAGGTTAAGGTGTCTTCTCTATTTTACAATAGATTAGAGAAGCACAATAACTTGCACTGAGCTAGAAAGCTCTAAAAGAATCAAGGCTCCCCTGGCTCAAAGAACGTCCAGGTGAAGTCTTGCTTCAGTGCATAAACACTTCAGAAAACACTGAAGGAAAAAGCAACAAGAAGATAAATAATATGAAATAAGATTTTCTTCTTCAGGCAGCTATCTTCTTCTTCTTCTTCAAAAGGCTCTGAGTGAGGATCTTCCTGTTAAGCAGGAGAACTCAAGTTGAAGAAGAGAGAAGAACTTGAACTTCTTCTCAGTTAGATGTGAATGTGCTGAGAGCAGTTTGGAGGCTGTAAGTTCTTAAGCTTGAATGCTGCTGTTAGCTTTTGAATTCCTTTTTCTTGGATGAACTTGATTTTTGCTATGTGGACTAGTTCATTTCTTTCCTCAAGAAGGTCTTTATATAGCAGCAGCAGCAACGGCTCTTACTTGAGTTTGAATCTTGTCTTCTTCTGAACTCTGCAAGCTGGGCTGCAAAAAGCATAAAACAAAACAAAAAATACTACAGGCAGATATCCTATAATAGGATAAAGCTTTCTAAGAAGCTGCAAATACTTCTGATGAAATAATATAAGAGAAAGTCACATCAGAAAAGACTCTTTACAACCAAGGAAGACTTTTTGAGTCTAACGGCTATAAAGGACAGCCTGGCAGAAATCATATCTCAGCTATAAGACAAACAACTTTGTCAGAAAAGATTAGCTCATGCATAAAGAATAGAATAGTTATTGCATGGAAGTGTTATCACAATTTACTCAGATAATCTTTTATAAAATATGCCAAAATAATTATGAAATTAGTCACATCACAGAAGACGACAAAACTATTTAAAACATACAGTAAAACGTCGAACGATCTTCGGAGATCGTCGACCGACGCACGGAGATCGTCGACCTATCGGGCAGATAGTCGAACGATCCAGATAGTCGAACTATTAAAGAAAATAGTCGAACTACCTCAGCAAATAGTCGACCTATCAGAACAGATAGTCGAGCTATCAGATAGTCGATCTATCCGGACAGATAGTCGAACTACCAAACAAAACAGATAGTCGACCTATCAATCAGATAGTCGACCTATCACAGAAAACAGATAGTCGACCTATCAACAGATAGTCGACCTATCAAAGCAACACAGATAGTCGACCTATCAACAGATAGTCGAACTATCAGATAGTTGAACTATCCAAGCAGATAGTCGAACTATCAAAGCAATACAGATAGTCGACCTATCAACAGATAGCCGAACTATCAAAGCAACACAGATAGTCGACTTATCAACAGATAGTCGACCTATCAACAGATAGTCGAGCTATCAGATAGTTAAACTATCAGGACAGATAGTCGAACTATCAAAGACAACAGATAGTCGACCTATCAACAGATAGTCGAGCTATCAGATAGTTGAACTATCAGGACAGATAGTCGAACTATCAAAGCAAACAGATAGTCGACCTATCAACAGATAGTCGAGCTATCAACGCAGACAGAACGTCGACCAACTGATAGACGATCGTCAATCAGCCGATAGACGATAGTCGAGCGACGTTCGACTATAGTCGAACGAAAAACTACTTAACCAAATATTCATCTGAAAAGGCAATTCTACACAACTAGAGAATCTAACCTATCAACTAACCTTTGACCATAGATAAAACTTGGGTCAAGAGACAGAAGGAGAGGACTGAACTCAAATCAAAACCTAGGGTTCCAACAGCCACGTCCCTCAACAAGTTGATTGATAAGAAGGAGGCAGCCCGTAAGCTCTCTCAGGAGGAGGCGGACGAGAAAAGGAAGCGGGCCAACACAGTCGAGGCCGCTCTCGCTCAATACCTAGGCGGAGCTGTAGGTTTCTCAACTTGCCTCAGCCTTTTATCCCTTCTACGCGACTTAATTTGGTAGTTCTTCCTTTCTCAAGACGCGGAGACGGCCAGCCAAATGGGCACCGAGATCGCCACCCTCCAACGGGATAAGCAGACCATTAAGGAGCGGGTGGATGCATTGGAGGCTGCAGCGGCATCCTCGCCATCGTCTACAAGCGGTTGCAAGCTCGCTAATTACAGCGATCACGAGATCGAGGTGATGATGCAGAAGAATGTGTCTGGTGCGGCGAAGTACACCTCCAGATGCTGCAGTGGGCCAACCTCCTCACGGGAGACGGTGCCAAGCTTATAGTGAATGAGGTGGTACCGGAGCTACTCCTTCCGGTGCCAAAGCCAGGAGACGGCTCCTATCACCGTCTATAAGGTGCTCGCCGCTCGGGGCTCGCCTCGCTAGAGGCTGGCTCTCGCCTAACTTTTGTCGCAACAGTGTTGCGGGCCAAGGCCTGGATTTGGTAATAGTTGCTTTTTGAACGACCCCAATGTATTCATGAACTATACTTTTCTTTTTACTGTAATGCAAATATTTTAATTTCTCGCACTCGGCCTTCATTTTTTGCACCCACTATTTATTCTCTGCCTTGAATGTTAACTTTTTGTCATGCTGCTATGAGCAAGTGAGATCTTCTGTTCGTTCGAGATCCAGGACTCAGACTTATGAGCGAGGGGGACGTTAGTTAGCCGTGATGCGAGCGGGCGACTCGCACCCCCCGTTCGGGCTCGCCACTCCACTCATGTCGTAGAGCGGGCAAGAAAAACCAAGCTAGTGCGCGAGAAGACTTCGCGCAAGCTGACCTTTCCGAAGGTCTAGGCGCGGCCGAGCTCTTGCCGCCTATGCCCCTCCCCGGGGCTCCCGATTTATAGGCCAGGACCGGCACTCTCCACTTGCTGGCTCACTGAAGTCCCCTCGTCGACCCATTGATTCGATTATTCGCGACGAGGGTGACTAGCTCCTTCCCTCATGCATCGTGCCCATCAAGGCGCCCCACCCTTGTCGGGCAGTGGGAGGGTCTAGGAGGACTCCTGAAGCGACGTCCAACCCCTAATTGTTCGGCGGGGGCCCAACAGCTGGTTCTGCTTGGAGTTCAAGCCGACTCCTCTGAGTGACTTCCAGCACTAACATCTTGATGGGAGCCTAGTAGCGGGATCTGCTCAGGGTTGAAGGCAGACTCCTCTGAGTGACTTCCAGCCCTGCCAGCTTGATGGAAGCCTGACAGCGGGATCTGCTCGGGGTTTGAGGCAGACTCCTCCGAGTGACTTCCAGTCCTGCTATCTTAATGGGATCCTAGCAGAGGGATCTTCTCGGGGTCTGAGGCAGACTCCTCTGAGCGACTTCCAGCCATGCCAGCTTGATGGGATCCTAGCAGCGGGATCTGTTCGGGGTGAGGAAGACTCCTCCGAGTGACTTCCAGCCCTGCCAGCTTGATGGGAGCCTGGCAGCGGGATTTGCTCGGGGTGAGGCAGACTCCTCCGAGTGACTTCCAGCCCTGCCAGCATGATGGGATCCTGGCAGCAGGATAAACTGGGAGTCTGAGGCAGACTCCTTCGAGTAACTTCCATCCTTGCCAACTTGATGGGAGCCTGGCAGCAGGATCTGCTCGGGGTCTGAGGCAGACTCCTCCGAGTGACTTCCAGCCCTACCAACTTGATTGGAGCCTGATAGAGGGATCTGCTCGAGGTCTGATGCAGACTCCTCCGAGTGACTAACAACCCTGCCAGCTTGATGAGATCCTGGCAGCGAGATCTGCTCAGGGTCTGAGGCAGACTCCTCTGAGTGACTTCCAGCCTTGCCAGATTTATGGGAGCCTGATAGCGGGATTTGCTTATGGTCTAAGGCAGACTCCTCCGAGTGACTTCCAGCCCTGCCAGCTTGATGGGAGCCTGGAAGCAGGATCTTCTCGGGGTCTGAGGTAGACTCACATTTGCTCTTTTCTTCGTCAGGGCACAAATTCGTCAAAAGAAGCTTTATTAGAAATTGAAACGCCATTTACATGACTTAGGGTAAAAAATGTTTTAAGTCATCACAACTCCAGGTGGGACTTAGGGTCTCGCCCTCACATTCCGGAGGCAGAACCCTCCCGACTTCAATGCCTCCTATACAATATATGGTCCTTCCTAGTTGGGATTGAGCTTCCCTACGGTGGCTGACCTCCCTACGGCATCCACTTTTCTTAAGACCAAGTCTCCTTCCGTGAATTGTTTGACTCTGACGTGCTTGTCAAAGTATTTGGCAATTCTTCTCTTCACTTCCTCTTACCTGATGTCAGAGAGGTCTCGTAGTTCCTCAACCATGTTAAGTGGGAGCCGCAAATCCTCCTCATTCTCGGCCCTCCATTCTTCACTGCCCTCTCTTGCCTTGACCACCCGAGGCATTCGGACCTCGAACTCTTCTGGAAGTACCGCCTCGCACCCATAGGAGAGTTTGAAAGGGGTATCTCCTATGGCCGAGTTGGGTGTGGTTCCAAGGGCCCAAAAGACCGAAGAGAGTTGCTCCACCAAGCCTCCTCTTAGATTCTCTACCTTCTTCTTGAGGAGGTTGACAATGATCTTGTTTGCCTCCTCCACCTGCCCGTTGCTCCTAGGGTGATGGATCGAGGTGAACCTGAGATTAATTCCGAGCTGCCCGCAAAAGCTAATGAACTCGGCGCTGGAAAACTGAGGGTCGTTGTCTGTTATAATGGCCTGGGGCAGCCCGTGACAGCAGATGATCTCCCACCATACAAAGTTCCAGATGACCTGGGAGGTTACCTTGGCCAGTGCCTTAACTTCTAGCCACTTAGAGAAATAACCGATCATCACGAGCAGGAATCTCCTCTGGCCGCTGGCCTTGGAGAAAGGCCCGACCAAGTCAATTCCCAGATTGCAAATGGCAAAGGGGATGTGATACTGCTGAGGCATTGGGCCGGTTATAGCTGGAGGGGAGCGAACAGCTGGCACTTATGACACTCTTTTCTGAACTTCGCCGTGTCTTGGCCCATGGTCGGCCAAAAATGTCACGACCCGCATTTTCCCCAAGGTTAAGAAGTATTAGAGTAAGGGAAAATATGTGTTGTGATGCCATGTCGAGCAGGGGATAACTGCCGACGCTCAGGCAATACACCAAAGCCACAAATCATAAGTCTTAATTTAATAAAAAACCAGTTTATCTGAAGGTCGTATCCCTCGACACAGTGGATCAGCTAGTCCACGCTAAGATATATATATATATATATATATATATATATATATATATATATATATATATATATGCTACAGCGGAAAAATACATTGATTCAGTTAATTTGACACCCTAAATGAGTATAAGAGTCCACCAGAGACCACTCATAAAATGCACGATACCTAAGGTGAGTATAGTATTTATATTTGAAAATTATTCTTTACACTTGAAGAAGATAGTGCTTTAGTTTTGCAAATATGATATGCATGAGGTACATATAATAGTTTAGTGTTTTAAAATACCTAACATGCAACCTAGCATAAATCCTTCCCAGAAGCAAGTAAACAACCCCAAGAGGGCAAAAATAGCAGTCTAAATTCATATTTAGCAAAACAAGTAAGCCACCAGTGGGCGTCGACAACCCGACACGAACCCACCGGTGAGGGTGCATTTCCATACAGAAAAGAAAATGACTACCTCACAAGGGAATGATCTGTAACTCTGCTACCTTGGAGGCTACCAGCAAGACCCAGCAAAAGGAAAGTTAGCCGCTCAATCGGCTACAACCTGAACCTTAGACATTCAAGAAAAGAAATGCCTCAGCAAGTAAATAAACAAAAGAAAGGAGTGTCAGATTACTTAAATAAAGAAGGGTTTTCCAACCCGGCAACAAAGTACTAAACTACAGAAGCAGCAAAAGAAAAAAACATTGCTTAAAGAGCAATAAAGGCAAAACACACTAAGTGTGAGCACAAATCTACCTGCTCTGGAAAGAATCAACCTGCATAAGAAATGCATTAGCATAAAAGCAGGGAAAAACCAAAGTAGACCATAGGAAACTAACAGTCCTAAGCTTGTGGGTAAATGACCGGGGTGTAAAAATAAGGGGGACTGGAGTGGGTTGCCACAGTGTCCAACACCAACAACCAGACCCCAAAAATACTCAAGGGTGAGAACACATTCGGTGGCAGCTTCAGGGTCCACACACCCAACAAATTGGCCACAGTGTCCAAACTTAGTGGTGGCCACAGCTTAGTACACACAATTCACCCCTCAGAGTCCAAACAAGCACACCCCACTCTGGTCATAGCCCACGAGTTGGCATGCAAAAACTAGACGAACACCCCCAACATCCCCCTTAGGAAGGTAAAACTTTTCTAACAGCCCTAAAGAAGCTCACATCCCAAGGCTATAACATTTGCCTAAAAAGAAACGGCGGTGCTGAGTGAGTCTACCTCGCTCAATGCCAGAGACTTAACCGCAATCCCTGGCCATGGCGTTGAGTGAGTCTACCTCACTCAACGCCAAACCTGCTTTGGCAAGTTTGACCACAGCAGCTCCAAACTAGCTTACCACTAAGCTTTACACAACCCGAGAGCTGGGATATAATTCCAGCTCTCACTCCTATCTCTCCTACCTGACCACAGCCTAATAAATTAGACTATAACCCAAATAAGACCAAACTCTACTCAAAGCCAGCAAGCAGAGCCTTGGAAAATTAATTCCAAGGCTCATGCTGCTCCTCCTTACCCGACCTAGCATTCCTAACCTTAGCCTTAAGACAACATTAACCCTAGGCTAAAACTCAAGCAAGCTGCTAATCTTGACACTTGCCGAGATAATTAGAAGGAAAAAAACAGAGGAATAACTTGGAGCAGCACAAGGGGGCTAATTAGCTAATGAACAGGAAAATAAAAGAAAGAATTAAATAAGCTTGAGATCAACAGAGTAAGCAAGGGCAAGGGAGCCACTTGCCTCAAGCTGCAACACTACAAGTCCCGAGTTGGCACCAGCAGTCGGGCTACCTAGAGAGAAACCGAAATCTGGAGCTTTTAGAGAAGAGGAAGGGGAAGAGGACCAAAACCCTAGCTCCTATTGACGGCCTAAAAGCAAGAGATACATACCTAGGAAGCTAGCTCTCGGCGAGAGTAGCTCAAATCTAGAAATTCCCGGAAAGAACACCAGGAATCGTCGGTAAAAGCTTCAGGGTTTCCGCCTTCTTCCTTCCGCTGGAAGCCAGGAAGCTCGGGAAAAGGGGAGGAAAATGGGGAGGAAATCCAGCTGGCCCTATACAAACCCTCTCCCACTCACTCACTTTATCTAATAAAATACTAAGCTTAAGCAGCCACTAGCAGCTATCACGAGCCCCACCCAGTAAGCTTTAAACTATTCCTAAAGAAATCGGCCACTAATATCTAATATATATATAGATATATGTGTTTGTGTACAGCATATATATATATATATATATATATATATGTATAAACAGAACCCAAGCCACATACTTAATTATATATATATATCATGCACATATATATATTTATAAAAAAAAACTATCAGCACCCAAGCTTACACACAAACATATATATATATATACCTATATACATACATATACATATATAACATAAATGGCCAAACATACTTAGCCTAAAACAAGCACCGGCCTTACCAAGCTCGATCACATAAGGCCACGCACAACAAACAGGTAGCCACTATCGACCAACAAAACGAACGTCGAAACGACGCGAAAAAACAAATGATCTCGGATTTCGACAAAACTCGCACCGTTGCTAAATACCCCAGCTACAAACACAACGGCGAAGTCGAAAACAACATCCGACGATCAAAACTTGGGCTAACACTGCCCGAAGCCAAAACACAAGCATTCCCTGAGAGGCCCAGCCGAGTCACCAAACAGACTTCGGCTAGCTGTGGAATCTTGCAAATAGGCTACAAGTAACCTAAAGATCTAAGACCACGCTATAATAATGGCAAAGACCGACAATGCGTCATCGTAACGCCAAACATGATCAAACAAAAACACAGAAAAACCGGGGGCGTTACAGTCACTCCCCTTAAAAGAAAGTTTCGTCCCGAAACTTTACACACGACCCTTCTAATCAAAAGGGAAAAGAACAAGCTAATCAAAAGCCATAAAAGAAAGAGTGCAAACATACCAGGCACAAGTCAGGGGAAAAGGTGAGGGTAAGCCTCCCTCATAGCTGACTCCAGCTCCCAAGTCGCGCTTTCAACATCGTGGTTCTTCCACAAGATTTTAACCATAGGAACCGTCTTCTACCGCAACACGCGATCCCGAGCATTCAAAATGCGGACAGGCACTTCCACATAAGAAAGGTTTGGCTTTAACAGAGGCAAAGAATCCAAAACCTGCCTGTCACTATGCACACACTTCCGCAGCTGACTGACGTGAAAAACATCATGTATGCCAGGAAAATTTGAGGGCAACTCCAACCTATAAGCTGCCACACCAATCCGCTCAACAACCCTGAATGGCCCCACATACCTCGGGTCCAACTTCCAGTCTTTTCCAAATCTCTTGACCCCAGTCATCGGAGAAACCTTTAAGAACACCTGGTCCCCCACAGCAAATTCCAAATCTGATCTACGCCAGTTTGCATTCTTTTCATATCTCTCTTGTGCTATTCCAAGATTTTCCCGAATAAGCTTCACTGAAATTTCCATATCCTCGAGAGCCTCTAGACCCAACAACGGTCTCTCGCCAACCTCAGCCCAAAACAAGGTAGTCCTGCAGCGCCTACCATACAAAGCCTCAAACGGAGCCATTTGCAAGCTTTCCTGATAGCTATTGTTTTAAGCAAACTCCATAAGCCGCAAACGCTCGTCCCACGACCCACCATGCTCCAAAATATAGCATCGAATCATATCTTCTACAATCTTATTTACCCGCTCTGTTTGGCCGTTTGTCTGCGGGTGGTAAGCAGTGGAACTAATCTAGCAGTTCAATGAAAACATGTAGCAGTAACAAAAGTATGTAAGACAAATAATGAAATAGGTAACCTTAACTTATATGAATGCTCATACAAACATATAAGCTAAGGGGTCTTCTACAAGGATCCTATCATATAAAAAGACCAATACAAATTTATGCGATAAGGTGTCGTTTTTCAAGCAAGCAACATATGTATCCATAGAACAATAACCTTAGCTTATAAGCATGCTCTTACAAGCTTATAAACCAAGGGGTCGTTTTTGCAGGGCCTATTATATAAAGAGTCCCATACAATTTATATAATAGGTATCAAAGGTTATATGCAATTATTATTCTATGTCTTGCATGTATACCATGGTATGATCATGCAAGTGCAACACACCCACCCGACTCTGTGCACACAGACCTTTAGTTCCACCTTTTTAGAGCCTAAACTCCCAGGATACCTCCGTAGTGGCAAACAAAAGCGGTGGTTTGGGCCTCGCCCACCTCTAAACCGGTAATTGCACTACCAGTCATACATATTGTACGCCTCGATGCTGGTGCACAAGCGGAGCTACTGCGTACTCTTTGTCGGCTGGTCCACCGGACATAATTTTGCGAAGTACAAAACCACACTTGCCGAGTCAACGTATTGGCGTCGGTGCATCGACCCTCCAACACTGAAGACCCACCACCTTAGAATTTATGCACATGTAATCTTGATGTATCAACCACCGAGCCAAAGCTCCCCGGACTATCCTGTCTGTCACAATTATCTGTCGAGCCATCGGCTCGCCTGGCTAACCTGCCCATCACCAAAACCACCAAGCCTACTGTCTGTGTGACCCAACCTAACTTCCCGAGACACCGGGTGTGTGAAGTGAACCCCTAGTTATACTAGTTACTCTTAAACATTGATTATTCTTATAGCTTACATTAACCTTGTACTGCCTAGGACATTCCCCGTGAAGGGCTCTCGAGGGCACTAGGAACTACGATGTGCCGAAGCCCAAAGTTCCCTTTGCAAGGCACTTACAGTTATTGGTTAATACCCGATTACCGATCCCTTTTAATATTATTCTGGATCTAATCCTAGTGTGTTATGACCTTCTCTATCTCCCTCTACGGGAAAAACAATCTTTTGTCGATCCCGAGCACCTCCTAATCCTAGTCAACCCAGCATTTTCCTCATCACAACTTCCGATGATGAACTCAATCTCTTTTACCCAAACAAAAAAACTATTAACCCCAAGGCATAAGCCCAACTCAAATGCTATCACATTTCTACAGTTTTACTATATGTAGACTATATGTTGTACATGA
Organism: Platanthera zijinensis; assembly: GCA_039513925.1. Lineage (NCBI taxonomy): Eukaryota > Viridiplantae > Streptophyta > Magnoliopsida > Asparagales > Orchidaceae > Platanthera > Platanthera zijinensis. Next base: position 163,626,171 of record CM077085.1, read on the forward strand.
TAGGAGGTACTCCAAATTTTCATCCAAATACCATAAGATATTTAATGGGGGTCTATCATGACATGATTAGCCTTAATCCAGAAACCTATAGTTTTCCTATTTAATTTGGTATTTAATTAATTTTTCCAATAGTTAGGCCATAGGTAATTTGAACAGGAAGTATAATATTTTTCTTAAGTAATGACCACCCAAAAATTATGAAAACCAGATAACAGAGGAATAACAGTAAATACCAAACTTCATGATTTTCCAAAAATGATTTGGCCTCTAATTAATTAATCCAATAATAAGCCATAAATTATGGGTAAAGAAGAAAGTACTAAAGTTAATCATCAGAAAATTGTATAAAAATTACTGAATCTCAATTATTACAAGAAAGGACCTCTGACCAAAAATTATATTTTATTAAGCTTACTAAGTACCAAACTAAATTCAATTACTTTTTCTTGGAAAATATCACCTTGTGAAACAACTCCTATAGATAGACTTCCAAAAATTCCATAAAAATACATTGAGCTTTAAAATGTCAATAAATTTCTTCTTACTAAATATCATAAGTTTTCATTAAGTTGTTTGTTCATAAGAAATATCTAAGTAGAAGGTGCAACTTGATGGGTTGTGAATGAAGTACCCCATTTAATGATCTAAAATTCATATTAAAAATTCCTAAGGCTTGCTATAGTCTTAAAACATAGCTTGACTAACTATCATCCAAACCCAAGGTTAGGAAGTCACATAATAAAATTCTTCAAGACAACTTATGATAGTGCACTTTTCAAAGGAACCCACTTGTAATCTCATCTAAACCATATGTTGTATATTTCAGTGGATAATATGGTTATGAAAATAACCTCTACCAAAATGTCATTCAATTTCAAAGTAATATGAGCCATTATACATTCCCTAAGGTGAATGGACCAAAAAACTTACCCACTAGTTTAAGTGGTGTGCATGTGTCCAAATCCCACCATATCCATCCCTAGGGCTTATCACCACCCTAGGATCACATGGACTAAACACCAAGTCTACAAGGGCATTTCACCCCATGCCCTTCACAAATCCCCAAAGTCCAACCTTAGGGTTTGAACTTGTTTCCTAGGGCAAATCAACCCCAATCCACCCCAAATTCAATGTGAGGGTGTATATCATCATATCAAACAATTGGCCCAAGTTTCAACCTCTGTTGAGGTGATTTGACCACCTAAACTCATAAGGACAACTTTGACCTAAACACCACCATTTAGGCCAAGGTTAGGGTTTACAAAAATTCAACCCAAATCATCTCCAAATGAGATGAAATTTTATAAATGGCCTTATGATGACCCCAAGGACCACATACCAAAATTTGGGAGGGTTTGGAGGTCATTAGGTCCCCTAATTAGATTACCCTAGAATTATTAAATTATTTCAAAAACTACAGACAAAGTATCTCCAAAAATTCCCATTTTTGAACGACCTACGTATTGGTAATATTGACTCCATGTTCAAATTTTAGATCATTTGGACATGTGGTGAAGTGGGGGAACACATTTAATTCTCTGACTAGCCCTAGGTATATCCCTCACAAAAATGAGTTCCCTGGTCAAACAAGATATCCAAATTGGTTCAAAAAAAGTTTTAAATTAAAGTACACCCAAAGGGCTACAATTTACATGTTGACCACTTTCTCTCATTAAGCCTCTAAATATTTTTAATAAATAGAAACATTAACAATATTATTTGTGATAGAATAAATGAAATGATATATTAATCCTAAGATTAAAAATTGAAGCAACACAAAACTTGGAGCAAAAGGGACGACATCTGGTCGCCTTCATACTCCAGCCGACGGCCAGGATTCTCCCAACCTGGAGCTTATTCAATCGCCATTTACCGGCCACCCGGCCACCTCCCTGGACGGCCACTGCCACCACTACCTCCGTCATGGTGGTGGCTATCCCAAGGCGGCGGCACAGCCGCAGGAGGGGATGATTCTGACGATCACACAGACATGTTTATCTCGGAAAAACCAAGAAAATGAAGGCTTTGATTGGCCTCAATTGAGCCCAATTCTTGATCTAAATGAATCCTAGGATCTACCCATATAAGAAGGAGCAAGGGAGGACCTGAGTCGTGGCCTGTGAGTGGGTGACGTGCCTCCTTGCCATTTTCGGTCGCCGGTTTGGGCTTTTCTGCAACCTCCACAACAGCAATAAGGAAATTGAAATTGGAACGGTGAAAACGTTTGCTCTTGTCCTGGTGAAGGTTCTTGAAGAAGGAATTGGGGAGAGGAGGCTTGTAACTCCCCTATTCATCCAAACACTATTAATGGCCATTAAACCTAACTTTCAGTTTCAGCCAAATTGAGGGTGCTTAGCCACCCCAATGGCCGACCACCTCCTAAAAACACTTCCCCTACCTCCAAGGAGTAAAAGCCCCATCAAAATGAGGGGTTATGAAACCTTCATGGCCTTGATAGCCATTAAGCCGCCATTTTCTCTCTCCTCCAATGTGGGTAACTCCTTATCTCTCCTAGTCACCACTCTCTGAATTTGGTCGGCCCAAAATGTGTCTCTCCACTCATTAGACTAATGGGCCACACCACTGTGGCTTAGCCCGCTTGAATTGTGTAGGGTTGCATATGCACCTTGGTGGTCACTTGCCCCCTTAGATACGACACCTTGACCACTTTAGTGCTAGGGTTGACTTGGGTCAACTCAGCATCTAAGGTTGACCCCAATGGGTCTTTGGTGACCTATTGACTTCACCTTAGGTCTAGGAATACCTAGGTAGGATTGGTTGGGCACATTAGTGTAACATTACCCTTAGTTAGGGCACCTTGCCCAATTTAAGACTAGGATGATCCTAGGTCAACTTGGTCACCCTGGGTTCACTCCAATGGACCCTTAGGGCTCTAATGGACCTTCCAATAGGTTCGTGAGATTGTGGTGGGGTCTTGGAGTCTTGGTTAAGCCATATGATCATCGTAAACTACTGTTTAGAAACCTACTATTGGAAGACCATTGTGGCCTTCACCTTCCTACCTAAGTTCACGTAGTCTACTTGGACTTCCTAAGGTGTTGTCATGACCTAGTCAGGACAAAACCACTCTTAGGGGTCTAGCTGGAAATGGGATGTTATACCAGGTAGTTAAGGTTGTTCGGAAGGTATTCTTCACGCTATTGGAGGCTGTTGAGCCGAAGCCCAGTTTGAGTGACGTTCCTGTTTTGTCTGAGTATGCAGATGTGTTTCCTTAGGATCTCCCTGGGTTACCGCCCGAAAGGGAGATTGACTTTGCTATTGAGTTGGTGCCAATTGCGCAACCTGTGGCTCGCTCACCGTACCGAGTAGCGTAGAAGGAGATGGCGGAACTAAATGTTCAATTGCAAGAATTGCTAGAGAAAGGTTATATACATATAAGTATATCCCTTTTAATTGTACCAGTCCTCTTTGTGAATAAGAAGGACGGAAGCTTGCGACTATGTATTTACTAACGAGATTTAAACAAGCTAATGGAGAAGAATAGGAATCTGATTCCACAGATTTATGACTTATTTGATCAGCCAGTGGGATCAACTGACAACTTGAAGGTAGATTTAAAGTTTGGTTACTACCAGTTGAGGATTCAGTAAGACATTCCCAAGATGGCGTTTGGCACACGCCATGGTAATTATGAGTTCACAGTAATGCAATTTGGGCGAAAGAATGCGGCATTGGTATTCATGGACTTGATGCATTGGACATTTTGGAAGTACTTAGATCTATTTGTGATCGTCTTTATTGATGACATATTGGTGTACTCTGAATCAGAAGAAGATCATACATATCAATTGTGGATGGTTTTGCATACCCAGAGAAGAAATAAACTTTATGCCAAGTTCTTTAATTGCGAGTTTTGGATGTTGTCGGTTGCTTTTCTTGGCCATGTGGTTTGTGGAGAAAGTATTGCTGTGAATCTGACGAAGATATTTGCGATACAGGAGTGGACAGTGTTGAGTACTGTAGTAGAATTCAGGAACTTTCTTGGACTTGCTAGCTACTATAGGAGCTTCGTAAAGAACTTTTTGTGGATAGCCTTACCACTCACCACACTGAGGAGGAAAGATCAGAAGTTTGTTTGGACGCTTGAGTGTGCACGAGCTTTTGAAGAGTTAAAGAGTCGTTTGACCATGGCGCCGATCTTGAGTGGGCCGTGAGGTACAGACAGTTATCAGATTTTTAGTAATGCTTCATGGAGCGGCTTAGGTTGCGTTATTTTACAGTTCGGAAAGGTTATTGCTTTTGGCTCACTCCAGTTGAAAGTTCACGAGCGGTACTATCCAGTCCACAACTTGGAGTTGGCGGCTATGATTTTGCACTTAAGCTGTGACGTCATTTATTTATATGGCGTGAAAGTTGACATCGTCATGGACCATAAGAGCCTTAAGTACTTAATAGATCAGAAAGATCTGAATATGCACATCGGAGGTGGATGGAGTTTCTCGGGGACTACACCTTCTGTAAGCCCCCCCCCCAAGAACACAAAACACGGCACAAGGGGAGTCTTATGCCTAGAACAGATGCCTTGCGGTAGAGTTAGCACACAGGCTAACCTGTATTACAAGATGCATATCCTGCCATCTAAACATATCATTCATGCCAACCCAACATAAAGAATATAAAATAGAAGTCAAAATAACATACTAGTATATGAGACCAAAACAAATAAATCAAATAAGAGAAGCAACAAAACTTCTACAATATCAGAGTACAAGCCAAATAGGCTACAAGATGTGTCTCTCAAAACTCACATCAGTAACTGATGGTAGCAATGGTATCGTCACTTTAGGCCCTGTCGTCTTGGCCTAGCTGCCCTGCTGCATAACCTGCTACTACTCCTTCTGTGAGGTTTCTCATAAAAAGTAATACGTAGAAACAATTAGTCATAAAGACTAAGTGGCTATCACATCCGCTCCCTCGGCGACTCCTCAACACTGGGCGGAGAAAGGAATAAGGGTACTATATATATATATATATATATATATATATATATATATATATATATATATATATATATATAGTTGTATAAGCAAGTGGTAAAGTATTAATCAATAATAGTGTATATCAAGGAACTATAATAATTAAGTATATCAATGAACTTTAGCAGTTCTACCATTAACAACAGTATATAAGTATAAATCTACGACAGTACGTAACTTAACTTATATGAATGCCCATACAGATATATAAGTTAAGGATCAGCATAATAGTAAAGTAACTCATCATATAGGAGTGCCTATACAAACTTATACGATAAGGATCGTGTGTATGTAATGTATGTAATGATATGAATGCAACGCAATGACTCACCCATGATCATGCACATGCAACTGCTATGTAAGACCCCGATTTTTTTTTCTTTTTAGACACCGGGGTCTTAGGCCCAGAACCGCCGCCTTGCGGTGACACCTTTGCACTCGGGAAGGTTGTCACTACAAAACGCCGTTCCTGTCGGCCAAATCGATCACAACCGTAGCAATAAAATAAGCAAGTCTAAAGAAATCACACATGAATAGTAAATAATCTCCACGAAGGGAGTGTCCACAGATAAAATATATAACAGAATTCTCGGGCTTATGCCCGGTACATCAAGTCCTCACTACAAATCGCTCATCGCGGAAACAAACTAATATAACTACTAGCGATCGGGACTCACAGTCCCTGCCGTCTGAACTTCGGTACTAGACTTTCCAATCTCTAAGCGTGCAGACCTCCGTGGCTGCTCCTCCATGTTGGGCTCCGTGGTCCCCTAAAATCATGTGGTTCGAAAACCGTTTGTCTAAAAGACTAAGTCCTATCGTCCCCCGCCCCTTCCCCATGGCTCCTAGGCACCAAGCGGGGAGAAGGAAAGGGAAGGACATGAAGGTAGATAATATCAAATAGCAGATGGCAGCGGAATTAAACTAGCAGTTCTAAGGTATAAGTGATGGTAATAATGGTATAAAGAGCTGAATAAGAAAGTAACCTTAACTTATGTGAATACACATAAGCTAAGGGGTCTCTTGTAGGGCTCCTATTGTATAAAAAGTCCCATACCGATTTATACGATAGGGTGTCGGTTTTACTTGTAAGCATAAATGTATAATACTGAATGAGAAACTTAACTTATAAGAACGCTCGCACGAACTTATAAACAAAGGGGTCGTTTTGCAGGGCCTAATGTATAAAGCGTCCCATACCACTTAAACATTAGGTGTAAGGTTATATGCAATGATTATGCTATTAAATTCAATTATGCCATGACGTGAACATGCAAGTGCAACTCACCCACTGGACTCTGTGTACACAGACCTTTAGTTCCCCCTTTCTGGAGCCGAGCCTCCCAGGATACCTCCGTAGTGGCAAACAGAAGCGGTGGGTTGGGCCTCGCCCACCTCTAAACCAGTAATAGTATTGGAGTTACCATGGTGATCTAGAAGTGGTCAAACACGTAATCTCACTGCCAACGCGATATGAGCCTGCAGGGTCGCACATAAGAGAATGTGGAGAAGTTGGAAGATTGACTGTGTTGGTAAAGGTTACTAATCACCATAGAGAATGGGGTCCGGCAAATATTGCCAAGGAGGTTCGTCGAGAATCGTCGACTATGGTTCGTCGAGAATCGTCGAGAATCATTGACTATGGTTCGTCGAGAATCGTCGACTATGGTTCGTCGAGAATCGTCGACTATGGTTCGTCGAGAATTGTCGAGTATCGTCTACTATGGTTCCGAGAATCATCGACTATGGTTCGTCGAGAATCGTCGACTATGGTTCGTCGAGAATCGTCGACTATGGTTCGTCGAGAATTGTCGAGAATCGTACAGAATCGTCGAGAATCAAACTGTTCGATAATCGACGAATGCTGATTCCCGACGATTTATTCCAGAAACCCTAATTCTCTGTGGTCTGTGGATAGCGATATTTCTAGGTCTGTTTATTATTCGGGTATAAATTAGGACTTATGTTTTGGGTCTGAAGATCCACCCCCGGCCCGACGGAAGTGTTCCGCCGATTCGCTCGTTCCGCCGATTCGCTCGCTCCGCCGACCTCCTCTCCGACGATAGTCGCCTGTGCTTGTCTTCCTAGAGCGGACCTAGCAGTTCGTGGAAGTGCAAAGTGCAGTCGATCTCCCTTCTCATTTTTCGTGCGACGAAGATCGGCGATCTCCCGCTCGTGTGGATTTCTGCAGAGACGTAGATGCTATTATACGTGGAACTCACCGCCGAAGAGAACTCATACATTGGAGCATCTTTGTTGAGTTGTGATTCAACACCGCAAAGGTAATTTTACCTAGTTATTTCTTAACTTCTTGATTCAATTTTCACGGCCCGATCCAAAATCTCTTTTGGGTTGTTCTTGATTTTATTGTTTCCGCTGCGTGCATAACTTTTTGCCACCACATAGAAAACCCATCAGTGGTATCAAAGCGAGGTTGTGACCATGATTGTTGTATTGGAAGTTAGGTTATTCAAGTACGTGTAAACCTAGGGATTTAGAACTGTTCTAAATGTCTAGATTTAATCCTAGAACATCAATTGTTGATGATATTTCAAGGGCTGCCCCTTAGACCCCATTAGGGGCTCTGCCCCTAAGACCCCGCCAGGAGCGCGACCCCTTGGAAACCGGCCAGGAACGTCTGGGATTTCGTGGTAATTTCTAATTGTTAGAAATTGTTGTCTCCTTAGCAGTAACTGTCCCTCGAGTGGTAAATGAACCCGTGTATTGTTTTGTATTTTGAATCCAACAAGGAGAGATGAGCTTGTCTACTTCTTTAAGTTGAGTTGCATTTGCCTTTGTCCAATGCATGTAAATCTGAAGATTTGGAAGAGTCCGGATGTTCAGATTTAGCCATTTCTTCCATCAAATGTTGATAGTACCATGTTGTGCACATAAGGGATTCATGTGGATTTGAGAAAAGTGTTTTTCTATTGATGTGCACATTGATCAAATGTTGATCATGGTTAATTGTTAACCTATTATCAAAAATCCCTTCATAAAATATTAAGTGTTCGGATTCCTTCCGATGGATGACACTCTTCCTGCCTCGATCGATGAAGTGTGGACTTCCCAAAGCAAGGTGCATTAATCTATCTTGGTAAGGGTGCGAACGAATAATTGTGATATCCCACTGTCGACATCGGGTCTAACTTAACTAGGTTACCTCAAAGGTTAAGTGCCTAGAGGCATAGTGTTGGCATGCACCATATGATGGATGCGAATAAGGAGTTATTCACCAACCATACAAGAATTGCATGAGGATGAAATTGGCAAGCGTTGTCTACCTAAATAACCACATCGTGAGAGAAAAGCCAAAGCTGACTCATTGTGTTGGTGAAATACGGATCTTGTCCACTAAGAGAGTAGCTCACATGAACTCTCCGAATTGATAGTGAGGGCCATCATTTAGAATAAAAATAGTGGGAGTTTTAATTGAAGTCCAAATTGAAAATAAATTGTATTTTGAAATTTTGGTACTGATATTATTCTGCATGAATTCTTGTAGAATTCCATGGCAAGTGGTTCACACACCACTCTGTCTCTAAGAACCATCCTTGAGAAGGATAAGCTTAGTGGGACCAACTACATGGACTGGTACAGGAACCTGAGAATTGTTCTCAGGCAAGAGCGAAAGCTCTATGTCTTGGAAGAAGAAGCCCCCGAGGTGCCGACTGGGAACTCTTCCCGTGCTGATAAGGATACTTATAAGAAGTATACTGATGATGCCTTAGACGTTGAATGCCTTATGCTTGCCACCATGAACTGTGAGCTTAAGAAGCAACATGAGAACATGGGGTGCAAGGAGATTGACGAGCATCTGAAGAAAATGTTTCAAGGGCAGGCTCGTTAAGAGAGGTTCGACATCACAAAAGCATTATTTTAGTGCAAGATGGGAGTTCGAGACTCAGTGGGGACTCACGTACTCAAGATGATTGGGTATATAGAGAACCTTGAAAGGCTGGGTTTTCTTCTAGGTCAAGAGTTGGCCACAGATCTGATCCTACAATCATTGCCAGACAGTTATGAGCAGTTTGTCTTGAACTACAACATGAATGAAATAGACAAGACACTGCCCGAGCTCCTAGGCATGTTAAGAACTGCCGAGATCAACATGAAGAAGCCCAAGCCTGCCAGCCCCATACTGATGGTGCATAAGGGCAAGGGCAAGGGCAAGGAATCTAAGAAGACGAAGGTGGGACCTAAGTCACATCTTGAGTGTTGATGCTCGAAAAGCGACGGACTCGGGCACCACCAGCTAACCGTTCGAGCACTTGGGGAAGAGAAAGGAAAAACAAACTGCGAGCAGCAATCTACTTGGCGGACTAGAAAAGGAACGGAAAAGCAACAGAGCCGTAGAGCACGGCAACACCAGACTTCGCCCGTCGCGGCCTAAATGCCACTCCTGCGACGGGCTTGCTTTTTATTGCCAAGATGCGGTTACAAGAAAAGAAAAAGAAAGCAATGGGGAAAGCAAGCCGGAGGTCGCAAAGCCAGAGATTCGAGTCCGCAGCCTTTAACAAGTGGGCTCCTGGGCTCGAGTCAGCATACTTTGAGTGCACCACTTCCCCCTATTTATAGGCTGGGGGCCTGCCCAAGCGGGCAGGGCTAAAATAACCGGCTGCCCGGGGTACAAAAGAGCCGGGCAGCGGTGACGGGAAACAGAAAAGGAGAAGGAACAAGCAGTCCGCGCGGGACAGGCGGACTGGGCCAGCGAGCTGGAGACCTCCCTTGGTCGCACTGAGCGCGTGACTTTTAGATTAGCTGCGACCTGAGCGGCCTGGGCGACCTGAATCGGAGCCTGCCGGTCTGAGCCTGATTCGCCGATCTAGCAGGGCTGGGAACTGAGGGCGACCTGAGCGGACGGATTTCTGGAGTCCGCCTAGGTGACGGACCATGCCCACTAGCGAGCTGGGCGAACTGAGTACTTAAGTTCAGCGAGGGAAGGGTAAGATGCATAGCTGGAAATGTTGCGGATTCTGGGGTTAACATAATCCCCGCACATTTTTGAGTTTTGGAAAATTCCGAAAATGTTTCCTTAACCGCTGAGTCCGCAACTATCATTAATGCTATTTGTGCTATAAATACTGCCGGAAGCGCTGTCTTCTGTCAGAATTGTCTGCGCGACGGGTCACTACTCACCACTTGCGGTCTCGACTTTTCAGTCCGGCATGGCGAGGCTAGGGTCCTTCTTTGGCAGCATGGCTGCTCCGATTGAGAAGCCGAAAGCGAGTTCTCGGCCTAAGAAATCGAGCCATCGAAAAGATGCGCCTGCCCGCCACCAGGGGGAGAGTTCAGACCAGGTGAAGCAAGATCCAGTCCGCGATACTGTGAAGACTGCGAGTGCTCCCCCAAGTCCTATACGGGAGAAACCGAATCCGCCCTCCGTTTCTGACCAAAACCCTGCGAACTCCTCCAGCATGGAGGTGCATCGCTCTCCTTCTGGGACCATCATGTTGCGGATAGAAACGGAAAAGGAAGTTTCATCGCCGAAAGTCCAGCAGCAAAGGACCGAGGAGAAGATTCCTGCTGATGAGACGATAGTGGAAAGGGGAGAGAAGGTTGCCGAGGAGCGAGATAAGGAGTCCGCTGAAAACGCGACCAACAGTTCCATCGAAAAGCAAGTTGTCGCTCCAAACTCAGTTCCAGAACCAAAGCCGGCTGTCATCGATTTAGAGAAGACTCCTGAGGAGAAGAAGAAGAGGAAAAGAGATGGTAATGCCGCCGAGCGGGTAGAGAAGAAGTTGAAAATTAGAAAAGAGAAAAATATCTCCAAGCGGACTGGGGCTGCGAGCTTGCAGCATAGGCCGAGAGAAAAGGAAGTTCAAGACGATCTCGTCACTCCCGATCCTCTGCTCGCAGAAGGTGATCCCCCTTCCACGCTCAGCTTATCAACCACTGAGATACTCGACTCTATAGATAATGATCAGCTTGCGAGTATAAATCGCTCTCTACTGGAGGTGCTGCAGCCTGATACCGCAACTGGAGGAGAAAATCTTGACGACCCTTCTTCTTTTTTTCCAGCTGAAGAGAGGAAGAAAAATGAGGATCAACTCGCAATAATGAAGGCGAAAGTTGAAGCGGCCTCAGAGAAGCTCGTGGTGGATAAGCGGACTGAGGATCTTCAGATTGCTGCCGAGCTGATGCGATCTGGTAAGTTGCAGCCGGCGACCAAGCGGTTTCAGAGCTCTTGGTTGTACAAATCCCCTCCACGAAAGTCGCGGCCAGTCAAGATCCTTACAGAAACTGAAGACATAGTTACTTCGAGCAGATCGCTGGCCGAGACAAGAGCACTAGTCCGCCGTGAATGGAGGCGTCGCCTAGAGGCTTTTGATCCGGAGCGCGTGAGGCGACCTATCCTTGATAGTCGTCAGATCGCCGCGAAGATAACCAAAAGTGGATAAAAACCTTTTCCCTTTTCTCTTTTTTCTTCTGGAGCTATTGCGACCTGGATACTGAGGCGTCTTCACTTTCTTTGCTGCAGTTCAGAAGTCCACGCCCGATTCTGTCGAGGTCGGCGAGATCGTGCCTACGCCACCAAATGTGACGGAGGCCGCGGCGCGGACTGCTGATGAATTCGCACAGGAGGAGCTGCCTGCTAAAGAAGACAGTGTACTGTTAGCGAAGAATAATGAGGAAGAGTTATGCGAGCTTCGAACTGCACTAAAGAAAAGCAAAGCGCGGGAAAAAATCCTGGAAAGCGAGGTCGCCAGCCTTTCAGCCGCACTGGAAGGTGCGAACAAAGAGAAAAATCGCCTGAGCGGAGATGTCCGCCATTATAGGAGCAAATATTTAGCTTTGGCGAGAGAAGGAAAGAAGCAAGTAAGCGAAGCCGCTGGGGTGAGATCGCAAGCGCCTCAGCCTGCTGTGGGGGAGGGATCGGCCCCTGCGGCAAGCGGGCAGCCCGCGGTGGTCGCAGATCCAACCCTGGCAGTTCAAATGATTCCATTTCCGCGGGTAGCCAAAGACAAGGCTCATATGCACCGCACCTTCAATAACATGCACCACCTGGTTTCCCAACTCTACTGCGAGATCCTGCGAGGAAGTGACCTGGCTGCACATGTTGGAATGGAGGAGGAGGTGCGACCTGCTCAGAGAGACCGCGGAAGGCGCTAAGGCCTAAACATTTGCTTTCTATTATTTTTTAAGCTGCTGTATAATATTGTTGCTGAAACTCTTCGTTGTGTGATTGTATCTGCGTTGTGATATTACTCTGCTTGTCGCATACTATTATTATTTTTTTTGGATAATCCTGTTGTGAAATGTAAGTTATACGGACTGGTGTTTTATGCCCGCTTATCTTGTTTACCAGAAAATTGCGATCCCTGTGGGCTTCCCGTGAATTCGCAATTATTTGCAGGGAGAATAGGGAAGAGGCGAGCTGAGCGGACTGGCTTTGAATCCGCAAAGCCTTTGAGAAATATCTGATATTGCAGGGAAAACAGGGAAGAGGCGAGCTGAGCGGACTGGCTTTGAATCCGCAAAGCCTTTGAGAAATATCTGATATTGCAGGGAAAACAGGGAAGAGGCGAGCTGAGCGGACTGGCTTTGAATCCGCAAAGCCTTTGAGAAATATCTGATATTGCAGGGAAAACAGGGAAGAGGCGAGCTGAGCGGACTGGCTTTGAATCCGCAAAGCCTTTGAGAAATATCTGATATTGCAGGGAAAACAGGGAAGAGGCGAGCTGAGCGGACTGGCTTTCCGATCTGAGCGGATTGACGGCTGTCATGTCAGACGATTTTTATATAAATAGGGTTGTCGTTCTTTGTTTGTGTAGAAAGCAGTGGGAGCTGAAGTCTTGCGGTCTGAAAACATGGTGTCCGCACGCACTGAAGCCGCAGCCGCCTTCCACGCTGCTGATCATAAAAGGAGTAGACTAACCGAAGCCGACCTGGAGGCGTTCTTGGGAGTTCATATGGCGGACTCGCCCGTGCTCGCGCGGCTCCCTGAGCATCATGAACGACTGAATTTTTCAACCGCTACCCAGCTCGCAATTCCAATAGATCATTTTGACTGTGGGTTCAAATTTCCCCTGCTCTGGGAGGTCGCGGAGATCTTCGAGCATTATGGGGTGGTTCCGGGCCAGCTTGCCCCGAACAGTATGGTTGCGATCTGCAGTTTCATTGCTTACCTGCGGGCTGAGAGGATTGAGTTTTCCTTGAAGGTTTTCAGGAAGATTTTCTCTGTTCGCTCTATTACCCCGACGGGAGACCCTGAGTACAAAGGCATCATCTACTTCTACTGTAGGGGAATGAAAGTTGTGGGCTTGCCGAATAAGATCCACAACTGGACCTCTAGGTATCTCATCTTTGAAGGCGACCTGGGGTTCCTTCATACCAGTCCGCAGCTGCGCGTAGACGCTGACTTCAAGAGCGTGCGGCTGAACGATGCCGAGACCGCCATCGTCAAGTTCCTTGACGGAGCGAGGCTGGATGTTGACTATTACATCCCGCTGCTGCCTGGGCTATATACTGTTAGCCGCCAAGAGAGTAAGTCTTGCGACCTTCGTTTGTACCCGCAACAACTTAGGAATTTTAGCTAACTTTCTCTCTTGCAGCGACCTTGGCGGTGCCCGCAAATCTGCCCGTTGCGCCTGCCGGACAGACTCCTACGCAAGGGGAAAGGAGAAAAGAAATCGCAAAAAAGAGGAGGGAAGACGGAGACCCCGCCGCGGGTTATTCTTCTGATGGCAGCTTCGACATTGCGGGCTTCGGCGAGAAGCAGAAGGATCTGAGGGGCAACCCCATGATCCACTGGCATGAAAAGAAAAAGTATGTCCGCCTATCAACGGCTCTTCCCTCTTGGAGGAGCCCGCGCCCGTCTCGCCATGCCCATGTCGCCCTGTCCGCTTTGTACGGGAAGCAGAACCTCCGCGATCTGCAAGGTGTGGCCCCTGATGACCTCCCCCTTCTCGCTGCGCAGGCCAGCGCGAACGCTGCCGTCACCAATCATTTCTTAGGCAGGCTCACGCGCGAGCTGCTTAGGGACAATGCGCGGCATAGGAAAGAAAGCGATTCGCTGAAAGAGAGGAATAAGCGGCTTGGTGCAAAAGTTAATCAATATAAAGAAGACAAGGCCGTAAGTGCTTAGTTAATCGCCATTAATCTTGCTTATCTTTCGCGGACTGATGTTTTGAAACCTTTTGCAGATCGCATATGAGGTAACCAACCCAGACTTTCAAAAGGCCATGTTTCCTTTTGTAAGAGAAAGCGTCGAGGTCGCGCTTGAGCGCGTTATCAGCGATGGGTACGTGAAGGCTGGGGTAGACTCTATTCCCTTCCTGAAGCTCTTCCCGGAGCTAAAGGATAAAGTTGCCGAGTTCGAGCAAGCTGATAAGGGAAAAGCGGTTGCCGAAGATGACGAGGAGGAGTCTGCTGACGAGGAAGTGGCCTCAAGCCAACAGCAAGGAGGTCAATCGGATCAGTCCGCTAACTCCAGCTCTGGTGAGAGTAGCTCGCGAACGGAACCCTCAGCCGCTTCTCACTCTGACGACAGCAGCAACAGTGACTCAGGCGGCTACTCGCCTATAGTGGATGTGGATGGGTCAAGCCCTGAGAAGCCTGCGGACAAGAAGCAGAGGATAGAATAGGGATATATATATTGTAATTTTTTGGTTTTCTTTAATGTAAGGGGGAGGGGCGGACTTTACGCGAGTCCGCCAGGACATGTAATTTTTGAATGAATATATATAAAAAAGGATACTTTTGATATCTTCTGAGATTTTCTGCTTGTTGCTTGCTGATACTTTAGAGGTCGCACTTATATCTTCGCTAGCTGAAATTTCACTACCACAATCTTGTTGCAATATGAACAGAATGTATTCCTTGGGAAAGAGACGAGTGATGCGGACTTGGATGAGTTCAGCTCTCAGTCCGCATTTCACAGAACTTTTGCCAGTTTTTGCGAGAACAAAGATAATGAAAAAGCCATAATCTGCTAACCCAAACATCATGAATAAGCGAACTGGATGGACTAGGGTCACCATCCGCAGATATTCGCGCTTGAATTTCTTCCAAGCACATTGTGCGCATCGAACAAATTCTGCGGACCAGGCGAATTAGAAAACCAATGTCCGCACTGCCTCAGTCAGCAACATCAGAAGTGACCTGTAATTCATAATAAGCGGGTAGAAGCGACCGGAGCAGCATTGCTTTCCTCACAAGATTATGAATCATCGAATCAACCATGGAACGGCGGACTGAGCGGATAAGGCAACTGGAGTCCGCACTTCATTAATGAACAATATTAGAAGTGACCTGTAATTCATAATAAGCGGGTAGAAGCGACCGGAGCGACATTGCTTTCCTCACAAGGTTATGAATTACAGAATCAACCCAGGTGACGGCGGACTGAGCAGATAAGGCAACTGGAGTCCGCACTTCATTAATAAACCATATCAGAAATGACTTGTAATTCACAACCAAGCGGGTAGGTGCGGCCGGAGCGACATTGCTTTCCTCACAAGGTTATGAATTACAGAATCAACCCAGGTGACGGCGGACTGAGCGGATAAGGCAACTGGAGTCCGCACTTCATTAATAATGACAGCCCCTGTGAAGAAGAAAGCCGCAGTCCGGAGGCCAAGTGGGTAGGTGCGGCCGGAGCGGCATTGCTTTCCCCACTGGACTTCGGAGTCTGCAGACTCAATAACTTAATTACTGCCCTCTTGCCTGAAGTACAGTCTAAGTCGATCTCTCGGGCAGGTACGGCCGGAGCGGCATTGCTTTCCTTTGAGATCGACAAGACTGTGGGTCTTCTGCAGGCACTGCTTGAGGGTACCAAGGAGTGTTCGAGAGTCGCAACCCTAAGATGATTTGGGGGCAGGTGCGGCCGGAGCGGCATTGCTTTCCCCGTGCGATCATCCGGGTTGTAACAATATCCCTTAAGTGGCGTGGTAGAGCTGACCTCCACTTCGCTCCTCCATAATGCAGAAGTGGGGTTAGGTACTAGCCGGGATCCGAAATCCAGTACCCTACCGCACTAGAGTTGGTAGGCTCCCACTACACGGTGCGAAATCTCCCCGCAACACGTGGTCGTCGTGGTGTTATGCTGACACCAACGGTTCTAGGGGAGGTTTTTGCTGGTCACGGCGATATCTCCTGGCATCAAGCAACTGTCGGGAGTTGCTCGAGGAGGTAAGAAAGAAGAGGCATTCGAAGAAGTGTTAGTATGAGTATTTAGGCGAGTATCAATTTTGAGAGATTCGTATAACCATAAAATAGAGAGTTCAGAGAGGATCGTTTAGAGTTACCCTTGCTCCATATATTTAACTGTCAACGCTTGAAACACGAAGATACTTGATAAAAGTGTTGGCAAGGAATTTTTATTAATAGTGAACCTTTTAAAGAGTTTACAGCGGAAGAAAGGAAAAGAAGTTCAGGAAAAGAACCGCTTTAGGTCATCTCCGCTCCATGTGTGTGGCATGTCTTCACCTTCAAACGTTTGTAACCGGTAGGCCCCATTTTGAAGTGCTTCCTTGATAATGAATGGTCCTGCCCAACTAGGATTAAGCTTCCCAACTGAGCTGGCTCTTGCAGCAGCATCGACCTTTTTAAGAACCAGATCTCCCACTTGAAAGTGTTTGATCCTTACGTTCTTATCGAAGTAACGGGCCATTCTTCTTTTTACTTCTTCCTGCCTGATAGCAGCCTTGTCTCTGACCTCTTCGATATGCTCCAAACTGAACCTCATCTCCTCGTTGTTCAACTCAAGCCAATCCTCCGTGCCCTGCCTGGCAAGCAGTACCCTAGGCGACAGAACTTCAAATTCAACAGGAATCAATGCCTCGGACCCGTGAGAAAGCTTGAACGGGGTTTCTCCTGTTGCAGATGAAGGTGTTGTTCTCAGGGTCCAGAGGACTGAGGGAAGTTGATCAGCCCAACTGCCTTTGAGATTTTGAACCTTTTTCTTAAGCAGGTTGAGGATTCGCTTATTAGCTGCTTCTACTTGACCATTGCTTCTGGGATGATGCACCGATGCGAAGCGCAGCTCTGTTCCGATCTGTCTGCAAAAGTCTACCATTTCCGCATTATTGAACTGTGGTCCATTATCGGTGATTATTGCCATAGGGATTCCATGTCGGCAGACTATCTCTCCCCAAATAAAATTCCTCACGACCTGGGTTGTTGTCTTTGCCAATGCTTTAGCCTCGATCCACTTACTGAAGTAGTCGATCATAACTATAATAAAACGCCGCTGCCCACTTGCCATGGGAAAAGGGCCAATGAGATCCATTCCCCAAACAGCAAAGGGCCAAGGGGTTGTAATCGACCTGAGAGATTGAGCTGCTTGATGCTGGAGAGGGGCGAATTTCTGGCATTGAACACATTTTCTCGCATAGGCCTCAGTCCTTCTTCATTGTAGGCCAGAAGTAACCTTGCCGCAGGATCCTTCTTTCTAATGTTCTTGCTCCTGAATGACTTCCGCACTCGCCAGAATGCACTTCTCGGAGAATGGTGGGAACCTCACTTTCTGAAACACATCTTGCCATTGTGGATAAGAAGGTTTTCCTATAGAGAATGTCGGATATCAAGTAATAGTGTGCTGCCTTCAACCTGAATTTCTTCTTATCTTTGACTGACTGATGTAGATTCCCGCTTGACAGGTAGAAAATGAGCGGATCCATCCAAGAGGGACACTGATCGATTTGCATTAGCCCTTCTTCCTCCACCGCTGGGCGGAAAAGTTCAGAAGTTGTCCCTCCTGACGAGAGCCCGTACTTTGCGAGAACGTCGGCCTCCTCATTCTCTGTTCTTGGAATGTGCTCAATAGTAAAACTTTTGAATCTGCCAACCTCAACCTTTACCAGCATAAGGTACCTTTTCAACACTGGCTCCCTGGTCTCGAAGTTGCCAAGAACTTGCGAAGCCATTACCAGTGAATCAGTCTTGATATGGACGTGATCAATTCCAAGCTCTCGTGCAAGCCTCAAGCCGGCTAATAAAGCTTCATATTCCGCCTGATTGTTAGTCACTGGAAAATAGAACTTGATGGCCTGCTCAAGTTTGACACCATTCGGGTTTATCAGAACTACTCCTGCACCCGAGGAGTTTCTACCAGAAGCTCCATCCACATAGATGGTCCAAGATAAAGGGGACCTTGCTGCTTGGTCCGAGCTGGATTCTGTCGTATCAATCATGAAATCTGCAAGCACCTGTGCCTTGATAGCTGTTCTGGGTACATAGGAAATTTCAAACTCACTCAGCTCGATTGCCCATTTAGCTAGCCTGCCTGAATGCTCTGGTTTTTCTAACACATTCTTCAAAGGTTGATCAGTAACTACCTGAATTGAATGAGCCTGGAAATACGGACGGAGTCTGCGGGCAGACATAACTAACGCTAAAGCTAGCTTCTCTAGGATGGGATACCTTGCTTCTGCATCCTTCAGGATGTGACTGACATAGTAAACAGGGAACTGCCTCCTGCTTTCTTCGCGAATCAGAACTGAACTAACTGCCTCGGGACCAACCCCTAGGTATAGGAATAACGCCTCCCCTGCTCGAGGGCTTTGGAGTAAAGGAGTCGAGGTTAGTTGCTTTTTTAATTGCTCAAAAGCCAAGGAACACTCTTCTGTCCATTGAAACTTGGACGCTCCCCGAAGAGTCTTAAAGAATGGTGCACTTTTATCTCCAACTCGAGAGATGAACCTCCCGAGTCCTGCCAACCTCCCCCCTAACTGCTGAACCTCTTTGGGTGAACGGGGAGGGGTCATACCAAGGATGGCTAGATGGTATGTTGAAATGATGGCGCGATATTTGTTCAGCAACGGTCTTCCAAAGATGGTATGATAGCTGCTCGGAGCATCTACCACTATGAACTGGATTTCTTTGGTCACCCCTCCGAGCGTCACCGTGAGTGTGACACTTCCTTCAACTTCCTTCCTTTCTCCTGAGAAGCCATAGAGTGGCCCTTCGGTGGAAAGCAGAGTCTTTCCAGTCCTCAGGGCTTCGAAAGTGGACTTAAAGAGGAGATTCACGGAGCTGACGGTGTCGATGAGAATTCTATCGACCGTGAAGTTTCCGATGGCTGCCTGGACCACGATGGCATCATCAAAGGGGTTGGCGGTTGCAGGAAGGTCCGCAGAGCCAAAGGTGACGACTTCAGAAGGTGGGGCAGAAGAAGTAGAAGCAACCTCAGTTCGCGAAAGCCTTGACAAAGAGGACTTCCGGGTAGATTCAGCCCCTGCTCCGCCATGGATGAAAAAGAGTCTTCCCAAGGCCCCCTCGTCCACAACATCAATACACTCATTTTGGATGTCAATGAGCCCCAGATGGCCCTCATCCCTTATCTCTATGCACTCCTGGTGAACTTCAGCCACCTCCTTGCCCTTGGAGGTGGAAGGCCTTGAAGAATCATTCTTCCTGCCCAGGTCCTCGAGCTTACCCTCGGCGAGCAACCTCTCAACTAGCTTCTGAAGAGCCTTGCAGTCTTTAGTCAGATGACCTTTCTCCTTGTGAAAATTACAGAACTGAGAGTTGTCTCTGGGCTTCCAATCTCTCTGAGGCCCTTGCCTCTTTTCTTCAACTTTCTTCTGGATTACTTGGGCAACCTCTTCAAAGTCGATGCCTAGATCTGCAAGCTCTTCCATAGGGCTGCTCCCGTGAGGATTTGAAGCTGGCTGGGTTCTATGAAGAATGGGGAGCGCTTGAAGGGGAACGGCGGGAGCGGCGGCCAACGGCAGTCTCTGATCATGAAACTGTTGATGGCTAAGGAAAGGTTTCTTATGGCGGAGGTTGCGCCCCCTCTGAGGTGGAGGGTGGAAATCAGGCCGGGGAGGCTTACTGTGGTACTGATTGTTGGAAGAGGAGTGAGGGACATCCCTTCCTCCAGCTTTAGCTGTCAGGGATGAGATATAGGTAGGATTGGCATTTTCCCCCTCAATAAAGCGATTGGCTATCGCGATGAGCTCCTGATAGGTTGACGGTGCCTTTGTTGTCACTTTGAATTTCAACGGGCCCTCCCGGAGGCCGTGAATCAGGGCAACTTTATAATAATCGGGGTTCACATTCCTTACCCCTTGAATTTCTTTCTGGAACTGATCAACGAATCTTGCCACCGATTCATTGTCTCTTTGCCTAATATCAAAAAGGGCTGCCGGCCCATCCTTTCTCTTCTTAGAGGTTGCGAACCTCAGGAGCAGCTCGCTGCGAAGCTCAGCGAAGGAGGAAATGGTGCCTGGAGGCAACTCATAAAACCATTCTCTTGCTTGACCATCAAGAGTGGTTACCAGAAGTTTACATTTCAGGGCATCGGAGAGGCTTCTCAATGCTACTGCCCCTTCGAATGCCTGCAGGTGGGAGATCGGATCAATCTCCCCTGAATAAAAAGGGAGACGAGGCTCTCTGAAATTGCTCGGCGCTGACTCCCATCGGATTCGATCGATGAAGGGAGAGGGAGTTTCTGAATCAGTAGGAGGGCGGACTGGAGGATGAAACTCTGCGAGTTCTGCGGACTGCCGATCGACAAAGTCTAGTCGGCGAGCAGGGGTTCCTCGGGCTGCCTCCCTGAAGAAATCCATCAGGGGGGCGAACTGAGCCGCCTGAGGTCGCGGGGGAGCTGCAGACTGAGCTTGGTGGAGAGGCGGAGGCGCAGTCGCAGGCGACTGCTGAAGAGGGGTGCGACGAGCCGGGGTCCGGCGGACTGGAGTCTGGCGGACAGGTGTCTCAGCAACTTCTTCAGCAACCTGGGGAGCAAGTCGCTGAGTCAATGCTAACAGGGATTGGCTGATCGTATCGAGCCGCTGGTCAGTCTCTCTTCGAGATACTTCGGCTTCCCAGCGGGACTGCTCCAACGCCTCCCACAGCGAATCATCGGGGGAGCTGGAGCGGTCGGAGCGGCGACCTCGGTGGTCTGACATTTCTATCCGCGGTTTCAAAAAACTGCTCGAATCTGAAGGTCGCGTGTTAACTGTTGATGCTCGAAAAGCGACGGACTCGGGCACCACCAGCTAACCGTTCGAGCACTTGGGGGAAGAGAAAGGAAAAACAAACTGCGAGCAGCAATCTACTTGGCGGACTAGAAAAGGAACGGAAAAGCAACAGAGCCGTAGAGCACGGCAACACCAGACTTCGCCCGTCGCGGCCTAAATGCCACTCCTGCGACGGGCTTGCTTTTTATTGCCAAGATGCGGTTACAAGAAAAGAAAAAGAAAGCAATGGGGAAAGCAAGCCGGAGGTCGCAAAGCCAGAGATTCGAGTCCGCAGCCTTTAACAAGTGGGCTCCTGGGCTCGAGTCAGCATACTTTGAGTGCACCACTTCCCCCTATTTATAGGCTGGGGGCCTGCCCAAGCGGGCAGGGCTAAAATAACCGGCTGCCCGGGGTACAAAAGAGCCGGGCAGCGGTGACGGGAAACAGAAAAGGAGAAGGAACAAGCAGTCCGTGCGGGACAGGCGGACTGGGCCAGCGAGCTGGAGACCTCCCTTGGTCGCACTGAGCGCGTGACTTTTAGATTAGCTGCGACCTGAGCGGCCTGGGCGACCTGAATCGGAGCCTGCCGGTCTGAGCCTGATTCGCCGATCTAGCAGGGCTGGGAACTGAGGGCGACCTGAGCGGACGGATTTCTGGAGTCCGCCTAGGTGATGGACCATGCCCACTGGCAAGCTGGGCAAACTGAGTACTTAAGTTCAGCGAGGGAAGGGTAAGATGCCTAGCTGGAAATGTTGCGGATTCTGGGGTTAACATTGAGCCCAAGTCTTCTGCACTGAAGAAAAACAAGAGCACGATGAAGGAAGGGAAATGCCACCACTATGGCAAGGCTGGTCATTGGAGGAGGAACTGCCCTTCTTACATTGAGGGTCTGCAAAAAATGAAGGGAGGAAATGGGAAGGAGAAGATTGCTGAGTAAAGGGGAGGTGGACTGCGCGTCGGCAATGGAGCAAGAGTTGCTGCTTTAGCCGTAGGGGTTTTCCGTATTTATTTGCCCAGTGGGCTTGTAATTGAACTAGATAATTGTTATTTCGTTCCGACCATAACTAGAAATATTATATCCATTTCATGCTTGGACATGATTGGATTTTCTTTTATAATTAAGAACAACTATTGTTCTATATTTAAGAATGATGTTTGTTATGTTGTAGCCCAATTGTTTAATGGTCTTTATGTTTTGAACTTGGACCATCTGATCTATAATGTATAAAATAATAAAAGACTAAGAACAAATGACTCAAACCCTACATATCTCTGGCATTGTCATTTGGGCCATATAAATGAGAAGCGCATATCCAAGCTCCATAAAGATGGACTTTTAGACTCATTTGATTATGAATCATTTGAGCGATGCGAATCTTGTTTGTTAGGCAAGATGACTAAAGCCCCTTTCACTGGTTATACTGAGAGGGCTGAGGATCTCTTGGGTGTTGTACATAGTGATGTATGCGGACCCATGAGCTCCATGGCTAGAGGTGGATATTTCTACTTTGTTACATTTACTGATGATTTCAGTAGAAACGAATATATGTATCTTACGAAGTGCAAATCTGAGACCTTTGAAAAGTTCAAAGAGTTCAAGAATGAAGTAGAAACCAGTTGGGTAAAAGGGTTAAAGCACTCCGATCTGATCGAGGTGGCGAATACCTGAGTCATGAGTTCCGTGATCATCTGAAAGAGTGTGGTATTGTATCACAAAATTTCAAATTTCATGTATTACAAAGGAAGTGCTACAATTATTGTTCCAAAATTTCCAACTAAATTACCAGAGGTTCATTATATCCATACGACCACTTTACCAAAATTTCATCATAGTTGAAGGAGTTTTACTAACCTATTCTATCGCTACAATAATTGTGCCCTAAACTAGGGTTAGGGTTTTGAGGGTCCAAACCTTTCCAAAATCCCTTAAGATTTTCACCAGAGGGTTTTACATACCCTAGTACCCTGCCTACAAAATTTTATGACCATTCAAGGTGTTTTGGCCTAATGCCCTTCACAAGGTACAAAAGCCCTTCCTTAGGGTTTGGCCTTGGATATTAGACCAAATCAAATCCAATCTACCCCATCTTTCATGGGAAGGTGTAAAAAGTCATGCCAAGTCAGGGGACCCAATTTTAACCTCTGTTGAGGTGATTTGGCCACACAAAGCCCAAAGTACACTTTTGGACCAAAATACCCTTTTTAAAGCAAGGCTAGGGTATGCAAGATTTCAGTTCACAACACCTCCAAATGTAATGAAATTTTAACCAGAGCTTAACAATGACCCCATGCACCACCCACCAAAATTTGGATGGGTTTGGAGTTAATTTGACCCCTAAATTAATTTACCCTATAGAAATTAAATTATTTACAAAACTATATAAAAATTGTTCCCAAAAATTCCCATTTTTGGGCAGGGTCTAGATATAGTGAAGGGTGACTCCCTGCCAAAATTTCAAGTCATTTGGACCTGAGATGAGGGGTGGGAACCTATTTTAATTTCTTCCCAACCCTATGTATAGACCTCACCAAAATGAGTGCCCTGCTCAAACCAGACACCCAAATTTATTTAAACTAATTTTGCATGAAATTAGACACATTGTGTTGCATTTGATATGTTGACAATTTCCTCTGAAAATGCCTCTAGGTATCTTTAAAAATAAAAAGCATTAAATACAAAATCTGTGACCAAAATGAAATAATCATACACCTAGCCTATAGTTTAAATTTAATAGCGGCACGAATCTTGGCGCAAAATAGAAGGCATTTGGTCATCTTCTTCCTCCAGCCGACGACCCAGATTCATCCCGCCTGGGCCATCTTCCAGTGGCTGCCACCGGCCGTCCGGCCACCTCCCCGGCCGGCCACCTCCAACAACACCTTCGTGGAGGTGGTGGCGACCTCCAGGAGGCGGCACGGTTGCCAGGGAGCACTATTCCGACGAACCCGAGAGTTTGAAATTCACGGAAAAACCATGAAAATTTGAAGTTGGATCGGGCTCAATTGAGACCAAACCTTGGCCTTAATTATTCCTACAAACTACCCATGGAAGAAGAAGTGGAGGAGGATCTGTGGGGGCGGTTGTAGCCTTGCTGATCGCCGGATTGGCATGGTGGTGGCTGGTGGTGGTCGGCCTCCTACAACAGTGCAGTGGAACTGCTTGGCTCCTTCAGGTAAGTGGTGGGAAATCATCCTTCGAGTCCAGGGAAGCTTTTAAAATGGAGAGATGGGGTGTTAGGTGGTTGTAGGCCTCATTACCAATTTTGGCCAAAGTCAAGCTTGGCGGCCATGGTTTGTAAGGGAGAAATCATTGCTCCAACCAGTCAAGTTTTTGCTAGTTGAATTGGGGCTTCCTTCCTTGTCCTGAAGCAATGAATGGAGGTGGTTGGGGAGGGGGAGGATGCGCCCAAAGTCTTTCTCCCTTTTCTTTCTTCTCTTTCTCTCTCCTCCATAGGTGGCTCTCTCTCTCTCCTACACACCAAGCTGAATTTTAGCTCCTACCTAACCCAATGGCAGGCCACATGTCCATTTCATCCATCAAAACAAGGTTAGCCCAATTGAAATGGGCTTGAGCTTGATTTAGCCCACTTGGGCTAGCTTGACCCAAACCTAGATTAGGGTCCACTTAGGTCAATTTGGTCCTTGAGGTTTCCTTAATGGGTCCTTGGTGACCCATTGGCCTCCCCTAGGGTCAAGGTGGGGTTGGATTGGCCCTTGGAGGTCACTTGACCCTTAACTAGGGCACATTGACCACTTTCGGGCTAGAGTTGACTTTGGTCAACTTAGCCTTTTTGATTTGTCCCATTGGGTCCTTGGTGACCCATTGGCCTCTCACTAGGGAAGGTATGTGTGGGGTCCACTTGGCTAAGGGAATGCAATTGGCCCTTGTGTAGGTCTGTTTGACCCAATTATGGTTAGAGTTGACTTTGGTCAACTTAACCCCTTTGACTGCCCTCCATGGATCCTTAGTGACCCATTGACCCCTCACTAGGGTTATGAAGGTATGGGTGGGGTCCACTTGGCTTAGGTAGGGTCAATTAACCCTGTTCAGGCAAATTTGACCCATTTAGGGTTAGGGTTGACCTTGGTCAATTTAGGCTCTAGGGTTGACCCTAATGAGTCCATAGGGCCTTAACATGGGTTGGAGAGATCTTTGTGAGATCTTGGAGTCATGGTGAGGGCCCCTGGTCACCCTAGACTAAGGTTTTGGAATTTACTATTTGCAGACCATAGTGCCCCTATCCACACCACCAGGCCCACTTGACTTTTTCTTGGGCTTCCTTGGGTTTTGTCATGACAAAACCACTCTTAGAGGTCTAGTTGGAAATGAGATGTTACATTCTATGTCGACACAGACTTGTACTTCCCACTTTTCGATCAGGTAGCTAACCTCTCAGGCGTCATCCGTCGTGGCTAGACAGTGACAGTAGAGTGGGCTTCTCTACTACTAGGCGGGCATCCACAATACCAATCCTAGGCCACAATACACCTCAATGCTAAGAACACAATAACGGAGCTCAAATGCGTACTACAGCTCAGAAGTATCCTCGTGTAGTTGTGCACCGAGGACCAAGCCCTACTGGACTATCATCGTGGCACGAAAGGAGCCTATATGAGCGTATCACCAAAGGAACAAGCCCAACCGTCCACTTATCATGGAAGGAGCCCCGGGAATGAGCACCGGGAACCAAGACCAGCCGCCCAAGGTCTATTTGTCAACTCCCGTCTGTGTGACGACTAGTGAGCCCGTAGACCTGCCATATTATCCTTAATCCAGGATTACGACACCGCGTGTCGACTCACACTGCATGCAGTTTCATATCATCGTGGTATGGAAGAGCCTATGGGAGCGTATCACTAGAGTACCATGCCCAACCATCCACTCAGCGCGGAAGGAGCCCCGGGAATGGGCACCGAGGACCAAGCCCAAGCGTCCAAAGCCTCTTTTCATCATTATCAATACTGTGCGATCAAACATATGCTCTACACCCTTCCACATTTCCCATGCTTTCAAGTATGCAAGGGTTCTTGATTAACACAGGTGGAAAGCAACATTACACAACACATTAATTTCACACTGCAACCCGTAGGGAGACACGACTCGAAGCAGTGGACCACTTCACACATTCCTTATTTAACACATCTCATGGCCATGTATCAACCTCTTCCGATTTCTTTTAAGGGAAAAGTTTCCACCAATCATTATGCTTCCATCATGGTAATCTCATTAGCATAAGATAGTTTACCCCTTTCATTAGCATCAGTACACAGTTTACCCATTCAATTACCAAGCGTCACATCTTCCACCAAATCCATTCCATTTCACAAATTACAATCATGCAAAATTATTTTTTCGAACAATTTGTTTATTACATTCGCATACGACCAAGCTCGCTAAACCTCACCATTTATTCTTACAATCTCTTTACCCAAACCACGACCAATTCTACATTATCCCGAGAATAGTAAGTACATAGGACTTGACTGTGCATCCACTTTGATTGGGCATTCCCTAGTCCACGCGACTCATAAGAAGACATATAACCATTCTTTGGAAAGGTATTTACATGGACTATAACTTTTGTATTTTGTCAACCACCCAGATCAGACAGTAACGCAGTTTAAATCGTCTTCGAAGTCTGCTGCATTCACAAAACAGTCTCCTGCACGTTTAACTTGTCAGCCAACAAGTTCGATCAGACTTTCCCGTGGCTACGGACCTCGTATGAAGACATGTAACCAATCGTTGGAAAGGTAATTCCAAGGGCTACGACCTTCGTGTTTAATCAAAATCCTAGATCTGGTCGTATCATATCCTAAAACGGCCTTGAAGTTCACCGCGCAAAGAAACCCGATTTCTGCACCCATCTTAAGGCAGAATGAACGACATCAGTTCTTCTTCCTCCTCTAACCGATATTCCAAAATCACATCCATAAATCCTCTTCCCTTATTCACCCTCATAGGGCCCCTTATCTTCACGAAACCAGCCCCCATCTTCATAAAGATGGAAGGAGAGTTTGAAGGCGTCTAATCCCTTGGACACAAGTCCTAGTATGGCATCTTCCTAGAAACCTTCTTCTCACAAATCAAGACTCTTTTGAGTCGATATCTCTCCTAGGAATAACTAAAGATATACCATCAAAGGAGAGGGTAGGAAGCTTACCTCATTTTCAACGGCTCCGGTCATGTATCTCGTTATCCTTCATGGCGGCATGGTTCTTCTCCTTCGGTATTGTTTACACAAAGAGGGTGATCGACTCTGGCTACTTCGGCCCTTCTTCTCTTCTGACGGGTTTGCACTGTAATGGCACGGTAAAATGACAAGGTGTTGGCTAGCGTTTTTCCGCAAATCTCTTTTATAATTGGAATTTGAGTTAACTGCTTTGTCACGTGTCGGCCTGATATTGGACCTCCTATTATATCTTTAAATATGTCTTATTGAGAAGACACGTTCGATGCAATCATTTTTGCGCAATTCCCACGAATCCAGATCAGGCCGTGCATGTGACATCGGGCAGATTGCGACAGAAAATTAGCCATGTAAAAATTGTCGAGTAAGGAACCCTTACTCGACGAATCGTTGAGTATCGTACACTTACTCGAAGAATCATCGAGATTCATCGTGACCACACAATGCTATACATAGTCCAACACTTCCCAAGTTTAAATCATCGAGTATAACCTCTTTGCTTGATGAATCGTCAAGTGGTGTCGAGTGCATTCAACGCACTCGATGCCACAACTCTCTGAATTATCCTGAGTTAAAGCATTGAGTGGCGTCGAGTGCACTCAATGCACTCGATGCCTTTCATCTTATGCCGTCGCGTGTACTCAATGCACTCGATGCCAATCATAACAGATATCTTTCTAATTCAAATGGCAGTGAGTGGTGTCTAGTCCACTCAATGCCTCAGCATAGGTCATCAAATGGCATTGACTGCACTCAACGCTGCATTGAGTGCTCTCAATGCACTCAACACTTCATTTCCAGAAGATCTTCCAAGTCCACATTCGTCGAGTGGTGTTGAGTCCACTCAATGCTTAAGCCTAATTCATCGAATAGCGTCGAGTGCACTCAAAACAATCGATGCCATGGGTCCAGGAAATATTCTAAGTCTAGTTAGTCTTATATATTCGACAAATTCGTCGGGTTTTCATGATGATATTCAACGAATATTATTGGTCTCAACTCACAAGTTATAGTCGACGAATTCGTCGAATATCCGTGATGATATCCGACGAATTTTAACTTGTCGAGTCTGGCGCACCCTGAGCCCAAGTCAACTACCTTGACTTAAAAACACATGTGAGGGGTCTATCGCGAAACGGGATGTTACACCTTCCAGATACATTACACTCCCGGGAAGGGAAATGTGATTGTAGATGCTTTGAATCGTAGGACTCAAGTACGGGAAAGTTGGTTGCAAATGCGTGATGATCATCTGATCCAGGAGTTGGAGGTCTTAGATATTTCTTGTGTTGATAAGAATACCACTGCAAATGCATGTTTGAACTGGACGGAGGTGTAGTATGACCTCGTTGACATGGTTCGACGAGCAACGGAACTTGATGATGAGAGTATGAAGTGATTTGCATCGGATGGGTCTAATTTCAAATTCTCCTTGGTTGATGGTATTTTAAGAAAGGATGGTCGTTTGTGCGCCCCAAATATGGGTAAAATAGGGAGGAGTTGATGTATGAGGCACATTTCACGAAATAATCAATCGACTCTGGGAGCGCAAAGATGTACAAGGACCTGAAAAAGTTGTTTTGGTGGTCGGGTTTAAAGAAGGACATAGCTCTATACGTGGCAAAGTGTCAGACTTGCGCTATAGTAAAAGCAGAATCTCAGAAGCCTTGAGGTTTCCTGAAGTCATTACCAATTATGTTATGGAAGTTTGATAATATCTCTATGGATTTTGTGTATGGGTTACCGAGATCACAGAGCTGGAACGATACCGTGTGGGTGATCATTGAACGATTGACAAATGTATTACAATTCATACCGAACAAGCAAGACGATTCATTTGAAAAATTGGCTAAGTTGTATGTTGACAACATAATATGTTTGCACGGTGTGCCCCGTAGCATCATAAGTGACCGGGACGGGAGGTTTACCTCGAATTATTGGATGCTAATCAACCTATTATTGGGCACTAAACTGAAGTTCGGTACGACCTTTCATCCACAAACGGATGGTCAGAGCGAGAGGACCAACAAGACAATGAATGATATGCTCCGTATGTGCGCCTTGGATTTCAGGAAGATGTGGGAGTCCCATCTCTATATAATCGAGTTCGCCTATAATAATAGCTATCAAGCTAGCATTCAGAAGGCGCCCTTCAAAGCTTTATATGGTAGGAAGTATTTTACTACTTTAGCTTGGGCGGAAACATGCGAATCGAATTTGTATAATGGTAAAGAAGTCAAAGATGCAAATTTGACTATACACACTATAAGAGGGAGGCTACTCGTAGCCTAGGAAAAGCAAGCTAAGTACTACAATGTCAAGAACCGAAATGTAGAGTTTGCGGTGCGCGTTTGGGTATATCTGAGATAAAATAATTCAAAGGAATATCCAAGATTTGACGCTGTTAAAAGTTGAGTCCAAGGTATCTTGGTCTATTTTAAGTGGTTGAGCGAATTGGAGAAGCTACCTATCGATTAGCTCGTTCAGCAAAGCTAAGGGGTTTGCACGATGTGTTTCACCTATCAGTGTTGCGGAAAGCTTTACAAGATCCTAAGCAAGTGGTGGCCGATGATGAGGTACCGGTCGAAGATGGGCTGACGACGAAGGTTAGACCCATTCGAATCGAGGATACAAAGGTCAGGCAGCTTCGAAACAAGGCAATCGGGATGGTCAAAGTCCGTCTGGACAATTGTGGCCGTGAAGAACTGAAATGGGAGTGTGAGCAAGCCATGCAAGAGGAATTTCCTGAGTTGTTTTTGTAAAATAAAGTTATAATAGTTTTGTACTGTTTAGTTTCTACAGATGAATAAAATTTTGGAACAAAATTTCTGTAAGGAGGGGAGGTTTGTAACACCCCAAAAACTGGAAAACAGAACTTAAAGGTGGCTATCGCAGGGCGATAATAGGTATCGCTTACGATAGCAATTAACGCACTCGACGCTTTCATCATATCACTGAGTACACTTGACAAATCATTGAGTTTACTATCGCGTGGCTATAGTGAGTATCGCGCGGAGATACCACTTAACGCACTCAACGCTCTCAAGGCACTCGACGCACTCGATGCTCTCGACAAATTCAACGAATCATCGAGTTGGGATATCATAGTGGAAACAGTGGGTATCACATGACGATAGTGCCACCTATGGCTAGACACGTGTCGGATGGCCGGACGGTGGCCGAAGAGAGGTGGTTGACTTGGGTCAAAGCGTCTACCGACGATATCACCCAAGCGATAGCAGATATTTCCCGGCAATAGCCATAAATTTGACTGTTCAGCTGAAATCATAGACATTCATTCCTATTGAAGAGAGGATCATGTGGCTGGGGTAAATCCTAAGGTCACTTAAGTAGAGGTGTGGAGAAAAGAGAAGTCATTTTAACTTCTCTCACACTCTCTCCTCCTTTTCATAACTCTTGAAAGAAGAGCTAAGGAAGAAGAAGGATGAGGGATGAAGCTTTGCAAGCTTGGAGGAGGACATCCCGTGGTTGGAATCAAAAACTAAAGACAGATTCGTGAAGAGGAAAGTCAGGCGCTCCTTTCCAATCTGATAGAAAACTTGCTCATGGCTTCAAAACGGGCTTTGAGGGTAACGATCTTCCTTCTTGGACAATTGAAGTCCTCCTTTTTGGCATATGCATGGAATCCCCAACCAAAAGGTGGAGAATCGATGGAATTCCGATGGGTTGATACGTGATATCCCCGGGTAGTTTTGCATATAGAATCCGAAAATCACAGTACGAAATAGGCCTGCTGTGTGAAGCCTATCCGGACAGGTTGGTATGGATTGGTGATGTTTTATTTTGCATGTCGGAAAAGACTCAGAGTATAAACAGGTCATTTATGGGGTCTAATGGGTTATTCCTGTGAAGTAGGAGTAGCAAGAAGTACTAGGGATACTCTCCAGGAAAATACCTAGAAAAAACCTCAGTTTGCATAACTGTTGGATATCGATAGGCGATAGTGAGTATCACTAGAGATAGCTCTTTATGATCTCTGATTAATTTGAAAGACCAGTTTTCTGGCACTAAAGGATGCTGTAGGGTTTTGGTCGGAAAGACGTTCTTGTTTTGGTTTAGTCTGGAGACAGAAGAGAGTTCGGTCACCAATGCTATGCGATAATGATTATTGTTGGCGATAGCTCCAAGATAGCATTTTATTTACAAATCCAGTATCTCTGAAACTGTGTGGCTAGTATGACCTATGAGCTCTTGTAGGCCAATGAGTCGAACGGGCAAGGGGAAGCCGACCCGCATAATTCTAATATTGAACTGACAAATTGAGCAATGGGAAATAGCTAAACCGTACCCGCATTATCTTTGTCTGATTCGAATGCCTAAGTTATTGGCATCGCTGTAGAGCATAATGAGAGTCACATTTTTCGCACAGTGCGGCTCGTGTGCTTAGGAAAAGTAACCCTTCAAAATCAAGTAAAGAGAAACCGTAAAATGTTCTATTTATACAGAAGGAATAAATAGAATAGCCTGCCGCTATATGCAAACCCAAGACTTGGAATACAGAATTCGACCAGACAACCGTTGTATCAATGAATCATCGAGTATCCATAACATATTCGATGAATCGTCGAGTATACAAAACATACTCGATGAATCGTCGAGTATCCATAAGATACACGATGAACCAAGCGCTACCTTCGTTGAATCAATCCTTGAATCGATGAAGGCGTCGAGTGAAATCGATGCTCTCAACACTTTGAGCGCCAATCCAGTCGAATCAACCTTTGACTCAACAAAGGCGTTGACTGAACTCAACACACTAAACGCCTAAATGTCAGATTAATCAAATAAACCTTTGACTCAATGAATGCGTTGGTTGAACAACTTGCACTCAACGCTTGAGATCCAGACTCATTGAATCAACTCTTTGACTCAACGAATCGTTGATTGAACTCAACACACTCATTGCTTAAATGCCATACACAACGAATCAACACTTTGACTCGATGAATCGTTGAATTACCTAAACACACTCAACTCCACCATTTGACGAGTCAACACTTGACTCGGCAAAAGCGTTGAATAATCGAAATGAACTCGACGCTTTCAAATCCTGAGTGAGCTTGGTCTTTTCCGCTCATCATATGAGTATAGCCATACTAATCAAATCTCCCAATTTCTCCAAACATTCCTATGTGCAACCCTAATAGGCTCATACTGTGTTGGCAGTGAGACTACATGCGTGATCACTTCCAGATCATAATGTTAACACCAACAGTCTCCCACTTGATATTTAAAGTATCAAGCAAAAGATTCACAAATAAAGAGCGACATCCAGCAATAAATCATTGCTCCCCACACAATAAAAGTTTAGTACTCAAAAGCCATTATGACCAATGTATCAGCGTTGTCATGTCCCATCATCCCTTACATCAGGATAGAACTAGAAGTATAGACCGTGTCACCCTCATAATTGAGGCAAGGAAGAAGGGCAGAGCTGCCCTGCCGTGACTTCCATCCGGAGGAGGGCCTTGCCATGGCCATGTGCCTTGAGTTCCTCGAGATAAGGGGAAAAAAGAGAGCAACAATAACCCCTCCAGGAAGTGTGGATTGAGGAAGTACTGTTGGGGGCAGAGGAGGATAGGTGTGAGGATCGGGCCGATGTTGGAGGTCGTGGAGGGATCAGGTTGATCCACAAGAGGTGGGGGAGGGGATAGGGGGTGGGATTTGAAGCTGCCCGTAAGGAAAGCCTCCATACTATATACCGCCGGAGCGTCGCTTCGATGTCCTAAACCCCACCCCCGGATGAGAAGATCACCTTCTCAAGGAAGGATATGCCGGATCATGAGGATCTATTTTGCGATGCGCTGGTCATCCATGGCAAAGTCAAAAATTTTACTATCTCTCGAATCCTCATTTATAATAGGAGCTCGGTCAACGTTGTCTTCAAGAAGGCGTTCGACCTGATGAAGGTGGAGGCTAGGAGGTTGTTGGCCTCAGATTTTCCTCCCTTTGGGTTCTCCTTGAGTGGAAGGAGGTTGAAGGTGGAGTGGGACTTGATGTCAATCTATGGGTGGCAGTCCCAAAACTACAGGTTCGTCATTGTGGACCCTCCTAGCAGTTACAATGTGATCTTCAGACAACCCCTCATCAGCGACTTCCATTGTGTAACCTCTTCCTTCAATCAGTGCATGAAGTTCAATGTCGAAGGCATTCAAGTCCGGGTTTGCGGAGACCCCAAGGTGGCGAGAGAGTTCTATATCACGGAGGTGAACTCCATCTCCTGGCAAGTGGGAGACAACTAGATGGAGAGGAGGATGGAGAAAGAGTCAAGGAAGGAGGCTTGAGGGGAAGCTGAGGAGATGGAGGTATAGGAGGAAGAGATCCGTGCCTGGGTGGAGACGGCGGAGGAAGTTCTGGAGGAGCCGGTCGAGGTGTTGGCCACGGATGAAGCTAAGGAAGAAGTTTTGGACGTAGGCGAGGGGGTCGAAGGCGAGTGGGGAGATCAGTCTTGGGTGGAAGCAGCAGAAGAGGTGGTGGAGATTGAGGTTCTAACCCGGGAAGGAATGGTTGAGAAGGTGCAGATCAACGGGGGCTGAGTCCAGAGGACTAGAAGACGATGCTTGAGTGCTCCCGGAAGTATATCGACATCTTCACATGGAGCGCGGCCGACGTGTCGAGGATTGATGCAGACATCCCCTCCACTGCCTCAACCTGGATCCCAAGGCTCACCCCATCCGGTAGAAGAAGAGGTCTTCCGCAGACAACCTGGCCGAGCCCATCCGGGAAGCGGTTGGTAAGCTCCTCAAGGCCGGATTTGTTTTAGAGATCCAGTATCCAGGCTGGGTCTCCAATATTATAATAGTTAAAAAATGAGACGACCGATGGAGGATGTGTTTAAATTTTTTTCTTCTTAATAAATCATGTCATAAAGATTGTTACCCCTTGCCTCAGATCGACACGCTTTGTTAGAACACCCTATTACTAATTTGGGTAAGGATCACTATGTTTTTCTTAGGAAACCAGGTTGACCTAGATGTATAGTTGAAAAGGTCAACATTAGAATGTGTCTAGGGCTTAGAACTTAGGTTTGAAGCTGCCCCCAGGACCATTCCAAGATTTCAGAAATAGAGCCAAGTCTAAGATCTTTTTTCGTCGAGGTCAGTTCGACGAAATGTCGAACTCCGTTCGACGCTCTTTGAGCTCAACTAAGTTAAGTATTCGAGCTCAGATCGACGATCTGCCTTCAGTCAGTTTGCTTAATCGTCGAGCTCCATTCGACGATCTTCGAGCTCAGTTCGACATTTTCTGGCTGATGACCATTTCCAGTCTCCGAGCTCAGGTCGACGATCGTAGAGCTCAGATCGACGTTTTTCTTGAGAGATCGACGATCTTTAAGGATTCAAATTCAGTCAGACTTTAGAATGTGTTTTAAATTATCTCAGCTTTTATGTCAAGAGATCTGCCAGCCATTTTCATTTATTCTGGAGCGAGTTTCAAAGAATTATTCAGAGAATGTTTTACTGGACTTTCCTCTTGAAGACAAAATCTTTTATGGAAGGCATTTAATGTCTGGTTAACGGCTATCTTGGACATAGAATCTCTAGACAATTAAAAATCTTCTTCTCTTCTTTTCCCCAGTAACAAGATACACAGATACACAGACTGATACAGATAAGAAAGAAAAAAGAAGAAGCGATTCACAGGATTCTCTGATCAACACAAGAAAACTCAAGTGATCAATCCTGAAGAATTAGCTGAATAATTTTGTGTACTCAAAAAGTGATCACAGCTTCATCCCAAGGACTCCATACAACTCATCTTTCAGCCTCTGCTGAAACTATCTTATGCTGGAGATCTGAAGCTTCTGAAGACCTATCACCCTGAAGCAAAGCTTCCTCTCCTGATCTAGTCAACATCTCAGGGGGAGCTTTGACAATACAAATCCACTTGTGCTTCTCTCTTTGATTGAGACAGAGAAGACAACTTCACTCCTTTTCTTTTTCCTTTCCCTCTGTAAAAGAGTTTTTCCAAACTCCCTTCAAAAGCTTTTATTCTGGTTCTGAGAACCTTGTCAAAACTCAGTGGTGGCAAGAAACCTGATTAAAAAATCTAGTTTAGTTTTTGAGCACCTTATCAAAAGCTCATTGGTGCTAGGATACCTGATCAACACTTCCTGCAGTGGATTCCTACCAAGGGTGGTAGAAGAGTGGATGTACCCAGGTTTTTGGGGAACCACTATAGCTCCTTGTGTTTTCTGGTTTGCTTGTGTGTTCTCTTTGCTGTGTGTTGTGCTCTTCTTTTTACTGCTCTTTTAATTCTATAGCAAGGCACCTTACACCTATATATAAATTAAATCTTAAAAGCTTTGCTAAGTTTAAAATTGTGAATTTACTTTAAATAAACTCTATTCCCCCCCCCCTCTAGAGTTGAGATAGATCTTACTCTCACTTTCAATTGGTATCAAAGGGAGGTTGGTTGTTCATACAGGCTAACACCTGAACCAAAAGATCCTTGATAAGATCAATCTTTTAAGAGGGTTATTTTCATTATATTTAATTTTATATAAAGACATGGCACAGAACAAAGACTATGCAAGCACCAGGCCTCCAGTGTGCAATCTATCCAAGTTTGCACTTTGGAAAGCAAGGATTAGACTTTACATGAAGTCTATTGATGAAGACATATTTAACTCTGTTTTGACAATGTGCCCAAGTCCACCAGCAAGCTCAAGTACAAATATTGTTCCACCTCCTTCAGGAACAGATGCTGAAATAAAGAAGTGGAAGACTGCAGATGCCAAGGCCATGAACATCTTAGCTCAGACAATGTCTGATGAGATATTTCAGAAGGTAGCTGACTGCAACTCAGCCAAAGGAATTTGGGACAAGCTATCTGAAATTGTCTCAGGATCTGCTGATGAAAGGAAAGACAGGAGATCCCATCTGATAAGTCAATATGAGAATTTCAAAAAGGGAGAAGCTGAATTAGTGGCTGACATGTACAATAGACTAAGTCTGATTGTCAATGAGTTGAAGACTCTGGATAAAGAAATCTCATTGACTGAGCTGAATGACAAAATCTTAATGTGCTTCCCCAGCACCTGGGATTCAAGAATCTGGCCAATCAAAGATGCCAGAAGTCTAAATGAGATTACCACTGAATATCTCCTGGGCAAGCTCAAATCTTATGAGCTGCTCATTAAAAATAGAGAAGAAGAACAAAAGGCTACTTCTCCAGTCACAAGGAAAGAAAGACCATAGCCTTCAAAGCTGCAGAAGAGGAGCTTGAAGATAAAGCAATAGGAAATGATGAGCTCCAAAGTCTACTGGCCAAAAGATTCTACAAGATGGCCAGAAAAGACTTCAGAAAGAGATCATACAAGGGTCATGATAAACCAAGGTATGATAAATCAAATAATAATAAAGAAATTATATGTTTTGGTTGCAGGAAACCAGGCCATATTGTGCCTGACTGTCCAGAAAATAAGAACAAGGACAAGAAAGATAGAAGAGAAAGAAGAAAGGAGAAAGATTTCAGAAAGAACAGCTCAGACAAACCCTCCTCCAGCAAGAACAAACATACAAGGAAGGGATTTGTTGCTGAGACATGGAGTGAAACTGAAGAGGACTCAGAAGCCTCATCCAGCTCCAGTGATGATGAGGATGATGCTGATGAAAAAGAATTCTGCATGATGGCTATCAATGCCTCTCAAACAGATTCAGAAGCAGAAGAGTCAGAATCAGATTCAGAAGCTCAACTAGAAGAAGATCAGGTAATCAATTATTTTGATTTCAGTTCTGAGGACTTTAAACATGAGTTTAAAGTACTATGCCTAGATCTGTTGGAGTCTGAGAAGGAAATCACTTCCCTCAGAAAACAACTATCTGAGTATAGCACTTTAAAATCAGAGAAACTCAAACTCTCTGAAGAGTTAGAATGCTATAGAGAGGAGATAGCTTCACTAAAAAGTGAACTATCCAAGGCCAAGCAATTTGAAGAATCCCTTAATGGGAGAAGTATCAAATTAATGGACATCACAAGCACAGTGAACTCAAGATTAAACAGTACACTGGGCTTTGGTGCTTCATCTAGCCAACCCATAGTATTAACCACCCCAATCAAGTTTATTTCTGATAAAGGGAAGGGTGTTGTAGAGGTAGCTAGGAAGAATTCAGATCTACCTAAGAAAAGCAAAGTTCAACGGAAAACGTCGAGCAGAGGTCGACGATCGTCGAACAGAGATCGACGATCTCAGGCTGGAACGTCGAACTCAGCTCAACGATTCCTGAACTCTGAACTTTCTCACAGTCAATCTTCGAACGGAGCTCAACGATTTTACCCAAGATCGTCGAACTCAGATCGACGATCGTCGAACGGAGTTCAGAGCTTTGAACCTTCTTTCAGAGGCAAATCTCAATTCAATCCTAGAAGTGCTTCATCCCAATGCTTTAATCCTTATACTGAATGGATAATACCTCCTAGGAGATATCATCCTGAAGGTTATAAGAATCAACCTGGGATATCTTCTATTTCTGAATTTAAGGGATATCAACCTAGGCCCAAGGTTAACTGGGTCAAAAACATATAAGCTGTTTATATGCAGGTGAAGACTTATCCAACATCAAACCAGCTATGGTATCTGGATAGTGGGTGCTCAAAGCACATGACAGGGAATAAGGACAACTTCACATCCTTTAAAGCCAAGCTTGGACCCAAAGTAATTTTTGGTGATTCAAACATTGGAACTACAAAAGGATATGGTGCAGTCCAAATTGGGACAGTCACCTTCAAGAAGGTAGCCTATGTTGAAGGACTCAAGCACAACCTGATAAGTATTAGTCAGCTGTGTGATGAAGAATATCAAGTGACTTTCAACAAAGAAATATGCAAGATCAAGTCAGAAGACAACACAACTGTGTTGATAGGTAACAGGAAAGGTAACATTTACTTAGTAGACTTTCATTCATCTAAGGTAGATATTTGTCTGTTCAACTCCATATCTAGACCCAATATTCTATGGCATAAAAGACTAGGACATATTAACCTTAGAACCATTTGCTAGGCTATCCAAGGACAACCTTGTCAGAGGACTGCCTTCTAGCCCCTACAAGAAGGAAGGGCTCTGCAAAGCTTGTCAATTAGGCAAGCAAACTAAAAATAGCTTTAAATCAATTAACAAGAGTGATTCACCTAGGATCTTGTATCTGTTACACATGGATCTTTTTGGACCCATTGCAGTACAAAGCTTAGGAGGGAAATCCTATACTTTAGTGGTTGTAGAAGACTTCTCAAGATTCACATGAGTATTCTTTCTGAGGAAGAAGTCTGATAACTTTAAATGTTTGACAGATTTTCTCAAATGCATTCAGACTGAGTTCAACACTCATATTGCCCTGATCAGAAGTGATCATGGGACAGAGTTTGATTCTCTTCTCATGCAAGAGTTCTGTCAAAGTGAAGGGATCAGGCATACTTTCTCAGCTCCTAGAACTCCTCAACAAAATGGGGTAGCTGAAAGGAAAAATAGAACCCTCATTGAATCTGCAACTACATTATTTGCAGATGCTCACCTACCTCTATCCTTTTGGGCTGAGGCAGTGAACACATCCAACTATGTGTTGAATAGAAGTTTGATACATAAACTGAAGGGCAAGACTCCCTATGAATTGCTCAAAGGGAAGAAACCTAAAGTAGACTATTTTAAGGTTTTTGGTTGCACTTGTTACATTCATAATAATGACAAGAAATATCTAGCAAAATTCCAAGCTAAAGCTGATGAAGGAGTGTTTCTGGGATACTCCATGATCAGTAAAGCCTATAGGGTTTATAATAAAACTACTCTAAAAATAGAAGAATCTATCCACATTACTTTTGATGAAGCTAACATGTCTTTCAAGGAGAAGAATACTTCTTGTTGATGCTCGAAAAGCGACGGACTCGGGCACCACCAGCTAACCGTTCGAGCACTTGGGGAAGAAAAAGGAAAAACAAACTGCGATCAGCAGTCTACTCGGCAGACTAGAAAAGGAACAGAAAAGCAACAGAGCCGTAGAGCACGGCAACACCAGACTTCGCCCGTCGCGGCCTAAATGCCACTCCTGCGACGGGCTTGCTTTTAATTGCCAAGATGCGGTTACAAGAAAGGAAAAGGAAAGCAATGGGGAAAGCAAGCCGGAGGTCGCAAAGCCAGAGATTCGAGTCCGCAGCCTTTAACAAGTGGGCTCTTGGGCTCGAGTCAGCGTGCTTTGAGTGCACCACTTCCCCCTATTTATAGGCTGGGGGCCTGCCCAAGCGTGCAGGGCTAAAATAACCGGCTGCCCGGGGTACAAAAGAGCCGGGCAGCGGTGACGGGAATCAAAAAAGAGAAGGAACAAGCAGTCCGCGCGGGACAGGCGGACTGGGCCAGCGAGCTGGAGACCTCCCTTGGTCGTACTGAGCGCGTGACTTTTAGACTAGCCGCGACCTGAGCGACCTGGGCGGCCTGACTCGGAGCCTGCCGGTCTGAGCCTGACTCGCCGATCTAGTAGAGCTGGGAACTGAGTGCGACCTGAGCGGACGGATTTCTGGAGTCCGCCTAGGTGACGGACCATGTCCACTGGCGAGCTGGGCGAACTGAGTACTTAAGTTCAGCGAGGGAAGGGCAAGATGCCTAGCTGGAAATGTTGCGGATTCTGGGGTTAACATAATCCCCGCACATTTTTGAGTTTTGGAAAATTCCGAAAATGTTTCCTTAACCGCTGAGTCCGCAACTATCATTAATGCTATTTGTGCTATAAATACTGCCGGAAGCGCTGTCTTCTGTCAGAATTGTCTGCGCGACGGGTCGTTACTCACCACTTGCGGTCTCGACTTTCCAGTCCGGCATGGCGAGGCTAGGGTCCGTCTTTGGCAGCATGGCTGCTCCGATTGAGAAGCCGAAAGCGAGTTCTCGGCCTAAGAAATCGAGCCATCGAAAAGATGCACCTGCCCGCCACCAGGGGGAGAGTTCAGACCAGGTAAAGCAAGATCCAGTCCGCGATACTGTAAAGACTGCGAATGCTCCTTCAAGTCCTCTACGGGAGAAACCGAATCCGCCCTCCGTTTCTGACCAAAACCCTGCGAACTCCTCCAGCATGGAGGTGCATCGCTCTCCTTCTAGGACCATCATGTTGCGGATAGAAACGGAAAAGGAAGTTTCATCGCCGAAAGTCCAGCAGCAAAGGACCGAGGAGAAGCTTCCTGCTGGTGAGACGATAGTGGAAAGGGGAGAGGAGGTTGCCGAGGAGCGAGATAAGGAGTCCGCTGAAAACGCGACCAACAGTTCCATCGAAAAGCAAGTTGTCGCTCCAAACTCAGTTCCCGAACCAAAGCCGGTTGTCATCGATTTAGAGAAGACTCCTGAGAAGAAGAAAAAGAGGAAAAGAGATGGTAATGCCGCCGAGCGGGTAGAGAAGAAGTTGAAAGTTAGAAAAGAGAAAAAATATCTCCAAGCGGACTGGAGCTGCGAGCTTGCAGCATAGGCCGCGAGAAAAGGAAGTCCAAGACGATCTCGTCACCCCCGATCCTCTGCTCGCAGAAGGTGATCCCCCTTCCACGCTCAGCTTATCAACCACTGAGATACTCGACTCTATAGATAATGATCAGCTTGCGAGTATAAATCGCTCTCTACTGGAGGTGCTGCAGCCTGATACCGCAACTGGAGGAGAAAATCTTGACGACCCTTCTGCTTTTTTTCCAGCTGAAGAGAGGAAGAAAACCGAGGAGCAACTCGCAATAATGAAGGCGAAGGTTGAAGCGGCCTCGGAGAAGCTCGTGGTGGATAAGCAGACTGAGGATCTTCAGATTGCTGCCGAGCTGATGCGATCTGGTAAGTTGCAGCCGGCGACCAAGCAGTTTCAGAGCTCTTGGTTGTACAAATCCCCTCCACGAAAGTCGCGGCCAGTCAAGATCCTTACAGAAACTGATGACATAGTTACCTCGAGCAGATCGCTGGCCGAGACAAGAGCACTAGTCCGCCGTGAATGGAAGCGTCGCCTAGAGGCTTTTGATCCGGAGCACGTGAGGCGACCTATCCTTGATAGTCGTCAGATCGCCGCGAAGATAACCAAAAGTGGATAAAAACCTTTTCCCTTTTCTCTTTTTTTTTCTGGAGCTATTGCGGCCTGGATACTGAGGCGTCTTTACTTTCTTTGTTGCAGTTCAGAAGTCCACGCCCGATTCTGTCGAGGTCGGCGAGATCGTGCCTACGCCACCAAATGTGACGGAGGCCGCGACGCGGACTGCTGATGAACTCGCACAGGAGGAGCTGCCTGCTAAAGAAGACAGTGTACTGTTAGCGAAGAATAATGAGGAAGAGTTATGCGAGCTTCGAACTGCACTAAAGAAAAGCAAAGCGCGGGAAAAAATCCTAGAAAGCGAGGTCGCCAGCCTTTCAGCCGCACTGGAAGGAGCGAACAAGGAGAAAAATCGTCTGAGCGGAGATGTCCGCCATTATAGGAGTAAATATTTGGCTTTGGCGAGAGAAGGAAAGAAGCAAGTAAGCGAAGCCGCTGGGGTGAGATTGCAAACGTCTCAGCCTGCTGTGGGGGAGGGATCGGCCCCTGCGGCAAGCGGGCAGCCCGCGGTGGTCGCAGATCCAACCCTGGCAGTTCAATTGATTCCATTTCCGCGGGTAGCCAGAGACATGGCTCATATGCACCGCACCTTCAATAACATGCACCATCTGGTTTCCCAACTCTACTGCGAGATCTTGCGAGGAAGTGACCTGGCTGCACATGTTGGAATGGAGGAGGAGGTGCGACCTGCTCAGAGAGACCGCGGAAGGCGCTAAGGCCTAAACATTCGCTTTCTATTATTTTTTAAGCTGCTGTATAATATTGTTGCTGAAACTCTTTGTTGTGTGATTGTATCTGTGTTGTGATACTACTCTGCTTGTTGCATACTATTATTTTTTCGGATAATCCTGTTGTGGAATGTAAGTTATGCGGACTGGCGTTTTATGCTTGCTTATCATGTTTACTAGAAAATTGCGATCCCTG
Organism: Platanthera zijinensis; assembly: GCA_039513925.1. Lineage (NCBI taxonomy): Eukaryota > Viridiplantae > Streptophyta > Magnoliopsida > Asparagales > Orchidaceae > Platanthera > Platanthera zijinensis. The sequence goes on from CM077085.1 coordinate 163,668,242, forward strand.
TGGGCTTCCTGTGAATTCGCAATTATTTGCAGGGGGAACAGGGAAGAGGCGAGCTGAGCGGACTGGCTTTGAATCCGCAAAGCCTTGAGAAATATCTGATATTGCAGGGAAAACAGGGAAGAGGCGAGCTGAGCGGACTGGCTTACCGATCTGAGCGGATTGACGGCTGTCATGTCAGACGATTTTTATATAAATAGGGTTGTCATTCTCTGTTTGTGTAGAAAGCAGTGGGAGCTGAAGACTTGCGGTCTGAAAACATGGTATCCGCACGCACTGAAGCCGCAGCCGCCTTCCACGCTGCTGATCATAAAAGGAGTAGACTAACCGAAGCCGACCTGGAGGCTTTCTTGGGAGTTCATATGGTGGGCTCGCCCGTACTCGCGCGGCTCCCCGAGCACCACGAACGACTGAATTTTTCAACCGCTACCCAGCTCGCAATTCCAATAGATCATTTTGACTGCGGGTTCAAATTTCCCCTGCTCTGGGAGGTCGCGGAGATCTTTGAGCATTATGGGGTGGTTCCGAGCCAGCTTGCCCCGAACAGTATGGTTGCGATCTGCAGTTTCATTGCTTACCTGCGAGCTGAGAGGGTTGAATTTTCCTTGAAGATTTTCAGGAAGATTTTCTCTGTTCGCTCTATTACCCCGACGGGAGACCCTGAGTACAAAGGCATCATCTACTTCTACTGTAGGGGAATGAAAGTTGTGGGCTTGCAGAATAAGATCCACAACTGGACCTCTAGGTATCTCATCTTTGAAGGCGACCTGGGGTTCCTTCACACCAGTCCGCAGCTGCGCGTAGATGCTGACTTCAAGAGCGTACGGCTGAACGATGCTGAGGCCGCCATCGTCAAGTTCCTTGACGGAGCGAGGCTGGATGTTGACTATTACATCCCGCTGCTACCCGGGTTATATACTATTAGCCGCCAAGAGAGTAAGTCTTGCGACCTTCGTTTGTATCCGCAACAACCTGGGAATTTTAGCTAACTTTCTCTCTTGCAGCGACCTTGGCGGTGCCCGCAAATCTGCCCGTTGCGCCTGCCGGACAGACTCCTACGCAAGGGGAAAGGAGAAAAGAAATAGCAAAAAAGAGGAGGGAAGACGGAGACCCCGCCGCGGGTTATTCTTCTGATGGCAGCTTCGACATTGCGGGCTTCGGCGAGAAGCAGAAGGATCTGAGGGGCAACCCCATGATCCACTGGCATGAGAAGAAAAAGTATGTCCGCCTATCAACGGCTCTTCCCTCTTGGAGGAGCCCGCGCCCATCTCGCCATGCCCACATCGCCCTGTCCGCCTTGTACGGGAAGCAAAACCTCCGCGATCTGCAAGGTGTGGCACCTGATGACCTCCCCCTTCTCGCTGCGCAGGCCAGTGCGAACGCCGCCGTCACCAACCACTTCTTAGGCAGGCTTACGCGCGAGCTGCTTAGGGACAATGCGCGGCATAAGAAGGAAAGCCATTCGCTGAAAGAAAGGAATAAGCGACTTGGTGTAAAAGTTAATCAATATAAAGAAGACAAGGCCGTAAGTGCTTAGTTAACCGCCATTAATCTTGCTTATCTTTCGCGGACTGATGTTTTGATTTCTTTTGCAGATCGCATATGAGGTGACCAACCCAGACTTTCAAAAGGCCATGTTTCCTTTTGTAAGGGAAAGCGTCGAGGTCGCGCTCGAGCGCGTTATCAGCGATGGGTACGCGAAGGCTGGGGTAGACTCTATTGCTTTCCTGAAGCTTTTCCCGGAGCTAAAGGATAAAGTTGCCGAGTTCGAGCAAGCTGATAAGGGGAAAGCGGTTGCCGAGGATGACGAGGAGGAGTCTGCTGACGAGGAAGCTGCTGAAGACGTGGCCTCAAGCCAGCAGCAAGGAGGTCAGTCGGATCAGTCCGCTAACTCCAGCTCTGGTGAGAGCAGCTCGCGAACAGAACCCTCAGCCGCTTCTCACTCTGACGACAGTAGCAGCAGCGACTCAGGCGGCTACTCGCCTATTGTGGATGTGGATGGGTCAAGCCCTGAGAAGCCTGCGGACAAGAAGCAGAGGACAGAATAGGAATATATATTGTAATTTTTTGGTTTTCTTTAATGTAAGTGGGAGTGGCGGACTTTACGCGAGTCCGCCAGGATATGTAATTTTTGAATGAATATATATAAAAAAGGATATTTTTGATATCTTCTGAGATTTTCTGCTTGTTTCTTGCTGATACTTTAGAGATCGCACTTATATCTTTGCTAGCTGAAATTTCATTACCACAATCTTGTTATAATATGAACAGAATGTATTCCTTGGGAAAGAGACGAATGATGCGGACTTGGACGAGTTCAGTTCTCAGTCCGCATTTCACAGAACTTTTGCCAGTTTTTGCGAGAACTAAGATAACGAAAAAACCATAATCTGCTAACCCAAATATCATGAATAAGCGAACTGGACGGACTAGGGTCACCATCCGCAGATATTCGCGCTTGAATTTCTTCCAAGTACATTGTATGCATCGAACAAATTCTGCGGACTAGGCGAATTAGAAAACGAACGTCCGCACTGCCTCAGTCAGCAACATCAGAAGTGACCTGTAATTCATAATAAGCGGGTAGGAGCGACCGGAGCGGCATTGCTTTCCTTACAAGATTATGAATTACCGAATCAACCAAGGGGCGGCGGACTGAGCGGATAAGGCAACTGGAGTCCGCACTTCATCAATAAACAATATCAGAAATGACTTGTAATTCACAACCAAGCGGGTAGGTGCCGCCGGAGCGACATTGCTTTCCTCACAAGGTTATGAATTACAGAATCAACCAAGGGACGGCGGACTGAGCGGATAAGGCAACTGGAGTCCGCACTTCATCAATAAACAATATCAAAAATGACTTGTAATTCACAACCAAGCGGGTAGGTGCGGCCGGAGTGACATTGCTTTCCTCACAAGGTTATGAATTACAGAATCAACCCAGGTGACGGCGGACTGAGCGGATAAGGCAACTGGAGTCCGCACTTCATCAATAAACAATATCAGAAATGACTTGTAATTCACAACCAAGCGGGTAGGTGTGGCCGGAGCGACATTGCTTTCCTCACAAGGTTATGAATTACAGAATCAACCCAGGTGACGGTGGACTGAGCGGATAAGGCAACTGGAGTCCGCACTTCATCAATAATGACAACCCCTGTGAAGAAGAAAGCCGCAGTCCGGAGGCCAAGTGGGTAGGTGCGGCCGGAGCGGCATTGCTTTCCCCACTGGACCTCGGAGTCTGCTGACTCAATAACTCAATTCACTGCCCTCTTGCCTGAAGTACAGTCTAAGTCGATCTTTCGGGCAGGTACGGCCGGAGCGGTATTGCTTTCCTTTGAGATCGACAAGACTGTGGGTCTTCTGCAGGCACTGCTTGAGGGTACCAAGGAGTGTTCGAGAGTCACAACCCTAAGACGATCTGGGGGTAGGTGCGGCCGGAGCGGCATTGCTTTCCCCGTGCGATCATCTGGGTTGTAACAATATCCCTTAAGTGGCGTGGTAGAGCTGACCTCCACTTCGCTCCTCCATAATGCAGAAGTGGGGTTAGGTACTAGCCGGGATCCGAAATCCAGTATCCTACCGCACTAGAGTTGGTAGGCTCCCACTACACGGTGCGAAATCTCCCCGCAACACGTGGTCGTCGTGGTGTTATGCTGACACCAACGGTTCTAGGGGAGGTTTTTGCTGAACACGGCGATATCTCCTGGCATCGAGCAACTGTCGGGAGTTGCTCGAGGAGGTAAGAAAGAAGAGGCATTCGAAAAAGTGTTAGTATGAGTATTTAGGCAAGTATCAATTTTGAGAGATTCGTATAACCATAAAATAGAGAGTTCAGAGAGAACCGTTTAGAGTTATCCTTGCTCCATATATTTAACTGTCAATGCTTGAAACACAAAGATACTTGATAAAAGTGTTGGCAAGTAATTTTTTATTAATAGTGAACCTCTTAAAGAGTTTACACAGGAAGAAAAGAAAAGAAGTTCAGGAAAAGAACCGCTTTAGGTCATCTCCGCTCCATGTGTGCGGCATGTCTTCTCCTTCAAACGTTTGTAACCGGTAGGCCCCATTCTGAAGCGCTTCCTTGATAATGAATGGTCCTGCCCAGCTAGGATTAAGCTTCCCAACTGAGCTGGCTCTTGCAGCAGCATCAACCTTTCTAAGAACCAGATCTCCCACTTGAAAGTGTTTGATCCTTACGTTCTTATCGAAGTAACGGGCCATTCTTCTTTTTACTTCCTCCTGCCTGATAGCAGCCTTGTCTCTGACCTCTTCGATATGCTCCAAACTGAACCTCATCCCTCGCTGTTCAACTCAAGCCAATCCTCCGTGCCTTGCCTGGCAAGCAGTACTCTAGGCGACAGAACTTCGAACTCAACAGGAATCAATGCCTCGGACCCGTGAGAAAGCTTGAACGGGGTTTCTCCTGTTGCAGATGAAGGTGTTGTTCTCAGGGTCCAGAGGACTGAGGGAAGTTGATCAGCCCAACTGCCCTTGAGATTTTGAACCTTTTTCTTAAGCAGGTTGAGGATTTGCTTATTAGCTGCTTCTACTTGACCATTGCTTCTGGGATGATGAACTGATGCGAAGCGCAGCTCTGTTCCGATCTGCCTGCAAAAGTCTATCATCTCCGCATTATTGAACTGTGGTCCATTATCGGTGATTATTGCCATAGGGATTCCATGTCGGCAGACTATCTCACCCCAAACAAAATTCCTCACGACCTGGGTTGTCGTCTTTGCCAGTGCTTTAGCCTCAATCCACTTACTGAAGTAGTCGATCATAACTATAATAAAGCGCCGCTGCCCACTTGCCATGGGAAAAGGGCCAATGAGATCCATTCCCCAAACAGCAAAGGGTCAAGGGGTTGTGATTGATCTGAGAGATTGAGCTGCTTGATGCTGAAGAGGGGCGAATTTCTGGCATTGAACACATTTTCTCGCATAGGCCTCAGAGTCCTTCTTCATTGTAGGCCAGAAGTAACCTTGCCGCAGGATCCTTCTTTCTAATGTTCTTGCTCCCGAATGACTTCCGCACTCGCCAGAATGCACTTCTCGGAGAATGGTGGGAACCTCACTTTCTGAAACACATCTTGCCATTGTGGACAAGAAGGTTTTCCTGTAGAGAATGTCGGATATCAAGTAATAATGCGCTGCCTTCAACCTGAATCTCTTCTTATCTTTCACTGACTGATGTAGATTCCCAGTTGTTAGGTAGAGAAAGAACGGATCCATCCAAGAGGGACACTGATCGATTTGCATTAACCCTTCCTCCTCCACCGCTGGGCGGAAAAGTTCAGAAGTTGTCCCTCCTGACGAGAGCCCGTACTTTGCGAGAACGTCGGCCTCCTCATTCTCTGTCCTTGGAATGTGCTCAATAGTAAAACTTTTGAACCTGCCAACCTCAACCTTTACCAGCACAAGGTACTTTTTCAACACTGGCTCCCTGGTCTCGAAGTTGCCAAGAACTTGTGAAGCCATTACCAGTGAATCAGTCTTGATATGGATGTGATCAATTCCCAGCTCTCGCGCAAGCCTCAAGCCGGCTAATAAAGCCTCGTATTCTGCCTGATTGTTAGTCACTGGAAAATAGAACTTGATGGCCTGCTCAAGTTTGACACCATTCGGGTTTATCAAAACTACTCCTGCACCCGAGGAGTTTCTACTAGAAGCTCCATCCACATAAATGGTCCAAGATAAAGGGGACCTTGCTGCTTGGTCCGAGCTGGATTCTGTCGTATCAATCATGAAATCTGCAAGCACCTATGCCTTGATAGCTGTTCTGGGCACATAGGAAATTTCAAACTCGCTCAGCTCGATTGCCCATTTAGCTAGCCTGCCTGAATGCTCTGGTTTTTCTAACACGTTCTTCAAAGGTTGATCAGTAACTACCTGAATTGAATGAGCCTGGAAATACGGACGGAGTCTGCGGGCAGACATAACTAATGCTAAAGCTAGCTTCTCTAGGATGGGGTACCTTGCCTCTGCATCCTTCAGGATGTGACTGACATAGTAAATAGGGAACTGCCTCCTGCTTTCTTTGCGAATCAGAACTGAACTAACTGCCTCGGGACCAACCCCTAGGTATAGGAACAACACCTCCCCTGCTCGGGGGCTTTGGAGTAAAGGAGTCGAGGTTAGCTGCTTTTTTAATTGCTCAAAAGCCAAGGAACACTCTTCTGTCCATTGAAACTTGGACGCTCCCCGAAGAGTCTTAAAGAATGGAGCACTTTTATCTCCAACTCGAGAGATGAACCTCCCGAGTCCTGCCAACCTCCCCCCGAACTGCTGAACCTCTTTGGGTGAACGGGGAGGGGTCATACCAAGGATGGCTTTAACCTTATCAGGATTGGGGGCTAGACCCTCGCGAGTAAGGAGATGGCCGAGAAATTTCCCTTTACTTGCCCCAAAGACGCATTTTAACGGGTTAAGCTTTATTTTGCGCCTTCGTAGAGTAGAAAAGGTCTCTACAAGATCTACCAGGTGCTGCGGAAGAGACCTACTCTTAATCAGAAGGTCATCCACATACACCTCGAGGTTTCTACTTTTTTGTTCTTTAAACACTTGGTCCATCATGCGTTGATAGGTTGCGCCAGCATTTTTAAGCCCAAAGGTCATCACAAGATAACAATAGCAACCGTCATTAGTGATGAACGATGTGCAAGGGATATCAGGTTTATGCATTCTTATTTGGTGATAACCAGAGAATGCGTCTAAAAAACTCATAAACGGATACCCTACCGCAGAATCAACTAATAAATCTATCCGAGGCAAGGGGTAAAAATCTTTCGGGCACGCTTTATTCAAACGGGTGAAATCTACACACATACGCCACTTTCCCCCAGGTTTCTTAACCATTACAACATTCGAGATCCACTCGGGATACTGAATCTCTTGAATGAAGCGCGCTTTGAGGAGTTTAGCAACCTCCTCTCTGATGGGCTCTGCTAGCTTGACAGCTACATCCCTCTTTTTTTGCTGGACGGGCTTGGCGGCCGGATCGACATTGAGATGATTGCAAGCCACGTCGGGATCCACCCCTGGCATGTCCTCCGCTGACCAAGCGAAGACATCCAGATTCTCCAATAGGCAAGATATCAACTCCGCCTTTTGATCTTCTGGCAATTCGGAGTTGATGGAGAGCTTTCTTCCTTCTCCTTCTGCGATGGGGACTTCTTGCGTCACCTGGGCAGGTTCCAGGTGAGCGCCTTCTCTATTCTCAGCATCTTCTGAAGGAGTGGCTTCTGCTGCTGCTGGAAAAGCTGGGGGGGGAAACCTCAGTCATGTTGACTGTTCGGAGGTAACACTCTCGAGCCTGCCTCGGGTCGCTCCTGACCCTACACTGGCGGCCATCCTTGCAGAACTTGATGGCTAGATGGTATGTTGAAATGATGGCGCGATATTTGTTTAGCAACGGTCTTCCAGAGATGGCATGATAGCTGCTCGGAGCATCTACCACTATGAACTGGATTTCTTTGGTCACCCCTCCGAGCGTCACCGTGAGTGTGAAACTTCCTTCAACTTCCTTCCTTTCTCCTGAGAAGCCATAGAGTGGCCCTTCGGTGGAAAGCGGAGTCTTTCCAGTCCTCAGGGCTTCGAAAGTGGACTTAAAGAGGAGATTCACGGAACTGCCGGTGTCGGTGAGAATTCTATCGACCGTGAAGTTTCCGATGGCTGCCTGGACCACGATGGCATCATCGAAGGGGTTGGCGGTTGCAGGAAGGTCCGCAGAACCAAAGGTGACGACTTCAGAAGGTGGGGTAGAAGAAGTAGAAGCAACCTCAGTTCGCGAAAGCCTTGACAAAGAGGACTTCCGGGTAGATTCAGCCCCTGCTCCGCCATGGATGAAAAAGAGTCTTCCCAAGGCCCCCTCGTCGACAACATCAATACACTCATTTTGGATATCAATGAGCCCCAGATGGCCCTCATCCCTTATCTCTATGCACTCCTGGTGAACTTCAACCACCTCCTTGCCCTTGGAGGTGGAAGGCCTTGAAGAATCATTCTTCCTGCCCAGGTCCTCGAGTTTACCCTCGGCGAGCAACCTCTCAACTAGCTTCTGAAGAGCCTTGCAGTCTTTAGTCAGATGACCCTTCTCCTTGTGAAAATTACAGAACTGAGAGTTGTCTCTGGGCTTCCAATCTCTCTGAGGCCCTTGCCTCTTTTCTTCAACTTTCTTCTGGATTACTTGGGCAACCTCTTCAAAGTCGATGCCTAGATCTGCAAGCTCTTCCATAGGGCTGCTCCCGTGAGGATTTGAAGCTGGCAGGGCTCTCTGAAGAATGGGGAGCGCTTGAAGGGGAACGGCGGGAGCGGCGGCCAACGACAGTCTCTGATCATGAAACTGTTGATGGCCAAGGAAGGGTTTCTTATGGCGGAGGTTGCGCCCCCTCTGAGGTGGAGGGTGGAAATCAGACCGGGGAGGCTTACTGTGGTACTGATTGTTGGAAGAGGAGTTAGGGACATCCCTTCCTCCAGCTTTAGCTGTCAGGGATGAGGTATAGGTAGGATTGGCATTTTCCCCCTCAATAAAGCGATTAGCTATCGCGATGAGCTCCTGATAGGTTGACGGTGCCTTTGTTGTCACTTTGAATTTTAACGGGCCCTCCCGGAGGCCGTGAATCAGGGCAACTTTATAATAATCGGGGTTCACATTCCTTACCCCTTGAATTTCTTTCTGGAACCGATCAACGAATCTTGCCACCGATTCATTGTCTCTTTGCCTAATATCAAAAAGGGCTGCCGGCCCATCCTTTCTCTTCTTAGAGGTTGCAAACCTCAGGAGCATCTCGCTGCGAAGCTCAGCGAAGGAGGAAATGGTGCCTGGAGGCAACTCATAAAACCATTCTCTTGCTTGACCATCAAGAGTGGTCACTAGAAGTTTACATTTCAGGGCGTCGGAGAGGCTTCTCAATGCTACTGCCCCTTCGAATGCCTGCAGGTGGGAGATTGGATCAGTCTCCCCCGAATAAAAAGGGAGACGAGGCTCTCTGAAATTGCTTGGCGCTGACTCCCATCGGATTCGATCGATGAAGGGAGAGGGAGTTTCTGAATCAGTAGAAGGGCGGACTGGAGGACGAAACTCTGCGAGCTCTGCGGACTGCCGATCAACAAAGTCTAGTCGGCGAGCCGGGGTCCCTCGGGATGCTTCCCTGAAGAAATCCATCAGGGGGGCGAACTGATCCGCCTGAGGTCGCGGGGGAGCTGCGGACTGAGCTTGGTGGAGAGGCGGAGGCGCAGTCGCAGGCGACTGCTGAAGCGGGGTGCGACGAGCCGGGGTCCGGCGGACTGGAGTCTGGCGGACAGGTATCTCAGCAACTTCTTCAGCAACCTGGGGAGCAAGTCGCTGAGTCAATGCTAACAGGGCTTGGCTGATCGTATCGAGCCGCTGGTCAGTCTCTCTTCGAGATACTTCGGCTTCCCAGCGGGACTGCTCCAACGCCTCCCACAGCGAATCATCGGGGGAGCTGGAGCGGTCGGAGCGGCGACCTCGGCGGTCTGACATTTCTATCCGCGGTTTCAAAAAACTGCTCGAATCTGAAGGCCGCGTGTTAACTGTTGATGCTCGAAAAGCGACGGACTCGGGCACCACCAGCTAACCGTTCGAGCACTTGGGGAAGAAAAAGGAAAAACAAACTGCGAGCAGCAGTCTACTCGGCGGACTAGAAAAGGAACAGAAAAGCAACAGAGCCGTAGAGCACGGCAACACCAGACTTCGCCCGTCGCGGCCTAAATGCCACTCCTGCGACGGGCTTGCTTTTAATTGCCAAGATGCGGTTACAAGAAAGGAAAAGGAAAGCAATGGGGAAAGCAAGCCGGAGGTCGCAAAGCCAGAGATTCGAGTCTGCAGCCTTTAACAAGTGGGCTCTTGGGCTCGAGTCAGCGTGCTTTGAGTGCACCACTTCCCCTTATTTATAGGCTGGGGGCCTGCCCAAGCGGGCAGGGATAAAATAACTGGCTGCCCGGGGTACAAAAGAGCCGGGCAGCGGTGACGGGAATCAAAAAAGAGAAGGAATAAGAAGTCCGCGCGGGACAGGCGGACTGGGCCAGCGAGCTGGAGACCTCCCTTGGTCGTACTGAGCGCGTGACTTTTAGACTAGCCGCGACCTGAGCGACCTGGGCGGCCTGACTCGGAGCCTGCCGGTCTGAGCCTGACTCGCCGATCTAGCAGAGCTGGGAACTGAGGGCGACCTGAGCGGACGGATTTCTGGAGTCCGCCTAGGTGACGGACCATGTCCACTGGCGAGCTGGGCGAACTGAGTACTTAAGTTCAGCGAGGGAAGGGCAAGATGCCTAGCTAGAATGTTGCGGATTCTGGGGTTAACATAGCCCAGACCTTCTGGCTCAATGAGGAGAGACGTTTTGGGACATCCCTTGACGATTTACATGTAGGTTTTAATATTATGAAGATTCTATTAACGGATGGGTATTACCCTCCCCACTATCGTTCTCAGTCATCTGAAAATTTGAGTGAAGCACCACCTATGATTATGCCTACACCGAACCAGTATGATAACCCGTACTCCCGTACCAGGACATCACATAAGTTTACTTCTCCCCGCCAGGGCACTAGACCCCTACTTGATTATGAGAGTGTTCATATCATCGTTGGTAGTCAGGCGATCAAGAAACCTGAGACTAGTGACACGTCTGGGTTTGGCACTATCGATCATTCTATTCTGACTACGCCCGTAGTCTCCTTTGAGTCACCCCCTGAGCTGTGGGATCTAGTTATTGATTCCCCTGATGAGTCTGAGGCTGATTCAACGATTGCGCCCGTCACTGAGGACGAGGCTATTATCACTGACGAGTGTAGCGACGTTGAGGATATTGGTTACCCTAGTGACCTGTGAAGGATCAAGCGCATACCCAACTGCACCAAAACCCTGGAGTGTTGGAGAGGGCGCTACTTAATTTCTTAAATAAGTAGCAAAGCGCCACGGGTTAAGTGATGGAACGCCGGACCCAGCAATCCCCCCGGCATCCAGCACAACCCGTCGGCTCAGAGGTGGGGTTACCACATGGCCCACATGGCTTAGAGGTGGGGTTACCACATGTCCACGGATTGCCTGACCCGCCGGACCCACACAGGTAAAAGGGAAAAATAAAGATTTAATAGCGCCCCCGGTCTTGAACCCGTGACCTCCTCTAATACCAATTGAAGGATCAAGCGCATACCCAACTACACCAAAAGCCCGGACTGTTGGAGAGGGCGCTACTTAATTTCTTAAATAAGTAGCAAAGCGCCACGGGACAAGTGAAGGAACGCCGGACCCAACAACCTGGATGAGGATTTCTCTGTTGAGGAATCATCTCCACCCCCCTTCAATGATATTTTAGTCATGGAGTCTTTTGATGACCCTGAGTTAGTATACGTTCCGGTAGTGTCGGTAGAGTCACCCGAAGCTGAGAGCATACCTGTTACTTATTTAGGTAATGACTTGCTAGGACCCGATATTATTATGGTTGACCCAGGCTTATTAGATATTTCTACGGTATTGGTAGAATCACCTTGGGATGGTTGTTCAGTTTGGGATAATTTTAGTGTGATACATCCGGGAGTTAGTTCCTTACCGATATCATCTCCGCTTTGTATTCAAGCCAATTTAAATACTTCCCGGGACTCGATTTGTCCATCCCCATATTTTGACTTAGACGATGTCCCTACCTCATGGGAAGAATTGGTCGATATAGGATATGATGTTGTAGTAGATTTACCCCGCTTGGAAAAATTATCTTTGGATGACGGTAGCACTGAGTGCCCGATAGGCATTTCTTTGATGATAACTCCTTCGCCTGAGGCCCGAGTTAGTTTAGAAATTTTATCGGATACAAATCTGCCTACTATTGAGACGATCACTGTTCATGACTTAAGTAAAAATTCTAATGATTTAGTTGATTCATTCTGGGGCGAAAAGTTAACTGAGGATGAGTTTTCTGTGAGGACGAATCCACTATTCGAGTTTACTTTTGGTTTTAAAGGCTTGCAACTGGAGGCATTCTCTTGGACGTTTAATCCTTGCTTTGACATTGAGTGTGACTTGGTTTCCCCTACGGAGCCAACCCAGTCGACTCTCCCTCTGATTCCCTTAGCTCGAGTAGATGATTTAGTCATTTCTAGCCCTTCATATTTAGAGAAGTTTATTATTCCCACCTTCCCGTTAAGCTTACTTAGAAGGACGTGGGCGAACGTAGTTGGTGACGAACGTTTTTTGCTGACTATTTATTATGATATTTTTAAATCAAAATTTAATTCCCAAGTTAAAACGAAAACGTTGGAACCCACTACATTAATTTTTTAACTTAAATCACATGTGCCACCGGACATAATTCTGTTATACTTTACTATTAATTCAAGTCTTGTGGCACATGGGTTCTCCCCTCATGGTTTTAATTTAATTAGGCGTATTTTTAATTTCTTGAACCTTCTACATGCGTCCTTTATATTAATTGCGAGGTTGTGTCAAATAGTCGTCCACCGTTATGTGAATTGTTAACCCAGAATCCGCGACTAGTTCCTCAGGCCTTGCAGTCCGGGCGGCTTGTCCTTTCTAGCCGTCATTCTCGGCAAGCCGGTTTGTTGCAGACAAGCCGGTCGGCCTATCCGGTATCCCGCCGCCGATTCCAGTCCAGCTCCACTTCAAGTCTCAGGGACATCCCTCGTCCGAGGGTCGGCATGTCCTTGTCCAAGCCGAGCGACCTATTTTCCAGGTCGCCGTCAGAGGGAATCCAGATCAACTCGCCGGAGGAAGTCCGCCAGGCCGCGCGGCCTTTCCTCTGCTCTCTTCTCTTCTTTTCGATTCCCGTCACCGCTGCCCGACTCTCTTGTACCTCGGGCAGCCGGTAATTTTAGCCCTGCCCGTTTGGGCAGGCCCCCAAGCCTATAAATAGGGGGCGGGAGTACACCCAGAGGACGCTGACTCGAGTCCAAGAGCTCGCTTGTTAAGAGCTGCGGCCTCGATTCTAGTCCTTTGCGGTCTATTGTCCGGCCGGCTTCCTCCTTTCTTCATTCTTCGCTAAGTGTAACCGCTTATTTTCTTATAAAAGGAAAGCCCGCCGCAGGAGAGGCATTCAGGCCGCGGCGGGCGAACTCTGGTGTTGCCGCTGGTAGCGGCCCTTTCTCTCCTTTCTCTGCCCGGTTTTATCCGCCATTCCTAGCCGCTAGTAACCGACTAGCCGACAGTCTTTTCCCCATTTCTTCCCCCAGTGCTCGAACGGTTAGCTGGTGGTGCTCGTCTTCCCCGTCGCTTTTCGTGCATCAACAGTTAACACGCGGCCTTCAGATCTCGGTTAGTCGCTGAAGTTCAGCGGCCATACAATGTCAGACCTGCAGCCTGTTCAGAACAACCTCAGCCCCAGCGAAGTTCTGCTCTTGGAAGCTCTTCTGCAGTCCCGCCGGGAAGAAAATCAAACCCGCCAAGAGATGATCCGGCAGCTCGCCGCGATCAATTATAATCTAGCCGCAATCAATAAGCGGTTAGACTTGCAGTCCGCAATCATTCCGGTTACGCCAGCCAACCAGACCCCAGCGGACAGCAAGCAGGTCGATCCGCCGGCCTACTCGCCTACCTTCCCGGGCTATTCGCCGAGCTATTCGACCTCCTACCCGGCCTGGCCGCCCAAGTATTCGGCAACTCGGCCTCCAGTTTCGAAGAAGCCCCGTGTTTCGGAAAAAGGACAAAAAAGTTCGTCAGACCTCCCCCAGATCGAACAACAGGAGGAAGAGCCAAGTCACAAGAAACCCGCTCGAGCAGCGCGCGGGCAAGTCAGGTGCATGGATCAATATTGCGAATATCACAGGGAAAGAGGTCATCTAACAGAAGATTGTAGAGCTCTCAAATTAATTGTGAAAATGCAGAAATCAAAGGAATCCCGTAGCATGATCTAAAAAAGATATCTCATTCATAGGCTGGCAGACGCGCCAACATCAACGACAAAAGCGATCTTAAATCAATCCCTTAACCCAATATGTTTTTCTGTCTTTTGTTTCTTCTCATTATACTCTATTAAGAAGGATTATGACTCATTGCTATATTTTGTTTCAGAGATTCTATATCGGTACTCTCACCTGGCAAGTCATCATTCTTATGGGTTTGCAACCCAAAAAGTTAAAAGATCACTGAATCAAGAGATATCGCCGAGTCTAGCTACATCCCCCTTTAGAGCCGTTGTCATTAGCGTAACACCACGAGGACCACGTGTTGCGGGGAGATTTCGCACCGTGTAGTGGAAGCTTACCGGCCTTGATGCGGTGGAGTTCTAGATTGCGGATCCCGGCTAGTACCTAACCCCACTTCTGCATTATGGAGGAGCGGAGTGGTGGTCAGCTCTACCACGCCATGTAAGGGATATCGTTGCAACTATGATGCGTCTGTGCGGGAAGCGATACACGCATGCCCCGCAGATCGTCTTAGCATGCGACCCTCGAATACTCTTTGATACTCTCAAGCAGTGCCTGCAGGAGACCCACAGTCTTGTCGATCTCTGAGGAAAGCAATGTGACTCCGGCCGCACCTGCCCGGAAGATCGACTTGAACTGTACTCCAGGCAAGAGAGCAGTGTATTCTTTTCTTCAAGCAGAAGTCTAGTCGGCGGTCAGAATTCAGACCGCGCGGTTATCATATCCTGGCTAAAGAGAGTATTCGCCCGGGTAATTTGATATTATAAGGCTGAATAGAAGTTATCCAACAGCAAGTTGCGGATATTATTATTCTTACCGCCCGGTTATCTCTGTGACCAATCGATTTTCTTAAATTGGTCTCATATTTGAAGTTGCCATTATTTATTCTTACCGTGCGGATATCGTTATTAATCGGGCGAGTTATTTGGCTATCTTCAGCTCAATACAGCAGACATCATTATTAATCACGCGAGCTTATTGGTTTTCTTCAGTTCACTATAGCGGATATCAGTATTATTCGTGCGAGTTATGCATAAATCACTTATCAGATATACTCGCGCGAGTTATTCTTATCTCCACATCCATTCTGCTTGTGTTGTCCAAATATCTCATGACATATTATAATCGATCGAATAGAAATGCAATACTGAGCAAATAAAGCATATTCAGCAAAATCGAATGGTATCATTTATATTGTCAGAAATTACAAAATGTAGTATCCGCGCGGCTTACAAAGATCATGCCGCCAGATCCTATCCGCTCAGTCCGCCGGCTTATGGTATTCATTCGAATCAATTCACGGATTGCAATGTAAAGAAGTCGCAATATGTTTATCTCTATCGCTAAGTAGTTTCCCTATTGAAAGCCAGTTTCGTATTAAAGTTCGGACAGGCCGCCACCATCAGCTGGATTACTACAGCATCTTATCGGTTTGTTTCCTTAGCCGAGCGGCTTGTCGATTGCCATATATCTTCTTGATCTCCAATAAAACTACGGCCTATCATCGTTCAACTATACTAATCGTGCGACTTCGTATTAAACGGCTAGTATATCCGGCTACTGGTATTCTATTTAAGTTTAGCCAGAACAAAGGTGCTTATTATTTGATGAAGTCGTCAATAAGATCTCTTAAGTCGGAAACGAGTAAGAAACATTAAGTCGCGCGAACAGCCAAGTAAGTAGAATTTCAATACAATAGATTTTCACTAAAGGAGAAATATTTTCATTTCAGATGTCATGTACAAAAGGTAGACCGCGCGGTTTACAAAATCGTACCGCCGGTCTCAAAAAGGTGTAAAAATTGTTACAAGTATTGTCCTAACTATCCGGCTTTAGTCTTTTAGCCGCAGGAATGCTGGAGTCAGGTTCACCGTCGACGTCAACCTCGGAAGGCGAGTAGCCGCCGCTGCTGAACGAAGAAGAACTCGAACTACCAGTATCCCCGGACTTGGATTTGCTGGATTCAACCCGCGCGGTCTCGGAAGCTTGACCGTCGGTTTCTGAAGAAGCGCTTTCGCTCCTGCTCCCGTCGCTGTCTTCCTTTTCCTCTTCTGCCTTGCTCTCGCCCTCCCCATCGACTTTCTCCTTGCCTTTCAGCGCTTGATATACCGCGGCGACCCTTTTCTTCAGGGGGGGATACACGTCGGCGCAAGTAAAGTCGGTGAAGCCCGGGGCGAGGCCGCTGCGATCTCGGAGCCGATTCAGCGCTCCGTCAATCCCTTGGACGAGTTGTGGAAAGACAGCGTCCTGGAAAGCCGGGTTGGCCAGATCGTACATTTTCTGCAAAGGAAAGGAAAAAGGTCAGTCCGAGCGGCTTGATAAATAGAGCCGCAAGAATCAGGTAATATCTTACCGCATTCAAATCCTTTAGCCGTGCAATTTCTTCATCTTTCTCTGCGAGTTGCCGCCTCAGGTCGCTTTGACTTGCGACTAACCGCCTATGGGCCAGGCCCATGAAGTGGTTAGCCACAAAGCTTCTCGCGCCAACCTGCGCGGCAAACCGAGAAAAGTCCTCTTCTGGTATCTTTTCCAGCGCTTTCAGGTTGCGCTTGCCATACAAAGCCGCACCAGCCGCGGATGCATGGCGGCTTATCCTTTCACTCCCCCAGTCGGGGAGGGCGGTAGACACTTGGACCGACTCGCCGTCGGCGCTCCATAGCATGGTGGCGTTGCCATGGAGATCTTTCAAACCGCTGCCCATTCCTTGCAGGGTAAAGTCGGCAGATGAGTCCGACTCACCTTCTTCATCAGCCCGCTCCGGCTTGGCCCTCCTCTTCCTCCTCTCCCTTTGCGTGAGGGTTAAGCCGCCCGGAGTTAGCGGCTTGTTTAGCGGGACTGCGACAATAGCTGCAAGGCAAAGTTGACAAGTCAGTTGTTAAGCCGCGCGGCTAGAAAAGTAGTTCTGTTGGCAGATACTTACTGTCCTCCACATGAACATCCTCTAAAGTCGGGAGCAGGGGGAGGTAGTGGGTGACATCAAGCCGCTCGCCCTTGAAGAAGTCATAAATTTGCTTCTCCAGGCCGTCCAGCCCGCTGCTGCCGAATGCGGCTTCTTCGCGGATCTGCGGGTTCACCGGCAAGAGTCCGAGCTGTCCTTCGAAAATCAGGTACCTTTCTGACCAGTTCGGTACCTTGTTCGCCAGGTTGACGACTTTCAGCCCCCGGCAACCAAAGTACAGATGTCCCCTGAAGATCTTTGTCCCAGCATCCGGAATAGACCGGACCGAGAAGCATTCGCTGAACAGCTTGATTGAGAACCGAACTCTCTCCGACCTCAGATAAGAGATGAAGCTGTAAATCGCCGCTATCGAGTTCGGGGGCAGCTGTCCGGGCACAACTCCGTAGTGGTCGAAGACCGCTACGGCTTCCATCAGTACAGGAAACCGGAAGCCGCAGTCGAAGTGGTCGACAGGGATTGCGATTTGGTTGGCGGTGGAGGAGTTAATCCGCTCGTGAGGAAGCGGAAGCCGCGCGAGCAGCGGGCTATCTTTCATGTACTTCTCCACAAAGCTATCTAGCTCGGCTTGGGTAAGCCGGCCTTCCTTGTGGTCTGCGGAGTGAAACGCCGAAGCCGCATCGGTCCTAACGGCTGGAGCTTTGTCAGACCGCATCGCCTTTGCTTTAGCTCGCATTCTGATCTTCTGTGCCAAAATCTCCGGGGCCGTCTCAATTTATAGATTTCCTGTGCTGCTTCAGTGGTGGTTGTCAAATCGCGGTTAAATGTCAGACCGCTCGGCTCAACCTGCAAGATAGAATCTTCTAACCGCAGAACAGTTCGGCGGTTCGAGCGACTAAGATTCCCGTACTTAGCAAAATTATCAAATCAAAAAAGCAGCGGCTAAGAAACTTAAACTACCCAAGCCGCAATCAATTCAGATTAATGTACAAGCAGATACACAGCAATTGTTCAGAGCATTCAAACCGTCCGGCATCACGAGTTGATGCTTATTACAAAACCAAATAAAGTGTTCGAAATTATTTCTCTCCGCCCTCAGGAGCTTCTCGCCCTACCCGCGCGACTTGGTCGCCGGCCTGCACAAGCTGAACATATACTTGACTGACGAGGTTGTGGATGGAGTGTAGAGTTCGGTGAACCCGCGAGGTATCACGCTCTACACGGGCAAATGGAACCAGCGGTAGAGGTCGATCTCCCGGGTCGCCAGCAGCAGCGACCTGCCCAACCGCCGCGACTAGTGGTGAGTCCGAAGTCTCGCCAGAAGCCGGGCGGCTTGGTAGCTGCCGCTGTTCCCTTCCCTCGCCAGACCGAGCAATGTCCGTCCTGTCTCTCTCAATCCGGCCCGCCATCAGCACCAAGGCTTGCATGTCAAGCTTCTCCGCCCTCTCCCGTTCCAGGTTGGCCAGCGCCTCTTGAGTCTTCTGCTCCGCGGCCTCTAGCGCAGTCCGCATCAGTGTTCTTTCCTCTTCCAAGGTAGTGACTGCCGCCGGTGCTCTTTGTTGAGCGGCCTCCAGCGCAGTCCGCATCGCCATCTTCTCCTCCTCCCAGCTGGCCAGGGACGCCTGCATCGTTTTGTCAGCGGCCTCCAGCGCAGTCCGCTTCGCCATTTTCTCCACGTCCGCGCTGGCCAGTGCCTCCTGCACCCTTTTGTTAGCGGTCTCCTGCGTAATCTGCATCGTCGTTTTCGCCAACTCCAAGCTGACCAAGGCCTCCTGCGTCCTTTTCTCAGCGGCCTCCACCTCAGACCGCATCATTCCTCTCTCCTGCACCAAGTCCTCCAGCACTTCCTGAGTTCTCTTTTCAGCGGCCTCCAGCATAGACCGCTGATTTTCTTCTTGAAGCCGCCACTCTTCTTCCTTGGCTCGAAGGGCCTCGGCATGCTCCCTTATTCTAGCCTGCAGGGCGGCGACCTCCTCCTGGAATTCGGCCGCCCGTTGGTCATCGATTTTTGAAGGT
Source organism: Platanthera zijinensis (assembly GCA_039513925.1). Classification (NCBI taxonomy): domain Eukaryota; kingdom Viridiplantae; phylum Streptophyta; class Magnoliopsida; order Asparagales; family Orchidaceae; genus Platanthera; species Platanthera zijinensis. Next base: position 163,687,053 of record CM077085.1, read on the forward strand.
AGCGAGGACATCAGTGGAGGCAAGAAGCTCATCAGATCGCCCGGCCTGCTGGCGGTTCCTAGTGCACCTGCAGCAAACAAACAAGCGGTCAGATTTTAATCGCACAACCGACACTTTTCAAAGGATCTCAGTGGAACGAGACCGTAGTTCGGGATTATCTCTCCCTGCAAAGCCGCGGTGCCGCACCTAAGCGCTGGTCGCCTAAACCGCTCGGAGTCTATTCGCTTTAGCTTTTCTTTCCATAGCCGCGCGGTCTCCTTAGCTTTGCTTTTCAGCTCAGCCGTGGTCAGGAAGAAGCTCGTCGGCGGATTGAAAATCGTGTCCGCTCCCTTCTTCCGTGACCGCGGCTTGTAGAATTTTACAATGCGCTTAACTTCTTCCTGTTTACCTTGCAGGGGAGGAAATGTAGTCGCCACCTGCTTCCCGGCGATTAGCTTCCTCATCTCCTCTATCTTCTCTCTAAGCTTTAATTTTTCAGCTCCTTCAGAAACCGCAGGAGTCGGTTCGCCGAGCTTCTCTCCGGTAACTTCGACATCGATGTCGGCGGTCTCCTCAGAAGCCGGCAGGGTTGACAACAGCTTGTCCTGCTGCTGGAAGGTCTCCATGCCTTTCAGAATGTCGCTCAAGGATTCGCTGGCCGCCCGCGAGCTGTCCGTTTCGTCCGGCTTAGAAGATGGAGTCAATGGACTTTCGGGCGCTTCTTTCTCCCGCGGCTTATGCTAGAGGCTGGCCGCTCCGGTCTTCACAGAAACATTGCGGTTATCAACCCGCATCTTCCGCGTCTTCCTCTCCATCCTTTCCTCAAGAGTCTCGACCTTTTTCTTGCGTCGCTTCAAGTGGCCGACTATTAACTCTGTCCGCTTCCGCTTCTCAGTCAGAGACCGCTCGGTCTCCAGTGGCTTCTCTGAGTTGTCCTCCTCGACGATGATCAGGTCAGCAGATTTGGGCACCTCGCGTGGCTTGGAGGAATCAACACTTTTCTCCTCCATCCCGGCTATCTTCAAGAGAGGCTCACCAGATGGCGAGTAGGTGATATCGAAAGATTTGGTAGTTCCGGCTTGTGGGAGAGCAGGCGTAGGGATCTCTTCGACTTTGGCCGCGGCCTGCGAGGATTCCCCGATGACTTCCATCGGCCTTTTTCCTGGACCAGGTGCCACCGGTGGGATCGGCTTCTCTGTCTTCTTCTCGGGCTGCTGGTCAGAGCTGTCCGCTTTCCTGCCCTTCTTCTTAGCCTCAGACGACTTCTTTTCGCGAGCTAGCATCGTGGACATGACATCCATCTTGTGTAAGTCTCTGTCGGCTTGAAGGATTCTAACCGCGAGAGGCGAGTAGCGACCCGTGGCTTGGCAGAAATCTTGACGAAATGGCAGGATCCTCGGCATTTTATAGATGCAGAGGCATTAATGGCAGTCGCGGTCTCCGGCTTAGTTCTACATTTTCGAAGTTTTTTCAGAAACTTAAAAATGTGCGGGGATTATGTTAACCCAGAATCCGCGACTAGTTCCTCAGGCCTTGCAGTCCGGGCGGCTTGTCCTTTCTAGCCGTCATTCTCGGCAAGCCGGTTTGTTGCAGACAAGCCGGTCGGCCTATCCGGTATCCCGCCGCCGATTCCAGTCCAGCTCCACTTCAAGTCTCAGGGACATCCCTCGTCCGAGGGTCGGCATGTCCTTGTCCAAGCCGAGCGACCTATTTTCCAGGTCGCCGTCAGAGGGAATCCAGATCAACTCGCCGGAGGAAGTCCGCCAGGCCGCGCGGCCTTTCCTCTGCTCTCTTCTCTTCTTTTCGATTCCCGTCACCGCTGCCCGACTCTCTTGTACCTCGGGCAACCGGTAATTTTAGCCCTGCCCGTTTGGGCAGGCCCCCAAGCCTATAAATAGGGGGCGGGAGTACACCCAGAGGACGCTGACTCGAGTCCAAGAGCTCGCTTGTTAAGAGCTGCGGCCTCGATTCTAGTCCTTTGCGGTCTATTGTCCGGCCGGCTTCCTCCTTTCTTCATTCTTCGCTAAGTGTAACCGCTTATTTTCTTATAAAAGGAAAGCCCGCCGCAGGAGAGGCATTCAGGCCGCGGCGGGCGAACTCTGGTGTTGCCGCTGGTAGCGGCCCTTTCTCTCCTTTCTCTGCCCGGTTTTATCCGCCATTCCTAGCCGCTAGTAACCGACTAGCCGACAGTCTTTTCCCCATTTCTTCCCCCAGTGCTCGAACGGTTAGCTGGTGGTGCTCGTCTTCCCCGTCGCTTTTCGTGCATCAACATGAATGGTTTTGTTTTGGTTTTTCTCACCCCTAAACGGATGCCCCCGGGCACTTTAGAAATATTAACGAATTGGCTAGTCTATTCTTTAAGAATTTTACGGAAGTTTGGTGACATGACATTCCTTTTAAAATTTTCCACTTAGTGGGGCATATCTCCTATTTTCATCGTTACATACTTTATGCTTTATGCTTTAATGCCACCTGAAATGTATACCACTCCGTATATATTTTCAACTATGCTTTCTATTGGGTTAAGTGGTGACAGTTTTCTTGGATCGTTCTCCTTCTCGGTCTCAATCAGAGGTACGTTGGTGGATGTTGTTGAAATTCTTTTTCCTTCTTTGGCTAACGCTTATTTGAGGTCCCTCCAAGATCACCTTTTGCCATAAAGGTCCTTCTTACCCGCCGACGACCTTCCAGGCGAGTGCACACAGGCATACTCATTAGTGATGAGTATTTTTAAGAGGGGGAGGATTGATGGAGCCGACTTCCCACGACATGTGGCCAAGGATCGTCCTCCCTCTGACGATGATGGTGACCCGGTAGATATGAATGGAGACAACGGCCCGCAACTACTTGAAGAAGGCGATGGCGCACTGACACATGACCATGAAGAGCGTCGCCTCAATAGCCGTCAAGAGCGCAAGCCCATTTATAATTTATTAATAATAAATATTAATAAATTATTATGGAGTAATAATATATTTTAATATTTGTTTTATTTCAAAATTATCATTATTATTTCGTGTTTAATTTCATGTATTAGTTGTTACATGGTTATGTTATAAAACCATGAGTTTTGATTTCATTTTTCATGTTGGGCTACATGTAGCCAGTTGGAGTGTTTGTTGTAGACTATATATAGGAATGTACCCCTTTGTTTCTCATTAGTGAATGAATAAAAATATCGAATTTCAAGTTGAAATCCTCCTCCTCCTCAAGGCAAATTTCGGCCCTTCCTCTCTTCCTATTCCTCTTGGCCATCGGCCACCTTTTCTTCCTCCTCTCTCTCTCGGCTTTCCTCCATTCCTCTCCTTCCCCATCACCTATTTGAACCTAGCAAACCCGAGCCATCTTCCTTCCCTCACCATGCCGACCACTTCCAACAACCACCAACATTTGAGTCCCCTCCTCCAACCAAGAGAATCGGCCACCACCCATTTCCATCCCTCCAAGCCGAGCCATCATCAACACCACCAAGGCCGACCATTACTTCCCCTCACAAAACCGGCCACCACCATCTCAAACCCGAGCTCCCTCCACCACCATCAAAATAACGACCCCCCCTCCAAAAAATACCTTTCCTAATCCAAAAATATTCATTACCATAATCCCCCTTAGTTACCATATTCAAAACATATCCCCTTTCATAAATTTTCCACCTACCAAATTTGAAATATCTCATTCCTTAAATAATCCAAAATCTTGCCACATTTTCCCTATCCTACCTTATTGGAATATTATTTCCACATTTGGAAGATTTCGCTGGGATTTTCCAAATATAGCGTTACACGAAGAAGGCGAATAGTTTCTCTCCCTCCGGCGTATGTCTTTTGGTGCTGATTAAAGAATGATTCTAGTCGAGTGAAACCGGATTCACCCAATCCGTTTGGGGTAATGAAAATTTCTACTTTATGTGTTTTTCTTCCCTAGATAATTCTTGTGGCATTGGCAAATTGCGTGTCTTGTGTAACGCTTGATTTTTTTGTGGTTTAATGTATGTTAGTTATTGTCTCGTGTGCCGTATTTTCGTTTAAGTTCGTGAGGCGTGGAGGCCCTCGTTTGTATTTTTTTGGGAGAGAACCACCCTTGCCCGAATCTTTTGTTTTCGGTGGTTTCTCTTTTGGTACAACTCCCTCGATCGAACCGTGTTGGTTCTTTTTCGCTTGAGAGGACCTTGGCCTATGGTCTTGGTATTATCTTAAGGGGCTTTGCGAATCCCACGTAATTGTTAGTCTAATCGTAATATTAATAGAATCGCTGCTACGTTAAATGCTATAGTGTAACATGAGAATTATTCGAGAGCGTCACGTTAATTTTTCGGCCACACAAAACTCTCGAAAGAGTGGGCCTACATCAGCCATCAAACTCAAAAATGTACTCGGGCCATTAGTGAGCACTTCCCTAAGCACCAACCACTCATAAAGTCCTTCCTTTGATTTAAATGTTGTCTTCCACTCATCTCCCTCCCTAATCCTGATTTGATGGTAGCCACTCTTAAGATCTAATTTAGAAAATATCATGGCACCTGCTAACATGTCTAATAAGTCATCCAAACGAGGGATGAGAAACCTATATTTAATAGTTATTTTATTGACGGCCTTATAATCCACACATATCCTTTAAGAACCATCTTTCTAAGGGACTAATAATACAGGTACGACACAAGGATTCTTACTATGATGGATGAACCCCTTACTTATCAAATCCGATATTAATTTTTGCAATTCAAGGTGTGTGGAGGGGTTAAGTCTATAATTGGGAAGGTTGGGCAACGAGGAACCCGGAAAAAAAAATCAATCTCATGTTGAATTTCCCGCATGGGGGGTAACTTAGGCGGTAAATAATCCGGGTAGACATCCATTAGTTCTTCTAAAAGGGCCTTCAATGCTTGAGGTAAATTATGAAAAGAGGAGCTATCTACCTTGACTTGTAAACATACTAGCGCATACATTACACTGTCTAAAAGGACTCATGCTCAAACTCCTTCTTACCTATCAACCTTAAGGTTTTCATTTTTATAGGCACAATAGTGTCTTTGGAAGAGGTCGATTGATCATTAGGCGGAGTGGGTTTAAAAATAATGGTATTGCCATTAAATTTGAACTCATAGGTTTTTGCTCACAATAAATGAGTAACATCATGGTCATAAAGCCATGGGAATACAAGTAAGACATGACAAGCATCAATGTGGATGACGTCACACAAAACCTTTTCAGAATAAGTCTTGATGGTAAGGGGTACCAAACAATGCTTCGACACCGGGACAATGTTTTATTTACCCATGCCACCATATAAGGGTGAGGGTGCGGCTCAGTAGCTAATGACATTCGGGTCACCACATTTCCATAAATTACGTTCATACAACTACCACTGTCTATGATCAACTTACACCACTTCTCTCCACTCTTAAAATTTAACAAAAAGATATTCATACTATTTCAGTCATCTAAAGCACGTGGAGTAGCCAGAATACACCGCATGAAAATAATATGAGTATCATCCTCTATATCGCTCGGTACTCCTTCTGACTCACTATCTTCTCCTACCTCATATATAAGGTAATCAGACTCACATGTGGAATCTAAAAGGGTTAAGGGCTTGGGCTTGGTTGGACACTCACTAGCGTAATGATGCTGAACCCCGCAAGAAAAATAGGTAGCATTCATTTTGCTAACCCTTCCTACAGGAACTCTCTCACCCGCTAGGTTTCTACTATTCCTGGCAGTCACGATAACGGAGTTCGAGTCATTGGACAAGAATTTCCCCTTATCCTTATAGGTTGAGGTGGGAGATGGTCCAAAGATGGACTTTCCCTTTTGATATGAGCGAGTCTTATTTTTATGAAGTTGTGCTTCTCAATATTTAATGCAGCGTTGAATGTGGTGTTTAGGTCGGTGTGACCATAATGTAATAGTTTAACCTAAATGTTGGTGTTTTGTAAGACCCCATTTTTTTTAAAACACCGGGGTCTTAGGCCCAGAACCGCCGCTTTGTGGTGACACCATCATGCCCGGGAAGGTCATCACTACAAAACGACGATCCTTCCGGCCAAATCGATCGCAGAACAGTAGTATAAGTAAATATAAATCTAGTCCACCATAACCACATGTATATAAATAAATCTCCATGAAGGGAGAGTCCACAATAATAATAATCAGAGTACAAAAAGAGGGCTTATGCCCAGTACATATAATCCTCACTACAGGTCACTCGCGGAAGCAAAACTAAAACTAAGCGTCACCGTAACTATCACTGAACCGAGAGCACCCAAGCTAGGCTGGCCTATCTCCACCGACTCCATACTCTGCTGGTGCTGCATATCTGGGTGCTTCTTCCTTTTCGGCCTGCGGTCGCCGCCTCGCAATTCACGTCTGTGTCTACGTCTTCGGCCTCCTGGCAGCTTAGCTGGTGGGATCCCACCCATCAAGGGGCATTTGACCCGTGTATGTCCCGGCTGGTGACAATGGTAACACAGTCGCGGGGTCAACTCTGTCAGAAACTGCAAAACCCGTGACCCTTCCATATGGTACAACAAAAATGTTGTGGTTCGAAAACCGTTAGTCTAAAAGACTAAGCCCTATCATCCCGTACCCCTTCCCCCATGGCTCCTAGGTACCGAGCAGAGAGGAAGAAAGGGAAGGACATGAAGGTGGAGAATAAGCCAAAAGCCGGAGACAGCAGACCTATGCTAGCAATTCCATAGTAAATATAACAGAAGAAGAAAATAAGAAATGTAACCTTAACTTATGCGGAAGCGCATAAGCCAAGGGTTCTTTTGCAGGGCTCCAATCGTATAAAGTGTCCCATACCACTTATACATTGGGGTGTCGGTTATCAAACAACAAGGAGTAGCATGTAAGTAAAAGCACAAGAAATATAACCATTGATTTATAGGGATTACCCCTATAGACCAAGGGGTCGTTTTGCAGGGCCTATCGTATAAAACGTCCCATACCATTTTATACGATAGGTGGCAATGTTTATGCTATGACACGCAAATATGCTATGGAATGCACAAGCAAGTGCAACACACCCACACGACTCCATGCTCACAGACCTTTAGTTCCCCGTGTTCGGGAAGCTAGCTTTACTCCCAGGAACCTCCGTAGTGGCAAACGGAGACAGTGGGTTGGGCCCCCCACTCCTAGGCGGGTAACCACACTACCAGGCCTAGCCCTTCCGTACGCCCCTAGAAGAACACAACCTAGAGTATCCGCGTACTAGTGTTGGCTATATCCACCAGGATTTCTTTGGCTAAGTGTCCCACACCGCCGAGTCAACGTACCGACGTCGGTGTGATCGATCGTCTAGTACCGATGACCCACCACTTTTATGCACATGCAATCATGACAGTTATATTTGTACAAGTTCTCATGTTACCGAGCTTCCAGCTCTCTAGGCTACCAAGCATATGCTAAGTCCCCGAGCATCCACTCCCTGGACTTCCAAATTTATACCAAGTCCCCGAGCATCCAGCTCCCCAGACTTCCCAATCACAAACCAAACCATTGATATTACTAGTAGGCCCTTAGACCACGGACCTACTCTACCCATTCAATGCAAATTCTTCTTCCAAAGTGTACAAGTGTAGGTGTGAGGTGCAACTATTATTAGGGTTACTCTTGATCATTTTATTCCTAAGATTTAAGGTTAACATTGGACTTCCCGTGGTTTAGCCGGTGAAGGGCTCGCATCGATACTAGGAACTATGATGGGGGGAATCCCAAAGCTCCCTTTCCAAGGCACTTATTGTAATTGATTGGTTCCCTTAACCCATTCCCTTCTCATATTACAGTGGGCTAATCCTAGGGTTACTTTGACTCATCCTCTTCTCGGGGAGGATGATCTTCCGTCGAACCCGATCAACACTTAACACTAGTCAATCTCACACCCTACCCGTCCTGACTTCCAATAATGAACTTGATTTAACTCACCCCATCCAAACCCGCAAACTACCAAAATTCCATTTCCCAAGTTCATTACACACTCTAGTTCAGCTTCTGCAGTTTTACTAAACGCAGACCATCCTAAGCTTTATGAGGTATGCAAGGGGTGGTACTCCAAATTGTCTTCCGAATCTCCTATAATATTTAGTAGAGGTCTACCATGACATAATTAGTCTAAATTAAGAAAATAATAATTTTCCTATTTCATCTGGCATTTAATTTATTTATTCTCAACCTCCGAATGCCCTAGTATGAACATGAAGTGCACTAATGAGCCAACAATAAATCACCATAAAATCAGTAAAAATCCTATGTGGCATTTAAGCAGTAATTCCAAATTTTGAGAAATTTCAGATGTGTTTAGGCCTACATTTCCTAATTTACTATTTTAGGCTATTTTTACTATATTATGAAGAAAGTACTGTAAAAATATATCCAAAAGTCACAAGAAACTTATAGAAGCTTTATGGTTACCTAAAATCATCAGAAACCAAGTCCCATAATTTTTATCTAATATTTGGGCTCTGAATTCATTTTAATGTAAAACACTAATTTTCCTAGTATAGTGAGGGAGGTACTATTTTTAATTGTCTAAAAAGCCATAGAAAATAACAGGGTGACTATCATGGTTTGTAACACCCACTGACCAAATTTCATAATTTTACAAAAAATAATTGGGCATTATTTGTATTTTTGACTACATATCCCAAAACGTAAGTTAAAGAAGCAAGTACCAAAAATAATCAGATAAAACTCCCAAGAAAAATACAGAAGGTTTAAAATGCTATAAGATGCCCTACTTCAAGATTTTATAACTTTCCAGTCAACAGAAATTCCAGAATCATCAAGAATAAATATCTAGGGCACAATAAGAGTTGTGAATGAAGTACAGTATAAATTAACCAAAATTTCCCAACAAAATTATATCATGGACATCTAGAACAGAAAATCATCCTGCCCAAATTGTATTTGATTTGTAGATCAGTTGATAGCATCATAGTTCACATTAAGGTTGGTGACCAAAAATAGGGTTAGGGTTTTAGGTTTCCTAACTGTCTCCAAACCTCCTAAGATTTTGTCCAAAGAACTATAATGGCCCCATGGTCCTCTCCACCAAATTTCAAGTCAGTCAAAGGTCATTTGACCCCATGACCTTCACAGCCCTAAAAATCCCAATTAAGGGACCTACCCTAGGGTTCTAGGGCTACCCTATCCCAAACCACCCCAAATGACATTGGAGGGTGTGTCATGCCCCAAAAAGCCAGTGGACAAAATATCAGCCTCTGTTGAGGTTGTTTGACCACTCAAATCCCAAAAGGAATGAATTGACCTTGTTACCCCTATAAGGGCCAACCTAGGGTCGAGTTAAAACTTAATCAAAACACTTGCAAATGAGGTGGAATTTTTACCATAGTTCTAACATTCCCCCTAAGACCTCCCACCCAAATTTGGGGGGATTTTGAGGTGTTCAGGACACCTAATTAAATTATACATGAATTATTAAGTTTTTACAAAAACTACCGAAAAACATTCCCCAAAAATTTTTATTTTTGCATAGGTCTTAGGTATGGCTAATATAAGCCCATACCCCAAATTTCAAGTCATTTGGATGTCTGGATTGATGTGAGCATCAAAATCAATCTCAGGACAACCCTATGGATAGACCTCAACAAAATGTGTGTTGTGGTCTAACCAGGACTCCAAATTGAGTAAAATCAATTTTGAATTAAACTAGACTTCGAGGGATACATTTTCTATGTTGACCACTTTTTATGTTTCAGCCCCTACGGGCTATAATTTTCAGTCTAAACCTAGTGCACAGTAAAGGGGGATTAATTCCTAATTATACAATATATAATATAATAAAATGCTACTATTCATCTTTTTCTTTACCCGAACCCGAACAGCACCAGAAAAACAAACACTTCCTGTAGCTTTTCTAAAATTATTTCCCGGCCACCCAGCCATCTCCCTTGCCGGCCACCACAACCACCACCTCTGTTGAGGTGAGGGCTACCGTCGGGCGGTGGCACGGTCGCCGGAGAGGCGGTTTCCTGCGAACCCGACCACCATTTATTTTTGGAAAACCATGGAAACGCTCGCTCAATCTGTCTCCTTTGAGCTTGACATCTCTCCTAAGTAATTTCTAAGATCTACCCAGAGAAGAAGGAGTAGAGGAGGACCTTATTCGAGGTTTGGAGTCGAGCCGATCATCGGGATGGTATTTGCGCGATGGTGGCGTCGCCAGAATCCTTCTACAGCACAGCACAAGCTTCAATCCGTCGGGTCAGGGTGGGAAACTTCATCTCTGAGCCTAAGGGACCTTTTTAAAGGGAAGAAATGGGGAGTGGGCGGTTATAGGCTGTCCAGCCATTATTGCCTCTTCAAGAGGAAGCTCGGCCATGGTGGAGGGGAGCTGAAACGGCTTTGTAACAGCTCGAGCAGGGCTGGAAACTCCTCCTCTCCCTGAGAGGAGTTGAATCCAGCCATTTAAAGGGGAAGAGGGAAGTCTATGGCATCAAATGCCATTGACGGCCATGAAGACTGGGGCTCAGCCATGGCTGGAGGAGGAGGAAACGGCTGCCACGTGGCACAGCCGGTCAAACATCACAAAATAAGACTTAACTAAGTCTTAATAAGAGAAACCGACCCAATAATGCATTCTGTCCCACTTCCTAAACTGGCCCGGTTCAGCTTAACAAGCACACAGCAAAAAAAAAGATGCAAGAAAAATTATAAGTAAAATGGCGTTGAGTGAGCTCTGCTCACTCAACACCATCAATGCTACGGCGTTGAGTGAGCTCAGCTCACTCAACGCCATCCCAGTTACGGCGTTGAGTGAGCCCTGCTTACTCAACGCCATCATAATGGCCTCCCATACTATGGCATTGAGTGACCTCAGCTCACTCAATGCCATCCGAATCATGGCGTTGAGTGAGCTCTGCTCACTCAACGCCATCTAGAATAAGCCCCTTTTAAACGATGGCATTGAGTGAGCTTAGCTCACTCAACGCCGTCAAGATTATGGCGTTGAGTGAGCTTAGCTCACTCAATGCCGTCCAGATTATGGCGTTAAGTGAGCTTTGCTCACTCAACACCATCCAGGTTTTGGCGTTGAGTGAGCTTAGCTCACTCAATGCCGTCGAGATTATGGCGTTGAGTGAGCTCTGCTCACTCAACGCCATCCAGACAGCACAAAATGGCGTTGAGTGTGGTCAGTGCACTCAACACCGTTCAACTTATGGAGTTGAGTGCACTCAACGCACTCAACGCCATCCCGCCTGACAGATTATGGCGTTGAGTGAGCTAAGCTCACTCAACGCAATCCAGTCTACGGCATTGAGTGAGCTCAGCTCACTCAACGCCAACCTGACGACACAAGATGGCGTTGAGTGTAGTCAGTGCACTCAACGCCATTCCACTTGTGGCTTTGAGTGAGCTAGGCTCACTCAACGCCATCCAGACCATGGCGTTGAGTGAGCTTAGCTCACTCAATACCATTCCAAGGTCATGGTCGTGACAGATTGGTCACGGGCGTGTCAGGCCCATGTTGACATTTCTGAGCTCGACAATCGTCTTCCTGAGGTCGACGATCGTCGAAGGGGTCACGCCCTAGGTAACGGGCATGACGGGTCGGTCACGGGCGTGACGGGTCGGTCACGGGCGTGACCACCCCTTGACTCAAAATCTTGGTCGATAAACTTCAATTCCTAGGCTTCCCAGGGTTCTGTTAAGACAAAACCACTCCCAGGGGTCTAGTCGGAAATGGGATGTTACAAATCCCAATAAACAAAACAAAGATTTCGTCCCCGAAATCAAGGTTAAACCTATGGGACTCCAATCAGGAGAAAGGCTTTTAACATCCCATGAGAGTTGAAAGATTTGCATCTCTACGTTAGGTTTGCTGTGTGCAGTTTTGATTCTAATACAAATTCGTCCATTGACAAGGTATATACCCCAATAAACAAAAGATTAGCCCCTATTCTTGAAATTTCAGTCCTATTGGTTTAAAATAGGAACGCAAGTTGATTGTCCAGGGGGGTTGTGAGGGTGTACCTGAACGAAAAGTTCCGGGTAGTTTTGTCGTATCAAGTCCTGTGGCTCCCATGTATGCTCCTCCTTCCCATGATTGTTCCACATAACCTTGAGTAACGGAACCTTCTTCCGTCGCAAGACCCGCACTGCCGTGTCATCGATCCTCATCGGCACTAAGTGAACTGACCAGTCAGAAGCTACCAGTCCATCTGTGGTCAAAATTTGCTGCTCCGGGCGTAGTAGAGCCCTCCTAAGCGAAGAAACGTGGAATACCTCGTGCAGAGCTGCCAACTCTGGTGGCAACTCCAGCCTGTCTGCTCTGCGCTTCTAACATCCGGTCTCTTATCAGTCTCACCTGAGCCTCGGTGTCTTCAACAAAATCTGATCCCAATGACTTCGAATCCTCGTCCTGCATCCAAGAAAGCGGGGTCCTGCATCTCCTTCCATACAAGGCTTCGTAAGGCGCCATCCTGATGCTGGACTGGTAGCTATTGTTATAGGATAACTCGACTAGGGGTAGGAGCTTCTCCCATGGTTCCCCATGGTCCAAAATGCATAGCCTCAGAAGATCTTCCAGCGTCTGAATGGTGCGTTCCGTCTGCCCATCCGTCTGGGGATGGAATGCGGTGATGAAGGTAAATCGCGTGCCTAAGTAAGCCTGCACGGATCTCCACTCCCTGGAAGTGAACCGGCCATCCCGATCTGACACGATCGTCTTGGGACCCCCGTGGTATCGAACAAACTGCTCCACAAATGTCCGCACTAGTACCCCCACAGAGTCATCCTACTTGATCGTAATTAATCTGGCCACCTTCGTCAACCAATCGACGATGACCCAAATCGAGTCGTTTCCCGTCCGTGATCGGGGAAGTCCATGAATAAAATCCATCATGATGTCCTCAAATTTCCTCTCTGGGGGTACATGTTCTGAGATACATCATCCTTCTGATGATACAACATAGCGATTAAATCTTTACCTTCTCAGATATCCTGAATCTTGTTACCCGTCATCTAATTTCACGTGATAATAGTTAATTCTCGTAATTACTCCGTCTTATTACCATGCCATTGTCTTGGTAACGCTACGGGTCATCATTCCAAACATGTTTTTTTTACAAAACCTTATGTTCGCTCGAATAACGTCGAATTATATCGACTTCAATCTCACTATGTTTGTTACGCCACTTTCCCTAAACTAGGTCCAAGGGAACCCAAGCCAATACTAATTTGTCCAATAAACAAAAGTTAAGCCCCTACCTATCTTGGGCTAAGTATCTTTGATATTACCCTGTTACATCTGTCCTAGCTAGGTGCACAATCCCTAGGGCGTCAATCTTCGACTTGGGGTTCCACCCTAAAACTCGTTAATATACTCCATACTTTTAACTCTCTGAGTCACATTTACGACAACCTTATCCGGGTCAAAATGTTTCCAATCCCAAATGGGTATCTTCCGAACTTGAATTCCTATCCGACCCTCAGTGTTTGTCTCGTTGGTTTCCTCCAGGTAATTTTATTACCAGTATTGAGGGTTAAGACTACTTGTCTTTTACCATTCTGCTAATGTATTATTGGTCTCAATTCTCCTTAAAGTAGTCTACCGCTTTGAATAATCCTTGATTGCGATTGTAGGGACACCTGAGTTTACATCTTAGGTAGTCATTCTCGTGCTAAACTCCTCCTTTATTCTCTTTGGGTATCTCCTTACCTTAACCAAATTCATACCCAAGGTCTATTTTGAACTAGGGCATACTATAAATTGTCATGGTTAGTCACGAGTCCTAGTTGGTTGAGTCTAACTCGTTGGTTGGAGGATTATAAGATGAGATCTTCGTAGCCGAAGGTGTTCCTTGCTAGGGTAGGGTTTGCCACAGGCTACGAAGAGGAATTCCAATTAATGATGAAGTGGACTTTCACATGTGATTTCCCTTATGGGCACACCACTACTTCCGCTGCTTAGTTTTTCCCCAAACTAAACTCAGCGGGGGTGACCCAGGGTTAGTTTACTGCTACTTTTCCGATGCTCTGAAACCACTTGTAAGACCCCAATTTTTTTTAAACACCGGGGTCTTAGGCAAAGAATCGCCGCTTTGCGGTGACACCATCACGCCCAGGAAGGTCGTCACTACAAAAAGCCGATCCTGCCGGCCAAATCGATCGCAGAACAGTAGTATAAGTAAATATAAATCTAGTCCACCATAACCACATATATATAAATAAATCTCCACAAAGGGAGTCCACAATAATAATAATCAGAGTACAAAAGGAGGGCTTATGCCCAGTACATATAATCCTCACTACAGGTCACTCGCGGAAGTAAAACAAAAACAAAGCGTCACTGTAACTGTCACTGAACTGAGAGCACCCAAGCTAGATTGGCCCATCTCCACCGACTCCGTACTCTGCTTGTGCTGTATCTCTGGGTGCTTCTTCCTTTTCGGGGGGCGGTCGCCGCCTCGCAATTCACGTCTGCGTCTACATCTTAGGCCTCCTGGCAGCTTAGCTGGTGGGATGCCACCAATCAAGGGGCATTTGACCCGTGTATGTCCCGGCTGGTGACAATTGTAACACGGTCGCGGGGTTAACTCTGTCAGAAACTGCAAAACCCGTGGCCCTTCCATATGGTACACGTAAAATGTTGTGGTCCGAAAACCGTTAGTCTAAAAGACTAAGCCCTATCATCCCCTACCCCTTCCCCCATGGCTCCTAGGTACCGAGTGGAGAGGAAGAAAGGGAAGGACATGAAGGTGAAGAATAAGCCAAAAGCAGGTGACAGCGGACCTATGCTAACAATTCCATAGTAAATATGATAGAAGCAGAAAATAGGAAATGTTACCTTAACTTATGCGGAAGCGAATAAGCCAAGGGATCTTTTGCAGGGCTCCCAACGTATAAAGTGTCTCATACACTTATACGTTGGGGTGTCGGTTATCAAAGAGCAAGAAGTAGCAAGTAAGTAAACGCACAAGAAATATAACCATTGATTTATAGGGATTACTGATGCGCGTAAAATACGGCAAGCATACCGGTCGCACAAGTAATAAAGTTGGGAATAAATCCCCGGATGTCGGTCTCTTGAGGAATGCAATTAGCGTCGAACGATTTAGGCTCTAAAACTATTGTTATGAGAGTTAATTGAAATAAACAGAAAAAGAAGGGGCTTTGGTTGGTGGTCTTACGACCGATTACACTAATGTAAACTATGCGGGTCGCAATCACCGCTTCTCAAGGCGAGATGGATGTAGCGGCCGTGATGTCGTACTTCGGTTGGTGAGTGGACGGAAGTCTAGCGAGTGAGGTGATTAGTGCGGAGTGAAATTGAGTGAAACGAACGTGTGGAGTGGAGCGAGATGGAGCGAGGCGCATCAAAGAATAATTCTCATAAGCAAGATGAAACACAAATGATCAAATTAACACTAGAAATTGATGTTCATTACATGCATAAACATTCCATGCAACAAGAAAAGATAGAAAATGCAAAACCACGAGATTGAAGATCCATCGCGGTTGTTGGCCGGAGGTGCGGGTTGTCAATCCGCTTCCAAGCGCAGTCCGAGGAGGGCTTCCGATACCACTGAGCTGTCACCTCGAGGGCCTGTAATTCCGTTCTCTAGGTATGCTTCGTCTTCTTCCTTGGTGGAAAGCTCGGAGAAGAATGCTTCAATGGCCGGGAGGATCACCAGAGGATGCGGAATGCTTTGGAATCGCCGGAGAAGATCCTCCCGATGGTAGGGATGAAGGTGGAGGTGAATGGAACTGCTGGAGGGCGAAACGACAGACTAGCGGAGGTTTCGTAACAATGTCCGTACCCTAATTCGCGGAACAGAGCTTTTTATAGCTTGCAGAATAAATAGGGCGCACGACCACTAGCGCACGACCAGTGGTCGTGCGCGACCAAGGTCAGCGCAGGTGCGCGAGCAACCAGTAGACCTGCATCAGAAAATCAATGGTCGCGCACGATCAGCAGCGCACGATCAGTGATCGTGCGAGGCAATGCTGATGATAGTGCAGAAATAGCCTGGCAGAACTTTGTAAAATGGGTATGACTGCGCACGATCGGCGGTGCACGAGCAGTGGTCATGCGCGGTATGGCAAGTGATCGTGCGGAAGGTTCAAGACAGAGATTTCACAAATGAGTCCGGGCTGCGCACGATCAGTGATCGTGTGCCAGGAGGTCGATGGTCGTGCGTGGGTAAAAACGCACGACCACTGACTCCTTTGCCAAAAATAGTGAAACACCTATCCCGAATGCCCTCACGATCCCCAAACCTGCAGGAAAACTACATGGGACATCGATCGCGGCAGCCGCAGCAAACAATAATAATCATAGCAAGAATGCAAATGCACACAAGCACAGAAATGGGCTAAAAAGGTGCACAGGGCGTGGAATACCGTAGCTAACCAAAAGGAGTACTAATGGCGCTAAAAGATTGTGCAAAGCTGAGGAAAAAGGCCTAGATGAGTCCAAAATAAGGTATAAAATAGGGACTCATCACACCCCCAGACTTAACCATTTGCACGTCCCGGGCAAATAATCACCTTGTGGACTCAAAAATGGCTAGCTGACGTAGTAATTTCAAAATACAGTAGGACGAGAAATCGAGAAACACAAGTGCATAGAAAATATAATAGAAGGAGTTTTTAATCATGCTATGCAATTTATAATTTTCGATAAACGTAAATAAATACTGTCACTACTCAAAGGTTGAATTTCCGGAGAATCGCGCGGTCATGTGTAGGAAGAAAATAGGCAAGTCGGATGGTGGAGCATTGCCAAAGAGCGGGGCTCGTGATCACCTCCAAAAGAATCCACCAATGTTGGGGACCATATGCATGCCCGTTCACACTTTCTCCACGATGCTAGTTCGGCTCGAGCATAAATCCGTAGGACTTTAGGCGAAGAGTTGGGGCTTGGGTGTAGACGTAGGTATGGATGAAAAAGATGAAAACGAAGGCTGCGCACAACCCAACGGAGCTCGCACAATTACAGATTTCCCACTAGCAAAATGAATGCGAGTGCACCACACCCCCAGACCTGGTTTTTAAAAAATGGGTGTGTGCACCGCCTACCCCAAAACAGATTTCTCAAAAATAGATTTTCATTTATACTTTTTATTTTCTCTTTTTCGTTTCTTTTTCACAATTTTTTTTTGCTTTTATAAATTTTTCTTTTTCAAATTCTTGAATTTCAGCAAATATAACAATATGGCAAATCCACATTTTTCACAAAACCACTTCCCACATCAATAACCCAATGAGAAAATGCTTGGAAATAGAGCTCGACGCGGGTGTGCGACTAGGATTGGCTTGAGGCATTGGTGAATTGAGTGTGGAGCTGAAACAAAAGGAAGGTAGGCTCAACGGGGCTAGCGAGGGCTATGCTAGGACGGGTGCAAGGCTCAACCAGGCCAAAGTGATGGCCTACGTCACACTCACGCTCGACTAACCGTGCACCAATGCTTCGAAAGTAGCCTGGGGCAAGTTCTTAGTCACCAAGAAAAGTGATCCGTCCTCCCGACTCAAGCAATACAAAGCTAGCGACGCCTACACACATTCCTACACTACCGAATGATTACTCCGGATTCATAGATTTGCGTAGGACAGACAGTATTTACGAGTGCAAAAAAATATAAATTGCAAGCATAAAGAAAAACTAAATCTATACAATTTCTACACAACGTGAGCACTCGATTAGGAGCACTGCACGAGTTTCGAACTACTCTAAATCAAAATCCTACGTCAGCACCACCATCTTAAAGTTTACACGAAATAATACATCAACTCGAGCCGCACGCGTGGTCAAGTGCGCGCTCTTGTGGGTGCCAAAGTGTGTGCAGCAGGAGTCTAAAATAATGAAGCAAAAAGGAAAACTACTGGCATGCGAAATTAAATGTGCTCGTGGAGTGCACAAGCGGCTCTTCCCCCCAGACTTGAATGAAAACATAAGCAAGTAAAATAGACATTCAACCAAGGAATGAAATCTGAAGCGAGAGAGAGTACCCATGTTCCAAAGAGGGGAGCATGCCAGAAGATTGCGTGATGATTCGCGGGAGTTGCGGCTTCGCACAAAAGATAAGCTGAACCTGCGAATTAGGCCAAACAACAGAAAATACCAAAAATAGAAAACATAAAATAAAAAGCATAAACGAGGGGACCAAAAGGTCCAAGCTTGGGTTGTCTCTCGAATAGCCCTTTTGTTTACCGTCCTTAAGGTGGACCAAATACCTGTTTTAGCAGTTGTATATAATGTTTTTGCAGCAAAATAAAAGCTACGAAATAGAGAGCGAAATAAGGTCCCAAAGCAACTAGGAAAATAAGCAGGAAAAGCGAGGCAGAGCGGCAAAGAAGTAATCAGCTATATGCCAATTTATGGTCAGTCTTTCCGGTGGAGAGCGAAGGAGAAGCAGAATTTTTCATAGCATCTTGAGAAGGGGATTTCCCCTTGCTCAGATGGTGCGTGTCTTCGCGCCGGAAGGAAGAATGACGCTTATCGCGCAAGCGCTTGGCCTCCTTCAGCTTCTCAACCGATGGAGACTTCCAAGGAGTGGATTCCACAGTGTTCCCAGATTTTATGATCGATGGCGTCATTTCCGGCACCGCGACGGCGATCGGATCAGCCCAAGCGACAGAACGCTTAGCACAGTCATGAATATTATTTCAAGAATAAATGTCTAGGGATTTCTCCCGCATGGAACTAGGAATGTCATGCTCAACAACAGCATCGGTGGGAAATGGCACGGTCGCTGTGTCTTTAGTGCACTCGAACATCTTCGTGGTCAATAAGTCATTCTTCTCATCAGTCGTCTCGGTCAATCCTCCCTTTGTTTTCTCATCCGTAAGGGTTGCCTTCCAAGCTTAGATTCCAGAATCTTCCTTGAAATCTGCACTACTCAGAAAAACGTCGTTTTGAATAAGAGAGGGGTGTACGGAAGTTCATCGAGGGAGAAATCATCGGCTGGCCAGGTGACGCGTCCTTTGGAAAAATCCAGGGATGCGCCACTTGCCGTCAGGAATGGGACACCAAGTATCGGAATGGAGTCATTTTCTTTTGGTCCCATGACCTGAAAATCAGTGGTAAAATGTTTGCCTTTAACCTCGATCTCAACTTCCCTCACACCACCTTCAGTATCAACTACATTTCCATTAGCTAAAATAAGTGATTTCTGGTCTTCGGTGTTTATTTGCAATTGCATCTTCGCGACATCCTGCAGAGTGAGGATGTTGCTAGATGCTCCGGAATCACATAAAGCAGTGGTTCCAACATTGTTGATCATACAGCTAATCACGAGTTCATTGTTATTCCCCAGCCTTTCCTCCCCAAGGCTTTTCCCTTGTTCGTGGGGATTTTTTTCGGTGTTGCTTGGGAGAGTACCATGAGTGCGCTCGGAGACCATTTGAGCCAATTGGCCCAACTGTGCCTCAAGCTTACGCATTGAAGCGGCTTGGTTTGTCATGTTCGTCTGGGAAACTTCAACAAATTTTTCAAACATTTCAGCCAATGAATTGGTTTTTACGGCGGGGGGCCCTTGGGGGTAATTCGGGTGAGGCGGCCCCGGTTGGCTTCCGGAGGCGGAGGCATCATTTTGATGATGCCCCGGTTGCCATCGTTGGCCCGGTGCGTTTTGATTCCACGAGAAGTTCGGGTGATTTCTCGCACCCGGATTATACGCATTTACATAAGGCGCGCCCCTATTTTGATTCACGATAAAATTAACAGTTTCATTGGAAAAGGCGGGTTCATACGTTACCTCCACTCCAGGGCACTCAAAGCTATGATGATCGGCTCCTCCACATCCTTGACACGAAATGGCCAACACCGGAGCAGCAGCAGCGAGCCTTGATGCTTCCACAGCAAAGACTCCACTTGTCCCACGGGGGTATTCCTTCCTGCGGTCCAAAAAGCACTGTGCGTGGCGGTGTCTTGCAAAACTCTCAAAGCATCCTCAGGAGCAAGGTTCATAATTGTTCCACCAGAGGCAGCATCAATCATGGCGCGGTGTTGAGGTTCGATGGAGAAGTAGAAGCTTTCCACGAGATTCCACGTTTGGAATCCGTGGTTGGGGCACTTCCGCAGCAACTCATTGAAGCGCTCCCAAACTTCCGCTAAGCTCTCTTGGTCGTTTTGCCTGAAATTAGCGATGGCCCGTATCAAGCTCATGATACGGTCGACCAGATGGAATTTGGCTAGAAACTTTGTGGTAAGAGCCTCCCTGGTTGTGGCAGTTCCAGGAGGAAGGGCATGAAGCCATGACTTGGCTTTGTTACGTAGAGAGAAGGGGAAGAGACGGAGCTTGACCGTATCATCAGGAATCCCAGCATAGCGGAAAGTAGCGCAGATTTCCGAAAAGTCTGCCAAGTGAAGATGGGCATCCTCCGTGGCCATTCCGGAGAACTGTGCGTTGTTCCGGATAATGTTAAGAATTGCTGGTTTGATCTCGAACTGCTGGTTTGCGATCGCCGGTCCAAACCCAGGGTAAATGCTCCCTACAGTGGGAGTGGTGTAGTCTCTCATGGTTCGGACATTCGGCAGATTCACCTTATTCTCATCCCCGTTCCGGTAATCATGGAGGTTCCCTCCAACACGAACTCTGTTGTCATTATTCAACTGATCTCCCATTGTGATTGGATTGATAGCAGTGGCACGCCTTTACGCACGAAGAGTTCGCTCGATCTCAGGATCGTAAGTAACGAGATCTCTTGCAGCACGTCCCTGCATCCACTGAAGCAACAAAACAAAGAAACAAAAATCAAAAAGCACTAACTCTTATACCAATACTTCCAGAAATCATAATCGTTCAACAGTTGCATTCCCCGACAACGGCGCCAAAAACTTGATGCGCGTAAAATAACGCAAGCGTACCGGTCGCACAAGTAATAAAGTTGGGAATAAATCCCCGAATGTCGGTCTCTTGAGGAATGCAATTAGCGTGGAACGATTTTGGCTCTAAAACTATTGTTATGAGATTTAATTGAAATAAACAGAAAAAGAAGGGGCTTTGGTTGGTGGTCTTACGAACGATTACACTAATGTAAACTATGCGGGTCGCAATCACCGCTTCTCAAGGTGAGATGGATGTAGCGGCCGCGATGCCGTACTTCGGTTGGTGAGTGGACGGAAGTCTAGCGAGTGAGGTGATTAGTGCGGAGTGAAATTGAGTGAAACAAACGTGTGGAGTGGAGCGAGATGGAGCGAGGCGCATCAAAGAATAATTCTCATAAGCAAGATGAAACACAAATGATCAAATTAACACTAGAAATTGATGTTCATTACATGCATAAACATTCCATGCAACAAGAAAAGATAGAAAATGCAAAACCACGAGATTAAAGATCCACCGCGGTTGTTGGCCGGAGGTGCGGGTTGTCAATCCGCTTCCATGCGCAGTCCGTGGAGGGATTTCGGTACCACCGAGCTGTCACCTCAAGGGCCTGTAATTCCGTTCTCTAGGTATGCTTCATCTTCTTCCTTGGTGGAAAGCTCGGAGAAGAATGCTTCAATGGCCGGGAGGATCTCCGGAGGATGCGGAATGCTTTGGAATTGCCGGAGAAGGTCCTCCCGATGGTAGGGATGAAGGTGGAGGCGAATGGAACTACTGGAGGGCGAAACGGCGGACTGGCGGAGGTTTCGTAACAATGTCCGTACCCTAATTTGCGGAACAGGGCTTTTTATAGCTTGCAGAATAAATAGGGCGCACGACCACTGGCGCACGACCAGTGGTCGTGCGTGACCAAGGTCAGCGCCCGTGCGCGAGCAACCAGTAGACCTGCATCAGAAAATCAATGGTCGTGCACGATCAGCAGCGCACGATCAGTGATCGTGTGAGGCAATGCTGATGATCGTGCGGAAATAGCCAGGCAGAACTTTGTAAAATGGGTATGACTGCGCACGATCGGCGGCGCACGAGCAGTTGTCGTGCGCGGTATGGCAAGTGATCGTGCAGAAGGTTCAAGACAGAGATTTCACAAATGAGTCCGGGCTGCGCACGATCAGTGATCGTGCGCCAGGAGGTCGATGTTCGTGCGTGGTTAAAAATGCACGACCATTGACTCCTTTGCCAAAAATAGTGAAACGCCTATCCCGAATGCTCTCACGATCCCCAAACCTGCAGGAAAACTGCACGGGACATCGATCGCGGCAGCCGCAGCAAACAATAATAATCATAGCAAGAATGCAAATGCACACAAGCACAGAAATGGGCTAAAAAGGTGCACAGGGCGTGGAATGTCGTAGCTAACCAAAAGGAGTACTAATGGCGCTAAAAGATAGTGCAAAGCTGAGGAAAAAGGCCTAGATGAGTCCAAAATAAGGTATAAAATAGGGACTCATCAATTACCCCTATAGACCAAGGGGTCATTTTGTAGGGCCTATCGTATAAAACGTTCCATGCCATTTTATACGATAGGTGGCAATGTTTATGCTATGACACGCAAATATGCTATGGAATGCACAAGCAAGTGCAACACACCCACACGACTCTATGCGAACAGACCTTTAGTTCCCCCTGTTCGGGCAGCTAGTTTCACTCCGAGGAACCTCCGTAGTGGCAAACGGAGACAGTGGGTCGGGCCCCCACTCCTAGGCGGGTAACCACACTACCAGGCCTAGCCCTTCCGTATGCCCCTAGAAGAACACAACCTAGAGTATCTGCGTACTAGTGCTGGCTATATCCACCAGGATTTCTTTGGCTAAGTGTCCCACACCGCCGAGTCAACGTACCGATGTCGGTGTGATCGATCGTCCAGTACCGATGACCCACCACTTTTATGCCCATGATATCATGATAGTTATATTTGTACAAATTCTCATGTTACCGAGCTTCCAGCTTTCTAGGCTACCAAGCATATGCCATGTCCCCGAACATCCCGCTCCATGGACTTCCAAATTTATACCAGCTCCCCGAGCATCCAGCTCCCCGGACATCCCAATCACAAACCAAACCATTGACATTACTAGTAGGCCCTTAGACCACGGACCTACTCTATCCATTCCATGCCAATTCTTCTTACTAAGTGTACAAGTGTAGGTGTGAGGTGCAACTATTATTAGGGTTACTCTTGATCATTTTATTCCTAAGATTCAAGGTTAACCATGGACTTGCCGTGGTTTACCCGGTGAAGGGATTGCAGTGATACTAGGAACTATGATGGGGGGAATCCCAAAGCTCCCTTTCCAAGGCACTTATTGTAATTGATTGGTTCCCTTAACCTATTCCCTTCTCATATTATAGTGGGATAATCCTAGGGTGACTTTGACTCTTCCTCTTCTCGGGGAGGACGATCTTCCGTCAAACCCGAACACAACTTAACACTAGTCAATCTCACACCCTACCCGTCCCGACTTCCAATAATGAACTTGATTTAACTCATCCCATCTGAACCCGCAAACTACCAAAATTCCATTTCCCAAGTTCATTACCCACTCTAGTTCAGCTTCTCCAGTTTAACTAAACGTAGACCATCCTAAGCTTTCTGAGGTATGCAAGGGGTGGTACTCCAAATTGTCTTCTGAATCCCCTATAATATTTACTGGAGGTCTACCATGACATAATTAGTCTAAATCCAGATAATAATAATTTTCCTATTTCATCTGGCATTTAATTTATTTATTCTCAGCCTCCCAATGCCCTAGTATGAACATGAAGTGCACTAATGAGCCAACAATAAATCACTATAAAATCAGTAAACATCCTATGTGGTATTTAAGCAGTAATTCTAAATTTTGAGAAATTTCAGATGTGTTTAGGCCTACATTTCATAATTTACCATTTTTTGCCACTTTTACTATATTATGAAGCAAGTACTGTAAATATATATCCAAAAGTCACAAGAAAATTATAGAAGCTTTATGGTGACCTAAAACCATTAGAAACCAAGTCCCATAATTTTTCTATAATATTTGGGCTCTGAATTTATTTTAATGTAAAACAATTATTTTTCTAACTTAGTGAGGGAGGTACTATTTTTAATTGTCTAAAAATCCAGATAAAATTAAAGAGTGACTATCATGATTTGAAACATCCACTAACCAAATTTTATAATTTTCCAAATAATAATTTGGCATTATTTGTATTTTTGACTACATATCCCAAATGTTACGTCAAAGAAGCAAGTACCCAAAATAATCAGATAAAACTCCCAAGAAAATATAGAAAGTTTAACTTGCTATAAGATGCCCTAATCCTAGATTTCATAACTTTCCAGTGAACAGAAATTCAAGAATCATCAGAATAAATATCTAGGGCACAATAAGAGTTGTGAATGAAGTACAGTATAAATTAACCCAAAATTTTGAACAAAATTATATTATGGCAATTTATACTAGAAAATCATCCTGCCCAAATTGTATTTGATTTGTAGATCAGTTGATAACATCATAGTTCAAATTAAGGTTGGTGACCTAAACTAGGGTTAGGGATTTAGGTAGCATAACTGTCTCCAAAGACCCTAAGATTTTGTCCAGAGAATTATAATGGCCCCATGGTCATATCCACCAAATTTCAAGTCAGTCCAAGGTCATTTGACCCCATGACCTTCACAACCCTAAAAATCCAAATTAAGGGACCTACCCTAGGGTTCTAGGGCTAACCTATCCCAAACCACCCCAAATTATATTGGAGGGTGTGTCATGCCCCAAAAAGCCAGTGTACAAAATATCAGCCTCTGTTGAGGTTGTTTGACCACTCAAATCCCAAAAGGAATGAATTGACCTAGTTAACCATATAAGAGCCAACCTAGGGTCGAGTTAAAACTTAATCAAAACACTTCCAAATAAGGTGGAATTTTTACCAGAGTTCAAACATTCCACCTAAGACCTCCCACCCAAATTTGGGGGGATTTTGAGGTGTTTAGGACACCTAATTAAATTATACATGAATTATTAAGTTTTTACAAAAACTATAGAAAAACATTCCCCAAAAATTCTGATTTTTGCATAAGTCCTAGGTTTGGTTAATAATAGCCCATACCTTAAATTTCAAGTCATTTGGATTTGCTAATAATAGCCCATACCTTAAATTTCAAGTCATTTGGATTTCTGGATTGATGTGGGCATCCAAATCAATCTTAGGACAACCCTATGGATAGACCTCACCAAAATGTGTGTCGTGGTCTAACCAGGAATCGAAATCGAGTGAAATTAATTTTGAATAAAACTAGACTTCAAGGGCTACATTTTCTATTTTTATTACTTTTTATGTTTCAGCGCCTACGGTCTATAATTTTCAGTTTAAACCTAGTGCACACTAAAGGGGGATTAATTCCTAATTATACAATATATAATATAATAAAACGCTACTGTTCATCTTCTTCTTTACCCGAACCCGAACAGCACCAGAAAAACAAACACTTCCTGTAGCTTTTCTAAAATTATTTCGCGGCCACCCAGCCATCTCCCTAGCCGTCAACCACCACCACCACCTCTGTTGAGGTGAGGGCTACCGTCGGGCGGCGGTACGGCCGCCGGAGAGGCGGTTTCCGGCGAACTTGACCACCATTTATTTTTGAAAAACCATGGAAAATCTCGCTCAATCTTGCTCCTTTGAGCTCGACATCTCTCCTAAGTAATTTCTAAGATCTACCCAAAGAAGAAGGAGTAGAGGAGGACCTTATTCGAGGTTTGGAGTCGAGCCGATCGTCGGGATGCTATTTGCACGGTGGTGGCATCACCGGAATCCTTCTACAACGCAGCACAAGCTTCAATCCGTCGGGTCAGGGTGGGAAAATTCATCTCTGAGCCTAAAGTACCTTTTTAAACAGAAGAAATGGCGAGTGTGCAGTTATAGGCTGTCTAGCCATTATTGCCTCTTCAAGAGCAAGCTCGACCATGGTGGAGGGGAGCTGAAACGACTTTATAATAGCTGGAGGAGGGCTGGAAACTCCTCCTCTCCCTGAGAGGAGTTGAATCCAACCATTTCAAGGGGAAGAGGGAAGGCCATGGCATTAAATTCCATTGACGGCCATGACGACTGGGGCTCGACCATGGCTGGAGGAGGAGGAAATGGCTGCCACATGGCACAGCCGGTCAAACTTCACAAAATAAGACTTAACTAAGTCTTAATAAGAGAAAACGGCCCAATAATGCATTTTGGCCCACTTCCTAGACCGGCCTGGTTCAGTTGAACTAGCACACAGCCAAAAAAAAGATGCCAGAAAAATTATAAGTAAAATGGCGTTAAGTGAGCTCTACTCACTCAACGCCATCCATGCTACGGCGTTGAGTGAGCTCAGCTCACAAACCGCCATCCCAGTTACGGCGTTGAGTGAGCTATGCTCACTCAACGCCATCAGAATGGCCTCCCAAACTATGCCGTTGAGTGAGCTCATCTCACTCAACGCCATCCGGATCATGGTGTTGAGTGAGCTCTACTTACTCAATGCCATCCAGAATAAGCCCCTTTTAAACGATGGCGTTGAGTGAGCTAAGCTCACTCAACGCCGTCCATATTATGGCGTTGAGTGAGATTAGCTCACTAAACGCCGTCCAGATTATGGCGTTGAGTGAGCTCTGCTCACTCAACGCCATCCTGAAAGCACCAAATGGCATTGAGTGCGGTCAGTGCACTCAATGCTGTTCAACTTATGGCGTTGAGTGCACTCAATGCACTCAACGCCATCCCGCCTAACAGATTACGGCGTTGAGTGAGCTAAGCTCACTCAACGCCATCCAGTCTACTGCGTTGAGTGAGCTCAGCTCACTCAACGCCAACCTGACCACACAAGATGGCATTGAGTGTAGTCAGTGCACTCAACGCCATTCCACTTATGGCTTTGAGTGAGCTAGGCTCACTCAACACCATTCAGACCACGGCATTGAGTGAGCTTAGCTCACTCAATGCCATTCCAAGGTCACGGGCTTGACTGATTTGTCACGGGCGTGTCAGGACCATGTTGACATTTCTGAGCTCGATGATCGTCTTCCTGAGGTCGACTATCATCGAAGGGGTCACGCCCTAGGTCTCGGGCATGACGGGTCGGTCACGGCGGTGACAGGTCGGTCACGGGCGTGACCACCCCTTGAATCGAAATCTTGGTCGATAAACTTAAATTCCTGGGCTTCCCAGGGTTCATTGATGAGTATTTTTAAGAGGGGGAAGATT
The DNA here is from genome assembly GCA_039513925.1 of Platanthera zijinensis. Classification (NCBI taxonomy): domain Eukaryota; kingdom Viridiplantae; phylum Streptophyta; class Magnoliopsida; order Asparagales; family Orchidaceae; genus Platanthera; species Platanthera zijinensis. The sequence goes on from CM077085.1 coordinate 163,714,102, forward strand.
GATGGAGCCGACTTCCCACAACATGTGGCCAAGGAGCGTCCTCCCTCTGACGATGATGGTGACCCGTTAGATATGAATGGAGACAACGGCCTGCAACTACTTGAAGACAGCGATGGCGCACTGACACTTGACCATGAAGAGCGTCGCCTCAATAGCCGTCCGGAGCGCAAGCCCATTTATAATTTATTAAAAATAAATATTAATAAATTATTATGGAGTAATAATATATTTTTATATTTGTTTTATTTCAAAATTATCATTGTTATTTCGTGTTTAATTTCATGTATTAGTTGTTACATGGTTATGTTATAAAACCATGAGTTTTGATTTCATTTTTCAAGTTGGGCTGCATGTAGCTAGTTGGAGTGTTTGTTGTAGCCTATATATAGGCATGTACCCCTTTGTTTCTCATTAGTGAATGAATAAAAAGATCGAATTTCAAGTTGAAATCCTCCTCCTCCTCAAGGCAAATTTCGGCCCTTCCTCTCTTCCTATTCCTCTTGGCCATCGACCACCTTTTCTTCCCCCTCTCTCTCTCGGCTTTCCTCTCTTCCTCTCATTCCCCATCACCTATTTGCAACCTAACAAACCCGAGCCATCTTCCTTCCCTCACCTAGCCGACCACCTCCAACAACCACCAAAATCCGAGTCCTCTCCTCCAACCAAGAGAATCGGCCACCACCATCTCAAACCCGAGCTCCCTCCACCACCATCAAAAAAACGACCCCCCTCCAAAAAATACCTTTCCTAATTCAAAAATATTCATTACCATAATCCCCTTAGTTACCATAATGAAAACATATCCCCTTTCATAAATTTTCCACCTACGAAATTTGAAATATCTCATTCCTTAAATAATCCACAATCTTGCCACCTTTTCCCTATCCTACCTTATTGGAATATTATTTCCACATTTGGAAGATTTCGCCGGGATTTTCCAAATATAGCGTTATACGAAGAAGGCGAATAGTTTCTCTCCCTCCGGCGTATGTCTTTTGGTGCCGATTAAAGAACGATTCTAGTCAAGTGAAACCGGATTCATCCAATCCGTTTGGGGTAATGAAAATTTCTACTTTATATGTTTTTCTTCCCTGGATAACTCTTGTGGCATTGGCAAATTGCGTGGCTTGTGTAACGCTTGATATTTTTGTGGTTTAATGTATGTTAGTTATTGTCTCGTGTGACGTATTTTCGTTTAAGTTCATGAGGCGTGGCGGCCCTCATTTTTATTTTGTTGGGAGAGAACCACCCTTGCCCGAATCTTTTATTTTCGGTGGTTTCTCTTTTGGTACAACTCGCTCGATCAAACCGTGTTTGTTCGTTTTCGCTTGAGAGGACCTTGGCCTATCGTCTTGGTATTATCTTAAGGGGCTTTGCGAATCCCATGTAATTGTTAGTCTAATAGTAATATTAATAGAATCGCTACTACAATAAATGCTAGAGTGTAACTTGAGAATTAATCGAGAGCGTCGCGTTAAGTTGTTGGCCACACAAAACGCTCGAAAGAGCGGGCCTACATCAGCCATCAAACTCGAAAATGTACTCGGGCCATTAGTGAGCACTTCCCTAAGCACCAACCACTCATAAAGTCCGTACTTTGATTTAAATGTTGTCTTCCACTCATCTCCCTCCCTAATCATGATTTGATGGTAGCCACTCTTAAGATCTAATTTAGAAAATATCATGGCACCTGCTAACATGTCTAATAAGTCATCCAAACGAGGGATGTGAAACCTATATTTAATAGTTATTTTATTGACGACCTTATAATCCACACATATCCTCTAAGAACCATCTTTCTTAAGGACCAATAATACAGGTACGACACAAGGATTCTTACTATGATGGATGAACCCCTTACTTATCAAATCTGATATTAATTTTTGCAATTCAAGGTGTGTGGAGGGGTTAAGTCGATAATGGGGAAGGTTGGGCAATGAGGAACCCGGAAAAAAATCAATCTCATGTTGAATTTCCCGCATGGGGGGTAACTTAGGCGGTAAATCATCCGGGTAGACATCCATTAGTTCTTCTAAAAGGGCCTTCAATGCTGGAGGTAAATTCTGAAAAGAGGAGCTATCTACCTTGACTTGTAAACATACTAGCGCATACATTACACTGTCAAAAAGGACTCACGCTCAAACTCCTTCTTACCTATCAACCTTAAGGTTTTCATTTTTATAGGCACAATAGTGTCTTTGGAAGAGGTCGATGGATCTTTAGGCGGAGTGGGTTTAAAAATAATGGTATTGCCATTAAATTTGAACTCATAGATTTTTGCTCACCATAAATAAGTAACATCATGGTCATAAAGCCATGAGAATACAAGCAATACATGACAAAACATCCATGGGGATGACGTCACACCAAACCTTTTCAGAATAAGTCTTGATGGTAAGGGGTACCAAACAATGCTTTGACACCGGGAGGATGTTTTATTTACCCATGCCACCATATAAGGGTGAGGGTGCGGCTTAGTAGCTAATGACATTCGGGTCACCGCATTTCTAGAAATTACGTTCATACAGCTACCACTGTCTATGATCAACTTACACCACTTCTCTCCACTCTTAAAATTTAACGGAAAGATATTCGTACTATTTCAGTCATCTAAAGCATGTGGAGTAGCCAGAATACACCGCATGAAAATAATATGAGTATCATCCTCGATATCGCTCGGTACTCCTTCTGACTCTCTGTCTTCTCCTACCTCATATATAAGGTAATCAGACTCACATGTGGAATCTAAAAGGGTTAAGGGCTTGGGCTTGGTTTGGCACTCAATAGCATAATGATGCTGAACCTCGCAAGAAAAATAGGTAGCATTCATTTTGCTAACCCTTCCTACAGGAACTCTCTCACCCGTTGGGTTTCTACTATTCCTGGCAGGCACGATAACGGAGTTCGAGTCATTGGACAAGAATTTCCCCTTATCCTTATAGGTGGAGGTGGGAGGTGGTCCAAAGATGGACTTTCCCTTTTGAAATGAGCAAGTCTTATTTTTATGAATGTTGTGCTTCTCAATATTTAATGCAGTGTTGAATGTGGTGTTTAGGTCGGTGTGACCATAACATAATAGTTTAACCTGAATGTTGGGGTTGAACCCCTTACAAAACCTAGAGAGGGTGATCTCTGGCATATCCCTCATACCACACCTAACCATCATATCCTAAAGAAGACTCATATATTCAGAGACCGACCTATGCCCTTATTTTAGGGTGGCCAAATCATCAAACATCTGCTTCCGATGGTACGTAAGGATGTACTGGTCTGTCAGCATGGCCTTCATGCCTAACCAACCAACGAGTAATTCACCATTCTCTGCTCTCATACGTCGTTCCTCATCCAACCAGAATATCTTTGCCCTACCTAACAACTTCATCCTCGCCACTCACACCTTATCCACATCAGTCATATTGTGCCACTCAATGTAGAACTTTATTTCCAGGACCCAGTCTAGGAAAACATGGGGTTCTCCCATTCCATTATACGATGGGGTTTTGACCCGGACGACCCTAATAATATCAAGCTCATACGGTGCATGCAGGGTGTTAACCCCAGAATCCGCAACATTTCCAGCTAGGCATCTTGCCCTTCCCTCGCTGAGCTTAAGTACTCAGTTCGCCCAGCTCGCCAGTGGGCATGGTCCGTCACCTAGGCGGACTCCAGAAATCCGTCCGCTCAGGTCGCCCTCAGTTCCCAGCTCTGCTAGATCGGCGAGTCAGGCTCAGACCGGCAGGCTCCGAGTCAGGCCGCCCAGGTCGCTCAGGTCGCGGCTAGTCTAAAAGTCACGCGCTCAGTACGACCAAGGGAGGTCTCCAGCTCGCTGGCTCAGTCCGCCTGTCCCGCGCGAACTGCTTGTTCCTTCTCTTTCTTGTTTCCCGTCACCGCTGCCCGGCTCTTTTGTACCCCGGGCAGCCGGTTATTTTAGCCCTGCCCGCTTGGGCAGGCCCCCAACCTATAAATAGGGGGAAGTGGTGCACTCAAAGCACGCTGACTCGAGCCCAGGAGCCCACTTGTTAAAGGCTGCGGACTCGAATCTCTGGCTTTGCGACCTCCGGCTTGCTTTCCCCATTGCTTTCTTTTTCTTTTCTTGTAACCGCATCTTGGTAATAAAAAGCAAGCCCGTCGCAGGAGTGGCATTTAGGCCGCGACGGGCGAAGTCTGGTGTTGCCGTGCTCTACGGCTCTGTTGCTTTTCCGTTTCCTTTTCTAGGCCGCGCGGCCTTCAGATTCGAGCAGTTTCTTGAAACCGCGGATAGAAATGTCAGACCGCCGAGGTCGCCGCTCCGACCGCTCCAGCTCCCCCGATGATTCGCTGTGGGAGGCGTTGGAGCAGTCCCGCTGGGAAGCCGAAGTATCTCGAAGAGAGACTGACCAGCGGCTCGATACGATTAGCCAAGCTTTGTTAGCATTGACTCAGCGACTTGCTCCCCAGGTTGCTAAAGAAGTTGCTGAGACACCTGTCCGCCAGACTCCAGTCCACCGGACCCCGGCTCGTCGCACCCCTCTTCAGCAGTCGCCTGCGGCTGCGCCTCCGCCTCTCCACCAAGCTCAGTCCGCAGCTCCCCCGCGACCTCAGGCGGCTCAGTTCGCCCCCTGATGGATTTCTTCAGGGAGGCAGCCCGAGGGACCCCTGCTCGCCGACTAGACTTTGTCGATCGGCAGTCCGCAGAACTCGCAGAGTTTCATCCTCCAGTCCGCCCTTCTACTGATTCTGAAACTCCCTCTCCCTTCATCGATCGAATCCGATGGGAGTCAGCGCCGAGCAATTTCAGAGAGCCTCGTCTCCCTTTTTATTCAGGGGAGACTGATCCAATCTCCCACCTGCAGGCATTCGAAGGGGCAGTAGCATTGAGAAGCCTCTCCGACGCCCTGAAATGTAAACTTCTGGTGACCACTCTTGATGGACAAGCAAGAGAATGGTTTTATGAGTTGCCTCCAGGCACCATTTCCTCCTTCGCTGAGCTTCGTAGCGAGTTGCTCCTGAGGTTCGCAACCTCTAAGAAGAGAAAGGATGGGCCGGCAGCCCTTTTTGATATTAGGCAAAGAGACAATGAATCGGTGGCAAGATTCGTTGATCGGTTCCAGAAAGAAATTCAAGGGGTAAGGAATGTGAACCCCGATTATTATAAAGTTGCCCTGATTCACGGCCTCCGGGAGGGCCCGTTGAAATTCAAAGTGACAACAAAAGCACCGTCAACCTATCAGGAGCTCATCGCGATAGCCAATCGCTTTATTGAGGGGGAAAATGCCAATCCTACCTATATCTCATCCCTGACAGCTAAAGCTGGAGGAAGGGATGTCCCTCACTCCTCTTCCAACAATCAGTACCACAGTAAGCCTCCCCGGCCTGATTTCCACCCTCCACCTCAGAGGGGGCGCAACCTCCGCCATAAGAAACCTTTCCTTAGCCATCAACAGTTTCATGATCAGAGACTGCCGTTGGCCGCCGCTCCCGCCGTTCCCCTTCAAGCGCTCCCCATTCTTCAGAGAACCCAGCCAGCTTCAAATCCTCACGGGAGCAGCCCTATGGAAGAGCTTGCAGATCTAGGCATCGACTTTGAAGAGGTTCCCAAGTAATCCAGAAGAAAGTTGAAGAAAAGAGGCAAGGGCCTCAGAGAGATTGGAAGCCCAGAGACAACTCTCAGTTCTGTAATTTTCACAAGGAGAAAGTTCATCTGACTAAAGACTGCAAGGCTCTTCAGAAGCTAGTTGAGAGGTTGCTCGCCGAGGGTAAGCTCGAGGACCTGGGCAGGAAGAATGATTCTTCAAGGCCTTCCACCTCCAAGGGCAAGGAGGTGGCTGAAGTTCACCAGGAGTGCATAGAGATAAGGGATGAGGGCCATCTGGGGCTCATTAACATCCAGAATGAGTGTATTGATGTTGTGGACGAGGGGGCCTTGGGAAGACTCTTTTTCATCCATGGCGGAGCAGGGGCCGAATCTACCCGGAAGTCCTCTTTGTCAAGGCTTTCGCGAACTGAGGTTGCTTCTACTTCTTCTGCCCCACCTTCTGAAGTCGTCATCTTTGACTCTGCGGACCTTCCTGCCACCGCCAACCCCTTCGATGATGCCATCGTGGTCCAGGCAGCCATCGGAAACTTCACGGTCGATAGAATTCTCATCGACACCGGCAGCTCCGTGAATCTCCTCTTTAAGTCTACTTTCGAAGCCCTGAGGACTGGAAAGACTGCTTTCCACCGAGGGGCCACTCTATGGCTTCTCAGGAGAAAGGAAGGAAGTTGAAGGAAGTGTCACACTCACGGTGACGCTCGGAGGGGTGACCAAAGAAATCCAGTTCATAGTGGTAGATGCTCCGAGCAGCTATCATGCCATCTTTGGAAGACCGTTGCTAAACAAATATCGCGCCATCATTTCAACATACCATCTAGCCCTCAAGTTCTGCAAGGATGGCCGCCAGTGTAGGGTCAGGAGCGACCCAGGCAGGCTCGAGAGTGTTACCTCCGAACAGTCAACATGACTGAGGTTTCCCCCCCCCCCCCCCAGCTTTTCCAGCAGCAGCGAAGCCACTCCTTCAGAAGATGCTGAGAATAGAGAAGGCGCTCACCTGGAACCTGCCCAGGTGACGCAAGAAATCCCGATCGCAGAGGGAGAAGGAAGAAAGCTCTCCATCAACTCCGAATTGCCAGAAGATCAAAAGGCGGAGTTGATATCTTGCCTATTGGAGAATCTGGATGTCTTCGCTTGGTCAGCGGAGGACATGCCAGGGGTGGATCCCGACGTGGCTTGCCATCATCTCAATGTCGATCCAGCCGCCAAGCCCGTCCAGCAGAAAAAGGGATGTAGCTGTCAAGCTAGTAGAGCCCATCAGAGAGGAGGTTGCTAAACTCCTCAAAGCGCGCTTCATTCAAGAGATTCAGTATCCCGAGTGGGTCTCCAATGTTGTAATGGTTAAGAAACCTGGGGAAAGTGGCGTATGTGTGTAGATTTCACCCGTTTGAATAAAGCATGCCCGAAAGATTTCTACCCCTTGCCTCGAATAGATTTATTAGTTGATTCTGCGGTAGGGTATCCGTTTATGAGTTTTTTAGACGCATTCTCTGGTTATCACCAAATAAGAATGCATAAACCTGATATCCCTTGCACATCGTTCATCACTAATGACGGTTGCTATTGTTATCTTGTGATGCCCTTTGGGCTTAAAAATGCTGGCGCAACCTATCAACGCATGATGGACCAAGTGTTTAAAGAACAAAAAAGTAGAAACCTCGAGGTGTATGTGGATGACCTTCTGATTAAGAGTAGGTCTCTTCCGCAGCACCTGGTAGATCTTGTAGAGACCTTTTCTACTCTACGAAGGCGCAAAATAAAGCTTAACCCGTTAAAATGCATCTTTGGGGCAAGTAAAGGGAAATTTCTCGGCCATCTCCTTACTCCCGAGGGTCTTGCCCCAATCCTGATAAGGTTAAAGCCATCCTTGGTATGACCCCTCCCCGTTCACCCAAAGAGGTTCAGCAGTTAGGGGGGAGGTTGGCAGGACTCGGGAGGTTCATCTCTCGAGTTGGAGATAAAAGTGCACCATTCTTTAAGACTCTTCGGGGAGCATCCAAGTTTCAATGGACAGAAGAGTGCTCCTTGGCTTTTGAGCAATTAAAAAAGCAACTAACCTCGACTCCTTTACTCCAAAGCCCTCGAGCAGGGGAGGCGTTATTCCTATACCTAGGGTTGGTCCCGAGGCAGTTAGTTCAGTTCTGATTCGCGAAGAAAGCAGGAGGCAGTTCCCTGTTTACTATGTCAGTCACATCTTGAAGGATGCAGAGGCAAGGTATCCCATCCTAGAGAAGCTAGCTTTAGCATTGGTTATGTCTGCCCGCAGACTCCGTCCGTATTTCCAGGCTCATTCAATTCAGGTAGTTACTGATCAACCTTTGAAGAATGTGTTAGAAAAACCAGAGCATTCAGGCAGGCTAGCTAAATGGGCAATCGAGCTGAGTGAGTTTGAAATTTCCTATGTGCCCAGAACAGCTATCAAGGCACAGGTGCTTGCAGATTTCATGATTGATACGACAGAATCCAGCTCGGACCAAGCAGCAAGGTCCCCTTTATCTTGGACCATTTATGTGGATGGAGCTTCTGGTAGAAACTCCTCGGGTGCAGGAGTAGTTCTGATAAACCCGAATGGTGTCAAACTTGAGCAGGCCATCAAGTTCTATTTTCCAGTGACTAACAATCAGGCGGAATATGAAGCTTTATTAGCCGGCTTGAGGCTTGCACGAGAGCTTGGAATCGATCACGTCCATATCAAGACTGATTCACTGGTAATGGCTTCGCAAGTTCTCGGCAACTTCGAGACCAGGGAGCCAGTGTTGAAAAGGTACCTTATGCTGGTAAAGGTTGAGGTTGGCAGATTCAAAAGTTTTACTATTGAGCACATTCCAAGAACAGAGAATGAGGAGGCCGACGTTCTCGCAAAATACGGGCTCTCGTCAGGAGGGACAACTTCTGAACTTTTCCGCCCAGCAGTGGAGGAAGAAGGGCTAATGCAAATCGATCAGTGTCCCTCTTGGATGGATCCGCTCATTCTCTACCTGTCAACCGGGAATCTACATCAGTCAGTCAAAGACAAGAAGAAATTCAGGTTGAAGGCAGCACATTATTACCTGATATCCGACATTCTCTACAGGAAAACCTTCTTATCCACAATGGCAAGATGTGTTTCAGAAAGTGAGGTTCCCACCATTCTCCGAGAAGTGCATTCTGGCGAATGCGGAAGCCATTCGGGAGCAAGAACATTAGAAAGAAGGATCCTGCGGCAAGGTTACTTCTGGCCTACAATGAAGAAGGACTCTGAGGCCTATGCGAGAAAATGTGTTCAATGCCAGAAATTCGCCCCTCTTCAGCATCAAGCAGCTCAATCTCTCAGGTCGATTACAACCCCTTGGCCCTTTGCAGTTTGGGGAATGGATCTCATTGGCCCTTTTCCCATGGCAAGTGGGCAGCGGCGTTTTATTATAGTTATGATCGACTACTTCAGTAAGTGGATTGAGGCTAAAGCATTGGCAAAGACAACAACCCAGGTCGTGAAGAATTTTATTTGGGGAGAGATAGTCTGCCGACATGGAATCCCTATGGCAATAATCACCGATAATGGACCACAGTTCAATAATGCGGAAATGATAGACTTTTGCAGACAGATCGGAACAGAGCTGCGCTTCGCATCGGTGCATCATCCCAGAAGCAATGGTCAAGTAGAAGCAGCTAACAAGCGAATCCTCAACCTACTTAAGAAAAAGGTTCAAAATCTCAAGGGCAGTTGGGCTGATCAACTTCCCTCAGTCCTCTGGACCCTGAGAACAACACCTTCATCTGCAACGGGAGAAACCCCGTTCAAGCTTTCTCACGGGTCCGAGCGCTGATTCCTGTTGAGTTTGAAGTTCTGTCGCCTAGGGTACTGCTTGCCAGGCAGGGCACGGAGGATTGGCTTGAATTGAACAGCGAGGAGATGAGGTTCAGTTTGGAGCATATCGAAGAGGTCAGAGACAAGGCTGCTATCAGGCAGGAGGAAGTAAAAAGAAGAATGGCCCGTTACTTCGATAAGAACATAAGGATCAAACACTTTCAAGTGGGAGATCTGGTTCTTAAAAAGGTCGATGCTGCTGCAAGAGCCAGCTCAGTTGGGAAGCTTAATCCTAGCTGGGCAAGACCATTCATTATCAAGGAAGCACTTCAAAATGGGGCCTATCGGTTACAAACGTTTGAAGGTGAAGACATGCCGCACACATGGAGCGGAGATGACCTAAAGCGGTTCTTTTCCTGATCTTCTTTTCCTTTCTTCCGGTGTAAACTCTTTAAGAGGTTCACTATTAATAAAAATTCCTTGCCAACACTTTTATCAAGTATCCTTGTGTTTCAAGCATTGACAGTTAAATATATGGAGCAAGGGTAATTCTAAACGATTCTCTCTGAACTCTCTATTTTATGGTTATACGAATCTCTCAAAATTAATACTCGCCTAAATACTCATACTAACACTTCCTCGAATGCCTTTTCTTTCTTACCTCCTCGAGCAACTCCCGGCAGTTGCTTGATGCCAGGAGATATCGCCGTGTCCAGCAAAAACCTCCCCTAGAACCGTTGGTGTCAGCATAACACCACGACGACCACGCGTTGTGGGGAGATTTCGCACCGTGTAGTGGGAGCCTACCAACTCTAGTGCGGTAGGATACTGGATTTCGGATCCCGGCTAGTACCTAACCCCACTTCTGCATTATGGAGGAGCAGAGTGGAGGTCAGCTCTACCACGCCACTCAAGGGATATTGTTACAACCCAGATGATCGCACGGGGAAAGCAATGCCGCTCCGGCCGCACCTACCCCCAGATCCTCTTAGGGTTGTGACTCTCGAACACTCCTTGGTACCCTCAAGCAGTGCCTGCAGGAGACCCACAGTCTTGTCGATCTCAAAGGAAAGCAATGCCGCTCCGGCCGTACCTGCCCGAGAGATCGACTTAGACTGTACTCCAGGCAAGAGGGCAGTAAATTGAGTTATTAAGTCTGCAGATCTCGAGGTCCAGTGAGGAAAGCAATGCCGCTCCGGCCGCACCTACCCGCTTGGCCTCCAGACTACGGCTTTCTTCTTCACAGGGGTCGTCATTATTAATGAAGTGCGGACTCCAGTTGCCTTATCCGCTCAGTCCGCCGTCACCTGGGTTGATTCTGTAATTCATAACCTTGTGAGGAAAGCAATGTCGCTCCGGCCGCACCTACCCGCTTGGTTGTGAATTACAAGTCATTTCTGATATTTTTCATTAATGAAGTGCGGACTCCAGTTGCCTTTTCCGCTCAGTCCGCCGGTCCATGGTTGATTCGCTAATTCGTAATCTTGTGAGGAAAGCAATGCTGCTCTGGTCGCTTCTACCCGCTTATTATGAATTACAGGTCATTTCTGATGTTGCTGACTGAGGCAGTGCGGACATTGGTTTTCTAATTCGCCTGGTCCGCAGAATTTGTTCGATGCGCACAATGTGCTTGGAAGAAATTCAAGCGCGAATATCTGCGGATGATGACCCTAGTACATCCAATTCGCTTATTCATGATGTTTGGGTTAGCAGATTATGGTTTTTTCGTTATCTTTGTTCTCGCAAAAACTGGCAAAAGTTCTGTGAAATGCGGACTGAGAACTGAACTCATCCAAGTCCGCATCACTCGTCTCTTTCCCAAGGAATACATTCTGTTCGTATTATAACAAGATTGTGGCAGTGAAATTTCAGCTAGCAAAGATATAAGAGCGACCTCTAAAGTATCAGCAAGCAACAAGCAGAAAATCTCAGAAGATATCAAAAGTATCCTTTTTTATATATATTCATTCAAAAATTACATGTCCTGGCGGACTCGCGTAAAGTCCGCCCCTCCCCCTTACATTAAAGAAAACCAAAAAATTACAATATATATATCCCCCTATTCTATCCTCTGCTTCTTGTCCGCGGGTTTCTCAGGGCTTGACCCATCCACATCCACTATAGGCGAGTAGCCGCCTGAGTCACTGTTGCTACTGTCGTCAGAGTGAGAAGCGGCTGAGGGTTCTGTTCGCGAGCTACTCTCACCAGAGCTGGAGTTAGCGGACTGATCCGATTGACCTCCTTGCTGTTGGCTTGAGGCCACTTCCTCGTCAGCAGACTCCTCGTCATCTTCGGCAACCGCTTTTCCCTTGTCAGCTTGCTCGAACTCGGTAACTTTATCCTTTAGCTCCGGGAAGAGCTTCAGGAAGGGAATAGAGTCTACCCCAGCCTTCGCGTACCCATCGCTGATAACGCGCTCAAGCGCGACCTCGACGCTTTCTCTTACAAAAGGAAACATGGCCTTTTGAAAGTCTGGGTTGGTTACCTCATATGCGATCTGCAAAAGATTTCAAAACATCAGTCCGCGAAAGATAAGCAAGATTAATGGCGATTAACTAAGCACTTACGGCCTTGTCTTCTTTATATTGATTAACTTTTGCACCAAGCCGCTTATTCCTCTCTTTCAGCGAATCGCTTTCTTTCCTATGCCGCGCATTGTCCCTAAGCAGCTCGCGCGTAAGCCTGCCTAAGAAATGATTGGTGACGGCAGCGTTCGCACTGGCCTGCGCAGCGAGAAGGGGGAGGTCATCCGGGGCCACACCTTGCAGATCGCGGAGGTTCTGCTTCCCGTACAAAGCGGACAGGGCGACGTGGGCATGGCGAGACGGGCGCGGGCTCCTCCAAGAGGGAAGAGCCGTTGATAGGCGGACATATTTTTTCTTTTCATGCCAGTGGATCATGGGGTTGCCTCTCAGATCCTTCTGCTTCTCGCCGAAGCCCGCAATGTCGAAGCTGCCATCAGAAGAATAACCCGCGGCGGGGTCTCCGTCTTCCCTCCTCTTTTTTGCGATTTCTTTTCTCCTTTCCCCTTGCGTAGGAGTCTGTCCGGCAGGCGCAACGGGCAGATTTGCGGGCACCGCCAAGGTCGCTGCAAGAGAGAAAGTTAGCTAAAATTCCTAAGTTGTTGCGGATACAAACGAAGGTCGCAAGACTTACTCTCTTGGCGGCTAACAGTATATAGCCCAGGCAGCAGCGGGATGTAATAGTCAACATCCAGCCTCGCTCCGTCAAGGAACTTGACGATGGCGGTCTCGGCATCGTTCAGCCGCACGCTCTTGAAGTCAGCGTCTGCGCGCAGCTGCGGACTGGTATGAAGGAACCCCAGGTCGCCTTCAAAGATGAGATACCTAGAGGTCCAGTTGTGGATCTTATTCGGCAAGCCCACAACTTTCATTCCCCTACAGTAGAAGTAGATGATGCCTTTGTACTCAGGGTCTCCCGTCGGTGTAATAGAGCGAACAGAGAAAATCTTCCTGAAAACCTTCAAGGAAAATTCAATCCTCTCAGCCCGCAGGTAAGCAATGAAACTGCAGATCGCAACCATACTGTTCGGGGCAAGCTGGCCCGGAACCACCCCATAATGCTCGAAGATCTCCGCGACCTCCCAGAGCAGGGGAAATTTGAAACCGCAGTCAAAATGATCTATTGGAATTGCGAGCTGGGTAGCGGTTGAAAAATTCAGCCGTTCGTGGTGCTCGGGGAGCCGCGCGAGCACGGGCGAGTCCGCCATATGAACTCCCAAGAACGCCTCCAGATCGGCTTCGGTTAATCTACTCTTTTTATGATCAGCAGCGTGGAAGGCGGCTGCGGCTTCAGTACGTGCGGATACCATGTTTTCAGACCGCAAGTCTTCAGCTCCCACTGCTTTCTACGCAAACAAAGAATAACAACTCTATTTATATAAAAATCGTCTGACATGACAGCCGTCAATCCGCTCAGATCGGAAAGCCAGTCCGCTCAGCTCGCCGCTTCCCTGTTTTCCCTGCAATATCAGATATTTTTCAAAGGCTTTGCGGATTCAAAGCCAGTCCGCTCAGCTCGCCGCTTCCCTGTTTTCCCTACAATATCAGATATTTTTCAAAGGCTTTGCGGATTCAAAGCCAGTCCGCTCAGCTCGCCGCTTCCCTGTTTTCCCTGCAATATCAGATATTTTTCAAAGGCTTTGCGGATTCAAAGCCAGTCCGCTCAGCTCGCCGCTTCCCTGTTTTCCCTGCAATATCAGATATTTTTCAAAGGCTTTGCGGATTCAAAGCCAGTCCGCTCAGCTCGCCTCTTTCCTATTCTCCCTGCAAATAATTGCGAATTCACGATATGCCCACAGGGATCGCAATTTTCTGGTAAACAAGATAAGCGGGCATAAAACACCAGTCCGTAAAACTTACATTTCACAACAGGATTGTCCAAAAAGAATAATAGTATGCGACAAGCAGAGTAATATCACTACGCAGATACAATCACACAACGAAGAGTTTCAACAACAATATTATACAGCAGCTTAAAAAAATAATAGAAAGCAAATGTTTAGGCCTTAGCGCCTTCCGCGGTCTCTCTGAGCAGGTCGCACCTCCTCCTCCATTCCAACATGTGCAGCCAGGTCACTTCCTCGCAGGATCTCGCAGTAGAGTTGGGAAACCAGGTGGTGCATGTTATTGAAGGTGCGGTGCATATGAGCCATGTCTTTGGCTACCCGCGGAAATGGAATCATTTGAACTGCCAGGGTTGGATCTGCGACCACCGCGGGCTGCCCGCCTGCCGCAGGGGCTGATCCCTCCCCCATAGCAGGCTGAGGCGCTTGCGATCTCACCCCAACGGCTTCGCTTACTTGCTTCTTTCCTTCTCTCGCCAAAGCTAAATATTTGCTCCTATAATGGCGGACATCTCCGCTCAGACGATTTTTCTCCTTGTTCGCACCTTCCAGTGCGGCTGAAAGGCTGGCGACCTCGCTTTCCAGGATTTTTTCCCGCGCTTTGCTTTTCTTTAGTACAGTTCGAAGCTCGCATAACTCTTCCTCATTATTCTTCGCTAACAGTACACTGTCTTCTTTAGCAGGCAGCTCCTCCGGTGCGAATTCATCAGCAGTCCGCGCCGCGGCCTCCGTCACATTTGGTGGCGTAGGCACGATCTCGCCAACCTCGACGGAATCGGGCGTGGACTTCTGAACTGCAACAAAGAAAGTGAAGACGCCTCAGTATCCAGGCCGCAATAGCTCCAGAAGAAAAAAGAGAAGGGAAAAGGTTTTTATCCACTTTTGGTTATCTTCGCGGCGATCTGACGACTATCAAGGATAGGTCGCCTCACGCGCTCCGGATCAAAAGCCTCTAGGCGACGCCTCCATTCACGGCGGACTAGCGCTCTAGTCTCGGCCAGCGATCTGCTCGAAGTAACTATGTCTTCAGTTTCTGTAAGGATCTTGACTGGCCGCGACTTTCGTGGAGGGGATTTGTACAACCAAGAGCTCTGAAACCGCCTGGTCGCCGGCTGTAACTTACCAGATCGCATCAGCTCTGCAGCAATCTGAAGATCCTCAGTCCGCTTATCCACCACGAGCTTCTCCGAGGCCGCTTCAACCTTTGCCTTCATTATTGCGAGTTGATCCTCGTTTTTCTTCCTCTCTTCAGCTGGAAAAAAAGAAGAAGGGTCGTCAAGATTTTCTCCTCCAGTTGCGGTATCAGGCTGCAGCACCTCCAGTAGAGAGCGATTTATACTCGCAAGCTGATCGTTATCTATAGAGTCGAGTATCTCAGTGGTTGATAAGCTGAGCGTGGAAGGGGGATCACCTCCTGCGAGCAGAGGATCGGGGGTGACGAGATCGTCTTGGACTTCTTTTTCTCGCGGCCTATGCTGCAAGCTCGCAGCTCCAGTCCGCTTGGAGATATTTTTCTCTTTTCTAACTTTCAACTTCTTCTCTACCCGCTCGGCGGCATTACCATCTCTTTTCCTCTTTTTCTTCTTCTCAGGAGTCTTCTCTAAATCGATGACAGCCGGCTTGGGTTCTGGAACTGAGTTTGGAGCGACAGCTTGCTTTTCGATGGAACTGTTGGTCGCGTTTTCAGCGGACTCCTTATCTCGCTCCTCGGCAACTTCCTCTCCCCTTTCCACTATCGTCTCACTAGCAGGAAGCTTCTCCTCGATCCTTTGCTGCTGGACTTTCGGCGAGGAAACTTCTTTTTCCGTTTCTATCCGCAACATGATTGTCCCAGAAGGAGAGCGATGCACCTCCATACTGGAGGAGTTCGCAGGGTTTTGGTCAGAAACGGAGGGCGGATTCGGTTTCTCCCGTAGAGGGCTTGGAGGAGCATTCGCAGTCTCTACAGTATCGCGGACTGGATCTTGCTTTGCCTGGTCTGAACTCTCCCCCTGGTGGCGAGCAGGCGCATCTTTTCGGTGGCTCGATTTCTTAGGCCGAGAACTCGCTTTCGGCTTCTCAATCGGAACAGCCATGCTGCCAAAGAAAGACCCTAGCCTCGCCATGCCGGACTGGAAAGTCGAGACCGCAAGTGGTGAGTAACGACCCGTCGCGCAGACAATTCTGACAGAAGACAGCGCTTCCGGCAGTATTTATAGCACAAATAGCATTAATGGTAGTTGCGGACTCAGCGGTTAAGGAAACATTTTCGGAATTTTCCAATACTCAAAAATGTGCGGGGATTATGTTAACCCCAGAATCCGCAACATTTCCAGCTAGGCATCTTGCCCTTCCCTCGCTGAGCTTAAGTACTCAGTTCGCCCAGCTCGCCAGTGGGCATGGTCCGTCACCTAGGCGGACTCCAGAAATCCGTCCGCTCAGGTCGCCCTCAGTTCCCAGCTCTGCTAGATCGGCGAGTCAGGCTCAGACCGGCAGGCTCCGAGTCAGGCCGCCCAGGTCGCTCAGGTCGCGGCTAGTCTAAAAGTCACGCGCTCAGTACGACCAAGGGAGGTCTCCAGCTCGCTGGCTCAGTCCGCCTGTCCCGCGCGAACTGCTTGTTCCTTCTCTTTTTGTTTCCCGTCACCGCTGCCCGGCTCTTTTGTACCCCGGGCAGCCGGTAATTTTAGCCCTGCCCGCTTGGGCAGGCCCCCAACCTATAAATAGGGGGAAGTGGTGCACTCAAAGCACGCTGACTCGAGCCCAGGAGCCCACTTGTTAAAGGCTGCGGACTCGAATCTCTGGCTTTGCGACCTCCGGCTTGCTTTCCCCATTGCTTTCTTTTTCTTTCTTGTAACCGCATCTTGGTAATAAAAAGCAAGCCCGTCGCAGGAGTGGCATTTAGGCCGCGACGGGCGAAGTCTGGTGTTGCCGTGCTCTACGGCTCTGTTGCTTTTCCGTTTCCTTTTCTAGTCCGCCAAGTAGATTGCTGCTCGCAGTTTGTTTTTCCTTTCTCTTCCCCAAGTGCTCGAACGGTTAGCTGGTGGTGCCCGAGTTCGTCGCTTTTCGAGCATCAACACAGGGCATTATCATTATTATTGTTAATGTTATGATCACTATTTCCTTCCGCACGTTGGTTGGTGGGTTGATTAGGGGGAGCCGCGAATTTAATCTCAATTCATGAAGCGTCTCCTTAATCGCCGTCAAATGATCTTTGAACTCCAGGAGGAGTTCATCAGTCATTGTGGGAGCGTGAACATCACCCCCCTCATCCGCCATATGGGAGGAAGACGGGGTATACTCCATACCTAATCTTGTGCGCATGCAAACAAAATAGTAGTTCTGACCTAAGGAAAAAGACAATAGAAAGAACTGTTCCGGCTTAATATCTAGGGTGAAAGCATCGGAAAAGTAGAAAGGTTTCATTACCCAATTGGAATGGATTATTCTGATTCACTAACTTGGATCGTTCTTCAACAGCTCTGTCGGAGTCACGCCGGATGGAGATGAAACTCGTCCGCCTTCGTCGCTTCACGCATGTGCCGAGATCCTCCCAAGGATGTTCGAGGGTTTGTTGGTGTTGGCAAGGAAGAGGGTGGTCGGGTTTTGAATATTGTGGAGGGTGGTCGGGTTGGAGAGGGGTAGGTTTGAGGGTGGTGGTTGAGGAAATCTGAGAGGATAGAGAGAGAGAGAGAACGGTGGCGGCTTGGAGGGGTGGTGTCCGATCACTTTGAGAGAGAGGATGAGATAAGAGGGTGGCAGCTATGAGGGGTGGTGGTCGAGCACTTGAGAGAGAGGAGGAAAGGAGGGCCGATGGCTTGGAGAGGGGAGAGAGGCTATGGCCGGAATCTTTGAAGGAGGAGGAGGGAATTCTCAAGCGGAGGAATTAGGGTTATCAATTTGCTTTCATTCAACTTAAAATGAAAATAAACACATCATGGCCTTATATAGGCTTACATCTAAGTATTTGGCTACATGCAGCCCAAATATAAAAGATAACACACACCATAATTTTATACATTACATGAAATAGAAATGCTCAGAAAATAACAATTAAATTAATATAAAAATTAAGATGTTGTCTTGCGCGGAGGGCAGAGATTGTAGCATCGCTTCACAAGGTCAACACGGCACTACAGGTCTTTTGTTGGAGACGGAGAAGGATCTTCCGCGAACATGCCCACATCATCTTCAACATGTTGGGGGTCACCGTCTCCATCAGATGGATTGCAAGATGAGCTGAGGTTACTGCTCTCGTGTCCGATGAACCAAATATTTCAAGTGTTGGTTAATATGGCTCGTTCGTTAGAGAAATACATGAAGAGGGTGTAGGTCAAGAGGGACTTGGATGTGATAAAGCCCGAGTTTAAAATCCCGCATCCTGGAAAGTCTGACTAACGCAAGAGATGGAATAAGAAGTCCAAGTCTTTTGGATAGGCAACTTCTATTATTGCTTCAGGAGCAATGTCTTGGCAAAGCTTGCGTACATGTTATACTTGTGGCAAGCCGGGATATTTAGCACGTCACTTTCGAAGTGGTCCTCCAAAGGTTGATAAAAAAGGTAGGGGCATCATATGCTGAAAAGGGAAAGGTGGTGGAGTCCACTGCGTCTCAGTATGCTCCAGCTAAGCCGAGGTTGTTCAACCTTGGACAACAGGAGGCCATCAAATAGGGTGATGTCATCACAGGTACGAGTAGTATATCATTTTCATGCTTTATATACTTTATACCTTTTTAATTGCTTGTGTATAACTTGATACATATAGGCTTTGTCCTTATTCGGGACTATCCGGTGAGAGCACTATTTGATACGAGTGCTTCTCATTCATTTCTATCTGAGGACTTCGTATCGCAGATCGGAGTGCCTACTCTTATTTCGATAGATAGAGTAAAGGTGTTGTTACCTAATGGATGTGTGATGCATGCGAATAGGTCTTGCTATGTTGAGGTACGGATAGGAAGTAAGGATTTCAGATTATAAGCATTTGTGCTGCCGATATCTGAGTTCGATGTAATCTTTGTTATGGACTGGCTCTCGGAGCAGCGTGCCTGTATAGATTGCAACTCTAAGGAAATCACACTAGGACAGAACACTGAACAAGAGACTAAGTTCACTAGTATGCAAGGATCAAATAAGATATTGATTTCTGCTCTCCAGGTGTAAGACCCCATTTTTTCTCTTTAAACCATAGGGTCTTAGTCCCAGAACCACCGCTTTGCGGTGACACCATCATGACCTGGAAGGTCGTTACTACAAAATGTTGATCCTTCCGGCCATATCGATCAAAGAATAGGTGCAAAAGTATGAGAGTACATGTCCACAATAATCACATATATAGTAATAATTCTCCATGAAGGGAGAGTTCACAACAATAATAAAAAAAGTACTGGAATTAAGGCTCATGCCCGATACATCAAAGTCCTCACTACAAGTCACTCATCGCGGAAGCAAATCTATAACAACTACTAGCGAACGGGACTCACTGTCCTAGCTGTCTGAACTCCGGTACTAGACTATCCCGTCTCCAAGCATGCCGACCTCCGGGGCTGCACCTCCAAGTTGGGCTCCACGATCCTCTAAAATGATTTGTTCTTAAAACTGTTAGTCTAAAAGGCTAAGTCCTATCATCCCCCACCATAGCCCTGATACATCTTAGCTGATCCTGGGTGGTAGGCAACGCTAGATCCATGGGCTTCTCTGCACACCATAGCCCTGATATCGCCAACAGCGGGAATACAAAATCTGCCTTGTTATCTCAAGGTACTCAAATCATCTATAGAAAAATCTGGCAGCTCGCCTTTCTCAGCTCGAACATACAACCGAAGAAAGTCAGGATCATCTTTCTGATGTAATCTCGTGAGAGCGATCCATGAAGGCTCTGCCACTGCCAGACTACTCTGCCCATCATAGCTACCCACGGAAATGTCCATCAACAGAAACTCCTCTACCAACGACTCAGTTGTGAGACCAAAGATCTTTCCTGTTTTCCGACTCAAGGCATCGGCCACCACGTTGTCCTTGCCCGGATGATACTGAATTTCAACATCGTAGTCGGCTACATATTCTAACCATCGCCGCTGACGCATGTTCAACTTCTTCTGCGTGAAGACATACTTCAAGCTCTGGTGATCAGTAAAAATCTTACACTGTACACCATAAAGTAAATGCCTCCACAACTTCAGAGCATAAATCACAGATGCAAACTCCAGGTCGTGCGTAGGGTAATTCCTCTCATGAGTCTTCAGCTGTCTCGACCCATACGCAATCACCTTTCCATCTTGCATCAGCACGCATCCCAGTCCAATATGGGAAGCATCCACATATACCTCATACTCGACACCTTCAGTAGGCAAAGATAGAGTAGGGGCTGAACATAGCCTCTTCTGTAGCTCCTCAAAAGCTTCCTCACAATTGTCATCCCAAACAAAGGCTACATTCTTCTGTGTCAACCGGGTCAATGGTGCGGACAGAGTCGAGAATCCTTTCACAAACCTTCTGTAATAACCTGCCAAATCCAAGAAGCTCCTGATCTCACGAGGCGTAACAGGTCTCGCCCACTCCATAACTGCAACGATCTTCTCTGGGTCTACTGAGATCCCCTCCTTGGTAACCACATGGCCTTGGAAAGATACATGAGGCAGCCAAAACTCACATTTGCTCAGCTTGGAATAAAGCTTATGGTCTCTCAGAGTCGGTAAAACTAGACGCAAATGTCGATCATGCTCTTTTGCACTCCGAGAGTACACCAAAACATCATCAATAAAGACAATCACGAACTTGTCTAAGTACTCCTTGAACACGTGGTTCATCAAATCCATGAAAGTCGAAGGTGCATTAGTCAAACCAAAAGACATGACTAAAAACTCAAAGTGTCCATGACGAGAGCGGAACGCCGTCCGCGGAATATCAGACTCCCGAATCCTCAACTGATGATAGCCCGAACGAAGGTCTATCTTTGAAAATACAGAACTACCACTTAGCTGGTCAAACAAATCATCAATCCGAGGCAATGGGTACCTATTCTTAATTGTAACCTTGTTCAACTCTCTATAGTCGATGCATAGCCTCATCGACCCATCCTTCTTCTTTACGAACAGAACAGGCGCACCCCAGGGCGACGAACTCGGCCTGATAAAACCCTGTGCCAACATCTCATTTATCTGGGTCCGCAACTCCTCCAGCTCTCATGGGGCCATGCGGTACGACGCCTTAGCAATTGGACGCGTACCCGGCTCCAAATCTATAACGAACTCAATGTCTCTATCGGGTGGAAGTCCGGGAAGATCAGTAGGAAAAAAATCGGGGAACTCACGAACAACAGGAATCTCTTCCAACTGCGGCACACTAACATCTGCCCCTACTAGAGAGACCAAACAGGCAAAACAGCTCGGAACAAGAAAATTGCAAGCCGTACCGCAGAAACAATCGGAGACTCCTTGACAGGATCGTCAAAAACGCTCCCGGGCTGACCGTCGTCCTTCACGAAATCAAAGCGCTTACCCTTACACTGGATAACCGTATCATATCTGGACAACCAATACATGCCTAGGATGACATCAAAGTCCTCTAGATCAATCACCTTCAGATCTGCCTTAGCTAGAAATTCTCCCAACAAGATTCGGCAGCCCTGAATACCCAAGTCTGAAACCACAGAGTCACCCGAAGGAAACTTGACGCTGAAAGCTCCACCAACACGATCTAGGCTCAAATGGAATCGCTCCACAAAATTCCTAGCAACAAAAGAGTGGGTGGCGCCAGAGTCGAAAAGAATGCGCGCCCAACGGTTCTTTACCTTAAATCTCCCTATATAGTAATCCACACAACTAAGGGAAAACAAAAGCTAAACTACATAATAGGTAGAAAAATAAAGTTAGGAATAAATCGAACCTGAAATGACCTGGGTCGAAGTTGCCGCTTCCTCTGCAG
This sequence comes from Platanthera zijinensis, assembly GCA_039513925.1. Classification (NCBI taxonomy): domain Eukaryota; kingdom Viridiplantae; phylum Streptophyta; class Magnoliopsida; order Asparagales; family Orchidaceae; genus Platanthera; species Platanthera zijinensis. The sequence goes on from CM077085.1 coordinate 163,735,730, forward strand.
AGATAACATTAAGCTTCCCTTTGCCTTTATCTACCCGCGGGGGTGGCGGCAATGCCTGCAAGGGAACCACATGAAGAACGGGCTGCGCCTGAGGGCACCTCGACTTGAGATGGCCCTTTTGGCAACACTGAAAGCAAGCTTTATCTTTCGACCAACAACGGGCCAAATCATGCCCCTTCCTTCCGCACAAGGAACACACCACATCCCCTTTGGGAGCGCCCTGGATAGCATGGACTTGCTCTTTCTTCTGCGCTGCCAATCTCTTGAAGCACTTTTCCAGGGGGTGGCCTGGCCGGCCGCAGAAGCTAATCGTCCCCTTGGTCTTCTTCCTTGAAACTGCATCAGGTTCCTGGGGGCCTTCCCCCCAAACAGACTTCCGCTTGTCTTGTCTCGCATGCTGGCCTCTGTTCTTAGCATTCTCAATGGCCTCAACTTTCAAAGCAGCTTCCACCACTCTGGCATAACTGACTGCTCTGTAGGCATTTGATAACTCCTGAACGTCGCTTCTTAACCCACCCAAAAACCGCTTAACCCGGTCTACTTCAACACTCACAAGACCTGGAGCAAACCGACTCAATTTGCTAAACTCAACCTCATACTCACTAACCGTGAGTTTCCTTTGCTTCAAATGCAGGAAGTCATTTATCAATCGGTCCCGCTCGACCGAGGGCAGAAATTTACCTAACAGCATCTCCTTAAATGACTCCCAGGTGCATCCTGCCACCATACTTTCCTTCTCCCTCAGCCACCAACTCTTTGCCAATCCCTTGAGCTGGTAGGCAGCGAGCATTACTTTTTGATCATCTGTAATCCCAGAATAGGTGAACATCTACTCTATAGAAATCAGCCAGTCATCCAAAATCATGAAATCTGCCTGCCTATCGTAAGTAGGGGGCCTAGGTCGCTGAAACTGAGATATGAAGGCCATCTCCGGGGGCACTACAACTGGAGGCACAAGAGGAGCAGGAGTAATAGCCACACCCCCAATGGGGTCCAGAGCTCTCTGAGCCTGCCCTACCACTACTGCTACCAATGACTGGATCAGTCTCTGCATGTCCACCATCTGTCTTGCCAAGGCTTCATTACTTAGCCGCAAGCTCTCAATCAGGGCCTCGCTCTGGGATCCCGAAGACTCACCCGCAGATTAGGGAGTCGATCGCATCGCAGGATGCTTCGCCATCCTATAATCGCACCAATCCTCATTAAAACCATCCCAACTACTAAATCAAGCCTACCCGGTACAGACAAGCATACTTAAATATGAATTGTGACTGCAAATCTTGCTCTGGGATTTGTTTTATAAAGATGAGGTCATGCTTATTCTAAGATGGCTCGCAACCACCACACTAACTCATGTGCCTAAATCATGAATGCATGCTTTTATATTCATTTAGACTCAAAACCATGTGTGTACATATGTCATCATGCAAATCTTTAGCCTCGCACATTGTGCTCATGAAATGTTTATGCTATGCATGCCGTGCTATGCATTCTAAAAAAAGTCTTTAATGCATGCCATGAGCGGCGTACACATGAAAATGTTATGCATCCAATACTACATAACATTACCATGTAACGAAAAAGAAAACGTGTTAGCCGCATCTATGTGGTGAGGTTATGCATCCCATACTACAAAACCCTCATATGTTGCCTCCTATGGTTGATCCATATACGAACACATATTATGCATCCCATACTACATAATATGCCCCGTATACTTCTTTCTGCTTATGAGTGTAGTGTTCGTGCTTCGACCAAGACGTGCTGATGAGCGTATACTTCTTTCTGCTTGTGAGTGTATGCTTATGAAGCTAAACATCTAATGCAATCAAAGGACAGGTTGCCCGACCAATTGTCAAGACAACCTCCCTCTGATACCAACTGTCACGACCCGCATTTTCCCCGAGGTTAAGAAGTATCAGAGTAAGGGAAAATATGCGTTGTGATGCCACGTCGAGCAGGGGATAACTGCCGATGCTCAGGCGACACACCAAAGCCACAAATCATAAGTCTTAATTTAATAAAAAACCAGTTTATCTGAAGGTCGTATCCCTCGGCACAGTGGATCAACTAGTCCACACTAAGAAAAATATATATATATGCTACAGCGGAAAATACTTTGATTGAGTTAATTTGACACCCTAAATGAGTATAAGAGTCCACTAGAGACCACTTATAAAATGCACGACACCTAAGGTGAGTATAGTATTTATATTTGAAAATTATTCTTTACGCTTGAAGAAGATAGTGCTTTAGTTTTGCAAATATGATATGCATGAGGTACATATAATAGTTTAGGGTTTTAAAATACCTAACATGCAACCTAGCATAAAACCTTCCCAGAAGCAAGAAAACAACCCCAAGAGGGCAAAAATAGCAGTCTAAATTCATATTTAGCAAAACAAGTAAGGCACCAGTGGGCGTCGACAACCCGACACGAACCCACCGGTGAGTGTGCATGTCCATACAGAAAAGAAAATGACTACCTCACAAGGGAGTGATCTGCAACTCTGCTACCCTGGAGGCTACAAGCAAGACCCAGCAAAAGGAAAGTCAACCACAATCGGCAATAACCTGGACCTGAGACATTCAAGAAAAGAAATGCCTCAGCAACGAAATAAACAAAAGAAAGGAGTGTCAGATTACTTAAATAAAGAAGGGTTTTCCAACCCGGCAACAAAGTACTAAACTACAGAAGCAGGAAAGAAAGAAGCATTGCTTAAAGAGCAATAAAGGCAAAACACACTAAGTGTAAGCACAAATCTACCTGCTCTGGAAAGAATCAACCTGCAGAAGAAATTCATCAGCATAAAAGCAGGGAAAAACCAAAAGTAGACCATAGGAAACTAACAGTCCTAAGCTTGTGGGCAAATGACCGGGGTGTAAAAATAAGGGGGACTGGAGTGGGTGGCCACAGTGTCCAATGTTGATGCACGAAAAGCGACGGGGAAGACGAGCACCACCAGCTAACCGTTCGAGCACTGGAGGAAGAAATGGGGAAAAGACTGTCGGCTAGTCGGTTACTAGCGGCTAGGTATGGCGGATAAAACCGGGCAGAGAAAGGAGAGAAAGGGCCGCTACCAGCGGCAACACCAGAGTTCGCCCGCCGCGGCCTGAATGCCTCTCCTGCGGCGGGCTTTCCTTTTATAAGAAAATAAGCGGTTACACTTAGCGAAGAAGAAAGAAAGGAGGAAGCCGGCCGGACAATAGACCGCAAAGGACTAGAATCGAGGCCGCAGCTCTTAACAAGCGAGTTCTTGGACCCGAGTCAGCGTGCTTTGGGTGTACTCCCGCCCCCTATTTATAGGCTTGGGGGCCTGCCCAAACGGGCAGGGCTAAAATTACCAGCTGCCCGGGGTACAAGAGAATCGGGCAGTGGTGATGGGAATCGAGAGGAAGAAGAAAAACCAAGAGACAGGCCGCGCGGACTGGCGATCTTCTTCTGCCGAGCTGCAGGACTCGGCCACTGGACGGGCTGGTCTGGACCTCTTCTGACGAGGACCTGGGACATAGGTCGCGCCCCTTGGGCTAGGATAGGCCGACCCCTAGATGACGGCTGGACTGGAGCTGGAGGCTGTCCGATGCAGAGGCCGCCCGGCTTGTCTGACGATAAGCCGGCTAGCTGATAACGGCGGCTAGAATGCACAAGCCACCCGGACTTGAAAACCTGGAGAACTAGTCGCGGATTCTGGGTTAACATAATCCCCGCACATTTTTAAGTTTTATAAAAAACTTCGAAAATGTAGAACTAAGCCGGAGACCGCGACTGCCATTAATGCTTCTGCGTCTATAAAATGCCGAGGGCCCTGCCATTTCTTCAAGATTTCTGCCAAGCCACGGGTCACTACTCGCCACTTGCGGTCAGAATCCTCCAAGCCGACAGAGACTTCTACAAGATGGACGTCATGTCCTCGATGCTAGAACGCGAAAAGAAGTCGTCTGGATCGAAAAAGAGGAGCAGAAAAGCGGATAGTTCCGACCAACCGCCTGAGAAGAAAACCGAGAAGCCGATCGCACCGGCGGCTTCTGATTCTGGAAAGAAACCGATGGAAGTCGTTGCAGAATCCTCCCAGGCCGCGACAAAAGTTGAAGCGGTTTCCAAATCTGCTCTCCCGGAAGCTGGTGCCACCAAATCCTTCGACATTACCTACTCGCCATCGGGTGAACCTCTTTTGAAGATCGCCGGTACGGAGGAGAAGAGTGTCGACTCTTCCAAGCCGCGCGAGTTGCCCACATCCGCTGACTTGATCATTATTGCAGAGGACGAGTCGAAGAAGCCACTGGAAGCCGAGCGGTCTCTGACTGAGAAGAGGAAACGGACAGAGACAATAGTCGGCCACTTGAAGCGTCATAAGAAAAAGGCCGAGACCCTTGAGGAAAGGATGGAGAAGAAGGCGAGGAAGATGCGGGTTGATAACCGCAATGTTTCTGTGAAGACCGGAGCGGCCAGCCTCCAGCATAAGCCGCGGGAGAAAGAAGCGCCCGAAAGTCCATTGACTCCATCTTCTAAGCCGGACGAAAGGACAGCTCGCGGGCGGCTAGCGAATCCTTGAGCGACATTCTGAAAGGCATGGAGACCTTCCAGCAGCAGGACAAGCTGTTGTCAACCCTGCCGGCTTCTGAGGAGACCGCCGACATCGATGTCGAAGTTACCGGAGAGAAGCTCGGCGAACCGACTCCTGCGGTTTCTGAAGGAGCTGAAAAATTAAAGCTTAGAGAGAAGATAGAGGAGATGAGGAAGCTAATCGCCGGGAAGCAGGTGGCGACTACATTTCCTCCCCTGCAAGGTAAACAGGAAGAAGTTAAGCGTTTTGTAAAATTCTACAAGCCGCGGTCACGGAAGAAGGGAGTGGATACAATTTTCAATCCGCCGGCGAGCTTCTTCCTGACCACGGCTGAGCTGAAAAGCAAAGCTAAGGAGACCGCGCGGCTATGGAAAGAAAAGCTAAAGCGAATAGATTCAGAAAGGTTTAGGCGACCAGCGGCTAGACTTGATACTGCGGCTTTCGAAGGAGAGATAACCACGAGCTGCGGTCTCGTTCTAACGAGATCTTCTACCAGATGCCGGTCATGTCACTGAATCTAACCGCCTGTTTATTTGCTGCAGTGCTCATGAAACCACCATCAAGCCGGGCGGTCTGACGACTTTCTTACCTCCACTGATTCCGCCGCTACCTCCAAGTGTCCGCGACCTGAGGGCGGCCGAATTCCAAGAGGAGGTCGCCGCCTTGCAGGCTAGGATAAGGGAGCATGCCGAGGCCCTTCGAGCCAAGGAAGAAGAGTGGCGGCTTCACGAAGAAAATCAGCGGTCTATGCTGGAGGCCGCTGAAAGGAGAACTCAAGAAGTACTGGAGGACTTGGAGCAGGAGAGGGGAATGATGCGGTCTGAGTTGGAGGCCGCTGAAAAAAGGACGCAGGAAGCCTTGGTCAGCTTGGAGTTGGAGAGAGCGGCGATGCGGATTACGCAGGAGACCGCTAACAAAAGGGTGCAGGAGGCACTGGCCAGCGCGGACATGGAGAAAGAGGCGAAGCGGACTGCACTGGAGACCGCTGACAAAAGGATGCAGGAGTCCCTGGCCAGCTGGGAGGAGGAGAAGACAACGATGCGGACTGCACTTGAGGCCGCTGAACAAAGGACTCTTGAGGCGCTGGCCCACCTGGAGCAGGAGAAGAAAGAGAAACTAGATCTGCAGGCTTTAGTGCTGATGCTCGGCTGGATTGAAAGGGAAAGGGCGGACACCGCTCGACTTGACGAGGAAAGGGATAAGGATCGACCAGAGGAGGCCGGCAGAGGCTTGCGACCTGCTGGGACGACTGCTGAACTGCAGCAACAACCAAATCGCCCGGCTTCCGGAGAGACTTCGTACTCACCAGTAGTCGCGGCGGTTAGGCAGGTCGCTGCTTCTGGCGACCCGGGAGATCGCGCTCTGTCGCTGGTTCCATTTACCCGCGTAGAGCGTGATACATCGCGAGTTCACCGGACTCTGCACAATATCCACAACCTCGTTAGTCAAGTGTATGTCCAGCTGGTACAGGCCGGCGATCAAGTCGCGCGGGTTGGGCGAGAGGCTCCAGAGAGTGGAGAGAGATAATTAAGAGAACTTTTATTTGGCTTTGTAATAAGCATCAACTCGTGATGCCGGACGGTTTGATTCCTGTGGACAATTGTTGTATGTTTGATTGTATATTACTCCGAATTGCATGCGGCTTTGTGCGGTTTGATTACTTCTAGTCGCTGTCTTTTCTTGGAAATTTTGCCAAGTACTGGAATTTTAGTCGCTCGACCTGCGAACTAGGATGCGGTTAGAATACTTTACCTTGCAGGTTGAGCCGTGCGGCCTGATATCTAACCGCGATTTGACAACCACTACTGTAGCTGCATAGGAAATCTATAAATTGAGATGATCCCGGAGACTTCGGCACAGGAGTTCAGAATGCGAGCTAAAGCAATTGCGATGCGGTCTGACAAGGCTCCAGCCGTTAGGACCGACGCGGCTTCTGCGTTTCACTCCGCAGACCACAAGGAAGGCCGCCTTACCCAAGCCGAGCTAGATAGCTTTGTGGAGAAATACATGAAAGATAGCCCGCTGCTCGCGCGGCTTCCGCTTCCTCACGAGCGGATTAACTCCTCCACCGCCAACCAAATCGCAATCCCTGTCGACCACTTCGACTGCGGCTTTCGATTCCCGGTACTGATGGAAGCCGTAGCGGTCTTCGACCACTACGGAGTAGTGCCGGGGCAGCTGCCCCGAACTCGATAGCGGCGATTTACAGCTTCTTCTCTTACCTGAGGTCGGAGCGAGTTCGGTTCTCGATAAGGCTGTTCAGAGAATGCTTCTCTGTGCGGTCTATCCCGGATTCAGGAACGAAGATCTTCAGAGGCCATCTTTACTTCGGCTGCCGCGGCCTGAAAGTTGTAAACCTGGCGAATAAAATCGCGAATTGGTCAGAAAGATACCTTATCTTCGAGGGTAACCTCGGACTCCTGCCGGTCCATCCGCAAGTTCGCGACGAAGCAGCTTTTGGCAGCAGCGGACTGGACGGCGTGGAGAAGGAGATCTTCAACTTCTTCAAGGGGGAGCGGCTCGACGTCACCCACTACCTCCCGCTGCTCCCGACTTTGGAGGACGTTCATGCGGAGGACAGTAAGTATCACTCGGCCGAACTGCTATGCTAGCCGCGCGGCTTACCAACTGACTTTTTAATTTCGCCTTGCAGCTGCTGTCGCGGTCCCGCTGAACAAGCCGCTCACTCCAGGCGGCCTAACCCTCACACAAAGGGAGAAAAGGGCGAAGAGGGCCAGGCCGGAGCGGGCTGCGGAGGAGGAAGAGTCGGACTCCTCCAGCGGCTTCATACTGCATGGTATGGGTAGCCGCTTGAAAGATCTCCACGGCAACCCCACCATGCAGTGGAGTGCCGACGGGAGTCGGTAAAGGTTTCCACCGCCCTCCCGAACTGGGGGAAGGAAACTGTAAGCCGTCATGCCTCTGTGGCTGGCGCGGCTTTGTATGGCAGGCGCAACTTGAAAGCGCTGGAGAAGATACCTGCAGAAGACTTCTCGCGGTTTGCCGCGCAGGTCGGCGCGAGAAGCTTTGTAGCCAACCACTATATGGGCCTAGCCCATAGGCGGTTAGTTACAATTGAAGGCGACCTGCAGCGGCAACTCGCCGAGAAAGATGAAGAAATCGCACGGCTGAAGGAGTCGCATGCGGTAAGACATTACCTGATTTTTGCGGCTTAATTCAGCAAGCCGCCCGAACTAACCTTTTTCTTTCCTTTGCAGAAAGTGTACGATCCAGCGAACTCAGCCTTTCAAGACGCGGTCTTTCCCAAGCTTGTCCAGGGGATCGACGGAGCGCTGAAACGCCTTCGAGATCAGGGCGGCCTCGCCCCGGGATTCACCGACTTCACCTGCGCCGACCTGTATCCACCCTTGAAGAAAAGGGTGGCTGCGGTTTATCGCGCGCTGAAAGGCAAGGAGAAGATTGGCGGAGAGGGCGAGGCAGAAGAGGAAAGGGAGGACAGCAGGAGCGAGAGTGCTTCTTCAAAGAACGGCGGTCAAGCATCTGAGACCGCGCGGGTTGATGCCAGCTCGTCAGAGACCAGGGGCACTGGCAGTTCACGTTCATCCTCGTCGGACAGCGGCGATTACTCGCCTTCTGAGATCGATATTGACGGTGAACCGGACTCCGGTACTCCTGCGTCCAAAAGATAGAGGCCGAATAGCTAGAATAGTTTACTTGTAAAAGTTTTTACATTTTTTGAGACCGCCGGTAAGATTTTGTAAACCGCGCGGTCTACCCCTTATACTTGACATTAGAAATGAAAACGTTTTACCTTTTGTGAGAATCTATTGTAATTTTACTTGCTTGTTTGAATATGCGGTTTAATCATTCTTATTCGTTTCCGACTTTGAGAAATCTTATTTATAACTTCACCGAATAACAACTAACTTGCTGCGGTTAAACTCGAGTAGAATACCATTAACCAGATATACTAGTCTGCGAAATTATAATAATCCGATCATCCTTGAGCGTATATAGAGCAATAAGCCGGGCGGTTAGGAGACTATTTGCCAAGAAGATAAGGCAGTTCAAATTGCGATCGACAAGCCGCTCGGCTAAGGAGATAAACCGAATTGATACTGTAAAAACCAAGCCGTATGTGGCGGCCTGTCCGAGCTTTAATACGAAACTGGCTTCCAATACGGAAAACTACTTAGCGATAGAGATAAACATATTGCGACTTCTTTACATTGCAAGCCGCGAATTGATTTGAATGAATACCATAAGCCGGCGGACTGAGCGGATAGGATAAATGGAAAATTTGATATGCTATGATACTCCTTTGATCCGGCGGCATGATCTTTGTAAGCCGCGCGGATAATACACTTTGCAATTTCTGACGATATAAAAATGATATTGTTTGATTTTGCTGAATATGCTTTATTCGCTCGGTATTGTATTTCTATTCGATCGATTATAATAATATGCCATGAGATATCTGGACAATACACAAGCAGAATGGATGTGGAGATAAGAATAACTCGCGCGAATATATCTGATAAGTGATTTATGCATAACTCGCATGAATAATGCTGATATCCGCTATAGTGAACTGAAGAAAACCAACAAGCTCGCATGATTAATAATGATGTCTGCTGTATTGAGCTGAAGATAGCCAAATAACTCGCCCGATTAATAACGATATCCGCACGGTAAGAATAAATATTGGCAACTTCAAATATGAGACCAATTTAAGAAAACCAATTGGTCACAGAGATAATCGAGCGGTAAGAATAATAATATCCGCAACTTGCTGTTGGATAACTTCTATTCAGCCTTATAATATCAAATTACCCGGGCGGATACTCTCTTTAGCCAGGATATGATAACCGCACGGTCTGAATTCTGACCGCCGACTAGGCTTCTGCTTGAAGAAAAGAATACACTGCTCTCTTGCCTGGAGTACAGTTCAAGTCGATCTTCCGGGCAGGTGCGGCCGGAGTCACATTGCTTTCCTCAGAGATCGACAAGACTGTGGGTCTCCTGCAGGCACTGCTTGAGAGTATCAAAGAGTATTCGAGGGTCGCATGCTAAGACGATCTGCGGGGCATGCGTGTATCGCTTCCCGCACAGACGCATCATAGTTGCAACGATATCCCTTACATGGCGTGGTAGAGCTGACCACCACTCCGCTCCTCCATAATGCAGAAGTGGGGTTAGGTACTAGCCGGGATCCGCAATCTAGAACTCCACCGCATCAAGGCCGGTAAGCTCCCACTACACGGTGCGAAATCTCCCCGCAACACGTGGTCCTCGTGGTGTTACGCTAATGACAACGGCTCTAAAGGGGATGTAGCTAGACTCGGCGATATCTCTTGATTCAGTGATCTTTTAACTTTTTGGGTTGCAAACCCATAAGAATGATGACTTGCCAGGTGAGAGTACCGATATAGAATCTCTGAAACAAAATATAACAATGAGTCATAATCCTTCTTAATAGAGCATAATGAGAAGAAACAAAAGACAGAAAAACATATTGGGTTAAGGATTGATTTAAGATCGCTTTTGTCGTTGATGTTGACGCGTCTGCCAGCCTATGAATGAGATGTCTTTTTTAGATCATGCTACGGGATTCCTTTGATTTCTGCATTTTCACAATTAATTTGAGAGCTCTACAATCTTCTGTTAGATGACCTCTTTCCTTGTGATATTCGCAATATTGATCCATGCACCTGACTTGCCCGCGCGCTGCTCGAGCGGGTTTCTTGTGACTTGGCTCTTCCTCCCGTTGTTCGATCTGGGGGAGGTCTGACGAACTTTTTTGTCCTTTTTCCGAAACACGGGCTTCTTCGAAACTGGAGGCCGAGTTGCCGAATACTCGGGCGGCCAGGCCGGGTAGGAGGTCGAAGAGCTCGGCGAATAGCCCGGAAGGTAGGCGAGTAGGCCGGCGGATCGACCTGCTTGCTGTCCGCTGGGGTCTGGTTGGCTGGCGTAACCGGAATGATTGCGGACTGCAAGTCTAACCGCTTATTGATTGCGGCTAGATTACAATTGATCGCGGCGAGCTGCCGGATCATCTCTTGGCGGGTTTGATTTTCTTCCCGGCGGGACTGCAGAAGAGCTTCCAAGAGCAGAACCTCGCTGGGGCTGAGGTTGTTCTGAACAGGCTGCCGGTCTGACATTGTATGGCCGCTGAACTTCAGCGACTAACCGAGATCTGAAGGTTGCGTGTTAACTGTTGATGCACGAAAAGCGACGGGGAAGACGAGCACCACCAGCTAACCGTTCGAGCACTGGAGGAAGAAATGGGGAAAAGACTGTCGGCTAGTCGGTTACTAGCGGCTAGGTATGGCGGATAAAACCGGGCAGAGAAAGGAGAGAAAGGGCCGCTACCAGCGGCAACACCAGAGTTCGCCCGCCGCGGCCTGAATGCCTCTCCTGCGGCGGGCTTTCCTTTTATAAGAAAATAAGCGGTTACACTTAGCGAAGAAAGAAAGAAAGGAGGAAGCCGGCCGGACAATAGACCGCAAAGGACTAGAATCGAGGCCGCAGCTCTTAACAAGCGAGTTCTTGGACCCGAGTCAGCGTGCTTTGGGTGTACTACTCCCGCCCCCTATTTATAGGCTTGGGGGCCTGCCCAAACGGGCAGGGCTAAAATTACCAGCTGCCCGGGGTACAAGAGAATCGGGCAGCGGTGATGGGAATCGAGAGGAAGAAGAAAAACCAAGAGACAGGCCGCGCGGACTGGCGATCTTCTTCTGCCGAGCTGCAGGACTCGGCCACTGGACGGGCTGGTCTGGACCTCTTCTGACGAGGACCTGGGACATAGGTCGCGCCCCTTAGGCTAGGATAGGCCGACCCCTAGATGACGGCTGGACTGGAGCTGGAGGCTGTCCGATGCAGAGGCCGCCCGGCTTGTCTGACGATAAGCCGGCTAGCTGATAACGGCGGCTAGAATGCACAAGCCGCCCGGACTTGAAAACCTGGAGAACTAGTCGCGGATTCCGGGTTAACACCGGAGTCTGTTTTGGTGAGTCGGCTGGGCCTCTTAGGGAATGCTTGTGTTTTGGCTTCGGGCAGTGTTAGCCCAAGTTTTGATCGGCGGATGTTGTTTTCGACTTTGCCATTGTGTTTGTAGCTGGGGTGTTTAGCTACGGGTCGAGTTTTTGTAGAAATTCGAGATCATTTGTTTTTTTTCGCGTCATTTCTACGTTCATTTTGTTGGCTGGTAGTGGCTACCTGTATGTTGTGCGTGGCCTTGTGTGATCGAGCTTGGTAAGGCCAGTGCTTGTTTTAGACTAAGTATGTTTGGCCATTTATGTTATATATGTATATGTATGTATATATGTATATAATATATATATATATATATATATATATATATATAATATATATATATATATATATAATATATATATATATATATATATATATATATATATGTTTGTGTGTAAGCTTGGGTGCTGATAGTTTTTTTTTATAAATATATATATGTGCATGATATATATATAAATAAGTATGTGGCTGGGTGTTGTTTATATATATATATATATATTTATATGTGCTATACACACACACATATATCTATATATATATTAGATATTAGTGGCCGATTTCTTTAGGAATAGTTTAAAGCTTGCTGGGTGGGGCTCGGGATAGCTGCTAGTGGCTGCTTAAGCTTAGTATTATATTAGCTAAAGTGAGTGAGTGGGAGAGGGTTTTGTATAGGGCAAGCTGAATTTCCTCCCCATTTTCCAACCCTTTTCCTGAGCTTCCTAGCTTCCAGCGGAAGGAAGAAGGCGGAAACCCTGAAGCTTTGACCGGCGATTCCTGGTGTTTTAGAGCTCGGTTTGTCCGGGAATTTCCAGATTTGAGCTTCTCTCGCCGAGAGCTAGCATCCTAGGTATGTATCTCTTGCTTTTAGGCCATCAATAGGAGCTAGGGTTTTGGTCCTCTTCCCCTTCCTCTTCTCTAAAAGCTCCAGATTCGGTTTCTCTCTAGGTAGTCCGAGTGCTGGTGCCAACCCGTGACTTGTAGTGCTGCAGCTTGAGGCAAGTGGCTCCCTTGCCCTTGCTTACTCTGTCGATCTCAAGCTTATTTAATTCTTTCTTTTATTTACCTGTTCATTAGCTAATTAGCCCCCTTGTGCTGCTCCAAGTTATTCCTCTGTTTTTTTTCCTTCTAATTATCTCGACAAGTGTCAAGATTAGTAGCTTGCTTGAGCTTTAGCCTAGGGTTAATGGTGTCTTAAGGCTAAGGTTAGGACTGCTAGGTCGGGTAAGGAGGAGTAGCATGAGCCTTGGAATTAATTTTCCAAGGCTCTACTTGCTGGCTTTGAGTAGAGTTTGGGCTTATTTGGGTTATATTCTAATTTATTAGGCTGTGGTCGGGTAGGAGAGATAGGAGTGAGAGCTGGAATTAAATCCCAGCTCTCGGGTTGTGTAAAGCTTAGTGGTAAGCTAGTTTGGAGCTGCTGTGGTCAAACTTGCCAAAGCAGGTTTGGCGTTGAGTGAGGTAGACTCACTCAATGTCATGGCCAGGTCTTGCGGTTAAGTCTCTGGCATTGAGCGAGGTAGACTCACTCAGCACCGCCGTTTCTTTTTAGGCTAATGTTATAGCCTTGGGATGTGAGCTTCTTTAGGGCTGTTTGAAAAGTTTTACCTTCCTAAGGGGGATGTTGGGGGTGTTCAGCTAGTTTTTGCATGCCGACTCGTGGGCTATGACCAGAGGAGGTGTGGTTGTTTGGACTCTGAGTGGTGAATTGTGTGTGCTAAGCTGTGGCCACCACTAAGTTTGGACACTGTGGCCAACTTGTTGGGTGTGTGGACCCTGAAGCTGCCACTGGTTGTGTTTTCACCCTTGAGTATTTTTTGGGTCTTGTTGTTGGTGTTGGATGTTAACCCGGAATCCGCGACTAGTTCTCCAGGTTTTCAAGTCCGGGCGGCTTGTGCATTCTAGCCGCCGTTATCAGCTAGCCGGCTTATCGTCAGACAAGCCGGGCGGCCTCTGCATCGGACAGCCTCCAGCTCCAGTCCAGCCGTCATCTAGGGGTCGGCCTATCCTAGCCCAAGGGGCGCGACCTATGTCCCAGGTCCTCGTCAGAAGAGGTCCAGACCAGCCCGTCCAGTGGCCGAGTCCTGCAGCTCGGCAGAAGAAGATCGCCAGTCCGCGCGGCCTGTCTCTTGGTTTTTCTTCTTCCTCTCGATTCCCATCACCGCTGCCCGATTCTCTTGTACCCCGGGCAGCTGGTAATTTTAGCCCTGCCCGTTTGGGCAGGCCCCCAAGCCTATAAATAGGGGGCGGGAGTATACCCAAAGCACGCTGACTCGGGTCCAAGAACTCGCTTGTTAAGAGCTGCGGCCTCGATTCTAGTCCTTTGCGGTCTATTGTCCGGCCGGCTTCCTCCTTTCTTTCTTCTTCGCTAAGTGTAACCGCTTATTTTCTTATAAAAGGAAAGCCCGCCGCAGGAGAGGCATTCAGGCCGCGCGGGCGAACTCTGGTGTTGCCGCTGGTAGCGGCCCTTTCTCTCCTTTCTCTGCCCGGTTTTATCCGCCATACCTAGCCGCTAGTAACCGACTAGCCGACAGTCTTTTCCCCATTTCTTCCTCCAGTGCTCGAACGGTTAGCTGGTGGTGCTCGTCTTCCCCGTCGCTTTTCGTGCATCAACATCCGGCTAGCTGGGGAATCTTGCAAATAGGCTACAAGTAACCTAAAGATCTAAGACCACGCTCTAATAATGGCAAAGGCCGACAACGCGTCATCGTAACGCCAACAATGATCAAACAAAAACACAGAAAAACCGGGGGCGTTACAAAAAATATCTTTGCCTGATGATCCGGCCTTCTAAGGTCCGACTCCCGGAGTGGCTCCCACACTCCCCTGAGTGAATTTCCTCCAAGATCCTCGGGACCTCCCTCTCGTCCACACAACGTGCCAACATCTTGGAGAGGATCTTCCGATATAGCTGGCCGTCTAGCATGAGATAGCATGCCAATTTGTACTTGAGCTTCTTCTTATCCACCCCTTCAGGATACTCCCCTATGGACAAGAAAGTTGTGAATGGATCCATCCACGAGGGGTGCTGCTCCACCTCCATCAGTTCCCCCTCTTCGATGGATGGGCGGAAGAGATCCGTGATGGTACCCCCCACCCGGGGACCATGCTTTGCCACTTGATCCACCGGTTCGTTCTCCTCCCTGGGCACGTGTTGGATGGAGAAAGTCTGGAAGGTGTCGATTAATCCCTTTACCTTTGCCAAGTAGAGCTGTAGAGTCGGCTCCCTTGCCTCGAACTTTTCGTTGATCTAGGAAGCCACGACCATGGAGTTAGTGAGGACCTCAACATTATGCACGCCCAACTTCCTGGCCAGGCGAAGACCTACAGTCACAGCCTCATACTCGGCCTGATTGTTGGTAATGGGAAAATGCAACACTACTATTTGTTCAATCCTCATCCCCTGTAGACTCTCCAAGATCACCCCCACTCCCAGGAATGTCTTCCCGATGCGCCGTCCACCATCACCTTCCAGGGGACTGGGCGGGGGAGCTCCGCCTCCGCCACTTCCACTATGTACTCAGCCAGGAAGTCGGCCATAGTCTGTGCCTTAATCGAGAGGCGAGGGACAAACGAGATGTCGAATTCGCTCAATTCTACCGACCACTTGGTCAGCCTCCCTAAGAGCTCCACCCCCTCAAATATGTTGCAGATAGGATGGTAAGTCACCACTCAGATCGATTGTGCCTGAAAGTAAGGTCGGAGCCTCCGGGCCGAGATGACTAGAGTGAAGGCCAGCTTCTCCAAGATAGGATAGCGGAGCTCGGCCTTCCTCAACACCCTACCCACATAATTAATTTGGATCTACTTCTTCCTTTCTTCCCGAACTAAAATAGAGCTTAGGGCCTCAACTCTGACTCCTAGATACAAGAACAAATCCTCCGCCTCCTTTGGCCCCTATAGCAGGGGGGCCTGCTTCAGCTGCCTCTTCAAGGCTTGGAACGCTTCCTCGCACTCCGAGGTCCACTCGAACTTCAGGCCTCCCCTCAAGGTTTTGAAGAAGGGAGATCACTTCTCCCCGGCCCAGGATAGGAACCTGCTAAACCCTTCCGGCTTCCATGTCAATTATTGTACTTCTTTAGCATTTTGTTGTGGCCTCAACTCCACAATCGCCCTCAACTTATCTGGGTTGGGTTCTACGCCGGTGGGGGTGAGGAGATGTCCCAAGAACTTCCCCCTGCTTGCCCCGAAGATGCACTTCAAGGGGTTCAACCTCATCTTGTATTTACTGTTGGGGCGGGAAATGCGCCTTCTAGTTAACGGATTGTTCGGTCTCACAAGCTAGATGAATAAGGGGGGTTGCGGGGAATAGAGGAGAAGGTTTGGCGAAGCAAGGGAGGAGTTTGATTGGGAACTGGCGATCAGACAGTTACTTTGGCGGTTAGCTCTGATGGTTAGACCGAGAGAAGAAAAGAGAAGAGGGGGCCGCTAGCAGCGGCAACAACAGACTTCGCCCACCGCGGCTTGAATGCCACTCTTGCGGCGGGCTTTCCTTTGATTATAATCGAGATTACAGCTCGGGGTTACACCTTAACATTGAAAGCAGAAGAAAAGGTACAAGAGGGAAGCTGGCGGCTAGGGAGAGAAGAATGTCAGGAGGCCGCGCGGTTTGACCAATGAAGGTCGGCAGACCGCGCGATCATCGATCGGGCAGCTCGCTAGAATAAGCAGAGCGGACTGCTCGATCAAGCAGAACGCAGGCAGGTCGCGCGATCATCGATCGGGCAGTTCGCTAGAATAAGCAGAGCGGACTGCTCGATCAAGCAGAAGGCAGGCAGGTCGCGCGGACTGAGGATCTGAGTCCGCAGGAGCTAATGACGGATCCTTGACCCCTATCCCTTCCCTCCTCCCGAATGAGAGGTCTGGGGGCCTATTTATAGGCTCGGGGAGGTGAAGGCCTTGGTAACGTCCCCACCGGTGAGGCGGTAAGCTATGCGGGTAAAAACACTGAGTCCGCAGAGTCCGCACCGGGCCGTGCGGTCTGGGACTGCCTGGAGTCGAAGATGGTTGCCGCTGGTCGTTCGAGTACGAATGATGAGTCCGCTGAGTCCGCGCTGGGCCGCGCGGTCTGGGACTGCCTGGCTGTTGGGGGAGTGCTAAGCGAGTCAGCCTAGCCCGCTGCGGTTGAGGATGAACAGGTCGCCTCCTGCTGAAGGCTAGTCGCACTTGGTGACGTGCTGATGACCTGGCGGACTTAACACCGAATCCGCCACCTTTTGAGCTTGTTGCTACCGAGCAGTCTAGGCGGATAGGAATGCGAGTCTGCGTTGGGCAATTTGCACCTGAGGAAGAATAAAACACCACACGGTTAACCGGTTTAACCGTGCTGCCTACATGAGCGGATTGAGGAAGCAGTCGGCAGACCCTGCAGAGCAAGAGGCTGCTGCGCGACCTGGGAGGTCTTGCTAGAGAGACCCTCCTAGCCGCCCGGACTGAGCGGCCTGAGAGATCAGTCCGCGCGGCCTTTAGAAGAAAAGGCCAGCAGGCCGCGAGCTACCGGAGCAGGCCGCAACTTACAAGCTGTCTACTTTGGGAGGGATCACCGATTTCTGGGGGAACATGATCCCCGCACTTTTTAAAGTTCAGAGAAGAACTTCGAAAAAGTTGGAGACCCACGAAAATTGTGATCCTTCCCTAGAGAAAAGGAAGGGGCAAGGAGAGATGGAACCTGATGCCACTCCATAGAGAAAATTTGCTAATGCCTAGCTTCTTCCTGCGAAGGAAAGAGTTGTCATAGGTGGAAGTAGGTACATCTTATACGTACCTGGGTCGCTTTGGCAGAATGAAGAAGACATGAATGTCTCCTAATGGGCACTGCAAAACATTAATGAGAGGAGAAACAAAGAATAATGGTAACTTGCAAGTACCTGAAGGAGTATCGCAAGCACCTGCTAACTTCTATAAAAAGAAGAGTGAGTTGTAGATACGAAATAAGACTGAGTTGCAAGTACCTGAAATGAACTTGCTAATATCTACTAATCTCTACAAAGGAAGAGTAAGCGGCAGATATGATAGAAAAGTAAGGTGCAAGTACCTGAAGGGAACTTGCTAATATCTGCTAATCTCTGCAAAAGAAGAGTAAGCAACAGATATGATAGAAAAGTAAGGTGCAAGTACCTGAAGGGAACTTGCTAATATCTGCTAATCTCTGCAAAAGAAGAGTAAGCAACAGATATGATAGAAAGTAAGGTGCAAGTTCCTGAAGGGAACTTGCTAATATCTGCTAATCTCTGCAAAAGAAGAGTAAGCAACAGATATGATAGAAAAGTAAGGTGCAAGTACCTGAAGGGAACTTGCTAATATCTGCTAATCTCTGCAAAAGAAGAGTAAGCAACAGATATGATAGAAAAGTAAGGTGCAAGTACCTGAAGGGAACTTGCTAATATCTGCTAATCTCTGCAAAAGAAGAGTAAGCAACAGATATGATAGAAAAGTAAGGTGCAAGTACCTGAAGGGAACTTGCTAATATCTACTAATCTCTGCAAAAGAAGAGTAAGCAACAGATATGATAGAAAAGTAAGGTGCAAGTACCTGAAGGGAACTTGCTAATATCTGCTAATCTCTGCAAAAGAAGAGTAAGCAACAGATATGATAGAAAAGTAAGGTGCAAGTGCCTGAAGGGAACTTGCTAATATCTGCTAATCTCTGCAAAAGAAGAGTAAGCAACAGATATGATAGAAAAGTAAGGTGCAAGTACCTGAAGGGAACTTGCTAATATCTGCTAATCTATGCAAAAGAAGAGTTAGCAAACTGATGTGACGGAAAAACTTAATCGCAAGTACCTGAAGGGAACTTGCGAATGTTGATTGTTGATAGGATAAGACATGATAGAAGAGATATCTGGCAAACTTTGCTATTAACTGAATAGAGATCGGAACGCAACAATGATTGTCTCGCGTGATCAGATATAATGTCGAGGTGAAATCCAGATCAGTAAGATTGAAACCATCTCAACTTAAAAATCGTAATTACATGGCTCGTCAGTTAAAGTGAACCAGATACTATGATCACTGATTTGTGTCAGAAATATCTGATAAGAGTAGTAGAGAATTTGTAGATCACCATCTGATAGAGCTTCATGTAAGCATTGTATATAAGATGATCATAAGCTAAAAGATATAGGGGGTCTCTTAGATAGGTTGGACTTAACCTGTTAACCTATAAGAAGACAAAAGTACAAAGGAGGGCTATACCCCGAGGATGAGTTAAAAAAGGTTGAATGCTGCCATAGGAGAGCACTCGTTGGCCTTATGCATCACTTGCCAAAAGATCATCCAGGGCGTAGTCCTACCTAAAGCGGGCTGGCCGCATTCCCTTGACAGAGCACAAAAGGGAAACATGCGCAAAAAAACCTAAGAAGGAAGCGACAGATACACTGCTCTCTTGCCCCGGGTTACAAACATTGTTGATCTGTTCTACCAGGTGCGCCAAATGGTCTACATCATTGCTCGTCTTTGAAGGGATCAACAAAGTTGTGGGTCCCGCGAAAGCACGGATTTAGAGTACCAACGAGTGTTCGTCCGTTACAGTTGTGAGATGATTGAAGAGACAAGGCTACACTTGATCGCCATTGCTTGTCACACAAAGATCATCGTAACTGTAACGTATCCTTAGCGAAGCACAGCAGAGCTAACACATAGGTCCTCCCTGGAAACGCGCTCTGTGTTAGATGCCGACTAGGATCCGAAGTCCCGTCACCCTCCGCACGAGAGTTGAGCGGCCCCCACTACACATATGAGAAACTCCTCATCATACATGGTCATTGTGGTTTTACGCCAGAGGACAATCTCGAGGGAGTACTGAGCAAGACTTGGCGATATCTCGGTGGTTCAGTGATCTCTTTGGCAAAGAGAAAAATATAGAAGAGAAGTATCACAAAAAGGGAACTGTGTCAGTATGAGATCTCTGACGTAAGCTTTATTGAATGAAAATGAAAGAGCACTTAGAATTGTTTTTAGAGAAAGGACGAATGTTTGAAGAGCATAAAGGAAGATATAACCGGCCCAGATTGTGAGGGGTTTTGAGGAGCTGCGATGCCCTCTTTGCTTTAGAATAACCTTCTAAGGGAACCCTCGTCAATGACATCGGAGGTCTCGCCCATGAGATGGTCATGATACGTATTGATTTGATTCACTCCGCTTGAGCTGCAAGGAAACGCCGCTATTTCTTTGCCTTTTGAAGTTGACGGATCCGAATGGCCATCTTTCGGGAACAGATCGCGCATCTTACCCTGCTTCAGCAATCTCTGCACAAGTTGACGAAGCGCTCGACAGCTTTCAGTTAGATGCCCGCTTTCTTTGTGAAATTCACAAAATGGGTCTGAATCTTTTGATTTTTGATTTGTCGGCTGGTAAGGCCTTTTGGAATTTGCTCTATCTTTCATAATCTGGCAGACTTCTAGCATGGCCTCATCGAGTCCAGAATATGATAAGTCATCATCTTGTGACTGATGTACCGAAGCTGTTTGCAGAGATGGGGCTGGTGGTAGCAGTCGTTCTTGAGCACGATCCTGGCCCGGGAAGAGGTGTTGATGATGATGCTGGAATCTTTTTGCTTTCCGAGAGTGGGATGAAAAATCTTTCCGAGGAGATCTCGGAGGTTGCTTGCAAGGTTGATTTCTCTCTGTTACGAGCCTGGAGACAAAGTTGGGGTTGCTCTTCTCACCGCGGATATACGAGTTGGCTAAACTAATCAGCTCTTGATAAGTCCTTGGTGCTCAGACGTTAGCCTCAAACTTGAGTGGTCCTTCACGTAGGCCGTGGATAAGAGCCACTCGATATAATTCTTGATCGACAATCTCAATGTCCAATATTTCCTTCTGAAAACGATCCACAAAGCGGGACCAAGTCTCATTCTCTCGCTGCCTGATCTCAAAGAGAGCCTCTGGACCGCCCTTCCTCCTTGTAGAGGTAGAAAATCTGATAAGAAACTCTCTCCGCAAATCAGCGAAGGAAGAGATGGACTGAGCACGAAGTCCATAGAACCAATCCCTCACTTGACCGTCGAAGATCGTTACAAGGAGTTTACATTTGGTAGCATCTGAGAGGGTCTTGAGAGCTACGGCTGATTCAAAGGCTTGAAGATGTTTGACTGGATCAGTCTCCCCAGTATAAGTGGGCAATCGTGGCTCTCTGAAGTTAACTGGAGTTGGTTCATGCTGAACATTCTCTGTAAATGGTGACTGCTCTTCTTGTTCTCCTGAAACATAAGGAAAAAAGGGAGCATAAGTTGCAGCTGCACAAGGAGCTGGAGGATGGAAAGGAAAAGTTACTGCGGGAGGAGCAAAGGCAGGAGCTGAAGAGTAGGGATGACTTTCCTGAAAATTCAGGAATCTTGCAGGACTTCCTCGAGCAGCTTCTTGGAAAAAATTCTGACGAGCTGCGAATTCGTCATTTTGAGATCGCAAAGGGGCTGCAGGCCCTTACGGAAAGGTTGGAGTGTAAGGAGGGTAGATCGGCGGATAGGCCGGTGGGTAAACTTGAGGAATCTCGAACGCTGGCGCTGGATTGATAGGAGGAGCTGGTGCTGCTGAAGATTGTGCTTCCAATCGCTGAGCGATAGCATCTAGAGTACAAGTGATCGCTCGAAACTGTTGTGCAGTTTCTTCACGAGAGAGCTCCAAGGCTTCCCAAAGGGAATCCTCACTATAACTTGGAGCAGGGCTCTCGGCTGGATGATGGTCTGACATGAGTAACCGTTGATTTCGCTATCTGATCGAGATCTGAAGGTCGCGTGTTAACTGTTGGGGCGGGAAATGCGCCTTCTAGTTAACGGATTGTTCGGTCTCACAAGCTAGATGAATAAGGGGGGTTGCGAGGAATAGAGGAGAAGGTTTGGCGAAGCAAGGGAGGAGTTTGATCGGGAACTGTCGATCAGACAGTTACTTTGGCGGTTAGCTCTGATGGTTAGACCGAGAGAAGAAAAGAGAAGAGGGGGCCGCTAGCAGCGGCAACAGCAGACTTCGCCCACCGCGGCTTGAATGCCACTCTTGCGGCGGGCTTTCCTTTGATTATAATCGAGATTACAGCTCGGGGTTACACCTTAACATTGAAAGCAGAAGAAAAGGTACAAGAGGGAAGCTGGCGGCTAGGGAGAGAAGAATGCCAGGAGGCCGCGCGGTTTGACCAATGAAGGTCGGCAGACCGCGCGATCATCGATCGGGCAGCTCTCTAGAATAAGCAGAGCGGACTGCTCGATCAAGCAGAAGGCAGGCAGGTCGCGCGATCATCGATCGGGCAGCTCGCTAGAATAAGCAGAGCGGACTGCTCGATCAAGCAGAAGGCAGGCAGGTCGCGCGGACTGAGGATCTGAGTCCGCAGGAGCTAATGACGGATCCTTGACCCCTCTCCCTTCCCTCCTCCCGAATGAGAGGTCTGGGGGCCTATTTATAGGCTTGGGGAGGTGACGGCCTTAGTAACGTCCCCACCGGTGAGGCGGTAAGCTATGCGGGTAAAAACACTGAGTCCGCAGAGTCCGCACCAGGCCACGCGGTATGGGACTGCCTGGAGTCGAAGATGGTTGCCGCTGGTCGTTCGAGTACGAATGATGAGTCCGCTGAGTCCGCGCCGGGCCGCGCGGTCTGGTACTGCCTGGCTGTTGGGGGAGTGCTAAGCGAGTCAGCCTAGCCCGCTGCGGTTGAGGATGAACAGGTCGCCTCCTGCTGAAGGCTAGTCGCACTTAGTGACGGGCTGATGACCTGGCGGACTTAACAACGAATCCGCCACCTTTTGAGCTTGTTGCTACCGAGTGGTCTAGGCGGATAGGAATACGAGTCTGCGTTGGGCAATTTGCACCTGAGGAAGAATAAAGCACCACACGGTTAACCGGTTTAACCGTGCTGCCTACAGGAGCGGACTGAGGAAGCAGTCGGCAGACCCTGCAGAGCAAGAGGCTGCTGCGCGACCTGGGAGGTCTTGCTAGAGAGACCCTCCTAGCCGCGCGGACTGAGCGGCCTAAGAGATCAGTCCGCGCGGCCTTTAGAAGAAAAGGCCAGCAGGCCGCGACCTACCGGAGCAGGCCGCAACTTACAAGCTGTCTACTTTGGGAGGGATCACCGATTTCTGGGGGAACATTTACGAAGAGTGGCAAAAGTTTCCTCCAAGTCCTCTAGGTGAGAATCGATGTCCAGACTCGTGATCATGAGGTCGTCTACATACACCTCCAGGTTCCTTCCGTTCTGCTCTCGGAAGACCCTGTCCATCATCCTTTGATAGGTTTCCCTTGCAATTTTTAGCCCAAAGGGCATCATTTTATAGCAGTAACATCCATCCACCGTGATGACATCTTTGACGTCGGGGGCGTGAGGTGCATCCTGATCTGGTGGTAACCTGAAAATGCATCTATTAAACTCATTACGGGGAAACCGACGGCTGAATCAACCAGCCCGTCGATCCGAGGCAAGGGATAAGAATCCTTGGGACATGATTTATTAAGCAATGAAAAATCAACACACAAACGCCACCGGCCATCTCCTTTTTTAACCGTTAAGACATTGGATACCAAACCGGGGTATTAGATCTCAGATACAAATCCTGCCTTGAGGAGCTTGGCCACCTCCTCCCAAATTGGCTTGGCCAAACTGTCCACTGTGGGCCTCTTCTTTTGTTGGATGGGTCAAGACTCCGGTTCCAGGTTGAGGCGATGGAAGGCCACGTCCGAATCGATCTCTGGCTTCTCCGCAACACTCCAGCAAAAGATATCCACATTCTTCTGGATGCACTCCAGCACCCTGCCCTGAGCCTCCGGGGTCAGCCCTCAGCTTACACGGACCTTCTCCACCTTGCATCCGAGAGTGAGGACCTCAATCTCCATCACCTCTTCTGCTGCCTCAAGACAAGACTGCTCTCCCCATTCTTCAACATCCCCTCCGGGGGCGAAGACCTCTACCTCGGCTTCCTCCGTGACCATTGCCTCGGCCGGCTCCTGGACTTCCTTCCTCTCTTCCTCCAGAGGGCAGGTCACCTCCATCTCCATCTCCTCTCAGCCAGCCTCTTGCTCGGCCTCCTCCATCCTTCGCCAATCTCCTCGTCACTACTCTGCCAAGACATGGAGTTCACAGCGGTGACGTAGCACTCCCTTGCTATCGTGGGGTCTCCGCGGACCCGGACTTGGACCGCCTCGATGTTGAACTTTAAGCATTGGTGGAAGGATGAGGGGATAGAGCGAAAGGCGCTGATGAGGGGCCACCCAAAGATGGAGGTGTAAATGCTTGGGGCATCCACAATAACGAACTTGCAGGTGCGAGACTGCCCCCCCCCCCCCCCCCCCCCCCCCCCGCCCCAGCGTAACATGGAGCCCCACTCCTCCTTCTACCTCCTTCCTCTCCCCCGAGAACCCGAACAAAGGTCCGTCTGTGGAAAGCACCCTCTAGTCCTCCACCTTTATCGCGTCGAACTCCTTCTTAAAGATGACATTGACCGAGCTTCCATTGTCGATGAAGATCTGGGCGATGGTAATGTTTTTGATGGCCGTCTGAATGACCAGCGCATCACAAAACGGATCCTCGTGATCTCGCATATCCTTCCATGAGAAGGTGATCTTCTCCTCCTAGGGTGGGGTCTAGGATGCGAAGGCAATGCTCCATCGGTACATGGTATAGAGGCTGGCCTTGCGGAAGCCTCGACACCTACCCCTCCATGAATCATCCCAATCCTTCCCCGGGTCCCCACATCTGCCCGGTCCTCGCACCGATCCTTCTCCAAGCATGGAATGCATTACCTCTTCAATCTGCACATCCTGATGCTCCTACCGTCGTGGTTGCTCCCTGTTTCCTCGCAATTCGAGTAAGTCCGGGCACATGATCGTGGTGTGCCCTTCCTCTTGGTGGAAGTCGCAATAGGGCAGCTCCACCCTGACTTCCCTTCTCCTTCTTCTTGCCGCCCTCCATATCTCCACCATGGCTATTGCCATAGCCTACTCCTGGTCTGGAAGAGGTGGCCTTTGGTACTGCCATCCTCCTGGAGGATATAAATGGTGTTTGCCTCTCTAGCGACAGTCCTTTCCATGGAACCCTTTTTTCACCCCCTGATCTCATCATTCTAGCCTCTACCCTAGCCGGTGATTCCTCTCCTGACGCCCCCACCTGGGCTATTGCTACAGCTGCTACTGCTCCCTCTGTCGGGGTTCAGCTCTCCTTTCCTCCTAACCTCTACCACCTCTGGGCCTCTCCTCCTCCGTAGCCCACCTGGCGGACCTCCGGGCAAACTCCGAGTTCGATGCCTCCCCGTCGACTTCTATCGCCGCCCTCTCCATCAACTCCTCATGGGAGAGGGGTGGGATCCTTTTTAACTCCATCCAGAAGAAACCCTGTTGTAACCCCAGGGTGAAGGCCATCATAAGAGATTGGCTCGGCATCTCCTGAACCTTGGTGACCTCCTCCTGGAAGTGATCGACGTAGCTTCCCATGGTTTCATTCACCCCCTGCATGATGCGGAATAGGGACTCCGACTCCCTCTTCCTCCTCGATGTCATGAACCTCAACATGAACCCCTGGCGTAGGTCCTCGAAGAATTAGATGGAACTGGCCGACAGTTGGTGGAACCACTCCCTTTCCTTCTCCTTCAGGGTGATGGCAATGAGTCTACACTTAAAGACATTAGACATCTATCGGATCGATACTACGTCCTCAAACCACTGGACATGCTTGACCGGGTCCCCCTCCCGGGATAATAGGACATCTCGGGCTCACTGAACCAATCCGGGATTGGTGTAAAGGAGACCAACTCGCTGAAAGGGCTGTCACCGCCTACCGGGCGAGCTGGAGGGTCTCGCGCCCCCAACTCGCCGAACCTGCCACTGCTCCCTGAACCTGGGAAGAGTACTCGCACGGGGAGCTCGGCACCCCGACCTTCCTCAGCAACCTCCTTCCCGCCTCGCCTGGAGGGTGCAACCTCATCGAGCGCAGGATCCGCGAGAACTAGAATCGCAAGTGTAGAGCTCTCGACAAGCACGCCGAGCGCAAATCGGACCATGCAGAGAACCTCCTGCCTGAAATCCTCGAGCATCCCCAGGGTGGCGAGAGGGGGAGGGGGTGATGAGTCGGTCCTATCCGATCCTTGTCCTTCTCCTCCGGTCATTGTGCTTGCTGAAGGTTTTCTGTGCTGACCACGATCCATGCTCACCGCATCAAAAATGTTGAAACCAAAAATCAGTCTCTTGTAGAGTTCACCCTTGGGGAAGGGGTGGTCGCGCACCTACTTCGCTCTTTCAAGAAAAACAACCAAGGTAAAAAAGAGCAAAGTACTAGACCAAGGGCCTAGCGCGGAGGTCCAACCACACACCCGGAAGATCACTGAGCGCTTCCCCTCCTTAGCCAAATGACGGGCTAAGGTACCTCAGAAGGCGCTATAAAACTGGGAGAAAAGTAAGCGTGCCTTCTGAGGTACCTCTTGGGTCCTATTTATAAATTTTTGAAGATGATCTGCGAATACCTAACCTCTGCTGTCCTGAAATTACTGAAAACCCCTTGGGCTGGCCTGCTAACAGACAAACTTCGCTGTCCTGACCAGCTATGCGTAGTCCACCCAGGTCTGCAAACAACGAGATTCTGCCGTTCTAGCTGGCTAAGAGTAGGCATGTAGGGACAAAATGGTAAGGAATACCCCCCCCCCCCACTTGGGACTGAGGAGTAGACCTTCAATTCCTATAGTTGGTGGGAAGCGCGGGCTGGGCCTGGCTCGCCTAGGGGACGCGGGTTGGAGGCGTCCTGCCTGGGAAGACGTGGGCTGAGGCTGACCCGCCTTGGAGGGTGCTGGTCAAAGGGCGACTGGGGGCCGACCCTCCTAAGAGGGGCTGGCAGGGTTGACCCGGGGGCCGATCCGCCTAGGAGAGGCGGGCAGGCTTGACCCGCCTAAGGGGCGCGGGACATAGGGTGACCCGTCTGGGAGGGCGCGGGCCAGGCCGACCCGCCTAAGGGGCGTAGGTCAGAGGGTGACCAGCCTAGGAGGGCACGAGCCAGGCCGACCCGCCTGGGCGACCCTTAGAGGCGCTGGCCGGGATCGACCCGCCTGCTTGCCTGAGTTTTTTCGGCGAACACGGGGTTGTACACTTAGCTGTGAAGAAGGAAGCGCTGAGACAGTTGAGAAGAAACATCTGAGATAGTCGATAAGGAACTGTTGAGACAAAGCCAACAGAAATTCTCTAATTCCAGAAGCATTGAGTGAAGTAGGTTCACTCAACGATTCTAATGAAGAGACGAGTCAGAGTGCGTTGAGTGACTTAACATCACTCAACGCTCAATGAGTTATGGAATATCTCTAAGTCTAGAAAGTGATGACCACTAGTGATGTTACTAGAAGTCAATAAGTAAATGTATTTCATGTCATTGCGATAAAGCAACAGCAGCACCAGATGACCACTATTGACATCACTAGAAGTCAACAAAGTCAAAGTATTTCATACAGTTGCGGGAAAGCTACAGTAGCGTTAGAAGCTACTATTTGTCCTCTTTTGAGGGAGGTGGCACTCACCATCCTTGGTTGGGCCGACACTCAAATAGTGTCGTTGATTCAAATCAATAGATATAAAAAGCAGAGAGAAATGGGGATTAGGGTTAACGAATGGAAAATAGAGGTGGTTGTACTTCATCTTCTCCAACGATCTTGAAAGACAAGTCCAGTAGAGCAAGCTTGTAGGCAAAGGAAAGATAGTTGAAGCTTTTCAAGTTCAGCAAGTTTGTTCTTTTCAGAAAAAGGTTGCTGATTCTTCCAATCAGCAAGGAGAGATAGCTGTGTGAAGGGTCGTCAGACTTCAACAACAAATAGATGTTCTTCAGTGCAGCAGAAAAGCAGTCAGCTATAAAAGACGACAAATTCCTTCTACAACAAGATGGCTGGACTGATATCTGCTCAATCCAGTAAGGTAGACTCTGAGATTTATCTCTGAGTTAGTGTTTTAATTTATCTTAACTTCTTGATTAAATTCTCGTAGGATTTAGGTTGTCTGAATCTGAGTTGTAAGGCCTTTTATTCCTGATTTATTTGTGGCTAATTAGTCACTAAGGTAGGTGCCCTGCTTGGGTACTGAGGAAGGATCCAATTGCTGATCTGAGAGTAGGGCTATTCTCCATGCCTGAGTAATAGGGCCTTATGCCTGAGGTAGGTGAATATTGAGTCACTGAGCTGTAGGTGACAAGTGTGTCACTGAGTTGTAGGTCTTTGAGGAGACTGAGTGTAGAGTATTTTGGCCTGAGGTAGGTGACAAGGTTGTCAAGGAGCTAAAGGTGCCTGGAAGGGCACTGAGGTAGGTACCTAGAAGAGTACTGATCTGTAGGAGTGCTGCAACACTCTGAGAGTAGGGCCTTGTGACTGAAGTTATAGGGCTGAAAAGCTAGCCCGAGCTGTAGGACTTAGAGATAGGGCAAAGGTAGGTAGTTTGAGTACCATAGAGTTATAGGAGCACTGTAGGGATCTGAGGTAGGAACCCTTATGGTTCTGAGGTAGGGTTCTAAAGAGAATCTCAGTGTAAGGCTGAGGGCCTGAGGTGTAAGCTCTAGGGAGAAGTTTGAAGGAGTTTGTGCCTTGTCTAACATAAGTTAGAAATTTTTTAGGGAAAGGGAATGTACCTAGTTGGGGAACCACTATAAATATTTGTATGCTTTGTTGTGTTGCTTGTTCTCCTTTTATAATGCAGGTAGAAAGGACAAGCCCTAGATCACTTAGTAAGAAAACAGCAAAAAGGCCTAAGAAATTTCAAAGACCTATTCACCCCCCTCTAGGTGACTAGCTAACCTTAAGCTAATAACTTTTGAGTGGGATCAGATGGAGGTTGCTCAATAAGGACCTAAAAGTCTGAGTAGTCCTCTAAGCATAGCTAAAAGTTTAAACTAATGTGTTCAATAATGAACCATAAGGTGTGGAACTCTATGGAGCTTAAATCTACAAAGAAGGCAAGAACAACATTGGGCTACTGACTGCTCTTGGTAAAGAAAAAGTCCTTCCAGATGTAAGAGCAAAGATCAGGGCTCCTTTGACATATTCAGATAGTGAATCAGAGGTGGATTAAGCTGAGTAAGGTGAATGCAGAAGTTATGAACTGATGGCTATACCAGAAGAATTATTCTGCCAGGAGAAGCCTGGACAATGTTTGGTTTAATCCTCATCTAGTCCATCCTTAGAGCGTGGATATGAGTCATACTCTGACTCTGATGCTTCCTCATCAAGTGATGATGAGAGTCCTCTATCAGAAGATTACATTAATCAATTGATGGAGAATCATGCTGCACTTCTGAAAGCTTTCAAGGAAACCAAGTTGCTTGCTATGAATGAAGCTGAGGAAATTAACTACCTACAGCTAACAACTTCCCAACAAGATGAGACTTTATCCTTGCTATCTATGAAGGAGAGAGAAGTATCTCTTCTGAAGATCATAGTAGATATCCATGTTGAGTCCATCAAGTATAAGGACTCTATGATCAAGACTCTTGAAGAGAATCTTGAAAGGGCGAAGAGGATATTGGCCAATTTCTCTAAGATAGATTCTATCAAGAGAAAATATGAATAGATTTCTAAAGTTATCCATTCTAAGAGGAGAGGCCAAGCTCCTGTTGTGCCATAGTTAACCTTTCATAACATAATCCTCCCTTCTAATCGGCATGACCAAGACTGCTTGTATGGTCACAATAATAATGGGAATTTTTCTTTTAAGAACACAAGTGTGTCTTAAAATGGGAGAAAAAAGGGTTGGGGAATGAGTGCCTTGAAGGCTCCCCATTAAAAAGTACAAATGGGCTATGTTGGACCATTTATATTTGGTGTCTAAGCCCCAACATATTTGGGAAAGGCAGTGGCTTTCACTCAAGCCCATCAAGAATGAAATCAGACCAAGGGTCAGTCTACCAGTAAGCTTAACCTAGCTAGCTCTAATGATACAAACAGTTTGTCATGTACAAAGAAGATAGCTGTGAATACCATTCAGGGAAAGCATAGGAAGCCTGTTGGAAGAATATCCTTCTATCAGATCCAAGCTAAAAGGAAACTAAAGAAAACTGCATCTCCTCTTCCTTCTATTCATTCAATAGTTAACCATACTGCAAGCCCTGCTCAGAAAAGAAGATACAATATCCATGAGTGTTGTGTATGTGGTAAGGTGGGGGCATTTTGCCCTAGATTGGTAGCACAATCCTTCTTTGTCTAGAGCAAGAGTTAGCCGACCTGTAAGAAATTTTGCAGGAATGCATGTTAGATTTCAGTCTAATCAGGACCTAGGACCAAACACCTATTGGGTTCCTAAGGTAAGATAATTCTATTTTATAGGATGGTCCAAGTGGCCATGACCATGTGTGGTCCATGGACCGAGGTGTACTAGGGCTTAGTCTTGGTACAAAGAATGACTCAACTAATCATAGTGCACAAGATGCTAAATACATATGCAACTATTGATGGGGAGATAGCAAAGAAAAGTTAGATGCACATAAATGGCTAAAGATCAGAAGTAAGGTTGCTGGTATGCTCAGTGAATGTGAATCCAGTTTGAGTTTCAAGTCTACAGGGCAGAGATAAGTAGAATTCACCTAGCCTTTAATTCTACTATTTAATGGATAAATTGATAAATTGATTATGCTTGTTAGAAATAAGTTCATTCAAACAAATGTCTGAGAAAATGTAAAAACATTTGTCTAAACAATAATTCTCAATAAATATGTTAGTGGCACAGTAAGAAAAGGAAAGAAGATTGATGCTATTGAGCCAAGCTCCTCTAGCAGCTCATCTGAGGAGAAAGAGACTCACAATCCAGAACTATCATCTTCTGCCGAAGTGTCCAGGAGAGACATTAATATTCAGGTATTTGCCTCTTCTTATCTTACCCCTCTTAGTGATACAGGTAGGCCAGAGTCAGACATTATCCCTGAAAATGATGAGAATGCTGGTAAGTTTGAAGAAATAGCTACAAAAGAAGTTATTGACTGGATATCTGCAAGAATGGGGGAAGATGCCTCAAGACTGGATGATGCATATGGCCACATGCCTATGTCTGATAATGATGATGCTCCTAGGCATCAAAATTAGGGGGAGATCAAACTTATCTCAGATAAAGAGACTTTGATGTCTGAAGAAGAACGCCCACTGAATAATGGTATGGAAAATCCAAGTGCTGAATAAAGGAATGCTCAAATTGAATGGGAGCATCTGTTATAAGAGATAATACAAGATGCATTATTTGTGGGCAGGCAACTAAAAGTTCCTTAAATAGTGGTACTATCTGCTATAGCTAATAAAGAGGTTGTTGTTATTGCTGACCTTCATCCAAATGAAAGTGTGGAAGATATTGAGTGGGAGGTATCATCTGATCTCCCTGGTCGTGTAGTGTATGATCGAGTTTCCTCAGAATAAGAGAAAAAGGAATCTAATCATGAGAATGAACAATCCTCAGCTCATACAGTGGAAGACCCCGCTCTAAGAACAGGGGTCAGGCAAGTCCAGCAAACCCAAAATGAAGGCACATTAGCTGGAATAGATCAAATTTCACCAATGCTCCTGGCCCAACTGAAAAGTTTGTTAGATGATCAAAGAAGAACTCTAGAAACTTTTGTAGATAATGCCTTAAAGACCATCAGGAATGAGCTGGCTACTGAAATCAAATCAATTCGATTTGAAGTAAACTTACTAAAGGGTGAGATTGTTAAGTTTTTCACCAGGGTTGCACCAGTTGTCAACTATACAATGGAATAGATGGATGAGGCGCACAAGAATGTGGCCATTACTATACATAATAAAGAGATTCAGGCCCAGAAATCACTAGCGGTACACAATGCTACTCAAGTACAGTTGAATAAGAAGACTGTTGTTATTCTAACCAAACCAGATGAATGCACCAAACTATTAGATGACCACTTACTGGTGGTCAAAAATAATGTAATTGTAAGAGTTAATCATTTGGAGATCAAAAGATCAGAAGCTAGCACCTCCGAGACTACTCAAATAATTGAAGAAGTCAAAAAGGGGGAGAAAAATATCATCAGTAAAAATACTGAGAACATGATCTGGGCCACAAATATTGTGAGAGGCTAATTGGGAATGGACCCACTATAATATTATAACATCTCAATGATGCCTGATCATGTACAAGAAGCCTTGAACAATTTATCTGCCCAAGTTCAAGACATTCAAGAATATGCTCAATACATTGAAGAGGGTCACACTGCTAATGCTTAGTGGGAGGAGACAACTATTATTGCTCAGAATCCTTCCATCAGCCCCTCTGTAGAATGGTCACTATATGTCAAAGAAAGAATCACTGCTGATGCTGAAGAGGAGGCTATGCTAAGAAAAAAGAGATATAGAGAAGAAATGGAGCAGAGGCCTGATTTTGAGGTTTGGAGCTTAGAATCCAGAACCATCATTCTGATGACTTAGTATCTTGTCAAAAACAAGACTTCAGAGAGAGTAAAATGGTATAGTTCCTCAGAATGGGGGAAAATTGAAAAGAGGGATTTATCTAGGAGAATCTACTGGAAAAAAAGAAATGCCAACCTTTTAAAGCCTGGTGAGGTTTAGCACACCAAGTATTTTCCAAAGCCCTTCAGTTATTTCCTAAGGCAAAAAGCTAAAAGAGAAGAGACAAAATTAGAAAAAGCAACAAAGGAGAAGGTAGCTGATGAGGCAGAGAAGGCTGATAAGAAGGGAAAGAAGGCAGATGATGGAGAAGACAAACCGACAAAGAAGCCCAAAGGCAGTGGAATTGTTATAAGAGAACCTGAAACTTGAAAAGGTTCAGGATCTTCTTATAGGGCTTAAGGAACATATTATTTTGTGTAATGCACAAATAATATAATTTCTCATATGATAAATGAAATTACTCTTGTTTTGTGTGTGTTCATTTTATATCTAAGATTTACAACTGAAATTGTCAACTGAATAAATTGCATAAATATATACACATGAGGTAATCTAACTTGTTAATACTGTGCACTGAATGGACATGCTGCTTATATGGGCAAGTCAGGTAATCACTTACCTAAGTTGTGGGCTGACATAAATCTATCTATGTCCACAGGCATTGTGTGTAGATGACTCACTCAATGCCAGATGACCTATATCGTTGAGTGAAGCCTATATAGTCATTGCCAAAGCAGTGGCATGCTGTGAAAATGGCTAAGTCTACAGGTGTTGAGTGAATTCAACTCACTCAATGCCATACAACAAAAAGTTGTGAGACTGGCAGCAAGCTATGTGGATTAAGTAATTCTCCACAGGCTAGAGAAATGTGGTAACTTTCCAAACTCAAATAATGTTACACAAGTTTTAGTTTTTATGTTGAATATATTGTGTATGTCAATAACCTGTACTTTTGATCAAGCAAAGTTTTGACTTCTTCAAATAGGGGGATATTGTTGGGCTTATTGATCCCAATATCCCATATTTGTAATAAGTCAAACTGGTCAATGACATAAACACATAATGTACTTTATGTGTGCTTAAGTTCATGCATGCAGGTTGTCCTTGATTGGATAGGTGAACAAAAAGAGTAAGCTGGAATTCAAATAATTTGACTAAGGCAAAAGCGCTGAGACAACTAAGACTGCTGGGAAGACAACCTCGGCATAACCACTAAGACAACTGAGAAGCTCAATGCAAAGCGTTGAGAGAAGTGTTGGTATAACCCTAACCACTGAGACAGGTGACAGTCTCAGCTGTGAAGAAGGAAGCGTTAAGATGGTTGAGAAGAAACCATTGAGACAGTCGATAAGGAACCGTTGAGACAAAGCCAACAAAAATTCTCAAAGTCCAGAAGCGTTGAGTGAAACAGGTTCACTCAACACTTCTTATGAAGAGACAAGTCACAGTGAGTTGAGTGACTTAATATCACTCAATGCTCTATGAGTTCTAGAATTTCTCTAAGTTAAGAAAGTGATGACCACTACTAACGTCACCAGAAGTCAACAAGTCAAAGTATTCCATCCGTTGCAGGAAAGTAATGAGTCCTATTTATGTTCGGTTTTTCGGACTCGTCTGGGCTAGTTTTCACGCGTTTGCACTTCACTTTTAGTTCTATATCATTCATATTTCTTCTAATCTTTATTTCCATAGGAAGTGCACTTATAGGCCCTGGGTGTGCAATTGTGCATGCTTTTGTTGGGGGTAAGCACCTGGTACTCCCCATAGCTCTTTCTATTGTTGTTGTTGTTTGAATTTTTGGTGCTGGGAGCCTGTGCTCTGATTTGTGATTATTGCTTTGCAGGTAGTCGGGATGTCCCGAATTCCATTTTCAATCCATTGTAAAACATACGGTCGTGCGAATTTCTTCGCGCACGGTTTCAGTATAATTATGTGTTTCACACAGCATTCCTGGGGACTTCTGTTTATACCTGTGCGTTTTGTTCCAGCACGGTTTCGGCCAAACCGTGCGAGAAGGAATCGCACGGCTTGCACCTTTTGCTAAGCTTTCCAGTGCTCTGTGGTTAATCGTGCGTTTTGTTCACGGACGGACTGCATCGCCAGTGCGCGAGTAAAATATACGGTTCCCCTATTTTACCCTATTTTCTGCGCTCTGTGTTTACCCCTGCGATTTCCTTCACGCACGGGCGGAATCGCCCGTGCATGAGTAAAATGCACGGGTCAACGCTTCTTCTTCCTCAGGCATTTTCTGCGCGCGAATATCACACGGTTCACGCACGATCGTGCACTAGACCGTGCGTGACCAGTTTTCTAATCTTTTTCTACTTAAGAGCAAATTTTCTTCCATTTGAGGACAGCTTAGACCGCTTCATTCCAGCCGATTTATCCGCCAATTTATGGAGAAACTCCGCTGTTTCACCTTTGCCCTTCATATTCCACCAAGGAGAGAAGCTCCGGCCAAGCTCATGAAGCCTACATCTTGCCGGCACTTAGTATCGACCTTCTACTTCATCTACTAGCTTTGCATCAAGCTTTGATGCCATAGCCATCAAGCAAAGGGAAGCTTGCAACCTTCTTCTGGATCGTGACACGAAGAAGAAGCGTCCATTGGAGGGTAGGACAACCTTCTCTACCCCAAACGAAGTTGAGGACCGAGCTTGGACACGGATTGACAACCCAGCGATTCCTTCCGCAAACCCTCTGCAAGACTTCGGATTCGGTCGATCTCTTGCCTTTTTTTCCTTTATTGGTGTATATATGCTGTTATATACTTTTATGTAGATAGTTTGCAGTTTGGTTGTATATGTTATGTGCTTCATATCTATGTGATTCCTATTTCGTTTTACCGCTTAAGTTGCTTGAGTTGCGCCATCTTTCCATCCGACATCCCATCTGGTCTTGTCGCACTAGCTATTGCTAGTGGCGTGCACAGCGAAAAGGTTCTTACGACCCTCAAATTCTGGTTCTTATGCATGCCTACTCGTCCATCCACCCAGCGATTCGGTGCATAGCGGCATTGCATAGGAGTAGTTGATAGTGTTTTTTATTTTCCTTTTTTGCAACCAACAAAACCCCCCATCTTTAACTCTGACCTAAGGACTCCATCTCAAGTCATCCTCATTATTAACTCCCCCCTTACTTTGTTCCTTGAAGAGATCGATACTTGCGAAAGCCACCCATTTTATATTACTTGTGCGATAAGTACACTTGTTGTTCAATGCATTAGAAAGCTACAGCAACACTGGATGACCACTACAGACGTCACTAGAAGTCAACAAAGTCAAAGTATTTCATGCCATTGCGAGAAATTTAAAGTGCTTCGGAATGATGAACCGGATATCCGACTCGTTCCATCCACCTCTCAATTGGCTACCCCATCTGATTCTGATGATATATTCGCAGTACCACCTTGTCAATGGGGGACTACTGTGGATATACCCATCAGACTTTCTACTGATCGGTGTGATGACATTGCGGTGTCGTCTCTCCCTATGCATTGTTCCCCTCTTTTGTATTCACCCCCGGAGGAACCTGCACATATTTTCTCTGAAGTTGTTGTTCCTCCGCTTTCTTTTCATGAATTTTCTACTCCTGTCTTGTGAGTTGGTTGATGATGTTATGCCCGATGGTGATTTTGAGCCTGAGGTTGCTCCCATGTGTGACGAGGAAGTTATTCTCATCAATGGAGAGTATTACATCTTGGAACATGTTGACGCACTGAGGTGTGTTGATGAGGAGATCCTTTCTGATAAGGAAGTTTCGATTTCCTTGTTGGGTGAGGAGGTCGAAACTACCACTGAGGACCTCGAGATCTCGGATTCCCCTCGCTATGACTCATATCACACCGACGATGATCTATGCTTGGATCCTGCTGGGAGTGAGACCGGGATCACTCCCCCTATTGTTGATTTTTTTTGTTTTTTAAACTTCTTTATTTATCTATCCCCTTTCTCTATTTGAGCCCATGTGGCTTGAGTCTTCGCATGTGCTTCAGGAGGAATTGGAGATTTTAGCTCGAGTCATCAATGATAGCATCCTCTTTTACTAGGAGGTTGATTCCTCCTCTATTGAGGAAGCTCCATTGAATGCCTTTTCCTCCAGTCGTCTCCTTGTAGTAGACGATACCTTGCTTGGCAAGGATATATTTTGTGGTGAGATAAGTGAGAACCAGTCCTCCTCCTCTTCTTACTTCCTATTTCCTCTGCCTACGAGGAGCAGGTATGGTTATTTAGGAAGAGGGGTAACTGCTCTATCTCCGTATCGGTACCCGCTACCGAAATGGATAATGGAACAGTTTCCTGTGCACTTTTCTTTTCATAGGCCCATTAGCTAGAACTATATAGAATCGAATAAGTCATGCTGGGATGACAATAACCGCAGTAGTTATCTTATATTTGCTGCATTTTTATTTTCATATTTATTTTAGTTTTAGCATTTCTTTTTTTATATTTTTCTTTTGCTTTTGCGGAGCTCACCCCAACATGTATTCATGACAACTTCGTATTGGCGGGGTTAAGATTCTTCACATGGCGAGCGTGCCTCAGCTTTTCAAGCATCTTCTGGTATTCTCACTAGCTGGGTATTGGGTAACCTCTTTCCTTAGCTCTATCAAATTTTAATTTCATTATTATATTGTGTAGTTTAGTTTAAGTCTTGGGGAGAGCCATTATTTGTTACCTTTTTCACGCGCACATTTCTTGTGCATACTAGAAGCTTTTATAGTTTTATTTTGATTAGTTCATCGCATCGCACACCACTGCACCCACATGAGCACATGCTTAGCTGTTAGCGTTCTACGAGTTAAACTCGTTTCTTTTGTATGATTTGGGAAAATTATTGTGCTGATATAGGATTGTGAGACGGAGTAAAATGTTGACTCCTATAGTGACCCTAGTCGAGTGATCTCGTCTCGTGTAGAAATTCGAGTAGATATAATTTTTTTTGTATGCTTATAGTTTTATATTTTTCTATTTGCGTAAAGACTTTTTATTTAACTCAAAAATTTGTGAATCTGGTGTGAATCAAATAGTAGTGTGTAGGAATGTGTATAGCCATCACTAGACTCGTTTTGCTCGAGTCGGGAGGAAGGATCATCTTTCTCGGTGGCTAAGAACTTTCCCCAAGCTACTCTAGAAGCATTGGTGGATGGTTAGTCTAGCGTTAGCGTGATGTAGGCCATCATTTTGGCCCGGTTGTGCTTTGTTCCATTCCTAACATCTTATCCTCGTAAAGCCCCATTGTGCCTACCCTTCTTTTGATTCATCTCTACCATTTTTCACCAAAGCCGATAGTCGATCCTAGTTGCACTCCCAAGTCTACCTTTAGAGTTTTATATTTTCATGTTGGGGTATTGATGTGGTGATATTACTTGTGAAAATGTGTATGTGCTCCAAGATTTGTATTTGCTGAGATTGTGAAATAAGAAAATGATTTGAAAAAAAAGAAAAATATTTGAAAAAAAGTGAAAAGAAAAAGTATAATTTAAATTCCTTTTGGAGATGTGGTTGTATTTGAAGTATGCGGTGCACACACCCATATGTTAAAAGTTAAGTCTGGGGGTGTGGTGTACCTGCATTTATTTTGGTTAGCGGATGGATTCTTTTTTTTATGCTAGATCTTTTGGGTTAGGTGAATAGCCTTCCTATTTATCTTTGTTTACCTCACCGTAACCCAAGCCCCACGATTATCCTAAAGTCTTATGGATTCACGCTTGAGTCGAACTAGTGCCATGGACAGAGTGTTAACGGGCAAGCGTATGGTCCCCGACATTGGTGGATTCCTTTGGAGGTGATCCTAAGCCCCGGTCTTTGGCAAAGCTCACCTTAGTGGCCTTTCTACTTTCTGCCTACGCGTGACCCGAAGATTCACCGTGATTCCATTTTTGAGTAATAATAAAATTTTAATATGCATTGTGAAAAGTATAAACAATTTTGTATACTTAGAAATTTCTTCTATTATATTTATATGCGTACGAGCATGCGACTTCGCATGGTACTTTGTATTTCAATTTCTATGTTAGTTAGATTATTTTCCTTATCTGCATAGATTGTGTTTGCTCGGGACGCGCAAACA
The DNA here is from genome assembly GCA_039513925.1 of Platanthera zijinensis. Lineage (NCBI taxonomy): Eukaryota > Viridiplantae > Streptophyta > Magnoliopsida > Asparagales > Orchidaceae > Platanthera > Platanthera zijinensis. The sequence continues at coordinate 163,773,693 of CM077085.1, forward strand.
AGTAAGTCTGGGGGTGTGATGAGTCCTATTTATATAGTGTTTTTCAGACTCATCTTGGCTAGTTTTCACGCGTTTGCACTTCACTTTTAGTTCTATATCGTTCATATTTCTTCTAATAATTATTTCCATAGGAAGTCCACTTATAGGCACGTGGGTGTGCAATTGCGCATGCTTTTGTTGGGGGTAAGCACCTGTTGCTCCCCGTAGCTCTTTCTGTTGTTGTTTTTTGCATTTTTGGTGCTGGGAGCCTGCGTTCTAGTTTGTTTTTATTGCTTTACAGGTAGTCGGGATGTCCCGAATTCCATTTTCAATCCCGTGTAAAACGCACGGTCGTGCGCATTTCTTCACGCACGGTTTCAGTACAATCGTGTGTTTCACACAGCATTCCTAGGGAATTCTGTTTATACCCGTGCGTTTTTTTCCCGCATGGTTTCGGCCAAACCGTATGAGAAGGAATCACACGGCTTGCACCTTTTTCCAAGCTTTTTAGTGCTCTGTGGTTAAACGTGTGTTTTGTTCACGCACGGGTGGCATCGCCCGTGCTCGAGTAAAACACACGGCTCCCCTATTTTACCATGTTTTCTGTGCTTTGTGTTTACCTGTGCGATTTCCTTCATGCACAGGCGAAATCGCCTGTGCGCGAGTAAAATGCACGGGTCAACGCTTCTTCTTCCTCGGGCATTTTCTGCCCGCGAATATCACACGGTTGTGCGCCAGACCGTGCGTGACCAATTTTCTAATCTTTTTCTATTTAAGAGAAGATTTTCTGCCATTTGGGGATAGCTTAGACAGCTTCATTCCAGCCGATTTCTCCTCCGATTTTGGGAGAAACTCTAGCGTTTCACCTCCTCCCTTCATCTTCCACCAAGGAGAGAAGCTCCGGCCATGCTTATGAAGCCTACATCTTGCTGGAGCCGGCTCTCGGCCTTCTCCTTCATCTACTAGCTTTGCATCAAGCTTTGACGCTATAGCCATCAAGCAAAGGGAAGCCTGCAACCTTCTTCTTGATCGTGACACGAAGAAGACGGGTCCATTGGAGGGTAGTGACAGCCTTCTCTACCCCGGATGCAGTTGAGGACCGAGCTTGGATGGGGATTGACAACCCGGCGATTCCTTCCGTTAACCCTCAGCAAGACTTTAAATTCGGTCGATCTCTTTCCTTGTTGTTCCTTGATTGGTGTATATGTGTTGTTAAATATTTCTATGTAGATTGTTTTCACTTTTATTGTATATTTTATGTGTTTCATATCTTTGTGATTCTAATTTCATTTTACCACTTAAGTTGCTTGAGTTGCGCCATCTACAAATAAATGCGTGTTTTGAATTTTCGCCATTTTGAATAATCTGCACTGATAGACTTGATTCAGTCAAAATTTCTCCTCTGGTTAAATTCAGTCTTTTCAGTTGAATTTCTTCTTTTCAGTCAAATTTCGTCTTTCTGGTAAAATTTTGACCTTCAAGTTGAACTGCTACCTTCCAGTGAAAATTTTATTTAATTTAGTTGAATATGCTTCTCCACAAGAATTCTGCCTGAATCTGCTTCTTCTTTTTCTTCTTCCAAATTATTCTGAACTTACCCCAATGACTTCTCAATCAGTTGAGATCTTCAAGATTTGTTTCATCGAATCTCCTTAATCCTTCTCCAAGAATACTTATGATCCGATCGAATCATCTTGACGATTCTGCAAAATTTCATGATTTGCCAGTCTTTATTGTTTCTTTCAATCTATTCTCTTAAGCCCGAATGGCCTTGATGCAGTGACTTGTTCTCTACCCGATTTTTGTATTTAACTAGCTTTTAGCTTTTAAAAAGCTTTAGTGCGAACGACCTTTATTCATCTTGTATAATTTAGCCTTAGCCAGATTTTTCCTCCTTATGATTAATGAATCATCCATCTTAATACTTCAGTATATTTGATCAGAATGTTCACCAGCTCGACTGGATATCTAGTAGAATATTAACTTAAGCAGATTTTGCATAAGAATAAATTCACTCAAATCTTTTGTTCCTTTGACAGCTTACAATTCGATTGAATGTCAAGTCGAGTTTATATTTAGTGGAGTTCTGTTTTCTTGCTTTACACTATATTGGATTGTTTAGGCAAATTTAAACTTAGTGGAATTTGTTTTCCTTTCTGAAAGGCTTTGTTTTCAAGAGTAGCTAAACACCTAGAGGGGGGAGAGGTGAAGAGGTTATTATATATTTTATGATAATCTTTTACTTAGGTGAGTTGTGATTTATATTTCGATTAGCATTCAAGATCACACAATCAGTACAAAAGGTATTTGTAGTGGTTCCCCAAGGTTTGAGTACATCCACTGTCTCTCCCACCTTTTTAATGGTGTGTTAGACAAGGCCAACTTATCCAAACTTCACTCAATGAGCTTACAATACAGATCCCTCAGGATCTCTTAGACTCTTCCAAGTCCTACTTTAGCCCCAAGGCCCAACACTCAGAGAAATATTATCCTACACTCAGTGATCTACTCTAGAACACCTACCTCAGACTTTAACTCAAAGTACTACAGACAGATGCACCACAGGATTCTACCTTAGATAGAAACTCTCCTACAACTCAAATTATCAACAAGAATTCTATAACTCTAGCACATAGGCCCTACAACTCAGATCTACAAAATAGATCCTATCTTACCCTTTATAGTTTTGGCATACACTCAGATTTGTTAAGATCCTACAGAAAGAAATATTGGTTGTTGATGTAAATTGACTCTAGAGAAATAATCTTTGAGTCCACCTCTTCCTGAACAGAGATGACTTAGTCTTATCTTCTTCACAGCTCCAAGGATGGATTTCAAGGATGTTATGCTTGAGCTATGAAGTAACTACAGCTAGAGCTTGCTCTGTTTATCCTTCTAACTCAGAGAAATAACTCCCTGATATTGCTATTGAAGGTAAGAATGATAGCAGCTATCTTTCATGAACTTTCAGATCAACAGCAAAAGTAATTTCTTCAAGCTCTGCAACTTTGATTAAAGGAAGAAGATGAAGCTATTAATTTCAAAAAGTTAATTTCTCCATCCTTTGAATATCACTTTTGTATCCCACCGTCCAACGACTCTTTGAGTAGTGGACGACCTGGAGTTGGTAGCTAGAACTTCTCTTTTGCATTAATTATTATACAACAGGCAAGCGGCACCATTTATCGTCTACTGTTCCATTCTCGTAACATTTGAATTACTGTTGACGTCAATATGACTTAGTACCTATGGGCTTATCCAAATTAAGACAATTCTGCATAGGCGTTGAGTGAAGACTTGTCACTCAATGCCAAAACACTTAGACAGAATTCTTCACCACCAGGCGTTTAGTGATCATTCATCACTAAAAAATATTGACAATTATAGTCAAACTAACAAGGCATTGAGTGAGCCTTGATCGCTCAATGCAGCTGGACTTGATTGATTTTCTCTGTATTAAGGCATTGAAACAATAATCTTCCCTCACTGCTTTATGCATTTTCCTTTTTTATTGAATAGGTGTGTTGGGTACATTAGAGATTGTGTACCTGATTTGGAGAAGCCTCACCTGACTCAATAATATACATCAGGTTGTATTTGATGGTGTATTGAGTTTATTTGTGCAAGAAGAAGAATGAAGAAAATATTGTAAATACAAAAGTGTCGAGACATTTATAATGTGTCGACATCTTTGAAGGAGCAACGTCGAGATCAGAAGCAAAGTTGTGTTGACACACAAGACTTGTATTGACACATGAAATTTGAGTCAACAACAGTTGTGTCCACACCAATGAATAGTGTCAACGCACTTAAATTTGAATTGCTGACATGAGTAGAAGGGTTTTGTCGACACGCAGGACTTGTGTCGACATTCAAAGTTAAAGTCTACATCAGCTGTATAGACAAACATGAATTGTGTTGACATTCAGAGTTCAAGTCCACAACAACTATGTCGACACACAGGACTTGTGTCGGCATACAGAAGTTGGGTCTACATTAGTTGTGCCGACAGTTTATGAAGAGTGTTTACATTGTCAAAAGAAGTTTGATGACACATTCTACAAAGGCAGTGTAGAGAATGGTTGAAGAGCTGTGCCAATAGTTTCTGAAGAGTGTTGAAAACATCAAAGGAGTTATTTCGACACATTATATAAAAGTTGTGTCGACAGTTTCTGAGGTTTGTTGACAACACTAGAGGAAGTTTGTCGACACCCGGGTAATTGTGTCGACACATACTTCATTTGTGTCGACACATACTCGACACATTCAGCTGAGTTAAATAACTCTAAGTGTCAGATCTCCAGGCAGAAGACTTGACAGCTGCAAGGATTGTCAAGGCCTATTAGACATGTCAGAACTGTCAGATGTCAGTCATCCACCGGATCAGTCGGTTGCCTATGATGTGATCTATAAATAAAGCCGAGCAATCAAAGAAAAAGTGAGACACAGAGTAAGACAGAAAAATTAGACGGAAGTCAAAAAGGAGTATTACTCCAAGAAGAATTCACAGAATTATATACAGCAGAAGGTTTTGACTCTATATCAGAGAAGGAGACAGCATATCTGTCAATGTTTGCTGAATCAAGTCAGAAAGAAAGAAGAAGCTTTGTCTACATCAACTTCTCAAGAAGATTCAACATAGGTTCTCTCTCTCAAGAAGCTTTGAATAAGCAAAGTAAGGTTGAATCTAATTCATTGTAGCAATGATCTGAAGAAAGCGGATTAATAAAGATATGATCAAGATTTTTTCACTCCTCTTTTCTCTCTATCTTAGTGAAGGAAGAAATGTAATTCTTTATACAATTTTTTTTAGGATCTATTTATAGATCTGAGTGTTGTATGCCTGTAAATAAAAAGGCTGAGGTAGGGTTGTTTGTCTGAGGTAGGAAATTTAGTTCTCTGAGTTGTAGGCCTAGTAATAAGGGTTGAGGTAGGGCTTGATAGCCTGAGTGCAAGGAGTGTGGATTCACTCTGAGGTAGGGTTCTTGGGAAGAACCTGAGATGTTGGACTTGTTGAACTCAGAGTTGTAGGAACAAGTTTGGGATCTGAGTTGTAAGATCTGAGGATCTGGGAAGGAGGAAGGAAGTTTGACAAAATCTAGTGTATTGCTAGAAAGGCGAAGGGGAAAAGTGGATGTACCCATCTCTTGGGGAACCACTATAAACCTGTGTGTCTGCTGTGATTGATGTGTTGTATGCTTTTATTGCTATAGAATTTAGTCATAATGTGAATAATCTATTAACTGCCTAAGAATAAAGAATTGAACCTATTCACCCCCCCTTAGGTGTTTAGACATTCTTGAAACCTATTCTTTCAAGTTGTTTCAGAGGGAGGTTACTCAAAATAGATTTAACAGTCTGTGTATTTCTCTAAGGCAGTATTAAGATAGCCAAGATGGGGTCAGGTGAAAATCACAAAGAACTTGGATCCATGAAGCTTCCTATATGTAGAAAGGAAACATTTGGCATATGTAATGAGAGGGTCAGATTATTCATGGAGGCATCTGATCCAAGAATTTAGATCACAGTTCTGGAAGGTCCATTCATCCTAATGAAAACATCAGTTCTTGATGCAAATTTACAAACTCTAAAGAATTTTTCTGAGATGACAAAAGATGAGAACATTTTAGAAACCTTGGACAAGAGGGCATAGAACATAATTGTCAGTGTTATAGATGATTCCACATTTCAAAAAAATTTCCACTACAAAACCTCAAAAGAAATGTTGGACACATTGATTGTCTACATGGAAGGGACAGTAGAAGTCAGAGATGATAGGAAGTACATGCTCAATCAAGAATATGAAAGCTTCAAACAAATAAAGATAGATAGCATAGCTATGTGCTATGAAAAGTTTTTCAAAATTGTTAATAATCTGATGACTTATGGAAGGGTCTTCCGCACTTATGAACTGAATGATAAGTTTCTAAGGTCTTTAACCAACGACTGGGATACCAAGGTCTGTGCCATCAGAGAAGTGGGATACCAAGGTCTTTAACCAAGTTTTGCAGATACTCCTTCACCAACCTTGTTTGGAAAATTGCTGTCCTATGAAATGCAGTTGATTGCTAGAAACGAAGAGGAAAAGAGTAGCAGATCTTACAGCAAAGTTAAGTCTGTGGCTTTCAAAGTTGAAGCAATAAAGAAGGGCAGAAGAAAGGCTCCTTCTTATCCCAGAAAATTTATTAATACTGATTCAAAAAGTTCAGACTCAAGTACATAAGAGTGTCATAACTCTGATAAGGATTTTGCTGCCTTTTCTAGGCAATTCCAAAGGTTTCGTAAGAAAAAGAATTGGAGGAGCAGGTCATCCTCTTCTTCTTACTTCGAGGGTGATTACTATAAGGGAATGAAAAAACCTCTAAAGAGGAAATGTATGGCTCTAAACCTTGTAAACAAACTTCTAATAAAATTATTTGTTATTTTTGCAGCAAGCCAGGACATGTAATAGCAGACTGTCCTGTCAAAAGAAAGGAGTCTGGTGAGAAAATGAAACACCAGCATAAAGGGAAGAAAGAGAAATCTTTTATGGCTAAGAAGCAGAAAAACTGGACTGACTCTTCTTTAATAAAGTTAGAAAATGAAGAGGATGATGAGGCATATATTGAGATGTTCTCTACTGAGTAATATTCTGAAGAACTAGAATGCTTGAAGTTACTGAATAATATCAATAAAGAAAAAGACAACCAATGCATAGGGCTGATGGCTATAGCTGAGGATGGACAAAACTAGGAACAGCCTAGTCCTAGTAAGGTACAGTCATCACCTTCAGTGTCATATTATGTTACTAGCCCAGAGTCAGAACAAGTTTCATCAAGAGATGAGGGTGGCTCTAAATCAGCTCACCCGGCAACTCTTAGGCACCAGACGAAGAACGGAAAAATGGGTACAATATAAATAATAGATGTAGTATAATCATCAATATACTGATTGATGATTATAGAGAGATCTTGCAAGCCTTTAAGAAAAGCAGGCTCCTAGCCAAAAATTTGGCAAAAGAAAATGCCACTCTAAAATTGGCTGCCTCAGACTCAGCAAAAGTGTTGGATCTAAAGTTAAAAGAAATTAGAAAATTGAAGAATATAACTTTTATTCAAATGGATTCCATTACTTTCAAGAATAACAATATTAGGAATCTTGAAAGTAGACTCCAAAAGGAAAGGGAGCTTGTGGACAAGTTCTAAAATCCCAATTCTATGTTATCTTTGAAGGATTCCTTCTCTTCCCAAAAGGGAAAGAAGGGATTAAGTTTCAAAGGAAAAACAAGAGCTTCCAATTCTAAAAGGAAAGGCAAAGCTACAGTTCAGCCACTAGATTCCAAGCCTCCTATTTCTTTTAAGAAAGTGGTTCAACCTTCTAATAGGTATGACCATGATAGTATATTTGGTCACTATGAGCAAGGTAGTAGAGATGGCAAGGATGTTAGTGCCTATTGGGCAGCCCATGAGAAAACCCAAATGGCCCATAATGGAGCATTTGTGTTTTGTGTACCAACCCCAACACTCAAGGACAAAGTATCAGCTGACTCAAAAAATATGTCAGTCTATCATCAAGATAAGGGAAAATTTGTTAGCAAAGTAGACTTAGGAATATCTGAAGCTTTCAGATATATGCATTCTGAAAAGAAGGTAGTTGCAAATAGGGTTAAAGATATCCCAAGTACTTCTGCTGCCAGACAAGTCCCTAAGCACGCCCTGGATGAAAGACTTAACAAAGGAGCTGATGTACCAGCTGATTTAAGAGCTGCAAACAACATTACTATTAAGCCAGTTCTTAAAAGAAGGTACAATGTGCATGAGTGCTAGTGTTGTGGCAAGTGGGCCACTATGCCATTGATTGCTGGCACAATGAGAGTGTCAAAAGAAGTAATGGTGGCATATCTGTCTGAGAACAAATGGTAGACATGTTTAGTTTAGGTCTAACTTGCACCTAGGACCCAATATAATTTGGGGTCCTAAGGTTAGATAATATATTTATTGCAGGTTAGTCCAAGTGGCCATACCCCTACATGGTACTTGGATAGTGGATGTTCCAAACACATGACTATTACAAGAAGCATGCTCAGAATACACTCCTATTGAGAATGGTCCCAAAGTAATTTTTGGGGGCTCAAAAATTGGGGTAACTAAAGGTTTAGGTAAGATAACAAATGGCATAGTAACTATCACACAAGTAGCTTATGTGAAAGGTTTGAAACAAGAGCTTATAAGCATAAGTCAACTTTGTGATCTGGGATATGACATTTCCTTCCTTAAGGATGAGTGTCAAATTAGAAGGTCAATTGACCAAGAGGTCATCTTGGCTGGCACTAGGAGAGGAAATATTTATTGTTTATGCTTTGAGTGTGAGAGTGAGGACACTCCTATATACCTAGTTGAAGATGAGAAAGTTTCTCATTGTGTCAAATAGCACAAGAGGCTAGCTCACCTGAACGACAAGACCATAGGTAGATTCTTTAGTGAAGAGTTGGTAAGGAATGGTCCTGAAGTTAAGTGCATTAAGAAGGGAATTTGCTCAGCTTGTCAAAAAGGCAAGCAGACCAGGTCTTCCTTCCATAGTCTTTATACAAAAGACTAAGTGAGGTGTTTATACCTCCTGCATATGGATCTATTTGGTCCTACGCAAGTTTATAGTCTAGGTAGAAAAGTCTATACTCTTGTTGTGGTTGATGATTTTTCCAGGATTTCTTGGGTATTCTTCCTAAGGAGAAAATCTGAAACCCCATATATCTTAAAGACTTTTGTCAAGCAAATATAGAATGAACTTAATAGTTCTGTGGTCAAAATCAAAAGTGATCATGGAACTGAGTTTCAGTACGAATGCATGATAAAGTTCTGTGAATGGCTTGGATTCATCAAGAATTCTCCTCACCTTGAACTCCACAGCAAAATGGAATTACTGAAAAGAAGAATAGAACTCTAATTGAGGAAGTAGGACCTTGTTAAATGACACTTCCCTCCCCCAGAATAATTTTGGGCAGAGGCAGTAAATAATGCTTGTCATGTTCTCAATAGAGCTTCCATCACCAAAAGCCACAAAAAGACTCCCTATGAGATTCTGAAAGGCAGAAAACAAAATTTATCCTATTTTAGGATTTTTTGGTAGCAAGTGTTATGTACTAAATAATTATAAGTCTCATTTTACAAAGTTTGCTGCCAAGTCCCAAGAAGGGATATTTGTGGGGTACATAAACAATAGTAGAGCATATAGAATTTAAAACTTTACTACTCAAGTTGTAGAAGAATTAGGTCATGTTGTCTTTGATGAGTCTAAGTTGATTATCTTTGAGCTGCCAAGTAGTTCTTCAAGTTCTGCAGGTTTAAAAGACAAGATGAAAAATCTAACTATCAGGGAAGATAAACCAGCAGGCCAAGAGATTGAAGATGATGGATGTTGTCCAGGGGGAGCTCAAGACTTATAAACTAAGAATGAAGAACAACCAGCTGAAGACATTGAGAATCAACAAGCTGAAGGAAATGAAGTACAGAAAGCTGAACAAAGATTGTCACTAGCTATGAGACATTTAAGAGATCATTCACCTCACCAAATAATTGGTGAAGCAAGTCATGGTGTGATGGCTATAAGAAAGAGCTTGAATTCAACACTATGCTCAAGCTTCCAGTCTCAAATGGAACCGAAAAAGTTTGAAGAGGCTATCCAAGACTCACACAGGATTGGTGCTATGCAGGAAGAGCTGAACCAATTCAAGAGATGCAAAGTCTAGAAACAACTTCCAAGACCAAAGGGAAATAATGTTATAGGGACTAAATGGATCTACAGGAATAAGTTAGATGAAAATGACATTATTATCACGAACAAAGCCAGATTTTTTGCAAAAGGCTACAAGTAGGAAGAAGAAATTGACTTTGATAAGACCTTTGCCCCAGTAGCAAGGATAGAAGTAATAAGACTATTCCTTGCCTATGCAGCCCATAAAGGATTCAAGGTCTTCCAGATGGATGTCAAGTCAGCATTCCTGAATGGAGATCTAAAATAGGAAGTATATGTGGATCATCCATCAAATTTTTAAATCCACACTTTCCTAATCATGTTTATAGTCTTAAGAAAGCTCATGTTTAGAGTATGGTATAGGACATTGTGTACTTTCCTCATTGAAAACAAATTCACTAGGGGGAAAATAGACAAGACTCTATTCCTAAGGGAATCAAAGGGCAAGATCATCCTAGTTCAGATATATGTTGATGATATAATCTTTGGATATACTGAAAATAACCTTTGCAGGAAGTTTGCCAAACATATGCAAGGGAATTTTGAGATGAGAAGCATGGGTAAGATAAAGTTCTTCTTGGGACTCCAAGTAAGACAGAGTGATGATGGACTATCCATATCCCAGTTTAAGTTAACGAGGGAGTTGATTAAAAAATATGGCATTGAGACTGCCTCCACCATTAAAACTCCAATAGGATATAGTATGCCTATAGGCAAAGATGAGGCAGGGAAACCTGTTTATGAGTCTTTGTATAGATGGATAATTGTCTCCTTACTATACTTGACTGCAAGTACACCTGACATTATGTATACTACATATGTCTGTTCTAGATACCATGCACGCCCTAAAGATTCTAATTATTATGCTGCAAAGAGAATTTTAAGATATCTTAAGGTGACACCAGATTTTGGTCTATAGTACCCTAGGAATGGAGATTTTCTGCTAACAGGTTTTTCAGATGTAGACTTTGCAGGCTGAAAGGAAGACAGAAAAAGTACCACTGGTACATGCCAATTCCTAGGTGGAAGACTGGTGTCATGGAGTAGCAAAAAGCAGACAAGTGTTGTTATATCCACAGTTGAGTCAGAATACATAGCTGCTAGAAGCTACTGTGCCCAGTTGCTTGGGATACAACATCAACTTGAACACTATGACATCAAGATAAGTCAAACTCCTTTATATTGTGATTTAACAAGTGCTTTATCAATTCCTAGAAACCCTATTTCACATAGCATAACAAAACACATTGAAATTTGATATCATTTTATTAGAGAACATGTTGAGAAAGGGGACATATGTCTGGAATTTGTTTCTACTAACAATCAAGTAGCAGACATATTCACTAACTCTCTAGATGAAAGTAAATTCAACTATTTTAAAATTGAATTAGGAATGTTGAAACTAGAATGAGATGAGAGGTCAAAGGAAATTTTCTTTTCAACATATGACTAAGTGACAACACAAGTTATAAATGTCGAGTCCTTAGTAATCAGTGTCGACATACAAAATTTGGTGTCGACACAAAGTAGGTGAGTGTGTCGACACACAGAAATTGGTGTCGACACATAGAGCTTGAGTGTGTCGACACATAGAGTTGACAAGACACAAAACCCTCTGTCGAGACTTTAGAAGTCTATGTCGATACAATGAAATTAGTGTCTACACATGGAGTGGTCAAGACTCAACACCCTTAGTCGACACTTTTAAAGGATTGTGTCGACACAACCAAATTTTAGTCGACATACAAAACACTAATTTTATCCCGCCTTGTGTGTTACCCTCTTTAGAAAAGTATAAATAGGAGGAAGCGAGAACTTGTCGACTACGCTTTCTTAAATTTCGAGACTAAACCATTAGTATCGACCAAGAAACTCTATTTCTCTCTCTTCAACTTCAACTTCTCTCATCTCCATTGGCACCCAAGATGAACAACAACATCAATGAAGGTTATGAGCTTATTTGGGGTGCATTCGCTAATGCAAAACCTGATATTACAGCAGTAGTGGAACTAATCCAGGAAGCAGGACTGGATTACATAGTTTCGGAACCGACAAGGATATAGAAAGAAGACGTCTTAGAATTCTTTTCCAATGAAACAACGAATTTGAAGGGGAACAAGATTAAATCTACTGTTCATAGGGAAATAGTAAAAATAACTTCCAAAAATCTTAGCAAATCTCTTCAACAACCAAGGATTAAAGAAGAATTTGAGATTGAGTCTGCACTGATTGCAGAAGCCCTCAAATGTTGTGGGCTGACCACAAACACAAACATTGGATCATCCATGACCAGGAAAGGGATGAACTCCAAGGGGAAGTTTCTGTCTGAAGTTATAGGGAAAGTTGTCCTTTGCAAAACTAGGGGGCATGATAGGATTTCCTCCTACATGTTTAGCCTAATTACAAGAATCATCTTCAAGATTAAGACTGATTGGAGTACTGTTATATTCAACAGGGTTAAGGAAAGCATTAAGAAGCCTAACCTAGGCAGATTACTGAGTTTGTATCTTACTGCAAACATACCTGAGGTACTGAACCAAACTGCTGCTTCAAAGATTAATTACATTAGAAGAATGGATATAAGAATACTAACTGGAAGGGACAGATTATTATTCAAAGAAGACCATGTACCTAAGCAGAAGCCCAAACAAGTAAGAAATTCTAAGAAAGATACAGTGGAAGCTGAGGAGTCCTCCAGTGACTCAGATGAAAGGGTTGAATTCATCTCTGATGAAGACACCACTGAACTACCCAGGAAGCCTCTCACTACCACACCTGGAACTGAAGCTCATATCCAGGGGGGAGACTGCCTCTCTGCAAGATAATCAGGAGAGATCAAACCAAGGGGGAGATATTACTATATCTGAGCTTGATAGTGATACTGCAAACCTCACTGTGATGGAAGTAGTTCAGGACATCAACACAGCTACAGAAACTTCTGAAAAAAAGGCACATAATGTGCATATTCCAGATCTGTTAGAGAAACCTCAGACTCCTGTGAATGATGTAATCCATTGATTAGAGACTGACTTTTAGGGGGAAGAAGAAGAGGTTCACAAGGAAGATGTTTCTGCTGATTAACACACTGCTACATGGGTTGAGGGGGTGGTGCAAGACCTAGCCCCAAGAATAGATATAGATGTTCCAGGCACAACAATGGAACTAGAAATATCTTCTAATTCTGAAAGTGAGGAAGAAGCCCTAGTCCTTAAGAAAAGTAAGATATTGGTGCTCAGGAAGAAGAGTGTAGGCTACAAGAAAGCATTACATGCCAGGAAAACATCTATTGCTCCAGAAGTAAACTTACGTTCCCTACTGGTGAAACTGCATGAAAAACTTGATAACCATAGGCGTGCGCTAGAAACATATGTGGATGAAAGGCAAAAGGAACTCCAACTTAATGTTGCTCAAGAAATCAAATCTAAAGATTTGAAGTAAATTTGCTCAAGAAAGATATGACAGACTGTTTTCATAAGGGAGGCAATGTTGTGGTCTATATTGCCCAACAACAACAAAATACTAAAACTTACGTGGATGATCTGGTTGTTATTCAAGTCTTTATTCTTGAAAATCAGAAGCGGATGAATGAGAATTTGATGGACATAAATTCCATCACACTGAATAAATTGGCTGAACAGACCATAGCCATAAAAACTCATGTGGAAATCAAAGTATTCTCTATAGAAGCACAGATGAAACTGGATTTGGAAGCAGTTGATACTGCAATAAAACATCTGAGTCTGCTAGTTCAGCTCAACTAAAGTAATTTAAAGCCTACTATACAACTCGAAACTATCATGTGGTGGATCAAGTAAGATTCCAGAAAAATGACCTCAGGGATCACATTGCCCGAGAAGTCATAAAGTGGGAGAGAGTGCTTATCAAAGCTAGCTCTGATCATGCCAAATGGGTATCAAATACTATTAGAGCTACCTTGGGATATCCACCATTATGTGATGACAATAACACTGCTGAATCTTGATGATAACCAGCAATCTTGGAGGGGATGCAACCTGAAGTGGCTCAAGTCATATATCCCCCTTCTGAGTATGAAGAAATTCATCAGGCAGTCCAGGATATATACAACCCTCCACTAGATAAAGTGCCTTTAATTTCTGAAGAAGTAGAAATGGTTGATCCAGTCTTGATTAAAGAATAAGAGGCCCAAATATCCAAGAAAAGATTCAGAGAATGGGCTGAGGCTAGGCTTGACTTTGAGAAATGGAGTCCATCCTCCAGAAACATCATCCTAACTGCATGGAATTAAGTGGCTGAAAATCAATATGACAGGGGAAAGTGATACTCCAAACTAGAATAGGATAAGTATCTTGAACAATAAGAAAAAAATCTACAAATTCAGGAAAGACTTGAAGGCTAGTAGAATTCCTGCAAACTACATAGAGCCTTGCCAGTATTTCCCCAAACAATTCCATTACTTTGAGAGGCAAAAGATTAAAGCAGCTCTACTTAAAGCCAAAAACATCAAGGGAAAGAAGACTGTTGATGATGTTAAAGCTGAAGTCAAAGCTACTGTCCAACCAGGAAAAGGGATTATAACCAGGAAACAAGATCAATCCTAATTTTAGACAGACTTTGTTCTAGGAGAACTTTGTAGATATTTTGTTGTTTTGATATAACTCACAAACATGGTAATCCTACTTTGCTTTTATGATGAAAAAATTAATGATTACCAATAATTTATATACTTATGTCTCTGAGTTGCATAGTTTCTTATGATATTTCATGTTGAATATTTGTGTATGATATGCTTGAACTACTATTGAAGTAATTTGAAATATATAAATACATAATGTTTTTTTTTCATTATATATTGGTGTATATCATTGACTATGGGTAATGAATTCTCCAAATAAAAGGGAGATTATTGGGTAAATTGGAGATTGTGTACATGATTTGGAGAAGCCTAACCTGACTCAACAATATACATCAGGTTGTATTTGATGGTGTGTTGAGTTTATTTGTGCAGGCAGACGAATGAAGAAAATATTCTAAGTACAAAATCGTCGAGACATTTATAATGTGTCGGCACCTTTGAAGGAGCGACGTCGAGATCAGAAGCAAAGTTCTGTCCACACACAGGACTTATGTCGGCACATGAAATTTGAGTCAACAATAATTGTGTCGACACTCAGGACTAGTGTCGACACACTTAGATTTGAAGTGCTGACATGAGTAGAAGGGTTTTGTCAACACATAAGACTTGTGTCGATATTCAAAGTTCAAGTCTATATCAGCTGTGTCGATACAGAGGAATTCTGTCGACATTCATAGTTCAAGTCTATAACAGCTATGTCGACACACAGGACTTGTGTCGACATATAGAAGTTGGGTCTACATCAGTTGTGTTGATAGTTTCTGAAGAGTGTCGACATTGTCAAAAGAAGTTTGTTGACACATTCTATAAAGGGAGTGTAGAGACTGGTTGAAGAGCTGTGCCGATAGTTTCTGAAGAGTGTTGACAACATCAAAGGAGTTGTGTCGACACATTGTATAAAAGCTATGTCGAAAGTTTCTGAGGTTTGTCGACAACACCAGAGGAAGTGTATCGACACCCGGGTAATTGTGTCGACAAATTCTTCATCTGTGTCGACACATACTATCCTTGTGTCTCGACACATTCAGCTGAGTTAAATAACTCTAAGTGCCAGATCTCCAAGAAGAAGGCTTGATAGCTTTTAGGATTGTCAAGACCTGTTAGACATGTCAGAATTGTCAGATGTAAGTCATCCACCAGTTCAGCCGGTTGTCTATGATGTGGTCTATTAATAAAGCCGATCAATCAAAGAAAAAGTGAGACACATAGTAAGACAGAAAAATTAGGGAAGTCAAAAGAAGGAGGATTACTCCAAGAAGAATTCACAGAATTCTATACAGTAAGAAGGTTCTGATTCTATATCAGAGAAGGAGACAGCATCTCTTTGGATCTGTCAATGTTTGCTAAATCAAGTCAGCAGGAAAGGAGAAGTTGTGTCTACATCAACTTCTCAAGAAGATTCAACCTATGTTCTCTCTTTCAAGAAGCTTTGAATAAGCTAAGTAAGGTTGAATCTGATTCATTGCAGCAATGATCTGAAGAAAGTGGATTAATCAAGATCTGATCAAGATTCCTTCACTCCACTTTTCTCTCTATCTGGGTGAAGGAAGAAAAGTAATTCTTTATACAATTTTTTTTGTAGGATCTATTTATAGATCTGAGTGTTGTAAGCTTGTAAATATAAAAGCTGAGGAATGCCTATTTTCCTGAGGTAGGAGATTAAGTTCTCTGAGCTGTAGGCCTGGTGATAAGGGTTAAGGTAGGGCTTGATAGCCTGGGTTGTAGGAGTGTGGATTCACTAAGAGGTAGGGTTCTTGGGAAGAAACTGAGGTGTAGGACTTGTTGATGTTTAAGTTGTAGGAACCAGTTTGGGTTCTGAGTTTTAAGATCTGAGGATCTGAGAAGGTGGAAGGAAGTTTGGTCGAATCTAGTGTATTGCTAGATAGGCGAAGGGGGAATGTGGATGTACCCATCACTTGGGGAACTACTATAAACCTGTGTGCCTGCTTGAATTGATGTGTTGTATGTTGTGATTGCTATAGAATTTAGTCATACTATAAATAATCTATTAACTGCCTAAGAATAAAGAATTGAACCTATTCACCCCCCCCCCCCCCCTCTAGGTGTTTATACATTCTTGAAACTTATTCTTTCAAGGTATTGAGTGAATTGCCTTCACTCAATGCTTCTATCTTTAGATAGATTTTCTGTTAAATAGGCGTTGAGTGAGTTGTCTTCATTCAATGCATCAGTCCTTAGACAGATTTCCATGTTAAATAACCCTGTGAATCTGACATAACTTTGTTATGTCAACTCTTTCCCTTCTATGTGTTGAGTGAACTGCCTTCACTTAATGCTTCTGGACTTAGCCAGTATTTTTATTAGCTTCTCTCTAGCTTTGACTGTTTGAGCTTTACTCAATGCTTCTGGCTCTAGGCGTTGAGTGATCTGGCTTTACATAACGCTTTTTGACTTAACCACTTTTTTTCTTTGGCAATGCTGAGGCTTTAACTGCCTAGGCTTTACTCAACGCTTAAATCCATATGGCATCGAGTCAAGTACCTTCACTCAACGCATCTAGGCTTTGGCAGATTTCTGCCCTATCAGCATCTTGTCTTGTGTCCACCTATCATTGTTGCTTAGAAAACCTGTTTAAATTGTGAACGAAGAGCAACCTACATACATAGAACTTAGAACATGCATCAAATAAAATCCTATTTATGTTATGGTCTTATTGGCTTTCTTTAAATATGGGATATTGTGATCATTGGACCCAACAATCTCCCCCTATTTGAAGAATTTAAAACCTTGGACAATGATATGCACTAACACATATAGGAGTTTAATCATACACATAAAATCGAGAACAGAAATTGAAGCACACACTAACATATAAATATATTTAAAGTCATTAATCATAAATATCCAGTGTGATTAAAATATTGTTAACATTCCAAAAGGTCCCTTAATGAAAATTGCAAAAAACAAATCATATTTCTGGATCCTTAATTACTCTTCCTCCATTTGGATTCTTTGCAATCTTTGCTTTATCTTCTCTCTTTTCCTTCTGCCTCACAAAGTAGTTGTAAGGCTTAGGGATGTATTTTCTTTGCTCCAATGCATCTGGTGGTAGAACACCTGACTTATTGTCTCATCTGTAATTCCTCCTTGCTTCTTCATTTCTTTGTAGTTTTGCCCATTTTAAGGAGCTGTAAAGCTTTCCCCTCTCAATTTAATTGGACTTAACTTTGTCCTAAGTTGACAAAATTATAGTCCTGGATTTAGGAATCTATTGCTCAAAGTCTAGCCTGGATTCCATTTCTTCTCTATACCTCTTCTTGCTGAGCTTGACCTCTTTTCTTCATTAGCAACAGTTTTCCTTTGTCTCTGACAATCAGCTCAATAATGGGGCTAAAAGAGTGAATTTTAGCAGCATCAATTGCAGGTTCAGTCCACTAAGCACCAACTTGAATATCATATTGTTGAGTATCATATTGCTTTGCATGCTGACTATCATACTAACCCACCAGTCCATCCTACCGTACTTAATGAATCTAAGCTGGAACAACTAGGATGTTGTCATTTGTTATCTATTCAAGGCAAAGATATTCTTTGATCACATTTGTAGTCCATACAACATTTTCATTGTTAGCCCTTATCACTTCCTTATCCCCCTTTTTGACTTCTTCAGAGACATCTTTAGTCAGGGAGGTGCTAGCCTTTGTTAACTAACCATCTAGATAGTTAACACTAAGGGTGACAAGGTACTTAAGCTTGAGCAAGTGAACATCTTGAACATGGGCGCTTTCATCCATTCTTTTTTCAAGAATAGCCTTATGTATCTCCATCAATTCATTTTGTGTATTGTGAACTGCTAGCATATTACCGACAGTAATAGTCTTATTTTTAATTATCCCATTCTAAATTTTAATAATTTTAGCCAGCTTGCTTTTTGTAAAGGTAATTTCATGTGCTGCTCTCATGAAAAATGGCTTTCAACAAGTTTACCTCAAATCTTATAGATTTTATCTCTATTGTCAAATCAATCCTTAGGTTCTTGATAGAGTCATCCACAAAGTTCTCTAATTGCCTTCTTTGATTATCCAGCACTCCTTTCAATTGGGATAGTAAGAATGGATACATCTAATCAGTCTGATGAGATGTCCCTTCATCACAGATATTTGGTTGCATTGGCCTTTCTTCTTCTCTGACATTTGAATCAAGCATTTCATACTCTGAGGAATGGGCATCATTAGGTATATTAGTAGAAGCTTTGTCTTTGATAGACTCAGAGGAGTCTATCTCCACCATAGTACTTGGAGCAGGGAGTTGATTGTGAATCTCCCACCAACCTCTAAAATGTCCACAAGGACATTCAGATCTTTCGCAGTGTTGATTTGATGTTCTTCTTCCATTATTTCAGAAGGTTGAATATTCTCAGCATGAATTTGATTACTCTCCTACATGAACTGGTTTTTCTCACCCTCTGTAAGAGCATCCTCCATAATTTTCTCAATAAGATGCTCCCCCTCATCTTGAGGACAGAAAAGAATAACTTCAGGACCCTCTGAAGTTTCAGCAATTCTCTTCCCCAGATTCTCAATGAAAGTGTCTAATTCCTCTTGAACAAACTGGATGGTCTCCCCCTCAGTATGAGCAGGTATATGGTGAATCTCCGTCTGAACTGATGCACCCATTTGAGAGGTCTCCCCCTGAACATCAGTACAGGTATTTTCCAATTAGAAAACTTCTAGTATGACCATAGATCCTGCTTTGTTTTTTTCAGATTGTGTTCTGGCCAACTGGACCCTTTTAGAAGGTTCAGAAGATATTGAGACCTGATCACTCATGTCTCTTCTTATTTCTTCAGTAGACTCAGACAGATTTGGGTCATGTGGCTCTTCTTCAATATTCCCAGATGAACTTCTCTCTATGATGACATCTAGAACATGAACTTGAACTATCTTCATCTTTTTCGTCTTAGTAGACTGAAGGTGTGGCTGTAGAACTCCCTCCCATCTGTCAAACATTATGGAGTCCATTCTCCTCATATGATGAATCTTTGTCCCTAGCCTCATGTTGAGGTTTCGTGGGACTGTACTTTGTAGATATAGAGACAAGATTCTACCCTTGTTAGGTTCTAGTATACATTATACTATTCTATTGAACAACACTCTTTCCCACTCTATTTTCTTTGATAGAATAATCCTGGTCATAAGTTCAATCATTTTCTTTGATATCTTATCATGAGAATCTATTTTGCAGAGCAGAGCATTTCCCATAATGTTTGCTACGAACTTCCTTATATTATTCATCTCTTTTCTCAACATAGAACTAGGGGAATGTTGGAGAGTCCACACCACACTAGTGTTGTCTTGACATCATTCTGGAATAATTCTGTATCTTCATCAGACTCCTTTACCTTAGGTGGATGGAAAGCCTTACATAAACTTTTGGGAGTGATCTTAATCTTCTTCCCACAGGTTGAGGATTTGATTTTGGTTGAAGATGAGTCCGCTTTAGCATTTGAATAGAGTTCCTGAACTTCTCTTTTCCAAATCAGGACTGGCTCGGACAGGACAAAGCTTATGTCAATGACCTCTAGTAAGTGCAGAAACTATATTACCTCCTCAAGAGCATCCTAAAAACCATTTCGAACCAACTGGGATCCCTCAAACAATAAATTCATTCCTTTTAGAGCCATTGTTTTGCTAAGTTTTTGAAGAGTTGACGAGCTTTCGTCGCTGGGAGATAGTAGTTTGCAAAGGGACACATTATTTTTTTCTAAGCACACTGAGGTAAATTTATAGTAGCCTCTATGTAGAGAATAAGAGATGCCCGTACATTTCTTATGATTATGAAGTGATCATCGACTGTGATTAATCACGATAGTTAGCCGCAAATAGACGATCCTGGGAGTATGCATTGAGTGAAGTGGATACACTCAACTCTCTTGATGCTTGTAGTAATCTCGACGCACTCGACTCCTAAGTACTAAGACTCAGTGCAGTCGAGGCTTGGAAACTTAGTCTATTTCTTCTTTGTTATCATGCAAGGAGTAACACTACCTATAAAAGGAATATATTAATTATTACTGAAGCTAGACTAAGTTTAACATACCCTTCTTAAATTTTAAGGTGTTGAACTTTGCTTCATCTAGTTGCTTTGTTAAGATGTTAGCTACTTGCTTGTTTGTATGGACAAATTCAAGACTGATGTCATCAAATTCAACTTGCTCTCTAATGAAGTGATACCTATTCTCTATGCTCTTAGTCTTGTTGTGAGATAGAGGATTTCTAGCAATAGAAATTACACTAATAGAATCACAAAACATAGGATTTCTACTTATCTTAAGATTAGAGTCATGTAGCTTATTCTAGATCAACAACAGATGTGCACAGCAACTTCCAGTAGATTTGTATTCTGACTCTACAGTGGAGATTGAAATACTTGTTCGCTTCTTGCTGCTCCATGATACAAGCCTTCTTCCTAGAAATTGACAGGATCAAGAGGTGTTTTTCAAGTCTTCTTTGCAGCATGCAAAATCTGCATATGAATACAATGTGAGTTCAAAATCTCTATTCCTAGGGTACCATAGGCCAAGATAAGGTGTGCCCTTCAGATATCTCAGAATTATTTTAGCTGCAAAATAGTGAGACTCCTTATGGCAAGCCTGATATCTAGCACAAACACGTGTAACATAAATGACATCTAGCCTACTGGTAGCAACAAAGAGGAGGGAGCAAATAATGCCTCTTTATAGGGTTTCATCAATAGGTTTTCCTGTCTCATCCTTATTTATTGACACAATTGACCCCATAGGAGTTTTCATTATGGAAGCACTCTCCATTCCAAATTTTCATATTAACTCCTTAGTGAACATAGACTTAGAAATGGATAATCTATCCTCAGACTGCCTTACATGGAGGACCAAGAAGTGCATGATCTCACCCATACTGCTCATTTCAAATTTCACCTAAAAAGGTTTAGCAAACTTTTTGTATAGGTAATCATTAGTAGACCCAACGATTATGTAATCTACATAAATCTGGACTAGGATGACACTACAAAAAATTGCACTTATAGTAAGGACCTAAATCATTACAATAAGTACCAAAAATCGTTACAAAAACTCTTTGGTAACGAAAAACCTTTATGTAATGGTCGTCCTCTAAATCTCGACTCTAAAACTTCTTGTAAAAAATGTATGTGTGTCGTTATAAATAAATTAATTTTAACAATTGATACTTCCTCACCGTCCGGGCAAAATAACTGGGTAAGCAAAACCGGCAAGCCCGCAACCTGCTAACCGGTTTGCCCGCAAGCCTCTAACATCTAACCGACAAGCCCACCAAAGCGGAGCCCGCGAGAAGGGAAACTCGAAATCTTCTAATGCAAGAAGGTGAGCCCGCTCGCTCGCACGCCAGCAAATCGGTAAGCCCGCCAACCCGATGATTTTAAACACTAATTTAAATATCCTATATTTATACCTGTTAACTTCAAAGTTTTAGGCAGTGTGGGGCGTTAACAAACATGTGAACTATGCGTGAGCAGAGTTCACCCGTCAGTTATAATATTTATAATAATAAGTATATATTATAATAGTTATAATATTTATAAGTATATTATAAATAACATGCGAGTGAACATAGCTCACGCCGCTGTTCAGTGGCTGCAATTAACGTATAATATTTTATTTTTTATTTTTTTATTTTTTTATTTTTTTATTTTATTTTAAGTATAATATTTATTTATTTTTCATTAATTATGATGTTTATGTTCACTAATTATAAGTATAATTATTTTTCATTAATTATTAGGTTTCCTTGATATTTATTTAATTTCTCATTAATTATTAGGTTTATAATTATTTTTTCATTTATTATTAAGTATAATTATTAATGTATAATATTAGGTTGCGTGAGCACTGTTCACCTGCCAAGCAAAGCCCGTCGGGGGTCAGGAAAAGCCCGCAGGGGTTCGGGAAAAGCCCGCAGGGGTTCGGGAAAAGCCCGCCGGGGGGTGGGGGTAGGCGAAGCCCGACATCTTTCTCATCGCTGCTCCTATACTCCGCCATCTTTCTCAGATCCGACGTTTCCCGTTGCGAGCTATTTGAGTGTCGTCGCGTTAAAGCACTATAAAGGCGGGGTACTACTGTTGCATGTATACAATTTTTTTTTATTTCAAAAAAAAATTAATTGAAAACTTTGATAATAAAATAGTACAAAATTTGAAAATAAAATATGATATATTTATTGTAAAAACACTTTAATAATAAAATATTGCTAATAGTAAGGAAAATCTCTTTGTCACAAAAAACTTTCATGATGTGGTAACAAATTAATTATTTTTGAAACAAAATATAAAATATTCGTTAAGAAAAAGTAGTTTTTGGTAACAACAGAAAAAATTTGTTACTAAATATATCTATTAGTAACAAACTGTGTTTTAGTTATATTTCAGTCCTTAAGATAGGTGCAGTTTGTTGTAGTGTGATCTTGCCCTAGACTTCCCTTAGGAATAATGTCTTGTCTATCTTTCCCCTCGAGATTTTGTTCTCAATGAAAAACCTAGACATGATCTAATACCATGCCTTAGGGACTTGATTCAACTCATATAATGCTTTCCTAAGCTTATAAACATAATCTGGTGAGTTAGAATTGACAAAACCTGAGGGTTGCTCAAAATAGACCTCTTATCTTAGGTCACCATTAAGGAAAGCTGACTTGACATCCATTTGGCAGACCTTAAATTCCTTGTGTGTATCATATACAAGAAATAATCTAATCGCTTCCAATCTAGCTAATGGATCAAAGGTTTGATAAAAATCAATACCTTCTTCTTATCTATATCATTTGGCTACCAGTCTAGCTTTATTCTTTACTATAACACCATTTTCATCAAGCTTGTTCTTGAAGATCCATAAGGTTCCAATGATATTATGTCCTTGTGGTCTGGGAACTAGCTTCCAGAACATACAATTCCCTAACTGGTTCATTTCCTTTTACATAGCCACAATCCAAAATGGATCAATGTTGGCATCTTCAAAAATTTTAGGTTCCACTTGAGACAGGAAGCTGGAGTACATTGCAATGTTCATGATTCTGCTCCTTATTATAACCTCTTGGATAGCATCTCCAATTATCAAATCTCTCGGATGATCCCACAAGTGCTTGGCAGCTTGAGGCATTCTTACTTCAACATCATGACCTTTATTGGCTGGATCTTGTTGATCTTCATCCATATCAGGTGCACTTTGATAACCTTTTGGAATGCATACTCCATCATCTTCTTCTAGGGTAGTTGGAGAACTATCCTTGATGGTTAGTTTGTCCATACTCATCTCTACACCTGCAGATCTAGAGGAGATGGGTGGCTCACTGATAATTATTAATGACTCATCAAAGACTATATTAACAGATTCTTCAACAACTTGATTTTTCAAGTTGTAGATCCTATAAGCTTTGCAATGATTGTTGTACCCAACAAATATCCTTCAAATGATTGTGTGGCAAACTTAGTCAAATGGGACTTTCCATTATTGAGTACAAAGCATTTATTACAAAATATCTTGAGATAGGCTAGATTTGGTTTTTTTCCATTTATAATCTCACAGGGAGTCTTCTTGTGGTACTTGTTGATGGAGGCCCTATTTAGGACATGACATGCAGTGTTCACTACCTCAACCCAGAAATTTTCTCTGAGAGAAGTCTCACTGAGAAGGGTCCAGCCCGCCTCTATGAGAGTTCTATTTTTCCTCTCAACTATCCTATTTTGCTTGGGAGTTCTAGGTGAAGAAAATTCCTGTTGAATCCCTTGACCTTCACAGAACTTTTTCATGCCATCAGACTGAAATTTTGTACCATGATCACTTCTAATTATGACCATAGACCTACCCTTTTCATTCTGAAATTACCTAATAAAGGTCACAAAAGTGTCAAGGGTCTCTGACTTTTTCTTCAAGATGAATACCTAAGCAAACCTGGAGAAGTCATCAACAATCACAAGTGTTTAGACTTTCCTACCTAGACTGTGTACTAACATAGGACCAAATAAGTCCATATGTAGGAGGTATATGAAACTAACAGAACCCTTGTCACCAATGCTCTTAAAAGATGCTTTGCTTTGCTTGCCCTTTTAACATGCAGAGCAAATGCCCTCCATGGTGCATCGTATGGTGGGACCATTTCTAAGAAGCTCATCACTAAAGAGCTTACTTATTGACTTGTAGTTCAAGTGATCAAGTCTCTTGTGTCATTGCATATAGTATAAGACTTTCTCATTTGCTACCAGACATACAGGAGTGTCTGAAATTAAAAACAAGAAGTTTAAACAGTAAATATTTGCACTCCTAATGTAAGATCCGACTTCCCAATTTGGAAGCACACCTGAATCTTATGCCCAGAACCGTCGCCTTACGGTGACACAAGCACACGGGCTAGTTGACACCGCAAGACGCCGATCCAACCGGCTAACACGATCATATCCAGAGCAATATGAGTAACAAAAGTAGTAAACAGTCCACAACCACAGCATATATATATATATAAGTGAAAAGAAATATGCATTAGTCCAGAGAGAGTACATAAATAATAAGGGATTATTCCTTGTACATCATATATATAAAATCCCTCTCTCTCTCTCTATCAGTGGAAGACTCTATCATCACCTACTCATCCCACCTGCGGCAGCTCTGCTGCAGTAGTAGAAGGTGGTAGTCGAACTGGCTTCTCAGGTCCTGTCACATCGCCCTGCTGGTCGTGCTGGTACTCCATCTCCTCAAGCCCCTAAACATAGTTGGTCACCGACCGTTAATCAAAAGACTAAGTCATTTCTCTCACACCTTGCCCCTCCACTCTTTGGCACCGTGCGGGGGGAACGAAGTGGAAGGTAACTATGCATAACAAGTATAAGAAGACGACAGTGGCCTGATACTATCATGTACACGAGGAGTAACAATAGCTCTACACTAACATTGCTAAGTAAGAGGTATAAGTACAGTAAGTAAAGAAAAGAACAACAGTAAATAAAGTATGTAACAGCTGTAAGTAAGGTAAAGTAAGAGAAGTGCTACGCAGCATAGTAACGTAAGTATGCTACATCGAATCTATCATCAAAGACGTACCCCAACTTATATGAATGCCCATACAAACATATAAGTTAAAGTTTTAGAAATTAACTTATCATATAAAAGAGCCCATACTTATTTATATGATAAGGATCCATGAAGCGTATGACCTAATATGAATGAATGCATGCGGGTTATTATGAATCATGCAAGTGCAACTCACACACAACGACTCTATGATCACAGACCTTTAGTTCCCGCTTTTCGGAGCTAGCATCACTCTCTGGTACCATCATTGTGGCTACGGTAGCAGTCGAGCGGGCGTCTCCACTCTTAGGCAGGTGTGCACACTACCAAACCTAGACCTCCCATACGCCTTTGTACACGTCCTAGGTGCACTCTAGAGTCTTGCGTACTAATTGCTGACTACCCGTTAGTATTGTTGGGGCAGGTGTGCATTTCCGGGGATTTTCCACAAGACTGTAGTATAAAAAACCTACTGGCCCCTCAAACCCACATACCCGCCTGAGTCACCGTACTACCATCGATGTGACGATTGGCCCAGTACCGCATGACCCACCACTAGTATGTTTATGCACATGCAATTATTACAACTAGAGCCTTTAGCTCGCAGGACAAACCTGTCTTGAATCCCTCCAACCCTACACGTGTGATCATATACCACAAATCCCTTAAACCCTACACGGGCGAGAATATTACCATGAATCCCTCCAACCCAGTACGGGTGAGGATGGTGATACGATGCCCAACCTATTAGGCTACTCTTGGGGGGCACTAGGAACAATGATGGGCTGAAGCCCAAAGCTCCCTTTCTCAAGGATATTTACTTTAGTGGATAGACACCCATGATTCCCTTTTTGCTCTCATTGTTAGTCTTGGGCGATCCTAATAATTTAAGACAACACTACCAACAAGGGTTATACTCCACTTGTGATCTTTAGCTCAACCGTCGATCCATTCCCCGGTGGTCCTTATAGTATAACCTACTTTCACTATGCGCAGACCATGACCTAATACCAATCCAAAATTGAACTTCCAACTCCTTGGGACACCTGCCCCAAATTATTTATCCTAGGATGGTATGGACTAATGAAGTGAGCATATTGATTTATAAAATTTTCTTAAGTCATTAAAGCCCCTACTTAAATTATTTAACTAATTCCCTAGGACATTTAATACATGAAGTAATACAAATTATAATCCACTAACCTAAGGAATTTCTCCTGAGTTGTATCATGGAAATATATTGTTGTCTATCAAAATTCATAATTTTCCTTTGAATATTTCTATTTATTTCTTGATTAATACAAAACTCACATCATTGTCATTTTCCAAATGAAGTATAAGGAATACATTAAACAAAATTCTAGGAAAATTACAGAGCATAAATATCATTAATTTAAGGCTAATGGCCGAGTTTCATCAACTTCTATAATGCAGTGACCAACCAAATTCAAATCTTACTAAATTACCAAAATGCTATTATGCTAATTTAAAAATTATTATGGCATCCAAAAATTTTGAGATAATTATACAAGGCTAAGCATACATTTATACAGCACTATAAATTTTTCCAACATTTTATGATTTATATTTTTATCATAACTAAATGATTTCCCAAAAGGGCAAAATGGTCAAAAGTACATACTATCATTATAAAATAAGCTAATCAGGGCCATGAATTTTTCCAGGGATTACATATGACTCCCTTAATTTCTAGGCAAGATTTGAGAATTTTAACTCTTGAATAACCCTATTTTCAAATTTTTAACCTTAAATAGCCTATCTTTCAAAAATTCATAATAATAGGATTCTTGCTTCCAAATCCCAAAATCTCCAAGAGAGATAAACTTTATTCTATTGAGCCTCTGTAATAAGTTCCATGATTTTTTAATGTATCAAATAGGCTGAATATGCATTATTTAAAAATTGCTATTTGCACCCCAAAGATATATATAGCCAACACTTGAAATTGGTTTAACCCAACATGAAGTGGTCCAAATGTTCTTAAAATTTCAACATGCACATATTATGTCTCCAAGGACCTTCCACCACAATTTGGGGCCATTTGGAGTCATATTACTCCAAATATTTCATTAATTTAAATTGGAGTATTATGACAAAAACTATAGGAAAATTGATTTAAAAACTTTTGATATTTTCACAGGGTCTAAGTAGGACACTAACAAGCACCTGACCAAAATTTTAGGTCGTGTGGATATATGGTTTGGCCTGAGCATGCATTTGAATTTTTGCCCTTACCTAGGACCAGTCCTAGTAGAATAGCCCTACAGGGTGCCCTATAGCTCCAAATATTAAGTTTAGGGTGGCAAATGAAAGTTAAGAGCAAGGTCTACAATTTTAATTTAGGGTTCATGTTTTGGAAATTCTTTAAGAGGCCTAATTTTAATATACAAAACTCTGTATCAAAGTGTGACAAAGTAACACTATTCATATATATATATACAATTCAACTTATATATAAAGAAAAATGAGGAGCACGAATCTTAAAGCCAAATCGACGGCATCCCGTCATCGTCCCCAAATCGCCAACAGCTGAGATTAAGCCGTCCTGGGCAACCTTTGCTGGTTGTTTCTGGCCTGCTGAGCCACCACCACCATCGGTGATTGTCGCCACCACCTCCGTTGAGAAGGGGGCTAGAATTTCCCGGCGGTGAGGCCGCCAGAATTGGCCCCTCCGGCGATCCCGAGCAAGAAGAAAAGCTCAGTATTTTTGCATTTCCTCACATGGCATCGTGCTCAATTGAGCCCGATATCTCCCCTAGTCGATCTAGAAAGCTAGTGCGAGTAGAGGTGAGGTGAAACAGACCCGAATGGCGGCCTGACAGCGAGGTTGGCGGCGGTTGGCCATGGTCGAGCTGCTCCGGCAATCTTCTGCTTAAATTGTGGTTTCTCCACCGTTTTCTCTGCTCCAGGAGTCGTTCTCCACTCGATTCTACCCACTGAAGCTAATGGAGGGGTCGGTTTGGGTTGATGGTGGCTCTATAAGGAGATGGCAACAAGGGGAGCTCGGTCATGCCTTGGTGGTGTCACCAATGGTGCCAAGTGGCCAACATGCTGCCAAAATGCTCTGGAATTCTTCTGGGTGGCTGGCCAGCAGTCTTAGGCAGAAAGAACAAAGGCCACATGGCCACCATCCCTCTCTTTCCTCTTCTCTCTCCTCTTCTCTCTCCTATTTTCCCATTTTTCCCTCATGCATGCACCCTCTCTCAATTTCCCGAGGGGTAGGGCAGGTCTTTGACACCTTGGGCTTATAATGGGCTAGGTTTGGTGGGCTTGACCCAAGGAGAATGGGCTTAGCCCCCATTTTCTTATTTAGGCCACATGTTTGACCAAGTTGACTTTGTCAACATGGTTAGTGGGCTAACCCCACTTGAGGGTCATGGACCCTATGGCATGACCCAACATGGGTTGGGCCATGGCGATGTCCCACTTGGACCATTTGGGCTTTTTGGTGTAGGTTTGACCCACTTAGGGCTAAGGTTGACTTTGGTCAACTAGGGTCAAAGGGGGACCACATGGCATGCCCTAGGGTCCACTTAGGTTGTGATAAGGGTTAGGGAAATGTGGTGGGGGTCATGGTGTGGCTAGGGTTCCTATTTAGGCTAGTTTGACCTAGTTTGACTTGGGCCCTATAGTGGGCCCCACATTGCTACAACCCATTACCTAGGGTCAAACCTAGCTAATTTGTCAAACACCCACCCCATGCCAAACCCAATCTACGTTAAGGGGTCTAGAATTAACATGGGATGTTTCAAATCCTATAAACAAAAAAAATAATTTCGTCCACGAAATTTAAGTTCGGGTCTACGAGGTTATACTTACAAGAGTTATAATAATTTAAACGCATAAACTAAAGTATACCTGAAGTAAATAACTTCGGGTGTTGCTCCATCATCAGATCCCTCGGCTCCCAAGTGTTCTCCTCCTATCCATGGTTGGACCCCAACACCTTCACAAGAGGAACCTTCTTCTCCCGCAACACTTAGACATCTGTATCATCAATCTGGATAGGCTCCAATCAAACGGACATGTCTGGTGCTATCGGACTAGCTATAGTAGTGATGTGCTGCTCTGGCCGTAGGAGAGCTCTCCGCAAGGAAGTGATATGGAAGACGTCGTGCAGGGCACTCAACTCTGGCGGCAGCTACAGTCTATAAGCCAAGGCACCGATCCGCTCTAGAATCACGTATGACCCCATATATCGAGGACTGAGCTCCTTGTGCCTCCGCACCCGAGAGACACCGTGCATCAGATGTAACTTCAAAAATACTCGGTCCCCTACCTGGAACTCCACCTTACGGTGTCGAGCATCATAATACTTCGCCAGCCTGCTCTAGGCCTCTAGGATTCGTTCCCTGATCAAACAAACCTGAGCCTCCGTATCCTCCACAAAATCAGAGCCAAGAGCCTTGGTGTCCACGTCCTGAACCCAAGACAGCGGTGTCCGGCACTTCCTCCCGTAAAGTGCCTCATATGGTGCCATCCCGATATTAGCCTGGTCGCTGTTATTGTAGGAAAATTCAATCAATGGCAGCAGCCTCTCCCAAGGCTTCCCCGTATCCAGAATGCATAGACGGAGTAGATCCTCCTTGGTCCGGATGGTCCGCTCAGTCTGTCCATCGGTCTGCGGGTGGAAGGCGGTACTAAAAGTCAGCCGAGAGTCCAAATAAGCATGTACAGCCCTCCACTCCCTCGAAGTGAACCGACCATCATGTTCCGAAACGATCGTCCTGGGGATACCATGCTATCTGACGAATTGCTCCACGAACAATCTCACCAAAACTGCAACTGGTGCATCCTTCCTGACTGGAATAAGCCGTGCTACCTTGGTCAGTCTGTCTACTACGACCCAGATTGAATCATGCCCAGAGTGGGAGCGAGGCAGTCCGTGTATGATGTCCATAGCAATGTCCTCAAACTTCCACTCTAGGACTGGCAATGGATGTAATAAACCTCCCGGGCTTATACATTCCTCCTTAATGCACTGACAAGTCTAGCAGTGTGTCACAAAATAGGTGATCTTCCTCTTCATCCAAGGCCAGTACATGGTCCTCCGTAAATCTTCCCACAACTTGGAGATGTCGGGGTGCACTGAATATCTGGAGCAATGTGCATCTCTAAGTATGTCATCCCGGATACCATCTCCTGCTGGAATGTATACTCGTCCACGGAATCGAAGGAGATCATCTTGCAGCGTGTAATCCTCAAACTTGCCCCCTTCCAGGGCACTAAAAATCTGCTCTAATGCGGCATCCATCCTCTGATGTGTTGTAATGCGCCCCTGAGTATCATCATCACCGATCAATGAGCTCAGGTACTCTCGGTACACCACTGGTTTGGCCTCAGATACCATGGTAATATGCATGTCTTACATCATCCGTATCAGCTCCATAGACATCAACCGAGGCTCCGATCCAGAAGTGTCGGCTCTCCTGCTCAAAGCATCTGCTACTGTGTTTGCCTTCCCCGGATGGTAGTGGATCTGATAATTATTGTCACATAGGAATTCCAGCCACCTCCTCTGTCGCAAGTTCAGGTCCATCTGCGTATCGATATACTTAAGATTCTTGTGATCCGAGTAGATATCACAATGAATCCCCTATAAGTAAAGTCTCCATAACTTTAGGGCCAATACCACAGCCCCGAGCTCTAATTCATGTATTAGATAGTTATGCTCATGCTTCTTCAACTGTCTCGAGGCATAAGCAATAACATGTCCATCCTTCATCAGTACCGCACCCAACCCTTGGTAAGAGGCATCTGTGTAGATCTGAAATCCTTCACTCCCGGATGGGAGTGCAAGGATAGGGGATGAGGTGAGTCGGTCCTTCAGCTCCTGAAAAGCTGTCTCGCACTGCTCTGACCAAACAAAATCTGCATCCTTCTTTGTCAAGGAAGTGAGGGGGGAGGGCTATCCTCGAGAATCCCTCCATGAACTTACGATAGTAACCTACTAATCCTCTGAAGCTGCGGATGTTTGACGCTGTCTTCAGCCAAGGCCAATTCCGTACTGCCTCTATCTTGGCTGGATCTACTGCCAATCAAGCTCCACTGATAGTGTGCCCCAGGAAGGCTACCTCCTTTAGCCAGAACTGGTACTTAGAAAACTTTGTATACATCTGGAATTCTCTCAGCCTCTACAAAACCTGAGCCACATGCTCTGCATGTTCTTCCTGAGTCCGGGAATAGATCAGAATATCATCAATGAACATAATGACGAAGCGATCTAAGTAGGGCTCGAATACACAGTTCAATAGGGTCATGAATGCGGAGGGGGCATTCGTGAGCCCAAAAGGCATCACCGTGAACTCGTATAGCCCATATCGTGAACTGAATGCCGTCTTCAGTATGTCCTCTTCTCGGATGCGGAGTTGGTAGTAACCAGATCGCAAATCTAGCTTAGAGAACCAGAAGGCTCCCTGTAGCTGATCGAATAACTCGTCTATCCGAGGCAGTGGATAGGTATTGCGGACCGTGAACCGGTTTAGCTAACGGTAATCTATGCATAGGCGCAACGATCCGTCTTTCTTCTTTACAAAAAGAACTGGTGCTCCCCACGGCGATGAGCTCGGCCGTACAAATCCCGATTCCACAAGCTCCTGAAGCTGAGTCCGGAACTCTGCCAACTCTCTTGGAGCCATCCTGTAAGGTGCCCGAGACACTGGCCTTGCCCCTGGCACTAACTGGATCCTGAAATCCAAGTCCCGAACTGGTGGTAGTCCGGGCAATTTATCCGGGAATACATCAGAGAAATCCCGAACCACTGGGATATCGGCTATCGAACTCTCTGCTACTTCCATCTCAAAGAAGATGAGGTACACCTCCTCCCCCTGCTCATAGGCCTTGACAGCCTGTACAGAAGATAAAGAAAGGTGGGGTATAGGTCAGATACCTTCAATAGTGACGTAAGAGTCTCTATGTCTGAGCATGATCCTTTTTGAGGGGTATTCGATATGAGCATGATTCCAATGAAGCCAGGTCATGCCCAAAATCAAATCAAAGTTTTGTAATCTCAAGACCGCCGCCGGAGCTTCGAATGCCTTGCCTCCGATCTCGGCCTCCATGTTACAGCAATCTGTGGTCCGTAGCTCCGAGCCATTAGGAAGACGCACCCTTCTTTCTATATCAGGGAACCTTTCCACGCCCTCTAGCCCTTCAAAAAAAGTGTCTGACACGAATGAGTGTGAAGCACCCGTGTCGAAGAGGGTACGAGCGGGCTTGCCGCTGATCATAACTATGCCTGGGGTTTATTTGAGTTAAAAGGGAGTTTATTTTCTTTTATAGTTTTCAAGGTACTATTAAGGTTGAAAATTCTAAATTACAATAATTGAAGTACCTGTAATCACTTCTTCAGGGTTCCTTTGCTCCGTGAGGTCTAGTGCATACATCTATTCCTGACAACGTCCTCGGCCATGATTTTCACGACCTCGGCCTTGACCTCATCCTCGTCCTCGACCCTTGTGTGTTGGAGGGGCCACTGGAGGTGGTGGAGGAGGAAGAGAGTGGATCTGATGTGGGCATTGCGACCTGATATGCCCAGACAGGCCGCATCCAAAGCGTATGATTTGTCTCAGGCCCCGATCATCCAGTCTCTTACCACGATTATCTTACCTCATCGGTCCCTGCATCTGTAGAGGTGGGGGAGCTAGGACAGTAGGTGGCCCCTGCTCCTGCCTGATGTTGGGACGATGAAGTCCCCCACCCCTCTTGTATCCAATAACCTTGCCTCTCTGGGATGCCCTGCTACCTTCTCCGGATGATGACCCCTCTAGCGGTCTCTTTCCTTTGCCTTGCACCATTAGCTGGTCAGCCTCAAGCTTCTTTGCCATCTCTATAATCTGTGTAGTAGTTCCATGAGATATGAATAATATGGGCTGCCTCAAGGAGTCTCAGAGCCCATGGTAGAATCTTTTAGCATACTTCCGGTCATCCCAGTCATGGAATCCCGCAAATCTAGCCAGATGGGAGAACTCTCTTTGGTATTCGATCACAGATGTGCTCCCCTTCTGGAGGTTTAGAAACATCGCTTCCAAAGCATCTCTGTCTGTGGTGGATACGTAGTGCTCTAAAAATTGTATCGCTGAATGCCTTCCAAGAAATATCCATCAACTCCCTATCAGCATATACAGAGTCTCGTACAGACTTTCACCACCTCTTCACATGTGCATCCAGTACCGAGGTTGTAAGAGGGACTGCCTGGCTGACTGGGCAGCTGATGTCAGCCAACAGCTCCTGAATAGTCTCCAGCCACTCCTCCATCTTCACAACATCCTCTGTCCCGCGGTACACCGGCGGAGACAGACTCTTGAAGGCACTCAACCAGTTCGACCCCGGATTTGGCTGTGGGGCCGGGACCGGCTGGGCTCTAAAGGCTTCCAGGATAGCCGACAGAGTTTGCCCCATCTCAGTCTGCAAAAAGGGAGTGGCAGCTGGAGGCGGAGGAACCATATTCTGCTGCGGAGCGACCTGCGGAGGTTGCAAAACAGATAAGGTTTAACAGGATTGGCCTAACTCATTGTGTTAACTGGACTGATCGTGTGACTTTTACATGAGCACACCATCGCTTTCGCTGTATAGTTTGTCCGCAAACTAATTCTCGAGCGGGGTATTCCAATGTTATGGACTTTGTTCTCATATGATCATGTGGTCAAGTGATACCAGTTTGTAAGATCCGACTTCCCAATTTGGAAGCACACCCGAATCTTATGCCCATAACTGCCGCCTTACGGTGACACTAGCACACGGGCTAGTCGACACCGCAAGACGCCGATCCTGCCGGCTAACACGATCATATCCCAGAGCAATATGAGTAACAAAAGTAGTAAACAGTCCACAGCCACAGTATATATATATATATAAGTGAAGAAATATGCATCAGTCCAGAAAGAGTACATCAATAATAAGGGCTTATGCCTTGTACATCATATATATAAAATCCCTCTCTCTCTATTAGCGGAAGACTCTATCATCACAAACTCATGCCACCTGCGGCAGCTCTGCTGTAGTAGTAGAAGGTGGTAGTCGAACTGGCTCCTCAGGTCATGTCACCTCGCCATGCTGGTCGTGCTAGTACTCCATCTCCTCGAGCCCCTAAAAATAGTTGGTCACCGACCGTTAGTCAAAAGACCAAGTCATTTCTTCCACACCTCGCCCCTCCACTCCTAGGCACCGTGCGGGGGAATGAAGTGGAAGGTAACAAGGGGTGACAAGAATAAGCAGATGATAGTGGCCTTATACTATCATGTACACGAGGAGTAACAATAGCTCTACACTAACAGTGATAAGTAAGAGGTATAAGTACAGTAAGTAAAGAAACGAATAGCAGTAAATAAAGTATGTAACAGCTGTAAGTAAGGTAAAGTAAGAGCAGTGCTACGTAGCATAGTAACATAAGTATGCTACATCTAATCTACAATCAAAGACGTACCCCAACTTATATGAATGCCCATATAAACATATATGTAAAAGTTTCAGAAATTAAATTATCATATAAAAGAGCCCATACTAATTTATATGATAAGGATCCATGAAGCGTATGACCTAATATGAATGAATGCATGCGGGTTATTATGAAGCATGCAAGTGCAACTCACACACAACGACTCTGTGATCACAGACCTTTAGTTCCCGCTTTTCGAATCTAGCATCACTCTCTGGTACCACTGTTGTGGCTACGGTAGAAGTGGAGTGGGCATCTCCACTCCTAGGCAGGTATGCACACTACCAAACCTAGACCTCCCAAACGCCTCTGTACATGTCCTAGGTGCACTCTAGAGTCTTGCGTACTAATTGCTGACTACCCGTAAATCTTGTTAGGTCGGGTGTGCATTTCTGAGGATTGTCCACCAGACCACAGTATAAACAACCTACTAGCCTCTCAAACCCACACACCCGCCTGAGTCACCGTACTGCCATCGGTGTGACGATTGGCCCAGTACCGCATGACCCGCCACTAATATGTTTATGCACATGCAAGTATTATAACTCGGGCCTTCAGCTCGCAGGACCAACCTGTCCTGAATCCCACCAATCCTACACGATTGAGCATATAACACAAATCACTCAAACACTATACAGGCGAGAATATTACCATGAATCCCTCCAACCAAGTACGAGTGAGGATGGTGATACGATGCCCAACCTATTAGGCTGCTCTTGTTTACAGGTTATTATACACAGTGACTTAAGATTAATCCCAGGACTGCCCAGGGTATACCTGGTGAAGGGCTCTCGGGGGCACTAGGAACTACGATGGGCTGAAGCCCAAAGCTCTCTTTCTCAAGGATATTTACTTTAATGGATGCCTACCCATGATTCCATTTTGCTCTCATTGTTACTCTTGGGCGATCCTAAAGATTTAAGATGTTATTGAAGGGGCGACGATTTTCCGCCGGCCTCCACCTGGTTGCTATCCAAAGGCTTGCACTTTTTCTCTCGTCACTAAGACAACACTACCAACCAGGGTTATACTCCACTTGTGATCTTTAGCTCACCGTCGATTCATTCCCCGATGGTCCTTATAGTATAACCTACTTTCACTATGCGCAACCCATGACCTAATACCAACCCGAAATAGAACTTCCAACTCCTTTGGCCACCATCCCCAAATGATTTATCCTAGGATGGTATGGACTAATGAAGTGAGCCTATAGATTTACGTAATTTTCTTTAGTTACTAAAGCCCCAACTTAAATCATTTAACTAATTCCCTAGGTCATTTAATACATGAAGTAATACAAATTATAATCCACTGACCTAAGGAATTTCTCCTGAGTTGTATCATGGTAAAATATTGTTGTATGTAAAAATTCATAATTTTCCTTTGAATATTTTTATTTATTTCTTGATTAATACAAAACTCACATCATTGCCATTTTCCAAATGAAGTATAAGGAATACATTACCCAAAATTATAGGAAAATTACAGAGCATAAATATCATTAATTTAAAGCTAATGTAAGAGTTTCATCAACTTGTATAATGTAATGACCAACCAAATTCAATTCTTACTAAATTACCGAAATGCCATTATGCTAGTTTAAAAATTATTATGGCATCCAAAAATTTTGAGATAATTATACAAGGCTAAGCATACATTTATACAACACTAGAAATTTTTCCAACATTTTCTGATGTATATTTTTATCGTAACTAAATGATTTCCAAAAAGGGAGAAATGGTCCAAAGTACATACTATCATTATAAAATAAGCTAATCAGGGCCATAAATTTTTCCAGGGATTACATACGACTCCCTTAATTTCTAGGCAAGATTTGAGAATTTTAACTCTTGAATAACCCTATTTTCAAATTTTTATCCTTAAATGGCCTATCTTTCAAAAATTCCAAATAATAGGATTCTTGCTTCCAAAATTCACAAAATCTCCATGAGAGATAAACTTTATTCTAATGAGCCTCTGCAATAAGTTCCATGATTTTTGAATTTATCAAATAGGCTGAATATGCATTATTTCAAAAATTGCTATTTGCACCCCAAAGCTATATATATCCAACACATGCAAGTGGGTTAACCCAACATGCAGTGGTCCAAATGTGCTGAAAATTTTACCATGCACATATTATGTCCCCAAGGACCTGCCACCAAAATTTGGGGCCATTAAGAGTCATATTACTCCAAATATTTCATTAATTTAAATTGGTGTATTATGACAAAAACTATAGGAAAATTTCTTCCAAAAATTTTCATATTTTCACAAGGTCTAAGTATGACCCTAACAAGCACCTGACCAAAATTTTGGTCGTGTGGATATATGGTTTGGCCTGAGCATGAATTTGAATTTCTGCCCTTACCTAGGACCAGTCCTAGTAGAATAGCCCTACAGCTCCAAATCTTAAGTTTAGGGTGGCAAATGAAAGTTAAGAGCAAGGCCTACAATTTTTATTTAGGTTTTATGTTCTGGAAATTCGTTTAAGAGGCCTAATTTTAACATACAAAACTTTGTATGAAAGTGTGACAAAATAACACTATTCATATATATATACAATTCAACTTATATATAAAGAAAAATGAGGAGCACGAATCTTAAAGCCAAATTGACGGCATCCCGTCTTCGTTCCCAAATCGCCAATGACTGAGATTGAGCTGTCCTGGGCCACCTTTGCTGGCTGTTTTTGGCCAGCTGAGCAACCACCACCACCGGTGATTGTCGCCACCTCCTCCGTTGAGGTGTGGGCTAGCGTTTCCCAGTGGTGAGGCCGCCGGAATTGGCCCCTCCAGAGACTGAGCAAGAAGAAAAGCTCAGTAATTTTAACATTTCCTCACATGGAATCGGGCTCAATTGAGCCCGATATCTCCCCTAGTCGATCTAGAAAGCTAGTGCGAGTAGAAGTGAGGTGAAACAGACCCGAATGGCGGCTTGGCGGCGAGGTAGCCGGCGGTTGGCCATGGTCGAGCTGCTTTGACAATCTTCTGCTATAATTGAGGTTTCTCCACCATTTTCTCTGCTCCAGGAGTCGTTCTCCACTCGATTTAACCCACTGAAGCTAATGGAGGGGCCGGTTTTGGCTGATGGTGGCTGTATAAGGAGATGGCAACAAGGGTAGCTCGGTCATGCCTTGGTGGTGTCACCAATGGTGCCAAGTGGCAAACATGCTACCAAAATGCTCTGGAATTCTTCTGGGTTGCCGGCCAGCAGTCTTGGGCAGAAAGAACAAATGCCACATGGCCACCATCCCTCTCTTACCTCTTCTCTCTCCTCTTCTATCTCCTCTTTTCCAATTTTTCCCTCATGCATGCACCCTCTCTCCATATCCAGAGGGGTAGGGATGGTATTTGACACCTTAGGCTGATAATGGGCTAGGTTTGGTGGGCTTGACCCAAGGAGAATGGGCTTCGCCCCCATTTTCTTCTTTAGGCGACATATTTGACCAAGTTGACTTTTTAGGTTGACTTGGTCAACATGGCTCGTGGGCTGACCCCACTTAAGGGTCATGGACCCTATGGCATGACCCAACATGGGTTGGGCCATGGTGATGTCCCACTAGTACCATTTGGGCCTTTAAGTGTAGGTTTGACCCACTTAGGGCTAAGGTTGACTTTGGTCAACAAGGGTCAAAGGGGGACACAATGGAAAGCCCTAGGGTCCACTTAGGTTGTACTTAGGGTTAGTGAAATGTTGTGGGGGTCATGGTGTGGCTAGGGTTCCAATTTAGGCTAGTTTGACCTAGTTTGACTTGGGCTCTATAGTGGGCCCCACATGGCTACATCCCATTACCTAGGGTCAAACCTAACTAATTTCCCCAACACGAACCCCATGCTCAACCCAATCTAAGTTAAGGGGTATAGAAGT
Organism: Platanthera zijinensis; assembly: GCA_039513925.1. Classification (NCBI taxonomy): domain Eukaryota; kingdom Viridiplantae; phylum Streptophyta; class Magnoliopsida; order Asparagales; family Orchidaceae; genus Platanthera; species Platanthera zijinensis. The sequence continues at coordinate 163,812,378 of CM077085.1, forward strand.
AACATGGGATATTACACCTAGTGCCTGTTAAAATGACCTCTTGGTCACTTGACCTTTTGATTAGACACTCTTCCTTGTGGAAGAAAATGACGTAGCAGAGATCACATAGTTGGCTTATGCTTATCAGGTTGTGTTGAAACCCTTCCACATAAGCCACATTTGTGATTGAGACTATGCCATTGGTGATCATACCATTGCCCTTGGTGATCTCTTTATCTGACACTCCAACGATCACCTTAAGCCCATTCCTCACAGTAGTGTATTCCTTTAAATGGCTTATTATCCCAGTAATGTTCCTGCAACATCCACTGTCCAAGTACTATATTTTTGTATGTGTACTTGGACTATCCTGCAATCATATTTCAGTTTACCTTAAGACCCCAAAAGGGTTTGGGTCCTAGGTTCTTGGTATTCTAAAAATTAGCATGTCTACATGCAGCATTTCTAACAGATAGGCTTGCCCTAGCACTAGGTACATTATGGGTGTGCCAACAATCTATGGAAAAATGACCCACTTTGCCACAACACCAATACTCATGAATATTGTATCTCCTTTTTTAAACAGCTCTTGTAGACAAGCTGAAAGCATGTGAAAATTTAGAAGGGAGAGCAGCAGCCCTCTTCATATTTATTTCAGCAAGAATCTGACGGAATGTTAGTATTCTAGTAGAAGTACTTGGTTTACTATAGATGCCATTAGTAGCAGTCTTCTTTGCCGAAGATTAGCTATTGATTACATCGGAGATAGACAAGTTAAGCTTGCTGGATGACTTACTTTTGGTCTGAGACTTTGCTGGAGAAGCATTATTATTGTCCACTCCCTTATTATTGAGAGTGGGGGCTGGTGAACAAAAAATAAATGCTCTATAGTGGGCCATCTGAATTTCCTCTTAGGGAACCTTAAAGGCACTCAAACCCATGTCATTCCTTCCACAAGAGCTGTGAACATTTTTGTTCACACTGGTGGATCTTCCATTCAACAAGTGACCCTACATACTCTCTTGGTCATACTTGTTGGATGGCACACAACTTTCTCAAAAGAGATATCAGGTTGAATAGGGGCCTTTCCTTTCCGACTATTCCTTATTCCAGTGTTCCTTTCAATGTACCCCAGTCCCTTCTTATTTGTTTGGGAGTTGAAGGTATCAATGAGTGGAAACACTTATTTAGGCTTGGAGTACTAGGTAACTAGCATTCTTTCTTTGAGGAGCTTTTTTATAAGATACATAATGATCTTGTTCTTATGGCTAATGGTCCCAATCTAGATGATTGAGATAGTCTACAATGGGCTAACCTCCCTCCTTATCTAGTCAAGCAGGGTTGCTGAGTCAGACTGCAGGGAAGGAGCTAGCTGAAAGTAAACGCTCTCCTTGGCATGTCTTTTGATAAGAAATTTCCTCTTCTTCTAAGCATCAAAGATTAAACCATAATTGTAAATTAGTTGATTAACATCTTCCTCAGATTCTTTGTTATCATCTTCACTAGATGAAGAATCCTCCGAATTGGGACAAGTCTCATAGTCAGATTCAAAGGAGGAGTTAGATAGGGAATGTACCTTATCTAGACCATGCTGATCCAGGCTGGATTATCCATCTATCATGGTCATGAGTCCATGGCTGCTACTACCATCTTAATCAATTTCAGTGTCACTATCTGAGTGTGATAGAAGGGCCTGAATACCTATCTTTGCATCAGGATATTCCTCATCTTCTTCATTAGCAACAACAACAAACAACCCAATATAGGCTTATTCTTCTTCAGAATATAAGATGCTGAGTCCATCTCTTCTCATTCTTGGCAATGAAGGTCTTTTCCTTCTTTACCTTAATATGTTGATGCTCCATCTTACTTGTCTATTTTATCTTGACTGGGCAGTCAGCTATGACATGCAAGGCTTGCTGCAATCATAACAGACAATTTTAGAAGAACTATGTTTACTAGGTTTGGAATCTTACTTGTCACTTTTAGAGAAATTCTTCTCATACTTATGGTGATCCCTCTTGTTTTGTGAAGAGGAGTAAGGTGTGTTCTTCCACTTCGTTCTCTTCATCATTATCTGGACCTGCCTAGAGAAGACTGCAAACTCCCCATCTGACATTTTGTTGTCAAATGAACTTGACTCAGAGTTGTCTGAATCAATAGACCTTCTTAGGGGAGAAGCAATCCTCTATTTGCTCTTCTTAGTACTATCAGCATTAAAGGCCACAGTCTTCTACTTGGCTTGTGAACTGATTGGTCTCCTTCTCCTTTCTGGTGGAGAGTTGTATCTCATAGGAGTGCAGCTTTCCAAATAATGTGTGAGAAGGAGTTTCAACTAGCTTGGACACTTCTTGGATTGAATAGATCTTTGTCCTACTATTTTGTTAGAGACCTTAAGAACTTGTTATTAAGCTCATAATTGTTGAAGAGCCTCCAATAGGTATGTAACACCCTGAGTCGGTACAATTGGTTAGTTGCCCTGAGATCGATGAAGATGGTTGAGCTGAGCAACACGGCCTGAGATATGGGCGTGTTCAAGGCCATGTCCTTCTGAGTTCGATATGGTATCGGCAGGTTGACGATACTCGGAGATGTAGAGTGTGGCACACATACTATGACACGGGCATATCTAAGGTCGTGTCCTGCTCTGTGTACTCGATTGTGGCGTAGGGCAGTTTCGAGTGTCGCGCAAGGTGGTCTCGAGTGGGGTACACAACCTGTGACATGAGCGTGTCCAGGGTCGTGTCCTATGAGTTCGATGAAATGCACTCGACGATCCTAGAGAGGAAACACATATTGGGCACACGGCCTGTAACAAGGGTGTGTAAAGGGCCCTATCCTTCTCAGTGTTTGGCAAGGTCTGTGAGGACTGTTTAATACTGGCTAGACACGGGCGTATCCAAAGGCATGTCTGGCACACGGCCTGTTACACGAGCGTGTCACCGGGCCGTATCCTTGTTGGGTCTAGTCAGTTTCTTTGCCGCTTAAGGCACACGGCCTATGAAACAGGCATGTCACAAGCCGTGTTCGTCCTAGGAAAGTGATTTTTAGGGCGATTCATGATCGTTCATTTCCTTTAATTATGATACAACGGTCCATAACTCTCCCTACTGTATTAAGGCCGAGAGTTGAGGGATAAACTCTCATTTCTCTCAAGCCTTTCTCTATCTAAAGAGTTAGAGAGTGGGGAGATCAAGGAAGTAGGAGGAGGAAATAGGCCTCTAGTGGAGCTTTAGAGCCCAGAATCGCGAGCCGAGTTCAGATCCGTGGAGGTAATGTCGTTGCGGTGCTGTTCGTTTGGCTAGTTTTCCATGGCTCGAAAGAGATCGTCAAGGGTAACGATCTTCCTTAATGGACATGTGAAGTCCTTTTTTTGGCATGTGCATGGATTTCCCCCACCAAAAGGTGGATTAATGAGGGATTTCCCTTAGGTTGATTCTTGAAATCCCCAACATGTTTTGCATATAGATCCGAAAATGTGTAGTACGGGATAGGCATGATATGTGAAGCCCATATGGACAGGTTGGTCTGGATTGGTGATGTTTTATTTTACGCATCGGAGAAGACTCCGCGTATAAACATGTATGTTGTGGAGACGATGGGTTGTGCCTGTGAAGGGAAGTAGTAGGAAGTACTGGAGTGGATTTCCAGAAAAATACCCTCATAATTCTTGTGTTGAATGCTATGAAAGTCCTGTTTTCTAGCACTACAGGATGCTGCAGGGTTTGGGTTGAGTTTGGTTGCAGAAAGAGAGCTTCTGCTGAACCCGCCAAGCGGCTGCAAGGAACGCTAGCACTAGCTCCCCTTTTAGATTGTGAAGCCAGTCCGCCGACACGCGTCAGTCTAGACATTGAACTTGCGATTTGAGCAATGGGTAGGGGCTGAACTGTATCTGCGTTATGGATGTCTGACATGAGTTCCTGGAATAGTGACGTTCATCAAAATTACATAATGAGAGTCTTAGGCCTACACGCCATTAATACTAATGTCTCCGACGAGAGGTTGCGGAGCATAATGCTCAATACTGTTGGGTTTCGGACCTTGAACGGTGGTAGGACCCTGGTTTTTCGGTACACCAACAATGTTCTCTGAGTGCTCGGAACGTCGGGCCGCATGGCCGACGTTTGTGATATATTGATTGTGCGTGAGTGCACATTTTTGTGACATATCTACTTATGAAATGTTATGCCTGCAAGGAAGGAATACTGCTGCCCCGGTAAAGGGGTAGGGTCGTTATAAATTGGTCAGCTGAATGCTGACCGTTGCCTTGTTTGCCACTATTATGGTGGGTTATCCTTGTGTAGGTGTTGGAGAGCCGAGCGGAAAATAGAGGGCAAAAGGCCCTACTGCTATTGTTGCTGGTCCTTGAAGTCTGAGCGAAGAACTTTATTATGTTCATGTGTGGCCGGCCTGCGCGCCGATGTTTGTAATCAATATTTGCGAAGCTTGACTGTAAGGCCTTAAGGACAAGCCTTTTTGTATTTGATGTACATTATTTTGGGGTTATATATAAAAGTGGTTGTTTATATATAGTGCACATTCATGGCTGTTGAGTTCAAGATTACCTTTAAATCTTCCACTTGTATGCTCTGAGTTAGGATGCGAATATGTTTTGCTATTAACCTGTAACCTCGCCGCCTTTTTGTGGCATGTAGTGTGGGGCCCTGACCGGACCTTCTATTATATGTTATTGAACGATGGGGTCATTACAATTTGGTATCAGCTTGTCTTGGTATTCCTCTATCGAATTCGTGGTCGAATTCTTTTGTGGGGTGGCGAGCACGTGTAAGTGCGACCCTCTTTAACAATAATGCACTCAAGAATGTCCACTAAGGAATGACCATACACCAATTTAAGGAACCAGTGCGTTCCTATAATGTTATTATTGGTTGTGCAAGGTCGCTAAAGTGTGTCTTGTTCACCTATAGATGACTCGTAGTGCTGCTGGGCAGTCTCATCCCCAGTATTCTAATGAGAGTGTGGCACAAGTTGAAGTGCCTATACCTCCTCCATCTACGGAAACAGTACGCTTAGTTGCTGAGGTGCTGTTTGTAATGATTCATGCACAGCCTACTAGGCAGGTGCAGCCGTTATTGGTGCCAGAACGGGTTGTTGTAAGGCCTGAACCTATTGAGGCTGTTGATCCTCGAGCAGCTGAACGGTAGTTGAAGTAGTTTATGAGCTTCAATCCTACTACATTTATGGGTGTGGGATCCCCAACGTAGGCGGAAGATTGGTTGTCGCGCATCAAGCGAATATTGACAGCGATAAGGACGGAGGAAGATCAGAAGGTCACCTTGGCAACCTTCTTATTGGAAGGAGAGGCTCGGCTTTGGTGGGAAGAGATAGAGTTGCACCACTTAGCGGGCAGGCAATTAATAGAAGTCTCGATCGAGGACTTTTCGTGACTATTCTTGGCAAAGCACCTGCCAACAACACAACGCATCGCCATGGAAAAAGAGTTCTAGCGTTTAACGCAAGGAGAAAGTACTGTCGATACTTACTTGCATGAATTTACACGGTTGGGACGCTATCCAGGGTCTATCTTCGCTGATGAACAACATAAAACCAATCTGTTCTACGAAGGGTTGTGGGATGAGATGAGATTCTTGCCTCAAGTTCGGTGAACTAGGGGTTTAAAGCATTGGTAGATACTGCTTGTGCGTTGGAGAAGGATATGAAGCGAGTGCAAGGAAAAAGGGACTTGGCTATGAAAAAGTCTGAATTCAAAGCGCCCCATTCTGGAAAATCAAATTACCAAAAGTAATGGGGCAAGAGGTCAAAGTCTTTTGGACAGGCTCCTTCAGTAGTTGCGTCAGGGGCAATTTTGAGGCAAGAGTCTCATACCTGTTATACATGTGATAGAGTGGGGCATATAACCCGTGAATGTCGGGTTGGTCCGCCAATGGTGGAAAAGAAGACGGGAGCATCATATGTTGATAAGGGAAAGGCAACTGTTAGTCCTTTGCATCCCAGGCGCAGCCCCATGTATATAATCTTGGCCAGCAGGAGGCCATAAAGTAAAGTTACTTCCTCACAGGTACGACCTAAGATATTGATTGCTTACTTTCCATATTTCATACCTTATGTGTAGCTTGTGTATGATGTGTTTGTCTTAGGCTTTCTCATGATTCGAAACAATCCGGAGAGAGCACTATTTGATACGGGTGCTTCACATTCATTTCTGTCTAAGGACTTTGTAGCACGAATCAGAGTACCTTGTCATGTGACGACAAATAGTGTAAAGGTGTTGTTACGGAACAGATGTGTGACGCGTGCGGATAGGACTTGCTATGTGGAAGTACAAATATGAAGTCGGGATTTCTGCTTGAACGCATCTGTGCTACCGATATTGGAATTTTATGTGATCTTTGGTATGGTCTGGCTGTCAGATCCGCGTGCCTTTATTGATTGAAATTCAAAGGAAATTACAGTAGGCTAGAATACCGAGCCCGAGACTAAGTTTGCTGGTATGCGAGGATTGAGAGGGATCTTGATGTCTGCTCTCCAAGTTGTCAATGCTGTTCGGAAGGGCGCGGAGTTATTCTTCATGATTATTTAGGCTGTTGAGCCAAAGGACAGTGTGAGTGATGTTCCGATTGTATCATAGTTTGCTGATCTGTTTCCTAAAGATCTTCCGGGGTTACCACCCAAGAGAGAGATAGACTTCACTATTGAGGTGATGCTAGGTGTGAAACATGTGGCCCGCTCGCCATATCGGATAGCGCTAAAGGAAATGGCAGAACAGAAAGTTCAACTACAAGAGTTGCTGGAACAGGGATATATACGCCCAAGTATGTCACCATGGAGAGCACCTGTTCTTTTTGTGAAAAAGAAGGACGGTAGTCTGCGGTTATGTATCGATTATCACGAATTGAATAAGCTGACAGAGAAAAACAAGTATCTGATTCCACGGATATATGACTTGTTTGATCGGGATCAACCGTCTATTCTAAACTATACTTAAAATCTGGTTATTACAAGTTGAGGATTCGGGAAGGTGACATTCCCAAGACAGCATTTGGAACATGTTATGGTTATTATGAGTTCACTATAATGCCATTTGGGCAATATAATGTGCCATTAGTGTTCTTGGCTCTAATGCACCAAACATTCCGAGAGTACATGGACTTGTTTGTGATCGTCTTCATTGATGATATCCTGGTGTACTCTCAATCTGAAGCTGACCATGCAAACCATTTACGGTTTGTGTTGCATACCCTGCGGAGAAATAATCTCTATGTCATGTTCTCAAAGTGTGAGTTTTAGCTGTTGTCTGTGGCTTTCTTGGCCATATGGTATGGGGAGAGGGCATTGCGGTAGATCCGTCAAATATAAGAGCCATATGGGAGTGGCCAGTGTTGTCTTCGGTGGCCGAATTCGGGAGTTTCCTTGGACTGGCAGGCTATTACAGACGTTTTGTAGAAAACTTCTCATGGATCGCTTTGCCTCTTACCACTTTAACATGGAAGGATCAGAAGTTTGTTTGGATGCCGGTGTGTGCACGAGCTTATGAAGAGCTAAAGAGTTGTTTGACCACGACGCCTGTTTTGACAACGCCATGTGGAACAAATGGCTATGAGATTTATTGTAATGCTTCAGGGAGCAGCTTAGGATGCTTTCTTCTTCAGTTTGGAATGGTGATTGCTTATGGCTCACGCTAGTTGAAAGTGCATGAGCGAAACTATCCCATCCACGACTTGGAGTTGGCGGCGGTGATTTTTGCAGTTAAATTATGGCGTCATTATCTATATGGCGTAAAAGTGGATATATTTACGGACCATAAGAGCCTAAAGTACCTATTGGATCAAAAGGATCTCAATATGTGACAACGAAGGTGGATGGAGTTCCGTGGAGACTACACCTTTGATATTCATTACTGTAAGACCCCTCCACCCCTTTTTCTTTTTAGACCACGAGGTCTTAGGCTCAGAACAGCCGCTTTGCGATGACACCTTCATGCCCGGGAAGGTCGTCACTACAAAACGTCGATCCTGCTGGCCAAATCGATCATAGAAAATTAGCAAGAGAGTAAGTAAAACATGTCCACAGAGATCACATATATAATAAACTATCTCCATAAGGGGAGAGTCCACCGAAATAATAATAAAGGTACTAAAAATAGGGCTCATGCCCAGTACATCCATATCCTCACTACATATCACTCAGAACGGAAGCAAAAAAACAAAACATCTAGTAACGATCGGGACTCACAGTCCCAGCTGTCTTAACTCCGGTGCTATACTGTACCATCTCCAAGCATGTCGACCTCCGAGGCTAATCCTCCATGCTAGGCTCCACAGACACCTAAAATGATGTGGTTCGAAAACCGTTAGTCTAAAAGACTAAGTCCTATAATCCTCCACCCCTTCCCCCATGGCTCCTATGCACCGAGCGGGGAGAAGAAAAGGAGAGATAATGAAGGTGGAGATTAACAAAGTAACATATGATGACGGAACTAGTCTAACAGTTATAAGTGTATATGTGGCAGTAATGAAAGTATGAAAGACTGAACATATAATAAGTAACCTTAACTTATATGATAACACATAAGCTAAGGGATCTTCTGTCAGACTCTTATCGTATAAAAAGTATCATACCAATTTATACGATAGGGTGTCGGATTTCTAGCAAGCATGTATATATCTAAAGAATAAAAACCATTAACTTATAAGCTCGCTCACGCGAGCTTTTAAACCAAGGGGTCGTTTACTAGGGCCTATTGTATAAAAAGTCCCATACTAATTTATATAATAGGTGTCAAGGGTTAAATGCAATGGTTATGCTATGACATGCAGGTATGCAACTATGTGAGTCACACAAGTGCAACACACCCACTCGACTTAGTGCACACAGACCTTTGGTTCCCCATTTATGGAGTCGAACCTCCTAGGATACCTCCGTAGTGGCAAATAGAAGCGGTGCGTTGGGCCTCACCCACCTCTAAACCAGTAATTGCACTACCAGTCAGACCTATCGTACGCCTCGATGCTTGTGCACTAAGCGGAGCTCCTGCATACTCTTTGCTGGCGGGTCCACCGGACATAATTTTGTGAAGTGCAAAACCACACCTGCCGAGTCAACGTATTAGCGTCGGTGCATCGACCCTCCAATGTCGAAGCCCCATCACCTTATACTTTATGCACATGCAACCTTATGTATCGGCTTCCGAGCAAAAGCTCTCCGGACCATCCCGTCCGTCACAGACAACAACTGAGTTAAAGCTCGCCGGGCTTACCTGCCCACCTCCAAAACAACTGAGCCTACTGCCCGTGTGACCCAACCTAACATCCCGATACATCAAAGTGAATGAAAGTTAATTCCTAATTATACTAGTTACACTTGATGTTTATTTTGCCTACAATTTAGGTTAGCCCATGACTACCCTAGGCACACCCCGTGAAGGGTTCTCGAGGGCACTAGGAACTACGATGGGCTGAATCCCAAAGCTCCCTTTCTCAAGAAACATATTATTATTGGTTAATACCCGATTCCTGATGCCTTTAGCATTACACTTATTCTTACCCTAATAGGTTTTGACCATGTCTCTTCCTTCATAGGAAAGACGATCTTTCGTCGATCCCGAGCATCACCTAAACTTAGAAAACCCTACAACCTACTTATACCAACATCCAATGGTATACTCCAATCCACTTTACTAAAATCAGTAAACCACAATCCCATCGCCCTACGACCATTCCCCATGCTAACACGATTTCTACAGTTTTACTAAATGCAGACCACCTCATTCTATATGACCTGCATGATAGGAGGGACTCTAAATCCTCATCCAAACACCTTAAGTTAATTAATGAAGTCCTATCATGACATTTATAGCCTAAATCCAGAAACTTGGAATTTTCCTACTTTATCTGACATTTTATTTATTTCTCGTAAAAATCCAAATGATTCAGTTTGAATATAAAGTGGCCCTTAAAGTCATGTAGAATGCTCCATAAAATTATGATAAATACTAGGCAGATAATTAATCAGTAAATTCAAGTCTCCCAAATTTTTGCAAGGATTAAGCCTTTGGTCCTTAATTTTAAATATAATCACATAGTTAACAACTAAAGAAACAATTGTTGTAAATAGCTTCAAAAAATTGTAAGAAAATTCAAGCATGACTAATACACCCTAAAAACACTCCTGAACAAATCTCCAAACTTCCTAGTGAATAATGAGCTCTAATTTTAATTTAGAACAATAATTCTCTTTCTTAAATTAATGAAACAACTACTGAAAATATTCATTTAAAATTAATAATAAAACTTCCTCAGATGCATATAAACAATGTACACTTTTGCATGAGTTTCACAATTTTTAATCAATTATTGAGTTTGAATCTATTTTTGACTATAATAACATTTTTTTAAAGCTTGTGAAGAAAGTACTGAAAATATACATCTAAAAATTTAAATAAAATTCAAGTATGAGTATATTGACCTAACATTCCCTCTGTCTAATTTTAATAACTTTCTATTGAAAAGTGTGATCATAACAAACAAAAGTCTATCAAGGGAAATTCCATGTATTATAAAGGAGGTACAAAATTTATTGTTCCAAAGTAACCAATAAAATCACCAGAGGCTCTTAATAATCGTATGACCATACTACCCAAGTTTCATAACTTTTCATTAAGTTTTGATGGTCTATCTTACATGTATAATGGTTGTGCCCTAAACTAGGGTTAGGGTTTTGAGGGGTTTAACCATCTCTAAATCCACTAATATTCCCACCAGAGGACTTTAACTACCATAGGGTCCTCTCCACAAGGTTTCAAGTCCATACAAGGGAATTTGACCCCATTCCCTTCTTAAACCCCGGAGATCAAACATTGGGTTGAACTTGAGTCCTAGGGAAATTCTACCCCAAACCACCCCATAACCCATATGAGGGTGCTAAATTTCATGACAAACTAGTGGCCCAAATTTCAGGCTCTGTTGAAGTGGTTTGTCCACCCAAACTCACAAGGTGCACTTTTGACCTAAATACCCCTTTTAAGGAAAAATAAGGGTTTACTCATTTCCCCACTAAATCAACTCTAAATGAGATGAAATTTATACATATCCCCATGATGACCCCAAGGACCACTCACCAAAATTTGGGAGGGTTTGGAGGTCATTAAGTCTACTAATTAATTTACCCTTAGATTATTAAAATATTTCTAAAACTATAGGAAAATTGTCTCCAAACATTACCATTTTTGGACAAGACTTAGGTATATGTGAGGGTGACTCCTTGTCCAAATTTTAGGTCAATTGGACTAGGGATGAAGTGGGGGCACTCATTTTAGGTTCTATCTAATCTTAGGTATAGACCCCACCAAAATGGGTGCCCTGGTAAAACCAGACACCCAAATTGGTTCAAACAAATTTAAAAATATAGTACACCCCTAGGGCTACAACTTTGTTGTTTACAACTTTTCTTATAGGTGACCCTAAATATTTTTAATAAATTAAAATATTAAATACAAAATCAGTGAGAGAAATGAAATGATATGAATATATAACCTATAGTTTAATTTATTATCAGTACAAATCTTGGCGCATTACTGGATGGCATCTAGTCTTCGTCCCAGCGTGCCAATGACCGCGATTAATTCTTCCTGGGCCAACTTCAAGCCTTATCGCCGGCAACCAGGCCACTTCCCTGGCCGGCCACCGCCACCACCACCTCCGTCGAGGTGGTGGCTATCGCCAGGCTATTTAAAGTTTTTTTCGGGCTCAATTGAGCCCAATCTTCATTCTAAATGAAACCTAAGATCTACCCACAGAGTTAAGAGAGGAGGAGGACCTTTGTTGTGGTCTTGAGTCGCGCCGATCGTCAGGTCGTCATGGTGCTGGGGTCGCCACTCGGGTTTCTACAACTACATAGTGGAAGGGCTCAAATTCTTCAGGTAAGTGGTGGGAAAAACTCATCTCAGGCCACTGATGGTGTTTAAAGCATCAGTTAGGAAGGGGAGAGGCCAAGCCATCAATGGCCATTAATGGCCATGAATAGCCTTTCTCGGCCATGGTGGTTCACTGCATTCAGTCACTGGAAAAGCATGGAAAGGATCTTGATATTCTCAGGGATGTTAGGGGAGATGAATCAAGCAATGAAGGGTGGTCCTTGGCTTCCCTATGCCATGAATGGCTTTAACCCATTTTCTCTCTCCTCCATTAAAGAGAAATTGAAGCTTTCTCTCTCCTGCCCCTCATGGCCGAAATTGTTCATCACACTAGCTTAATTGAATCCCACTAATTCCTAATATTGAATGATTAAGAGGTTGTTAGCCCAAGTGAATAGGGCTTGAGCTTGGGTTAGCCCAATTGGGCTAAGTTGACCTAAACTAGACTAGAGTTGACTTTGATCATTTTGATCTTTTAGGTTGACCCCAATGGGTACTTGGTGACCCATTGGCCTCCCCTATGGCCTAGCTAGGGCTGGGTAGGGTTATATTGGCACTTGGGGGTCACTTGATCCTAAGGAAGCGCACTTTGACCAAGTTAGGGCTAGAGTTGACTTGGGTAAACTTAGTCTTTAGGGTTGACTCCAAAGGATTTTTGGTGACCAATTGACCCCACTTTAGGTCTAGGATGACCTTGGTAGGGTGGGTTGGGCTCATTAGGGCACATTGCACTTAGTTAGGGCACCTTGCCTAATTTAGGCCTAGGATGGTCTTAGGTCAACTTGTCCACCTTGAGTTGACTTTAATGGACCGTTAGGGCCTTTCAATAGATTAGTGAGGTCATAGTGGAGACTTGGAGTCATGGTGATGCCTCATGATCATCCTAAACTAGGGTTTAGGAATCTACTTTTTGCAGACCATAATGATCTCACCTATATTCCGTGGTCCACTTGGTATTCTTGGGCTTCCTAGGGTTTTATCATGACCTAGTCATGACAAAACAACTCCTAGGGGGTCTAGTTGTCTGAGGGATGTTACAACTACACTCCCGAGAGGGGAAACGTGGTCGCAGATGCCTTGAGTCGTAGAACTCCGTCAAGGGTAAATTGGTTGCTGATGCATGATGAGCGTCTGATCCAGGAGTTGGAAGTTTTAGAGCTTTTTTGTGTTGACAATAATTCCACGGCAAATGCATGCATGAACAGGATGGAGGTACAATATCACCTTACGGACAAGGTTCGACGAGCAATGGAACTTTATGAAAGTCTACAACGCTATGCAGTGGATGGGTCAAATGACCAATTCTCCTGGGATAACACCTTTTGCAAAAAGATGGTCGTTTGTTGGTCCCAAGTATGTGTAAGATAAGGGAAGAATTGATGTATGAGGCTCACATTACAAAATACTCAATTCACCACGGGAGCACAAAGATGTACAAAGACATGAAAAAGCTATTCTGGTGGCCGGGATTAAAGAAAGACAAAGCACATTACGTGGCTAAATGTCAAACATGTCCCTTTATTAAAGCAGAATGCCAGAAGTTCGGAGGTTTCCTGAAGTTGCTACCTATTCCGGAATGGAAGTTTGATGATATTTCGATGGATTTCATGCACGGTTTGCCGAGATCTCAACGCAGTAATGATTCGATTTGGGTCATCGTAGACCAGTGGACTAAAGTGGCTCACTTCCTTCCGAACAAGAGGGATGATACAGTGGAATTCTTGGTGAAGCTCTATGTTGAGCAAATTGTATGACTGCACGGTGTTCCCCGTAGCATCGTAAGTGATCGTGATGGGCGATTCACTTTGAATGATTGAATGCTAATCCATCAGTTATTGGGAGCAAAGTTAACATTCAAAATGGCCTTTTATCCCAAAATGGTTGGCAAGACTAAGAGGACCAACAGAACGATGGAGGACATGCTCCGAATGTGCGCCTTGGATTTTGGAATGAGGTGAAAAGATCATCTCTATATGGTAGATTTTTCCTACAATAATAGCTACCAAGTGAGCATATGTATGACACCGTTTGAAGCTTTGTATGGTCGAAAATGTCGTACACCATTAGCTTGGGCGGAAGCAGGCGAATCGAAATTATATAAGCGTAAGGAAGTCGAAGAAGCTAATTCGACGATACGCTTTATTCGGAAGAGGCTACTGATAGCCCAAGATATACAAGCAAAGTATTACAATGCTAAGCACCGAAATGCTGAGTTTGCGATTGGCGATTGGATATATTTGAAAATCAGGCCCTTCAAAGGCGTGTCAAGGATTCAGTGCTTGAAAAAGCAAGGTCTGAGATATCTTAGTTTTTTCGAAGTAGTGGAGAGAATTGGAGAAGCTGCCTATCGTCTACCTCTTTCGACGGAATTGAGTGGATTGCATGATGTGTTCCACATATCAGTGCTTCGAAAAGCCGTAAAAGATCACGCTCAAGTCATTGTGAATGATCACGTACCGGTCGAATTTGGGCTAACGACGAAGATTAGGCCCATTCGGATCGAGGATAAAGCTGATAAATAGTTGCGGAACAAGGCAATAAGGATGGTCAAGGTACGATGAGACAACTGCGGCCTTGAGGAGCTAACATGGGAGCGGGAGTAGACCATGCGTGTTGAATTTCCCAAACTATTTGTCTAAACTTGTATAACCGTTTAAGTTTTATGTTGTACAAAACATAAAATGTTGTAAACATTTTTATTTTTGTTTCCTGAGTACTATATACAAATTTCGTGTCGAAATTTCTTGTAAGAAGGCGAGGATTGTAACACCCCAAGTCGGTACAACTTGTTAGTCGACCTGAGATCGACGAAGATAATCGAGCTTAGCAACACGGCCTGGGACACGGGCGTATCCAAGGTCGTGTACTTCTGTGTTCGATGTGGTGTCGTTAGGTCGATGAAAATGCATTCGACGATCCTCGAAGAAGTCGAGTGTGGCACACGGCCTGTGACACAGGCCTTTCTAAGGCCGTGTCCTGCTTTGTGTACTCGAGTGTGGCGCAGGGTAGTCTCAAGTGTGGCGCGGGGTGGTATCTAGTGGGGCACACGGCCTGTGATACGGGCTTGTCCAGTGTAACACCCCCAGTTTTTTTCTGTGTATTGTTTGGCGTTACGATGACGCGTTTCCGGTATTTTTGCCGTTGTTAGAGCGTGAACTTAGCTCTTTAGGTTCCTTTAGTAGCCTGTTTGCAAGATTCCCCAGCTAGTCGGAGTCTACTGTGGTGACTCGGCTGAGCCCCTTAGGGAATGCTAGTGTTTTTGCTTCGGGTAGTTTTAGCCCAAGTTTTGATTGTCGGATGTTTTTTTCGACTTCGCCGTTGTTTTTGTAGCTTGGGTGTTTAGCTACGGTGCGAGTTTTGTCGAAATTCACGTTCGTTTGTTTTTCACGTCATTTCGACATTCATTTTGTTAGCCGGTAGTGTGTAGCCAGGTTGTTGCCTTTGCTATGCGTAGCTTTATATGGCTGAGCCTGAAAAGGCTTGTGCTTGGTTTTTGGCTGAATCCATTCAGCAAGCCTTTTATATATTTAATTAACTAGTGCTTGAGTGAGAGATTAGTTTATTTAGCAATTGGTGAGTGGAGGGTTTTTAAAATATGCCAGCTAGCCTTTCTCCCCATTTTCCCGAGCAGGCTGGGTTGGTTGGCTTCCAGCGGAAGGAAGCTAGCGGGAAGCGGTGGAGCTGCTGCTTGGCCGGCGGTTTGCTTAGCTGGTTAAGCAGTTTTTCTTCTCGGGTAGGGCCGATCCGGCTTTCTTCCTACCTAGGTATGTTCTTAAACCTTTCGGGTCGTACATAGGAGTTAGTGTTTCAATTTTCTCCTCTTCCTCTTCGCTAAAATGCTCCAGCATTTTGTTTTTCTTCCTAGGTAGCTGCTTTGGTGCCGGTGCCGAGCTTTGGAAGGCAGCTGCTGGAGCTTGGTGGAGAGGCAAGTGGCTCCCTTGCCCTTGCTATTTATTTTATTCTATCTCCCAGCTTGTGTTCTGGTTGTTCTTCCCTAGAAGTAGAGCAACTAGAGGCTTTTATTCTCTCTTTCAATCCCTCCTGAGTTGTTCCCTAAATTCTAGCTTTAGCAGCAGCAACTTTTTTTTTCTTTTTGTTTTTTTTGTGGTTTTGTTTGTCTCGGCCGGTGTCCAACCTTAGTTATATTAGGATTAGGCTTAGCTTAGTGGTAAGCTAGTTTTGGACTGCTGTGGTCGGGTAGGAGAGGTAGGAGTGAGAGCTAGAATTAAATTCCAGCTCTCGGGCTAGGAGGAGCTGAGGGAGCTGGGTCGGATTAGCTCTAGGAATTTTTCCTGGATTTTTTGCTAAGTCAAAAGCATTCAGTGACTGTACCTCACTCAACGCCTTGACTGTTAGGATTATGGCATTGAGTGTGGTGCACTCACTCAACGCCACATTTGTTTTTGCGGCTAAGGGTGCCGAGGCATTGAGTGAGTCGACCTCACTCAACGGCAAAGCATGTATGACATTGAGTCAGGTGAACTCACTCAACGCCACAACTAAGACTTGCGGCTAAGTATTTGGCATTGAGTGAGTAGACCTCACTCAACGCCGCAAGTGTTTTGTCTTTGAGTGAGGTAGACTCACTCAACACCGCAGTCTTTTCAGCAGTTAAGTCTGATGGCGTTGAGTGAGTCTACCTCACTCAACGCCAAAGCAGGTTTGGCGTTGAGTGAGGAAGACTCACTCAACGCCACAGCCATGTCTTGCAATTAAGTCTTAGCATTGAGTGAGGGTACCTCACTCAATGTTGTGGCTATTTAGGCGTTGAGTGAGGTAGACTCAATCAACGCCACAATTTTTTTAGGGCTAAGTCTTTAGCCTTAGGATGTGTGCTTCTTTAGAACTGTTAGAGGAGTTTTTCCTTCCTAAGGGGGATGTTTGGGTGCTCGGCTAGTTTTGCATGTCGACTCGTGGACTATGGCCGGAGGGGGTGTTCTCTGGACTCTAGAGGGGTGAGATGTGTGTGCTGCGCTATGGATACCACAAAGTCTGGACAATGGGGCCGACTTGTTTAGGTGTGTGGTCCCTAAAGGCTGCCACCGGTTGCGTTCACCCTTGAGTATTTATTTTGGGGTCTACTTGTTGGTGCTGGTACTGCCACCCACTCCAGCCCCTTATTCCTTACACCCCGGTCATTTGCCCACAAAGTTAGGATTGTTAGCTCTTTCTTTTCCTGTTTTTGGCTATTCCTGCTAGTATACTGATGCTTATTGCTGCAGGTTGTTTCTTTCTGCCTAGCAGGTCGCTTTTGTGCTCACACTTGGTGTAATTTACCTTTACTGTCCTTTTGATAGTATCTTTTTCTTCTTACTGTCATACTTTTCACCTACTATTAGCTGTTGCTTTTGTTACCGGGTTGGTAAACCCTTTTTACTCGCACTTAAATTATTTATTCTTCATGATTTGATATTGTGCTGAGGCGTTCTTTCTTGAATGCCTCAGGTCCAGGTTGTAGCCAATAGAGCGACTGTTTCCTTTTAGTGGGTTTTGCTGATAGCCTCTATGGTAGCTGAGTTACAGATCTTCCACCTTGTGAGGTAGTTATTCTTCTTTTTCTGCATGGACATGCACACTCACCGGTGGGTTCGTGTCGGGTTGTCGACGCTCACTGGTGGCTTACTTGTTTTGCTGAATATGAATTAAAACTTTTATTTTTGCCCTCTTTGGGTTGCTTACTTATTTCTGAGAAGGTTTTATGCTAGGTTGCATGTTAGGTATTTTAAAACCCTAAACTATAATATGTATCTCATGCATATCATATTTGCAAAACTAAAACACTATCTTCTTTAAGAGTAGAGAATATCTTTCATATATAAATACTATACTCACCTTAGGAGTCGTGCATATCATAAGTGGTCACTTGAGGGCCCGTATACTCATTTAGATGTCAAATCAACTAAATCAAAGTATTTTTTTCTGCTGCAAACAAATATATTTTCCTATCGTGGACTAGCTAATCCACTTTGTCGAGGGATATGACCTTTAAATAAACTGGTTTTCTACTATTTTAAAACTTGTGATTTGTAATCTTAGTGCGTTGCCTGAGCGTGAGCAGTTATCCCCTGTTTGATGTGGCATCACAACGCGTGTTTTCCCATACTCTGATACTTCTTAACCTCGGGGAAAATGCGGGTTGTGACAGTTGGTATCATAGGGAGGTTGCTTTACAAGTTAGTCGGGCAACCCTTCCTTTTGATTGCATTAGAAGTTTAGCTTCATAAGCATACACACACCGATATGTCATCAGCACGTCTTGGCCAAAGCACGAACACTACACTCATAAGCATAAGGAAGTATACGGGGCATATTATGTAGTATGTGATGCATAATGCATAATTTGTGTTTCTATATGGATCAACCATAGGAGGCAACATGTGAGGGTTATGCAGTATGGGATGCATAACTTTACCACATGAATGCAGCTAGCATATTTTCTTTTTTCGTTGCATGGGAATGTTATGTAGTATGGGTTGCATAACATTTTCATGTGTACACTGCCCATGTCATGTATTAAGGCCTTTTTAGAATGCATAGCACAACATGCATAGCATAACATTGCATAAGCACAACGTGTCAAGCTAAAGATTTGCATGATGACATATGTACACACATGGTTTTGAGTAAAAATGAATATAAAAGCATGCATTCATGGTTTAGGCACATGAGTTAGTATGATGGTGGTGAACCATCTCAGGTTAAGCATAACATCATTGTTATAAAACAAATTCCATAGCATGTTTTGCAGTTTAAATTCATTTTTAAGTATGCTTGTCTGTACCAGGTAGTTTTGTTCTAGCTGTTGGGCTGGGTTCTAACTAGATCTTGTGCGACTATAGGATGGTGAAGCGTCCTACGATGCGATCGACTCCCCAATCTAAGGGCGAGTCATCAGTAGGGCAAAGCGAGACCCTGATTGAAAGTTTGTGGCTAAGTAATGAAGCCTTATCTAGGTAGATGGTGGACATGCAGACCCAGATTCAGTCCTTAGTTGCAGTAGTGGAAGGGCAGGCTCAGAGAGTTCAGGACC
Organism: Platanthera zijinensis; assembly: GCA_039513925.1. Classification (NCBI taxonomy): domain Eukaryota; kingdom Viridiplantae; phylum Streptophyta; class Magnoliopsida; order Asparagales; family Orchidaceae; genus Platanthera; species Platanthera zijinensis. The sequence goes on from CM077085.1 coordinate 163,831,280, forward strand.
CGGTTGGGGATGTAGCTGTTCCTCCCCCTCCTACTCCTCTTGTGCCTCCAGTCATGGTGCCCCCGGAGATGGCCTTCATATCTCAGTTTCAGCGGCTTAGGTCCCCTACTTATGACGGGTAAGAGGATTTCATGATTTTGGATGATTGGCTTATTTCCTTAGAGGAGATGTTCTCCTATTCTTGGATTACGGATGATCATAAGGTAATGCTCACTGCCTACCAGCTCAAGGGATTGGCAAAGAGTTGGTGGTTAAGGGAGAAAGAAAGCTTGGTGGCAGGATGCACTTGAGAGTCATTTAAGGTAACGTTGTTAAGTAAATTTCTGCCCTCAGTCGAGCGGGACCGGTTGATGAATGACTTCCTGCATTTGAGGAAAAGGAAACTCACGGTCAGTGAGTATGAGGTTGAATTTAGCAAGCTGAGTCGGTTTTCTCCTGGACTTGTGAGTGTTGAAGCAGACCGGGTTAAGCGGTTTCTGGGAGGGCTAAGAAGCGACGTTCAACAGTTAGCAAGTGCCTACGGAGTGGTCAGTTATGTCGGTGTGGTTGAAGCTAACTTGAAGGTCGAGGCCATTGAGAATGCTAAGAATAGAGGCCAGCAGGCGAGGCAAGAGAAGCGGAAGTCTGTTGGAGGGAAAGGCCCCAAGGAACCTGATGTAGTTTCAAGGAAGAAGACCAAGGGGACTTGTAGCTTCTGTGGCCGGCCGGGCCATCCTTTGGAGAAATGCTTCAAGAGATTGGCAGCGCAGAAGAAAGAGCAAGTCCATGCTATTTAGGTGCTCCCATAGGGGATGTGGTGTGTACCTTGTGCGGAAAGAAGGGGCATGATGCGGCCCGTTGATGGTTTAAAGATAAAGTTTTCTTTCAGTGTGGGCAAAAGGGCCATCTCAAGACGATGTGCCCTCAAGAGCAGCCCGTTCTCCCAGCTGTTCCATTGCAGGCATTGCCACCACCCCCGTGCATGGATAAAGGCAAGGGGAAGCTGAATGTTATCTCTTCCAAGGAACCGTTGAACTCGACCCAGGTTATTTTAGGTTAGATTTCATCCTAACTTGAATATTTTACTTCTTGTATAGTTTAGCTTTTGTTTTCCCTTAGTTGCGTGGGCTACTTTATAGGGAGATTTAAGGTAAAGAACCGCTGGGCACGCGTTCTTTTTGATTCTGGCGCTACCCACTCTTTTGTTGTTAGGGCTTTCGTGGAGCGATACCGCTTGGGCCTAGATCGTGTTAGTGTAGCTTTCTGATCAAGTTCAATTCTAGTGACTCTGTGATTTCAGATTAGGGAATTCAGGGCTGCCCAATCTTGTTAGGTGACTTTCTAGCAAATGCGGATCTGAAGGTTATTGACCAGGAGGACTTCGATGTTATCCTAGGCATGGACTGGTTGTACAAATATGATGCGGTTATCCAGTGCAAGGGAAAGCACTTGGATTTCGTGAAGGACAACGGTCAGCACGGGAGCGTTTTTGCCGATCCACTCCAGGAGTCTCCGGTTTTTTCTGCGGTACGTGCTCGCAAATTGCTTGATTATGGTTGTTTTGCCTATTTAGTCTCTCTGGTAGGGACAAATGTTAGTGTGCCGCGGTTGGAGGAGATTCCTATTGTATGTGAGATCTCTGATGTTTTTCCTAACGATCTTCTCGATCTTCCACCCGATAGAGATGTCAAGTTTGTTATAGATTTTGAGCCGGGTACGCATCCTATTGCTAAGGCACCGAACAACATGGCCCCGCGAGAGCTGGAGGAGTTGCGGATCCAGTTAGATGAGATGTTGGCAAAGGGTTTTATCAGTTCAAGTTCGACGCCCTGTGTTGAGCCTGTGTTGTTCGTAAAGAAGAAAGATGGGTCGATGAGGCTATGCATCGAGTACAGAGAGCTGAACAAGGTTACAATTAAGAACAGGTACCCTCTGCCTCAGATCGATGATTTGTTTGACCAACTACATGGTAGTGCTATGTTTTCAAAGATAGAACTTCGTTCGGGCTATCACTAGTTGAGGATTCGGGAGTCAGATGTTCTGCGGACGATATTCCATTCTCGTCATAGGCTTTTTGAGGGTTTAGTCATGTCATTTGGTTTGACTAATGTGCCTTCAGCTTTCATGGGTTTGATGAACCGCATGTTCAAGGATTGCCTAGACAAGTTTGTGATTGTCTTTATTGACGACATTTTGGTGTACTCCCGGAACGCAGAAGAGCATGATCGACATTGGCGTCTAGTCTTGGCAACTCTGAGAGACCATAAGCTTTACGCCAAGCTGAGCAAATGTGAATTTTGGCTGCCTCAGGTATCTTTCCTCGACCATGTGGTTAACAAGGAGGGGATCTCAGTGGACCCAGAAAATATCGCTGCGGTTATGGAATGGGCGAGACCTGTTACTCCTCGAGAGATCAGAAGCTTCTTGGGCTTGGCGGGCTATTATAGAAGATTTGTGGAGGGATTCTCCACCCTATCTGCGTCGTTGACCAAGTTGACGCAGAAGAATGTAGCCTTCGTATGGGATGGCAAATGTGAAGAGGCTTTTGAGGAGCTAAAGAGAAGGCTATGTTCAGCTCCTGTTTTGTCCTTGCCTACTGAAGGTGCTGAGTATTATATATATGTGGATGCATCACATATCGGGCTGGGGTGCGTACTAATGCAAGATGGGAAGGTGATTACATACGGGTCGAGACAGCTAAGGACTCATGAGAGGAATTACCCTACGCACGACCTGGAGTTTGCTGCCGTGATCTACGCTCTGAAGTTGTGGAGGAATTTGTTGTATGGTGTGCAGTGCAAGATTTTCACTGATCATAGGATCTTGAAGTATGTCTTCACGCAGAAGGAGTTGAATCTACGTCAGCGGCGATGGCTAGAGTACGTGGCCGACTATGATGTCGAGATTCAGTATCATCCGTGTAAGGCCAATGTGTTGGCCGACATCCTAAGTCAGAAATCAGGGAAGATTTTTTGTCTCACAGCCGAGTTGTTAGTAGAGGAGTTTCTGTTGTTTTGCATTTCTGTGGGTAGCTGCAATGTGCAGAGCAGCCTGGCGGTGGCAGAACCTTCATGGATCGCGCTCACGAGATTGCATCAGAAGTATGATCTTGACCTTTTGCATTTGTATCTTCGAGCTGAGAGAGGTGAATTGCCAGATTTTTCTATAGATGATTCAGGTAACTTAAAGTACCGTGGCAGGTTTTGAATTCCCGCGGTGGGATACATCAGGGTTATGGTGTGCAGGGAAGCCCATGGATCTAGCATTGCCTACCACCCAGGATCCACCAATATGTACCGCGATTTGAAGCAGATTGCTTGGTGGTATGGGATGAAGGGAGACATAGCAAGATTTGTTTCTGAGTGCCACACTTGCAAGCAAGTGAAAGCTGATCATGGAAGACTAGGTGGCAAGCTGACTCCCTTGGAGATTCCAACTTGGAAGAGGGAAAGCATCTCGATGGATTTCATTACAGGCTTGCCAAGATCTCCTAGGGGGCATGATTCAGTATGGGTGATCGTGGACAGACTGACGAAGTGTTCTCACTTCATGCCATTCAAGATCTACTACCTGATGAGGAAGATAGCGGAGCTGTATTTGGAGGAGGTCATCAGACAACATGGTGTACCTGTAAGCATTATATCAGATCGATACTCAAGGTTCACGTCTCGTTTTTGGAAGAGTCTTCAAGAGGGGTTGGGGACAGATTTGAGGTATTCCACTACTTATCACCCGCAGACCAACGATCAGACAAAGCGGGTAATTCAGATTGTGGAAGATATTATCCGATGTTATATTCTGGACCACGGTGGGGCGTGGGACGAGCGTTTGCGGCTTATGGAGTTTGCGTATAACAACAGCTATCAAGAAAGCTTGCAAATTGATCCTTTCGAGGCTCTCTATGGGAGGCGCTACAGGACTCCTTTGTTTTGGGCTGAGTTGGGCGAGAGACCCTTGTTGGGTCCAGAAGCACTCGAGGAGATGGAGATTTCAGTGAAGCTTATTCGGGAAAAGCTTAGAATAGCCCAGGAGAGATATGAAAAGAACGCCAACCGGCGTAGATCAGATTTGGAAATTGCTATGGGGGACCAATTGTTCTTAAAGGTTTCCCCGATGAGTGGGATTAACAGGTTTGGCAAGAATAGGAAATTTGACCCGAGATACGTGGGGCCATTTTGATTACTGAGCGGATTGGAGTATCAGCTTAAAAGTTAGAGTTGCCTGTAAATTTTCTTGGTGTGCATGATGTCTTTCACGTCAGTTAGTTGCGGAATTGTGTGCAGAGTGACATGCACGTTTTGGATTTTGTTCCCCAGTTGGAGCCGAACCTTTCTTTTGTGGAGGTGCCAGTCCGCGTCTTGGATGATCAGGATCGCGTCTTGCGGAGGAAAATAATTCCTATGATTTAGATTTTGTGGAAGAACTAGGATGTGGAAAGCGCAACTTGGGAGCTAGAGTCGGCGATGAGGAAGGCTTACCCTCATATGTTTCCCTGACCTTTTGCCTGGTATGTACTGTGCTTTCTTTTATAGCTTTGGCTTAGCTATTTCTTTTTTTCCTTCTTAATAGAAATGTTATGTGTAAAGTTTCGAGGCGAAACTTTCTTTTAGGGGGGTGACTGTAACGCCCCCAGTTCTTTTTCTGTGTTTTGTTTGGTGTTACGATGACGCATTTCCGGTCTTTTTGCCATTATTAGAGCATGATCCTAGCTCTTTAGGTTCCTTTAGTAGCCTGTTTGCAAGATTCCCCAGCTTGCCAGAGTCTGTTGTGGTGACTCGGCTGAGCCCCTTAGGGAATGCTTGTGTTTTGTCTTCGGGTAGTTTTAGCCCGAGTTTTGATCGTCAGATGTTGTTTTTGACTTCGTCGTTGTTTTTATAGCTTGGGTGTTTAGCTACAGTGCGAGTTTTGTCGAAATTCGCGATCGTTTGTTTTTCGCATCGTTTTGACGTTCGTTTTGTTAACCGATAGTGTGTAGCCAGGCTGTTGCCTTTGCTGTGCGTAGCTTTGTGTGGCCGAGCCTGGTAAGGCTTGTGCTCGGGTTAGGTGGAACTGTTTTTGGCCGAATCCATTCAGCAAGCCTTTTATATATTTTATTAACTAGTGCTTGGGTGAGAGATTAGTTTATTTATTAACTAGTGAGTGGAGGGTTTTTAAAAGGTGCCCGCTAGCCTTTTTCCCCATTTTCCCGAGCAGGCTGGGCTGGTTGGCTTCCAGCGGAAGGAAGCTAGCGGGAAGCAGTGGAGCTACTACTTGGCCGGCAGTTTGCTGGGCTTGTTAAGAAGTTTTTCTTCTAGGGTAGGGCCGATCCGACTGTCTTCCTCCCTAGGTATGTTCTTAAACCTTTCGGGCCATCAATAGGAGTTAGGGTTTCAGTTTTCTCCTCTTTCTCTTCTCTAAATAGCTCCAGTTTTTTTTCTTCCTAGGTAGCTGCTTTGTTGCCGGCACTGAGCTTGGGAAGGCTGCTGCTGGAGCTTGGTGGATAGGCAAGTGGCTCCCTTTCCCTTGCTATTTATTTTATTCTATCTCCTAGCTTGTGTTCTGGTTGTTCTTCCCTAGAATTAGAGCAGCTAGAGGCTTTTATTCTCTCCCTCAATCCCTCCTGAGCTACTCCCTAAATTCTAGCTTTAGCAGTAGCAGCTTTTCTTTATTTCTTTTTATTTTTGTTTGTCGTTTTGTTTGTCTCGGGCGGTGTCTAGCCTTAGTTATATTAGGATTAGGATTAGCTTAGTGGATCTAGTTTAGGGCTGCTGTGGTCTGATAGGAGAGGTAGGAGTGAGAGCTGGAATAAAATTCCAGCTCTCGGGTTAGGAGGAGCTGATGGAGCTGGGTCTGGTTAGCTCCAGGAATTTTTCCTGGATTTTTTGCTAAGTCAACAGCATTGAGTGAGTGTACCTCACTCAACGCCTAGACTGTTAGGCTTATGACATTGAGTGTGGTGCACTCACTCAACGCCATGGTTGTTTTTGCGGCTAAGGGTGCCGAGGCGTTGAGTGAGTTGACCTCACTCAACGTCAAGGCAGGTCTGGCGTTGAGTGAGGTGAACTCACTCAACGCCACAGCTAATACTTACGGCTAAGTCTTCGGCGTTGAGTGAGTAGACCTCACTCAACGCCGCAGCTATTTTGGCATTGAGTGAGGTAGACTCACTCAACGCCGCAGTCTTTTCAACAATTAAGTCTGATAGCGTTGAGTGAGTCGACCTCACTCAATGCCAAAGCAGGTTTGGCGTTGAGTGAGGTAGACTCACTCAACGCCATAGCCAGGGCTTGCGGTTAAGTATTTGGCGTTCTGTGAGGGTACCTCACTCAACGCCATGGCTTTTTTGGCATTGAGTTAGGTAGACTCACTCAACACCGCAGTTTTTTTAGGGCTAAGTCTTTAGCCTTGGGATGTGTGCTTCTTTAGAAATGTTAGAGGAGTTTTGCCTTCTTAAGGGTGATGTTGGGGTGTTCGGCTAGTTTTGCATGCCGACTCGTGGACTATGGCCTGTGGGGGTGTTCTCTGGACTCTAGAGGTGTGAGATGTGTGTTCTGAGCTGTGGACACCACAAAGTCTGGACAATGGGACCGACTTGTTTAGGTGTGTGGTCCCTAAAGGCTGCAATCAGTTGTGTTCACCCTTGAGTATTTATTTTGGGGTCTGGTTGTCTGTGCCGGTACTGCTACCAACTCCAGCTCCTTATTGTTTACACCCCGATCATTTTCCCACAAAGTTAGAATTGTTAGCTCTTTCTTTTCCTGCTTTTCGCTATTCCTGCTAGTATACTAATGCTTATTGCTGCAGGTTGTTTCTTTTTGCCTAGCAGGTAGCTTTTGTGCTCACACTTGGTGTGATTTACCATTCCTTTACTTTTAATAGTATCTTTTTCTTCTTACTGTCATACTTTTCACCTACTGTTAGTTGTTGCTTTTGTTATCGGGTTGGTAAACCCTTTTTAATCGCACTTAAATTATTTATTCTGCATGCTTTGATATTGTGCTGAGGCGTTCTTTCTTGAATACCTCAGGTCCAGGTTGTAGTCAAAAGAGTGGCTGTTTCCTTTTAGTGGGTTTTGCTGATAGCCTCCAGGGTAGCTGAGTTACAGATCTTTCACCTTGCCAGGTAGTTATTCTTCTTTACTACATGGACATGCACACTCACCGTTGGGTTCGTGTTGGGTTGTCGACGCCCACTGGTGGATTACTTGTTCTGCTGAATATGAATTAAAACTGCTATTTTTTCCCACTTGGGGTTGCTTACTTGTTTCTGAGAAGGTTTTATGCTAGGTTTCATGTTAGGTATTTTAAAACCCTAAACTGTTATATGTATCTCATGCATATCATATTTGCAAAACTAAAACACTATCTTCTTTAAGAAAAAAGAATATCTTTCATATATAAATACTATACTAACCTTAGGAGTCGTGCATACCATAAGTGGTCCCTTGAGGTCCCTTATACTCATTTAGGATGTCAAATCAACTAAATCAAAGTATTTTTTTTCCATTGCAAACAAATATATTTTCCTATCGTGGACTAGCTGATCCATTGTACCGAGGGACACAGCCTTTAAATAAACTGGTTTTCTATTATTTTAAACTTGTGATTTATAGTCTTAGTGCGTTGCCTGAGCGTCAGCAGTTATCCCCTGCTCGATGTGGCATCACAACGCGTGTTTTCCCGTACTCTGATACTTCTTAACCTCGGGGAAAATGCGGGTTTTGACATCCAGGGCCGTGTCCTATGTGTTTAATGAAATTCACTCTATATGTTGAGCACACGACTTATGACACGGGCATGTCAAGGGATGTTTCTTTCTCTGTGTTTGGCCAGGTGTGTGAGGACTGGTTAACACGGGCTGGACACGGGCGTGTCCTAAGTCGTGTCTTGAACAAGGCTTGTGAAATAAGTGTGTCATAGGGTCATGTCCTGGTCGGGTCAAGTCAGTTTCTTTGCCGCTTAAGGCACACGGCCTGTGACACGGGAGTTTCACAAGCCGTGTTCGGCCCAGGAAAGTGCTTTTCAGGGCGATTTCTGGTCGTTCATTTCCTTCAATTAGGATCCGACGATCCAGGACTTTTCGTACTATATTAAGGCTGGGAGTTGAGGGATAAACTCTCATTTATCTCAAGCCTTTCTCTTTTTAAAGAGTTAGATAGTGGGGAGAGCAAGGAAGGAGGAGGAGTAGGAATCCAACCGCTAGTGGAGCTTATGAGCACCGTATCGCGAGTCGAGTCCAGATCTGTGGAGGCAAGGCCATTGCAGTATTGTTCATCCAGCTAGTTTTCCATGGCTCCAAAGAGATCATCAAGGGTAACGATCTTCCTTATTATACATGTGAAGTCCTTATTTTGGCATGTGCATGGATTTCCCCCACCAAAAGGTGGATTAATGAGGGATTTCCCTTGGGTTAATTCTTGAAATGCCCACTAAGTCTTGCATATAGATCATGAAATGTGTTGTATGGAATAAGCATACTGTGTGAAGCCCATCTAGACAGGTTGGTCTGGATTTGTGATGATTTAATTTACACACCGGAGAAGACTTTGCATATAAACGTGTATATTGTGGGCTCGATAGGTTGTGCATGTGAAGGGTAGTATCAGGAAGCACTGGAGTGGGATTCCAGGAAAATACCCTCGCAATTATTTTGTTGAATGCTATGAAAGACTAGTTTTCTGGAACTGCAGGATGCTGCAGGGTTTGGGTTAAGTTTGGGTGCAGAAAGATAACTTCTACTGAACCCGCCAAGCAACCGCAAGGAACGCTGGCACTAGCTCGCCTTTTGGATTGTGAAGCAAGTCCTTGGTGTACAGTGTGGCTATTGTGACCTGCGAGCTCTTTAAGGCTTCATGGCGAACGGACAAGGGGACGCCGACCCGCGTTAGTCTAGACATTAAACAAGCGATTTTAGAAACGGGTAGGGGCTGAACTGTATCCGCGTTATGGATTTCTGACATGAGTGCCTAGAATAGTGGCGTTCGTTAGAATCTCATAATGAGAGTCTTAGGCCTGCGTGCCATTAAGACTAAAGTCTCCGACGAGAGGTTGTGGAGCATAATGTTAAATACCATTGAGTTTCGGACCTTGAACGGTGGTGGGACCGTAGTTTTCCGGTAAACCAAGAATGTGTCGTGAGTGCACGGAGCATCGGGCCGCGTGGCCTATGTTTGTGAAATATTAATTGTGCGTGAGTGCACATTTTGTGATATATCTACTTGTGAAATGCTATGCATGCAGGGAAGGAATACCACTGCCCTAGGAAAGGTGTAGGGTCATTATAAATTGGTCAGCAGAATGCTGACCGTTGCCTTGTTTGCCAACATTATGGCGGGCTGTCCTTATGCAGGTGTTGGAGAGCCGAGAGAAAAATAGTGGGCTGAAGCCCCTGCTACTACTACTGCTGGCCCTCGAAGGCTGAGCGAAGAACTTTATTATGTTAATGTATGGCCGGCCGTCGCGCTGATGTTTATAATCCATATTTGTGAAGCTTAACTATAAGGCCTTAAGGCCAAACTTTTGTGTATTTGATGTACATTCCTTTGGGGTTATGTATAAATGTGGTTATTTATATATAGTTGATATTCATGGCTGTTGAGTTCAATATTACCTTTAAATCTTCCGCTAGTATTCTCTGAGTTAGGATGCGAATATGTTTTGGTATTATCCTGTAACCTCGCCGCCTTTTTGTGGCATATAGTGTGGGGTCCCACCCGAACCTTCTATTATTTGTTATTGAACGAATGAGGTCGTTATAAGGTCCTCATCTCATTCACCACTCTGAAGTACTTTTAATAGTACTAATCTATGCTATCCTTCTTATTCTGCTTGAAAGCCACATATTCTTGATTGAGTAGCGATTTCCTGTCATCCCTAACTTCTTCAGTGCCTTCCATGTAGATAATCAAGATGTCCCACATTTCCTTGGAAGTTTTGCAGTGAACAAGATTTTGGAATGTTTAATCATCAATGACACTTACAATAATGTTTTATGCCGTCTTGTCCATAGTATCCATGATGACCTCATCCTTAGTCATCTAAGAATACTTCTTAGGTGTATGGATATTGGCATCCAGAACTGAGACCTTCATGGGGATGAAATGTCCTTCTTGTACTTTTATGAAGTTTCTAAGGCCAGATACTTCCATGAACAATCTGACTCTTTCCATCCAAATCCCAATGCTCTCTTTCCTATAGATTGGAAGCTTCATTGAGCCCAACTCTTTATGGTTCTCTCCTGAACCCATAAAGAATATACTTTAGCTACTCCTAGAGATCAACTAAGACTGTTAAGACCTTTTTGGGCAACTTCCCTATGATACCACTTCAAAGAAATTATTTTCAAGAGTAGCTAAACACCTAGGGGGTGAATATGTTTTTACATCTTTTATGACAATATTTTACTTAGGCGTGTTGCGATTTAGATTTAGATTAGCTTTCAAGATCACCCAATCTTCACATAAGGTATTTATAGTGGTTCCCCAAGGTCTATGTAAATCCATTATCCCTCCCACCTTTCTAATAGTGTGTTAGACAAGGACAACTTCTCCAAACTCACCTCAATGAGCTTACAACACAGATCCCTCGGGATCTCTCAGACTCTTTCAAGTCCTACCTCAGGCCCAAGGCCCACTCAAATAAATTTTCTCATACACTCAGTGATCTTCTCTAAAACACCTACCTCAGACTTTAACTCAAATTCCATCACTAAGATGCACCATTGGATCCTACATCAGAGAGAAACTCTCATACAACTCAGATTCTCAACTAGAATCCTACAACTCAGGCATAATGGCCCTAAAACTCAGATCTATAAAAAAGATCCTACCTCAGCCTTTATAGTTTAGGCATACACTCAGATAAGTTCAGATCCTAAAGAAAGAAATGTTGGTTGTTGATGTAGATTGACTCCAGAGAAATAATCTCCGAGTCTTCCTCTTCCTGAATAGAGATGACTCGGTCTTATCTTCTTCACTGCTCCAAGATGGATCTTCAAGAATGTTTTGCTTGAGATTTAAAGTAATTGCAGCTAGGGCTTGCTCTATTTCTCCTTCTAACTCAGAGAGATAACTCCCTGATTTTGCCGTTACAGGTGAGAATGACAACAACTATCGTTCTTGAACTTTAAAATCAAAAGAAAAATTAATTTCTTCAAGCTCTACAACTTTGTTCAGAGGAAGAAGACAAAGCTATAAATTTCCAAAAGTTAAAATATTCTTCCTTGGAATAACACTTTTGTATGCTGCCATCCAACAGCTCTTTGAGCAGTGGGACCACCTGGAGTTGGTAGCTACAACTTCTCTTTTGCATTAATTGTTGCACAATAGGAAAGCGGTGCCATTTGTCATTTACTGTTCCGTTACTTCAACATTTGAATTATTACTGATGTCATCATGAATCAGCATCAGTGGACTTAGCCAAATTAAGACAATTCTGTATAGGCGTTGAGTGAAGACTTGTCACTCAACGCCAAAACACTTAGGCAGAATTCTGCATCACCAGGCGTTGAGTGATCATTCATCACTCAATAAATATTGACAATTGTAGTCAAACTAACTAGGCGTTGTGTTGATGCTCGAAAAGCGACGGACTCGGGCACCACCAGCTAACCGTTCGAGCACTTAGGGAAGAGAAAGGAAAAACAAACTGTGAGCAGCAATCTACTTGGCGGACTAGAAAAGGAAACGGAAAAGCAACAGAGCCGTAGAGCACGGCAACACCAGACTTCGCCCGTCGCGGCCTAAATGCCACTCCTGCGACGGGCTTGCTTTTTATTACCAAGATGCGGTTACAAGAAAAGAAAAAGAAAGCAATGGGGAAAGCAAGCCGGAGGTCGCAAAGCCAGAGATTCGAGTCCGCAGCCTTTAACAAGGCTCCTGGGCTCGAGTCAGCGTGCTTTGAGTGCACCACTTCCCCCTATTTATAGGCTGGGGGCCTGCCCAAGCGGGCAGGGCTAAAATAACCGGCTGCCCGGGGTACAAAAGAGCCGGGCAGCGGTGACGGGAAACAAGAAAGAGAAGGAACAAGCAGTTCGCGCGGGACAGGCGGACTGAGCCAGCGAGCTGGAGACCTCCCTTGGTCGTACTGAGCGCGTGACTTTTAGACTAGCCGCGACCTGAGCGACCTGGGCGGCCTGACTCGGAGCCTGCCGGTCTGAGCCTGACTCGCCGATCTAGCAGAGCTGGGAACTGAGGGCGACCTGAGCGGACGGATTTCTGGAGTCCGCCTAGGTGACGGACCATGCCCACTGGCGAGCTGGGCGAACTGAGTACTTAAGCTCAGCGAGGGAAGGGCAAGATGCCTAGCTGGAAATGTTGCGGATTCTGGGGTTAACATAATCCCCGCACATTTTTGAGTATTGGAAAATTCCGAAAATGTTTCCTTAACCGCTGAGTCCGCAACTACCATTAATGCTATTTGTGCTATAAATACTGCCGGAAGCGCTGTCTTCTGTCAGAATTGTCTGCGCGATGGGTCGTTACTCACCACTTGCGGTCTCGACTTTCCAGTCCTGTATGGCGAGGCTAGGGTCTTTCTTTGGCAGCATGGCTGTTCCGATTGAGAAGCCGAAAGCGAGTTCTCGGCCTAAGAAATCGAGCCACCGAAAAGATGCGCCTGCTCGCCACCAGGGGGAGAGTTCAGGCCAGGCAAAGCAAGATCCAGTCCGCGATACTGTAGAGACTGCGAATGCTCCTCCAAGCCCTCTACGGGAGAAACCGAACCCGCCCTCCGTTTCTGACCAAAACCCTGCGAACTCCTCCAGTATGGAGGTGCATCGCTCTCCTTCTGGGACAATCATGTTGCGGATAGAAACGGAAAAAGAAGTTTCCTCGCCGAAAGTCCAGCAGCAAAGGATCGAGGAGAAGCTTCCTGCTAGTGAGACGATAGTGGAAAGGGGAGAGGAAGTTGCCGAGGAGCGAGATAAGGAGTCCGCTGAAAACGCGACCAACAGTTCCATCGAAAAGCAAGCTGTCGCTCCAAACTCAGTTCCAGAACCCAAGCCGGCTGTCATCGATTTAGAGAAGACTCCTGAGAAGAAGAAAAAGAGGAAAAGAGATGGTAATGCCGCCGAGCGGGTAGAGAAGAAGTTGAAAGTTCGAAAAGAGAAAAATATCTCCAAGCGGACTGGAGCTGCGAGCTTGCAGCATAGGCCGCGAGAAAAAGAAGTCCAAGATGATCTCGTCACCCCCGATCCTCTGCTCGCAGGAGGTGATCCCCCTTCCACGCTCAGCTTATCAACCACTGAGATACTCGACTCTATAGATAACGATCAGCTTGCGAGTATAAATCGCTCTCTACTGGAGGTGCTGCAGCCTGATACCGCAACTGGAGGAGAAAATCTTGACGACCCTTCTTCTTTTTTTCCAGCTGAAGAGAGGAAGAAAAACGAGGATCAACTCGCAATAATGAAGGCGAAGGTTGAAGCGGCCTCGGAGAAGCTCGTGGTGGATAAGCGGACTGAGGATCTTCAGATTGCTGCCGAGCTGATGCGATCTGGTAAGTTGCAGCCGGCGACCAGGCGGTTTCAGAGCTCTTGGTTGTACAAATCCCCTCCACGAAAGTCGCGGCCAGTCAAGATCCTTACAGAAACTGAAGACATAGTTACTTCGAGCAGATCGCTGGCCGAGACTAGAGCGCTAGTCCGCCGTGAATGGAGGCGTCGCCTAGAGGCTTTTGATCCGGAGCGCGTGAGGCGACCTATCCTTGATAGTCGTCAGATCGCCGCGAAGATAACCAAAAGTGGATAAAAACCTTTTCCCTTCTCTTTTTTCTTCTGGAGCTATTGCGGCCTGGATACTGAGGGGTCTTCACTTTCTTTGTTGCAGTTCAGAAGTCCACGCCCGATTCCGTCGAGGTTGGCGAGATCGTGCCTACGCCACCAAATGTGACGGAGGCCGCGGCGCGGACTGCTGATGAATTCGCACCGGAGGAGCTGCCTGCTAAAGAAGATAGTGTACTGTTAGCGAAGAATAATGAGGAAGAGTTATGCGAGCTTCGAACTGCACTAAAGAAAAGCAAAGCGCGGGAAAAAATCCTGGAAAGTGAGGTCGCCAGCCTTTCAGCCGCACTGGAAGGTGCGAACAAGGAGAAAAATCGTCTGAGCGGAGATGTCCGCCATTATAGGAGCAAATATTTAGCTTTGGCGAGAGAAGGAAAGAAGCAAGTAAGCGAAGCCGTTGGGGTGAGATCGCAAGCGCCTCAGCCTGCTGTGGGGGAGGGATCAGCCCCTGCGGCAGGCGGGCAGCCCGCGGTGGTCGCAGATCCAACCCTGGCAGTTCAAATGATTCCATTTCCGCGGGTAGCCAAAGACATGGCTCATATGCACCGCACCTTCAATAACATGCACCACCTGGTTTCCCAACTCTACTGCGAGATCCTGCGAGGAAGTGACCTGGCTGCACATGTTGGAATGGAGGAGGAGGTGCGACCTGCTCAGAGAGACCGCGGAAGGCGCTAAGGCCTAAACATTTGCTTTCTATTATTTTTTAAGCTGCTGTATAATATTGTTGTTGAAACTCTTTGTTGTGTGATTGTATCTGCGTTGTGATATTACTCTGCTTGTCGCATACTATTATTCTTTTTGGACAATCCTGTTGTGAAATGTAAGTTTTACGGACTGGTGTTTTATGCCCGCTTATCTTGTTCATCAGAAAATTGCGATCCCTGCGGGCATACCGTGAATTCGAAATTATTTGCAGGGAGAATAGGAAAGCGGCGAGCTGAGCGGACTGGCTTTGAATCTGCAAAGCCTTTGAAAAATATCTGATATTGCAGGGAAAACAGGGAAGCGGCGAGCTGAGCGGACTGGCTTTGAATCCGCAAAGCCTTTGAAAAATATCTGATATTGCAGGGAAAACAGGGAAGCGGCGAGCTGAGCGGACTGGCTTTGAATCTGCAAAGCCTTTGAAAAATATCTGATATTGCAGGGAAAACAGGGAAGCGGCGAGCTGAGCGGACTGGCTTTGAATCCGCAAAGCCTTTGAAAAATATCTGATATTGCAGGGAAAACAGGGAAGCGGCGAGCTGAGCGGACTGGCTTTGAATCCGCAAAGCCTTTGAAAAATATCTGATATTGCAGGGAAAACAGGGAAGCGGCGAGCTGAGCGGACTGGCTTTGAATCCGCAAAG
This sequence comes from Platanthera zijinensis, assembly GCA_039513925.1. Classification (NCBI taxonomy): domain Eukaryota; kingdom Viridiplantae; phylum Streptophyta; class Magnoliopsida; order Asparagales; family Orchidaceae; genus Platanthera; species Platanthera zijinensis. Next base: position 163,846,366 of record CM077085.1, read on the forward strand.
CCTTTGAAAAATATCTGATATTGCAGGGAAAACAGGGAAGCGGCGAGCTGAGCGGACTGGCTTTGAATCCGCAAAGCCTTTGAAAAATATCTGATATTGCAGGGAAAACAGGGAAGCGGCGAGCTGAGCTGACTGGCTTTGAATCCGCAAAGCCTTTGAAAAATATCTGATATTGCAGGGAAAACAGGGAAGCGGCGAGCTGAGCGGACTGGCTTTGCGATCTGAGCGGATTGACGGCTGTCATGTCAAACGATTTTTATATAAATGGAGTTGTTATTCTTTGTTTGCGTAGAAAGCAGTGGGAGCTGAAGACTTGCGGTCTGAAAACATGGTATCCGCACGTACTGAAGCCGCAGCCGCCTTCCACGCTGCTGATCATAAAAAGAGTAGACTAACCGAAGCTGATCTGGAGGCGTTCTTGGGAGTTCATATGGCGGACTCGCCCGTGCTCACGCGGCTCCCCGAGCACCACGAACGGCTGAATTTTTCAACCGCTACCCAGCTCGCAATTCCAATAGATCATTTTGACTGCGGTTTTAAATTTCCCCTGCTCTGGGAGGTCGCGGAGATCTTCGAGCATTATGGGGTGGTTCCGGGCCAGCTTGCCCCGAACAGTATGGTTGCGATCTGCAGTTTCATTGCTTACCTGCGGGCTGAGAGGATTGAATTTTCCTTGAAGGTTTTCAGGAAGATTTTCTCTGTTCGCTCTATTACACCGACGGGAGACCCTGAGTACAAAGGCATCATCTACTTCTACTGTAGGGGAATGAAAGTTGTGGGCTTGCCGAACAAGATTCACAACTGGACCTCTAGGTATCTCATCTTTGAAGGCGACCTGGGGTTCCTTCATACCAGTCCGCAGCTGCGCGAAGACGCTGACTTCAAGAGCGTGCGGCTGAACGATGTCGAGACCGCCATCGTCAAGTTCCTTGACGGAGCGAGGCTGGATGTTGACTATTACATCCCGCTGCTGCCTGGGCTATATACTGTTAGCCGCCAAGAGAGTAAGTCTTGCGACCTTCGTTTGTATCCGCAACAAGTTGGGAATTCTAGCTAACTTTCTCTCTTGCAGCGACCTTGGCGGTGCCCGCAAATCTGCCCGTTGCGCCTGCCGGACAGACTCCTACGTAAGGGGAAAGGAGAAAAGAAATCGCAAAAAAGAGGAGGGAAGACGGAGACCCCGCCGCGGGTTATTCTTCTGATGGCAGCTTCGACATTGCGGGCTTCGGCGAGAAGCAGAAGGATCTGAGAGGCAACCCCATGATCCACTGGCATGAAAAGAAAAAATATGTCCGCCTATCAACGGCTCTTCCCTCTTAGAGGAGCCCGCGCCCGTCTCGCCATGCCCACGTCGCCCTGTCCGCTTTGTACGGGAAGCAGAACCTCCGCGATCTGCAAGGTGTGGCCCCGGATGACCTCCCCCTTCTCGCTGCGCAGGCCAGTGCGAACGCTGCCGTCACCAATCATTTCTTAGGCAGGCTTACACGCGAGCTGCTTAGGGACAATGCGCGGCATAGGAAAGAAAGTGATTCGCTGAAAGAGAGGAATAAGCGGCTTGGTGCAAAAGTTAATCAATATAAAGAAGACAAGGCCGTAAGTGCTTAGTTAATCGCCATTAATCTTGCTTATCTTTCGCGGACTGATGTTTTGAAATCTTTTGCAGATCGCATATGAGGTAACCAACCCAGACTTTCAAAAGGCCATGTTTCCTTTTGTAAGAGAAAGCGTCGAGGTCGCGCTTGAGCGCGTTATCAGCGATGGGTACGCGAAGGCTGGGGTAGACTCTATTCCCTTCCTGAAGCTCTTCCCGGAGCTAAAGGATAAAGTTGCCGAGTTCGAGCAAGCTGACAAGGGAAAAGCGGTTGCCGAAGACGATGAGGAGGAGTCTGCTGACGAGGAAGTGGCCTCAAGCCAACAGCAAGGAGGTCAATCGGATCAGTCCGCTAACTCCAGCTCTGGTGAGAGTAGCTCGCGAACAGAACCCTCAGCCGCTTCTCACTCTGACGACAGCAGCAACAGTGACTCAGGCGGCTACTCGCCTATAGTGGATGTGGATGGGTCAAGCCCTGAGAAGCCCGCGGACAAGAAGCAGAGGATAGAATAGGGGGATATATATATTGTAATTTTTTGGTTTTCTTTAATGTAAGGGGGAGGGGCGGACTTTACGCGAGTCCGCCAGGACATGTAATTTTTGAATGAATATATATATAAAAGGATACTTTTGATATCTTCTGAGATTTTCTGCTTGTTGCTTGCTGATACTTTTAGAGGTCGCTCTTATATCTTTGCTAGCTGAAATTTCACTGCCACAATCTTGTTATAATACGAACAGAATGTATTCCTTGGGAAAGAGACGAGTGATGCGGACTTGGATGAGTTCAGTTCTCAGTCCGCATTTCACAGAACTTTTGCCAGTTTTTGCGAGAACAAAGATAACGAAAAAACCATAATCTGCTAACCCAAACATCATGAATAAGCGAATTGGATGGACTAGGATCACCATCCGCAAATATTCGCGCTTGAATTTCTTCTAAGCACATTGTGCGCATCGAACAAATTCTGCGGACTAGGCGAATTAGAAAACCAATGTCCGCACTGCCTCAGTCAGCAACATCAGAAATGACCTGTAATTGATAATAAGCGGGTAGAAGCGACCAGAGCAGCATTGCTTTCCTCACAAGATTACGAATTAGCGAATCAACCATGGAAAGGCGGATTGAGCGGATAAGGCAACTGGAGTCCGCACTTCATTAATGAACAATATCAGAAATGACTTGTAATTCACAACCATGCGGGTAGGTGCGGCCGGAGCGACATTGCTTTCCTCACAAGGTTATGAATTACAGAATCAACCTAGGTGACGGCGGACTGAGCGGATAAGGCAACTGGAGTCCGCACTTCATTAATAATGACGACCCCTGTGAAGAAGAAAGCCGTAGTCTGGAGGCCAAGCGGGTAGGTGCGGCCGGAGCGGCATTGCTTTCCTCACTGGACCTCGAGATCTGCAGACTCAATAACTCAATTTACTGCCCTCTTGCCTGGAGTACAGTCTAAGTCGATCTCTCGGGCAGGTACGGCCGGAGCGGCATTGCTTTCCTTTGAGATCGACAAGACTGTGGGTCTCCTGCAGGCACTGCTTGAGGGTACCAAGGAGTGTTCGAGAGTCACAACCCTAAGATGATCTGGGGGTAGGTGCGGCCGGAGCGGCATTGCTTTCCCCGTGCGATCATCTGGGTTGTAACAATATCCCTTGAGTGGCGTGGTAGAGCTGACCTCCACTCTGCTCCTCCATAATGCAGAAGTGGGGTTAGGTACTAGCCGGGATCCGAAATCCAGTATCCTACCGCACTAGAGTTGGTAGGCTCCCACTACACGGTGCGAAATCTCCCCGCAACACGTGGTCGTCGTGGTGTTATGCTGACACCAACGGTTCTAGGGGAGGTTTTTGCTGGACACGGCGATATCTTCTGGCATCAAGCAACTGCCGGGAGTTGCTCGAGGAGGTAAGAAAGAAGAGGCATTCGAGGAAGTGTTAGTATGAGTATTTAGGCGAGTATTAATTTTGAGAGATTCGTATAACCATAAAATAGAGAGTTCAGAGAGAATCGTTTAGAATTACCCTTGCTCCATATATTTAACTGTCAATGCTTGAAACACAAGGATACTTGATAAAAGTGTTGGCAAGGAATTTTTATTAGTAGTGAACCTCTTAAAGAGTTTACACCGGAAGAAAGGAAAAGAAGTTCAGGAAAAGAACCGCTTTAGGTCATCTCCGCTCCATGTGTGTGGCATGTCTTCACCTTCAAACGTTTGTAACCGATAGGCCCCATTTTGAAGTGCTTCCTTGATAATGAATGGTCCTGCCCAGCTAGGATTAAGCTTCCCAACTGAGCTGGCTCTTGCAGCAGCATCGACCTTTTTAAGAACCAGATCTCCCACTTGAAAGTGTTTGATCCTTACGTTCTTATCGAAGTAACGGGCCATTCTTCTTTTTACTTCCTCCTGCCTGATAGCAGCCTTGTCTCTGACCTCTTCGATATGCTCCAAACTGAACCTCATCTCCTCGCTGTTCAACTCAAGCCAATCCTCCGTGCCCTGCCTGGCAAGCAGTACCCTAGGCGACAGAACTTCAAACTCAACAGGAATCAATGCCTCGGACCCGTGAGAAATCTTGAACGGGGTTTCTCCTGTTGCAGATGAAGGTGTTGTTCTCAGGGTCCAGAGGACTGAGGGAAGTTGATCAGCCCAACTGCCCTTGAGATTTTGAACCTTTTTCTTAAGCAGGTTGAGGATTCGCTTGTTAGCTGCTTCTACTTGACCATTGCTTCTGGGATGATGCACCGATGCGAAGCGCAGCTCTGTTCCGATCTGTCTGCAAAAGTCTATCATTTCCGGATTATTGAACTGTGGTCCATTATCGGTGATTATTGCCATAGGGATTCCATGTCGGCAGACTATCTCTCCCCAAATAAAATTCTTCACGACCTGGGTTGTTGTCTTTGCCAATGCTTTAGCCTCAATCCACTTACTGAAGTAGTCGATCATAACTATAATAAAACGCCGCTGCCCACTTGCCATGGGAAAAGGGCCAATGAGATCCATTCCCCAAACTGCAAAGGGCCAAGGGGTTGTAATCGACCTGAGAGATTGAGCTGCTTGATGCTGAAGAGGGGCGAATTTCTGGCATTGAACACATTTTCTCGCATAGGCCTCAGAGTCCTTCTTCATTGTAGGCCAGAAGTAACCTTGCCGCAGGATCCTTCTTTCTAATGTTCTTGCTCCCGAATGACTTCCGCACTCGCCAGAATGCACTTCTCGGAGAATGGTGGGAACCTCACTTTCTGAAACACATCTTGCCATTGTGGATAAGAAGGTTTTCCTGTAGAGAATGTCGGATATCAGGTAATAATGTGCTGCCTTCAACCTGAATTTCTTCTTATCTTTGACTGACTGATGTAGATTCCCGGTTGACAGGTAGAGAATGAGCGGGTCCATCCAAGAGGGACACTGATCGATTTGCATTAGCCCTTCTTCCTCCACTGCTGGGCGGAAAAGTTCAGAAGTTGTCCCTCCTGACGAGAGCCCGTACTTTGCGAGAACGTCGGCCTCCTCATTCTCTGTTCTTGGAATGTGCTCAATAGTAAAACTTTTGAATCTGCCAACCTCAACCTTTACCAGCATAAGGTACCTTTTCAATACTGGCTCCCTGGTCTCGAAGTTGCCGAGAACTTGCGAAGCCATTACCAGTGAATCAGTCTTGATATGGACGTGATCAATTCCAAGCTCTCGCGCAAGCCTCAAGCCGGCTAATAAAGCTTCATATTCCGCCTGATTGTTAGTCACTGGAAAATAGAACTTGATGGCCTGCTCAAGTTTGACACCATTCGGGTTTATCAGAACTACTCCTGCACCCGAGGAGTTTCTACCAGAAGCTCCATCCACATAAATGGTCCAAGATAAAGGGGACCTTGCTGCTTGGTCCGAGCTGGATTCTGTCGTATCAATCATGAAATCTGCAAGCACCTGTGCCTTGATAGCTGTTCTGGGCATATAGGAAATTTCAAACTCACTCAGCTCGATTGCCCATTTAGCTAGCCTGCCTGAATGCTCTGGTTTTTCTAACACATTCTTCAAAGGTTGATCAGTAACTACCTGAATTGAATGAGCCTGGAAATACGGACGGAGTCTGCGGGCAGACATAACTAATGCTAAAGCTAGCTTCTCTAGGATGGGATACCTTGCCTCTGCATCCTTCAAGATGTGACTGACATAGTAAACAGGGAACTGCCTCCTGCTTTCTTCGCGAATCAGAACTGAACTAACTGCCTCGGGACCAACCCCTAGATACAGGAATAACGCCTCCCCTGCTCGAGGGCTTTGGAGCAAAGGAGTCGAGGTTAGTTGCTTTTTTAATTGCTCAAAAGCCAAGGAACACTCTTCTGTCCATTAAAACCTGGACGCTCCCCGAAGAGTTTTAAAGAATGGTGCACTTTTATCTCCAACTCGAGAGATGAACCTCCCGAGTCCTGCCAACGTCCCCCCTAACTGCTGAACCTCTTTGGGTGAACGGGGAGGGGTCATACCAAGGATGGCTTTAACCTTATCAGGATTGGGGGCAAGACCCTCGGGAGTAAGGAGATGGCCAAGAAATTTCCCTTTACTTGCCCCAAAGATGCATTTTAACGGGTTAAGCTTTATTTTGCGCCTTCGTAGAGTAGAAAAGGTCTCTACAAGATCTACCAGGTGCTGCGGAAGAGACCTACTCTTAATCAGAAGGTCATCCACATACACCTCGAGGTTTCTACCTTTTTGTTCTTTAAACACTTGGTCCATCATGCGTTGATAGGTTGCGCCAGCATTTTTAAGCCCAAAGGGCATCACAAGATAACAATAGCAACCGTCATTAGTGATGAACGATGTGCAAGGGATATCAGGTTTATGCATTCTTATTTGGTGATAACCAGAGAATGCGTCTAAAAAACTCATAAACGGATACCCTACCGCAGAATCAACTAATAAATCTATTCGAGGCAAGGGGTAGAAATCTTTCGGGCATGCTTTATTCAAACGGGTGAAATCTACACACATACGCCACTTTCCCCCAGGTTTCTTAACCATTACAACATTGGAGACCCACTCGGGATACTGAATCTCTTGAATGAAGCGCGCTTTGAGGAGTTTAGCAACCTCCTCTCTGATGGGCTCTGCTAGCTTGACAGCTACATCCCTCTTTTTCTGCTGGACGGGCTTGGCGGCTGGATCGACATTGAGATGATGGCAAGCCACGTCGGGATCCACCCCTGGCATGTCCTCCGCTGACCAAGCGAAGACATCCAGATTCTCCAATAGGCAAGATATCAACTCCGCCTTTTGATCTTCTGGCAATTCGGAGTTGATAGAGAGCTTTCTTCCTTCTCCCTCTGCGATCGGGATTTCTTGCGTCACCTGGGCAGGTTCCAGGTGAGCGCCTTCTCTATTCTCAGCATCTTCTGAAGGAGTGGCTTCCGCTGCTGCTGGAAAAGCTGGGGGGAGACCTCAGTCATGTTGACTGTTCGGAGGTAACACTCTCGAGCCTGCCTCGGGTCGCTCCTGACCCTACACTTGTTAACCCCAGAATCCGCATCATCCCCAGCCAAGCAATTCACCCCCCTTTCTGCCGGACTCAAGAGTCTCAGTCCGCCCAGGTCGCCGATTTTATACCAGGTGCTCGAGCCGACGAGCTGCGAGCCAGTTCGCCCAGGTCGCCCAAGTCGCGCCTAAGTCTGACTGGCGCTCAAAATGACCAAGGTCCCAGCCCGCAAGCTCAGTCCGCCAGCCTCGCGGACTGCCCGTTCTTTCTCCTCTGTGCCCCGGGCAGTCGGTTATTTTTGCCCTGCCCGTTCGGGCAAGCTCCCAAATCTATAAATAGGGGGAGGTGGTGCATTCAAAGCAGGCTGACGGGGACCCAGAGATTTATTGGGTAAAGGCTGCGGACTCAAATCTCAGGCGTTCGCGGTCTCGATCCTGCGCTGCCTCCCTTTTCCCCTCGGTCCGTTAGTAAGCGGTTGCTTGCAGTCCCTTTCTCTCTTCTTCCTTTCTTGCAGGAACTTGAGGGCGCATTTTCTGCATCAACATCAACACGCGACCTTCAGATTGAAGCTATCGCTGAAGTTCTCGGACCAAGATGTCGGATCGTCGATCGACCCATTATCATGCCCGCTCAGGTCGCTCAAGCTCCTCAAGCGACCTGTGGGATGCGCTCGACCGTTCCAGGAGAGAAGCCGAGCAGTCCCGGAGGGAGACCGATCAGCGCCTTGACGCGATCAGCCAGGCTTTGATCGCGATCACTCAGCGACTCGATCAACCTAGGGCGGCCGTTGAGCAGGAGCCAGTCCGCAATACTCCAGTCCGCAATACCCCAGTCCGCCAAGCGCGAACTGCGACGCCACCACTCGCAGGCTCGTCCGTCCAGCCCGCAGTCCTACCAAAGCCTCAAACCGACGAGCTCGCTGCACTCATGGACTTTTTCCGCGAAGCGGCCCAGGGAAGTCCAGCCCGCCGACTTAATTTTGCGGAAGATAATCAGGCCGTGCGACCTCCTGCGACTTCGGCTATAGCCCAATTCGGGGAGTCTCCTTTTGTTGATAAGATCCGTCAAGAGCAAGCTCCTAGCAACTTCAGGGAACCTCGCATTCCATTTTACACTGGGGACACGGATCCCGTCGCACATCTCCAGGCTTTTGAGGATGCAGTAGCGATGAGGTGTTTGACAGATGGTTTGAAATGCAAGTTCTTGGTGACTACTTTCGACGGCCAGGCCCGAGAATGGTTTCATGAACTGTATCCCGGATCCATCGCCAGTTTTGCTGAGTTGCGGCAAGAGCTCCTGTTGAGGTTTGCCACTTCCAGGAAGAGGAAGAGTGGGCCGGCTACCCTCTTTAAGATCAAACAAGCAGACAATGAGTCGGTGGCGCAGTTCGTGGATCGCTTCCAGAGAGAAAAGCTGGGAGTCAGGAATGTAGACCCCGAGTTTTATAAGATTGCTCTAATTAACGGACTCAAGGAGGGACCGTTGAAGTTTGAGGCAACCACCAAGGATCCGGCCACATTCCAAGATCTAATAGCCTTAGCCAACACCTTCATAGAAGGGGAGAGCGCTAACCCTTCATATATATCCAATTTAACTGCAAAGGCGGAAAAAAGAGACGTCACCAATTCCCATACAGCCAATCGATCATCCAAGCCTCCCTTACCAGAGTATCAGCCTCCCGCGCATAGGGGAAGAAATTTCCGACACAAACGGCCTTATCAAAATCATCAACATTTTCATGAGCAAAAGCCACCGCTGGCCGCTCCCCCTGTCCCAATTGCTCCTCAAATCTTGCCTGTCCTTCAAATTCGAGATAGCTCATCTTCAGATGACCAACAGAACCGTGAGCCCTTGGAAGAGCTTGCTGCCATGGGCTTGACAATAGATGAAGTTCTCCAGGTCCTGCAAAAGAAAGCTGAACCAAAGAAGGATTTCCAAAAAGTAGAGGGAAAGACTCGAAACACAGACCTTTTCTGCGCATTCCATAAAGAAAAGGGGCATCCAACTGAAGATTGCAGAGCTCTCCGACAGCTCGTGGAGAGACTGCTTGCTGTGGGAAAGATGAAGGGCCTCGGAGCGAAGGAGGCCTCATTGAGGCCATCTACCTCTAAGGGCAAAGAAGTAGTCGAAGTCTCTTGGGAAGACGGAGATTTTGGGAGAACGGGATACTATGGCAATATCAAGATAGGAGAGAACGTCGATGCGAACGACGTAGGTGCCCTCGGGGATCTCTTTTGCATCCATGGAGGAGCAGGTGCGGAGTCAAGCCGAAAGTCTTCCTTGGCAAGGATCTCACGGCACGAGGTGGCCATGAATTCTACAGCTCCCCCGGCGGAGGTTGTTGTTTTTGGTCCAGATGACCTCCCAAAGGTAGCCAACCCGTTCAACGACGCAGTCGTGATCAAGGCAATCATTGAGAACTATACGGTCCCAAGAATTTTGGTCGACACGGGGAGTTCAGTCAACCTTATATTCAAAAACGCTTATGAGGCACTAAGGTCCGAAAAGACTTTACTCTCCACCAAAGGACCGCTGTATGGCTTCGCAGGTGAGAAGAAAGAGGTTGAAGGAAGTGTCAAGCTCTCAGTAACGCTCGGTGGAGTCTCAAAACTCATCACATTCGTGATAGTTGACGCGGCAAGCAGTTATTGTGCCATCTTTGGGAGACCTCTTCTTAACGAATACCGCGCAATAGTTTCCACCTATCACTTGGCGATAAAATTTTCGGCAGGAGGGAAACAGTACCGGGTTAGAAGCAACCCAAGAGAGGCGCAAGAATGCTACGTCAAAGCAGTCAACGCAATTGAACAAACGCTTCCCCGAGCGACTCTAGTCGCTGCCTCAGAAGAGAGAGCCCCCCAAGAAGAGGTTGAAGGACAGAAGGAAGCCCCGGAAGGAGTTCATCTAGAGCCTGCTCAAGCAACCCAAGGGGTCCCAATTGGAGTGGGCGAAGTAAGAGAGCTTACAATCAACTCGGAGCTCTCCGAAGGCGAAAAAAGAAGGCTGATCGCATGCTTGTTGAAGAACCTGGATGTTTTTGCTTGGGCTGCAGAAGACATGCCGGGAGTGGACCCTGATATAGCTTGCCATCACCTCAATATCGCCCCCAGTTTCAAACCTGTTCAACAGAAGAAGCGGGAGGTGGCCACGAAGCTAGCCGAGCCAATCAGGGAAGAGGTCGCTAAGCTTCTAAAAGCCAATTTCATTCGTGAAATCCAGTACCCAGATTGGGTGTCAAACGTTGTAATGGTAAAAAAACCAGGAGGAAAGTGGAGGATGTGCGTTGATTTTACCAAGTTAAATAAAGCATGCCCAAAAGATTGTTACCCGCTGCCTCGAATAGATGCATTAGTAGATTCTGCGGTTGGATATTCTTTTATGAGTTTTTTAGATGCGTTTTCTGGTTATCACCAGATTAGAATGCATAAGCCTGACATCCCCCATACATCCTTTATCACAAACGATGGCTGTTATTGTTATCTGGTAATGCCCTTTGGGTTAAAAAATGCAGGCGCTACCTACCAACGCATGATGGACTCGGTATTTAGAGAGCAAAAAGGGAAAAATCTTGAAGTATACGTCGACGATCTTCTCATTAAAAGCAAAACCTTCGCTTTGCATTTACAAGACCTTACAGAAACATTTTCTACTTTGCGAAAATATAGCATGAAGTTGAATCCATTAAAATGTGTCTTTGGGGCAAATAAAGGAAAATTCCTCGGTCATCTTCTTACCCCTGAGGGGCTTGCTCCTAATCCAGATAAAATTAAGGCGATTCTCAATATGCCATCACCTCGTTCCCCAAGAGAAGTCCAGCAATTAGGGGGAAGGCTTGCAGGTCTTGGGAGATTTATCTCCAGAGTAGGAGACAAGAGTGCCTCGTTTTTCAAGACTCTTCGCGGAGGGTCTAAGTTTGAATGGACCAAAGAATGCATAGAAGCTTTTGAACAGCTTAAAAAGCAACTCATTTCCACCCCTTTGCTTCAGAGCCCTCGCGCGGGAGAAATGCTATTCATATATCTAGGAGTGGGCTTGGAAGCCATAAGTTCGGTTCTTGTCAGAGAAGAAGGAAGGAGGCAATATCCGGTGTATTATGTCAGCCACATATTGAAGGATGCTGAAACCCGGTACTCGATTCTTGAGAAGCTTGCGTTGGCATTGGTAATGTCTGCCAGAAGGCTCCGCCCATACTTCCAAGCACATTCAATTAGAGTGATTACAGATCAGCCATTAAAGAACATTCTTGAGAAACCGGAGCATTCCGGGAGACTGGCCAAATGGGCAATTGAACTCAGTGAGTTCGATATTTCATATATACCTCGAACAGCTATCAAGGCACAAGTACTAGCAGATTTCTTGATAGACACGACTGAGTCAAATACTGATCAAGCTGATCGATCTCCGCTAGCATGGACAATCTATGTAGATGGAGCTTCGGGCAAAAACTCTTCAGGAGCAGGGGTAGTTCTCATTAATCCCAACGGGGTCAAATTAAAACAGGCCGTGAAGCTCTCTTTCCCAGCCACCAATAATCAAGCGGAGTATGAAGCACTCCTAGCAGGCCTGCGATTCGCAAAAGAATTGGGAATAGACTATGCGCATGTTAAAACCGACTCATTAGTAATGGCGTCCCAAGTATTGGGGAATTTCGAAACCAAAGAGCCCACCCTAAAGAAGTACTTAATGTTGGTAAAGGCAGAGATTGGGAGATTCAGAAGCTTCACCATTGAGTATGTCTCAAGAGTGCACAATGCTGAAGCAGATGAGCTAGCAAAGTTTGGCCTCTCTTCCGGGGAAATAACATCAGAACTTTTCTATCCGGCTATAGAAGAAGGAGAATTGATGCAAATAGAGCAGCGACCCTCCTGGATGGACCCATTCAAATCATATCTTTCGACAGGGGAATGGCCGCAAGCTTTGAAAGATAGGAGAAGATTTAGGATGAAGGCAGCAAATTACAAGCTTATCTCCGGGGTCCTCTATAGAAAGACTTTTCTCTCCCCAATGGCAAGGTGTGTGTCTGAGGAAGAAGTTCCCACAGTACTCCAAGAGGTTCACTCTGGGGAGTGTGGCAGCCATTCAGGGGCTAGAACTTTAGAGAAAAGAATATTGCGACAAGGGTATTTCTGGCCCACGATGAGGCAAGATTCTGAGTTATACGCAAGGAAGTGTGTCCAATGTCAAAAATTTGCTCCTCTGCAACTCCAACCCTCGCAGCGACTTTTGTCAATTTCCACACCATGGCCTTTTGCGGTGTGGGGGATGGATCTCCTCGGACCATTTCCCATGGCAAGTGGGCAGCGACGCTTTATTTTAGTCATGATTGATTATTTTAGCAAGTGGATCGAGGCAAAGGCGCTAGCGAAAACTACAACCCAGGTGGTAAAAAATTTTTTATGGGGGGAGATAATATGCAGACACGGCATCCCAATGGCAATAATTACAGATAACGGGCCACAATTCAACAATGAAGAAATGAAGAACTTTTGTAAGCAAATCGGCATAGAACTGAGATTTTCATCAGTTCACCATCCAAGGAGTAATGGCCAAGTGGAAGCTGCGAACAAACAGATACATAATTTGCTGAAGAAGAAAGTACAAAATCTGAGAGGGAACTGGGCAGAAGAACTTCCTTCGGTTCTATGGACCCTCAGGACGACCCCTTCCACAGCTACCGGGGAAACTCCTTTCAAGTTGTCTCATGGTTCGGAAGCTCTCATCCCAGTAGAATTTGAGGTTCCATCTCCGAGGGTATTATTGGCCAGACAAAGCTGGGAAGATTGGCTTGAAATTAACGATGAGAATGTAAAACTTAGCCTGGACCAAATTGAAGAGCTGCGGGATGAAGCCATCGTCAGACAAGAGGAAGTCAAGCGAAGAATGGCAAGATATTTTGACAAAAATATCAGGGTCAAACATTTCTCAGTGGGTGATCTCGTCCTTAAAAAGGTAGATGCAGCAGCCAGAACTGGCTCCGTGGGCAAACTAAACCCAAATTGGAGTGGACCATTTATCATTAAGAAAGTTCTGAGAAATGGGGAGAAGATGTACCTCATACTTGGAATGGCAATGATCTGAAGCGTTTTTATGCTTAAGCGAACTTGTTGATCATTTCTGGCAATTATATTCATAAAGAAATTCTGGCTCCATGATCTTTTCTATATGGCATAATTATTCTCCTTTGTCTAAAATTCAACAAAAAATCACCAAACCAAGAGACATCGCCAAGTCCAGCTTGGATCCCCCCAAGAGTTGTTGTCATTAGCGTAACACCACGATGACCACGTGTTGCGGGGAGATTTCGCACCGTGTAGTGGGGGCTTGCCGATTCTTGCGCGGCGGGTTACTGGATTTTGGATCCCGGCTAGTACCTGACTCCACCACTGCATTTTTGGAGGGGCGGGGTGGTTGACAGCTCTACTAAGCTTCGTGGGATAGCGTGCACCTTGATGGTCTCATTGAGGAAAGCAATGTCACCTGACACCTGCCCATAGATCATCAAGGATCGTACCTTCGAACACTCTTTGGTACTCTCAAGCGGTGCCTGCAGGGAGCTCACGATCTAGTTGATCCATTGAGGAAAGCAATGCATCCCGCATGCACCTGCCCAATTGATCAAATCGGTCTAAATCCCAGGCAAGAGAGCGGTGTGCCCTTTTTTACCAATAAAACTAATATTTTCAACCGCCAACAAAGCAATGTGGTATGCGGTGTTCCCAGGCGAAGGCTTGAAGATCTTGTCAACTTGTGGTCAGCAAAGTACGGACTCCGCTTATTATATCCGCTCAGTCCGCCGATGGTTGATTTCCATAGTTTATAATCCTGTGAGGGAAGCAATGCAGCTCCGGCCGCACCTACCCACTTGATTATAAATTACAGGTTATTTCTAATATTGCTGAAGTGCGGACTCCGCTTATTATATCCGCTCAGTCCGCCGATGGTTGATTTCCGTAGTTTATAATCCTGTGAGGGAAGCAATGCAGCTCCGGCCGCACCTACCCACTTGATTATAAATTACAGGTTATTTCTAGTATTGCTGAAGTGCGGACTCCGCTTATTATATCTGCTCAGCCCGCCGATGGTAGATTCCGGTAATGATCCTATCAGGGAAGCAATGCTGCTCCGGTCGCACTTACCCGCTTGGTGATGAATCATGTCATTTCCGATAATTATAAATCGCTGTCGGTTTTCGGTTTTCTAATTCACCTAGTCCGCAGGATTCGTTCAAATTATAGTAATTATTTGGAAAAAATTCAATTGCAAGTATCCGCGGACGGTGACGCTAGTCCGCCTAGTTCGCTTATCCATATTTAACAGTAGTTCTCGGCTGTTCTGCAAGCGCGGGCTGCAAACCGAACTCGTCCCAGTCCGCTTTGCACGCTCTCTTCGCTTGGAATATTCTCATAATTACAGCAAGCTGTGATCACACAAATCCGACAAGCTCTAAACATGCATCAAGGAAATGACATTTATATATAAAGATTCGACCTCTGAAGATAAACAAAGGAGAAAGCAGAACATAGATCAAAAATATCCTTTCTATTCAGTCAGAAAAATATTTACAAGTCTTGGCGGACTCGCGCAGAGTCCGCCCATCCCGCATTTACGTTAAAGTAAAACAAAAATTTATTACAATACATTCCTATTCTATCCTCTGTTTTTTATCCGCAGGATTCACCGGGCTCGACCCGTCTACGTCCACTATAGGCGAGTAACTGCCTGAGTTGCTGCTGCTGCTGTCATCAGAGTGAGAAGCGGCTGAGGGCTCCGTCCGCATGCTGCTCTCATCAGAGCCGGAGTCAGCGGATCGACCCGATTGACCTCCTTGCTGCTGACTGGAGGCCGTATCTTCATCTGCTTCCTCACCAGCGGACTCCTCGTCATCTCCAGCAACCGCCATTTCCCTGGCGGCTTGCTCGAACTCGGCAACCTTCTCCTTTAGCTCTGGGAAAAGCTTCAGGAAAGGGATAGAGTTTACTCCAGCCTTCGTATACCCTTCGCTGATGATGCGCTCAATCGCGACCTCCACGCTTTCCCTTACAAAAGGAAACATAGCCTGTTGGAAGTCCGGGTTGGTCACCTCGTATGCGATCTGTAAAAGAAGTCAAAACGTCAGTCCGCGAAAGATGGACAAGATTAACGACGATTGACTAAACACTTACGGCCTTTTCCTCTCTGTATTGATTAACTTTCACACCAAGTCGCTTATTCCTCTCCTTCAGCGAATGGTTTTCTTTCTTATACCGCTCATTGTCCCTAAGCAGCTCGCGCGTGAGCCTGCCTAGGAAATGGTTGGTAACGGCGGAGTTCGCACTGGCTTGCGCGGCGAGAAGGGGGAGGACGTCAGGCGCCACACCTTGAAGTTCACGAAGATTTTGCTTCCCGTACAAGGCGGACAAGGCGACATGGGCATGGCGAGAAGGGCGTGGATTCCTCCAGGAGGGAAGAGCCGTTGATAAGCGGACATATTTTTTCTTCTCATGCCAGTGAATCATGGGATTGCCCCTTAGATCTTTCTGCTTCTCGCCGAAGCCCGCGATATCGAAGCTGTCGTCGGAAGAGTAACTCGCGGCCGGATCTCCATCTTCCTTTCTCTTCTTCGCGAGTTCTTTTCTTTTTTCTCCTTGTGTAGGAGTTTGCCCGGCCGGCGCAAACGGCAGATTGACGGGCACCGTCAAAGTCGCTGCAAGGGGAAGAAGTTAGCAAAAACTCCAAGGTTGTTGCGGATACAGGCAAAGGTCGCAAGGCTTACTCTCTTGACGGCTAACAGTATCCAGCCCTGGCAGCTGCGGGATGTAATAGTCGACATCCAGCCTCGCTCCAGCAAGGAATGTCACGATGGCAGCCTCGGCGTCGTTCAGCCGTACGCTCTTGAAGTCAGCATCTAGGCGCGGCTGCGGATTGGTGTGGAGGACCCCCAGGTCGCCTTCAAAGATGAGATATCTCGAGGTCCAGTTGTGGATCTTATTCGGCAGACCCACAACTTTCATCCCCCTACAGTAGAAGTAAATGATGCCTTTGTACTGGCGGTCTCCTGTTGGAGTGATGGCGCGGACAGAAAAGATTTTCCTGAAAACCTTCAAGGAAAATTCTACCCTCTCAGCCCGCAGGTAGGCGATGAAGCTGCAGATGGCCACCACGCTATTCGGGGCGAGCTGGCCCGGGACCACCCCATAATGCTCAAAGATCTCCGCGATCTCCCAGAGCAGGGGGAATTTAAATCCGCAGTCAAAGTGATCTATGGGCACCGCGAGCTGGGTGGCAGTCGAGAAGTTCAGTCGCTCGTGGTGTTCGGGGAGCCGCGCGAGTACGGGCGAGCCCGCCATATGCACCTCCCGGAAAGCCTCCAGATCGTCTTCGGTCAGCCTGCTCCTTTTATGTTCGGCAGAATGGAAGGCGGCTGCGGCGTCAGTGCGTGCGGATACCATGCTTTCAGACCGCAGGGCTTCAGCTCCGACTGTTTCCTATACAAAAAGAGAATAAAGGCCCTATTTATAAGAAAAATCGTCTGACATGACAGTCTTCAATCCGCCCAGATCGATCGCCCAGTCCGCTCAGGTTGCTTCTTCCCTGTTTCCCCGCAATTAACACTATATGCGAATTCACAGGAAGTCCGCAGAAATCGCAATTCTTCAGAACGAAAATAAGCAAGCCGTCAGCCCGCATAACTTGCGAAATTCAAATAAAAATAGTAATAATATTATACCACAGGCAGAATAGCATCACAGCACACATACAATCATACAATAATGTTCGAGTAATAATATTATACAACAGCTCAAAGCAAATATTAAAGTTTTAGCGCCTGTTGCGGACTCTCGGGGCAGGTCGCTCTTCATCGTCCATCCCAACATAAGCCGCCTGATCGCTTCCTCGCAAGATCTCGCAGTAGAGCTCGGAAACCAGGTAGTGCATGTTGTTGAAGGTGCGATGCATATGAGCCATATCTCTAGCTACCCGCGGAAATAGGATTAGTTGAACTGCTGGGTTTGGATCTGCGATCACCGCGGGCTGCCCGCTCACCACCGGGGCCGATCCCTCTCCCACAGCGGGCTGAGACATTTGCGGCCTCACCCCAGCGGTTTCGCCTACTCGCTTCTTTCCTTCTCTCGCCAAAGCTAAGTACTTATTCCTGTAATGACTGACATCTCCGCTCAGTCGATTTTGCTCCTTCTTCGCCCCATCAAGTGCGGATGAAAGACTGGCGACCTCGCCTTCCAGGATCTTCTCCCGCTCTTTGCTTTTCTTCAAATCGGTTCGGAGCTTGCACAATTCTTCTTCATATTTTTTCACTAACAGCACGCTTTCTTGAGCAGGTCGCTCCCCCTGTGCGAGCTCAGCAACAGTCCGCCCCACGACCTCCGACACATTTGGCGGCGTAGGCACGATCTCGCCAACTTCGATGGAGTCAGGCGCAGAACTCTGGACTGCAACCAAAGAAAACAAAATCGCCTCAGTATCTAAGTCGCAGCAAGCCCAAAAAGGTGAAATAAATTTCTTTATTCACTTTTGGTTATCATCGCGGCGATCTGGCGACTATCAAGGATAGGTCGCCTCGCGCGTTCCGGGTCAAAAGCTTCTAGGCGACGCCTCCATTCTCGGCGGACTATCGCTCTTGTCTCGGCCAGCGACCTGTTCGAGGCGACTATGTCATTAGTTTCTGTGATAATCTTGACTGGCCGCGACTTTCGTGGAGGAGATTGGTACAGCCACGAGCTCTGAAACCGCTTAGTCGCCGGCCGCAACTTACCAGATCGTATCAGCTCCACCGCGATCCGAAGATCCTCAGCCTGCTTATCCGCAGCTTGCTTCTCTGAGACCGCTTCGACTTTTGCTTTCATTATGGCGAGCTGCTCCTTGGACTTCTCCCTCTCTTCGACTTGAAGAAAAGAAGAAGGGTCAGCAGCTTTTTCTCTAGTCTCGGTAACAGGCTGCAGCACCTCCAATAGAGAGCGATTTATACTCGCAAGCTGATCATTGTCTATGGAGTCGAGAATTTCAGTGGTCGACAAGCTGAGCGTGGATGGAGGGTCACCTGCTGCGGGCAGAGGATCGGGGGTGACGAGATCATCTTGGATTTCCTTTTCTCGCGGCTTATGCTGCAAGCTCGCAGCTCGAGTCCGCTTGGAGACGTTCTTCTCTTTCCTAACTTTCAGATTCTTCTCTACTCGCTCCGCGACAGTACCATCTCTTTTCCTCTTTTTCCTCTCAGGAGTCTTGTCTAGGACGATAACGACCTGCTCTGGTTCGCGAATTGAGTTTGGGGCAACAACTAGGGCCAATGAAGGTGCAGGGTCTTCAGCCTGCTGCTCAGCAGAACTTTTTGCCGCAACTTCGGCGAGCTCTTTATCTCGCTCCTCAGCCACATCATTTCTTTCTCCTATCGACTCGTCTGCGGGAAGCTCCTCCTCGGTCAGCTGCGGCTGGGTTTTCGGCGATGAAATCTCCTTATCTGTGTCTATCCGCAGCATAATTGTCCCAGAAGGTGACCTATGTATCTCCATATCGGAGGAGTTCGCGGGGTTCAGGTCAGAGACGGACGGAGGATTCGACTTCTCCTGCGGAGGGTTTGGAGCATTCGCAGTCTTATCTGTTTCTTTTTTGCCTGAGTTTTCTCCTTGATGGCGACCAGGCTGGTCTTTCCGGTGGCTCGACTTCTTAGGTCAAGAGCTCGCTTTTGGTTTCTCAGTCGGCGCGGCCATACTGCCAAAGAATGATCCAAGCCTTGACATGCCGGACTGGAAAGTAGAGACCGCAAGTGGTGAGTAACGACCCGTCGCGAAAGCAGTTATGCCAAATGACGGGGCTCCCAGCGATATTTATAGCACAGACGACATTCATGATAGTTGCGGACTCGGCGGTTAAGAAAACATTTTCGGAATTTCTCAAAAACTCAAAAATGTGCGGGGATTATGTTAACCCCAGAATCCGCATCATCCCCAGCCAAGCAATTCACCCCCCTTTCTGCCGGACTCAAGAGTCTCAGTCCGCCCAGGTCGCCGATTTTATACCAGGTGCTCGAGCCGACGAGCTGCGAGCCAGTTCGCCCAGGTCGCCCAAGTCGCGCCTAAGTCTGACTGGCGCTCAAAATGACCAAGGTCCCAGCCCGCAAGCTCAGTCCGCCAGCCTCGCGGACTGCCCGTTCTTTCTCCTCTGTGCCCCGGGCAGTCGGTTATTTTTGCCCTGCCCGTTCGGGCAAGCTCCCAAATCTATAAATAGGGGGAGGTGGTGCATTCAAAGCAGGCTGACGGGGACCCAGAGATTTATTGGGTAAAGGCTGCGGACTCAAATCTCAGGCGTTCGCGGTCTCGATCCTGCGCTGCCTCCCTTTTCCCCTCGGTCCGTTAGTAAGCGGTTGCTTGCAGTCCCTTTCTCTCTTCTTCCTTTCTTGCAGGAACTTGAGGGCGCATTTTCTGCATCAACAACACTGGCGGCCATCCTTGCAGAACTTGAGGGCTAGATGGTATGTTGAAATGATGGCGCGATATTTGTTTAGCAACGGTCTTCCAAAGATGGCATGATAGCTGCTCGGAGCATCTACCACTATGAACTGGATTTCTTTGGTCACCCCTCCGAGCGTCACCGTGAGTGTGACACTTCCTTCAACTTCCTTCCTTTCTCCTGAGAAGCCATAGAGTGGCCCCTCGGTGGAAAGCAGAGTCTTTCCAGTCCTCAGGGCTTCGAAAGTGGACTTAAAGAGGAGATTCACGGAACTGCCGGTGTCGATGAGAATTCTATCGACCGTGAAGTTTCCGATGGCTGCCTGGACCACGATGGCATCATCGAAGGGGTTGGCGGTGGCAGGAAGGTCCGCAGAGCCAAAGGTGACGACTTCAGAAGGTGGGGCAGAAGAAGTAGAAGCAACCTCAGTTCGCGAAAGTCTTGACAAAGAGGACTTCCGGGTAGATTCAGCCCCTGCTCCGCCATGGATGAAAAAGAGTCTTCCCAAGGTCCCCTCGTCCACAACATCAATACACTCATTTTGGATGTCAATGAGCCCCAGATGGCCCTCATCCCTTATCTCTATGCACTCCTGGTGAACTTCAGCCACCTCCTTGCCCTTGGAGGTGGAAGGCCTTGAAGAATCATTCTTCCTGCCCAGGTCCTTGAGCTTACCCTCGGCGAGCAACCTCTCAACTAGCTTCTGAAGAGCCTTGCAGTCTTTAGTCAGATGACCTTTCTCCTTGTGAAAATTACAGAACTGAGAGTTGTCTCTGGGCTTCCAATCTCTCTGAGGCCCTTGCCTCTTTTCTTCAACTTTCTTCTGGATTACTTGGGCAACCTCTTCAAAGTCGATGCCTAGATCTGCAAGCTCTTCCATAGGGCTGCTCCCGTGAGGATTTGAAGCTGGCTGGGTTCTCTGAAGAATGGGGAGTGCTTGAAGGGGAACGGCGGGAGCGGCGGCCAACGGCAGTCTCTGATCATGAAACTGTTGATGGCTAAGGAAAGGTTTCTTATGGCGGAGGTTGCGCCCCCTCTGAGGTGGAGGGTGGAAATCAGGCCGGGGAGGCTTACTGTGGTACTGATTGTTGGAAGAGGAGTGAGGGACATCCCTTCCTCCAGCTTTAGCTGTCAGGGATGAGATATAGGTAGGATTGGCATTTTCCCCCTCAATAAAGCGATTGGCTATCGCGATGAGCTCCTGATAGGTTGACGGTGCCTTTGTTGTCACTTTGAATTTCAACGGGCCCTCCCGGAGGCCGTGAATCAGGGCAACTTTATAATAATCGGGGTTCACATTCCTTACCCCTTGAATTTCTTTCTGGAACCGATCAACGAATCTTGCCACCGATTCATTGTCTCTTTGCCTAATATCAAAAAGGGCTGCCGGCCCATCCTTTCTCTTCTTAGAGGTTGCGAACCTCAGGAGCAACTCGCTACGAAGCTCAGCGAAGGAGGAAATGGTGCCTGGAGGCAACTCATAAAACCATTCTCTTGCTTGTCCATCAAGAGTGGTCACCAGAAGTTTACATTTCAGGGCGTCGGAGAGGCTTCTCAATGCTACTGCCCCTTCGAATGCCTGCAGGTGGGAGATTGGATCAGTCTCCCCTGAATAAAAAGGGAGACGAGGCTCTCTGAAATTGCTCGGCGCTGACTCCCATCGGATTCGATCGATGAAGGGAGAGGGAGTTTCAGAATCAGTAGAAGGGCGGACTGGAGGATGAAACTCTGCGAGTTCTGCGGACTGCCGATCGACAAAGTCTAGTCGGCGAGCAGGGGTCCCTCGGGCTGCCTCCCTGAAGAAATCCATCAGGGGGGCGAACTGAGCCGCCTGAGGTCGCGGGGGAGCTGCGGACTGAGCTTGGTGGAGAGGCGGAGGCGCAGTCGCAGGCGACTGCTGAAGAGGGGTGCGACGAGCCGGGGTCCGGCGGACTGGAGTCTGGCGGACAGGTGTCTCAGCAACTTCTTCAGCAACCTGGGGAGCAAGTCGCTGAGTCAATGCTAGCAAGGCTTGGCTAATCGTATCGAGCCGCTGGTCAGTCTCTCTTCGAGATACTTCGGCTTCCCAGCGGGACTGCTCCAACGCCTCCCACAGCGAATCATCGGGGGAGCTGGAGCGGTCGGAGCGACGACCTCGGCGGTCTGACATTTCTATCCGCGGTTTCAAAAAACTGCTCGAATCTGAAGGCCGCGTGTTAACTGTTGATGCTCGAAAAGCGACGGACTCGGGCACCACCAGCTAACCGTTCGAGCACTTGGGGAAGAGAAAGGAAAAACAAACTGCGAGCAGCAATCTACTTGGCGGACTAGAAAAGGAAACGGAAAAGCAACAGAGCCGTAGAGCACGGCAACACCAGACTTCGCCCGTCGCGGCCTAAATGCCACTCCTGCGACGGGCTTGCTTTTTATTACCAAGATGCGGTTACAAGAAAAGAAAAAGAAAGCAATGGGGAAAGCAAGCCGGAGGTCGCAAAGCCAGAGATTCGAGTCCGCAGCCTTTAACAAGGCTCCTGGGCTCGAGTCAGCGTGCTTTGAGTGCACCACTTCCCCCTATTTATAGGCTGGGGGCCTGCCCAAGCGGGCAGGGCTAAAATAACCGGCTGCCCGGGGTACAAAAGAGCCGGGCAGCGGTGACGGGAAACAAGAAAGAGAAGGAACAAGCAGTTCGCGCGGGACAGGCGGACTGAGCCAGCGAGCTGGAGACCTCCCTTGGTCGTACTGAGCGCGTGACTTTTAGACTAGCCGCGACCTGAGCGACCTGGGCGGCCTGACTCGGAGCCTGCCGGTCTGAGCCTGACTCGCCGATCTAGCAGAGCTGGGAACTGAGGGCGACCTGAGCGGACGGATTTCTGGAGTCCGCCTAGGTGACGGACCATGCCCACTGGCGAGCTGGGCGAACTGAGTACTTAAGCTCAGCGAGGGAAGGGCAAGATGCCTAGCTGGAAATGTTGCGGATTCTGGGGTTAACACGTTGAGTGATCCTTGATCACTCAACACATCTGGACTTGATTGATTTTCTCTGTATTAAGACGTTGAGTGAGTTATCTTCACTCAACGCTTTCTGGATTTGCCTTTATTCCTGAATAGGCGTTGAGTGAACTACCTTCACTCAACACTTCAGTCCTTAGACAGATTTTCTGTTGAAGAGGCATTGAGTGAGTTATCTTCAATCAACGCATCTTTCCTTAGACAAACTTCCAAGTCAAACAATTCTGTGGCTCTGAATGAACTATATTCTGTGGCTCTCAATGCATATGGAATTACCTAGAATTCTTGTCAGCTTCTCTCTTGCATTGACTGTTTGAGCTTTACTCAATGCTTCTTGGCTCTAGGAATTTAGTGAACTGCCTTCACTCAATGCTTCTGTACTTAACCAGATTTTTGGTTTGGCAATGTTGAGGCTTTGACTAACAAGGCTTTACTCAATGCTAAAAGCCATCTGGCGTTGAGTGAACTGCATTCACTCAACACATCTTCACATAAGAAGATTTCTGCCCTGCCAGCATCCTGTCTTGTGTCCACCTGTCATTATTTCTTAGACAACCAGTTTAAACAGTGAATAAAGAGAAACCTGCATTCATAGAACTTAGGGCATGCATCCAATACAATTCTATGTATACCATTATCTTATTGGCTTTCTTCAAAACTAGGATATTATGATCAATAGACCCAACACTTTTAGATGACTGTTTGTCTCCTTTGGACATTCGACAAGACTATCTAGTCAAATTAACAGATATTCGACCAAGCCATCTGGTTAAATTTATATTTAGCAAATTCTTTTGCTTCTTTCATTGAATTCCTATATTTTCCTTTGCTTCCAAAATATGTTTCCTTATCATCTTCAGGGCAAGGATGAAGTCCTACATAGTCTAGAACTTAAGTCAACATGATGTCTTGCACAATTAGGGATTATATTTACAAGACTATTTATGATGACACTAATTCTAGCCATATGCCAAGTTTGAGCACTTATGTACCTGTCTCATCACAACATGAACAAAAAAACGTCAAATACAATTGTTATCATTAATATAGTGAGGTCTTGTTCAAAATAGGAACATTGCGGTCACTCATCCTAACAATCTTCCCCTAGTTGAAGAAGGAAAAACCTCAAATATATGTGACAGATATTACAACAAAGTAACTAAATAGAATGGAGGTAAAGAACAGTATTCCAGATTATCTTATATATAATTAAGCGTTGGATGTATTAATGTGTTAGTTTACATCCTCCCTATCTCGGATAACTATACCCCATCTTACCCTTCTATTTGCTACATCATTCTTTTGTTTTTGCCATGTGAGGGAACTTAGAGTTTTAGGTTGATATCTTCAGGGCTCACATGCATTAGGTGGAACATTGCTTGCATTTCATTATCTTCTGAATGCCCTCCTTACTTCCTCTTGCTTTATATGCATGGACGATTTTTTACCACTATACTTCTTGTCCCAATGAGTCTTTTTGTGTTTTATCTGATCCCATGTAGTAGTTATTATTATTCTTGATTATGGAGCTCAAAAATCATAATCTGGTCTACTCTCCAACTCTTCTCTGAACGTGCTCTTTCTTATCCTTGATTTATCCTCCTCTTAATTAGTAATTGTCTATTTACTATTATTAGTATTTACAATAGTGGGATAGTCGATATCATAAATTTATAGAGGTTCATATGCATCTTCTCGCTTTAATTCTTGAATGAAGGGACGAAATTGGGAATACAAAACTAGAAGGTTTTATTGATGTTGTTCCACTATGCCTTATTCTTCCTATTCTGGCTAAGTATAAAAAAGGGATTCTGATGAAAGGATACTCGTAACTCATTCACATCCTACATTGTGAGTTCAGCATTAGTTTTCTCCCCCTTTCTGGCTTCTTCAAATTTTGTCTTCTCAATTTCAGATTTGGAGGCATCAATTTTACTTGGCAGACTTTAAAATATGCCCTCCTTATCTTGAAGGATATCATCTTTGTTAATGTAAAGTGCTGGTGTACTTAATTATGATAGTTAAAGAGTTACCGTTGTAAATGATTGATTCCATCTTCTAGATGAGCATCAGTTCCACCATCATACTGTCTAATGTTGATGATGACTTGAGTGCACTGCTTTAGATTGTCATTTATATCCTTCAAAACTTTTATATGTTGGAGCATGCAATCCGCATCTCTTTATTTGACAATAACAAACACCATGCTGTAATTGATCTTGTCTTTTATGAGTTTATAGTGTGCAGGAACTGTAGGTTAAGTACACCATGGAAGAAAAAAAAGAAAAGATAAAGAAGATAAAGTTTTATTGCTACCGCAAGCGGTATCACTACTGCTAGTGATATCTCTAACATAAAAGAAAAGATATAAGCAATATATAATAATTGCTTTAAAAGTAAATTCCTAACGTTAGGAGACACTACTACCGTCGGACGATATCTCTTGCGAAGGTCCAATTTTTTAAAAATTTGAGACCACAAATGCTTGTTTCCAAAGTTCAAAAGTTTCCAAATGTTGTCTGAAAAAGTCTCCTAAATTGGCAATGGAAAGTTACCAAAGATGAATACTTCCAAATAAAGAAGGAGGCTGCCTATTATTGTTGTCGGAGGGCGGTACTACTACCACATACAATAACAACTATTGTCTATTTAAAGAACAACTCATCTCCTTCCTTGATGATCAATTCCTTTTCTCTACAAGTCACAACTCTAAATTAGTTGAGAAGACTCATCTCAAGAGATCAAGAGAACTCCCTTGGGAGAACGCAAAAATCGAATGGAATTTTTGAAGGGGATGTGCTACCATGCTTATTAAACACAAAGGACAAACACATTAAGAAAGGAAACGTCAACATCCCCTTCGTATTTACCTACAAAAATCCTTGGCTAGTTTTCTCTTGCTTATTTTTTCATCCAGTAATCTCTTTATTTTATCATTTTGTAAATTGAGTGGAGAAATCATTTAAGGAGAACTCCGGATTTCGGGAAGGATTTCTTTGGATTTTTTGCCAAAGGTAAGGGCGAATAAGTCTTGTAAGACTTAGAGGAAAAATCGTCTAGTGTCAACGTCTGTTCCTTGGGAGTATTCTGTGAATTCTCTGTGTATGCTGGCAACTAGATTGTGGGTAGATCTAGGGGCGGTTTGAGGCCTTATCTGGGAGAGATATGATAGAACCTACCGATCCTTGGGGAAACGGGTTAGTATTTAAATGGAAAATGAGATTTTTTATATTTTGCATTGATTTCTAGAGTTATAGAAAACAAATATATTATAATCAATTTAATGTTAAATAAAATCGTGTTTTACATTATTCTATTATCTTGATTTTATTTTCTATTCTAAAATGTTCTAAGAAATATTTCTTCATCAAGACAATAACACATAATATATTGCAAATTGCTTTTCAAAAGGTACACGTCAATTTCATTTTTTTTGCCTGTTACCAAGCTGTAACTCTTACCGCAAGCGGTAGAGAGGGAATATTGAATTCCAACCATCTTTAAAAATAATCTTCAATATAATATTTCTTGAGTTATTTAAATATATTTTATAATAAAATATTTTGAGCTTCTTTAAGTAACTATGATATTTAAAATAAGAATAAAATTTTCGAAAAGCCATTATTCACCACCTCATCCCCTAAGGGCACCAAAAGATCCAACAAGTGGTGTCAGAGCCAGGCTAATGCAAAAAGACATCACAACCGGGAATAATAATGCTTCATGATCTTGCTTCCACTAGAGGGGATGAAATTTTATTAAATCAAAAATCATTAGCACCACCTTTATTTATAGGTGAAAATTATAATTAGTGGAAGATATTAATGGAAAATTTCTTTGATCATTAGACATAGAAGTTTTGAATTTTAAAATTAAGAAGCCCCCGAGTGTTCTAAATAAAAATGAAATTGTTTTAAAGTGAAATCAACAAATAGTTTATTTTATGCACTTGACTAAAGTATTTTCAAACATATTTATACTTGTGCACTATTTATGAAATTTAGAATTTTTATGAAAATACTTATGATTCCTATTCTACAAGTATGAACAACACATTTTAGTGAATAGAAGAAGACAACACAATAAACGGAAGGTAAGAAGGAATCTCATCAATGGAAGAGGATGATGACTATTGCAAAGGAACTATATATTTAAATCTTGCCTCCTCCATGTGTACTGTAAGAAAATCGAATTCCCTCCAGGTTCTAACTTTTATTTCTGCATTGCATGTGTTAGATGTGCCTAAACGTAAAATTGAAAATTTGAAAAATATTAATTCTAAATCATGTTTAGAAAATAAGAATTTAAAAGAACAACTTAATGTTGAATAATATTTTAATATGTTTAGTTCTATATATTTATTTCTGATGAGTCTAATATTTATAGTGTTTTTTGGGCTCTACTGGGCTAGTTTTCACGCAGATGTAGATTACATTTAGTTCCTTAATGCTTACATTTCAATTTTTTACACTTTCACTTGATGTGCAAGTTTTGGT
Source organism: Platanthera zijinensis (assembly GCA_039513925.1). Lineage (NCBI taxonomy): Eukaryota > Viridiplantae > Streptophyta > Magnoliopsida > Asparagales > Orchidaceae > Platanthera > Platanthera zijinensis. The sequence continues at coordinate 163,873,360 of CM077085.1, forward strand.
CTGGTCTGGTGTGCAATTGCGCACTATTATGCTGGGGGTAAGCACATTGTTCTCCCCATTTCTATATTTTTATATGTTTAGTGTTCTTTGTGTAGGTGGCAAGTGCCCTAGTTTGTGATTTGTTATACTGCTACGAAGATCTCCCTTCTTTTGAAATTCTATCTTATAGAAATCGCACGGTCATGTGTTTCCTTCAAACAAGATTATTGCGATCGTGTGTTCTGCAACCCTTTTTGGTATTCTATCCCTACTAGTGTGTTTTGTTCACATACAGTTAGATTTGCTTGTGCGTGAACAAATTGCATGACCTCCACTTTTTGTTATTAAAAAATTATGTTTTATTTTGTTCACGCACAGTTGTGCATGAACAAAATCCTGCATCTAGCATATTCTTAGGTATATTGGAAATTGTGCACCAAATTTGGAAAAATCCTTTCAGCTCAATGATATACACATAGTTTTATTTGATGTATGTTAAGTTCATGTTTGCAGGTAAATAAAGCTAAGTGCAAAAGCATCGAGACACTGGAGAGAGTTGTGTCGACACCTAGGACTTGGGTCAATACTATGATACACGAATGAAACTGTGTAGACACTCAGTATGTAAGACCCCTCTTTTTTTTCTTTTCTACACCACCGGGGTCTTAGCCAAGAATTGCCGCTTTGCGGTGGCACCGTCTCACGGGAAGGCCGCCACTACAAAACGCCAATTCTGCCAGCCCTTTTCGATCACAAGAGAGAGAAGTAATTTTACATAAAATGTAAACAAGTCCACAGAAACGTATAAATAAAAGTGAAATCATATCCAGTCCATCAGTAGATAATAACAGGAAATAGATAAAAGGGCTCGAGCCCGGTACATCAGAGTCCTCACTACAAATCACTCATCGCGGAAGCTATAAAAATACTAATCACTCATGGAGCTGGTCGCAGGTACACCGGTGCTAGACTGACCCACCTCCATGCGCACCCTACTCCGTTGGTGCTGGTCCCTGGACTGCTGGTCCCTGTCTCCCATCCGGAGCTCCTGTACTGTTGTGGTTCAAAAACCATTAGTCATAAAGACTAAGCCCTATCATCCCCTACCTCTCCCCCCACGGCTCCTAAGCACCGGGCGGAGAGGAGGAAAGGGAAGCTTCAAAAGTGGAGAATAATCAAGCCGGTGACAGGGGAGCTAATCTAACAATTATTTAGAATAGAGTACATCTAGCAATCATATGGTAGTAAATGGAAAAGAAGAGAAGTAGTAAGTATCAATTGTATAAAAAGGCAGCTAGAGAACGGTGAATAAACAAGCAAGTAAATAAGTAAGTAACCTTAACTTATAATGCCCATACAAACTTATAAGTTAAGGGGTCTTCTACAAGGCTCCCATCGTATAAAAAGTCCCATACCGATTTATACGTTGGGGTGTCGGTTGTATGCAAATATGAGTGTAGTGATATGCTATGCCATGATTCATGCAAGTGCAACACACGCACACGACTCTATGCGCACAGACCTTTAGTTCCCCCTGTTCGGGGAGCTAGCTTCACTCCCAGGAACCTCCGTAGTGGCAAACGGAGACAGTGGGTCGGGCCCCCCACTCCTAGGCGGGTATCCACACTAGCAGGCCTAGCCCTTCCGTACGCCCCTAGAAGAACACAACCTAGAGTATCCGCGTACTACTGCTGGCTGTACCCACCAGACTTTCTTTGGCTAAGTGTCCCACACCGCCGAGTCAACATACCGATGCCGGTGTGAACGACAATCAGATATCGAAGACCCACTACCTTTATTCTGTACTCCAACCCTCGAGCCCTCGGCTCCCCAGACTATCTCATTCGTGCATCTACCTTCAGAGCTACCGTCTGAATGACAACCAAACCAATTATTCTATCTTCATAGCTATCGGGGAGTGTGTATGTGCAACCCTAGTTATACTAGTTGCTCTTTTAATTTATTATTCCTATGATTTACGTTATCCCAGGACTACCCCCGCCATACCCCGTGAAGGGCTCTCAAGGGGCACTAAGAACCAAGACGGCGGCATTATGGCCCGAAGTTCCCTTTGTAAGGCACTTATTGTTATTGGATGATCTCCCTTAACCCGATCCCCTTTTAGTTACTTTAGATCTAACCCTAGAGTATTAAGACTCTTCCATTCCTACCCGGGGTAGACGATCTTTCGTCGTTCCCGTGCGCCACTTAACTTAAAACAGTCTCACAATGACCTCCAACAATGAGCTTAATCTTAGCTTTCCCTAACCAACTAGCAACAACCAAAATTCCATTTCCCAAGTCCATTATTACTCTAGTTCAGTTTCCGTGGTTTTACTACATGCAGACCATCCTAAGGTACATGAGGAGTATAAGAGGAGGTACTCCAATTTGTCTTCCGAATCTCCTATAATATTTACTAGAGGTCTACCATGACATAATTAGTTTAAATCCAAGATTTCCAAATTTTCCCTATTTATCGGGCATTTAATTTATTTATTCTAAGATTCCAAATGTCATAGTATGAACATGAAGTGCACTAATGAGTCAACAATAAATCATCATAAAATTAGTAAACATTCTATGAGACATTTAAACAGCAATTCCAAGTTTTGAGAAATTTCAGAGGTGTTTAGGCCTATATTTCCTAATTTACTATTTTAGGTCATTTCTACTATATTATGAAGGAAGTACTGAAAATGTGTATCCAAAAATCCCAATAAAATTATAGGAGCTATATAGTGACCTAAAACCATCATAAACCAAGTACCATAATTTTTCTCCAACATTTGAACTCTGAATTTATTTTAATTCAAGATACTAATTTGCCTAACTTAATGAAAGAGGTACTGTTTTTATCAATCTAAAATTCTAGAGAAAATTACAAGGTGAGTATCATAACTTGAAACACCCACTGACCCAATTTCATAATTTTGCAAATAGTAGTTGGACATCATTTGTATTTTTGACTCCATGTCACAACTAGTACATTAAAGAAATATGTACCAGAAATAATTCGTTAAAATTTCCAAGAAAATTACTAAAGGTATAACATGCTATAAGATGCCCTAATCCAAGATTTCATAATATTCCAGTGAATAGAAATTCCATAACTATCAAAATAAATATATAGGGCACAATTAGAGTTGTAAATGAAGTACTGTATAAATTAATCCAAAAATCTCAACAAAATTATATCATGGCTATTTTAACCAAAAAATCTCTTTGCCAGAATATTACTTGATTTGAAGTTCATTTGATGGTTTAACAATTCAAATTAAAGTTGGTGACCTAAACTAGGGTTAGGATTTAGGTGGCCTAGCTGTCTCCAAATACCCTAAACTTTTGTCCAGAGAACTATACTTGCCCTATGGTTCTCTCCACCAAATTTTAGGTCAGTCCAATGTCATTTGACCCAATAACCCTCACAACCCCAAAAACCACCATTAAGGGATTTTCCCTAGGGTTCTAGGGCTACCCTACACCAAACCACCCCAAACTCCCTTGGAGGTGTGTCATGACCTAGACAGCCTTTGGACAAAATATCATCCTCTGTTGAGGTGATATGACCACCCAAATATCAAGGGGGTGTTTGATCCTAAATTATCCTATAAGGACCAACCAAGGGTTGGATAAAAACTTAATCAAAACATCTCAAAATGAGATGAAATTTTTACCAGAGCCTTATGATAAACTCAGGGACCACTCACCAAAATTTGGGAGGGTTTGGAAGTAATTTAACCATCTAATTAAATTATGTTAGGATTATTAAATTTTTATAAAAACTATAGAAAAACATTCTCCAAAAATTCTCATTTTTGGATAGCACCTAGATATAGGTAAGATTAGGCCACACCCCAAATTTCAAGTCATTTGGATGACTGGATTGGAGTGGGGAATTTTTCTAAGGTCATTACAGCCCTATGGATAGGTCTCACCAAAAAGTGTGCTATGGTCTAACCAAGACTCCAAATCAAGTGAAATCAATTTTGAATTAGACTAGACTTCAAGTGCTACATTTTCTATGTTGACCACTTTTTACGTTTCAGCCGTACGGGCAATAATTTTTAGTTTAAACTTAGTGTACAGTAAAGGGATTTAAATTCCTAATTATACAATATATGATATGATAAAAATAACACTGTTCATCTTCTTCTTTACCCGAACTCGAACAGAACAAAAAAAAAGAACTATTCCTGTAGCTTTTCTAAAGTCATTTCCTGGCCACCCAGCCATCTCCCTAGCCGGCCACCACCACCACCACCTCTGTTGAGGTGAGGGCTACCGTCGGGCGGCGGCACGGCCGCCGGAGAGGCGGTTTCCGGCAAACCCGCCACCATGAAATTTTTGGAAAAACCATGGAAACGCTCACCCGATCTGGCTCTTTTGAGCCCGATATCTCTCCTAACGATTTCTAAGATCTATCCGCAGAAGAAGAGGGAGGGGAGGACCTGGTTCGCGGGCTGGAGGCGTATAGAGCGTCGGGAAGCCATTTGCACGGTGGTGGCATCGCCGGAAATTCTTCAATAGCAAGGGAAGGAATCTGAATCAGTTTGATGGAGCGTGTAACCTTTTCCTCTTGCTCTTAGGAGTCTTTTATAGATAAGCAAGGGGGAAGGGGAAAGGGTGAAACGTTCATGGCCATTAATATTTCTCTTAATGACGTTTCGGTTATGGTAGAGGCAGTTGAATTGCTGGAAATGAAGAGGTGATTGTCAGGTGGTGATTTTCTATTGGATAACCATTTCCTTATTTATTAAATAATTAGAGTAGGAAACGGCCCATAAATACTCCTGGTGTAACTTCCCATAATCAGAATTGATTACAACGTCGGTTACCGAAATTTCCAGTCTGGCTGACGTTTCGGCCTTGGTCACGGGCGTGACACATAGGTCACGGGCGTGACAGGCATGGGTGGCCAATTCTGGGTTCGACGATCATCGAACAGAGATCGACGATCGTCGAAGGGTTGTCACACCCTAGTTCACGGGCGTGACACATTGGTCACGGGCGTGACAGGCCCCGGTGACCAATTCTGGGTTCAACGACCGTCGAACCAAGGTCGACGATCATTGAAGGGTTGTCACGCCCTAGGTCACGGGCGTGACACATGGGTCATGGGCGTGACAGGGTCCTGAGACAAATTTCCGCGCTCGGCAATCGTCTCGCTGAGATCGACGATCGCCGAAGGGGCTCACGCCCTTGGTCACGGGCGTGACACCTGGGTCACGGGCGTGATAGGGCCGTAAGGAAAATTCCGCGCTCGGCGATCGTCTCGCTCAGATCGACGAGCGCCGAAGGGGGGTCACGCCCTTGGTCAAGGGCGTGATAGGGCCATGACGTAAATTCTGCGCTTCGACGATCGTCCCGCTGAGATCGACGATCGTCGAAGGTTTCATGCCCTAGGTCACGGGCGTGACACATAGGTCACGGGCGTGACAGGCCCGAATTGAAAATTCTGCACCCGACGATCGTCTCCCAGAGATCGATGATCGTCGATAGAGTCACGCCCTAGGTCACGGGCGTGACGGGTCGGTCACGGGCGTGACCAACCCGTGACCCGAAATCTCGGTCGATGTATTTCAATTTTTGGGCTTCCTAGGGTTCTGTCACGACCAACCGACTCCTAGGGGTCTAGCCGAAAATGGGATGTTACACAATACTAGTGTCGACACACTCTACTCAAGGTTAGTTAAGACAAGAAGCATGCAATGTCGACACTCAGGACTTGGGTCAACATCATCAGTCAGGAAGTAAGCTGTGTCGACGCACATGACTTTTGTCGACACATTCTACATCAACAGTGTCTACACAAGACAAAGGCCGTGTCGACACATTAAGAAGTATATCGAGATCACTAAAGAGTTGAGTCAACACCCAGGACTGGTGTCAACACATCCAATATATAAATTTCAACACATCAAGCAGAATTGTTTCCTGAGTACAGAAATCTAGCAAGAGGTACTGACAAATGTCAAGCCTGTCAGATGTCAGTTATTAACTGGATCAGCCGGTTACCCTTGACAGAGCCAATTTAAATGGATAAACTCTATAGAAAAGATAGAGAGAAACATTTGGTGAAGCCAAATCTAAGTAGCTATTTGCTAGAATTCAGCAGGTGGAGAGAAGCCTCATCAAGAATCGTCTTCAACATTCTCTAGCCTTGATCTACCCTAATATCAACTTCAAGAAGCTTTGAAAAGCTAAGAAGGGTCAGATCGAATCAACTACAACAAGGATCAAGGGAAGCGTACTTATCAAGTTCAGTTCAAGAAGCAGTCACCCGTTTTTCTCTTGCTGGGTGACTAATTCTAAATCTTTCATTTCACCACCATTAATCTTGTAAGATCTACTTATAGATCTGAGTGCAGGGGAATTAATTTCTCTAAGTTGTAAGCCTGTATTATAAAGGCTGAGGTAGGGCAGGAGTTGCCTGAGGTAGGACTGTGGATTCACTCTGAGATAGAGTTCTTGGGAAGAACTTGAGGTGTTGGATCTTGGTGATCAGAGTTGTAAGACTTGTATAGTCTTAGTTGTAGGAGCTAGCTGAGCTCTAAGCTATAAGATCTTTGGTTCTGAGTAAAGAAAATAAGGAGTTTGGTCGAATCTTGTTCATTGCTAGATAGGAGAAGGGGGAAAGTGGATGTACCCATCAATTGGGGAACAACTATAAATCTTGTGTACTGTGTTGTGATTGATGTGCTATGTTGGATGTGTTGTGATGATCTTTAATTATTATTTAGTTTTCCTGTTTAATCAGACTGGGGTAATAAAGTTAGAAAAGTAATTTTCATTATCTAAAAGTATCCTAGAATTAAATTGGACCTATTCACCCCCCTCTAGGTCACTCTTTCCTAAAACAAATATTTAAAATTGATATCAGTGGGAAGGTTCATTGAGAATGCATAAAAGCCTAGTGAGAATCTATAGGATTATAGATAAAGATATATCATGACTCAGAGGGAAAATAATTCCATCAAGCTCCCAGTCTGCTCCGAAGAGAATTTTGGAATTTGGAAAGAAAGTGTCAGATTATTTATAGAGGCAGCATATCCAAGAATATACATCACAGTGGTTGAAGGACCTTTCATTCCAATGAAAGTGTGAGTTCTCGATGCCAACATCAAGACACCAAATGCCTACATGGAGATTGATAAGGATGAGATAATTCTAGCCTCTATTGATAAGAGGGCACAGAATTTAATAGTCAGTGTAATAGATGATTCCACTTTTCAGAACTTGATTAATTATAAGACAGCTAAAGAAATGTGGCAGTCACTTATTGTTTACATGGAAAGAACTGATGAGGTGAGAGATGATAAGAAATCTCTGCTAAACCAATATTATGAAGCCTTCAGACAGGATAAGAAAGACTTAGTGGCTGATTATTTTTAAAAGTTCCTCAAAATTGTAAACAACCGGAGAACTTATGGCAGGAAATTTACTAACTATGAACTTAATGACAAGTTATGAGGTCCCTGTACAAGGAATGGGACATCATGATCTGTGCCATAGGATAAATGGGGAACTTAGCCAACATAGACCCCTAGGCTCTATTTGGCAAGCTGTTGTTCCATTTGTTAAATCTCAATCTTAGGAAGTCTGAAGAAGGTTTAGCTAGAGCACACAACAGAGAAAAGACCGTGGCCCTAAAGGCTTAGTCATCCAAGAGAGTTAGGGAGAAGTAAATACTCTCAGAAAGACTGGAAATAGCTTCTGAGTGTTCAGAATCATCCTCATTAGAAGGAGACCTTAATGAGGAGGAACTGTCTCTCTTCTTTAGACAGTTCAAGAAGATGTTGAGGAAAAGAAAGCAAGGCAACTATAAGGGACCAGCTAGAGACTCTTCTCTCAAGAAGTCCAATCATCCAGATAATCCCAGGAAAAAGAAATCTAGGGATAGGTATGGTTGTTCACAGAACAAATATATTATGACTAATATAGTGTGTTATTATTGCAACAGAAAAGGGCATGTCATAGAGGATTGCCCAACAAAAAGAAAGGAGAAAAAAAATCACGGAACTGAAAGGATGGACAACACAAGAAGGCTGACAAAAGCCTCTTGGCAAAGAGACAGTCTACACTGTCTGACAGTGAATCTGATTCATTAGAATCAGAAGAGTAGGAGGCTCTCATGGGCCTGATGGCTATTGAGGAGACCCAATTTGGAGAAGGAGATCAGGATTATTCAGATCCTGCTAAGGTAAAATAAATCTCTCATTGTTTAGCCTCAGATTCTTTTTCTGCATCAGAAAATGAATCATGTTCACACTCCTCTAATAATAGAGAACATGATTCATACATTTAAGATGATTTTAACTCCCTTATCAATAGATATGGGAAGTTACTAAAGGCCTTAATTGCAAGCAAAAAACTTGCTAAGGATCAAGCCAGAGAATTAGAATCTCTAAGGTGAGTATCTTTTTAGTTGGAAAGGGACAACATAAAGTTGGACCTGCAAAAACTGAAGCTTATAGAACTAACCATTAAGATAAATAGCCAGGCAGAGGTAATAGTAGAACAGGTCAGGACGGTAAAGGACCTAGAAGCAATGCTCACCCAGGAAAGACTGCTTTTGACTCAATTCTCAAAACCCAAGTCAGTGCTACCTATCATAGACACCTTCTCTGCACCATTCCGAAGTGGAGTAGGGTGTGTCAAGAATAGAAAGTTCAAAAAGAAATTTGTACCTTAGGCTAAAGCCCAATGGGTTTATCTAGGAAACCCTCCAAGTATCTTCCTTCTAACAGATGCTTGAGATCATCTGTTCCTGGACAGATGATGTCTGAGTGCACTACCAGCAAGGTTAATAAAGAGCTTTTCTATAAGGGACAGACATCTTAAGGCAATAAAGGCCTAATACCTCCACAGAGGGTGATCAATCCAAGAAGCCAAGGAATTCTTAAAGCTGCTCCCAGCACACCATACTTAAATAAGAAAGGTAAGGATGTGAATTTTGCACCACTACCTTGGAAGTTGGATGACAATTCAATGTTGCACAAAAGAACAACTTCGTATGTGCAACCAAAGAAAATATACAACCATTTTGAGTATTTGTGTTGTGGGAAGGTTGAGCATTTTGCCCTAGATTGTTGGTATAATCTAACTGTACCTTCATATAAGATTCAACTGGTTTTGTTTAGAAAGTCTGTTGTGTTCCACACAGCAAAGCCTAATAGGAACTAAGGCCCCAAAACTATTTGGGTGCCTAAGGTGAACAAATTCTGTGCTTGTAGGTGGATCCAAGTACAAAAGGAAGGACAATATGGTACTTGGATAGTGGTTATTCCAAGCACATGACTGGAACAAGGAGTTCATTAAGAGATTACACTCCAGTTAGGAATGGACCAAAAGTCATCTTTGGAGGGTAAGAGAAAGGACTCACCAAGGGATATGATAACATTTCTAATGGCCTAGTTACCATCACAAAAGTGGCTTATATGGAAGGATTGAACCACAATTTGATAAGAATAAGTCAACTTTGTGATATAGGTTATGAAATTGTTTTCCATAATGATAAGTGTTTGATAAGGAACCCAAGTGATTAAGAGATCATCTTGTCACACACTAGGAGTGGGAACATTTATATTTTAAATTTCTTAAGTGTAAATGAAAAATCACCTGTATGCCTAGTAGCTAGTGAGAAAGACTCATTATGTGTGCAATTGCACAAGAGTCTTGCTCACTTAAACTATAAAGCTATAAGCAAGCTATTTTCTATAGACTTTGTTAGAAACAATCCCCAGCTAAAATGCTCAAAAGAATGCTTATGTACTGCATGTCAAAAATTCAAACTGACAAAAGTCTCCTTTAAGAGCATTCAGTACAAAGACATTGAGAGGTGTCTCTACTTACTTTATATGGATATATTTGGTCCTATTAAACTTCGCAGTTTGGGTAGGTAGTCCTATACATATGTGATTGTGGTTGATCACTATAGGTTTGCTTGGGTTTCTTTCTAAGGAGAAAGTCTGAAACACTAGACATCCTTGCTGATTTTGTCAGACAAGTTCGGAATGAGATAGGATGTTCTATGGTAAAGCTTAAAAGTGACCATGGTATAGAATTTCAATCTGAAAAGAAGAGAAATTTCTATAAGGAACTATGGATCTTTCAGGAGTTATCCTCTACAAGAACACCACAACAAATTGGAGTTACTGAGAGGAAGAATAGAACTCTCATTGAGGAAGCTAGAACAATGTTGAGTTATACATCTCTCCCAGAATATTTCTGGGATGAGGCTATGAATACAACATGCTATGTTCAAAATTGGGCCTTGATCAACAAGTATCACAACAAAACTCCATATGAACTAATAAAAGGAAAAAAACCAAATCTATCCTACAAAATTTTTTGTAGTAAGTGTTATATATTGGATAATGGAAAAACTTATCTAATTATGTTTTTAGAGAAATCCAATGAATTAATCTTTATAGGGTATAGTGCACATAGCAAAGCATACATGATCTATATTTTGAAACATCAAGTTGTGGATGAATCTATAAATGTAGTTTTTGATGAAACATATGTTTTACATAATGAGATTTCTAACAAATCTAGTCTAGGTGAAGTAGACTTTAGAATGGAAAAGTAAAAAATAGGTGACTCACCTGATCTAGAGTTACACACTAGAGATAATGTAGAAATTCTTATAGAAGAGATAGTTACTTCCCAGGTGGTGGAAGAGAATCATCCTATTCCTCCTGGAGATCTAGGTGATGGTAGGAACCTTCCAGTGGCAGTTAGACACCTTAGAGATCATCCTGCTGATCAGATAATATGTGATGCCAGATTAGGAGTGACTACTAGGATTAGACATCACAATGAGGTTTTATAATCTAGCTTTCTCTCTCTGATAGAACCTAAATAGTTTAAAGAAGCTAATTCAGGCCCCGACTGGATTATTGCTATGCAAGAAGATCTCAATCAATTTGAGAGATGCAAAGTCTGGAGTCTAATTCCTAGACCTAGTGATTACAATGTCATAGGAACTAAGTGGATTTATAGAAATAAACTAGATGAGTATAGGGTTATAGTGAAGAACAAAGCTAGATAAGTGGCTAAAGGATATAGAAAAGAGGAAGGGATAGACTTTGACGAAACCTTTGCTAATGTAGCTAGGCTAGAGGCCATAAGATTGTTTTAGCTCGTAAAACATACAAAGAATACAAAGTCTACCAGATGGATGTAAAGTCAGGATTCCTCAATGGTACACTGAAGGAGGAAGTTTATATAGAGCAGCCACTAGGTTTTGTTAACCCTAAACTCAACTGTCATTTCTTCAAGTTGCACAAGGCTTTGTAGGGGTTAAAATAGGCACCTAGAGCCTGGTATGAGACCCTATTTACCTTTCTTATAGAGAACAAGTTCTCTAGAGGAAAGATAGATAAGACACTATTCCTAAGCGACATTAAAGGATCAAGCATCATAGTCCAGATATATGTAGATGACATAATTTTTGGGTCTACTAATGAGAAGCTATGTAGAAAATTTTTCAGGCTTATGCAAGGCAAGTTTGAATGAGCAGCATCGGAGAGCACAAATTTTTCTTGGAATTCCAAGTTAGAAAATCTAAAGATAGTATATCCATCTCTCAGTCTAAGTTCACTAAGGAGTTAATTAAGAAGTATGGTATCGAGAATTCTTATACCATGATAACTCCAATGGGTTCTTCTGTGTCACTACACAAGGATGAATTTTGGAAACCAGTAAATGTAACCTTATATAGAGGCATAATTAGTTCACTCCTTTACTTAACTGCTAGTAGGCCAGATATTATGTTTTTAACATGTGTTTGTGCTAGGTATCAAGCATGCCCAAAAGAGTCTCATTACACTACTATAAAGAGAATACTAAGATATCTTAAGGGCACGCCCAATCTTGGGCTTTGGTATCCTTGGGATAGTGATTTTTAACTCACAGGGTACACAGATGCTGATTTTGCAGGGTGCAAAGAAGATAGAAAGAGTACTTCTGGAACTTGTCAGTTTCTAGGAAAAAGACTCATAAGTTGGAGTAGCAAGAAGCAAACTAGTGTTGCAATTTCAACAGTCGAATATGAGTACATATCTGTTGGAAGCTGTTGTGCACAGTTGATATGGATTCAGCATCAACTATTGGACTACAGTGTACAGCTAAGTAAATCTGTTATGTTTTGTGATTCTACTAGTGTAATTTCCATTGCTAATAATCCTGTTTCACGGAGTAGAACTAAATATATAGAAATTAGATATCACTTTCTCAGAGAGAATGTTTAAAAAGAAACAATTAGCTTACAGTATACTCCAACAGAAAGAAAAGTAGCTGACATTTTTACAAAATCCCTACATGAAAGCAAATTCAATTACTTTAAATTTGAACTAGGTATGTTGAACATTGAGTAAACATTTTAATTTTGTAAGAACAAAAGACTGTACAACTGATAAAAGATAACTAACCATATCAACAAATCTAAACAAATAAGGACTTGATATAAGTCAAAATATTTTAGTCAGAACACAAAATTTGTCTAAGTCCAAGTATTGTGTCGAGACACCACCGTGTGTATCCATACTATAGGAAGTATTGTGTCGAGACACAAAAATGAGTGTCGACACATTAGATAGTTATGTGTCGAGACATTAAAATTAGTGTCGAGACACAATGGTGTCGAGACCCTAATGGCTGTGTTGAGAGACATGAACCTTAAGTGGACTTAAGTCGACACATCTAGACTGTTTTGGTTTTTTTTGTCGACACTATACATTTCCCGAATTTTAAGATTAGTTTAAATGCAAGGAGTTATGAGCTATAAATAGAAGGTGCAAGGAGTTGTCGACTACCCTTCCCAGAAATCTTGAGTGACTGTTCCCAGAGTGTTGAGACCTAGAAATCCTTAGTCGACTCCTCTCAATCTAAAATTCTCTCAACTCCAATGTCACAAAAGATGGACGATAACATCAACGAGGGTTATGAGCTAGTGTGAAACACATTCGACTCCGCACAGGAAGAAATCGAGAAGGTGATAGAGCTAGTTAATGAAGCAGGTCTTGAGTATCTACTTTCAGAACCAACCAAGATATGGAAGAGAGAGGTATGTGAATTCTTTTACAATGCTTCTTTAAACTCTAAGTCAGCCAAGATCAAATCAACTATTAATGGAGTAAGAGTAAAAGTCACAATAAAAAAACTGGCCAAAGTTTTTTAGATTCCTAGAACAAAACAGGAAGATGAACTTGATTCCACAAAAACTGCAGAGGCATTAGTGTGGTGTGGACTGGCTCCAACCACAAGGTTTGGAACTTCACTACATAGGAAGGGAATGAATTCTTAAGGGAAATTCTTGTCTGAAGTAATAGCAAAGGTGCTCCTCTCCAAGACTGGAGCACATGACAGGATTTCATCCTTCATATTAGACCTAATGACAAGGATTATTTTCAGTATAAAGACTGATTGGAACAAGGTTGTGTTTGATAGGATATTAGAAGGAATTCAGAATCCCAATATGGGCAGAATAGTTAGTTTGTATCTGGTTACAACTATTCCACATATCATAAACTAGAAAGTTGGAACAAATATCTATCACATGAGAAGGATGGATCTAAGAATTTTGTCTAGATGGGACACGGTCTTGTCTAAAGAGACGCCTGAACCCAAGACATAATAAAAGGTAATGGGAAAGAAAACTGTGGTAGAGGAAGTTGAATCCACTAGTGATTCTAAAGAAGAGGTGAACTTCAATTAAGATAAGGATGCTGAGGTATAACAATGAAGATCTCCTAGGTTCTCACCTGGAACTAGTGTTCAACTACAGGTGGAGAATTTGCAAGAGGTGTATCAAGTTGAGGGGGAGAACATCACTGAATTACCAATGGATACAGCTACTACCATTATAATGGAAGTAGTTCAAGATCTAGAAACTGTTCAGGAACCTGTTGCAATTCTAGACCAAAACTTGAATAAAGATCAAGAGGATGTTATTCCTTTTATTGAAGAGGTGCAAGAACAAAAAAACCAAGATACCATCAATATTGGTGATGGAGTTGTGTAGGGGTAGATACCAGAACATGCCCTAGGCACTAGAGGAGATATACAGGAGAAGCCTGTTGAGTAGGATAATACTGTGGAGATGGTAAGCTCTTTAGATTAAGAGGAAGAGCAAGTTGTTAAGCTCAAAAAGAGAAAAATATCTGAAATTAGAAAAAGGAGCAGAAGCTACAAAGAGAATTTATAATCTAGAACACCAGCTGCTTCTAAAGAAGACACTAGCTCTCAACTAGTGCAAATTCAGATAATGTTGGATAAGAATAGGACATATCTTGACAAATTTGTTGATGAAAGTAATAAAGTGTTACAATTCCAACTGGCTCAAGATATAAAATCAATACGGTTTGAGGTAAATTTGTTAAAGGCAGACATGACCAATTTCTTTGAGAAATGAGCAAATGTTGTTGTCTACCTGACAAAGCAACAATTGGAAGACAAATAACTAGAAGATGATTTGGCAATAAAGCAAGTCTATGTCCTTGAGAATCAAAACAGAATGAATGAAAATCTTATCATATTGCATACTACTATATTATAAGAAATAAAGAACCAGTCCACTGGTTTGGGAACTAAGATTGATTCCACAACAAAATAAATCGACACAGGACTGGCAGCTCATAAAGAATCACTGTTACAAGAGATCAAAGCATCTTATAAGGTGCTGGATGATCATCTACTTAAATTAAAAATAACTATAACTTCTAGAATAAATCACTTGGAAGGCCAATTAAGATTTCATAAGAATGATTTAAGAGATCATATTGAAAGAGAAATCATAAAGGGGGATAGAGCAATGATAAAGACATGTGTTGAGCATGCTAATTGGACCTCCAATAGAATAAGAGTGACATTAGGCTACTCTCCGATCAGGTATGATGAAGACCAAGTTGCTGTGTCTTCTTGCCACCCAGCTTAGTTTGAGGATATTTAATAGGTTATACAGACTATGTATTGTCCTCCTCAAGGTTTAGATCAGGATGTAATCTGTGAGAAAGTGGAGAAGTCTTCTACTCCTAAGGAAATAGCAGCTCATCTATCAAAGAAGAGATTTATAGAATAAGCTGAGGCTAGGCCAAATTTTGAGCACTGGAGCCCAACCTCCAGATCTATTATTCTCACTACATGGAAAGCAGTTAATGATAATGTAACTGAAAGGTGTAAGTGGTTTTTTGAGCAGGAATGGGCTAAGCAATTAAAGAAGGAGGATGTCGTTCTAAAATTAAGACATTATCTAAAGGCAGGAAGGATTCCTACTAATTCTATTGTGCCCAGTAAATACTTTCCAAAGCCCTTCCACTATTTTGAAAGAAAAAGCCTGAGAGAGGAAGAAATTGCAAAGACTAAGGATGACAAGGGAAAGAAGGTTGTTGATGACAAGGAACCAAAAGTTAAAGCAAAAGTCTAGTCTTGATTGGGGATTGTTATCAGAGAATAAGTATTATATTAGGAAATTTTAGTTTTGTATTTGTTATAAAAACATTGTATAACCAAACCTCTTATTTATAAATCTTTTGACAAACTATTAATGAAAATTTTGGTTTGCACAAACATTCTGTGTGTTAATTAATTATTATTGTAATTCTTTGCTTTATCTTCTATTCAACATTATTCTTGTTGATTTATGTATAATGTAATATGTGATCATGTATGTGTTATAGAACAACACTGTTATGTTTATGTCTAATTCATAATATTTTTGTGAACATGTGTTTATCATTGAGTAGGGTTATTATTTATCCAAATAGGGGGAGATTGTTGGGTACATTGGAAAATGTGTACCTAATTTGGAAAAATCCTTTTCAGCTCAATGATATACACATAGTTGTATTTGATGTATGTTAAGTTCTTATGTACAGACAAATAAAGCTAAGTACAAAAGCATCGAGATACTGGACCGGTGTCGACACTTTTTTCAAAGATGCGTCGAGACAAGAAGTAATTGTGTCGACACTCAAGACTAATGTCAACACGCTCTTCACCAGGAGTGCTGAGTCAAGGAGAAAGTAGTGTCGATACCCAGGACTTGGGTCAACACTATGATATAAGAAAGAAAATGTATTGACACTCAGGACTAGTGTGGACAAACTCTACTCAAGCTGAGTTAAGACTAGAAGCAAGCAGTGTCGACACTCAGTACTTGGGTCAACATCATCAATCAGGAAGTAAGCTGTATCGACACATTAGACTTGTGTCGACACATTCTACATTTGCAGTGTTGAGAAAAAGTGAAGGTCGTGTCGATACATTCAAAAGAATGTTGACATCAGTATAAGAGTAGTGTCGACACCTAGGACTGGTGTCAAAACATCCCACAGTCAAGTTTCAACACATCAAGCAGAATTCTTTCCTGAGTACAAAAATCTAGCCAGAGGCACTGAAAAATGTCGGAACTGTCAGATGTCAGTTCTTAACCGGATTAGTCGGTTACCCTTGATAGAGCCTATTTAAAGGGATCAACACTTTAGAAAAGATAGAGAGAAAAATTTGGTGAAGCCAGATCTAAGAAGCTATCTGCTAGAATTCAGAAGGTGGAGAGAAGCCTGATAAAGAATCATCTTCGACATTCTCCAGCATAGATCTAACCTAATTTAAACTTCAAGAAGCTTTGAAAAGCTAAGAAGGGTCAGATCGAATCAACTACAACAAGGATCAAGGGAAGCTGACTTATCGAGTTCAGTTCAAGAAGCAGTCACCCGTTTCTCTCTTGTTGGGTGACTAATTCTAAATATTTAGATTTACTACCATTAATCTTATAAGATCTACTTGTAGATCTGAGTGTAGTGGAATTAATTTCTCAAAGTTGTAAGCCTGTGTTTAAAGGCTGAGGTAGGGCAGGAGTTGCCTTAGTTAGGATTGTGGATTCACTCTAAGGTAGATTTCTTGGGAAGAACTTGAGGTGTACGAACTTGGTCATCAGAGTGGCAAGACTTGTATAGTCTGAGTTATAGGAGCCAGCTAGGCTCTGAGCTGTAAGATCTGAGGATCTGAGTAAAAAAAGGAGTTTTGTCGAATCTCGTTAATTGCTAGATAGGCGAAGGGGGAAAGTGGATGTACCCATTAGCCGAATTTTGAGGAAGATCAAGGGGATTAATATGGACAACGTAGACACTTGAGATGACGGGATAAAGGTGGCTAGAGCCTCAGAGATCCTGTACGCAACCGATTAATGGTCTACATGACATGGATTGACAACCTAGTGTATTATCTCTTTTCTATAACAAAGTCTTGATTATTGTTTGTATCTCTACCCTTATTTTCCTCTCTTTTGGTTGTATGGTAAGAAATCACCTATGCCTTGATGATGAACCTTTCTTACACATATTTAAATTTCTATATGCTTTCATTATGCTTTTATGAATGTTCATTCTGTTTATGCTTGGTGTGTGGAATCACTATAGAATGATACACCTGTGATCTTAGTCAAACTTTATGATGAGGTGAATGAAACACTCCTTTCCGTAAAGGATTTCAACTCTATCAGCTTGCCTTCTCGTCCATCCACGTTGTAAAGTGCTAAAGTCCCTCACTTCACTTCCACACATAAGTTGTAAGACCCACTTTTTTTTTCGAACAACGAGGTCTTAGCCATGAATTGCCGCTTTGCGGTTGCTCCGACTCACGGGAAGGCCTCCACTACAAAACGCCAATTCTACCGGCCCTTTTCGATCCCAAGGAGAGAGAAGTAAGTATACATAAAATGTAAATAGGTCCACAGAAACACACATATAAAATGAAATCACATCCAGTCCATCAGTAATATCAAATAGAAGTACTGCAAAGATTAGTTCAGAAGAAATATAAAGAAACAGGCTCATGCCCGGTACATCAGAGTCCTCACTACTAATCACTCATCGCGGAAGCTATAAAAACACTAAACACTCACGGAGCTGGTCACAGGTGCTCCGGTGCTAGACTGGCCCACCTCCATGCGCACCGTACTCTGCTAGTGCTTATCCCTTGACTGCTGGTCCCTGTCTCCAATCCGGAGCTCCTGTAATGTTGTGGTTCGAAAACCATTAGTCATAAAGACTAAGCCCTATCATCCCCTACCCCTACCCCCACGGCTCTTAAGCACCGAGCGGAGAGGAGTAAAGGGAAAGCTACAAAGGTGGAGAATAATCAAGTAGATGACAATGGAGCTAATCTAACAACTATCATGGTGTATAAACAACTATCTAGAGTGAAGTACATCTAGCAATTCTACGGTTGTGAGAAATAAAGTAGACATGTAGTAAGTAGCCAATTTATAAGAAGACAAATAGAGAGCAAGTAAGTAAATAAGTAAGTAAGTAACCTTAACTTATATGAATGTCCATACAAACTTATAAGTGAAGGGGTCTTCTGCAAGGATCCCATCGTATAAAAAGTCCCATACCGATTTATACGTTGGGGTGTCGGTTGTATGCAAACATGAGTGTAGTGATATGCTATGCCATGACTCATGCAAGTGCAACTCACGCACACGACTCTATGCACACAGACCTTTAGTTCCCCCTGTTCGGGCAGCTAGCTTCACTCCCAGGAACCTCCGTAGTGGCAAACGGAGACAGTGGGTCGGGCCCCCCACTCGTAAGCGGGTATCCACACTATCGGGCCAAGCCCTTTTGTACGCCCCTAAAAGAACACAACCTAGAGTATCCGCGTACTAATGCTGGCTATATCCACTAGGCTTTCTTTGGCTAAGTGTCCCACACAGCCGAGTCGACATACCGATGTCGGTGTTAACGACAATCAAGTACCGAAGACCCAAAACCTTATTCTATACTCAAAACCCTGGAGCCCGCGGCTCCCCGGACAGTCCCGTCCGTGCGTCTGCCTTCAGAGCTACCGTCTGAATGGAAACCAAACCAACTTATTCTACCTCCCTATCTACCGGGGTGTGTGAAAGTGAAACCCTAGATATACTAGTTGCTCTTTTAGCTTATCATTCCTACGGTTTACATTAGCCCAGGACTGCCCCCGGTATTCCCCGTGAAGGGCTCTCAAAGGGCACTAGGAACTATGATGGTAGCTGAAGCCCACCGTTCCCTTTCGCAAGGCACTTATTGTTATTGGTTGATACCCATTACCCGATCCCTTTTAAATTACTTTAGATCTAGCCCTAGAGTATTTAGACACTTCCTCTCCTACCGGGGAGGACGATCTTTCGTCAATCCCGGACGCCACTTAACACTAGTCAATCTCACACCCTACCCATCCTGACTTCCAATAATGAACTTGATTTAACCTACCCTATCCAAACTAGCAAACTACCAAAATTCCATCTCCCCAAGTTCATCACCCACTCTAGTTCAGCTTCTGCAGTTTTACTAAACGCAGACCATCCTAAGCTATATGAGGTATGCAAGGGGTGGTACTCCAAATTGTCTTTCGAATCTCCTATAATATTTACTGGAGGTCTATCATGACATAATTAGTCTAAATCCAGAAAATAATAATTTTCCTAATTTATCTGGCATTTAAATAATTTCCTTTAAAGTTTCTAATGGATACCAATTGAACATGAAGTGCACTTTTCAGGTATGTATAAAGCTTCATAAAATCATGATAAATCCTAAACCACAATTTAACAGTAAATCCAAGATATAACAATTTTTGCAGTAATTTAAAGACTCTAATTTAATTTTGATAATAAATCCTATCTCCTTTCATTAATGAAGTAAGTGCAGTAAATAATCATCCAAAAATTTTTAATTAATCTTCTAGAGCATATACTGTCCTAAAAATATCAGTGGCCAAGTTTCATTATTCTTCAATGGGGATTGAGCTCTTGAATTAATAATTACCCAAATCTCAAAAGGCTATATTTGTGAAGCAAGTATTGTAAAGACTCTTCTAAAAATCATGAATAAAATTATACAACTAGATATTGATCTAAAAACATCATTGGCCAGGTTTCATAATTTTACAGTAAGTAATTTGCTCTAAATGATTTATTGACCATAATTGCCCTTTTTTAAACTTGTGAAGGAAGTACTAGATATAATCAACTAAAATTTGTAACAAAATTCAGGGATGTTTATTTAGACATAAAGCATTTGCTTCCCAAGTTCCATCAGATTCAAATGAATAGAGTAATCAAAATAATTGAAAGACCAGTTTGAGCAATTTGATACCTAACAAATAAAGTACTTGAAATATAATCCATAAAATCCTAATAAAATTACTAAGGGTTCTTCCTAGTCTAAAACTTACTCCATCCAATTTTCAAAACTTTTAACAAAGGTTTAGTGGTTGTGCTTTCATAATTGAGCTTCTACCCTAAAATTAGGGTTAGGGTTTTGAAATGTCTACCTACCTCCAAATCCTCTAAGATTTCTACCAGAGAACTTAGGATTCATTACCTTCAACTCTACTGGGTTACAAGGTCACACAAGGGCATTTGCTCATATGCTCTTCACAACACTCAAAAACCCTTCCCTAGGGTTTGAGTTTGAACCCTAGGGTAAATCAACCCTAAATCACACCATTTTCCTTAAGAGGGTTACATTAGCCTTGCCAAGTCAGTGTCCAAAACTTCAGCTTCTATTGAGGTGTTTTGACCACTCAAAACCCCAAGGGGGTGTTTGATCCTTAATAATCCTATAAGGATCAACCTAGGGTTGGATAAAAAAAACTATTCAAACATCTCCAAATGAGATAAAATTTTTACCAGAGCCTTAACATGCCCTCTATGACTACCCACCCAAATTTAGGGGGATTTTGAGGTGTTTAAGACACCTAAATAATTTATACATGGTTTATTAAATTTTTCCAAAAACTATAGATAAATATTCTCAAAAAATTCCCATTTTTGGAAAGGCCCTAGATATTGCTAAGGTAGACCCCTGACCAAATTTCAGCTTATTTGTACGAGGGATGAAAGGTGGGCATCCATTTGAACCTCAGGATAGCCCTAGGTATAGGTCCCACCAAAATGGGTGTTGTGGTCAAACCACTTACCCAATCGAGTTGAAATAAATTTTAGAATAATCTAGACTCGAAGGGCTACAACTTCTGAGACTGGACATTTTTCCTAAAACGGCCTCTAAGTGCCTCATTAAATAGAATAAAAAAGAGCTTGATAAATCACTATATATTATATATAAATATAATAATTTAGTATAAAAGTTACTGTTCATCTTCTCAAAAAGCTCGAACCAGCAACCTAAAAACGCTTAAAACCTGTAGCTTTTCAGGTGGATTTCCTGTCCACCTAGCCATCTCTTTGGCCGGCCACCACCACCACCACCTCCGTTGAGGTGAGGGCTACCGTTAGGGGGCGTCACGGCCGCCGGAGAGGCGGTTTCCGGCGAACCCGACAACCCTAAATTTCGGAAAAACCATGGAAATGCTCACCCGATCCAGCTCTTTTGAGCCCGATGTCTCTCCTAAGAGTTCCTAAGATCTATCCATAAAAGAAGAGGTAGAGAAGGACCTTGTTCTTGGTTTGGAGGCGATATGAACGTCGGTTTGTCATTTGCGCGGTGGTGGCGTTGTCGGATCTCTTCAACAACAAGAACAATAATCTAAATCAATTTAATCAAGAGTGTAAACATATCATCTTGCTCTAAGGAGGCTTTTATAGATCTCCAAGTGGGGATGGGAAAGGGTAAACAATTATGGCCATGAAGGCTCTCCTCTTAATATTATTTCTGTTACGGTGGAGGAAGAGGAAAAGGTGGAAGATGAAATGACTGATCCAGGTGGCGATTTCCTATTGAGTCAACTCTTCCTCATTTTATTAAGGAATTAGAGAAGGAAATGGCCCATAAATACTCCTTGTGTAACTCCTCATAATCAGAGTTAATTGTGGCTTGGGTTAAAGAAATTTCCGGCCTGGCTGACGTTTCGGCCTTTGTCACGGGCGTGACATGTAGGTCATGGGCATGACAGGTGTGTTGAAAATTCGAGCTCGCCGATCATCTTCCTGAGATCGACGATCGTCTAAGGGGTCACGCCCTAGGTCACGGGCGTGACGCGTAGGTCACGGGCGTGATGGGCCCAGGTGGGAACCCTAATTTCATCGATCGTCTTACTGAGATCGACGATCGTTGAAGGGGTCACACCCTAGGTCACGGGCGTGACGTGTTGGTCACAGGCGTGACAAACCTAGGTGGAAACCCTGAGTTCGTCGATCGTCTTGCTGAGATCGATGATCGTCGAAGGGGTCACGCCCTAGGTCACGGGCGTGACGTGTCGGTCACGGGCGTGACATACCCAGGTGGAAACCCTGAGTTCATCAATCATCTTGCTGAGATCGACGATCGTCGAAGGGGTCATGCCCTAGGTCACGGGCGTGACGGGTCGGTCACGGGCGTGACCACCCCTTGACTCGAAATCTTGGTCGATAAACTTCAAGTCCTGGGTTTTCTAGGATTCTATTATTACAAAACCACTTCCAGGGGTCTAGTTGGAAATGGGATGTTACAAATCCCAATAAACAAAACAAAGATTTCGTCATCGAAATCAAGGTTAATCCTACGGGGCTCCTATCGGGAGAACGAAGCTTCTAACATCCCATGAGAGTTGAAAGATTTTCATCTCTACGTCACGTTTGCTATGTGAGGTTTGAAGGTGATAATCAAATCTAAGACTAATTCGTCAAATTAATAAGGCATATACCCCAATAAACAAAAGATTAGCCCCTATTCTTGAAATTTTAGTCCTATTGGTTTAAAACATGAAAGCAAATTGATTGTCCGGAGGGGTTATATACCTGCCTTAAAAAGTTCCGGATACTTCTGTCGCATCAAGTCCTGTGGCTCCCATGTATGCTCCTCCTGCCCATGATTGTTCCACAGAACCTTGACTAACGGAACCTTCTTCCGTCACAATACCCGCACTGCCGTATCATCGATCCTAATAGGCTCCAGGTTGACTGACCGATCCGAGGCCACCGGGCCGTCTGCTGTGGAAATCAGCTGTCCAGGGCGTAGCAGAGCCCTCCATTGTGAGGAGACGTGGAAGACGTCATGCAATCCCGCTAACTCCGGCAGTAACTCCAGTCTATAAGCTAAGGGGCCAATCCGCTCCAGGATCCTGTAAGGCCCCATATATCTCGGACTGAGCTTCTTCTGCTCGCGAACCCGCGAGAATTCGTGCATCGGTCGTATCTTCAAGAAAACTCGGTCTCCACCCTGAAACTCCACCCGACGATGCCTCACATCGTAGTATTTCGCCTGCCTGCTCTAGGCTTCCAACATCCTATCCCGGATCAATCTAATCTGGGCATCTGTATCCCCCACAAACTCCGAGCCCAGTGCCTACGGATCCTCATCCTGAACCCATGATAGTGGGGTCCTGCACCTCCTTCCATACAACGCCTCGTATTGAGACATGCCTATGCTGGACTGATGTACGTTGTTGTACGAAAACTCGACCAGTTGTAGCAATCTCTCTGATAGTTTTACTTTCAAGACTACCTAAACACCTAGAGGGGGGGGGGGTGAATAGGTTCTAATGCTTGCTTTCACTTTAGGTAGAATATAACTACTGAATAAAATAGAATGCAGAATATACTTCAGCAAACACAGCACAGTAATCATAGATATTCACACATCACATAATGCACACAGATTTAGAGTGGTTCCCCAAGGTCTGGGTACATCCACTTTCCCCCTTCACCTATCTAGCAGTCTGCTAGATTCGGCCTAACTTACTTCTTTAACTCAGATCCACAAGATCCTACAGCTCAGAACCTGTTAAGGTTCCTACAACTCAGGCTAATCAGCCCTACCTCAGCCTTGACACAAGGCCTACAACTCAGAGAAATACCTTCTTCTACACTCAGGCATACACAACCCTACCACTCAGAGATCAAATCTCCTACACTCAGCCTTTATAACATAGGCTTACAACTCAGATCTATATTAATAGATCCTATAGAATTTGAAAATAATTTTATTATATCTTGCCTTTGTTGAGAGAGAAGGGACAAGACAGTATTTGATCAGCTGATGTATGAAATTAACTGAATCTTAGCTTTCTTCAAAGCTTCTTGAATCTGAACTTAGCTGAGTTGATTTCCTGACAGCTTCTTGAGAAACTTGTGACAGCTTCCTTCTTGATCTTCAAATGGCTGGATCTCTCTCTATCCAATACCTTTGATAATACTTCAGAATTCTTGGACGAATTCTACTTAGACAGATCCTGAGAGGTTGTACCCTTCAAAATGTCTTCTTAGATCTTCTGATGAAGATCTTCTTCCATGCCTTGCACTTTTCTTGATTTGATTACTCAATCAGTTTCTATGTGTGTTGCTTCTTAATCAAAAATCAATTGTCGTTTTTTCTACTTCTAAATCTGTCTATTTATAGACCTTCTTCATGGCAACCGGCTGATCTTGTTTCTAACTAACTTCTGACAAGTCTGACAGCTTCAGTTAACCTGTTGTAACTCACAGCTGTCAAGTCTTCAAATAGATCTTGTGCCTTTGTCTTGGTCAGCAAAGTGTCCAGACTGTCTGCCAGTAATTGTCGAGACCAACTGTCAATATGTGTCGACACAAGTAACTTTGGTGTCGACACAGCCTTTGATGATGTCGACATGTCTGCCTTTAAGTCGACTCAGCTTCTTCATACTGCATCTTGAGAATGAGTCGACACTGAGTATTTGTGTCGACTCAAACACTTCATCATTCTTAAGCAAATGACTTGGTCTAGACTTTGCAGTGTGTCGACACAAGTCCTGTGTGTCGACACAGTTGATGTAGATTCAGAACATAGTATGTGTCGACACTGCCTTTAGGTGTTGACACAGCTGTTGTCTACTCTGCCTATATGTGTCGACTTAGTCTTCTGGTGTCGACACAAATGTAGTCGACTCTGCCTCAGTGTGTCGACACAACCTTCTAGTGTTGACTCTGCCTCAGTGTGTTGACACAGCCTTCTGGTGTCGACTCTGCCTCAGTGTGTCGACACAGCCTTCTGGTGTCGACTTTGCCTCAGTGTGTCGACACTGCTTCCCGGTGTTGACACAGATGTTGTCGACTCTTTTTCTCTGTGTCGACATAGCCTTCTTCAAGTGTCGACACAATTATTCTGAAATGTCAACACAATTATTCTGAAGTGTCGACACAACTTCTTCTGGTGTCGACACATGGACTTAGAATAATTTTCCTGCTTTTTAGTACATACTTAACCTGCACATGTCAACTCAAAATAACATCAAATACACCTTGATGCACATCATTGAGCTAAGTTAGGCTTCTTCAAATCAGTTATACATTTTCCAATGTACCCAACAATCTCCCCCTATTTGGAGAAGTCATAACCCTTTTAGCTAATGATATACACCATTTATAAAAATTTAACATGATGATGCATATAAGCATGACATAACAGGAAACATTTAAAAACAAACATTAAGTAACAAATTCATCACAGAATAAAGATGAACATGAAGAAATAATTACAGAACAATGTTTTGTTTATAAACTTAGAAATGTTTGTTACAGCTTGTTTACATTGATTGGTTAAACAAACAAATCACTACAAAATATTTGAAAGAACTGATAATCTTAATCTAAGACTGATCAGGCTCCCTTATGACAATTCCTTTGCCTGGTTGAATTTGAGCCTTCACAGTATGTTCAGCAACATCAGCAGGCATCTTGCCTTTCAATTCAACTATCTTCTGAGCTTCCTCCTTGAGCCTTTGCCTTTCAAAGTAATGAAAGGGCTTGGGAAAATATTTGCTGGGCTCCTGAGCATCTGGTGGTAGCCTCCATCTTAGCTTTCCTTCTGAACTGAACTATGGCCTCCTGCCTAGCCTCATACTTTTGCCATTCAATATTATTATACCATTTTCCTCTTTCATGGACTTGATCCTTCACAGCCTTCCAGGCAGTTAGTATAATGTTTCTTGAAGTGGGGCTCCACTGCTCAAAATCAGGTCTAAGTTCAGCTTGCTCTCTAAATCTCTTCTTGGACAATTGAGCATCTTGTTGTTCTTTCAAACTTGCTTCAGGCTTATCAACTTTTTCAATAACAACATTTGTAACCTCCTTTGGAGGACTGTACATGGCCTGCACTTGCTGTTGAATCATATCAAAATCAACAGGAGGTAAATGACTTGGGCAACCTCAGGTTGATTGCCTTTAAGTAGACCTTGGTGAATGCCTGACTCAGCAAAAATATCATCATCACATAATGGTGGATAGCCCAATGTGGCTCTTACACTATTGGTTACCCACTTGGCATGTTCTGAGCCAGCATGAATAAGTACCCTCTCCCCCTTTAGGACTTCTCTGACAACATGATCCCTAAGATCATCCTTTTGAAACCTTATTTGATTATCAAGAAAATTCACACCCTCTTTAAAGAATGGTTTTAATTTAAGAAGCTTGTCAGATATTTCTTTCTGTGAGGTGGTGATAGTAGTGTGAACTGAATCTAGGGCAGCCTTGAGCTTCTGATCATAAACTTCCATGTCTGTAGCCCTTGCAGCAGTAAGGTTGGTAGAAGTATCTTTTAACTCAGTGAGAATTTCATTGTGAGATTCAGTCAGATTGTCATTCATTCTCAGCTGATTTTCTAGAACATATCCTTGTTTCAATGCAATGTCATCCACTTTTGTAAGGATAGTTTGTTGTTGTTGAGCTAGAAAAACCACAGCATTACCTCTCTTGTTGAAGCAATCTATCATCTCCTTTTTATTCAGGTTTACTTCAAATCTGATGGACTTAATGTCTTGAGCCAAATCAAATTAAAGTGATTTATTACTCTCATCAACTTGTTCCTATAGATCCACTTTGTTCCAATTATGTTGTGGTCTCTTGGTTTAGGAACAAACTCCCATACCTTGCACCTTCTGAATTGATTAAGCTCCTCTTGCATAGCATTAATCCAGTGTTGGTCTTAGATGGCTTCTTCAAATTTCTAAGGCTCCATTTGAGATAGGAAACTTGAGTGCAGGACTGTGCTCAGATTTTTACTTCTAGTCTGCACTCCTTGTCTTGGATCACCTATTATTTGATTAGCTGGATGATCTTTTAGATGTCTTATGGCCGGAGGTAGATTTCCTTCAGGTTGAACATCTCTATGTCCTTCATCATGTTGTACCTCTTGGTTGTCATCAGCTTCTATAGAGTCTTGTACTCCCCCTGGACAGTAGCCTTCATTTTCCAATGCTTCATCTGCATTTGATGCTTCTGCAATGGAAAGCTTGTCCATCCTTTTGCTTATACCTGTTGAATTATTTGATCTACAAGGTAACTCACTGTTGATTAATCTTGTTTCATCAAATACAATATGTACAGATTCTTCTACAACTTGAGTAGTCAAGTTGAAGACTCTATAGGCCTTACTATTTATGATGTACCCAACAAATATCCCATCTTGGGATTTGGCAGCAAACTTAGTTAGATATGACTTGCCATTGTTAAGTATATAGCACTTGCAACCAAAGATCCTAAAGTATGATAGATTTGATTTTCTACCTTTCATAATTTCATAGGGAGTCTTTTTGTGGCACTTGGTGATAGAAGCCCTATTGATCACATGACATGCAGTGTTTACTGCCTCAGCCTAGAAATATTTTGGAAGAGAGGTGTCACTCAATAGAGTTCTACCAGCTTCAATCAATGTCCTATTCTTTCTTTCAGCAATACCATTTTGCTGAGGTGTTCTAGGTGAGGAGAACTCTTGAAAAATCCCAAAGTCTTCACATAATTTTGTCATACTTTCCGATTGAAATTCAGTTCCATGGTCACTTCTGATTTTGACCACTGTACTGTTTAGTTCATTCTGAATTTGTTTCACAAAACTAAGTAAAACACTTGGGGTTTCTGATTTTTGTCTTAGAAAGAACACTCATGTATATATATAATAGTCATCTACAACCACAAAAGTGTAGACCATCCTACCTAGACTATGAACTGGCATAGGAACAAAAAGATCCATATGTAAGAGGTATAAGCACCTCACAGAATCCTTGTTTTCAAGACAATGAAAGGAGGATTTTGTCTGCTTGCCCTTTTGACAAGCTGAACATATCCCTTCCTTTATACACTTAACTTGAGGACCATTCCTCACTAACTCTTTGCCAAAGAGTTGGCCAATTGTCTTGAAGTTAAGATGAGCCAACCTCTTGTGCCACTTGACATAATGAGATGCATTATCATCAGCTACAAGATAGATGGGAGAAACCATGTTCTCACATACAAAATTAAGACAATAAACATTTCTCTTTCTATACCCAATCAATATGATCTTTTGATCACTTGACCTTTTGATATGACATCCATCCTTAACAAATGAAATGTCATATCCAAGATCACTCAGCTGACTTATGCTAATCAGATTATGTTTCAAACCTTTTACATAAGCCACTTGGGTGATGGTAATTTGGTTTGAAGAAATGTTACGAAACCCTTTGATGATTCCTCTTTCAGATCCACCAAAGATTACTTTAGGTCCATCTTTGATAGATGTGTACTCCTTCAGTAGCCTCTTTGTTCCAGTCATGTGCCTGGAACATCCACTGTCCAAGTACCATATAGGGGCATGGCAACTTGGACTTTCCTGCAATACAGAATTACTTTCCCTTAGAACCCAAGTAAGTCTTGGGTCCTTGGTTCAAGTTGTCACCATTCATATTAAGACTACCAGTAGCTCTTCTAACTAGTAGACTATTGTTCTTCCTTACATTTGTGTTATGCCAGCAGTCTAAGGCAAAATGGCCTCTCTTGCCACAACACCAACATTCAAACTTGTTGTATCTAGGTCTTGATACACCCTTGACAGAAGAATTTCTGTCCAGTGCTGGTGCTGCTGCAGCTTCACCCACAGATTTCTTATAACCATGGGGTTTATGAACATGGGTAGACCTATTGGCATTTACACCCTTGTTTATCTGAACATTAGTCTTAATATGACCATGAATATTCTCAAGATCATATTTATTAGAAGGCACTTGCACCTTTCTAAACATAACTGGGACTGAAAGGTTTAGTGGCTGGACAGGAGCTTTGCCTTTTCTTTTGAATTAGGCAGCCCTGGGGTTACCTTTGAAGCCTAATCCTGCCTTACCCTTTTGAGCCACAAACTCATCTATTAAAGGTAAGACAGATTTTGGCTTAGAGTAACTAGCCACTAAATCTTTCTCTATTCTTAGTCTGGCCTCAAGACTCTTAATTTGATCATTGTTATATTTGATTGTGCCCATCTGAATAAAGGTTATATTTTTCAGTTTGGCAATCTCATTTAACTTTTGATCCATTACTTTTTCAAACTCAGTTGCAGCCACCTTAAGATCAGCAATTTCCTGAGCCTGAGTTTTGACAAGGTTCTTGCTTTTCTTAACAGCCTGCAATAAGTCCCCATACTTATCTATCAACTGAAAAACATCACCTTCAGATTCAGATCCATCTACATCACTTGATGCAGATGTAGCTGATTCTGCACTAGTACTACAAACTTATTTTATAGAAGGACAATATACCTTACTGGGACCAGACTGATTCTGGCACATGTCTTCTTCTGATCCAGCCATCAGTCCCATGTACTGATGGTCTTCTTGATCATAGATGGA
Source organism: Platanthera zijinensis (assembly GCA_039513925.1). Lineage (NCBI taxonomy): Eukaryota > Viridiplantae > Streptophyta > Magnoliopsida > Asparagales > Orchidaceae > Platanthera > Platanthera zijinensis. The sequence goes on from CM077085.1 coordinate 163,902,877, forward strand.
GTTCAGCAATTGCATAAACTCCTCTTCTTCATTGGCTGCATATAGCCCAATGTATGCTTCAGCTTCAGATTCTGACTCTGAAGTAGATTGTTCTGTAAGGCTCTTCTCCTTCTTAGCAACAGAGGATTTCTCCTTCTTGCCCTTTTGATGAGTCTTCTTTCTGTCTGTTGACTCCTTCCTCTTATTAGGACATTCAGTCACTACATGTCCTGGCCTGTTACAATAATAGCAAACAATCTTTGAAGTTGTAGCTTTGCTGGGCTTAGTTCTGCTCTTCTCTTGTCTTGATGATTTTCTCTTCTGATAGTAATCATCAGCTGGCTGTGATGTGGAGGGCCTTGACTTCCACTGCTTCTTCTTTAAGAACCTCTGAAACTGCCTTGTAAAAGCAGCAAAATCTGTATCTGAATCACTGCTTTCTGAAATCTGATTGTCTGAAATTTCTGAGTTAACTTCAGCAACTTCCTTAGGAGGTGATGGAGATATCCTCCTATTCTTTCTAGTGGCTTCTGCCTTGAAGGCCACTGACTTCTCTCTATTCTCTCCTTTTGAATTCTTTTCTTCCTTCTTCCTAGCCATTAGTTGCATTTCATATGATAGCAACTTTCCAAACAAGGTTGGAGGAGAAATCTCTGCCAGTTTAGCCACTTCTCTTATGACACAAATCTTGGTGTCCCAATCCTTTGTCAAGGACCTTAGGAATTTGTCATTCAGTTCATAGGTACTAAAGACCCTTCCATAGGACATCAATTCATTTACTATCCTGTAGAATTTCTTGTAGCATTCAATTATGCTATCAGACTTCCCTTGTCTGAAACTCTCATACTCTTGGTTGAGCATAGACTTCCTATCCTGTCTAACTTCTTCAGACCCCTCCATGTAGACAATCAAAGTGTCCCACATTTCCTTGGAGGTTTTACAGTGAATCAGATTTTGGAATGTAGAATCATCTATGGCACCCACTATGATATTCTGAGCTCTTTTATCCATAGTTGCCAATATAATTTCATCCTTGGTCATTTCAGAATAACTCATTGGAGTTTGAATATTTGCATCAAGAACTGATACCTTCATTGGAATGAAGGGGCCTTCCTGTACTGTGATGTATATCCTTGGGTCGGAAGCCTCCATAAACAACCTAACCCTTTCTTTCCAGATTCCAAAGATTTCTTTTCTACAGATGGGTAATTTCATTGACCCTAGTTCCTTGTGATTCTCTCCAGAACCCATTTTCTTGATTCTTGATTCTGCCTTTAGGGATCTAACTCAGACTGTTATGTCCTTATTTGAGTAACCTCCCTCTGATACCACTTGATAGTTTTACTTTCAAGACTACCTAAACACCTAGAGGGGGGGGGGTGAATAGGTTCCAATGCTTATTTTCACTTTAGGCAGAATATAACTACTGAATAAAATAGAATGCAGAATATACTTCAGCAATCACAGATATTCACACATCACAGAATGCACACAGATTTATAGTGGTTCCCCAAGGTCTGGGTACATCCACTTTCCCCCTTCACCTATCTAGCAGTGTGCTAGATTCGGCCTAACTTCCTTCTTTAACTCAGATCCACAGATCCTACAGCTCAGAACTTGTTAAGGTTCCTACAACTCAGGCTAATCAGCTCTACCTCAGCCTTGACACAAGGCCTACAACTCAGAGAAATACCTTCTCCTACACTCTGGCATACACAGCTCTACCACTCAGGCATACACAGCCCTACCACTCAGAGATCAAATCTCCTACACTCAGTCTTTATAACATAGGCTTACAACTCAGATCTATATTAATAGATCCTACAGAATTTGAAAAGAATTTTATTATATCTTGCCTTTGTTGAGAGAGAAGGGACAAGACAGTATTTGATCAGCTGATGGATGAAATCAACTGAATCTTAGCTTTCTTCAAAGCTTCTTGAATCTGAACTTAGCTGAGTTGATTTCCTGACAGCTTCTTGAGAAACCTGTGACAGCTTCCTTCTGGATCTTCAAATGGCTGGATCTCTCTCTATCCAATACCTTTGATAATACTTCAGAATTCTTGGACGAATTCTACTTAGACAAATCCTGAGAGGTTGTACCCTTCAGAATGTCTTCTTAGATCTTCTGATGAAGAACATCTTCCGTGCCTTGCACTTTTCTTGATTTGATTACTCAATCAGTTTCTATGTGTGTTGCTTCTTAATCAAAAATCAATTGTCATTTTTTCTACTTCTGAATCTGTCTATTTATAGACCTTCTTCATGGTAACCGGCTGATCCGGTTTTTAACAAACTTCTGACAAGTCTGACAGCTTCAGTTAACCTGTTGTAACTCACAGCTGTCAAGTATTCAAACAGATCTTGTGCCTTTGTCTTGGTCAGCAAAGTGTCCAGACTATCTGTCAGTAAGTGTCGAGACCAACTGTCAATATGTGTCGACACAAGTAACTTTGGTGTCGACACAGCCTTTGATGATGTCGATATGTCTGCCTTTAAGTCGACTCAACTTCTTCATACTGCATCTTGAGAATGAGTCGACACTGAGTATTTTTGTCGACTCAAACACTTCATCATTCTTAAGCAAATGACTTGGTCTAGACTTTGTAGTGTGTCGACACAAGTCCTGTGTGTCGACACAGTTGATGTAGATTCAGAACATAGTATGTGTCGACACTGCCTTTAGGTGTCAACACAGCTGTTGTCTACTCTGCCTATATGTGTCGACTCAGTCTTCTGGTGTCGATACAAATATAGTCGACTCTGCCTCAGTGTGTCGACACAGCCTTCTGGTGTTGACTCTGCCTCAGTGTGTCGACACAGCCTTCTGGTGTCGACTCTGCCTCAGTGTGTCGACACAACCTTCTGGTGTCGACTCTGCCTCAGTGTGTCGACACCGCTTCCCGGTGTCGACACAGATATTGTCGACTCTTTTTCTCTGTGTCGACATAGCCTTCTTCAAGTGTCGACACAATTATTCTGAAGTGTCGACACAATTATTCTGAAGTGTCGACATAGCTTCTTCTAGTGTCGACACATGGACTTATAATAATTTTCCTGCTTTTTAGTACATACTTAACCTGCACATGTCAACTCAAAATAACATCAAATACACCTTGATGTACATCATTGAGCTAAGTTAGGCTTCTTCAAATCAGGTGCACATTTTCCAATGTACCCAACACTCTCCCAAGGCTCGCCGCAGTCCAAAATACACAGGAGCAAAAGATCTTTCAGTGTACGGTTGGTGCTCTCCGTCTACCCGTCGGTCTGAGGGTTAAAAGTTGTGATGAATGTCAACCGAGAACCCGAATGGGCCTGGAATGACCTCCACTCCCTGGATGTAAACCGCCCATCCCGATCTGAAACGATAGTCTTGGGCACCACATGATAACGCACAATCTGCCCAATGAACCTCCGTACTAATACACTAACTGGAGCGTCCTTCGCCACTTGAATGAATCGGTCCACCATTGTTAGCCTATCAACTATCACCCATATCGAGTAATTCCCCGCACGGGATAGAGGTAGCCCATGTATGAAGTCCATGGCTATATCCTCAAATTTCAATTTCGGCACCGAAAGTGGCTGCAGCAAACCTGCCGGGTTCCTACACTCTGCCTTTACAAGGTTGCAGGCCTCGCAATGCGTCACAAAGTACGTAAGGTCTTTCTTCATACCCGGCCAGTACAGTGTCCTCTTCAAATCTTTTACCATCTTGGTGATCCCCGGGTGTACCGAATATCGGCTGCAATGAGCTTCTGTCATAATGTCCTCCCGAATCTGGGCTCTTGCCGGTATGTAGACTCTACCTCGGAAACACAGGAGACCATCCCTCAAAGAGTAATCTCTTGTCGTGCCTTCATCTAAGGCTCAGAATATCGGCTCAGCTCTCTCATCTAGCATCTGCCTATCTCTGATGCGGTCCCGAATATCATCAGTAGTAACCATCGACCCCAGGTACTCCATGTATAACTCCTGGTCATCCTCAGACACTAGTGATATCTGCATATCCTCGAATGCTTTAACTAACTCCAAGGCCATCAGCTGCGGGCCTACTCCTGACGTACTCGCTCTCCGGCTCAGAGCATCTGCGACCACGTTCGCCTTCCCCGGATGGTAGTGCATGGTATACTGGTAGTACGATAGGAACTCCACCCAGCATCTCTGCCTGATGTTTAACTCCTTCTGGGTGTCAACATACTTCAGATTCTTGTGGTCAGAGAAGATATCGCAATGTACTCCGTAGAGATAGTGTCGCCAAATCTTAAGAGAAAAAACGACTGCCCCAATCTCCAAATCGTGCACGGTGTAGTTCTGCTCATGCTGCTTTAACTGACGGGAGGCATAGGATATTACGTGCCTGTTTTGCATTAGAACGACACTCATCCCCTGATAGGAAGCATCTGTGTACACCTGGAATCCTTCCTTCCCTGAAGGAAGAGCAAGGATGGGAGCCGAGGTAAGACGATCCTTCAGCTCCTGAAAAGCAGATTCGCATCGTGGTGTCCAAATAAAAGCGGACTCCTTCTTCGTCAGAGACATAAGAGGGAGGGAAATCTGAGAGAACCCATTTACGAACTTCCGGTAATAACCAGCAAGTCCTAAGAAACTTCGAACATCCGAGGCCGACTTTAGTGGTTACCAATCCCGTACTGCCTGGACCTTCGCTGGATCCACTGCCAGACCTGCTCCACAGATGACATGGCCAAGAAAGGCCACCTCCTTTAGCCAGAACTGGCACTTGCTGTACTTGGCATACATCTTATGCTCCCGCAGCTTCTCCAAAGTCAAGGCCAGATGCCGCCCGTGCTCCTCCTCCGTCTTTGAGTAGATAAGGATGTCGTCGATGAATATGATAACAAATACATCCAGATACTATTCGAACACCCGATTCATCAAGGTGATAAATGCGGAGGGTGCATTCGTGAGCCCAAAAGGAATCACGGTAAACTCGTACAAACCATATCTGCTGCTGAAGGCCGTCTTCGGGATGTCCTCCTCCCGAATGCGAAGCTGGTAGTACCCCGACCTCAGATCCAGCTTTGAGAACCAATGGGCTCCCTTGAGCTGGTCAAATTGCTCGTCTATCCTTGGCAAGGGATAAGTATTACGGACCGTCAACCTGTTCAGGGCCCGGTAATCTATACACAGTCGAAGGGTTCCGTCCTTTTTCTTGACGAACAACACTGGAGCTCCCTATGGTGAAGTGCTAGGCCGAACGAACTCGGACTCCACTAACTCCTGAAGCTGGCTTCGAAATTCCACCAACTCCTTTGTGGCCATTCGATCGGGAGCTCTAGATATCGGCTTAGCCCCCTGTACGAGCTGAATCTGGAAGTCCTTCTCTCGATGCGGGGGAAGCCCTGGTAGCTTCTTCGGAAATACGTCGGCGAAGTCCCGTACTGCTGGAATATCTGAAATGGAGTCCTTGGCCACAACCGCCTCAAAAAGGACCTGATAAACTTCTTCCCCCTGCAGGTTGGCCTTAACTTCCTGCACAGACGATAATAAGGTGCGGGGTGCTGGTATAATACCTTCGATGACAATGAAGGAGTCGCCGTGCCTCACGGTGATCCTCTTCGCCACACAGTCATTCTGGGCATGGTTCCAGCACAGCCAATTCATGCCCAGGATCAGATCGTAATCTGGCTTCTTCAGAATCGGCGCTTGTGCCTCAAACGCCTTCCCGCCGATCTGCACTTCCATATTGCAATGAGCAGAGGTCATTAGCTCTGATACATTGGGTAGGCGCACCCTCATCATCTTCCCGGTGAATGGCTCCACACCTGCCAGTCCTTTCACGAAATCCTCCGACACGAACGAGTGCGAAGCACCAGTGTCGAAGAGAGTGTGAGCGGGCTTGCCGCTAACGAAGACTATGCCTGGGGTAATTAAGTGTCTTAGTATTCTTGTTGCAGTTGTCTTCTCTTAATTTCTTACTAGATTATGTCTAGAAAACTAGTTCATATGAAGAAAAACTTAAAAGTACTGCCATACCTGCGATAACTTGCTCCGGGTTTCAGGGTTGTGTTAGGTCTAGAGCATACACCTGCTCCCTCTCTGGCATGCGGCCTTGGTCCTGAAATCCTCGTCCTCAATCATGTCCTCGGTCGTCAATCTGTCGGGGAGGTGGGGCGCCCTGATGTGCTGGTGGGGGTGCTCGCCTCATAGGGCAGTTCCTCTTGATATGCCCCGGCTGATTGCACTGAAAGCATACCGGTGCCTGCTCTGCTGTCCTTGGCATCGCCAGCATCTGTAAAGGTTGGGGAGCCAATACCCACTCAATCCTCTGCTCCTGCCCAAACTCCTGACGAGGTTGATCCCCGTTCCTTCTCTCCCCAATAACCTGGCCTAGAGGACGGTCTTTACAACCTCCAATCACTGTATCATCAGCCTGTCTCTTCCGGCTCTTAACTGTAAGCTGATCTGCTTCCCACTTCTTAGCAATCTCAAGAATACTGGCCAAACACCCCTCCAAGATGAAGAGGAGGGCCTATCTCATATCATCTTGCAGCCCCTTGTAAAATCTCCGGGCATAGCGAACGTCGTCCAACTGATAAGCGTCCGCATAGCGGGCCAGGTGAGTGAACTCTGATAATAATCCACCACAGTCCTGTTCCCCTGCATCAACCGCAGGAACCTATCCTCCAGCTCTTCCCTCGCCGATTGAGGTACGAAATGTCCCAAGAGCGCTGCTCAGAACTCCTCCCAAGTAATATCTGCGCAGTCCATACCCGCAAAGGTGGAGTCCAGCTGAGAATTCCACCACCTCTTTCCGTGTAACTCAAGGCAGGAGACAGCCAATGCAACTGCCTCCTAAGTGGGGCATCGAATCCCCGCAAGCATCTCGTAAATGGTATCTAACCACTCCTCAGTGCGTACTGCCGATTCCATCCCAAGGTAGGATGGAGGGGAATGTCCCCGGAAGATGCTCATCCAGTTGGCCCCGGGGTTTGGCTGTGGAGCCGGGGCTTGCTGAGATCTGAAGGCCTCCAGAATGGCCGTCAGTGTTTGCCCCATCTCTGTATGCAGGAACGGAGCTGGCGTCGGCGGAGGCGGGACCACATTCGGAGCGTGTGGGGTCCCCTGCAGTGATGATGGGTTCGTCGCAGGCTAAAAGGAATAATTCCATTTGTTAGAGAGCGAATGAATGGAATTTAAGAAGGGGTATGATGGACTTTTACATGTGATTTCCTTTATGGGCACACCACTGCTACCGCTACTAGTTTGTCTGCAAACTAAGCTCGCATGGGGGTGGCCCAAGGATTTGTGGACTACTTCTCTTCTGATAGTGGTCTCCTCTGATACCACTTGTAATACCGTTTTTTTTATTTTTCGAACACCGGGGTCTTAGCCCAGAATTGCTGCTTTGCGGTGGCTCCGACTCACGGGAAGGCCGCCACTACAAAATGCCAATTCTGCCGGCCCTTTTCGATCACAAGGAGGGAGAAGTAAGTATACATAAAATGTAAACAGGTCCATAGAAACACACATATAAAATGAAATCACATCAAGTCCATCAGTAATATCAAATAGAAGTACTACAAAGATCAGTTCAGAAGAAATATAAAGAAATTGGCTCAAGCCCGGTACATAAGAGTCCTCACTATAAATCACTCATCGCGAAAGCTATAAAAACACTAAACACTCACGGAGCTGGTCATAGGTGCTCCGGTGCTAGACTGGCCCACCTCCATGCGCATTGTACTCCGTTGGTGCTGGTCCCTGGACTGCTGGTCCCTATTTCCCATCCGGAGCTCCTGTAATGTTGTGGTTCGAAAACCATTAGTCATAAAGACAAAGCCCTATCATCCCCTACCCCTCCCCCACGGCTCCTAAGCACCGAGCGGAGAGGAGGAAAGGGAAGATACAAAGGTAGAGAATAAGCAAGCAGATGACAATGGAGCTATTCTAACAACTATCATGGTGTATAAATAACTATTTAGAGTGAAGTACATCTAGCAATTCTACGGTAGTGAGCAATAAAGTAGACATGTAGTAAGTAGCTAATTTATAAGAAGACAAATAGAGAGCAAGTAAGTAAATAATTAAGTAAGTAAGTAACCTTAACTTATATGAATGCACAAACAAACTTATAAGTTAAGGGGTCTTCTGCAAGGCTCCCATCGTATAAAAAGTCTCATACCGATTTATACGTTGGGGTGTCGGTTGTATGAAAATATGAGTGTAGTGATATGTTATGCCATGACTCATGCAAGTGCAACTCACGCACACGACTCTATGCGCACAGACCTTTAGTTCCCCCTATTCGGGCAGCTAGCTTCACTCCCAGGAACCTTCGTAGTTGCAAACGGAGATAGTGGGTCAGGCCCCCCACTCCTAGGCGGGTATCCACACTACCGGGCCTAGCCCTTCCGTACGCCCCTAGAAGAACACAACCTAGAGTATCCGCGTACTAGTGCTGGCTATATACACAAGGCTTTCTTTGGCTAAGTGTCCCACACCTCTGAGTCGACGTACCAATGTCGGTGTGAACGACAATAAAGTACCGAAGACCCACCACCTTATTCTGTACTCAAAACCCCCGAGCCCCCGGCTCCCCGGACAGTCCCGCCCGTGCATCTACCTTCAGAGCTACCGTCTGAATTGCAACCAAACCAACTTATTCTACCTCCCTATCTACCGGGGTGTATGAAAGTGCAACCCTAGTTATACTAATTGCACTTTTAGCTTATTATTCCTATGGTTTACGTTAGCCCAGGACTGCCCCCGGTATTCCCCGTGAAGGGCTCTCAAAGGGCACTAGGAACTATGATGGTAGCTGAAGCCCACCGTTCCCTTTCGCAAGGCACTTATTATTATTGTTTGATACCCATTACCCAATCCCTTTTAAATTACTTTAGATCTAGCCTAGAGTATTAAGACTCTTCCTCTCCTACCGGGGTGGACGATCTTTCGTCGATCCCGGACGCCACTTAACACGAGTCAATCTCACACCCTACCCATCCTGACTTCAAATAATGAACTTGATTTTACCTACCCTATCCAAACCAGCAAACTACAAAAATTCCATCTCCCCAAGTTCATCACCCACTCTAGTTCAGCTTTTGCAGTTTTACTAAATGCAGACCATTCTAAGCTATATGAGGTATGCAAGGGGTTAACTCCAAATTGTATTCCAAATCTCTTATAATATTTACTGGAGGTCTATCATGACATAATTAGTCTAAATTCATAAAATAAAAATTTTCCTAATTTATTTGGCATTTAATTAATTTCCTTTAAAGTTTCTAAGGGCTACCAATTGAACATGAAGTGCACTTTTCAGGTATATATAAAGCTTCATAAAATCATGATAAATCCTAAACCACAATTAAACAGTAAATCCAAGATATAACAAATTTTCAAGTAATTTAAGGACTCTAATTTAATTTTGATAATAAATCCTATCTCCTTTCATTAATGAAGTAAGTTCAGTAAATAATCATCCAAAAATTCTTAATTAATCTTCTATAGAAGATACTATCCTAAAAACATCAGGGGCAAAGTTTCACAATTCTTCAATTGGGATTGATATCTCGAATAAATAATTACCCAAATCTCAGAAGGCTATATTTGTGAAGCAAGTATTGTAAATACTCTTATTAAAATCATGAATAAAATTGTACAACTAGATATTGATATAGAAACATTATTGGCCCGGTTTCAAAATTTTACAGTAAGTAATTTGCTCTAAATGATTTATTGATCATAATTTCCCTTTTTGGAACTTGTGAAGGAAGTACTAGATATAATCAACTAAAATTTGTAACAAAATTCAGGGATGTTTATTTTTACATAAAGCATCTGCTGCCCAAGTTTCATCAGATTCAAATGAACAGAGTATTCAAAATAATTGAAAGACCAGTTTGAGCAAATTGATACCTAACAAATAAAGTACTTGAAATATAATCAATGAAATCCTAATAAAATTACTAAGGGTTCTTCCAAGCCTAAAACGTACTCCATCCAATTTTCAAAACTTTTAACTAAGGTTTAGTGGCTGTGCTTTCATAATTGAGCTTCTACCCTAAAACTAGGGTTAGGGTTTTGAGGTGTGTACCTACCTCCAAATCCTCCAAGATTTCTACCAGAGAACTTAGGATTTATTACCTTCAACTCTACTGGGTTACAACATCACACAAGGGCATTTGCTCCTATGCTCTTCACAACACTCAAAAACCCTTCCCTAGGGTTTGAGTTTTAAACCTAGGGTAAATCAACCCTAAATCACACCATTTTCCTTAAGAGGGTGACATTAGCCATGCCAAGTCAGTATCCAAAATTTAAGCCTCTATTGAAGTGTTTTGACCACTCAAAACCCCAGGGGGTGTTTGATCCTAAATAATCCTATAAGGATCAACCTAGGGTTGGATAAAAAAACTATTCAAACATCTCCAAATGAGATGAAATTTTTACCAGAGACTTAACATGCCCTTTAAGACTACCCACCCGATTTTGGTGGGATTTTGAGGTGTTTAAGACACCTAAATAGTTTATACATGGTTTATAAAAATTTTCCAAAAACTATAGAAAAATATTCTCCAAAAATTCCCATTTTTTGATAGGCTTTAGATATAGCTAAGGTAGACCCCTTGACCAAATTTCAGCATATTTGGACAAGGGATAAAAGGTGGGCATCCATTTGAACCTCAGGATAGCCCTAGGTATAGGTCCCACCAAAATGGGTGATGTGTCAATCCACTTACCCAATCGAGTTGAAATAAATTTTAGAATAATCTAAACTCGAAGGGCTACAACTTCTGTGACTGGCCATTTTTCCTAAAACGGCTTCTAAGTGCCTCATTAAGTAACATCAAAAAGAGCTTGATAAATCACTATATATTATATAGAAATATAATAATTTAGTATTAAAGTTACTGTTCATCTTCTCAAAAAGCCCAAACCAGCAACCTAAAAACGCTTAAAACCTTTAGCTTTGCAGGTGGATTTCGCGTCCACCTAGCCATCTCCCTGACCGGCCACCACCACCACCACTTCCGTTGAGGTGAGGGCTACCGTTAGGGGGCGGCACGGACGCCGGAGAGGCGGTTTTCGGCGAACCCGACCACCATAAATTTCGGAAAAACAATGGAAACGCTCACCCGATCCAGCTCTTTTAATCCTGATGTCTCTCCTAATAGTTCCTAAGATCTATCCATAGAAGAAGAGGTAGAGGAGGACCTTTTTCATGGTTTGGAGGCGAGATGAACGTCGGTTTGTCATTTGCGCGGTGGTGGCGTCGCCGGATCTCTTCAACAGCAAGAACAATAATCTAAATCTATTTAATCAAGAGTGTAAACCTCTCATCTTGCTATAAGGATGCTTTTATAGATCTCCAAGTGGGGAGGAGAAAGGGTAAACAATTATGGCCATAAAGGCTCTCCTCTTAATATTATTTCAGTTACGGTGGAGGAAGAGGAAAAGGTGGAATATGAAATGACTGATCCAGGTGGAGATTTCCTATTGGGTCAACTCTTCCTCATTTTATTAAGGAATTAGAGAAGGAAACGGCCCATAAATACTCCTGGTGTAACTCCCCATAATCAGAGTTAATTGTGGCTTGGGATACAGAAATTTCCAGCCTGGCTGACGTTTCGGCCTTTGTAACGGGCGTGACACATAGGTCACAGGCGTGATAGGTGTGTTGAAAATTCGAGCTCGCCGATCATCTTCCTGATATCGAAGATCGTCGAAGGGGTCACGCCCTAGGTCACGGGCGTGACGCGTAGGTCACGGTCGTGACGGGCCTAGGTGGAAACCCTGAGTTCATCGATCGTCTTGCTGATATCGACGATCGTCGAAGGGGTCACGCCCTAGGTCACAAGCGTGACGTGTAGGTCATGGGCGTAACATGTCGGTCATGGGCGTGACAGACCCAGGTGGAAACCCTGAGTTTGTCGATCGTCTTGCTGAGATCGACGATCGTCGAAGGGGTCACGCCCTAGGTCACGGGCATGACGTGTCGGTTGTAACGCCCCAAAATGTTGTAGGAGCGACGGGGATCGCTTTTGGCCAAGACAGTTTTTTTGGAGCAGGTGACACGGGTCCCGACACGGCCGTATCGGAGGCTGTGTCGGCCGTGTCGAGCTGGCCGTGTCGAGCTGGCCGTGTGGTCGACCATGTTAAGGTCGACGATAGTCGGGTATGGAACACGGCCAGGCACACGGTCGTGTCCCAGGTCGTGTAGCATCGGGTTGTTTCGAAGCATTTCTAAGGGATTACACACGGGGCATGACACGGGTCCGGACACGGCCGTGTCCCAGGTGACACGGGCGTGTCAAGGGCCGTGTCAGAGGCTGTGTAATTCTCTGACTGAAAATCGTGAAAACGTGTGCCGTGACACGGGTCACGACACGGCCGTGTGGAGGGAGACACGGCCGTGTCGAAGGCTGTGTCAGGAGCCGTGTGCTGGTTTTCGAATCGATCGAGACGGCGAATGGGTAACACGGCCAGGCACACGCCCGTGTTGCAACCCGTGTTCGGCCAAGTTTTGTGAATTTTTAGGCTGAATCGTGTCCGTTCGTTTCTTTGGCTTGAGATCCGAAGGCTGGGGGCTGGACCTGAGGGATTATGCTCGGGAATAGGGTTTGAAACCCTCATTTTCCTTTGGGCTTTATCTCTCTTGATTCTAGAGAGAAGGGAGAGCAAGGAGGAGGAAGAAGGCCAAGATCCGGCCGCCGGCGAAGCTTCGGAGGTCTGTTTCGCGAGCGGAGTTTAGATTCGCGAAGGTGGGAGCGTTGCGGTGGTTTCCAACCGAGCAAATCTTCCCCATGGCTAGGAAGAGGGGACGGAAGGTAACGACACTTCTCCTCTCGGTTTTTAGGATTTAGGATGCATGAATAGCATCCCCTTCCTTTCGTGTTTTGAGCACCGGATATCTCAAATGAGAGGGATTCGTGTAGCCTTGGTTCAAAAGGAACCTCCGGGTTGATCGTGTTCATCCCGGCATGCTTGCACTAGAGATCCGCTCCGTTAGCGGATTAGGCATTGTGGGTGAAGCCGTGGTCACGACCGATAGTCCGACCCGGTGATGTTGCATAGCGAGCTTCGGTAGAAAATCCGTTGCGGCAATACGCCGTTGTATGTATGCGTTTTCCCCCTTATATTTGAGTGAGTGCTCGTAGTCGGAACCGGACGAGGTTAGCTCCGCTTTGTGTGGTAGATAATTTCCTTGGAGCACGGGAATGGGTTGAGCATTCTTGGCGTTGAAATCAGTTTTTGCTTTTCTGCAGGGATCTTCGTCGACAGAAGGCTTTGATGTTGGAGGCGACGAGATTGAAAGATGGCTTTGGAGGGATCTTTGCCGAGCGGAATTTGGAGAGGTTGGGCGAGAGGATGAGCGGGGATGAGCGCGAGTCGGGAATGATGTATGGAGTATGGTTCAGCGGGAGAAGAAGCACGTGCAAGGAGTACTATGCTTGCTATGGCGCACGACTGCGACAGGCTTGCGAGCGACAACATAGGGCTTGCTGATAGAGGATAAGATATTGCAAATGACGGAGGTATCAGGATTTTGAGGGGATGAACAGTGAACTGAGAGATGAAATCTGTATTAATTAAGCTTTGATCCCGTCAAATGACCAATATACCCCCCAAAAAACTCACAAAAGCTAGTTTTATTAGGGCATTCCATGATTAAAATGTTACACCATGTTACACCATGGGCTGACTAGGTCCTTGCTTATAGTATAAAGATTTAAGTTAGAGTTTTGAATTTGTATAAAATGATTGTGAAATTTTTCTTCGCATGTATAAATAGAACTTGTGGGTTGTTGAAGCATTCTAAATTTAAATGCGAGAAAGTATCATGTTCATGACAATGCTTTAAAGTAGACTATTTTGCCACATCAATAAATCTGTGAATTTTTATGCACAAAATAATGAGGAAAATATTATATATCAAATATTGGATGAGCATGAAGATAAATAAAATCTTGTTAGAAGTCCTTATTTGATGGAGATTCATATTATTTTGTGCGTGATTATTGTGCCAAATATTGTATATTATTATTATTTATAGATATTGTTCACTTTTTGATTGTATATATTGCCATGTTTAATTTAATAAACACTATGCATGGTTAAGTCATTCTAAGTTAAACTGCGATAACATTGTCTTCAACCAAACGAACAAAAATGCTTCCCCATTCATAACTACAAATGACAATATAGCTCGTCCAAACATTTTATAAGTAATTAAATATTTGATTTTAACACCCTCTGATCACATGTTCATTCAAACAATGAACAACAATTTGATCAGATCAAAACTGCATACACTTCTAAAGATTTACATAATACTAAAGCTTTTTTAAAATTTCAAAGTAAATTATTATAAGATTTCTGCATATGAAAGGAATTTTAGGAACTTGAGGACTCTGCAGTAATTTAAATCAACCAGGTACCTTCAAACAAGGTACTACAGATATATTCCCCCTAGCATCTTTAAACGTTGGCTGCTTGATATTGGACTTTCATTGCTTTCAAAAACTAATACCCTCGGCCACATTCTTTACAGGCTCCTTTTGTTCTTCTTTCAAAGACATTCTGCCACTAACCACAGCTGTAGAAACATCAGCTATTGCATTGTCTTTGGGTGATTTTGTAGCAGAGTCAAGTGAGGGTTTCTTGTCAAAATTACAAACAGCACAATTATCCACCTTATGTTAAGAAACTATAACAAGTGAGTGTTCCTTATCCATTGGAGTGTTTTCAAACTTTCTTTTCTTACTTGGAGACCGAGCAGTTTTTTGTGGTGTGCTTATCTTTGTACTAAGCTGTGATTTAGTTGATTTGTCCCTTTTAGAAAGGAGGGTACAAGGAAGATCCTTACTAGTGGAAGCTAAAATAACACATGTACTATCACCAACCTATCCCTCAAGTTGCTGAAATTTAATCTCCCTTTCAGGCTCTACAAGACCTATATTTTTTGCACTATATCCGAAGCACCATCAAATTTCAATTTTGTAGTATTTTTCCTTCTACCCTTGTCAATAAGATTGTCGCTAGCAGTGGCTGAAATAACACATTTATTATCACCAATCAGTCCCTCAAGTAGCTTTTTTGTTTTATGTTGTATTTTTCATTTGCATTTTATATTCATTTTTCTATTATCATTTTTTAATTCATGTGTGACCTATAATTTTCTTTTGTTAGTGGTAGAGTGAATCATTCAATTTTGTAAAACATAATCTCCATGTCTAATTTATAATCTTTATTAATTTTGTTATTTTTTTATATAGGTGCCAATCCGATTTATTATTAACAATAGATAGAAGATGGATGGGAAAGTTACGACATTCGAACACGTATTTAGATGGCGTAAAATATTTGCTAGATTCATACTATTCATATACACCAATTAGTGAGAAGTGCCCATGTCCTTGTAAAAAGTGTGTAAATCTAAAGAAGTGGGATAGAGATGTGGCAGAGGGGCATCTTGTATGGAATGGTATTATAGAGAACTACACAGAATGGATATACCATGATGGACGTTTAATTAATAATGGAGTCTTACAAAATAATAATCATCCTTTAATTATAGGATCTTTGAACCATACTAACAACTCTAGTGATCTGATGAATGAACTTCTGCATGCTCCTATTCCTAATTTAACAAATAATGAGAGTTTTTATGTACAAGAATTACTTTATGATGATATCGACATAAACACACATTTTGAGAATCCTCAAGATCCCATTAATGCAGATGTGGATAATCTATACAAGGCTCTCTTAGAGGAAAATAAGCCATTGTGGGAAGGATGTCAAGAGTACACAAAATTATCCTTCTTATTGAATCTCCTGCATATTAAGACACTTGGAAATTGGAGTAATGTACATTTTGATATGTTATTGAAAGTTCTACAAGGTGCAGTGCCAGACGAATATAAATCAGTGCCGGGCTAACTATCGTGAGGCCAAGAAAGTCACATCTAAATTGGGCCACAAATTTATTAAGATTGATGCATGTGAAAATGATTGTTCATTATTTTGGTACATACACAAAAATGACAATTCTTGTCATATATGTGGACAAGCACGATGGGTTTATGTACAAGACGATCAATTGACTCATTGATCGAGAAAACGTAAGCAACAAGATGTGATCATTGTTAGGAAGACACCCAAAAAAGTTTTTCGATATTTTCCATTGAAAGAACGTTTAGAGCGACTATTTCTTTGCAAGGAAACTGCCGAGATGATGCAGTGGAATGCCAAAGATCTTAATCATGACAGTTTATTGCATCACCCTAGAGATGGCTTGGCATGGAAAGAATTTGATCAACGCCACAAAGAGTTCTCAAATGATCCTCGAAATATTCGTTTAGGACTTACTACTGATGGATTTAGTCCATTTGGTGATCTTAGCAGCACACATAGTACGTGGCCAATAATGCTAGTGATATATAATGTGCTACATTGGGAGTGCATGAACAAAAGATCTATTATCGTTTCGGGTTTGATACCTAGGCCAAAGATGTCAGGGAATAACATCGATGTGTATCTACAACCATTAATAAAAGAGTTGAATGAGTTATGGGAAGTGGGGGTAGAAGTGCTTGATGTTTTAAATGGGAAAAATTTTACACTATTCGCAGCACTATTATGGACTATTAGCGATTTTCCCGCGCTTGGTAATCTAACGGGATAGAACACACATTACAAACTTGGATGTCCATCATGCGGGTTGGACACTCAATCATGTTGGCTTAAGAATAGTAAAAAAACTGTTTATCAGGCGCATCGTCGATTCTTGCTAGTTGATCATCCATTTCGAAAAGCAAGATAGTTTGGTCGACAAAAAATGCGTATTTGTGGTAAAAAAACCTCCTAATGGACGAAGAGTATCAAAGGAAACCCAACATCTTCATGTTGTGTTTGGTAGAGAAAATAATTCGGGAGGACCTACTAAGTATTGGAAAAAAAAAAGTAAATTTTTTGAACTTCCTTATTGGAAGACAAATTTACTTCGTCATTGTCTTGATACGGTACATATAGAAAAAATGTGTGTCATAATATTTTGAACACTATATTGGGTGACCCGATCAAATCCAAGGATAATATGCGTGCTAGAAGGGATTGCAAGGATCTCAGGATTCTAAAACATCTATGGATCCAAGAAAGAGATGATGACACCGAGATTATTCCTCCAACTTGCTTAACCATGAGTAAGATGGAGAAAGATATCTTTTTTATTAATGATAAAGTCATTATGAGTTCCTGATGGATATGCCTCAAATATATCACGCTGTGTTAAACTAAAGCAATACAGAATATAAGGCTTAAAGAGCCATGATAATCATATTATAATGCAACAATTATTGTTGATTGGTTTACGATCAGTGTTACAAAGGAATATAGTGACACCATTGATGGAGGTTTCCATGTTCTTTAGAGAATTATGTTCCAAAAAACTTAATGTTTCTGATTTGTTGAAGATTGAAGATTGCATTATAGTGGCTTTATGTCAACTCGAAATAATTTTCCCCCCTTCTTTCTTCACTGTAATGATTCATCTCATGGTTCATCTTTCATAAGAAGCTATTTTTGGTGGCCAAATACAATTTAGATGGATGTATCCCATCGAGAGGGAACTTAGACATTATAAAAAATATGTACGAAATAGAACAAAACTAGAATGATCTATAGCAGAGTGTTATATAGCATAAGAGACTTTGACATTTTGTTCTCGGTTCTTAGAAGGGATAAAAACACGATTTAATCGACCAAGTCATAATAGTGCAAATTCTACTTCTCCAACTACAGTATTTAGGATGCTTCGACAAGTTGGGAGTGTAAGAAGTGGCGCTCTCTTGAAGGCACTAGATCCAATTAACCTTATGATATATTTTGTTCAACTGTGCAGAGCTAGAAATTTTTCGAAGGTAAGTTTTAATAAAATTTAAAACAATGATAAAGATTAATTATTCGTGAGATGTGCATTAATTAATATTTTTTTAATAGCAAACTTCGAGAAGATTTGAAGAATCGCCACCAACCCCAATGTATTGATGTGGACTGCTTGGAGAATATATTTCATAAAGAATTCTCAGAATGGTTTAAACAAAGAGTAAGAATCATCATATACATGTACATTAATTTGCGCATGTTTGTTCTCGTACCTAGATCTACAAATGAAAAAAGACTATAAAATGAATTATGTTTTCATTTTATCATAATAGGTTAATCGTGATGGTGCAATTGTTGATGACGCTCAATTACGATAATTAGCCCTCAGACCAAACTCTATTGTTCGTAGTTACAAAGGATATAATATAAATGGGTTTTCTTTTCGAATTATAGGCAGTGAGATTCACAAGAGGACGCAAAATAGTGGAGTTGAAGTTATGTCTTATCTTGTTGGGCTTCAAGAGGATATCAATTATTTTTGTAGAATAACAGAGATCGTAGAGCTAGATTACTTTGACTTTGCTAAAGTGATGCTTTTTAAATGTGATTGGGTTAATCCTGCAAAGAATGTGGGTGTGAAGAAAGATTTATATGGGTTCACATTGGTAAATATCACAAATTTGATACATACCGGAGCAGCACTTTAACATGACCCATATATTTTTCCTTCTTAAGCAAGAATGGTATATTATATTCGTGATCCTAAACAATCAAAGTGGGAATTGGTCATGAGGATGTTACCACGAGATGAGTATGAAATGGGAGAATTTGAAACTGGAAGTGTTGATGATCATGAAAACTTCATTCAATTTGTTAGTGATGACATACACAATATTCTAAATTTATATCAAGATTATGATGAAGACACCGAGATGGTTAGAACAGATGTTGAGCCTATAGTTGTGCAAAGAGAAGCCAATTTATTATCTCCAAGTGGGCTGATTATGTTCATTCCATGACTACCAACATAATAAAGCTCTTTTTGCATCCTCCTGTCATTGTTGAAAAAAATAAAGTATTTCGCCAAAAATATACTGGTGCACATACTCTTGGACGGATGACCCCTGCAAATCGAAAGAAAGACTTGGTATACATATATATAATATATATCTTTTTTGTTTCTTAGTTTATTTTTATAAGGAAATTGAATTGGGTAGAGAACCAAATCACATTGAATTATTCTTAGATAGTCGCACAAGTAAGAAAAATGAAAAAACTTTGGTGAATGATGATGCAATATCAAAAAAAGTAAGTGTTTCATTCTTTAGATTATTTATTTAAACATTTAAATAATATCCAAATTGTTTACTGAAGAATTCATTTGTGTACTTTTTTCTAGGTTGCCTTGGACAAGGTTATCGAGGAACAATTATCGCAGCATCCTCCCGACACACCAATAAATGAAATTCATGAAGGTGCTTTTAGGTAAAAAAACATAAAACTTTATTTCAATTTAGAGTATTGTACAATAAATTTTTATTTCTCTTTAGATCTAGATTTGGACAAGAATATTATGGCCGATGTCGTGGTATGGGAATGGGTGTCAGTGCGATTAAGGTATACCCTAATTTATCATGCCGCGCAAGAACAACTAGCTTGAAACATTCAAATCCAGAAGAGTTGCGGGAGATTGAACAATTTAAATTACAAATGTCTATCATGCAAAGGACCATAGATTGTCTTATGGATGACAGGTCACAGCAAAATTCTAGGGATGATTCATCTGGAACATCAGTGGGGCAAGGGATACATCTATCACCAGACCAAGTAATAATTGTGTTTAAAACAAGTTATTAATGCTTGGATTAATTAGAATTGTTTTATAAATATTTATTATGTGTGCAGTTCTTGAGAATGATGCCTTCTATTCAAAGATCAAATATAAATAAGACTACCCCTAACAACACCCCAACACCATCTCGTACTATAAATATCAATTTGAATCAAGGTTTGGTTTCTCTCTTCTTCTATTTATTTTTGAGATTCAATTGAATGAAAAATAATTATGATATTCATTTTTACCCTTTGTAATGACTTTA
This sequence comes from Platanthera zijinensis, assembly GCA_039513925.1. Lineage (NCBI taxonomy): Eukaryota > Viridiplantae > Streptophyta > Magnoliopsida > Asparagales > Orchidaceae > Platanthera > Platanthera zijinensis. Next base: position 163,922,816 of record CM077085.1, read on the forward strand.
CATTAAAAGGTGTAACAATCATGAAATTTTTATTGGGTCTCTTAAATAAGTCTATGCATGCCAAATCTCCTTAATAAATCTCAATTGTAATTATTTGCCATAAGTTATTTTATGCACACTTTGCATGTGGAACTTTTTAAGTACGTTAAGATTCAAATCGTAAGTACAACAGAAATTCCCTCTTGAAATATGGTTAATAACTTTAAGACAGTAATCTACTAAGAGAATGATAGTATAATGAACTATGATGGAATGTATTCATCGTCACCACTGAGTTTGAGAATTTAGATTACATCAAACCTTTCTTTATTTTCAAATGTATAATGGGCATGCCCATAAGGAGTAGATCCACTTTCAAACCAGCAATCAAATACATCTTCAATTCTCCTTATCCTTGTTAGTCCCTGCGTAAATTTCATTTGTTTCCATTCAGTCTCTTAAGTTTAAATTCTAGAAATAAATTTTATCTAGTTTATTTTTCTTCTTGTACTTCTCAGTTCTGTTGAGCCTGATTAATATTAGTTCTAAATAAACAAACTCTTTGTGGATGCTCATCTTTATAATTTGCTTTCTTCAATGAATTTCTCTTTTTAGATTTTGTTTGGTCTTAGTGTCATACTACAACGTTTTGAAATACAGTTTTTTAAAATCTATGTATGATATTAGCACTTGGAGATATTGTTTTCATTAAACATTAGTTTTCAAACTATCAGTTGAATCCTTGGTGAGTCCAACAGTTACTGTATCTTTTATGTCTGCCTATGCTGGTGTAGGTTAATACTACAGCTGAAGTAATTTATGATCTCATCGATCCTAGTGCCAACTTGACATTTGGAGCAGTTATAGACCCCTCAATAAGTGGTCAGGAATGTTTTCATTTTTTTTCTTGGCTTTATATTTACATTTATCAATAAGTGGTCGGGTGATAAAGAACTCACCCGAAGGGGGCAAGAACTGTTGATGCACGAAAAGCGACGGGGAAGACGAGCACCACCAGCTAACCGTTCGAGCACTGGGGGAAGAAATGGGGAAAAGACTGTCGGCTAGTCGGTTACTAGCGGCTAGGAATGGCGGATAAAACCGGGCAGAGAAAGGAGAGAAAGGGCCGCTACCAGCGGCAACACCAGAGTTCGCCCGCCGCGGCCTGAATGCCTCTCCTGCGGCGGGCTTTCCTTTTATAAGAAAATAAGCGGTTACACTTAGCGAAGAATGAAGAAAGGAGGAAGCCGGCCGGACAATAGACCGCAAAGGACTAGAATCGAGGCCGCAGCTCTTAACAAGCGAGCTCTTGGACTCGAGTCAGCGTCCTCTGGGTGTACTCCCGCCCCCTATTTATAGGCTTGGGGGCCTGCCCAAACGGGCAGGGCTAAAATTACCGGCTGCCCGAGGTACAAGAGAGTCGGGCAGCGGTGACGGGAATCGAAAAGAAGAGAAGAGAGCAGAGGAAAGGCCGCGCGGCCTGGCGGACTTCCTCCGGCGAGTTGATCTGGATTCCCTCTGACGGCGACCTGGAAAATAGGTCGCTCGGCTTGGACAAGGACATGCCGACCCTCGGACGAGGGATGTCCCTGAGACTTGAAGTGGAGCTGGACTGGAATCGGCGGCGGGATACCGGATAGGCCGACCGGCTTGTCTGCAACAAACCGGCTTGCCGAGAATGACGGCTAGAAAGGACAAGCCGCCCGGACTGCAAGGCCTGAGGAACTAGTCGCGGATTCTGGGTTAACATAATCCCCGCACATTTTTAAGTTTCTGAAAAAACTTCGAAAATGTAGAACTAAGCCGGAGACCGCGACTGCCATTAATGCCTCTGCATCTATAAAATGCCGAGGATCCTGCCATTTCGTCAAGATTTCTGCCAAGCCACGGGTCGCTACTCGCCTCTCGCGGTTAGAATCCTTCAAGCCGACAGAGACTTACACAAGATGGATGTGTCCACGATGCTAGCTCGCGAAAAGAAGTCGTCTGAGGCTAAGAAGAAGGGCAGGAAAGCGGACAGCTCTGACCAGCAGCCCGAGAAGAAGACAGAGAAGCCGATCCCACCGGTGGCACCTGGTCCAGGAAAAAGGCCGATGGAAGTCATCGGGGAATCCTCGCAGGCCGCGGCCAAAGTCGAAGAGATCCCTACGCCTGCTCTCCCACAAGCCGGAACTACCAAATCTTTCGATATCACCTACTCGCCATCTGGTGAGCCTCTCTTGAAGATAGCCGGGATGGAGGAGAAAAGTGTTGATTCCTCCAAGCCGCGCGAGGTGCCCAAATCTGCTGACCTGATCATCGTCGAGGAGGACAACTCAGAGAAGCCACTGGAGACCGAGCGGTCTCTGACTGAGAAGCGGAAGCGGACAAAGTTAATAGTCGGCCACTTGAAGCGACGCAAGAAAAAGGTCGAGACTCTTGAGGAAAGGATGGAGAGGAAGACGCGGAAGATGCGGGTTGATAACCGCAATGTTTCTGTGAAGACCGGAGCGGCCAGCCTCCAGCATAAGCCGCGGGAGAAAGAAGCGCCCGAAAGTCCATTGACTCCATCTTCTAAGCCGGACGAAACGGACAGCTCGCGGGCGGCCAGCGAATCCTTGAGCGACATTCTGAAAGGCATGGAGACCTTCCAGCAGCAGGACAAGCTGTTGTCAACCCTGCCGGCTTCTGAGGAGACCGCCGACATCGATGTCGAAGTTACCGGAGAGAAGCTCGGCGAACCGACTCCTGCGGTTTCTGAAGGAGCTGAAAAATTAAAGCTTAGAGAGAAGATAGAGGAGATGAGGAAGCTAATCGCCGGGAAGCAGGTGGCGACTACATTTCCTCCCCTGCAAGGTAAACAGGAAGAAGTTAAGCGCATTGTAAAATTCTACAAGCCGCGGTCACGGAAGAAGGGAGCGGACACGATTTTCAATCCGCCGGCGAGCTTCTTCCTGACCACGGCTGAGCTGAAAAGCAAAGCTAAGGAGACCGCGCGGCTATGGAAAGAAAAGCTAAAGCGAATAGACTCCGAGCGGTTTAGGCGACCAGCGCTTAGGTGCGGCACCGCGGCTTTGCAGGGAGAGATAATCCCGAACTACGGTCTCGTTCCACTGAGATCCTTTGAAAAGTGTCGGTTGTGCGATTAAAATCTGACCGCTTGTTTGTTTGCTGCAGGTGCACTAGGAACCGCCAGCAGGCCGGGCGATCTGATGAGCTTCTTGCCTCCACTGATGTCCTCGCTACCTTCAAAAATCGATGACCAACGGGCGGCCGAATTCCAGGAGGAGGTCGCCGCCCTGCAGGCTAGAATAAGGGAGCATGCCGAGGCCCTTCGAGCCAAGGAAGAAGAGTGGCGGCTTCAAGAAGAAAATCAGCGGTCTATGCTGGAGGCCGCTGAAAAGAGAACTCAGGAAGTGCTGGAGGACTTGGCGCAGGAGAGAGGAATGATGCGGTCTGAGGTGGAGGCCGCTGAGAAAAGGACGCAGGAGGCCTTGGTCAGCTTGGAGTTGGCGAAAACGACGATGCGGATTACGCAGGAGACCGATAACAAAAGGGTGCAGGAGGCACTGGCCAGCGCGGACGTGGAGAAAATGGCGAAGCGGACTGCGCTGGAGGCCGCTGACAAAACGATGCAGGCATCCCTGACCAGCTGGGAGGAGGAGAAGACGGCGATGCGGACTGCGCTGGAGGCCGCTCAACAAAGAGCACCGGCGGCAGTCACTACCTTGGAAGAGGAAAGAACACTGATGCGGACTGCGCTAGAGGCCGCGGAGCAGAAGACTCAAGAGGCGCTGGCCAACCTGGAACGGGAGAGGGCGGAGAAGCTTGACATGCAAGCCTTGGTGCTGATGGCGGGCCGGATTGAGAGAGACAGGACGGACATTGCTCGGTCTGGCGAGGGAAGGGAACAGCGGCAGCTACCAAGCCGCCCGGCTTCTGGCGAGACTTCGGACTCACCACTAGTCGCGGCGGTTGGGCAGGTCGCTGCTGCTGGCGACCCGGGAGATCGACCTCTACCGCTGGTTCCATTTGCCCGTGTAGAGCGTGATACCTCGCGGGTTCACCGAACTCTACACTCCATCCACAACCTCGTCAGTCAAGTATATGTTCAGCTTGTGCAGGCCGGCGACCAAGTCGCGCGGGTAGGGCGAGAAGCTCCTGAGGGCGGAGAGAAATAATTTCGAACACTTTATTTGGTTTTGTAATAAGCATCAACTCGTGATGCCGGACGGTTTGAATGCTCTGAACAATTGCTGTGTATCTGCTTGTACATTAATCTGAATTGATTGCGGCTTGTGTAGTTTAAGTTTCTTAGCCGCTGCTTTTTTGTTTTGATAATTTTGCTAAGTACGGGAATCTTAGTCGCTCGAACCGCCGAACTGTTCTGCGGTTAGAAGATTCTATCTTGCAGGTTGAGCCGAGCGGTCTGACATTTAACCGCGATTTGACAACCACCACTGAAGCAGCACAGGAAATCTATAAATTGAGACGGCCCCGGAGATTTTGGCACAGAAGATCAGAATGCGAGCTAAAGCAAAGGCGATGCGGTCTGACAAAGCTCCAGCCGTTAGGACCGATGCGGCTTCGGCGTTTCACTCCGCAGACCACAAGGAAGGCCGGCTTACCCAAGCCGAGCTAGATAGCTTTGTGGAGAAGTACATGAAAGATAGCCCGCTGCTCGCGCGGCTTCCGCTTCCTCACGAGCGGATTAACTCCTCCACCGCCAACCAAATCGCAATCCCTGTCGACCACTTCGACTGCGGCTTCCGGTTTCCTGTACTGATGGAAGCCGTAGCGGTCTTCGACCACTACGGAGTTGTGCCCGGACAGCTGCCCCGAACTCGATAGCGGCGATTTACAGCTTCATCTCTTATCTGAGGTCGGAGAGAGTTCGGTTCTCAATCAAGCTGTTCAGCGAATGCTTCTCGGTCCGGTCTATTCCGGATGCTGGGACAAAGATCTTCAGGGGACATCTGTACTTTGGTTGCCGGGGGCTGAAAGTCGTCAACCTGGCGAACAAGGTACCGAACTGGTCAGAAAGGTACCTGATTTTCGAAGGACAGCTCGGACTCTTGCCGGTGAACCCGCAGATCCGCGAAGAAGCCGCATTCGGCAGCAGCGGGCTGGACGGCCTGGAGAAGCAAATTTATGACTTCTTCAAGGGCGAGCGGCTTGATGTCACCCACTACCTCCCCCTGCTCCCGACTTTAGAGGATGTTCATGTGGAGGACAGTAAGTATCTGCCAACAGAACTACTTTTCTAGCCGCGCGGCTTAACAACTGACTTGTCAACTTTGCCTTGCAGCTATTGTCGCAGTCCCGCTAAACAAGCCGCTAACTCCGGGCGGCTTAACCCTCACGCAAAGGGAGAGGAGGAAGAGGAGGGCCAAGCCGGAGCGGGCTGATGAAGAAGGTGAGTCGGACTCATCTGCCGACTTTACCCTGCAAGGAATGGGCAGCGGTTTGAAAGATCTCCATGGCAACGCCACCATGCTATGGAGCGCCGACGGCGAGTCGGTCCAAGTGTCTACCGCCCTCCCCGACTGGGGGAGTGAAAGGATAAGCCGCCATGCATCCGCGGCTGGTGCGGCTTTGTATGGCAAGCGCAACCTGAAAGCGCTGGAAAAGATACCAGAAGAGGACTTTTCTCGGTTTGCCGCGCAGGTCGGCGCGAGAAGCTTTGTGGCTAACCACTTCATGGGCCTGGCCCATAGGCGGTTAGTCGCAAGTCAAAGCGACCTGAGGCGGCAACTCGCAGAGAAAGATGAAGAAATTGCACGGCTAAAGGATTTGAATGCGGTAAGATATTACCTGATTCTTGCGGCTCTATTTATCAAGCCGCTCGGACTGACCTTTTTCCTTTCCTTTGCAGAAAATGTACGATCCGGCCAACCCGGCTTTCCAGGACGCTGTCTTTCCACAACTCGTCCAAGGGATTGACGGAGCGCTGAATCGGCTCCGAGATCGCAGCGGCCTCGCCCCGGGCTTCACCGACTTTACTTGCGCCGACGTGTATCCCCCCTGAAGAAAAGGGTCGCCGCGGTATATCAAGCGCTGAAAGGCAAGGAGAAAGTCGATGGGGAGGGCGAGAGCAAGGCAGAAGAGGAAAAGGAAGACAGCGACGGGAGCAGGAGCGAAAGCGCTTCTTCAGAAACCGACGGTCAAGCTTCCGAGACCGCGCGGGTTGAATCCAGCAAATCCAAGTCCGGGGATACTGGTAGTTCGAGTTCTTCTTCGTTCAGCAGCGGCGGCTACTCGCCTTCCGAGGTTGACGTCGACGGTGAACCTGACTCCAGCATTCCTGCGGCTAAAAGACTAAAGCCGGATAGTTAGGACAATACTTGTAACAATTTTTACACCTTTTTGAGACCGGCGGTACGATTTTGTAAACCGCGCGGTCTACCTTTTGTACATGACATTTGAAATGAAAATATTTCTCCTTTAGTGAAAATCTATTGTATTGAAATTCTACTTACTTGGCTGTTCGCGCGACTTAATGTTTCTTACTCGTTTCCGACTTAAGAGATCTTATTGACGACTTCATCAAATAATAAGCACCTTTGTTCTGGCTAAACTTAAATAGAATACCAGTAGCCGGATATACTAGCCGTTTAATACGAAGTCGCACGATTAGTATAGTTGAACGATGATAGGCCGTAGTTTTATTGGAGATCAAGAAGATATATGGCAATCGACAAGCCGCTCGGCTAAGGAAACAAACCGATAAGATGCTGTAGTAATCCAGCTGATGGTGGCGGCCTGTCCGAACTTTAATACGAAACTGGCTTTCAATAGGGAAACTACTTAGCGATAGAGATAAACATATTGCGACTTCTTTACATTGCAATCCGTGAATTGATTCGAATGAATACCATAAGCCGGCGGACTGAGCGGATAGGATCTGGCGGCATGATCTTTGTAAGCCGCGCGGATACTACATTTTGTAATTTCTGACAATATAAATGATACCATTCGATTTTGCTGAATATGCTTTATTTGCTCAGTATTGCATTTCTATTCGATCGATTATAATATGTCATGAGATATTTGGACAACACAAGCAGAATGGATGTGGAGATAAGAATAACTCGCGCGAGTATATCTGATAAGTGATTTATGCATAACTCGCACGAATAATACTGATATCCGCTATAGTGAACTGAAGAAAACCAATAAGCTCGCGTGATTAATAATGATGTCTGCTGTATTGAGCTGAAGATAGCCAAATAACTCGCCCGATTAATAACGATATCCGCATGGTAAGAATAAATAATGGCAACTTCAAATATGAGACCAATTTAAGAAAATCGATTGGTCACAGAGATAACCGGGCGGTAAGAATAATAATATCCGCAACTTGCTGTTGGATAACTTCTATTCAGCCTTATAATATCAAATTACCCGGGCGAATACTCTCTTTAGCCAGGATATGATAACCGCGCGGTCTGAATTCTGACCGCCGACTAGACTTCTGCTTGAAGAAAAGAATACACTGCTCTCTTGCCTGGAGTACAGTTCAAGTCGATCTTCCGGGCAGGTGCGGCCGGAGTCACATTGCTTTCCTCAGAGATCGACAAGACTGTGGGTCTCCTGCAGGCACTGCTTGAGAGTATCAAAGAGTATTCGAGGGTCGCATGCTAAGACGATCTGCGGGGCATGCGTGTATCGCTTCCCGCACAGACGCATCATAGTTGCAACGATATCCCTTACATGGCGTGGTAGAGCTGACCACCACTCCGCTCCTCCATAATGCAGAAGTGGGGTTAGGTACTAGCCGGGATCCGCAATCTAGAACTCCACCGCATCAAGGCCGGTAAGCTTCCACTACACGGTGCGAAATCTCCCCGCAACACGTGGTCCTCGTGGTGTTACGCTAATGACAACGGCTCTAAAGGGGGATGTAGCTAGACTCGGCGATATCTCTTGATTCAGTGATCTTTTAACTTTTTGGGTTGCAAACCCATAAGAATGATGACTTGCCAGGTGAGAGTACCGATATAGAATCTCTGAAACAAAATATAGCAATGAGTCATAATCCTTCTTAATAGAGTATAATGAGAAGAAACAAAAGACAGAAAAACATATTGGGTTAAGGGATTGATTTAAGATCGCTTTTGTCGTTGATGTTGGCGCGTCTGCCAGCCTATGAATGAGATATCTTTTTTAGATCATGCTACGGGATTCCTTTGATTTCTGCATTTTCACAATTAATTTGAGAGCTCTACAATCTTCTGTTAGATGACCTCTTTCCCTGTGATATTCGCAATATTGATCCATGCACCTGACTTGCCCGCGCGCTGCTCGAGCGGGTTTCTTGTGACTTGGCTCTTCCTCCTGTTGTTCGATCTGGGGGAGGTCTGACGAACTTTTTTGTCCTTTTTCCGAAACACGGGGCTTCTTCGAAACTGGAGGCCGAGTTGCCGAATACTTGGGCGGCCAGGCCGGGTAGGAGGTCGAATAGCTCGGCGAATAGCCCGGGAAGGTAGGCGAGTAGGCCGGCGGATCGACCTGCTTGCTGTCCGCTGGGGTCTGGTTGGCTGGCGTAACCGGAATGATTGCGGACTGCAAGTCTAACCGCTTATTGATTGCGGCTAGATTATAATTGATCGCGGCGAGCTGCCGGATCATCTCTTGGCGGGTTTGATTTTCTTCCCGGCGGGACTGCAGAAGAGCTTCCAAGAGCAGAACTTCGCTGGGGCTGAGGTTGTTCTGAACAGGCTGCCGGTCTGACATTGTATGGCCGCTGAACTTCAGCGACTAACCGAGATCTGAAGGTCGTGTGTTAACTGTTGATGCACGAAAAGCGACGGGGAAGACGAGCACCACCAGCTAACCGTTCGAGCACTGGGGGAAGAAATGGGGAAAAGACTGTCGGCTAGTCGGTTACTAGCGGCTAGGAATGGCGGATAAAACCGGGCAGAGAAAGGAGAGAAAGGGCCGCTACCAGCGGCAACACCAGAGTTCGCCCGCCGCGGCCTGAATGCCTCTCCTGCGGCGGGCTTTCCTTTTATAAGAAAATAAGCGGTTACACTTAGCGAAGAATGAAGAAAGGAGGAAGCCGGCCGGACAATAGACCGCAAAGGACTAGAATCGAGGCCGCAGCTCTTAACAAGCGAGCTCTTGGACTCGAGTCAGCGTCCTCTGGGTGTACTCCCGCCCCCTATTTATAGGCTTGGGGGCCTGCCCAAACGGGCAGGGCTAAAATTACCGGCTGCCCGAGGTACAAGAGAGTCGGGCAGCGGTGACGGGAATCGAAAAGAAGAGAAGAGAGCAGAGGAAAGGCCGCGCGGCCTGGCGGACTTCCTCCGGCGAGTTGATCTGGATTCCCTCTGACGGCGACCTGGAAAATAGGTCGCTCGGCTTGGACAAGGACATGCCGACCCTCGGACGAGGGATGTCCCTGAGACTTGAAGTGGAGCTGGACTGGAATCGGCGGCGGGATACCGGATAGGCCGACCGGCTTGTCTGCAACAAACCGGCTTGCCGAGAATGACGGCTGGAAAGGACAAGCCGCCCGGACTGCAAGGCCTGAGGAACTAGTCGCGGATTCTGGGTTAACAAGAACGCTCTCAACGGCATGCATTTTCTTTTAGGCATTGTTTTGATTAAAGTTCTAATCTCCTTCATAAGAGTAGATTTAACAAGGAATGAAGTTTACACTAATTATGAACTTGTTATCATTTTCTTCTATATGTATGAAGTTTACATAATTCTAATTGTCTTATTTCTGCAATCTTAATCTAATGCTTGACGATCTGAATCTTCATTTGCTTGAAAATTATCATGCAATCTACATTGAAGCTTGGTTTGGATGCTATGAATTTCGTCGAATAACCCGAACAAATGGTTTCTCTTCAGTGAGAATATAACCATAGAATGAGAAACTCATATAGTCTCGCCTCTCCACTCGCAACCAATTGGTTTTAGATTAGACCCATAGATTTTGACATAGTATCAAAATAGGTTGGACCTGTCAACCCACGACCGTGTCACATTATTAAATAAAGGGTAGCCCAATGTATAAAGCAACCCCGAGCTGAAGGGTTTTATTGGAAGGGTGAAATGTAATTACCCTGCATTTTTTGCAAAGACCTTGCAAGTGTAGGCTTGTGTTGGATATATAATCTAATATTAGGACACTTATAAAGCTTTTGCATTTAAGAGCCCTGATACAACTAATTGATTTTAGGGTTGATTCTTAGATTTTAGTAGCTTTTAATGTAGAATAAACTTATAAATTGCATGCATTTCATTTTATTTCCTTCATTTACCTTTGAACCAAATAGTGCCTCAAATGATGTAATCCTATGCATGCTCTTAGTATCTTACTAGCAATCGCAATTTCAAGTCCAACTTCACATTGAAGTGGAGCAATTTGGCTTGCTGGCACAAACTGCTGGACCAGCAGTTTGGCGCAAACTGCTGGCAGCAGTTTGGACGAAACTGCTTGCACAAACTGTTAGACCAGCAGTTTGGTGCAAACTCCTAGCACAAACTGCTGGACCAGCAGTTTGGTAGTAGTTTGGCACAAACTGCTGGACCAGCAGCTTGCGCAAACTACTGGTCCAGCTTTTTACGCAAAACTGCTGGTCCAACAGTTTGCGCAAAACTGCTGCAAGCAGTTTGCTCAAAACTGTGCCAGTTTTCGCAAAACATCTGCCAGTAGTTAGCGGAAAACTGCTCGCCCAAACTGCTGCCAGCAATTTTCACAAAGCTGCTACCAGCAGTTTGCGCAAAGTTACTGCCAGCAGTTTGCGCAAAGCTGTTGCCAGCAGTTTGTGTCCAGTTTAGCGCAAACTGCTTGCGCTGTTGTCACCAATTTGGTTAAAACTGCTGTTAGTATTTTATGGATACGTCTTGTGGATTCTTTATATTTTCTTCTTCACATTATTATACTATTTTTTCAAGTTATTTATGTTAACCTTACATGCAATTAGAATAAATATTTAATCTTGTGTTTCATTTTTGTTTTATATGCAGGCAATTGATCAATTATATTTATTATGTTTATAATTTGAAAAGATGATGTGGGAGATGTTGTAAAAATGAAGTTGAATGCTCATCATGCTTGTTTCAATGTCAATGAAGCTAATGATGAAGAATATTTTGAAGTCTCATAGTGCTTGTTTTGTTTTAATTGTTTTTTTTGAATTGAAAACAATGTATATATTGAATGATTATGTTTTTTTTGCAAGTTATGCTACTTGGAACAAGTTTGTTTATCATTAATGTGATCTTTTGCATGTTTATACAATTCAATCTTAATGATGATGTAATATGTAGGCCTTTTAATTATTTTGTTTTTTAGAACTCAAGCTCCCATTATTTGGACATGTTGCAAATCTCTCTCAATATATCTTAGTATTACTCTCAAAAATATTTAAAATATGAAAAATAATATTTATTATTTTAATTAACATTTTAGATTCTAAATTAATTTTTAGAGTTTAAATTATCATAAATTTCTAATTTTTTAAAATTCTTTCCTTAAAATTTTAAAAATGTTATAATAGATATTTACATGCGCCAACGTTTTGTTAAAAAAATTGTGGTAGAATTATTAATTATTGACGTTTGTTGAAATTGTCACGATAGAGCAACTATCAATTATGACATTTTTTGGAAAAATGTCACTATAGAGCAATTGCCAAGCATGACGTTTTTTGGAAAAAAACGTCACGATATAGTACATTCCAATCACGTCGTTTTTTTTGAAAGCGTCACAATGAGCTACGGTGACGGCCACAATCGTGATGGTTTAGTGACATTTTTATAAACGTCACGAAAACTATTGTGATGGTTTAAAATCATCAAAAAAGTTATAAAAATAACGTCACCATATAGCGACTTTTTTATAGTGCGTCTTTCTTCTTGACGAATAACACTGGAGCTCCCCATGATGAAGAGCTAGGCTGGACAAACCCGGCCTCCACTAACTCCTAAAGCTGGCTTCAAAACTCCACCAACTCCTTTGGGGCCATTCGATTAGGAGCTCTGGATACCGGCTTTGCCCCCGGTAATAGCTGAATCTGGAAATCCTTCTCTCGGTGCGGGGGTAGCCCTGGTAGCTTCTCCGAAAATACGTCGGCAAAGTCTTACACCACAGGAATATCTGAAATGGGATCCTTGGCCACGACAACCTCAAAAAGAACCTGATAAACTTACTCCCCTACAGGTGGCCTTGATGGCCTGCACAGATGATAAAAACATGTAGGGGCTGGTAGAATACCTTCGATAACAATAAAGGAGTCCATGCGCCTCACGGTGATCCTCTTCGCCAAGAAGACAATCTGGGCATGGTTCTAGTGCAGCCATATAATGCCCAGGATAAGATCAAAGTCTGGCATCCTCAGGATTGTCGCTGGTGCGTCAAACACCTTCCCGCCGATCTCTGCCTCCATATTGTAATGAGCTGAGGTCATTAGCTCTGATCCATCGAGTAGACGCACCCTCATCACCTTTCCGGTGAACTGCTCCATGCCTGCTAGTCCTTTTCACAAAATCTTCCAACACAAATGAGTGTGAAGTGTAACGCCCCGAAACTCAAAAGAGTGACGGATGATATTTTAAGCCAAGTTTGGGATTTGGTAGAGGTGACACGGCCAGGGACACGGGCGTGTCCCAGGGGCGTGTCGTGCTCAGGTTCGGCGATGGTCGCGTGGTCGATGAAATTGCAGTTAACGATCGTTGGGGCAGTGAACACGGCCTGGGACACGAGTGTATCCCAGGGCGTATCAGGAACTCAAAGCCTTTCACTCAATGATCGTTGAGTGAGGATGCACGGCCTGAGCCCAGGCGTGTTCTGGTCCGATACGGGCTTGTCAAATTCGACACGGGCGTGTCGAATACCCGTATCCTGCTCGGGTCATTTGGCGAGTTATGCTAAGGCAGCTACACGGCGTGGGACACGGACGTGTCCCATGGCGTGTCTAGCACACGGTATGTGATACGGGCGTGTCATATGGCCGTGTCGTGCTCTGGACGTTTTGGACCTGTGTCTTTGGAGGAACACGCCCAGCTCTACGGGCGTGTACTGGGTGACACGGGCGTGTCAATCCCGACATGGGCGTGTCGAGTGCCCGTGTTCTTTTTAGGGCGCGACGATTTTGACGGAGAACGAGTTACACGGCCTTTTACACGGGCGTGTCGCAAGCCGTGTTGGGCCTAGGAAGTCAATTTTCGGGCTGAATCACAGCTGTTCTTTTCCTTACTTTGGGATCTAATGGCTCAGGCCTCTCCATGCTAGGGTTAAGGCCGGGATTGGGGGTTTAAACCCTCACTTTTCTTGGGCCTTTCTCTTTTAAATCCTAGAGAGAAGGGAGAGCAAGGAGGAAGAAAGAGGGAAGATCCGGTCGCCGGAGGAGATTCGGAGCACCAAATTGCATACCGAGCCCAGATCTGCGGAGGCAAGATCATCGCAGTGCTTTTCATCCGCGTAGTTTTCCATTGCGCCGAGGAGAAACGCTATGGTAACGATTCTCATTTTGAGCATGTGAAGCTCTTCTTCTTTTGCAAGGGAAAACCCTCTCCCGCGAGTGTGCGGCGAGTTTGCGGTATTTCTTGGGGTGGATATGTAAAGTCCCCCTTGTTTTGAGTACGGAATCGTAGTACAGACATAGGAATGGTGTGTGAAGCCTACTCAAACATGTTTGTCTCGATCGGTGATGTTTTGCTATGCATTGTTAGTCGGAGAATACTCCGTGCCTTTGTGTTGTTTTCGGGTTTCTACGTGGTAGATTGGAATAGGGAGTCTTTGGGATTAACCCCAAGGTGCACCCGGAAATCTTGGCGTAAGCAAAGTTCTGCCGTTTTGTTGTCCTGGGCGCCAGCCAGGTACATAGCGGGGCTATGTACCATGTTTGATCGATAGTTGGGGCTGGGGGAAGCTTAGCCTGCATCGAAGGCACAATGGCAATGGCGGCTTGAGCAACGGGCTGGTGGAAACCTACCAACTCCATATATTTCGGTTAAAGTGACCTAAAGTTACGTGGGACTTACCGATGATTTGGAGAACAAGTCTTGGCTGAGGATGAAAGGAATAAATGCTCATGAGGTTTGCCGGCTTTGGGGGCGGTGGTGGAGCCAAGTAACAGATCGGGTTCGGACTTGCTTCACCGAGTTAGTGCCCTGAGAGCACGGGGTGTGTGGCCGTGTGTGCATGCAACTCTGATGTTGTATTTATTCACTATTGCATATTTTGCTAACAAGTGAAGGGAAGGAGCTTTGCCACCCCGAGACTTGGGGCAAAATCATTATAATTTGGTCAGCTTTAGCTGACCGTTATTCTTGTGCCACCATTGCGGCGAATTGTGCTTGGAGGTGATGCGGAGCCGAGCGGCAAATAGCAGGCCAAAGCCCAAGTTGCTGAGCCGGCCCTCAAAGGCCTTGTTATTTTACTAATTTTATTCATGTGTGGCCGACCTGCGAGCTGAAGTTTGTAAGACACTGATTAATTATTGTAAACTCTTGTAAGGCCTTAGGCCAGTACTTTTGTGTATTATGTAGTTCATTCATACTGGGTTTGTTAGTGGACATTCGTGCTTGTGCTGGGTTCTTTCTCTTGCAACTTAATAAATTGCTTTCGCTAGATGCTCTGTGTAGGACGTGTGTATTGGTTGAATGGTTTCATTGAGAAACCCACCTGTCTGTCCGTGGTATATGGCGTTGGGCCCCAGCCGGACCAACTGCTATCTTCGATGTGATGGATAGGGGTGTTACATGAAGCACCGGTGTCGAAGAGCGTGAGAGCGGGCTTGCCGCTGATGAAAACTATGCCTGAAGCTATTAAGTGTCTTAGTATTCTAGTTATAGTTTTTTTTCTTCTCTTAATTTCTAACAAGTTTATGCCTATGAAAACTAGTTCCTCGGAAGGAAAGAATTAAATGTACTAGCATACCTGCTATAACCTGCTCCAGGTTCCGGGGCTGTGATAGGTCTAGAGCATACACCTGCTCCCCCTCTAGCATGTGGCCTCTGCCCTGATATCCTCATCCTCGGTCGTATCCTCGGCCACCAAACTGTAGGGGAGGTGGAGCGCCCTTAAGTGCTAGTGGGGTTGCTCACCTCATCGGACAGTTCTGCTTGATATGCCCCGGCTGATTGCACTGGAAGCATACTGGTGCCTGATCTGCTATCCTTGGAATCTCCAGCATCTGTAAAGGCTGTGGAGCCAATACCCCCTGACTCCTCTGCTCCTATCCAATCTCCTGATGGGGTTGATCCCTGTTCCTTCTCTACCCAATGACATGGCCTCGAGGACAGTCCCTATGACCTCCAATCACTGCATCGTCAGCCGGTCTCTTCCGGCTCTTGACTGTAAGCTGATCCGATTCTCTTTTCTTGGCCATTTCTAGAATCCTGGCCAAACTTCCCTCGGAGACGAAGAGGAGGGCCTGTCTCATGTCATATTGCAGCCCCTAGTAGAACCTCCTAGCATAGCAAGCGTCATCCAACTGATAGGCATCTGAATAGCGGGCTAGGTGATTAAACTCATGATAATACTCCAGCACCGTCCTGTTCCCCTGCCTCAACCGCAGGAACATATCCTCTAGCTCGTCCCTGGCCGAGTGTGTTACGAAATGTCCCAGGAGTGCTGCTCTGAACTCCTCCTAAGTAATATCTGAGCAATCCATACCCGCAAAAGTGGTGTCCAGCTGTGACTTCCACCACCTCTTTCCATATGACTCCAGGCAGGAGACTGCCAAAGCAACTGCCTCCTCAGTGGGGCATCGAATCCCCGCAAGCATCTCATAGATCATGTCTAACCATTCCTCCGTGCGAACTGCCGACTCCTTCCCCACGTAGGATGGAGGGTAATGTCCTCGGAAGACACTCTTCCAGTTTGCCCTGGGGTTTGGATGTGGAGTCGGGGCTTGTTGATCTCTGAAGGCCTCTAGAATGGCCGTCTATGTTTGCCCCATCTCTGTCTACTGAAATGGAGCAGGAGCTGGCGGAGGTGGAACCATATTCGGAGCCGGAGGTGTCCCATGTTGTGGAGTAGGGGTCTGTCGCAGGCTACAAGGAATAATTCCATTTGTTAGATAGCGTATGAATGGAATATAAGAAAGGGATAAGATTTGAATTTTACAAGTGATTTCCCTTATGGGCACTCCACTGCTTCCGCCCAGCTAGTTTGTCTGCAAACTAAGCTCGTACGAGGGTGGACCTAGGTTTTTGTGGACTACTTCTCTTTCGATCGAGGTCTGCTCTGATACCACTTGTAAGACCCCGTTTTTTTTCTTTTCTAAACCACGGGGTCTTATGCCTAGAATTCCCGTTTTACGGTAGCACCGACACTCGGGAAGGCTGCCACTACAAAACGCAAATTCTGCCGGCCTTTTCAATCACAAGAAAGAGAAGTAAATATACACTGAATGTAAACATGTCCACAGAATCACATTTAAATAAAAATCACAGCAAGTCCATAGATATAAAAAAGGGAGTACTGCAAAAAATCAGTACAAATGAAATATAGACGGGCTTTAGCCCGGTACATCAAATCCTCACTACAATCTCTCGTCGATGCTATAAGATAGTACTAAACCCTCACTGAGCTGCTCACACGTGCTCCAGAATTAGACTAGCCCACTCCATACGCACCGTACTCCGCTAGTGCTTATAAGTTAAGGGGTCTTCTGCAAGGCTCCCATCGTATAAAAAGTCGCATACCGATTTATACGTTGGGGTGACGGTGGTATGCAAATATGAGTGTAGTGAAATGCTATGCCATGATTCATGCAAGTGCAACTCACGCACACCACTCTATGCGCACAGACCTTTAGTTCCCCCCTGTTCGGGCAGCAAGCTTCACTCCCAAGCACCTCCGTAGTGGCAAACGGAGACAGTGGGTCGAGCCCCCAACTCTTAGGCGGGTATCCACACTACCAGGCCTAGCCCTTCCGTACGCCCCAAGAAGAACACAACCTAGAGTATCCGCGGACTAGTATTGGCTATATCCACTGGACTTTCTTTGGCTAAGTGTCCCACACCTGCATAAGAACGTCCACTCCAAGGGTGATTCACAAAGCAACAGTCAGCATTCAGCTGACCTACTATAACCACCCTACCCCTTACCCGGGGCAGTGGTTCCTTCCCTGCATGCAATACAACACATATATATATCTGCCACAATCACATCACAAATGCTGGACTCTGTGCCAGACGCTCTGTGCACTCAGGGCATGCTTACAGTGTACCAGTACATCCTGAGTACACCACCAATTAGAAGTTCTCCACTTGGTGGATGAGCACTAGTCTACTACAACACGCATGCTGGAGACATCCTCGCCCGTCTCACTCAGAGGTATTCACCTCACGGCAACCATTGAGCATTTTCGATCGACACGCTTGGAAGGCCGGTAACCCCCCATTTGCAGTGCTACCAACCGACCGCTCACGATGATCTTACCACTGAACTTGTTGGGTGGCCTACCCACTCAGAGGTTCTTAACTTATTGGCCATGGGCATCAACCGCAAAACCCCTATTGGAGACCTCTCGCACCTATCCCACTCAGAGGTACCCGCTCTCAACAATCCTACCACATAACTTATTGGGTGGCCCACCCACTCAGAGGTTCTTGTATCCATCTCTCAACAAAGGCACATAGTGCCACTTTCCAATCCATCAACCAGCTCGTGCCGAGCATCCAACCAAAGGAGCTATACAAAAAATCCTTCTCACAATTCACAATCGTCCTTATAATCTCCGCAAGCTAATCGATTTATACACGGAGTCTTCACCAGTTTGCAGCATCACCAATCTAGACATCCATCTAGAAGGGCTTCACACAGCATGCCTATTCCGTATTACACACCTCCGAATCTAATTGCAGACTCGATCACTTGAATTGCTTACGCTTTCCACCTCTTTGTGGAGGATCCCATGCACATGCATAAAGTAGGACTTCACTTGTCTAAGAAGGATATCATCACCCTTGACGATCGCTTCATAGCCCTGGAGAAACTAGCCTGATGGTAATCACCGCGACGGCCTTTCCTCCACAATGCTGAACTCGGCTCTCGATTCGGACCGCTGACGCTCCACCGACGGCCGGAAAGCTTCTCCTTTCCTCCTCCAAGCGCTCCTCTCTCTTGTCTTTAGAAAGAGAATGGTTTAGGATTTAATGAGAAGTTCATGCAAATCCCGGAGTTAAACCTAGCTGGGAATACCCTGGAACATCTGATCTAGGATGAGGGAAACGAATGGCAACAAATCGGCTAAAAAGTTGACTTTTCTTGCTGACACGGTATATGACACGCCCGTGTCAAAGGGCGAGTACCGCAAGCAATACACAAACCGACTCACCATACTAGAACACTGGCCGAGACACGCCCGTGTCAAACTCCTGACACGCCTGTGACAATAAGTACATGCCCGTATTGAGGGGCATGTTCCTCACTCGACACAGCACCAACTCTCTCGAGAAGCACACGGCTAAAGAACACGCCCGTGTTCTTGGCCGTGTGTCAAAGCCGCCCCTGTGATACACCCGTGTCATAGGTCTTGTTCTACACTCAACGCCTCAATGCCACTCATCGCCACTCAATGCCATGGAAACCGAGAAGGACACGCCCGGGGACATGCCCGTGTCCCAGGCCGTGTCGCTCTACTCAACGATTGTCGAGCCACACACAATGAAGTACACGCCCTGGGACACGCCCGTGTCCCAGGTCGTGTTCCTCACTCGAGACACACTCGACGCCCACTCGAGACCTACTCGAGACCCACTCGAGTACCACAAGCTTGACACGCCCGTGTCCCAGGCCGTGTCATCCAGCCTAAATTCCAAATCGCGATTTAGGGTGATACAATCCTCCCCTCCTTACAAAAATTTCGTCCCAAAATTTAGCGCAATGTAGATACCAACACAACCACTTCATTGCAATAGAAACAAAGACGATTTGGGTAAATGGAATTAAAATACGAGATGGCAAAAGGATTCCAAAGGGTAATTTAAGCGAACACGTGGTGTGCGTGCAAAACTTGAAATTTCGGCAGAGTTTCGTTTGTAAGTGCGCGATCTAACAAGGCGGAAATTCCCACCCAAACCTGCACGAACATACACATATACTAATCTCATAATCCTACCATACATCGAGGATCGCATCACAAAAATTTCCATCCACATAGAGGGCGTTCCTGACTAAAGATTTCAATTCGGAAAGTAGTCCAAATATTACCCTCAAAACAAAACCATACGAGGATATACCAAATCCTCTTGATCCATTCGAAACCAAAGGCTAAACAAACCCGGTTTGCAAACGTCCAAGGGGACCTACCCTTACGGAAATCTTCGCGAAAATCGGATGTAAAACAATAAGGATTTAAGATTTTTATTATGCAAATACTTGAATCAATTAGTAGGATGAAACTTGAAATCAAAGTCTCCACTAACTCAAAATATGAAGAAGAATATCACACAAAGTTTTAGGGACAGAAATTTGTTACCAAGAACCCAGAAATTTAGAGAGGAGGTGGGGAAGGAAGAACAATATAGCGGTGGAAGATTCGCACTTCCACGGGTCACCGGAGTCGCACCGGATGAGGAAGAATCGAGCCGCCTTCTTCGGAGTCACACCAGGGGAGGTAGGAGTCGCAGGAGCAGCAAGGAACCGCCCCAAAGGGCGGCGGCAGCAGTAGTAGGCGGATCCTGGGCATCGGGTTTCGGCCAGGCCGAATAGGAGCGGGGGCGGCTTGAGCAAACCGTGAGACTAGGTTTTTTTTCTTCTTCAATTCATTGCCTCCTTCTCTCCATCTCCACATATATATATAAGCTTACTACACCACTCCATCTAACCCTTCATCCAAAAAAAAACAAATCCTAGCCACTAATGTTTAACAAAATTAAAATACATAATATTAAACCCTATAAATTATAAATCTAATATTAATAAAATGATAATTAAAGTAGTAGGATTATAATATTCTTTTAAATATGAAATAACATTATAATCATAATGAAGTGACGAAATGCCGGCGTCGGTGGTGGCGGCGGCGACAATGGTTGCGGCAACGACCATCAATATCAACGAACATGTAGCGCGCGGCGATCAAAAGAGAGATCCATGTGGCGGAGGCGAAGACGGTTGTGGCAATGACCATCAATATCCATGAACATGTAGTAGCGGCGATCAGAAGAGAGATCCATGTCGGCACGAGCAAATGGCGGGGCATCCTCTTCATCAATCCTCCCCGCTCAAAATCACTCATCTCCGATGAGTAGCCAGGGCGAGAATAGCAGGAGGCAGCAACAACCACAGGTATCATAGCAAGAGCGGACATCTACGGGGCAGGACAAGCATTGCAGGCGTCCGCAATAGAACAGAACCTGTCATGAGCAAGAACAGCAGAAAACCTCATAGATGTATCAGCATAAAGAAAAGCAGCACAGATCTTACCATCCAATGAGAGAACCAGTAAACCCAAATGGAAGAGCGACATGGAAAAAATCTCACCTCTTAACCCACGAGAATTTGAAGTGGAAGTGAGAAACGTCGGATAAAGCCGCTCATCTGTAGACCAGATTTGCAAAATAATCCGAAAAATTGAAATGCGGTGAAAAACCGATTGCATCGTAAAAATCCAAAGAAATTGCATTAGACCCAAATTCTTGAAAATAATGAAAGGATCGGCGCTCCAATGTAATAATTTTGTTATGGAACCCAAAGGTATCCACTCGGGGGCTAACCAGACTAAATTAGAATCAACAATTCTGCATTCAGAAGCTCTCGAAGGTGAACGGACGTGAAAGTGATGCAACTCATAGACACTGGCATAAGGCAACGATATGTTTACATGCAGTTCGTACCAGGATGGATGAAAGATATGTGCAATTTGATTTGGCGGGTAATAATGTCGTGAGGGCACCAAATCAATAGGCACAGTCGCCGTGAAATCATACGCAGTCGCAAATGAAAACATGTCCGTCGGCGGATACTCACTAATATATAGCCCACTATTCATATCAAATGGAGGTGCTAATAACGACGGTTTAACTAAGTGGATCAGACTAGGTAAAATCAATTCGAGTCCTAACAAGTCTGCTAATCGATCCAAAGGATGGATCCCTCGCAAGGTAAATCTTCCAACTCAGTAGGTACGTCAGCTAACTCTGGGCAATTGTATGGTTCCTCAACTAACATAGGAGACAGGCCTGAAATATGGTCGAGGGGAGGTGGGTTAATCCCCGGGAGGGATACTCTAGAGGACACATCATCATCCAGTTCACTAGGATATCCAATCTCCTCATCGTCACTACAGTCGTCAGAACAATCAGCATCTCCCTCAGTGGCGGGCTCAGACGTCGAAGATAAAAGAGCCAAAGCCCTAGGCTTTGTGGGGGCACTCCATGGCATAGTGGCACATCAACACAAGCATAGCATGTAGCGTTCTCTTACAAATTTTAACTATTTGCCTAGGCTTATCCCGCGGTTTTATAGCCATCCTTAGTGAGACAACGACAGGTGGCGGGACAGAGGACCTAACCTTTTCTTCTCACTAACGGTAGGTGTACAAGTGCTCGAAATAGTCAGATCTTGGCAGAGAAAGGATCTAGCTGAGGCTTATAGTCACTCCAATGATCAGAAACGGGTCTAGTGCCCTTGTAGGGAGAAACAAAAACATGAGATATCCGAGTATGGGAGTACGAGGGCACATACTGGTTTGATGTAGGCAAAATCTTAGGCAGCAAAACTCACTCAAATAATCAGAAGAGGAGAGCGACAGTATGGAGGGTAATACTCATCTGTTAATAAATTCTTCATAATCCTCCAAACTACAAGTGAGTCGTCGAGGGACGTCCCAAAACTTCGCTCCTCATTGAGCCAGAAGGTTTGTGCTCGACCCAATAATTATAGTTCGTAACGGGAATCCTGTGGGGGATCCATAATCTGATAACTCTCAAAATAGCAACTCCATATCCTTCACCAACATAAAAATACTCGCGAATCACCTAACAATTACAGGTTGGAG